>OX411261.1:6999851-8485292 GCA_948150575.1 Tinea pellionella | reverse complement strand
TATATTAGTATAATTATTTTGTATCATTGTTTTACGTTCATCAAAGCCTAAATTAGTTCAGCTAAAAAGTAACACGACATTCATTGACTGTTAGGCGGTACGAAGTTCGCCGGGTCAGCTAGTTATATCTATAAAAGAAAGTCGTGTTTGTTACAACACTTATAACTCGAGAACGGCTGGACCGATTGCCATGGTTTTTGATTTGTTGGATTTGTTTCCGTCCCGAATAGCAGAATACATCTTAAAAACAATGAAAACTCGATATGTGTAATGAATACTTAATCATTTCAATAGATGCTGATTTGTTTATTACATGTCAAACATTTGTTGTCCAATCCTGTCAAATAGTGTAACAACTATTTTTTTTTTTTGGAGCTTATGGCCTGGTTGCTGAGACCTTTAAGCCACAACTTTATTTTTTTCTGAAGACATCATGTGTGCGTTCAGAAATTTATTTTTTGTAAAATGTCTACAAAGTTCAGGTACTGTTATATTTGTTTGTTTTAGACATTAATTTTCGAAAATTATTTATTAATTATTAAAAGTGTAAATGTCTTTTTATAGGTTGTCTATGATTTTTCTTGATAAGCTATTCATACGTAGTGGTTATATACTCTTTGAGCTATTGTCTATGTCTCGAAAGTTCAGGCACTGTTATTATATTTGGTGGTTTTATGCGAGTGCACATTTTAATATCAATGCCGCGTCCTAGAAGATCTAATCTTTCCCAGCGAAGCCGTAATGCAATTAGGCAACGGAATATCGCGAGTCAATTACCTGATGGAGAACGAGAAATTGCACGAGAACAGCGCCGCGTTAGTATGGAGCAAAGAAGGGCCTTAATTCGTGCTTCTCAAACACAAGAGCAAAGAGAGGCAGCCCGTGAAACGGCTAGGTTAGAAACGAGAAATCGTCGAGCTTATAATAAAGCATTATCTTTATCTTATGTGTAACAATAACTTAAAAAACCCGGGCAGCGCCGGGCACCGTCAGCTAGTTTAGCATATATCTGAAAGTCGGTGCATGCATTTTAAACATGTAAAACATTGGTAATGTACCTAGATTCAAGCAATGCGGAGTTTCATATTTGGTTGGCACCGACTTCAATCAACACAAAAAGCACTCAAAAGTGAAAAATAATTTTTTACAAGAGTATCTACACACAAAGTAATAAACATAAACACTAATAGGTGTTTATTATGTACAAATTAATCGTGTACATACCTACCACATTTTTGGAGTAGGTGCCAAGCTATACCAATTCAAAAAGTTATTTCGAAATCTGAAACTTGAAAATATCAAGTATATCTATTAACGTTTGCTTTTCATCTTTACGCTGATGATCTACAGCTGTATCTTCAATCAGATGTCGAATCTCTCAATACTGCAATAGCTTGGCTAAACTCAGATCTTGGTAACTTGCACTCTTGGTCAGATCGCTATGGTATCGCTGTCAACCCCATCAAGTGTCAATCTATCATTATTGGAAGTTCTCGTCTCCTATCTAAGATTGACATGAATGGTCTTGTCGCGGTCTCATATGGTGGTACACAGATCCCGTATAGCAGCAAAGTTAAGAATCTAGGCCTACACCTGGACTCTAACCTAAGCTGGGATAGTCAAGTTACCTGTAGCTGCGCCACAACATCGCTAGTGAACACGCAAACGCGCTCGACTAATAAGCGAGCGCAGCAGCGACACAGCGTACATGGCGTAACCCGCAACGCGTTCAACCAATGAGCGTAGGTCATGGCGTGACGTCTCAACTCAAGACGCTACTGTAAAAGAAACCAGAAACGCGAAGGTCCAGCTGATGACGTCACGCAACACCACCACTGCGAAACCACGACGCGCGCTCGCAGGCTGCATCTTTACCTCGCCGATCAAACGTTCCTCCATCCGTAGCCTCGCGTAACTGAGGACGGACGACGGCCGCGGTATATTTATATTACACTAGCTGACGGTGCCCGGCGCTGCCCGGGTTCTTTTAAGTTATTGTTACACATAAGATAAAGATAATGCTTTATTATAAAATACCTATAGCTGTTACCGACAACTTATTTTAGACGATTTAGTTACATCATTAATAGAATATATTTTTTAAAGCGGCATGGTACCTCGTAGAGCTACACCCCCCTCCGCCCGCCTCTCCCCGCCTCGTCATCATACGCCGCGTGTGAATTTTGTTTTAGAGTTATTTTAAAATTGTATTATCTTATAAGATGTTTATTGAAATTAGGTGATGTCAAAGACAATTGTGTTCACAGTTAAATACTCTTAATTAATAACACATTTATTTGGATAAAGATTAATATTATTATGTTTCGACCAAATTTGATTATCATAAAAACGGTTATTGTGAGTTAATCTTAAAAGATAGACATATACTGTCTTGGACATTTTTTTAGATAATTTAAAGAGGAATAATTCTTTCATACATATTTTTTGGGTATCTCGAACGGTTTACGCAGCGCACGCAACGGAAGCCCTCAAAGATGAACAATATTCCCCGTTTTTCCCACATTTTCGACTGTTTCTTCGCTCCTATTAGTCGCAACGTGATGTTATATAGCCTATAACCTTCCTCGATAAATGATCTATCCAACACAAAAAGAATTTTTCAAATTGACCCAGTAGTTCCTGAGATTAGCGCGTACAAACAAACAAACAAACAAACAAACAAACAAACTCTTCAGCTTTATAATATTAGTATAGATTCAACCAAACCGGTTCGTCGGTCCTCCGAGCGTTCGCGCCGCACGGTGGAGGAGGGAGAGGCGCGGCACACAAAAGACATAACGGGTTACGATCGCAGTTCCATACAACCAGACGTATTATTTATATTAGATTAAGTTTTCAATAAAATTATCGAGTCAAGACGCAAACGTGGTATTAATCGACATTCCCAGCAGCAATTGCTCCGACCTCAACATACCAATACTAGTCGTAAAGTGTTTTTCCACCTTCACTCACTAAATAAATTTAAAAACTTCCTGCCTATAAAAGCTAAAATTATTCTTGTCCAATCCCTCATTATCCCACTACTTGATTATGGCGATGTGTGCAGTTCTGACCTCAGAGAGGATCTCCTGAACAAGATGGATCGCCTCCTGAATGCGAGTATACGGTTCGTTTTTAAGTTACGCAAATATGACCACATCTCCGAATATAGAACCAAGCTAAAATGGTTGCCGATTCGTCTTCGCAGAAATCTCCATACACTCTCACTTCTCTATTCCGTCCTCAACGAACCTCACACTCCCCACTATCTTAAAAGTATGTTCTCCTATCTTAGCTCCCTTCACGATAAATCCCTTCGCTCCTCTAATAACCTGACACTCGCTATTCCTTCTCATCACACCTCTTTCTTTTCTAATTCTTTCACAGTCACCGCCTCGAGATTGTGGAATGATCTCCCTGAGGACATACAGGAGGCTCCTAACAGGGTTATTTCTAAAAAACTGCTATTTAAATTTTTACTAAATGTCTCATAACCTCTCCAGAATATTATTTTATTTATTACTAGCTGACGGTGCCCGGCGCTGCCCGGGTTTTTTAAGTTATTGTTACACATAAGATAAAGATAATGCTTTATTATAAGCTCGACGATTTCTCGTTTCTAACCTAGCCGTTTCACGGGCTGCCTCTCTTTGCTCTTGTGTTTGAGAAGCACGAAGGACCCCCTTCGAGGTTGAAACGCAAGTTTCTTTGTTAATGTGGTAAAGCATTTCTGCTGTTTCAAGTAAATCCGATTTAAAAATATTAATACAATTTTACCCCGTTTCACCTGTTAAGGGGTTGAATTTCAAGAAATGCTGATACACGTGTTTCATTATTTATGTTGTAAAGTATGTATGCCAAATTTCAAGTAATTCTGACTAAAAAAAAATTCAACCCATTTTGCCCCGTTTCACCCCCTTAGGGGTTGAATTTCAATAAATGCTGAAACACGTTTTCATTATTTATTTTGCAAAGTACACATGCCAAATTTCAAGTAAATCGGAGCAAAAAAATTTTACAAACTGACTTTTCTCCCCGTTTTACTAAAAAACTGCACACTGTGCATCTTAGAAAAATATATGGGACCACTATGGGATGCAGCTTAACACAGCACAATTTGAATCATTAAAATCGGTTAAGCCGTTTTCAAAAAATCGATGAACATACATAAAAAAAAACATACGCGACGAACATATAACCTCCTCCTTTTTGGAAGTCGGTTAAAAAGTAAAAAAATAATTTTAATTGAGAGTAATTTTTAACCGACTTCCAAAAAGGAGGAGGTTATATGTTGTTATCTATACTAATATTATAAAGCTGAAGAGTTTGTTTGTTTGTTTGTTTGTACGCGCTAATCTCAGGAACTACTGGGTCGATTTGAAAAATTCTTTTTGTGTTAGATAGATCATTTATCGAGGAAGGTTATAGGCTATATAACATCACGTTGCTACTAATAGGAGCGAAGAAATAGTCGAAAATGTGGAAAAAAACGGGGAATATTGTTCATCTTTGAGGGCTTCCGTTGCGTGCGCTGCGAAAACCGTTCGAGATACCCAAAAAATATGTATGAAAGAATTATTCCTCTTTAAATTATCTAAAAAAATGTCCAAGACAGTATATGTCTATCTTTTAAGATTAACTCACAATAACCGTTTTTATGATAATTAAATTTGGTCGAAACATAATAATATTAATCTTTATCCAAATAAATGTGTTATTAATTAAGAGTATTTAACTGTGAACACAATTGTCTTTGACATCACCTAATTTCAATAAACATCTTATAAGATAATACAATTTTAAAATAACTCCAAAACAAAATTCACACGCGGCGTATGATGACGAGGCGGGGAGAGGCGGGCGGAGGGGGGTGTAGCTCTACGAGGTACCATGCCGCTTTAAAAAATATATTCTTTTTAAAACTACTTTAAAATATATTCTATTAATTATGTAACTAAATCGTCTAAAATAAGTTGTGGGTAACAACAGCTATAGGTAATTTATAATAAAGCATTATCTTTATCTTATGTGTAACAATAACTTTAAAAAACCCGGGCAGCGCCGGGCACTGTCAGCTAGTATGTTATATTTTTCTAAGATGCACAGTGTGCAGTTTTTCAGTAAAACGGAACAAAATTTTTAATTAGAGTATAAACATAAACACTAATAGGTGTTTATTATGTACAAATTAACTGTCTACATACCTGTAATATTTTTGGAGTAGGTGCCAAGCTATACCAATTCAAAATTTCAGGATAGGAACACTTGAATATCTTCCTAGATATCAAGTATATCTATAAACGTTTGCTTGGCACCTACTCCAAAAATGTGGCAGGTATGTAGACAATTAATTTGTACACAATAAACACCTATTAGTGTTTATGTTTATACTCTTGTTAAAAAATATTTTTCACTTTTGAGTGCTTTTAGTGTTTATTGAAGTCGGTTCAACTTTTTTTTTGAAAAGGTTTTTTTAGTGATTTGTGGTTTATTTAGAAGTCGGTTCAATTTATTTCAGAAATGTTTTTATAATCAACGAATTTGAAATACGATTCCAAATGTTCAAAGCTGAAGAGGTTTCCATGAAAATATTTTTCTCATTTCATTTCACTTCCCATTGGAAGTAATTTCGTTGGAGAATGGCAGATGGCGCTTCAAAAATATCACGACAAATGGCTGAGTTATAACCATCTATACATATAATATACCTTATTGTAATCTTTGAGAGCGAAAAGTGCGCAGTGCGATTGCGCGGGCTCCTCCGCGCTGCGTCATGATTCAGTATCTCATGGACCATATAAAAGTGTCGTCTTACGTGATTATCAGTTTGTTATCAGTGTGTCGATAGGGTGGTGGTCCGCGGTTGCACTCTCGCAGTCATTCACATCACAATGGCTGCCGTACTGCAAGGACCTCTCGTCGTGCTATTTTTAGCAATTATTTATTCCTCGTACGCTCAAAGTGAGTAATGATTTCATCGTCAGCACGACACGATCTGTTCTTAATATATTTTTTTACCAATATCTCGTCGCCTCTGAACGTCTACCGCATTGTTAAATATTTCAATATAATATTACCATTCAAACATTCGTCGATCGCGTCGTTTAATCAGTGGGTGGGGCGTGGTGCGTTTGCAAATTAGGCCGTTCGTCGTCGTCGAGCTGGGTGTCCTCGAATCAGTAGAGATAGGCGCGCTATCAAAGGTAGCGCTACGACAATGGTAAGGTTTGTTCATTGTACGATGCGCGTAGATATGTCCGAGGTGTGGGTGGCGGCGGGCGCAGGGCTCGTGGTGGAGTGTCCGCTGCGTGTGGAACAGCGCGTCTCGTGGCGGCGCGACGGAGCGGCGCTGGAAGGCGCGGCCGAGGAGCGCGCCGCGGATGGCGCTCTGACGGCGCGACTGGCGTTGGGCCGGGCCTCTCCGGAACACTCTGGGCTCTATACTTGCTCAGAACCGCCGGAGCACTCCGTGCGCGTTCACGGTACACTCCACCACTCCGCTGCTGCAGTAGCTAGTGTAGCGCTTGTACCTGTTGTCTGATAGGCCGAATCATTTAAATTGTAATTAGCCACCTTAGCGATGGGCTTGTAGTTCTCGTCACGACCATCCGAATGATCCTGCTGCACTCTTTACATACAATGATCTCATCTTCATGCAAACATTATATTAAAACATAAGTGGAAGTATGTATGGCTTTAGGACTTTTCCTGGCTCAGCTGTTATGTAATCTGCCAAAATGTTGAAGAATTGCTGATGTCCTCGTGAGCCGTAGTCACTTTGATGATTATGTGTTTTATTATGTCATTCACATTATAATATACTCTACAGTGTCGACGACGACCTCCGAACCGGAGTCTACCATGAGCCCCATCGATGAACTGATGAATTTGCCTGCTGTTTGGTTCGACCTGAATCGTCCCTTCAATTTGACATGTAAATCTGCCGATGCGGAGTGGTGAGTGTCTTCGTAAGTTACGCTCTCTCCTGACGCTCATCGATCACTCTGAACGTCCGCATTCGCAGGTTCAAGGACAACGAGCCCCTGGGGCCGTCGTCGCCGCGGCACGAGGTGCGCGTGGTGAACGGCCGCTCGGTGCTGGACCTCAAGGTTCGCAGCACCGAAGACGACGCCGGAGTGTACACTTGCGGCGAGGAGACGTGGGGATTGCGCGCGAAGGCCGTTCTGCGACTTCCGAGCGACGCGGGCGCGGTCGAGGGTCAGAAGCTGCGGCTCGCGTGTCGCGTGTTGGGCCGCCCGGCCCCGCGAGTCACGTGGCGCTTCAGCAACGACACGCTGAACGGGACGGTCGCGGAGGCGTTGGGCGCCGAACGCGTTCGTTACGGCGGCGCGAGCGGCGAGGAGCTGGTGGTGGAGACGGCGTTGCGAGAAGACGCCGGCGTGTACTCGTGCGCGGTGGAGGAGCAGCCGTGGGCGACGCCGGCGCAGGTGACGGTGCGTATCAAGGACAAGTACGCGGCGTTGTGGCCTTTTTTGGGAATCTGCGCGGAAGTGCTGCTGCTTTGCGCGGTCATCCTCGTGTACGAGCGCAGACGATCGAAGTCGTCGCAGCAGGGGGGAGATTCGGACGACGATCGCGACCAGAAGAAGTCCTAGACATTCGCTTCTCGTTCGCAGTAGATTAACACTTATCGGTTTATTAAATATAATAAAACTAATGTCGAATAACTAATAATATATTTTAAAAAATACAACTAAAAACGCGAATGTTCTTTTCCAACGTGTATCGTATTCAAATATCACTTCAAGGAAACTTTAATAGTGATGTATGTAATGTTTATAGAAATTGTTTTAATAAATAATGTTGATTTTGAGATGTTTGTTTTCTTGGATCCAATTTACAATCTGGACAAAATGGTTCAGTTGGATTTCTAACAAGTATCCAAAATGCTCAATCATGACAAACTTCTCTAACAGGGGTCGTGGTGGTGACGACCACGACATAGGACAACAACGAACTCCACAGACTACCCTACGCTACTAAAATAAAACCTGCTCATGCCCAGACGCGTATAGTCGCGTCCCATGAAGCGGTAGCCAGCGCGGTCCCATCCGGAGACACACGCACTCGAGACACGCGATGTTCGTGACCGCAAAGCACGCACACGCGAGTCGCCCGTAGCGCGTCCCAGGCGGCGGCCGTGTGGTCTCCGTACCCCGCGAACAGCAGACGCCCCGACGGTGACCAGTCTAAAGACGCAGCCCCGAACAGCAGCGACTCGCGCTCTAGACGCGCCAGCTCTCGATCCGCGCGCAAATCGAACACTCGCAACGCCGCGTCGTCGCACGCGCTGGCCACCGCGTCCCCGCTGGGGTGGAACCTCACACCGGCCACGTCCGATCCGTGCTCCGGGAAGCCGGCGACCGCCCGCGGAGTTCTAGCGTCCCACAGCCGCAGCGCACGGTCGGCCCCCCCGGTGGCGAATACGTCACCTCTACCGGTGCCCGCGTCCGCGTCCAGAGCGAGCGCGTCCGCCGCGTGTGCCGTCCACCGAGCGAGTCGAGCCCCGGTTTCCGTGTCCCAGAGCGCCGCGCCCCCGCCGCCACCCGCGGCGAGCAGCTGACGCTCCGTACCGGGGAAGGCGAGCGCGGCGACGTAGGCGGGCGCGGTTCCGACCACCCTCCTGGTGCCGCCTCCTTGCTCATCCAGCGCTACCAGGGTGAGCTTATTGTCGAGGCCGCCGGCGGCGACCGCGCGACCGGTCGGAGCGAAGGCGCAGGCCATGAGCCACGCCGTCGGAAGTGCAGGTGCAGCATCTCTCGAAGCGCAGAAGGCGTCCCACAGTAGCAATTTTCCATCCTGGGCCGACGACACCAGGCGCCGGCGATCAGGGCTCCAGTCGCAGCAGAGCACCTTAGCTTGATGTCCCTTGAGTACTCGCCGAGGCTTCAGATTAGGAAATGTGATAGGCTCCAGTCGCTCCGCTACGTTGGCGACTATACATGAGAATTAACATATTAGCACCGCTGTGAAAAAATACATGCGGCTACATTTAAATAGGCAACCATTCAAAATGCATTCTGATTAAAGAATGCAGAAAAAAATTATTATAAACCAAAATGTGGATGTATAGGTACAACTACACCGAGAGCCGTGGCTTGTTGGAATTGGAAAAGTACGCCACACTACTAATTGCCATAAAAACAAGAAATGATAAATATCAACTAACGGCTGACATCATTGAGTTTCTGTCGCTCCTCCTCGAGCCGCTGCCGAAGCGCGGCGGCTTCCTTTTGGAGGGCTCGAAGCTGCTCCTCGGGGCTCTCAGCCGTGTCCGCCGCCATCCCCTTTAGGGCACCGTCGAATCTGCCCCCTATACACCCCTCACCCTACGATATCGACCGATTTCAATTATTATTCTAGCCCACAGAGAATATAGTAGTTCTAGCCCTACCTTGTCTCTGGTCCTACCTTGTATAATCGTTTTTACGGCATTAAAACAATAAGTGTATTGGCATTGTTAAGTGTATTGGCATTGTCTTTGCACCAAGTTATTGTATGTGAGTTCAAGAGGTCCAATAGGTCCAATTGCACCAAAGGGCCCGTTAAAATTACTTTGACTATTACGTTTTACGGTAACTTTAACTATTACGTTTACATTCAACGTGTTGCACTATCGTGAAATTCATATCGTTATCGATAAAAGGGTGGCTGATGTAATTACGAGTACATTCCCGAAAAAATCATAGAAAGGCATTTTTGGCTTCATTCATATACTTGACGATTCATATAAACACAATTAATTATTATGTCTTTAATTTAAATATATATCATTTTGATATTAATTGTAAGTCGTCACTCTATGGCTATAACCATATATGGTTATAACTATTACTTTAATTTTGACCAGCTAAAATTCGTTGGTTACGGTTAGCGTTGAACGTCAAAACTGACAGGTTTTTCCCAATTTTTAACCGACTTCCAAAAGGGAGGAGGTTATATGTTCGTCGCGTATGTTTTTTTTATGTATGTTCATCGATTTTTTGAAAACGGCTTAAACGATTTCAATGATTCAAATAGTAATGTGTTAAGCTGCATCCCATAGTGGTTCCATATATTTTTCTAAGATGCACAGTGTGCAGTATTTTAGTAAAACGGGAAAAAATTCAGTTTGTAAAATTTTTTTGCTCCGATTTACTTGAAATTTGGCATATATACTTTACAAAATAAATAATGAAACACGTGTTTCAGTATTTCTTGAAATTCAGCCCTGAAGGGGGTGAAATTGGGAAAAATGGGTTGAATTTTTTTTTTAGTTAGAGTTACTTGAAATTTGATATACATAGATTACAACATAAATAATGACATACGTGTTTCAGCATTTCTTGAAATTCAACCCCTAAGGGGGTGAAATGGGACAAAATAGGTTGAATCTTTTTTAGTCAGAATTACTTGAAATTTGGCATACATACTTTACTACATAAATAATGAAACACGTATTTCAGCATTTCTTGAAATTCAACCCCTAAGAGTATGAAATGGAGCAAAATGGGTTGAATTTTTTTAGTCAGAATTATTTGAAATCTGGCATACATACTTTACAACATAAATAATGAAACACGTGTTTCAGCATTTCTTGAAATTCAACCCCTAAAGAGGTGAAACGGGGTAAAATTGGATGAATTTTTTAAAATCAGATTTACTCGAAACAGCAGAATTGCTTTACCACGTTAATAATGAAACTTGCGTTTCAACCCCAAAAATGTTTATAGATATACTTGATATCTAAGTGTATTTCCTATCATAAAAACATGTAATAAGTTTCAGATTTCGAAACAACTTTTTGAATTGGTATAGCTTGGCACCTACTCCAAAAGGATGGCATGTGTGTAGACAATTAATTGTACATAATAAACACCTATTAGTGTTTATTACTTTGTGTGTAGATACTCTTGTTAAAAATTATTTTACACTTTTGAGTGCTTTTAATGTTTATTGAAGTCGGTTCAACTTTTTTTTTGAAAAGGTTTTTTTAATTTTAACCATTACTTTAACGTGAATGTAATTGTTCAGCCATGTGGTCATTAGAAGTCAGGGGCGCCATGGGTACCACGTCGCTTTAAAAAATATTTTCTTTTTAAAACTACTTTAAAATATATTCTATTAATTATGTAACTAAATCGTCTAAAATAAGTTGTGGGTAACAGCTATAGGTAATTTATATTAAAGCATTATCTTTATCTTATGTGTAACAATAACATGAAAAAACCCGTGCAGCGCCGGGCACCGTCAGCTAGTATATTATATTACTGAAGACATGGCTGTATGGGCTTTGTTCCCTTTGCCTTCCCAGAATGGGAGAATTAACAAAAAACAAAAAAAAAAATTCGACGCTAGCGCAGTATTTCGGACGTTTGAAAGATCAAAACCGCAGATTATATAGTACTATGTGTATATACTGTATAGTTATTTTGTCTGTGATATACGTTGAAGTTCAAAAATCGAATAAAGAATAGTAGTTTAATTATTAAACGAATAGCTGCAGTTTACCAAGTATAATACCATCTACTACAAATATTAGGTGTGCAGTGAGCAAATTGTAATGTTGACGATATCAACAGGCGAGCGCAGGTGTAATAATTTATAAATGTTAATTTAGTCAACGAGATGGAGCTACCTCTTCTCGACATTGAAGTCGTGCAGAAGCGTCAGAGTCGTGCCGGCGTGGATTTGGTCGCAGAGTTGGTGAAGAAACATCTCTCGAACGATCCTTCCTCGGCGTTCGCCGGGAACGTGATCACCTCGTACGATCTCCGACGTAATCCGGAGCTCGACGAGCACATCGAGGAGATCCGTCTGTGCGATGACGGACACGAACCCGAGAGACCCACTGTACACGTGTTTCGACTGGAAGAAGGGGAGGCCGAGTCTGATATGTTCCGTGACAGCGAAGGCGGGGATGTCGCTGCAGCTACTCTGCTCCCCCTGCCTGCGCGTGCTCTGCACGGTCTCTGGAGCACCCTACGGTTCGAATGCGGCGTGCACCGCGACCTGTTGCGATACGCGGAGACCGCGCTGGCGTTGGACAACCTGGATACACGGCTCGTGGGCGGCCACCGCCTGCTGCTGCTGCACGGACCGCCCGGCACGGGTAAAACTTCGCTATGCCGCGCTCTAGCCCATAAGCTCGCTGCGCGCACTAAGCACTCGAGAGCTGCCCTGCTCGAAGTAGACGCGCACGCTTTGTTCTCGCGGTGGTTCTCTGAGTCCGGGCGACTGGTGGCGGGGCTGTTCGGGCGCGCACGCGAGTTGGCTGATGACCCGCGTCTGCTGCTCGTGATGCTGCTGGACGAGGTGGAGTCGCTGGCCACTGTCCGAGGCACAGGAAGCGCCGAACCGGCTGACGGTATGCGCGCAGTGAACGCTCTGCTGACGCAGCTCGATTGTCTGCGGCGTCGGCCGAACGTGCTCGTACTGGCCACCAGTAACCTGTCAGGGGCTGTGGACGCGGCGTTTCTGGACCGTGCGGACCTGCGGCGCCGAGTGGGCCTCCCGGGTCCCAGGGCGGCCTTCGGGGTGCTGTCCGAGGCGACGTCCGAGCTGATGCGAGCGGGAGCCGTGCGGGCCGAACAGCTGTTGTCTCTGGAGCGTCTCGAGGCAGTGAAGTGGCACCAGTCGGATGCGACGGAATGCTCGCTCCGTTTGCGGGAGATATCACTGAGAGCGGTCAGAGCGGGGTTGAGCGGTCGGGCCTTGCGGAGACTGCCTCTGTTGGCGCTGGCTTTGAGAGAATGCGGGCATCTCCCGTTGTCCCTGTTGCACTTTCTGACAGCTCTGGATCGCGCCGTCGCCTCGCACGGGATCGACACTGACTCGCTCACACAAAACATGAACAGTATCCACTTGCACAATGTCCCAAACGGCACTTGAAAAACTATTTGTCAAAGTGATATGCTCAAATTAAAAAGTACATTTATTTTAAAATTTTATTGACACATGACAGATGACCAATTTTGCAAGGCGTTTCTCGCTAGCCGGGCTGCTGAGTTATCGCTGAAAAGCGCTTAAGATCGCAGTAAAACTATTCTCGAATAGTTAGTAGTCATTAAATCTACGTCGTCGCGGTTCGATCCCGTCGAGCGCGAGCGGTATATTTCGTCGTACTCTCATGCGCCGTCCTCCGCGTCACGCTCGTGGAGCCGCAGCAGGTGCTGATCTGCGGCACTCCAGACGACTCCGAGCGCTCGCAGCAGAGGTGGCGGAGGACACAATTCAGCCGAGTACAGAGCGACGCCCGACAGAGTGCGGCGCTCGAGAGCCGGCGGGGGACTCGCGACGAGCGCCGCTCTCACCCGCGATAACCGCCACGGCCGCTCGTCCGTCGGTTCGAGCAGGACGGAGCCGCATCGCAGAGAGCTCGCCCATCGTCGCGCTGCCGATTCTTCGGCCGCGAGCCCCGCCGTCGCGAGCAAGAGCAGCTCCGGCTCGAGCGATTCGACCGCGTCCCGCGCTAGAGCGCCTCCCGCGAGTTCGAACAGGCGCCGCTCCTCCGGTATGAGGGGCTCCGGCTCGGTCGCGGGCAGCAGCAGCGCAGAGGGCTCGTGTCCGTGAGCCGCGAGCAGACGCAGAGCGAGGAGAGAGGCGGCACCGCGCCAATCGTCGGCCGCCACGAGAGCGACGCGGCAGCGGGGCCCGGGCAGCAGGCGCAGCGCCAGGTCGGCGAGCGCGCGGCCGAGCAGCACTAGACAACCGGGCAGGAGGCCGGCGGCGCGCAGTTCGCCGAGCAGCAGACGGCGCAGGTCGCCAGTGGCGGAGGGCACGACGCGACCGCGGTCCGTGACATAGGTGACGGCGGCTCGATGGCCTTCAGACAACAGATATCGCGGGCCGGGTTCTCGTGCACCGAGCACGTTCTCATCGTGGCGGTACATCGCACGGCCCTCCTCGGTCTGCCGTACCTGCCATTCATAGAGATGAGTATCGGACGACGGCATCGTCGGGCAACACTATTATACGACACTCACCAGGTCGGGCTGCTCGTTCATCTCTCTCCAGAGCTTTGCTTTGTCAAAGAGTGCCAAATTGGTCTGAAAGTCAAAGTCTCGAGCTAGAGCGGGATCACTAGCGTCCGTTTCTGCCAAACAACTGTCTCTACCACGACGGCGACCACCGCCACCTGTGCAACAATAGTCTTATGTACTAAATAGATAAGGATTACTATAAGCTAGTGTTAAGTTAATCATGATGCCAGACTCTACTACAATAAGTAGTACAAAATACAATTTGTATGACAAAGACATATAATATGTATATGTATGTATAAGATATACATATATTAGCGATAATGATTATCAGCAATTAAAACTATAAATAATCAACAACGAATAAGTATGTACGGACAGCTCTGAGACGGTCGAAGAAACAGGAGCAGGTACATTTAGCAGTGGCCGTGGACATAGACAGCTGAATTCTCCAATCTCTCAATCACAATGAGAACTACATTGCTTATGTTGGCATCCTTTGCAGAGCTAAAAGTGACCGTTTCCAGGTTACAGACGTGATGCACTCTCAGCTCGCGTTATATGGAACCTAATTAAAGGTATGTCTAACTATGAAAAGATGTTGTTGAGAAATGTGATCACCTGCAGCATTGCTCCTTGACTGTATTATATCCATTGATCTAGCGTGTACCATTGCACATTTATCTGAATAGTTATGCGATTGTATCGCCTGCGGTGCGTCGCACTTCTCGATGCCCATGCACGTGGGGTTTCGTACCTCTTTTGGCTTTCGGTCCTCACTGGCCGGACAATCTATGATCTTGAGCGCCTTTATGTATGCAGCTCTGCCGGTGCCATGACAAAAATTATATTCAATGACGACTAAGGAAGCTATGTTATAAGACAAATATTTACTTGAGAGTGACTTCTGACTCCGCACAAGGCAGTCCGTTCCTGAAAGGCTTGGACAGCGTCAGCCAGCCGCCGTTCGCTTCAGAGATAGTTCCCTGGAAATGGCCGAGTCCTTCGCCGCAGCTCACGGACACCGTGTAACCTATCCACTTTGCCATCCCTTCTAATAGTCGTTCATAGTTTCATTCTACTTGTTATTCGTAGTATACCCCGGATGCCATACACCATGGCGAGTAATCTTCATAGAGATGATGTGGGTTCTACGTCTATGGGGTCTTTTTTATTTTTTTGTTTTATATGGCATCATAAGAATTTGCCAGTGTCAAAGTAAATATTTTGTATAAGTTAATAATATTGTGCATCACGAGTTATTCATTCATCACACTATAGAGTCAGAATAGAAAATAACATAAAACTTTAGTTATATATATTTATTTGTATGTTATATATTTAGCTGTATGTATTTGCATATCCAGTCCTAAATATCCTCTTACCGTTCCAATACTTTCTCCGGGATTCCTCAACTTTGACACTGGCAAATTGTAATGCCATTTAATAAAAAAAAAATTCTCTGCAGTCCGCAGCAGGAGTAATTCCTACTTTGATATTATAGTTCATCAATTCGAATTAATCGTCTCTGAGCGGTCGCCGCCTCGCTCGGTCGTCGTCTTCGGGGTGCCTCGGACTGGTTGAGGAATATTAACATATTAATGTAATGGTTTAATCGTGCAATATTATTTAAAACAAGATTACGAATAAGTTATGGTAAGTTTTATTTTATTCACAATTTTAAATTGTTTAACAAATAATATTGAATTTATATCAAGTTTGAAACAGTATGAAGAAATAACGGTTACGATTTCATCTGGAGACCTTAGGAATTCGAGTAAATAATTATTGCGTTAAATCAGACACAGTTAAAGTTTCAATTTGGTACCACTTTCATCTTAAGCAACACTCAATTTTAATACAAACCTAAATGTAACCTCTTTGTAATGGGTACAAGGATTTCTGCATCGCTTCGCTCGGCTCTTGCATTAGATGGATACAAACCTGTACCTAACCTATTCGTAACAGGTGGAAGGATTTTTGCTTACAAACCTAAATCTAACCTAACCTATTCATAACGGGTAGAAAGATTCTGACAATTAAATGTGTATTAAAAGTGATTTCAAAATTAGTTTTAAGTGTCCGAGAACCTTTCGTAGCCCATTTGAACTCTAACCGGGACTGATTTAACCCAATAATTAACCGCTGGAAGTATCTCAGTTTCAAGGTCTGTCCTCTAATAGCGTGCCGAAATAGCTCGAACTGAACGTATTATATTGCATCTAGTCTCGGGTAATTATTCAATTACTCATTGCATTATTAAGCATTGGTCAACTTTATTTTTGTATCTAAAAGAAAATACTTTCTTAGATTATGTACAAATTGAGTGATATTTGTGTCTGTGGCACGTTGCTGTGCAGACTCCTCTCGTTATATCTGGAGGCTAAAATCAAAAGCCGAGTGATAATGAAACGTCAAATCGCATACATTTTGTTTTCAATTTGTGTCAAAGTGTCGAGTGACAACTGTCAATGGGTTTTTGACTTTAGGCGCTGAGACTGGGCTGATAACCATCATCAGCCTGCCTACCTCTCTGGTTATAAATGTCACCCAATATAATACAAAATTTATTCATCCCTAGGAACGGTTTCGATCTAGGAAGCGCAGCAGAGGTTCCTTCACGATTTCGGACGAGCCGTGGAAAGACAAATTGAACCTCGAAGAACCTCTCGGACCGTGGCACGTCACGGCCGTCTTGCTCGTGTGTCTCTCTACCGCGTATCTGGTGCTGAGGGCGCACGAGTCTCTGCCGTCTTCCTTGGACGCGACGGCTCCGGCCGCAGTGTTCAGTGGAGACCGAGCGCACTCTCTGCTGCTGCGGCTGACCGCGGACGGGCCGAGAGTGGCGGGCAGCGGACGAGCACGCGCCGCCGCCGATCGACTCGAGGCCATCCTGAGGTCCTTCAACATGTCTACTCACCATAGGATATCGGTGGAGCGCTACTCCGGCTCAGGGGAGTTCCCGCTGCACTTTCTGGACGGGTTCACTAACATATACCGCGGGGCGTCCAGTGTCGTGGCTAAGATAGGACCTAGAAGACACGAGACACGCTCGGGACCTCGGCCGGCTCTATTGCTCAATTGTCATTATGACACAGTCCCGGACAGTCCAGGTCAATGAGAACACTAATTGTAGCATCACCTATAAATGTGCTAAAAGCCAACGCAATAACCGAATACTATTAATAGTTCATTTGTTGAGGTAATTAACACCAGTATGCGGGTCAGTCAGTCAGGGCATCTCGCATACTCATTCCGTATGTAACATCAGGGTCGAGGACCTCGACACGCGCCACACGATAATATAGTACGAACCAAACTATATGGCGGCTCTGAAGTTCGGCACCAATCGTTGCGCGGTACACCAATTGAGATACCAGCGGGGCTCCAAGAAAGGGCACAGTTCTGTGATGTGAGTGCTATATCCGTGCATTCGATTCCATTTATTATTTTTGTATGCTTTTTACATATTAATTTTAACAAACTTCGAAATGGAGAAGGTTCTATGTTCGTCGCGTGTTTCTTTTAACCTAGCGATTTTTTCGAAAACTGCTGAACCGAATGATTCAAATTGTACTGTGTTAAGCTGCATCCCATATGTTTTTCTAGGATGCACAGTGGTGTCGATTCTGTCGTACACACGAGTGAACTGAACTATGCTAAAACTTTAAAACGACGATTAAAACACCTCGTTATATTTATTTAACCAAGTAATAATGCATATAGCATTTAGTACTATCAGAAATCAATAACATATTTTAGTGTAATAAAAGTATCAAACATATTGGCTGTAGTTTAGTCTACCGATAATTTCATTAATTTTTTTTGGTCTATTTTAATTAGGGACTTCGGGTCTTTTACGGCGACGACGACCAATAAACGTTTACATTTGCTCCACACGCGTTGCAATATCGTGTAAATTCATATTGTTATCGTTAAAATAGTGGCTGATCCCGAAATAATAGAAAAACGTATTTGGCTTCTTTTCATACATTTGACGTTAGCAACATTGGTTTATTTATTTATTTTAAATAGTATAGAAAACAGTTTACAAAACATAGTAATATAATAAAGATAATACACAAATGAAGACAAGTCAAATTTTGTAAACCTAATAGCTATACATAACATTTGTTTAAAAGAACAATATAATTACATAATATAGAAACAAGTATATAAAGTGAGGTGAAGTATAAATAGTATAGAAATAATTTATTTAAGATTAAATTAGATTCGTATTTAAGTATGAAATATAAGTATTCACTGATCTACTGCCCTATGATATATTTTGTGCAAATTATGTTTGAATGCTTTAGCATTTAGATAAAAAATGTCCAGGTCAATGTGATTTTCATATAAGTTATTGAAACCACGGCACATGCGAAGCAAGGGGCTGTTGTGCAAGACAAGACATGACGATTACTTTAACTTTAACCATCCAAGATTAGCTGGTTAAGGTTAAAGTAAGCGTCAAAAATGACAGGCGCGACGATATGGTGCAACTCGTGTGTTGAAATAAATGTAAACCATAATGCATGAGTATACGTAGCGGTTAAAGTAATAATTAAAGTTACTTTAACCGGCCTACTGGTGCAAACGACCCTTAACCCGTCAGGTTACGCCGTAATACCTTAAACATTAATAAACAGAAAGAAATTAATCGTGAGTTATAACTATTACTTAAATGTACTTATACAATAAATTCAGCCGAGTCGAAGGATCCACTAATGCTGCATTCGTGACATCGAAATTCCGTTTATTTAAACTCGGACTACCGTCAGCCTGTCCGAACTAATTAGTTGTAATGTATTTTGATGTCAACGTAATTCTAATATGTGAGACGTTTCTAATTTTAGTACAAATTTCAAAGACATGCCGTAACATGAGAGGACTGAAATTGAAAAAGCTTGAACGTGCAGTTTTCAGTAAACCGGATTTTTGTTACTCAGTATTACTCGTTTAGCATCATACATACTTCACAACATAAATAATGAAACATGTGTTTCAACCGCGAGGAGGTGAAACGGGGTGGAATAGATTTTTAAATTTTAATGACAGTGTAGAATGAAATATGTTCTACAATAAGTTTTTGGTCCGTTACTGTGCCTACGCTAAAAATGGAAAAATAAAAACCCTTTTAAAAAAAGTGTTGAACCGACTTCAATAAACACATAAAAACACTAAAAAATATACATTAAATAAGCACCTATTAATGTTTATGTTACCTTCTCATGTTAAAAAATATTTTTTACTTTTTAGTGCCTTTAGTATTCATCGAGGTCGGTTCAACTCTTAAAAAAAATGTTTTTATTATTGTTGTAGTTGAGTGTATTAGCGCGAAGTGGCGTCCGCGGCTAACTTCCGAGATGCCATAAAGTTTGAATCGACCTATACGTATTCTGCACTCATCGAATATGGATTAATATTTTGTCCACGGTCTCACAGCGCCACCTAATATAGAACCAAAAAAAACCTTAAGTATAACTCTTTTGGACACCGGCGCGATGTTCGCAGGCGGCAGCGACGACGGCGCGGGATGCGCGGTAGTACTCGAGAGCGCGCGGGCGCTGGCCGCGGGACCGGCCTTGCCTCGGGATCTCGTACTGCTGCTCAACGGAGCCGAGGAGAACATGATGCAGGCCGCCCACGCCTGGGTCGGCGCTCACCGTTGGGCCAAGAGAGTGCGCGCGTTCGTCAACGTGGAGGCTTGCGGCGCCGGCGGCAGGGAGGTTCTCTTCCAGGCGGGCCCTAGGCGTTCCGGGGCGCTGCTGGCCGCGTACGGTGCCGCGCCGCGTCCTTTCGCCTCCTCGTTGGCGCAAGACATATTCCAAAGCGGACTGCTGCCGGCGGACACGGACTTTCGAGTGTTTCGCGACGCCGGAGGACTGTCCGGTCTCGATCTCGCCTGGAGCGCGAACGGGTACGTCTACCACACGGCGCTCGACGAGGCTTCGCGCGTGCCCCGAACGGCGCTTCAGAGGACCGGCGACAACGTGCTCGCGTTGGCCCGCGAGCTGTTGCACGGCGCCGCTCTCGATCGGGACGAGACCGAGCGCGAGGACCCCGTGTTCTTCGACGTGCTCGGGCTGCGAGTGGTCCTGCTGAGTCGCGGCCAGGCGACCGCGGCGGCGATCGCGGGACTAGCGCTGCTGGCCATGCGGCTGCGGGCCAGGGGCGGCAGGGGCGTCGCGGTCGCCACCGGGCGGCTGCTGCTCGCGGGGTGCACGGGCGCGGGTACGGCGCTGTCGCTCGCCTTAGGGATGCGCGCGGCCGGATGCGTCATGTCGTGGTACTCGCGACCCTGGCTTCTGTGGCCGCTGTACGCGCTGCCGGCGTGGGGCGCGGGCGGTCTCGTCCTCGGCGGACGCGGCGGGCGCGGTCGTCGGTGGGCCGCGTTCGAGGAGTATTGCGACGCGCAGTTAGTGTGGTGGGCGACGGTGACCGCCGCGTGCGCGTGTCTCGGGCTGCGGTCCGGTTTTTTGGCGGCGCTGTGGAGCGTGCCGCCGCTGTTGACGTGGTCGCTGCGACGATGGCTCGGTGCGACGCTCGGGTCTCTGCGAGGTCGAGGCGCGCGCGAGACTCGACTGACGAACGTTGTCGGACGCAGGCGGCGGGGAGCCGTGGTGGTGGACGGCCGGGTCGCTGTTGGGGGCGGCGCAGACGTGGTATCTGTCGATCGCTAGTCTGCAGCTGTTGGTGCCGATCACCGGCCGCGCGGGATCCCGGTTGCCGACCGAGGTGAGCCGAGAAGGTCGGGGATCGCGGCGGAAGCGACATCGACGGCGTCGTTCGTGTTGCAGGAGGCGATCGGCGTGCTGACCGCGGTGCTGTTCATGGCCTCGGTCGGGTGGCTCTATCCTCTGCTGCTGGTGGCGAAGGGGTCACGCACGCTGGTGAGTGACGAGCGATGACGACGCGTACAGAGACGTACAAAACTCGCGAGTCGGCGCACACGTTCGTTTCAGTTGTGGTCCTGCGTGCTCGTCGGCCTGTCGACGGCGTCGGTGATCGCGTGCGTCTGCACTCCCTACTCCCGCGAGAGACCTCAACGTATCATGTTATTTCATACGACACGGACGGTCCACTACGAAGGAGACGACGCGACGTCGGCTTACTGGTCGCCCTCGTTGGACGCGAACACGGCGCGCACCTTGCGCCGAGAAGCCGCCGCAGTCGGTCCGTGGCTCGATATGAAGGAGTGCGAAGAGATGTTATACTGCGGCGCGCCATATTACTTGCCGGTGACCTCGTTCATATCCCACGCGTCGTGGTCTCGGCCGGTGGCGGCTCCCGTGGCGGGACCGCGACTCTCCGCCGCGGTCAGCGCGCGCACTCGGCCGGGGGGCGCGTCACTGACCATATCTATAGAGAGAGCGCCGCCTCACGTGTCACTAGTGATATCCCCTCGCAAAAACTCTCATATAACGAGGGTGCATACGACGGGCGGGGACGAACGGACTCATTCCGACGGTCCGGTGGCGGGTCCTCGTTGGCGCGGTCGCGAGACCTACTTTTTCCTGTTGCATCAGTCCGACGAGGGCGCCACGGGCGCTTGGAACGTGACCGCGGAGTTGGTGCAGTCCGAGAGCGAGTCCGCGCGGGACCCGCACCGGCCGTGGGCGGACGTGTCGGTCGCGGGCCACTGTCTATGGGGCGATTGTCAGTTGGATGCGGCCGCTCGTCGACTGAGGTCCGAGTTCCCGGACTGGACCACCGTGACCGGTTGGGCCGTGGACTTGCACCTGTATAGAGTGTAGTCTGTGAATAGCCCGCATCGAAAGCAATACATGTGTCCAGTTCATTGACTGAGTATCGTGCGGCACACATGTACCATTAGTATGTAATAAAACTAAGGAACACCAAATATTTTAAGCCACTTTACGCTTTTTATAAATATACAATTTTATACTGACGATTTGCATTCTTACTTTTTTGATATGAATGGCGTCGACACAGCGTTCATATTAAAAAATAAATGATGTGAATAATGTAATTTAAATGATGTCGAGCGGCCCAGGTTCATAGTGAATCTATCCATGAATATAGGTCTGGCGAAATGTCATGGCGAATAGGGGTAATCGAATTCGCAGTGTTCAACAACAGGGAAATTGGATTGCGAGATCTTGATACTGATTTATTTTTACATCTATCGAATATTTATCAATTAGTAATTAAATATACCATAGTTGGCTTTTTAATATATTATTGGAGCATTTATTCCGTCTTGTCAGGATATACATTTATATAATAAATGCGGAAGTGACTCTGTCTGTTGCCATTTGATTGAACAGATTTTGTTATTTGAAAGGTCAATCACAGTCCGAGGACACAGGTCACCTTTTGTGTTAATTTTCAAGGCATCACAACAACCGGCCGCGCCGCCTTCCTATGAGGGTTGGCGGTAGCCGTTACAATTTGATTTTTCATACAAATGGGTACGTCAAATAGGAACCCTGGGTGAGCCGCGCTTTATTCGGGACTAGGAAAAGATCAAAAAACCCCACTGGCATTTATTTTTCTTCATCAGATGAGGAGGATGTTGAAGATGAAGAGGTGTTTATTATAAATTTCTCTTTTAAGGGTTTTATTATTCCATTCAATATCAACGGTGCGCATAGTGAATCATGCCGAGTGCAAATGAAATTTTCAAGTAAATGTGACCAAACAAAATTCAATCCCATTTCTAATAAAAAACCTTTTCAAAAAAAAAGTTGAACCGACTTCAACTTTTTTTTTGAAAAGGTTTTTTATTTTTCCATTTTTAGGGTAGCGGACCAAAAACAGCAAAAACTCCCTAATAATCCGTACAAATACTAATCCTAGTTCAAATGAAATTAATCTAGCAAAAAAGAAACTCGTACAACCCCTTTCAGATTAAATTTCGAGAAAAGCTGAAATACACGTTTCGTTATTTATGTTATCTGTAGAGCAAATATACTAAAAATTAAGTAAATCTGACAAAAAAAATTCAATCCATTCTATCCCGTTTCACCCCCTTCGAGGTGAAACGCATGTTAATTGTTTATATTATAGAGCATTATTTATTATGTATTTTGTCACTAAAAATATTGATTATTTTCACGCAAGTTTCATTATTAACGTGGTAAAGCAATCTGCTGTTTCGAGTGTCTGATTTAAAAAAAAATCAGCCAACCTTTGGGGGTTGAATTTCAAGAAATGCTGAAACACGTGTTTCATCATTTATGTTGTAAAGTATGTATGTCAAATTTCAAGTAATTCTGACTAAAAAAAAATTCAACCCAATTTTGTCCCATTTCACCCCCTTAGGGGTTGAATTTCAATAAATGCTGAAACACGTGTTTCATTATTTATTTCGTAAAGTATGTTTGCCAAATTTCAAGTAAATCGGAGCAAAAAATTTTACAAACTGACTTTTTTTCCGTTTTACTAAAAAACTGCACACTGTGTATCTTAGAAAAATATATGGGACCACTATGGGATGCAGCTTAACCTCCTTTTTGGAAGTCGGTTAAAAATACTATAACGAGTGTTTCTTTCTTTGTGTTGTAGAGCATGTATGGCGTGTATGACAAGTTTCAAGTAATTCTGACTAAAAAAATTTAAACTGATGTTTTTTTTCTGGTTTACTAAAAAACTGTTTGCATAATGTTAGAAAAATGTATGGGAGCAATTTGGGATATAGCTCAACTGAATCCACTTTAAGTTATTGAAATCTATGAACATACAAAAAAAGAACATACGCAACGAACACGGAACCTCCTCTTCGTGGTCTTTTATGTGTGAAGTGTATTTTGTGACAAATGAGAGGAGCGACCATTTTCAAATATTTACATAAACAATGATTACACTTAGGCTAAAACATATGCAACAAACACAGAAACACCTCACTACCGTCTGCCGTCGGTGGGTTTGTGCGGTGTAGGCAAGTCCTCCTTCGTCGCGCGCGAATGACGGGCGCAGAGAGGTCTCGGCCCCACCAACACGTCCATGCGCGCATCGTCCGCCAGCAGGTGCGCGGCCGCCGTTCCCTTCATCAGTTTGTGCGTCACGTCGCGCAGACGCAGCAGCTCATCCTGGATGCGGTCAGTGAGCGCGCGCCTCGTCTCCTCGGCCGTCGCGTGGCGATCCCGCAGAGCCGCCAGCAGAGCGTCCAGCGCGATCGGTTCCCCCACGCTGACTACGGTGTGACTGTTAGTACGCAGACGATAGGGCTCCACGTTGGGCAACACACGGTCCATGCCTTCGTGCCATATAGGTAACACGAGGGGTGGAGGACCGCATTCCGCCACCATTCTACCGACACCCCATTTCAGTCTGAAACGAGAAGAACATGAACGGTATACCGACTGGAATAGGATGCTGACATCTCAGGTGATAGTGAGTGACCTTATGAACTCCTTCTCCATGTTGACTCTGCCTTCCGGAAATATATGCACCCATTCCCCACGCCGGAGCCTCTCTATGCAGAAGTCTATCGCCGGCTGAAATACGTGACGGGTGGTGTGTTCGGGATACTGGATTATAATGTTCGTGAGCAATACCTGATAGACTCCGGCCCCGCGCACCACGGGCACGCACTTGCCCAGTGCAAAGAAGTATGAGTGCAGAGTGTTAGTGAAACATATGTCGTGAGCGGCCAGAGACCAGCGCATGATGTCGTGACGCAGGGAAGCCACGTCCAGCACTCCTGAACACAGAACATTCGTCTTACAGCACCACAGAGAGCCTGCGCACTGGTTGCAATGTGTCTTACCACTGTCCGCCGCTAGCATGACGCCACAACAACAGATATCACATTATATGTCAAACACACACTACTACTAATCAATGCCAAATTACCCCACAGTCCAGGATCATCAAAGCATGAATGATGATTGGAGACGGTGATCAGTGGCACGCCCTTGTCCCTGTGGATCGCGCGAGAAAGTGCCTCGCGATTATATACCGTGGTCTTGTTCAGCCAGACTGAAACAATTCATATGATATTTTTCGTCGCCTCTCCATGTCCAATATGAACCCGTGAGTGCTGATGTAACACATGAAAGCATGTGCGACTTCGACCCGATCGCTACCATGAATACGAGTTCACATTAAATTATCAGTCATCTGGTTCGGCTCGATAGAGGAAAACGCACTCACCTATGACGAATTTGCTGAACAAACCGACAACAGCTAACGTGAATGTGCTAGCACAGTTCCACAGTCGACCCGTCTTCCGCAGCCGCGGTATAATCCAACCGATGTTGTATGCCATCACCGTAGCGCATATGGATCACTTTACCACACTAAACTAACTGCATTCTCTTAATTTAATTTAAATAGATTACACGAAAATGTAGGACACAAACACAGACTGCAGCACAGACTGACTGCAGGTACCTGTATTTTTTACTTTACTTTTATACGGCATTCTGACAATTTGCTAGTGTCAGAGTATTTGCAGCGAGTTAATATTATGAGTTTTGGCGGCCATTTGAAGACATTAGGTAATCTGTCTTGAATTGTTTTCCTAAACTCGTGTTTTTTCGAGTGTTAATATATGTATAATAACGGTGGATTTTATCCATTAAATGGTGGGCGAAGGTGCGTGAGTATGGGCGAAGAATTCAAAAGAAGATAACGTCTGTTTTCATTTTCCCTCCAAAAATCCGTAAGAAATTTTAGTAAAGAATCGACCACTTTAACAGAGCTCTTTTTGACTTGACTGGGACTTTCTTTTTTTTTTTTTGTTTTATATGGCATTATAACAATTTGCCAGTGTCAAAGTAAATATTTTGCATCAAGTTAATAATATTGTGCATCACGAGTCATTCATCACACTAAACAGTCAGGTCAAGTCTCAGTCAAGTCAAAAATTGTTCCAGTAAAGTGGTAGAATCCTTACTGAAACTTCCTACGGAGTTTTGGAAGGAAAATGGAAACACAGGTTCTCTT
Source organism: Tinea pellionella (assembly GCA_948150575.1). Lineage (NCBI taxonomy): Eukaryota > Metazoa > Arthropoda > Insecta > Lepidoptera > Tineidae > Tinea > Tinea pellionella. The sequence goes on along the minus strand of OX411261.1, from coordinate 8,459,394 downwards.
TTTTTGAATTGTTTGCCCACACAGACTCGCGCACATTCACGAACACTTATGTCCATTTGCACCATATGACTTAACTATTACTGTCACGTTAAAGTAATAGTTAAAGTTAAAATTGGTTTGCTTCAAAAAAAATCTGTCACATTTGACGATTACTTTAACGTTAACCGTTACTGGCGAATTTCGGCCGGTCAAAGTTAAAGTAATAGTTAAATCAATGTCGCTAACGTCAAATCTTTGAAAAGCCACTCTTGTTTGTATTGAGAGAATTCATTTAAATCTTGTATTATTTATCTAACTCCTCATTACACCAGCAACCCTTTTAACTATAACGAATTAATTTACACAATGGTGCAACGCGCGTGGAGTAAAAGTAAAGGTAACTGTCAAAGTTAAAGTTAAAGTAACAGTCAAAGTTACTTTAACCGGCCTTCTCTGGTGCAAACCACCCTTAATGTTTAACAATGGTCCACCATTATTACACATTAACACTCGAAGAAACACAAGTTTAGGAAAATAATTCAAAACAGATAACCTGACGTCTCAAGATGGCCCCCAAAACTCCCGTTCACTGGGACTTGACCTGAGTATTTATGTCCATTTGCACCATATGACTTAACTATTACTGTCACGTTAAAGTAATGGTTAAAGTTAAAATTGGTTTGCTTCAAAAAATATCTGTCACATTTGACGATTACTTTAACTTTAACCTTAACCGTTACTGGCGAATTTCGGCCGGTCAAAGTTAAAGTAATAGTTAAATCAATGTCGCTAACGTCAAATCTTTGAAAAGGCGCTCTTGTTTGTAATGAAAGAATTCATTTAAATCTTGTATTATTTATCTAAATTTGTTCTTATATCTAGTTATCTATTTGTATCTTGTATAGTTCATCAAACATACAGTTTATTTCCCAGAAGAATTTTGAGATTATCCATTATTCAGCTGCTTCTTTGACTATCTTTTATAAATTCCAAATATTTTGTAAATACTAAAACACGATACAAATTTTCGATTCTTTTTTCTTTTACGGCATTATAAACACCACGTTAAAAATAAATTCACTCGAAGTCGGCTCGATAGTTTCACAAATAATTGCCACAAAAAAATATATTTTTCTATGATTTTTCGGGAAAGAACTATAACGAATTAATTTACACGATGGTGCAACGCGCGTAGAGTAAAAGTAAAGGTAACTTTTTTATTTTATTTTATTTTTTTATTTTAGCACGTCATATGACCGCACTCCGCCTGGTGTTAAGCTAGAGTGCGATCCATGAGCGGAGGCGACTGCTGTCAGAGAAGGGGATCTGCAAACAGCAGTCGTGCCCGCTATGCCGGCTTAATGAGATGACTCTTCACACTGCGCTTGAAGGGTCCCATGTTATAGGAAGGGGGAAAGACGTGACTGGGAAGGTCGTTCCACAATTTGATGGAACAAACTGTCAAAGTTAAAGTAACAGTCAAAGTTACTTTAACCGGCCTTCTCTGGTGCAAACCACCCTTAGTGTGATGGACCAATAACTAGTGATGCACGATACTTCTTCTACTTCTTCTTTTGTTAATTGGCCTCGACAACGACAATTCTGCCCATGTCAAGTAGTAAATTATTGAAGTTTTCCATCAAATTGCAATGGTGTTTTACAATTTGACGCTTTCTTGGAGTGTTTGGTGGCAATTCACCCGGTCACGTCACAATATGAACGTTTTCACAGCGTGGGATAACCACAAAAAAAAAACCGCTTCCCTTGCCTCATATACAGTGAATTTTAATGTTTCCACAATTACTCACATAAAATTACGCAAAATAACACCAATTTTACACTGGTACCAATGTAACTTTGTTATTTGTACTTTGGTGGCGCAGTGCCTATAGGCACTATTAAAGAGTGGTAGGCAGACTGATGATGGTTATTTGCCCAATCTGCCGTGTTGGGGTAGTGCCACCACTTTCGAATGTAACCTTCGTGAAGTGACCTTGTCGCGTTTCAGGAATAATTTGAAAGTAGCCAAGTATAACGAGAGGAGTGTGCACCGTCAATCTGGATGGTACAAGCTCGTCTCTTCGAGCCGACTGCTGCCTGTAAAGATTAATCTGTAGTAGCAGTTGTTTCCATTCATGGACCGCATTACATCAGGCGGAGTATTGTCACATGCCGAGCTACAATAAAAAAAAAGTCATGTGGTGCGATCGGACCTTAAACTCTCCTAGTAGTGTACAAAGAAATTGGAATATAATAGAAGCCACGTCAAAGGAGCAGCAGAAAACTGATACTCTATGCTCCTTTAGCTTACCAGGATATTTAATGCAACAAAAAGAGATAGAAATGCTTTTGTTGCCTTTTTTTTCCTTGAAGTGTCATCATTTTTGTAGTAGTTGGTCATCATTCTGGTCATTATTTTTTGATTAACCGACTACTTTAAAAAACTTCGAATTTTTGTTCTAAAATCCACAGTTCGACACACTTCTTTTTTTAGTCGGGTTTCATTTGGATTTGTTTACGTTTGTGTCGTTCTGTTATTTTGTATTTTTTATTGTTTATTTCTTAAGTCATTTCTTTAATTTTAAATATTGTGAATTATTATGGCTTGTATAGTACTAGGTTGCCGTTCACATACCTCTCGTAAAGAAAATAATGAGGAATTTACGAGTTTTCACCGGTAAATATTCTTAAAAAGTTTTTGAGTATTTCTAAGATATTAACTCTTCTAATTTAGTATAATTTTTGGTGAGCAGTTATTCTCATATTACATTTTATTTGTAGACAATAAATGTTATCAATAAAACCGTCTTATTTTAAAAATTAAACATTCGTTTTATAGGTTATGTTAGTGTTGTTTTTTTATATTATTTCATGTCCTAGACGGATATCGATATTTTAAATTATTCTTTTTTTATTACATATGGGTGTTTTGCATTGCATATTATTGTTGTTATTAATAATTATTATATTGTCTTAGATTTTCGAGAGATGAATTATTAAGAAATAATTTGATAAAAATCATTGGAGTTTATATGGACAAAACACTCTAGACTTTGTTCGTAGCATTTTGCTCCTAATAGCTTTAAACAATCAAGTTCCACCAATCCAAGAGTTTTCTAAATATACTGATTTTGATTGAGAAATAGTTTTATTCACGACTACCTAAATATCTCTGACGTTATGCGTAGGTAGACAATGCCGGTTATAGTAGCTTGACGTATGATAGTACTCCGCCTGATGTTAAGTTATAGTGCGAGACGAATGTACGCCATCTTGGTTGGTAGTGCTATCGTTACATCCGGTAATTTCCAAGCTGATCCCGAAATACGACTATGTTACACTTAAAGTGATAGTGTTATCCCAGGACGGCAGACCGGCCTAATATGGGACCATCGTCAGTCTGCCTACCGCTCTTTGAATAGTGCTTGGGCACTACCGGATAGAATTTTAGTGAGTTTTGAACACGGGCCTCATCAACCGTGAGTCCACCGCCCACATCTACCGCTGGACCTTTATACAGGTATTTTTTTCTGTCCAGTTTTTATAATTATCACTGATATTATAGCTGATAAGACTTTTTAAAATTAGTATGTCATCTTTCTACAACTGCCACAAATTAAATAACTAGTTTATAAATAATAAGTGTTAAAAAATTGGTCATAGAGTAAATAGAAGAGTCGATAAATGCTTGCATTTACATCTCGATATACGTATTGACTACATCCCTATTTTACTTCTATACAATAGTCTATAATCTATGCATTTGCCTCAAAACTGGACACTTCAATTTTAGCCTGTCTTGTCACGTATATATTTGTCTCATCATTTTGTATTCAGTATTTGGTGAGTTAAAAGAGTGCAGACTATAGACATTCTGTGTTATTTTCAACATGTCTTCTATTGTATTCCAATTTCTTTGGTAGTGTATAGTCTGTGACAAGTACACGCAATACCACACAACTTCAGAAATTATCCCTTAAATACCCTCAACAATACCATAACAAAATACACTTCGCGCTATCACAAGAAGAACACGTTCATTATTGGCTGTGCATTGCTGCTCTCCGTCATCCTGATGGCGGCTCCGTGCTGGCTGTTCATACATATAATAGTGTATAATTATTATGTAGTAGGAAACAACAACAAAAGTTATCACTCGTCTTCCTCTGAGGATGCTGGTATGAGATTATAGTGATAGCAACGTTGGTATCTTACATGCAAATGTATATTGAACAAAGCAATAATATGAATGTTTCCAGCGCCGCCCGCACGGACTCCGTGGCGCAACGGTAGCGCGTCTGACTCCAGATCAGAAGGTTGCGTGTTCGAATCACGTCGGGGTCAGGCCCTTTTTATTTTATTTATTTCTCGTAATAAATATGACAACTTTTTTGTAAACAGTGTATTGCTTATTAACATACTAGCCGAGTACATGCAAACGTTTATAGATATACTTAGATACCGAGGCAGATATCCAAGTGTAATTAGCTTGGCACCTACTCCAAAAAATGTGGTAGGTATGTAGACAGTTAATTGGTACATAATGAACACCTATTAGTGTTTATGTTTATTACTTTGTGTGTAGATACTCTTGTGAAAAATTATTTTTCACTTTTGAGTGTTTTTAGTGTTTGTTGAAGTCGATTCAACTTTTTTTTTGAAAAGGTTTTTTATTTTTCCATTTTTAGGGTATTGGACCAAAAACAGCAAAAACCCCCTAATAAACGTACAAATACTAATCGTAGTTCAAAATAAATAAATCTAGCAAAAAGAAACTCGTACAACCCCTCTCGCCCCCTTTCAGACTGAATTTCAAGAAATACTGAAATACATGTTTTTTTTTGCTGTGTGTAGAGCAAATATACTAAGAATTGAGTTAATCTGGCAAAAATTCAACCCATTTCATCCCGTTTCACCCCCTTTGGGGTTGAATTTCAAGAAATGCTGAAATACGTGTTTCATTATTTATTTTGTAAAGTATGTATGCGACACTGTGCATCTTAGAAAAATATATGGGACCACTATGGGAAGCAGCTTAACACATTACAGTTTGAATCATTGAAATCGGTTAAGCCGTTTTCAAAAAATCGGTGAACATACATAAAAAGAAACATACGCGACGAACATATGACCTCCTCCCTTTTGGAAGTCGGTTAAAAATAGAAATAAAACCGTCCACCCGTCGCGTCCTCGGGTAATACGCTCACTGACGAAAAGCATTCGAGTTTTATAACATAACAGAATTAATTAATTAATTATATCGGTGTCGATTTTTTAGATATAGATAAAGCACCGGCGAGGCACCGTTCACGAGCGCTCGGTAGTCAGCGTGTCAAATAATGCGAGTGGAGGTCGCAGTGTCGCCGCCCGCCGAGTCGTGCGTGTTTATCGAGCGAGTCACCGAGGAGGGCGTATTTAATAACAACAATGTAACTTTTATAATACGAGTATCATGCGAATAAATGACTGCATTTAGTGCACAATACAGAGACGACGTATATATACGAGGAGGAGGCTGTGGCGCGCCGCATTCGGAACGATGATGTCGAGTGCGCTTTCGATGCGGCTCCTCGTGGCGGCGGCGGTCGCGGTGGCGGAGGTGTCGGGCACCGCGGACGTCATGAAGGACGTGACGCTCGGCTTCGGCGAGGCGCTCGAGCATTGTCGCGAAGAGGTAGAGTATATTCGGCGGAGTCGCGCGGCGCAGAGATAACGCTGTCGCTACTCGTTTCAGAGCGAGCTCACGGAGGACATGATGGAGGAGTTTTTTCATTTCTGGCGCGACGACTTCAAGTTCGAGCACCGCCAACTCGGGTGCGCGATCAAGTGTATGAGCCACCGCTTCAACATAATGACCGAAGACCATCGCATGCACCACGGGAACACGGACACTTTCATTAAGACTTTCCCGAACGGCGAGGCGCTGGCCGAGCAGATGGTCGCCATGATTCACGCGTGCGAGTTGCGCTTCGAGGACGAGAGCGACCACTGCGTGCGCATCCTCCGCACCGCCGAGTGCTTCAAGACCGCGAGCGTCGCGCGAGGACTCGCCCCCGCCATGCAGCTGGCTATGGCGGAGCTGCTCATGGAGGCGGACGGCCTCTAGCACCTCATCACCTCGTCGTGTCAGACAGATTTAAATTTAAGTGGTTTTCTTGTTATTTCATTTATTTCAGCGACAATAATTTCAAGCGACCGACGCGATGAATGCCCAATAATCGAAAAGAAGTCGGAGTCTCGGCCATATTCATGTATGGAGAGCGACCGTGGGCCCGTGGTCTACTCGGTATACAGAGTGATTTTTTTAAAACTGGAATTGTATGGGGAAATCCGATACCAGGCAGATGAGATACAGGAAAACTGTCTTAGAAACTATTACGTGTGTTTTTTTTTCTATAATAACAATTTTGGCATAGTAATTTTTTTTGTCAAGGTTAGTTGTCTATATGATCATTTTGGGAAAAACAAATAATAATAATAATGCGGTTCGAGTCAGTATATGAAATAAGGATCATTTTATTGTATCGGAAGGAAATCGGAGCAGCAGAAGTTAGACAAATGAATAAAATGTGTTGCCAAACAATTTGTAAGTAATCCGATGCGTAGGTACGTTAATAAAAGTAACGCAATTAAATTTACGGGCACCAAAGATGTGCGAAGCAAAGAGCAATTGTTTAATATTATTGATTGAAACATTATTTGTTAGAAAGGTTTTTTTTAAAATTATTATTATCCTTCTATGTAAGAAGTCGCAATGTCGTATGTCGTATGTCGTATGACCGAAGCTGAACGCATCGCAATGCTCGTTTTTGATGTTTCAATTATGAATTGTGTTCTTTTTTAACAAACGATCGAATCCTAATGTTCTATAGCTGATATTTGACCAATAATTTAAAACTATACATAACGGTCTGTCATTTTGACGCTTACTTTAACGTTAGCCGTAAGAATCTTGGCTGGTTAAAGTTAAAGTAATCGTCAAACCGATGTCGCTAACAACTAAATTAAATGTATGAAAAGAAGCCAAATATGTTTTTCCATTATTATTTCGGGATCAGCCACCCTATTAACGATAACAATATGAATTTAGACAATATTGCAACGCGTGTGGAGCAAATGTAAAAGTTTAGCGGTTACGTCGTCGCCGTAAAAGTAATAGTTAAAGTAACTTTAACGGGTCCCCTGGTGCAATAGGGCCTAAGTCGTATTGGTTAGCGAGATATCGTAGGTATTGCCGTGTATCGATTCAAAGTTGTCGAATGGTGTATCGGGCGTGTTGTAGTTTTATATGAATGCAAATTATAATTATGTAGCAAAGTTTGCAATACAACTATCATGTTCGGCACACACGATACCGCACAGTGGCATGGTGTGGTTCGGCATCGGCGCGCGGGCACTTCGTACGGCGGACGAACGGTTTAAATTGCATTTAAATGAGGTAGGCAGGCATTCAGTTGGTGCAATTTACACACAATTTTATCACACAATAATTATTATACTTATTATTACGAACTATAGATATTATGTTACGTCCACAATATAATATGCAATATAATGCAATTTATTTTGCGTTTAAAAAACTTCTATAAACAGTGAAGGCACTAAAAAGTGAAAAAACTCCATCAAGTTTGTCAAAGAGCTTTTCGGTAGTTTATGCTTATACCCTACTAACAGATATACGCAGTGACCTTGTCGCGTCTCGGGAATAGTTTGAAAATAGCCAGGTATAGCGAGAGGAGTGTGCACTGTCAATATAGATAATGCACACTCGTCTTCAAAGGCCGACATAGCGGAGGCGATCGCTGCCCGCATAGGTTTCTCTGTAGTAGCAGTTGTTTCCGTTCATGGACCGCACTCGAGCTTTAGATCAGGCGGAGTGTTGTCTGATGCCGAGCTACAATAAAATGAGTGTACTCTGGTTCGAATGAGTCGTGCAACCGTGTCCGAACATCCGAACTGGGGCGACCGCATCGATAGGGCGTCGGAAAGACTACGCGAGCTGATCTAGTTTTTTAAAATTACGCCACACTGATGATGGGGAGGCAAGTCTTCACACAACGGGAGCTGTTCTAATTCGATAAACCCCGGCACCGTTAGCTGATTATTATATTTTTAATACAATACTAAATAAAACTATTTCTATACAAAAATGTGAAGCAGTTTATATTATTATAAAGATATAAACCCCGTATGTTGTGCATGTTTCAACTTTTAACATAATTGTTTTCGCCTACCAATAAAATCATTTCTGAAAAAAATTGAACCGACTTCTAAATAAAACACAAATCACTAAAAAGTAAAAAAATAATTTTAATTGAGAGTACATACACACAATTTAATTTGCATAAACATGAATAGTGCTTATTATTTATTCACAAATTAATTGTCTACATTTTATCTAGCATATACGAGTATCTGAAGTCGGTGCCAACCTAATATGAAACTCCGCATCGCTTGAATCTAGGTACATTACCAATGTTTTACATGTTCCAAATGCATGCACCGACTTTAGATGTATGCTAAATAAAATGCATATAATTAATTTGTAAATAAATAATAAGCACTATTCATGTTGCAGCATTATGCTTATTAAATTGTGTGTATGTACTCTCTATTAAAATTATTTTTTTTACTTTTTAGTGATTTGTGTTTTATTTAGAAGTCGGTTCAATTTTTTTCAGAAATGATTTTATTTTGTAATTTTTAGTGGTAACTGTAGCTTGATTGTATGTATAACATTCTAAACGTGCTGTTCAAATAAAATGTGATGAGTGGCGGGCTTATAGACAGACACTCTCGAATCCTATCCGATAAAACATGAATCATTAAAATCAATCGAAACATCCGCAAATTTTCCACCCTTACAGATGGAAAATTTAATCCCTAAATGGGACTAATCCCGAGCCGTACTTTATCAAACAAAAAAAGAATCATCAAAATCGGTTCACTAATGGCGAAACAACCCCAAATTTTCCACCCTTAAAGGTGGAATATTTTCTTCAAATTGAAACGGGACCAATGCGGACATATACCCTATCCAACAAAAAAAGAATCATCAAAATCGGTCCACAAACAGCGGAGATATGAGGGAACATCGCCTCAAAAAAAAATATACACGTCGAATAGATAACCTCCTCCTTTTGAAGTCGGTTAAAATGAAAGTATATTGTCATCCACGTCCGTCACGAGCGGGGGGCGGCCGCTCGACCACGCGGGACTCGCTCTCGTGCTTTCGTCGCAAAAAAGTTGCGGCGCGCAAACAGGTCGTCAGGGGGCGCGAGTGTCAGTGTCGCAGGGACTCCCGCGAGTTGCGCACGCGTCCGCCTCCGCGTCGCTGATAGAGTGGTGGTGATGGTGACCGCGCGCGGTCGTGACGGGGATCGAGTGTGGTGTGATGAATATATTGTGAGTGCATCGATGCGGCCGAATACGCACGGTATGTCCGCATGATAAGTCATGCTACAAGTAGTGAATTAACAAAGAATGTAGACGGGAAGCCGCATGCATGATCGAGGGAATGTAACTAACAGCAGATTTCAAATGCAACCAGTCGCCTCTCGCCGCATACGAGCATGAACCCGCCGACATTAGGAGACCTCTTTCTGGATTAGGTTTTATTTGTATATCATGTTATGTCGCCCGCTGCACCGTTGCGGGCGAACGAAGGCTGGCCGCCGGAGCCCACGCGACCCCGGATCCATCATTCAGTCGTCAACATCCAACATTTATCAAGGCTGCACTTTTTGAAGCAGTTTTACATTAATTGCGAGTCTAAAATACGTTTTATTGAACTATATGATATAAAGATGTGAAGTGACCTTGTCGCGTTTCAGGACCAGTTTGAGAGTAGCCAGGTAGAGCGAGAGGAGTGTGCACTGTCGGTCTAGATGGCGCATACTCATCTCCTCAGTCCGGCATAGCGAAAGGCGACCGCTCCCCGTAGAGATGTCTCTGTAGTAGCAGTTGTTTCCGCGTACAATTAAAAAAAATAATTTTATTATGATTAAAAAATGTATAAATTGATCGTTTGATTGTAAGTTTTACATTGTTAAATACCTTTTACACGATTACATAGTTTGTTGTGTGCAAATATTGCTCCTTGCTCCCTCGCATTTCGGGTGCAATCATGTCGGTGATTTATCTCCTTCGCTCCACACTACACCATCAATAGTCACGCATAAAGAAGAACAAATAATAATATATGAGCCGCGTTGACCATAGACCACATTTTAATAGAACGCGGGTTCCCATGGGTAGACCGTTATTATGATATGCATTCAAAGGATGTAGAAGTATATTTGGATGATTATTGTTTCCGTTCTGAATACTATGATTAAGTTTATGCGGTATATACCACCATACCACGCGGCGGTGGCGCACGTCCCGCACGTCTAATGTGTAATTATAATAGTTTCGGCTGCGCGCGTGCGGGTCGTCCGTCGCCGATGTTCTCGGCCTGCGTGACCGTGTCCGGTAACTGCGCGTCTGCCGTCTCCGGCATCAGCAGGACGAGCATGCCGGACAGCAGTGACGTCACACCGAATATGAACGCGGCCGCGCCGGACCAGTATGCCATCTGAAGATATTCAGGTCTCGTATGAAAGATGTCGCGGGATGCGATCGCGACGTGCGCGTACTCACGAGCAACGGAATCTGCGGCGCCAACAGCGAGCCGAGTCTGCCGATCGAGGAGCATATCGCGTGCATCGAGTTCCTCGTGTGAGTGGGAAACAACTCCGACGTGTACATATATACGATGTTATACGAGAAGGTCGCCAACAGTTCGAACGCCATGAACAGGCCGAGAGCGAGCCATTCGTGCTCTGAAACAAACGCACGCCGAATATCGAATCGGACGACGAGCGAGCGTCGCCGCGCCTCACCTTCGGGCACGAAGGGTTGCAGCACGCAGAACAGTCCGCCGATGACGAAGGACGCCGCCAAGGTCGTCTTCCTCCGATGTCTCGCGAGAACGAACCAGTAGAGCACGTTCGCGGGCACGTCCATCATCATCAACGAGGCGAAGTTGACGTACTTGTCGCCCGCTATCGTCACAGAGCTGATCATCATGCCGTAATTGATGAGAGTTATCGTGAACCACCACACCGCGCACACCATGAACCTGAATCGCCACGGATCGCATCAGTCGTCGCGGATCACGCCGCGATTCGACGTCTCGTACGAACCTTCGCATCATGATCTTCGAGCCGAGCGTCTCGAGCAGCAGTCGTCTCCCGTCGGTCTCGAGATGATTCCGCTCGGTGTCGTCCTCGACGCGCCGCAACCGGTCGAGGAGCGCCGCATCGAGACGCACGCCGTTCGTTTTGGCCGCTCTCTTGATCAGTTCGACGCCTTCGCGGCTCCGCCCCTTGCTGAACAGCCATCTCGCGCTCTCGTCCAAGAAGAACGCGTAGAAGAGCACCAGGGACGTCGGCGCATATATGACTCTCAAGAAATGCCTCCAATACGTGAAGACGGACGCTATGAACGGCATCATTATCAGGCCGGCCGTGTAACAGTTGAGCAATATCATCTGATATAATATCGAACTCTTCTTGGGCACTATTTCTATACTCAACATGAATATGGGTGACAACGCGTCTCCGAACGCAGCCTCCGCGCTCTCGAGCGCGACGTACGACCAGTACGAGTCTGAGTAACTCTTGGCGACGCCGAGCGCGGCACCCGCGCTGCCGGCGAACACGGCGGCCCATTTGCGACCAAAACTGTCGATAAATTAGAGTGCGATGATATCCACGTATTGGATACATTCTATTACGTGGTTATACTCACTTGTCTGATATTCGTCCTTGAAACATGAGCCCTATCATAGTGCCGAAGCAATGAGCGGTGCCGACCAGCGTCGCCTTCCATTCCTGACAACCCAGATTGAACTGAAACACACATCATCATCAGGAATGCGCGGTGCCGTGGTGTGCTGTGGTGCGAATATATTATTGTTCGTGGCACTAAGTAAAATATTCAGCTATTGTGAGACTGGACGAGGACATAGACAACACGAGGTCGGGTGAAACATCGCGGACGTCCGGGGGGTCATCCCCGAGGACGTGTCGTTTAATTTATAAGTGAACCTCGGACCTCGGCGACGAAGCTGTCCGGTATATCGTAGACGAACTCGGCGCATCTCCCTGTTCCCGCGCCGTAGTGATCGGGTGAACACGCGTCCGCAGCGTGGTCGGCGCATTTCTCTAATGTCGTGACATTCGGCGTCTCGCATTCGGGGATTTTGCATCTAAAAGTGAAGTAAAAGTGAGAGCGGTGATCGAACCATCAACGGAACACGTGACACTGTTATTGTTAGTTTGGTGTTATTCGAGTGACTGACCTGTATGTGACGTGTTGAACTGCGAACACGTAGTTGACGTTATACATGGAGTTGGTCGCATACACGAAAGCGAACATGCCCAGCGCGCACACTTGGTATCGGCCCCATGCACCGATCTGACACAGCACGTCGTCCAGTCTACACATCTCCAACTTTATATATGTACTCGTGTTAATAACGCCCACGAAACGAAACTGAAGCTATTGAAATATTAAATATGAACGTACATATTGTGTTTACATTATGATTACAACGTAATGTACTTTGGTATTATAGGAAAGCCCGTGATTGGGCACGCGCTCTCCTCTCTATCTGCTAACGCACAAATGATTACTTTTACACAATGCGGTCTTAACTCATTGACACTAGGCTACATTATGTAATTGGGAAGTGAGACGACGGGATACTCTATTATACATACACACGCCTATTATGTACATTACAAAGAATATCTCTGCGATGGTTGTGTCTACCGTGTCGTCATATCCGACCGCTTTCGAGCGCCCATGCCACTTCACAGACGTTATTTATACTCGAAAGGGGTGATAGTAGATGCCCCGAGACGGTGGGACGGTAGCCGGCGTCAATTAGGTACTTTCAGTTCCTTTTTACCAAAGACTAGTGTTGTTATTATAGCATTCATCTCGTGAGTCCGTGTACAACGCGCGAGTGATTGTGGCAGTGTGGCAGTGTGGCAGTGATGATCTATCTATCTATCTCACGGTCTCAATCATATCATATAACTTAAATTACAATTGTATAAATTGTGTAATATTCGACCGCAGTGTCTGACATTGTTACGGTTGTTGGATACAATTTAGATGAGCAGCATTTTCTTAGCGTGAGAAACGTTCATAGCGACTGTCTTTTATTTCAATACTGATCTCTGTTCAATGGCAGATTATGCTTTTTGTCATTTCAATTAGTATAATATCTAAAGGCCCAAAGAATGCCCATTCGCCTAGGAAAAATGGCCCACAATTTTATTCTCGAGTTTCTCGATGATTTTTAGTTAATTTTGTAGAAAAAGAAATCTACTTCCTTATTACCGATAGTTTTAATTTTTTTCACCCGGGTTATTCAGTAATTAGTTGTTTTTGATGCAATATTTTAAATTCTTTAATAATTGATGATATATGTTTTTTATGGAACCAAACATTGACTGCTAAGCAATGTGTTGATATAATTGAAATGAATTTGTTTAAGTGTATCACTACTAGATGGCGTTAGTGTTGTTTAACAACGTCGGGCGGTTTGGCCGAGACCCTAACTTATAAGAAAATTAAACGACGAATACAACAGGTGGACCACAAACGTGGATTCGAATCAATTGCAAGTGTTTTATTTACATCCTTGAGTGATTCAGTGCCTATACGTTTTTAAGACTTGTTCATGGTCCTTCGAGAGTCGGATCGCGGCTGTAGAGGGTTGGTTCCAGCGTGTCAAGTCTCCACGCTCTTCAATCGTACGTCTCCTGGGAGGCGTATATTCGGCAGCGTCTTCGCGACAAGGCATCGTCGCGGCAAGGCATCGTCGCGGCAGGGCATCGACGCGGCAAGGCATCGACGCGGCAAGGCATCGACGCGGCAAGGCATCGGCGCGGCAAGGCATCGTCACGAAGGCTGCAGCAGGTTCTGGCTACACGACGCAAGTAAGAAGTACGTGCAGGACCCGGCAGAGGGAGCTACGGATGAAACTGACACCGAAGCGACAGTGAGTTAGCAAAATTGACTTTGAAAATTGTGAGTAGTGCATGAACTTAGAATAATTTTACAAAAAGTGCATGGACTTAGAATAGTTTTACAAAAAGTGAACCGACGGGGAATCCATGCCCAAATTTCAAAAATATTTAAAGTTTGAAAAAACACTTAGAAAAATTTGGATTTGGCTGAAGAAATATCATCGCTTCTGGTTGTTACAATTGCTTCGTATTTTTAGTCAACTGCTTATTTTATAACATAGCTGTTTCCCTTATAGGGAGTTGTAAAATTTAGCTTTGTAGTTTGTTGCTTATTTAATTTTAGCTTGTTAATTTGTACTCAAAATTGCTCATTTAAAGCTTTAATTTTTGTTTTAATTAGCTGTAGTTTTAGCCCTTTTTACTTAATTGCTTTTTTTAGGATTTAATTTTTTGCTTATTTTATATAGACAGTTGCTTATTTCGCTTGGCTTGTATGTAGTATTGCTATTTTTAAGTTTGCTTGTAGTTTAGTTGCATATTGTTTTAGCTTAATTTAATTATTAAAAATGAATTCCATGGAGAGAGTACAAAATGACGTATATTCAAATATACAAAAAGCACAAATAAATTATAAAAAATCACCTAAAGAAAGATTGTCAACAGCATATGTAGAATCACGCTTAGAAATTTTAGAAGAGCAATGGTTGAATTTTAGTAAAAATCACAATAAAATAATTTCGGAAGTAAGTGACAGTGAGTTTCAGAAATCTAACTATAATTTAAGTAATGTGTATGAAAAAGCAATGGAAAGATATATAGAGTACAAATCTGAGTTAAAAACATATTTACTAAAAAATAAAGAGCATACTGTATTGGAATCTAATGGCAATAATCAATCTAATACTAGTAATAATTTAGTCAAACTACCTAAAATAGAGATACCAATTTTTTCGGGTAAATATACAGAATGGGCATCTTTCCGGGACTTGTTCATTTCATTAATTCATAACAATAAATCATTGGATGGTGTTCAAAAGTTGCATTATTTGAAAGGTCATTTGACAGGTGAAGCTGAACAACTTTTGCGACATCAACCAATTACTGAAAGCAATTATGATATTTGTTGGAAACAATTGGATGAACGTTATAATAATAAAAGATATTTATGCAATTGTATATTGAAGAGATTGATGAACCAAAGACCCATAAATACCGAATCTTCAAGTGCAATTAAGGAGTTGCTGGATACCACCAACGAGTGCTTATATGGATTACAGAATGTTGGTGTGTCCATTAGTTCCTGGGATGTACTTATTATTTATATAATTAGTTTAAAATTAGATTCGGAATCCAGGAAGCAGTGGGAACAAAAGTCGAGTGAAGCGTCCGATGAATTGCCAACAATTAAACAATTCAGGGAATTCATGGAGCATCGTTTTAGATCATTGGAGTTTTTAGACACCAAGGCTGTCAAACCACCTATTAAAAGCAATTTTAATCTTAAAACGCACCATGTTACCACTGTCACCTGTGCTTTCTGTAATGAGGGTCATAAATTGTGCAATTGTAAGGGATTTGTGAAGGAGAATTGTGAAAAACGACGTGAGTTTGTTCAATCCAATGGGTTATGTTTTAATTGTTTAGGTCCAAATCATGCAGTGTATGCATGTCGCATGCCCTCTAGATGTCGCGTATGTAAACGGAAACATCATTCCTTGCTGCATCCAAAAAATGTCAAAAGGTCCACCGAACCAGTAGATGCAGCAGTTGCGTCCGCAACAGAGTCGTCCTCACAGGACGAACCCATTTTGGTTACTTGTTTTTCGAATATTCACAGCCAAGTTTTATTGGCCACAGCTTTGGTAAAAGCCGAGTCGAAGACAGGTAACACGTATACACTAAGGTCCTTATTAGATCAAGGATCTCAGGCTTCGTTTATAACGGAGTCTGCTGTCCAATTACTTGGACTGAAGAAAGAACCAAACATGAGCTATGTATCAGGACTAGGTAGTGATCAAGGGGCTTCAATAGCCTCCAAGTATATGGTAAGGATTAAAATTCAATCACTCCTAGATTCCAGCTTTGTAGTTGTAGTTAACGCTCATGTTTTAAGGAAGTTAACAACATTTCTTCCTAGGGAAAAAATAGTTCAGCTGTGGTCCACGCTCTCAGATGTACGATTAGCGGATCCAGCATATCACACACCCAATAAAATTGATTTATTGCTTGGTGCAGATGTTTATGGTCAGATCTTAATGGAAGGAATAATCAAAGGTCCACCAGGGTATCCTATTGCACAAAACACCAAATTTGGTTGGATTCTCTCTGGCCAGATCGGCGTTAGTTCTAACACTGATTCTGTGGTATGCCATAACATCATAAGTAGGAATAATGAAAACGATTTGCTCAAAGGATTCTGGGAAATAGAATCTGATGAGTGTTCGCTCGACAGTAAGAAGCATTTGACTCCTGACGAAACAAAGTGTGAAGAAATATATATGAACACCACAAAAAGAGATGAGTCAGGACGTTACATTGTTCGTCTGCCCTTCCGCCACACAAATCCCGCAACGAGATTTGGCAACTCCTGTAATATTGCTGGTCGACGTTTTAATTTGCTGGAAAGAAAATTAATGAAAAATCCTCAGTTAAAGCAGCAATATTCGGATGTAATGCAGGAGTATATAAGTCTGGGTCACATGGAACTAGTTCCACCAGAACAACGGTATGCAACGGGCACGGTTTACTTACCTCATCACGCTGTTGTTAGAGAAGACAAGACCACAACTAAAGTCAGAGTAGTATTTAATGCATCTTGTCTAGACTCCAACGGCGTGTCACTGAACAGCGAACTCATGGTCGGTCCAACTTTACAGTCGGATTTGAGACACAGCATAATGCAATGGCGTCTCCACCCAATATGTCTGATAGCGGACATAGTCAAAATGTATCGACAGATCCGGGTGACTGAAGATGATGCTGAATTTCAGAGAATCATATGGCGCGATGAAATAGGTGAGATTCAACATTATAAAATGGTACGCGTCACATTCGGCACAGCTTCAGCTCCATACCTTGCTGTTAGGACATTGCAGCAATTAGCTCGAGATGAAAGTGAATCATTTCCCAAAGCGGCTCAAGTGGTTTTGCGAGATTTTTATGTAGATGATATGATGACAGGTTGTCAGACCGTGGATGAAGGTTTAGATCTCTTTTCACATCTTACAAAACTAATGAGTCGTGGATGTTTTGAACTTCAGAAATGGATGAGCAATGATGATCAATTGTTGATGAAGATAAGTGATAAGATAATGAAACCAGAGGAGAGGATAGAGTTGAAGATAGATAAAATAATGAAGGTTTTGGGTTTAGGATGGAGTAGATGTAAAGATGAGTTCGAATATTCAGTTATTCTACCTCCACTCGATGCTCCAATTAGAAAAAGGAAAGTAATTTCAGACCTTTCTCGGTTTTTTGATCAACTAGGTTGGTTAGCTCCGGTAATAATCATTGCCAAAATATGTATTCAGAAGATTTGGATGACAGGAACTGAATGGGACCAGGAGTTATTGCTTAAACTGCTAAAGGATTGGTTAGAATACCGAGCGGATCTCTCCAATCTGACCAAATACCGAGTTCCCAGATGGATGCACGCCTGCAATGGTGCACTCCTTCGTGAATTAGGAGCAATATCAGAAATTTCCAAGGACTGCATTCGAGCCTGGACGGAGCAGAGGTCAGCTAAGGTATTTCATACTGCAACTCTCAATGACCGCGATATCTTTGACAGATTTTCTTCACTAAGTATATTGCTTAGAATAATTGTTTGGTGTCTTAGATTCGCATGCCTGACTCGAACAAAAATGAAACCCAATTTCACCCCCTGGTTGTCTGAACAAAAAATTGTTCTTGGTAAATTCATAGCAAAGCACCCAAGGTTGGACAAGCTCACTCTAGTAATTACTTTGAAATGTAAGGGAAGTTTAGCGCCAAATTTTTTAATTTTACCCATTGACACTGCTAGAACATAAATGATTATAGTTTGTATATTCAATAAATTTAAGGCTTTGTATTTTTGATTTCATGGTTTAGTATTAGTTGGTATTTAGAAAATCATTATTTAATATTAGTTGTATTGTACGTTGTTTATAATTTGTAGTATTGGAATAATTCTGGACTATTGGTCCATCGGGGGCGGTATGTTTAAGTGTATCACTACTAGATGGCGTTAGTGTTGTTTAACAACGTCGGGCGGTTTGGCCGAGACCCTAACTTATAAGAAAATTAAACGACGAATACAACAGGTGGACCACAAACGTGGATTCGAATCAATTGCAAGTGTTTTATTTACATCCTTGAGTGATTCAGTGCCTATACGTTTTTAAGACTTGTTCAGAATTAATAAAAAAAATAAGATACCTATTATTTTAGAATATTGTTTTGTTACCGAACTATTAGGTATCAAGTGGGCCCCAAAATGGGTATTATTCACCGTTAAAGTACCTAATATTACTTAAATATGTACTATTTAGGTATTATCATATCGGTAAAAATAACACTTGCCTCAATCGTATATAGGTATGGAGAGGGCGAGGGCGTTTTACATTTGACGCGTTATTTTATGTAATGGGCAAGCTCCTCAAAAACTAACCCATGTTAAATCGAAAACCATTTCGAGACATCACTTCAATTAGATGTATTTTTTGATTCCCGTCTGAAAAAAATTTTAAAATCGCGGAGATATTTGAAAAACTGTAATGACACGCGATCGACCTTCTTCGGACAGTTTGACAAGTAGAATACAAAGTACCAACCTGACAGTTTTGTAGATTATTTTGTTGTCTATGGTTGTCGCCTCACAAGTTTGTCGAATATCTTTTGTTGTGTTTCCTAACAATAACAGTGTTTCATACGAATAACTATTGTAATTTTAAAACAAAACTACACTATAAACACGATGTTTTAATTAACAGGAACTTTTAAAAATCAAAAGTTTGTTTGAACTTTTGACAAATGATTATTTTTTCTTGTTCATTGGCAATGGTTTAGTTCCGGCCGAAACGTCACGATTACTATATTACGATTGCAATTTTTAAAAATTAATAAAAAAGGACAAAGCAATCATAAGTTTTCCAGAAACACGTGTCGACTAAATTAATCTATATTATCTAAAAAGATAGCTGTCACCAGTTACACCTCCCCAATCGAATACATGTCACCATCATATCAAATAATAATAAAACTTTATTTTTTGTTATTTTCAGATAAATGCGTACTCATCGTACCGCGAGTATAACGCGCACAAATTGAATATGTCATCGTGGTCGTGTTATTGTGAAGTGTCGCACGCACATGTGCAATAGTTCGGGTAACACGTTCATTAACGTCAGCATTGTGCGGAGCTTTCGTCCGGCAATTTGAGAACGTGATATGCGCTTTTCGGTGGTCGTTCATTGCAGTAATGAGCACGAAGCGATAGTGTGTTTTGACTCGCGGGATCATGCGACGCACCAAGTCCTACACTCGGCTGTCGCTGCAGATGAAGACGTCCGAAGAGGAGGAGGAGGAGTGGGGTGTCGCTAATTGGGCGACAGGTGACGTCATGCGGCACGAAAGGTCAGTTATCGCATCGTATAATATCGTTTATGACCGCTACGGACATTGTAGTGGATTGTTTATGTGACGTGACAGCACACGCACGCAGCAGTTTGTTGTCCTGAAAGTGAAGCGCGTATTATTCATATATATAATATAGTAGAGGTGCTGTTATTCGGTGGTGTAATGTTTTCAATGAATCTGCTCGTTGTCTTGTGAACAGTCTCTATAATCCGAATGTGAATAAATCATAAATACGTACGCGTATGAATGATGGCGATCTCGAACATAAAAATGATGTGTAATATAATGTTGTAGTGTTGCTTCTCACGGCCAATATGCAGACGGCATTTAACATCAGTTGTGTATACTCGTAAGTATATGTGTATCCACATAACGGTATTTGTTGTCCGATGGACGCGGGAGTCAACAATATACACATGCTGTTCTTAAATATATAAATAATGTTCATTTTGCTGTCAATGGTCCAATCGATATCAAAATCAATATTGCTCTGTCTACCCCTCGTGAATGTGAGAATAATGTAAAAGTTGTAATTTGTTGTGGCATTGTGGTATTGCGGTCGAGCGAGACCTGGTCAATTATTATATTATTCAGTTCAATCGAGCGGAACCTAAACTTATATTTTGTTAGAATTAATATATGATTGAGTTGAAAGTTGATCTTTGAGATTGTAAGGTGGGGGTGGGCTCGACTATGGCTCGACTATGGCTCGACTCTATCATATCCGCCAATACTTAAGAATAAAACTGTCAAAAGATATTTTCTTTGATTAATGGTACAGTTTCGAGTGGCTCGGGGATTTTTTAAAGAAACGATCTCACACGCGATATACGTCGTTATTATTTCGGCGTTAAGGGTCATATTCGTGTGATGATTAATTTTATGAATATATCACAGTATTAAACATAAGTGAGCGAAGTATTTTATGTGGCAATATGGTTGGGGGCAGAGGCGGATAATGTGGAAAGTATGAGGGTTCGCGCACGGATGCCGAATGGGCTGTTCCAAAAAGGTTTTGTTCACTACAAAGATGAATTCTCCGTCGAGATCGCACTCAAATGTATCATTGTTACCAGCAGTGAACGTGTGGCGGCTTGCTATACGGTTTGCTATAAAGAACTATCTCGTAAATACTCTAATAAACTATAATAATTTGTTTGATTGCAGCGTAATGAATCAATTTCACCCGAATGTCGGGGGTTCATATCCGATAACGTTTAAAATTCGGGCGATGACATTCCCCCATCCTTTCAGAACATAATTCTATTATTCTAAACAACTTGGAATAATATAATTTTCCTAAGAGTAAATAATGTTTTGGAATCGTTCCTCAATTTTCCAATTTACTCCGTTTCTAAATCTCTACATAGAGTGTGGAATATGATACATGATTGTAGGTAATGAACTGTACATAAATACGAGAGTCGCGTACACAGTATTCATTGTTAACCGTCAATTAAATGTAACGTAATTTAACTTTTACATAAGTTTAGTTGTGATAATTGGTGGCTTTACGTTTGAAAAAGCATCCCCGATATGTTGTACGTATTGCAGATGCGTGTACGTGCTTTTCTTATATTCAATTACCTACTAAGAGTGTTTTTCCTAAATGCCACTTTAATATTATGTATTATTGATCTTATTGAGAACATTTACGAAGACGATTAACAATCATTGGCAGAATTAGTGCCTCGAAGATGACGCGCAATCACGTGCAATAAGAACGTGTCTAAATAAATGTCATTAATTTGGGACATTATGCAAACTGTGTATTGCATGGCAGTGGTCTCCAAACTCCCAAGCGCTAAGGTATACTATAATGCCTGATACATCGAGGCAGTAACATGATAGAGAGATTGTTCTTCAAATGGATAAAGGTCTTGTAATGAATATAAACATGGAATATGATCATCGCCTATGTTATTATATTGTTTAACAAATTACTTACTACTATAGAATCAAGTGGAACATTTATTATTAAAGTAACAATGTATCATAGAGGCACTATTGAAAGTGTGTTGGACAAACTGACGACGTTATCAGCCCAGTCTGCCGTGTTGTGGTACTATCACCACTTTAGAAGGCAACACCAGTGAAGTGACCTTGTCGCGTTTGGGGAGCAGTTCGAACGTAGGCAGGTGTAACGAGAGGAGTGTGCACTGTCAATGTAGATGGTGCATGCGCGTCTCCTCGAGCCTGTAGAGATTTATCTGTAGTAGCAGTCGCTTCCGTTCATGGACCGCACTCTAGCTTTACATCAGACGGAGTGTTCTCACATGCTAAAAGCTACAATAATTAAAAAAAAGTAGTAATAATTGTAATTAAATCCGTAATTTTCTCTTTTAATATACATAATATTAATTGGTTTATGTATGGTCGCCTGGCTCTGCTTGCAGTGAGCGCACGCATCGGCCACGAAACAACTGGGAAACGCAGTCCGGCTAAATAGATGTAGATAACAGGACAGGTGTGTGACAGAGAGAGAGAGAGAGAGAGTCGAAAGTGAGTTATCTATTCTATTACAATTACAAATTAATCAATTACCCGAATAGAGACATCGCCCGATACTTCTCGGAATGTGTGGGTTTTATTTTTTGAATAATGTAATCAATACATTTTGTATTGATTTAGATTATATGCGTGCGCGCAGACGTTCACATACTCTTTCTCCCCGTCGAGTATAGTAAATATGTAAATGACGTTTCGGGCGGGGAACATGTGCTTTTTGACATTGACCATTTGTTTCAATGCCATGAATGAGAAAGGATGAGAAAGAAGCGAGTCTATTGTTAAGTTTATAGTTTTTACGTTTTATCCCGCAGGAACATAATTGTGTGTGAATGTTTATAAGGGAATGTCTCCTGCTCATGCGCAGTGCCATCGCGGCCCTCATTACCTATACACAAATATTTAAATAATGCGGGCTTGATAGGAATCTTATAATTACACAAACAGTTTCCATTATACAACGAATAAGTATACTTGTACACTTTACACGACGAAGTTAGGCACGAGTCGCTGCATAGTACACAAAATGAGATATCAACCGGGCACGATGGAGGTGAGATGCGCACACTCCCGAGCTATTTTTATATGTTGGCACAACATGTGACCTCGACTGGTCTGGTGGTAAACTCAGTGGAGGTCCACGAGCATTGACGACTAGAGAACCGCTCGCACGGTGGCTCCAGTCGCCACTACTATACCGGCCTGAGAAGGTGCTCTTTCACGCTCCGTTTGAAGGATCCAAGGTTAAAGGGAGGGCAAAGCGTTCCACATGTTCTATTCACATTTAAAGCTAACTTTTGATTTTATGATTGTAAACTTGACTGCAGCCGCGGACGCACGATGTACTCTAGAAAGGTTCACCGGGCTAAATCATTTTATATGTACATCACACGTGCAACTGTCCGTGTCGCGCACGTCAACATAATGGAGACGGGGTGTGAGCGCGTATCCCGGAAACGCATCTCGCTCGCCACTCGACTATAATTGACATTTCATATAAAGTTAATATGAGAAAAGCAGTGGAATATTTTAATGTGAAATCCTCGCCGTATCCGTGCGTTTCTGTGTAATTATTTAATTGTTCTTACATACTTTTATAATAGATGCGACCACTCACCTCACCTGACCACCATACCACCTATGTATACCATCTACCATCTGCCATCAGACTTTTGCTTTGACGCAAAAGGTATCGTATATGTTTTCTGCAATGTTATTTCTTTGCCAAATTTTTAACGAGATATATTTTGCCGTTTACGGACGTGGAAATGTAACAAACGGACAGCGTTACATTCACATTTATATATGAGTACAGATGGTCTCTTTTGGAATATTATTGTGGCAGATATTAATCAATATCGCCAACCTAATAGGTGAGATACGATTTATCTCTCGTCTACCGTGTCTACGGTTGACCGATTGACCTGTCTCGTGCCACTGTGTCAGTCGTGCATCCATAACAATTGTAACAAGTCGTTATCACGTGGGAGATCACAGCATCAACAAAACAACACAAATGCCATATTATATACGTGCGCATGACTTTTACTAAAAAACCGACGGCTTCGTGTGCATCGACCCCGTCATATGCACTCGACAATCTGTGTAACACCCGTGTAGTCGCGTTCCGGGATCAGTTCGTATGTAGCCAGGTATAGTGAGAGGGATGTGCACTGTCAAGCGATTGTTCCCGTTCATGAATTGTATTCTATGTCTTAATATGCCGAACTAGAATTTAAAAAACTACTCGAGTTTACAATCCGGTGATGGTGTCGGGGTGGGCAGTGAGTCGTGGCAGAAATGTGAAGATTGTATCTTGCGAAACATTGCCTCAGTGTGCGTGTAATAATCAATCAACTATCGGTGTGACAGGTTGTATATACATTTTAAATGCCTATCGCTTATATTACATCCTGCCGGCGACTTCGTACGACACACACACTAATATTATTAATGTAGGAATGGGAAAACAAAGTATTAAGTAAATTTTTTTATGATAATTTTAAGCAATTATAATGATAACTAAAAGTGATGACAAACATAATGATGATTGCGTGTATGTGTGTGTGTGTGTGTGAGAGAGAGAGAGAGAGAGAGATACACCACCTACACACAATTACACAAGAGGCTCTAGAGAGCGTTCGCACTTGAATCTTCAACATAATCACTTTCAATGATTATAATTAAAAGGTTAAACCAGAAAATACGTTGTTGGTATACTATATAAACCTGTATGTATGTCTGTCTGTCGCGGTTACCATCACGACCGCTCTTGTCGCAGGCGTGGTCGGCGCTCTTATTATCTTAATTAAATCTTACGTAAACGCATTATTACCACTCAATGCTTTTATTATTGTTATTTTTATGTTTATTTCAACTCATTATGCTATACAAAATTCCTGTACTATTTAAAATGATCGCGTATCCACGTCGATGTGCCGTGTCGTATGCACCTGTTAGAGCGTGCGGGCATACTCGTTGACAGGTTACGTCACACGCGAGAAGGGTATCATTCGCACGATCAACTACGAATCTAATATGGATGTGCATTCAAAGTGTAGAGGGTGGTCGAGCTATGGTACCTGTTGCCAGGGTATAATTAGGGATAAAATAGATCAGTCTCACCCACAACCGTACGGCAATATTTTTGTTAAATTTATTTTATTTAGCTTCTCGGCTCGATGTTGCATTCAGTGCGCGGATGAGGCAGCGGACGTGTCGGTATGTGCCTAGCAGAGGGAATTTTAATATGACGTCTATGCAGGGTAGCCATCTAAGTTTATTTTCATATTACCTTTGAAATTCGGGAGGGGAATTCTCTTGAACACGTGAAAATATGACTTTTTAATTAAATTAAATATTATCATGCAATACTACAAATACAACGTAATCTTTAGTAATAATCGCGCATATATACTTAGAAACATAGTCGTACATCTTTTTGAGGACGAACATGAAGACGGACGTGACTTTAATAATAATGACTAGAAAGAGTAGGGCCTCGCCACACAGACGCGTTTCGCCATCATAATTAGTATAGCAGATTCTCTTATGAGATAAGCCTTTCCAATAAAAAAATAAAACCTATAATTGAAGTTGTTTAAATCATAAACTCGCCAGAATCAACTGCCACGGTGCTAGGTTAAACTCAAATAAAAATGCAATGCTAACAGGTCAGCGTCCAATGAGCAACTAACTTTATTTCGAAGGACATGTCAAAATACAGAAATAAGCGCCTGAATAATAACAATAATTAATATGGTACATTAGGCGTAAACAGAAGTGTTCCAATAAAAACATCAACCCTGGTAACCAACGTTTATTTAAAATGGTATTAATTTAGTCGCTCGCAATTTCCTAAAGAACCGACTTAACAATACAAAAACCCTTTATGATAATAAAATATTTTCATCAAATAGAGCTTTTAGTTCAGTTTAAAGAAACATTTTAATATTATTTTTGATTCGCTTTCGTGGTTTGGTGTTTCGATTAACTCGGCACATTGTCTCGGTGAAGACACTTTCGAGGTAAGTGCCCTCCGAGGATATTAATTCGTCCCCGTTCAACGAAAAGTCACCAAGTCGAACTTTAATAGCTTTGAGCCTGTTTAGTATTTAAAATTAAAAAAAGCCTTAGGTTTTTTAGGATTCACTGGAATTGGTATTGTTGTTAGTTCATATTAGAATGTCAAAAATAATAATAAAAACGAAATATAATATTTTCTCCCATGAATGTTTTGTACATAGTTGTTAGGTTAGTAATACAATTAAAATGCAGTTAGTCTTAGTTTATTAAAAAATTATGCACATTTGGAGGAAATTAAAGGACTTCAGGTAATTTTTGCCTTCGTGACTTTCGGCGAATCATTCAAATAAATAACCAAAAATAATAAAAGTGTTTATCCTCCTTAGAAATAACGAAGTAGGTATGTAGTGTTAATGATTTTTGAACAAACTTTACGAGCGACAAGACAAATGAAAGAAATAGAGAAATAGCAATTAAGGTAATTTATTTTAATACAACAATACAAGTAACTAATTTGTTTATTTTTTCCATAGACAAAATCAGTGAAAGAGCTATTTTAGTGAAAACTGCACACTGCAGCGAGAAAACTATTTTAACTAGATTGAAAAATAGAAATAATAAATAATATTAAAAGCCGATTTTGGTGAACTTGTTACTTAGTGACTTTTCGCTCTAGGTGGACGATCTGTTCTCATGCCCAATATTCATTGGAGCATCGTAGAAATATAAAAAAACTATTAGAAGTATCTAATTATTTTATATCAATTTAGTATTTGAATGTATCAAGTATATTGAATGTGTTAAATTATATTAATTAATGTTAATCACCATCACGTTTACTCGTATGTGATCGGCTCGTAATGGAATTTGACCATTTTACATATATTCTGATGGTTGCCTGCAATTAAGGCACTATCTTCTTGTGGATGCGTGGATATAAGTCACAGTAAATGCGTCAAAGACTACACAACGACAACGACAAGAGTGGTAGGCAGACTGATGATGGTTATTTGTCCAGTCTGTCGTCCTGGGGCAGTACCACCACTTTCGAATGTAACACCCGTGAAGCGACCTCGTCACGTTTCGGGGGTAGTTTGAAAGTAGCCAGGTATAAGAGAGAAGTGTGCACTGTCAATCTAGATGGTACATGCTCGTCTCCTCAAGCCGGCATAGTGGAGGCGACTGCAGCCCGTAGAGATTTCTCTGTGGTAGCAGTTGTTTCCATTCATGGACCGCACTCTAGCTTTACATCAGGCGGAGTGTTGTCACATGTCGAGCTACAATAAATAAAAAAAAACAAAAGATCACTCACTAAAATAATAAGGTAAATATATGAGAGTTTCTGTTACTGGTCATAAAACCTGCTAATTATTATTTGGATCTGTTGTTGAGTCCCGGATAACTCAACAATGAACAATCTGGAGCTGAAGTGAAAAGCCAAGCGACAGTCGTCACTCGATCGAATCGAAAACAAAGTGTATTTGACGTTTAATTTCTTTATTTTGTTACTTTTCCTGTGTATAATATCTATTTGTTATGGTTACGATTAATTAGTATAGCCTTCTGCGCAATTCGATCCAATTAGGTTTTATTATAATTACGTTGATATTAAAATACTTTTGTGGAATGTAGTCGAGAGCTATTCGTGTAACATCCGTGTCTAACAAAACCTATAATAATAGTAATAATAATAAACATTTTAATATTGAGATTACTTCAACGAGCCGACTATTAATTGATTATGGGACCGGTGCGCCGTACTCTCCTTGATATTAGTTCTTATTTCGTTCGTGTTAATGGTGATTGTCGCGTGTCCGTGTGCTCATTATTCCGAATGTGAGTTGAGTCATTATCAGTCGTGTCGTTTTAGTCGTTTAATGTATTCTGAGTAGATCTATCTAATAGGTAACTAACTATAGTGCATATTATTAAATGTGTCAATATATCGAAGTAATAGTGAATTTGTAAAACTGTCATATTTCAATGTTTTGTCATAAATTAGTAATATTTAATCTTTTATATCTTAATTATAATATTATGCCTGACTATACATATACTACTCGACTTAGGTACCTACTTATTTGTGTGTTGATTTATCGTATGCATTTAAATAGTATGTTTGATTGATTTCACTCGATTTAGTTTTGATAGTGGAAATATTAACATTAAATAAAATGTTATTCTCGCGTCATGATGGTGTGCGTGAAGGGTCACGTGGAGGTCATGCAATATGAAATAAAATGTGGAATTCGAGTCACGATTTATTACACGAAAATAATCCGTTATTTATTTTTTAACTAATTTTATATGCAATTAAAGTATTTTATGTGTTTTCTTGTTTGTTGCTGTGAATGCATTTTTGTTGGAATGGAATGTAGCAAGGACTGTTGGAGAGGGACGACGCATCATCTCGTTCTCTTCACGTTTCAAAGCCATCATGCGCAGATGACGAGAGAGTTTGGCCGCAGATCGAAGAGTGAGTCCCATTGGGCGAAAATATGGTCGTCATGCATAAATTAATGATAAACATATAATAATGTATGTCATTAATAAAAAAGCCATTTGACTACTTATTGAATAATATTATAATTTGGTTGTGTTGCTTCTGTGTAGTCGTGTGTGTGTACGCGATTATGTTAATTGCAAACATTAATATTGGTGGTAGGTGGTAGTCGTCGGTTCGGTGCCATTTTGTCATTAATAATTTGTTATATCATTATGTATGGCGATTATTTATTAATAATATTACGTTTTCTTACTATGACTAAAATGGAGGATTTTAAAACTTCTTTACAGTGATCCCGGTTGATGTCGAGCTGGACTGCGGTCCAAGAGGTGCGGTCATTATGTTATGACAGGGCATACACCTTTCGTTATACCCAACCTGACTGCTTCCGTTGCTTGGATTTTTAAATATGTTTTTTATTGTTAAACGTGTAAAATAAAGTATTCCGTTATGTTCGTGTACCACTACCACTACGCGTATTTGGCGTGAACTGGTTGGCGAGAAAAGAAGATGGCCGCCGTTCGGGCGATATCATTACTTTACAATAAATTAATTGATCA
This sequence comes from Tinea pellionella, assembly GCA_948150575.1. Lineage (NCBI taxonomy): Eukaryota > Metazoa > Arthropoda > Insecta > Lepidoptera > Tineidae > Tinea > Tinea pellionella. The sequence continues at coordinate 8,430,670 of OX411261.1, read as the reverse complement.
TTATAATTATGTTTGAATTAATCACTGTCACTCGCAAACTACTCAAGTACTAATATTATACAGGTGAAAGTATGTCTGTTCGTTCCCCTCCTACCACGCTCGAACGCCGACTGAACTGGCGAAAAGCATAGTGGTACTCGGTTAGATAGCCTCCGCTCTATTGAGGTTTTTTTTAATTAAAAACATCTAGTTAATCTATTGATAGAATTTATTTAATTGAACCGACAAATTTTCTCAAAGTTATGAGTTAATCGAGTGGTTCTTTTTATCTCGAACATTAATAAAATGAAGTATTCGAATATGTAAAACTTTATCGTAATTTAAAAAAGTTAATTAACCATAAAATTTAACGTTTATATCGGAATAGCTCGTTAATATGCCGTGAATGAATATCAACGAATGAACCATTACGTGTTATCACTCACTCATTCCTATATGCTTATTAGAACTCCAAAAATAACGTTAAACGGTATTTGATCGGCGGAGGCGGGCGACACGAGTGTCATACAAATACTTAATAATTGTAATCCGCTTCAATAAGAAAATATTATCATAAAGTTTGCATCAGATCTTTGCAAGTTATATTAAAATTGTATTAAATTCAAAAAAGTGTAAAGGAGAATGCCCATTCGCCTAAGTGAAGTGGGCCCATAATTTTTTTCACGAATTTGTCGATGATTTTTCGTTAATTTTGTAGAAAAATAAATGTACATTCCCTACTACCAATCAGTTTTAATTTTTCACCTGGGTTATTGAGTAATTAGATGTTTTCTGATGTATTATTTGAGGTTATTATTATTTAAAATGCTTTAATAGTTAATGATATCTGTTTTTATGTGATTAAACATTATCTATTGTTGGGTAAGTGATGTTTTGATATAACTAAAAGAATTAATAAAATAAAAAACCTTTTCAAAAAAAAAGTTGAACCGACTTCAATAAACACTAAAAGCACTCAAAAGTGAAAAATAATTTTTAACAAGAGTATCTACACACAAACTAATAAACATAAACACTAATAGGTGTTTATTATGTATAAATTAATTGTCTACATACCTGCCATATTTTTGGAGTAGGTGCCAAGCTATACCAATTCAAAATTTCAGAATAGGAATTACACTTGGATATCTTCCTAGATATCAAGTATATCTATGAACGTATGCTTGGCACCTACTCCAAAAATGTGGTAGGTATGTGGACAATTAATTTATACATAATAAACACCTATTAGTGTTTATGTTTATTACTTTGTGTGTAGATACTCTTGTTAAAAATTATTTTTCACTTTTGAGTGCTTTTAGTGTTTATTGAAGTCGGTTCAACTTTTTTTTTGAAAAGGTTTTTTATTTTTCCATTTTTAGGGTAGCGGACCAAAAACGTACAAATACTAATCGTAGTTCAAATGAAATTAATCTAGCAAAAAGAAACTCGTACAATTTCACCCCATTTCGGATTAAATTTCGAGAAAAGCTGAAATACACGTTTCGTTGTTTATGTTGTGTGTAAAGCAAATATACTTAAAATTAAGTAAATCTGACAAAAAAAATTCAACACATTTTAACCCGTTTCACCCCCTTCGGGGTGAAACGCATGTCAATTGTTTATATTACATTATAGAACATTATTTATTATGATTTTGTCACTAAAAATATTTATTATTATCACGCCGTTTCACCCCCTTCGGGGTTGAAACGCAAGTTTCATTATTAACGTGGTAAAGCAATTCTGCTGTTTCGGGTAATTCTGATTTTAAAAAATTCAACCAACGGGGAAACCGTTTCATCTCTTTAGGGGTTACATTTCAAAAAACGCTGCAACACGTGTTTCATTATGTTGTAAAGTATGTATGCCAAATTTCAAGTAATTCTGACTAAAAAAAATTCAACCCATTTCCCCCCCTTAGGGGTTGACTTTCCAGAAATGCTGAAACACGTTTTCATTATTTATGTTGTAAAGTATGTATGCCAAATTTCAAGTAATTCTGACTAAAAAAAATTCAACCCATTTTGCCCCATTTCACCCACTTAGGGGTTGAATTTCCAGAAATGCTGAAACATGTTTTCATTATTTATGTTGTAAAGTATGTATGCCAAATTTGAAGTAATTCTGATTTAAAAAAATTCAACCCATTTTGCCCCATTCCACCCCCTTAGGGGTTGAATTTCAAGAAATACTGAAACATGTTTTCATTATTTATGTTGTAAAGTATGTATGCCAAATTTCAAGTAGTTCTGACTAAAAAAAAATTCAACCCATTTTGCCCCATTTCACCCCCTTAGGGGTTGAATTTCAAGAAATACTGAAACACGTGTTTCATTATTTATTTTGTAAAGTATGTATGTCAAATTTCAAGTAAATCGGAGCAAAAATATTTTACAAACTGACTTTTTTTTCCGCTTTACTAAAAAACGGCAACACTGTGCATCTTAGAAAAATAAATGGGACCACTATGGGATGCAGCTTAACACAATACAATTTGAATCATTGAAATCGGTCCAGCCGTTTTCAAAAAATTGATGAACATACATAAAAAAAAAAAATACGCGACGAACATATAACCTCCTCCTTTTTGGAAGTCGGTTAATAAGATATAATATAGGAATATTGTTTTGTCACTAAAGTGGGCCCAAAATGGCCATTCTCCTTTAATTGGAAATATACTTTAATAATTTATGAATCATAATAAACATAATTGTAAATGAGTCCATTAATATGTAATCAACGGGTGAATTATAATGTTTGGTCGCTCGTTAATTACATTCTATTAACCAATTTATTCATCTCGTTCGTTTGCAAAGTCAAGGTTAGAGAAGGTCAGTCTTTTTTACTAATAAAAAAACACATTTTATAATAGTGACCGCACTCCGCCTCATGTTTAACTGATACGACTGCTACCACCACCGCTATGCCGACTTTAAAGACACACTCGATAAATAGAAATAACGTAGATGTAATCTTGATGAGTGATATAAGTTGCAATCTAACTTTGAGATTCTAATAATATAAGTAATAGTGAAATGTCATTGACAACGAAAGGGCGGGGACTGCCGCTAACCGAGAGAAATGCGCACACGCACACTATGCTTTAATGCACATGAAACCGCCAACAATGTAAACAAATGGTTCATATTTTCAATTTTGCAAATCAACATCAGCGTGTATTGTAATTATTTTAGGTAATCTTATAAAAACGGAATTATATTTCAATTGAAATTATGATTATTCTTTATTTAATTACAAAGAATACATTAATAATGTTTGTTTTTATTAATTTTCATAAATACAAAATGAACTACAGTACACACTATACCTACCTCTATTTATGTGGTGATCGGGATATTTGCAACGGATGTTTTGTTTAAGAATATCTTTACGACGGTTTAGCTATTAAAGTGTGTTCAGGGATTAACGTTCATGTCGTTGTGTTCTGTTGTGTGATGAAATGAAATCCGCCCATTTCACTATAAAGTTTTTGACGATTCGACAGGACATTTTCTAGAAGGTAATTTCACCAATTAAGGATACTTATTTCATATTATTTGCAACGAAATCAAACATTTAACATTATTTTACAATTTACCATTCTGTGTAGTCGTAATAGAATAGTGGCCGATGGTCTAGCGGTTGCAGGCGTTCGAGGAACCCGTGTTCTAATCTCACAAACTTCTGGTTGGGTACGGGCTTTATTAAACACAGCGGTAGGCGAACTGATGATGGTTATTAGCTCAGTCTGTCGTCCTGGGGTACTACCACCATTTTCAAGCGTAGCATCCGTGAGAGGAGTGTCGACATGTTTTCCCGAGCCGGCACAGTGAAAACGATTGCTCATGTACTGTATACGGTATATATTAAAGTTCTTCTATAAAAAGTGAACGATCTATGGTGCCATAACATTTCTCACACTTTATGCAAATGGGCATAAATTAAAATAAATAATGTTTATAATCAATTAATAACATTATAGTGAGTGTTGCGGGAAAACTAAATTACTCAAATAATTTATAATAATTTTGTTCCGGTTTTCGTATAAACCTTATTTAGTTTCCATCCCGTTTGGAGGTTCATTCTGCTACTCGAGTACACTATTAAGATAATTTTGTTCGATTTATTACATACTAGCTGTTGGTCCCCGGTGCTACCCGGGCTTATCAATTTAACAGCTCTCGAAGTATGAAAAGAATATCTCATATTTACCTTCGTCTCCATAGTAACAATAAACAATAAATAATTTCGACCTTTGATTATCATAAAAACGGTTATTGTGAGTTAATCATAAAAGATAGACATATACTGTCGAGGACATTTTTTTAGATAATTTAAAGAGGAATAATTCTTTCATATATGTTTTTTGGGTATCTCGAACGGTTTTCGCAGCGCACGCAACGGAAGCCCTCAAAGTTGAATAATATTCCCTGTTTTTTCCACATTTTCGACTGTTTCTTCGCTCCTATTAGTCGCAACGTGATGTTATATAGCCTAAAGCCTTCCTCGATAAATGATCTATCCAACACAAAAAGAATTTTTCAAATCGAACCAGTAGTTCCTGAGATTAGCGCGTACAAACAAACAAACAAACTCTTCAGTTTTATAATATTAGTATAGATAACGTGACAATATAGAGCTAGGTGTCTATCATTATATAAAAAGGTGTTCCCCCAGTTTTAGGGACAGAAGGGAACGCGGAGACGTTCGTTCATATCATCAGAAGTTGTGATGGCTCGCGGCTAAATCCACCATTATCTTAAAACGTTATGTTTGTTAGAGATTTTACGTTGAATGACTTTTTTTGGAGACAAAAATATTTAGATTATGTTTTGTTCACATATATCACTTTTTTTTGTTTTTTTAAATTAAATTCGTCATTGTTATTATTATAATTCTTAAATTCTTGTGCACGTTGTGGCACCTAGAGGTGGATCGTCCATCAGGCATGATTTGATGAATTCCACCGCTGCAGCTGGTCGTCATCAAGATATAAAAAGAAGAAGGATTTGTTGGGAAAGTTAAAGGTTGTCAATTATTTTGCATATGTGTGTATTTGGCATTTGTGGTACTTACATGGAGCACTTTATTAACATTCACCAGTTTTGGGCTGTGGACGTGTTTGGGCACTTTTTGATCTCCGTTTGGGCTTTGTATTTTCTTGCAACAGGCGATAACCGTTCTTACTTAGCCGGTTGCAAGCTCACTCAGCTATTACAGATGTGGGATAATGAACCAGCCGATAACACTAATATTTCAAGTAAATGTGAATTTAATTGTAGAGCAGCCTGTATAAAAGTTTTGAAACTATATACTGGAACGATGTCACCCCAAAAGAGATTATTTAGATCTGTATAAGCGGTGGACCGGCGGTGGCAGCGGTTATCTTCGGAAACGCACTTTGTTCCAACTTCGTATGAAATGCAGGTCGCGTCGTGCCGTCCCTCGTGGCCTGAATTACAATGAAAACAATCATATTATTACTTTTGTATCCATTATATTGACACTATATCATGCGCGACAACAACACTGGGGTAAGCAGAAACATAACATATTCTATGACCGCACTCCTCCTTGCGGTCCAACTCTCGGGCCTCACCACAGACGAATATTTGCAGGCACGAGACGAACAGTATTAGTTTAGGTTAATAATAATTTTATCAGTTCCTCTATCACAGAGTTGTATTGAATTCATGAAAAAATTAATTAATATTTTCATATGATTTTTTCAAGGTGTATTGTGCAAAGCAACGCCGCCGTAGTGTAGCTGTATGTATGAGGGCATTTTGTAAATCACATTATGTTCATCTTATTATTATTCTATCGTTGTTTCGTTATATGTTTTGGGGGAAATACCATCAGCCCGCCCCCACCACGCTTTTTATACAGAATAACAAGAATCCCATATCAGCAGCGAATACTGAAATATTGTACCTATTTAGAACAGCTGTTAATAAAGGATTCCGTTTTACTCCGGAAGTGTATATACATCATGTTTATTTCTCCTTCGTTTGGAGGGGGGTTGGGGGGCTAACCACCAACTCCTAATGCCTAGATCTATTTAAAACAAGCCTTAGCTTGAGTCAAGTTTGTTTCTTTAGACACTTTAGAGTATGTGCCCTACCACTGATTATTTCATATACCTGATGTACAAAGAATACATAGAAGATATATTATTGTAATTGAGTGATATATGTAATATAGGTCATTATAAAATTTAATGTATTATTATTATTAACGCAAATAATTCGAGTTATTGCCATTACTATTATAGAATATTTTTTTATTATCTACACGTTGGCGTTAGCTATACACATGTGTTGGCGAACAGTAATGTCCCACACGTACACATTTCGGCCAACAACTCGACATTGAGCCAATTAAGCTGACAGATAATCAATAGTGCACAACGTGTCTATTATTGTCAGCAATCGTGTGATTTGATGAACGCGCGAGGTCCGATTGTGTTGTCACTCGTCAGTTATGCATTATTGTGACAATGCGCATGCGGCGGTAAAGGTCATATGCGTCTGTTCGTCCAGTTGAATAGTGGAAGTGGGTCGGACGGGTCGGACCGGTCCGTGCTTCAAAAACGCTAATTGACGTTCGACAGACGCATCGAGTCGACGACCACTACACCGACCCCATAAACCACGCCGCACCACATCACATAATAATCCCAAAATGAATCATCATACAACTCAAATTACTATGCACCACTTCGTTATTTCATTCTTTCTGGATCAGAGTCAGCGACGCATTCGACGCTTTCAATAATGCTTTATGAACCGATTTAACATCAAGCGACTATCATCCGTTTAACATTATTAATAAAGTCTGTATCGCCGTGATAGTTTCGAAGTTATACATCTCTGTGAATGACGATCGAAACTGTTCATATACAGTTTAGCAGCGTTTATACGATTCCATGTCTTAATTCGCCGCGCTTGAATTGTATTTCCAATCGTATAGTTCGTAGTATCATGTTCGCGTCGCATGTCGGCATGTCGGCCGCGGACGAAACCTGTCCTCCTGAGAAACGCGCATGAGGGACGGTTCGCGAAATACTTTTTTTGCATCTCCCTGCCGTCCCTTTGCGCTATAATACATCAACATAAAACATTTGTTAATAAGAGTCTCGTTTCACCGTTTGCCTTCGAAATGATTTATCCATCCTCCGGTCCCGGCGGCGGTGGCGTTTATAATTTCCCATTGCATACCTGCCATGCTGCAGACCGGTTCACGAACATTACAGATTAGAACATACATTAAAAGCACGTTTGTATATTATGCTATCCCTGACTTAGATAATATGAGTGTTTGCAATATTTGAGCCTTCAAATTAACCAGCTGAGTCGTTTAGAAGTTAAATAATGTTCATGTGTTAGCGAGAGTAAATACGATCGATGGGACCCGTGTTCGAATTTCGCTATATTCTGACCGATGTTATTATGTAGGTACTTTTGTCGCGCAGTACCTATAGGCACTATTAAAGAGTGGTAGCCAGACTGATGATGATTATTAGCCCAATCTGTCATCCTGGGATCACTTCAGATAAGTGTGCGCTTTGTCAATCTAGATCGTCTGCTCGAGCCGGCAAAGCGGGGCGACTGCTGCCCGTAGATATTTATCTATAGTAGCGGTTATTTACGTTCATGGACCGCACTCTAGTGCCTACCTAACACGAGGCGGAGTGCTGTATATGTGTGCCGAGCTCCATGAAAAATGGATGTAATGTATTGTAAACGTACATATAATCCACAATTACCCGCGTGTGTCGTAAAAGCTGTGTTTATCAATATTGCCTCGAATGCGTCTGTTGCATTAACGTTACAATTATCCTCCTCCATACGACAAATGTCCCCTTCATTAAATGTGTTATAATAACATGTCATTGTCGTATTAACACTAATACATATATATTTACTTTGTAAATGGCAATTGACGCATTTAGTGTTTGTTGTGTTATTTTTTGTAATATTTCCATAGACACAATGAAGTAATTATTGCGGTGTAATGTTTATTAGAATGGGTGTAATCAGAATGGGTTGGCGGGCGGCTAGTGTTCTTATAATTCATTACTTTATTATAGATAATTGTCGGTAATCTCACGGTGGTGTAATAATTAATATTGAACGCCATCATCTAATGTTATAAATCATTATTATTGCCATTAATTCTTTATAATGTTTTATGTTATATTAAATTTTCACTAATTTATCCCGTTTCATCTCTGAGTACAATAGATAACCCATTCAGAATTAAAATAGATACTACACCAAGTTTTCGTTCGTGTTAAAAAAACTTCGAAAAGTATATTTTCACATTAATTATCATTTGTTCAGTTCTAATGGTATTTGGGGGTGCGTTTTGGTCGCCTGTACAAATGCAGTTTGTCACAGAGTGGTGGTGTGTCACCGTCGCCATGCCTGCCTGCCGCGCGCGGGTCACGTGAACGCATTCACTCATATAGGCTAATCGATATAATATAGAAGTAATTTATTGATATGTACGCTATTTTATATTGTTAGTGATCATTTTATTTAACTATAAGAAAAAATCATGGTCCCACGAGCGTGTATATGTACTCACATTACTTAGGTATGTATGTATGTATTGTATGAATTCTCTAAAGGTTTTTCATATTAATTTTAACCTAAAGAGTAACAAGACTGCGTACAAGCGTCCAATTTCACCCAATTTAAGTCAAAACATGCCTCACTAGTCCCGCGGGACCGATACTGACAAATTAAAATTCCCGCCTAAAAATAATTACAAACGAATATCACTCTCACCGTTAGCCGTATAAGTGTTATTATTGTATGTGTATAATGACAGTGGCGGTTAGGTCGTTGCGTCGTTAGGTCAGTACGTTATCTAGATAGGGCTTAAAAGTGTTTTTTAATCCTTAATGGTGAGTGAAACGTCCGCCGCCGACGTTAAGGGACCACTGAAGATAACGACCTCTATCACATACTGAATGCTACTAAAAATATAACGCTCGCTACTATGGAGAGAGACTTGTTACTCGTAAATAGGTTGTTAAGCACGGTTTTCGCCGTGTGCGGGCTAAAATAAAGTGAAAACGTGAAATTAAAAGTCGCATGGCCATCAGGGTCAAACTATTTCTGACATAAATTATTATTAAAGAAAAAAATTAAGTCACATTTAATTAACAAATCTATATGATAAAAATCAATTGCTGTTCGTTAGTCTCGCTAAAACTCGAGAACGGCTGGACTCATTTGGCTAATTTTGGTTTGGAATTATTTGTGGAAGTCCAGGGAAGGTTTAAAAGGTGAGTAAATATGAAAAAATGTTTGGAATATAGTAAAAACAACAATTTCAAGTTTCCTTGGAAACTATTCATTTGAAGTTCGTCTCGTCGTTTAGAAATCAATTAAATTATTTTTTTTTGGTTTTGGATGTCAAACGTTTGATGTTCGTCCCGTCGTTCAGAAATCAATTTTTTTCAAGCAACATCATGTTGCTGAAACATTGAGCTTTTTTATTTATTGATTCTGAGGCGTTACGAAGTTTGCCGGGTCAGCTAGTTACTTATAAAATTAGTGAGAAAATTAATAACCCTTTCTGTTATTATTGTATTAATTAATTGGTATTAATTAATTAATTATTTAGAATTCTTTATAATTAGGTAAATTGATGGAATTTGAATTAAACACACGCCTGCTTCATTTCTTTATGATTCAACGGTGATGTTATTGCATTATTTAGGCATTAATAATTATAAAACTAAATATGTATACATAAATGTGTCTCCATATTATGTTAACCTGATGATGCCGGGGGTTCGTTCATGATAGGTGGTGGGTTATTAATTGCGTCCCGGCACGGGATTGAACCCGAATGCCACGAGTTGCCGAACCCATGTAATTTAATATAACACAATTATACATTTCACTAAATTTGACTCACTTTCGCTGCTCCGATTTTTTTCTTCCGATACAATGAAATGATCCCTACGTGAAACTGCATTAAAATGGACAACTCAAGCTTGGCCACAAAAATTACTAAGAGCAAATGGTTCCTAAGACAGTTTTCCTGTATCTCCTGTCGTTTAGGATTTTCCCATGCTGTCCCAGTTAAAAAAATTACCCTGTACAGATACTTTTAATAAGAAGTTTACCACGGGCTGGGAGTGTGCAATGGATGCCGAACATCTCAGGCCAGTATAACGAAGGTGACATGCAGTCTATCCATTATGATAGCTATTAGAGAAAAAGAAGAACTATTTCTCTTGATATTTACTTACTTTCAGAGAGAAAGAGAGAGAGAGAGAGAAGTTTGATTGTATTGGATTGGCTGTTTTTTTTTTTGTTTTTTTTTTGTATGGTTAGTTTTTTTTCTTATGCTTAATAGGCAAGCGTTTGACCACACCCTGCCTGGTGTTAAGCAGTGATGTGGTCTAAGGTGGAGCACGCCTGCCTATGAGGTACCTGTTCACCTTCGATTTGAAGAGACCTATGTTTGGTTGGCTTAAATCCGCCGCAGTAGTGATGTAGCGGCATAATGAGAGAGTCACGTGAACGTGATCTTATAGTTAGTTGCAAACGTGACTTCACACAAACTAAAAAGTGGATGCAGACAGCACTCGTTTCCTCTATGCCCGGATTGTGAGAACAAATGTGCACCAGGGCACACTCCGTTCGTTATACAAGCTACACCAGAAATGTGATCGAGGTACACCGCATTATCCGAATTAGTATAGCGGTAAAACGCGTCAACTCAATATCCACGAGACCCGCTTTCGAACTTCGGCTAAATTCTGACCAACTTTGTTACATGTACTTTGGTCGTTCAAAAGAGTGGTAGGCAGATTGATGATGGTTAGCCCAGTCTGCCGTGGTGGGTTAGTACCACCACTTTCGAATTACACACCCGTGAAGTGACCTAGGTATTGTGAGAGGAGTGTGCGCACAGTCAGTCTAGAATCTAGACTATAGATGGTGCACACTAGCCTCCTCAGGCTGGAATAGCGGAGGCGACTGCTGCCCGTAGCGGTTTCTCTGTCGAATATGACAGAACGGGAGAGCGGTCCAAGGCTTCTATCCTCCATTTGTGGGCGACAACTAAACAATTATACTGAAACACGACAGTTCCTCCGCACGAACAAGTCACAACGTGTTCTTCGCGTCGTGTGTGTTCAGAGACTCTGTCAAAGCGTAACGACGCTTCTGTTTCATATTCAGTTAGTGCTTGTACTCATGACCGCGTGTTCATTTTGTTCCAAGTTAGTTTCCGTAATCGTTCAAATTAGAGTCCGTATTCATGACCGTTCCGACATATTTACATACAAAGAAAGTATATTTGTATTAAATCTCATTAAAAGGCAAATGTACTCGAGTTGTTGTTAACATCACTATTTGTTATTGACTCACTCACTCACTCACTCACCCGAATGATCGTCTAGTGTTGTCATAACAGTGAAGTCGCGCCATCAGGTATCATGTTGGTAAATATGTGACATTACTTATAATCGACGCGGATCTCATACTTTTTGGAAAACAACCTAAGGGGTAGGCAGACATGTAATCATTTAGTTAGGTTAGGACTAGGTAGAGTGGTGGTAGTTTTTAAGCCAGTATACTGTCGTGGGTCAGTACCACCACTTTCAACTTGCACACCCGTGAAGTGCCCCAGTGTGGAAGTAGCCAGGTATAATGAGAGGAGTGTGCACTGTCAGTTAATCTGCAGATATTTCTCTGTAGTAACATTTGTTTCCGTTCATGGACCGCACTCTAGCTTTACATCAGGCGGAGTGTTGTTGCATGCCGACATGTGTTGTTGTTTTGTTGTAGCTTGTCATAGTATGTGACAACACTCCGCCTGATGTAAAGCTAGAGTGCGGTCCATGAATGGAAACAACTGCTTCTACAGAGACATCTCGACAGGCAGCTGTCGCCTCCGCTATGACGGCTTGAAGTGCACACTTACTACTTCCAAACTGTCCCCGAAACGCGGCAATGTCACTTGTCAAATTAGTACATCTAGTACCTAACGAATGCGAGTGCGCAGTGTTGAAGGGCCGCCCGTCTCTTCGTTCGTGTGTCTGGTGGATGGATTATCGCGCGCGTTCACTTCCCGAGTGTTTCATCTCTCTTAGCGTCAGATATATTGGCTAATTTACATATTTGCGTCGTTTGCCATCTCAACGCGCACACCCCTAACTTTCTCCTCCACCTTAGGACGTGGATACATCACACACATACTTAAAGGCACTGTTGAAGAGTGGTAGGCAGACTGATGATGGTTATTAGCCCAGTCTGCCGCGTTGGGTTAGTACCACCACTTTCGACATGTAACACCCGTGAAGTGACCTTGTCGCGTTTCGGGAATAGTTTGAAAGTAGCCAGGTATAACGAGAGGAGTGTGCACTGTCAATCTAGATGCTCCATATTCGTCTCCTTAAGCCGGCTGTGGAGGCGGCTGCTGTCTTAGAGATTTATCTATAGTAGCAGTTGTATTCGTTCATGGACCGCACTCTAGTGTTAACATCAGGCGACGTGTTGTCATATGCCGAGCTATAATAAAAAAAATTGTAGGCACATTTATTTTTCTAATTAAAAGTGAATTTATGTACATTCTTTTCAGAAATTTCAGAAGCGTTTAACCGAAATGCTCTGTTAACTTGCCTCGAGGAGGCCGGCATAGCAGAGGCGATTGCCGCTTGCATGCATGTCTCCGTGGTATCAATTGTCTTCGTTTATAGACCGTGCTTAACTTAACATGGAAATGGAAGTGGAGTACGGTCACGATAAAAGCCATTACCTACAATAAAAACGGTTAATAGTCAAGACACACTTTCGCGTATTGGCGTGACGTTTGCGTGATATAAAATTGAGATCAGCATCCATAAATACCAAGTTTATATTTGTTCATAACTTTAGCACGGTGATGTGATTTATTGATTGAGCAAAAAGGCGGCGTCAGTGTGTACACGCCCTAAAATAGTAATGTCTATAGTAGTGAAGTTTAACGAATACGTTTCCTTAAATCGATAACGATTTTAAAACGAGTCCTCGGAGGAGGTGGAACGGTTTTTGTTGGCGGTGAAATGCGCTGGCCTCCCTCGTCGCGACTCGCAGCACGGGGGCGACGGAATGTCCCCTCGATATTGGATTACTTCAATCCGAGTACACGGATTTAAGATGCAGTGCGAACGTTCAAAGTTTAAACAGGTTTCAGTAACGGTTCTCGTCGCCGCGGCTATGAACAAAAACAATTAAACACTCACATATATGCTTTATATTTATGTTGTTTCACATCTATTTACAAAGTAGTCGTACGTTTATTATTTAACTATTTAATACTATCTATATAATAAAAATCAATTGCTGTTCGTTAGTCTCGCTAAAACTCGAGAACGGCTGGACTGATTTGGCTAATTTTGGTTTTGGATTATTTGTGGAAGTCCAGGGAAGGTTTTAAAGGAGTAAATATGAAAAAATGCTTGGAATATAGTAAAAACTATTCCTTTGGTTTTGAATGTCGAACATTTGATGTTCGTCCCGGTCGTTTAGAAATCACTTTAAAAAAGTCGTTCAGAAATCAAATTCTGAGGTGGTACGAAGTTTGCCGGGTCAGCTGTGAAAGTAACTCTGACTGTATGTTGCCTTCTTTTCATCTGAACAAATTTCGAGATAGATTACATCCTGTGGAGGACTGTTACTTGTTTAAAAAAACTGAAGGAAGTTAATGCAATACTAATTGTTACTCCCGACTTCGTTTGCGTGTAGTTAGCGTTACCGTTTCTTATCTAAGCCAGGAAAGCTTTTAAATCCGTACTTTTTTAGTTACTTTATTTCATTAATTCTTCCTTGGTTTGCTTAGTTTATTTACTAAGCTGATTTTACTGTGTCTGATCGCACTGTCCGCATAGTTGTCTAAGCTTCTATTAGGACGCGTAATTTTGATGATCACAATGAATCATGACGCATCTGTGACGCGTTACCTCATTGGATAGCGGATCTTAATTGAAGTTTGCCTTACTTTAAATGCAAATGTGTGAGAGAGAGACCGTCTCCCCCCACTCCACCCCACTCCATCGCCGTTGTGTATTATAGCAATATTGTTAATTCATTGTCTTAGTTTAATTGCATTTATATTTATTGCCCGATATCGTATTAACTATTGAAATGCAATATATAGTTGCATGTTAACGACCATCACCCATTACAAACAAGGGTAAACACAATATTAGAGACATATTCACATTTATTATTATATCACTACGTTAAAACACACACACTACGAGGACTGTACCAAAATTCTCGGAGATACATTGGTACCGATGTGCCGTCTATATAACGTGATGTATTACACGTATGTCATGTGTGTCTATTATATTGATTTATTTCTTTTATACATTGTATGTAACACTGCGAAATATGAATATGAACGTGACACTATCTGAAACAAATATGTATATATTAACTTTGCATATGTGTAGGTAACAGACAGTATGTATGTATATGTGTAGATATACTCACTGTATAGTATGTTTTCAATGTAATTGTCGTAAATTTGAGTGCTGTAAAACCTAACGGCTTCTGAGATCTGAAAATTCGTTCAAAATATTTTACTATTAACCTATTCCAAGGGGATTGGTGAACGACGCCGACACTTAGAAAGCTTTGCAACTTCGATGTTAGTGGCCAATTTCATAGCTTTCATAGAGTTGGACATGTCCCGCATCGGTCTGGCCATACGTGGCCTGGCACCTACCTGTATATGAGCAATAGTAATAATCTTCTACATCTTCCATCCAAATTGTACCAATTACTCTCGTACGCAGCCTCCGCCACCTCCGAGTTCTGGTTCAACAATATTGAAACAACTTATTTATTTATAGTCATTAGCGCCAACACGCATTATGCGGCCGAAATGTCAGATCCGGCTCGAAGGATCGAATGTATCGGCGTCAGAAGCGTGGCGGAAGCGGCAGCATAATGAATGCGTGTCGGCGATAACGATCGTGGCAAGAGTAACAGTATAGTGTAGTACTCACCGCGTAGTATATTTCGTCACAATACCAGCAAAGTAGGAATGTCTGCACGAGATATGCGCCAAGAAACAATTTATTACCAAGGGCGAACAGCGGATCAATTAACTAAAATTAATATTCAAAGTTACATTTTAAAGAGCGGTAGCGGCAGACTTTGATGACTATTGGACTAGTCTGCCGTGACACCCACTTTCGAGTGTATCGTGTACTATACAGTTTAAAGTCGGATGGTGCACAATCGTCTCCTCGAGCCGACATATCTTTAGACAGAAGGTAGAATGGAGGTATTGCAACACGATCACGGCACCAATGACCGGATAGTTTCTCATCTCAGATTTGGAAGACCATCCTTTACGGATGATAATCATTTTGTATTACTTGTGTTCCTGAATTAAAATTAAGTTCTTTGTTAATTATATATGCAGAGGCCGTGATTGAGTCTTCTCGTCACAGGCCCTTCCGAAGCTATGGAGTCATGCACCGATGGCTCCAGGCTATTACGAGGTGTGCGTTTTAGTATCAATTTAATAATAATGGTATTTTATAATTTATGCATAGGTGTACATACGAATACAGAGAATATAGCGCAGCATGTGTTGATAGATGATAATAAGACATTATTGAAGTTGACTGTCGTGAATGCGTCCTCCAGGTTATTGCAGTAACTGAAAATATATATACATAACACTAAATCAATAATTAAATCATCATCACAACTGAACGTAGGCAAATCTTTAATATCAGGTTCTAGCATCCACTTGGATTGCTGAATCGAATTCCTTTAATTATATTTTTTACGATCGACCAAATCGGAGACATCCTTGTGAAAGCCGGGTCGCCTAGTGCCGATAACTGTGGAGCTCTCGTATGAAGAGAATTGTGTATGCGAAGAGGTCGTGGCAAATGGCGTTCTATTGTCTCTGCCTATCTCTGTTGGGAAAAGGATCGAAATGCGAAATAACAATTGTGCAAATCACCTGATCAATGTTTTGTGCACTTTAATATTATATATGATTTGTTTGAACGAGTCTTGATGATGATCGTGTTCCCCGAGTGCTCTCAACCTCATGTGCAGCATCCGCAGCAGTATGCAGATGTGGTTCGTCATCGCCGTGAACCATATGTCGGACGTCACATTCACCAAACCGCAAATGAAACCTGCATAATAACAATTAAATAAAATAAACTGTGGTAGGTGGTGGAGCGTGGATGATCGTTATTAGCAGAGTCCGTCTTGTTGGAGTATAATGAGAAGTGTGCACTGTCAACTAGGACGGTATACACGCCTTTAAATATTTGTGGTAACAGTTGTCCGTACTCTAGCTTTTTGACATCAGACGGAGTGTGAGCACATGTTGGGCTACTGTAAAAATATATTCATTGAAAAAGTATAGCTAGTCGGTTTTAGGAGAAAACATGGCGATAAATGTCCGACACAATTTACTCTGAGAGATCACATCACTTATGAATAACAAACGCGTTATTTAGAGTAATTTAGAGAGAAGTGTCTCGCAGATTTCTCGTATAAGTGTTATTCGCCTGCAAAAAGCAAGTTTTATTTTAACCGCAGACAGCCTTGCAGTAATTGAATGCTAATTAACCCAAGATATAAAAGCAAATACCCAATTAAATGATCGTGTGCAATCGTTGAATTTTATATTAATTTTAATAATATTAATGTAATAAAATTCATAAAGAACTTTTATTATTATGGTTCAAGAATAAACGTAAATAAACTGGTGATGGTTATTAGCCCAGTTCGACCTTTTGGTATAGTACCACACCACTTTTGTAAAGTGATTAGTCGCGTTTCGGGATCACCACTGCCGAACTGCCCGCAGATGTTTATCTGTGCGATCACCTAAATAGTTTCACATACCGACATATATTTCAAAGATATAGACAAAGACGTGCGCGACAGGATGATGTTTGTCGAACGGATACCACATCGCCCAAAGGAAGCCGACCTCGGCCTGCTCGCCCTTCAACCACGAGCTATATCCGTACACGGTCAGCGGTGTCAATGCGAAAATTACCAAAGTTCCAAATGTCATTATTGAATACCCTGAAACGATTAGTACTACAATTATCATTGTTACTGTGGATGGAATCGCGGCTCCCTAATTAAAGTTCTTCTCAGTAACTGGATCTTGGTTTGAAACAGGTATTTTATGTTAAGAACTGGCGCCAATTTGGTCTTTGAAGCTTTTTTATTTATTTACTATTTTCTGTTTTTTTTTCTTTTCCATTGACATGGAATGGGACATCTAAATTGTAACAATAATTAATGAATTCCTCTTAATATAATACATTTACATCATAATAGTAATAATAGTTTTATCATGTCTAAATAAATATATCAATAAATAAATGCGATATATAATTAATATTGCCGGTTAGATTTTAATTCACTATAATAAATTGGTTATTATTTTAATGTGCAATATAATGAAGGAGCCCACACACGAGGAAAATTGCCTTTCGCATATATTTACACGCGTCGTATACAATGTACTAACATATATGCCTAACTCTCAACGTCTCCAACATGGTCCTCTTCAAGTGCGTGGCTTCAGCGGCCATCGGCTGCGTTGGCCAAATCAGAACTAACTCATTCAGCAAACGGCCGAAGACGCGACGCTTGCGACCTAATATGTAGAGACGAGTCAAACCTGCAAACATTATGGTTCGACAGTATCATTTGTTAAGTGTGAGATGGTAAGGTCGTGAATTAAATAAGACGTGATGAGGATACAGAATATAAAGAGACATATCAATCCTGTGAACCAGAAGTTCTATTCATCATATTGATACGGTTCATGTATTTCTTTTTTGTTCTTGAGTTTTTTTTAGTTTTGCATTATTCTTTGGTATTCATAGGTCCAAGGGGGCCATTATGTCACCATTATTTGTAAGAAAAACAAAGCTTCGTTGCAATATCAAAAACGAGCAATGTAAATGCGACGATTGATAAATAACTGGTGTCGCGGCGAGAGGGTGAGTGTGCTTGTGTTGGCGCTGTTACGTGTTCATTGCGGTGTCAATAACGTTTTTGTATTAGTAGTGTATGTGCCACGTGTCACGGAACTGCCGGTGGTGGCTGGTCACATATAAACTCACACAGATATCCATACCCGACCATGTGCAGGTAATGTACTATTCTCTCCAGTTTGGGGTCGTCTCTCAATAAGAAATACATATAAAATATGTCACTCAAAGTATGTAAATATATCGTTAACATTGCCAATATATACAACAGAGTGTATGGCCGCTCCTGATCGTCGAAGGTTAGTCCTAAAAATTTGAGATAAATATTATTCAAATATAACGACTCGTCGATTTCATATTTCGCCTCGATATGATTGTTATGCATTGTTTTAATGTGCACGATGACTTTTTGATGAAAGAGTGTCAATTCGCTTCACTGCTCTTCACTAAATAACTCACTACAATCGCCTACAACACTATTTATATAAATGTGCCAAGTTGTACGGCCGTGTGGGAGGACTCGACATTTTTATATTATTTTTTATAAATATAAAGTACACTTTATTTCATATTTATTGTTTATAATAATAATTCATTTAACCCTTTCCACTATGCTTATAATGAGTTCTAGCGATTGGCAATGTTATCTATTTGAAAATAGATACTATTGGAGTGAATTGGACTTATGCAATTCCCGTGCAACAGAATTAAGGTAATGTCGTATATTAAAATGTTCGAAGGGATGATACGAATAAATATAAATATAGAAAATGTGGTCCGTTTATTATTGCGTGTTGAAAATGTAAATGAATATTAAAGAAGTAAAAGTTTAAAACAAATAAAATACACCCACAATGATGTGTGATATTGAACACCTTTAACTATGACGCGTCTGCAATAAAACGGCGCAAATGCTCTTTTAAAAAGCTCGCAAGTGTTGTGTACTTCAAAGTGGGCGATCTCTATATGAATTGTTCATGACATAGTTTTTCCCTGATTGAATAGTAAAGTGAGCTGTCAGTCGGTGAAATAGAGTCGTAGCCACTTTATAAATATACACATAATTATAATCATATTGTATATTATTTGAGTCGATCTTGAGGTGTCTGTACTCTATAACTTAGTATTACTTTTTTCGTACGCCTTTATGAATCACTGAATCGAATATCTTTGTAATAGATGCTTTCTCATTGACCGAAGTTGGTGAAGGAATAATTAGGCTTTGGGAGTTCCTTTTAGGCCTCGGAATCTCGGCTTCTGGACCATAAGTTCCGCCCCAGGTTTCCATCCTTGCTAGCTACGTCACCGACGCACTAAAGGCTAAAAATTGAGTTTCACAAACCAACCAGAACCAACGCATCCTTTACAATTTTTTTTATGTAAAAAAACGCTATGAAACGTGTGAATAGTAATATTTGTCAGTACAAAAATGTGCACTGTCAACCTGTATGGTACACATTAGTCTACTCAAGCCGGCATAGTAAAGTCGATTGTTGTATATATATAAAAAAAACATATATCAGTATTGTTTTTGTTCATAGACCGCAATTTTAGGTTAAATCAGCCCGAACTATTTATGCATATTTCGTAAATCTGATATTTTCAAGTTTTTTTTTTTACCAAACTTTATGGCGTCTCGGAAGTTAGGCACTAGTCGCTGCGCACTACACAAATTGAGGTATCAGCAAGGCACAATGAACGTAAGAGGGAAGGGCACACTTCTATTCATATTTAACATTAACTCCTAATTTTTAACCGACTTCCAAAAAGGAGGAGGTTATATGTTCGTCGCGTATGTTTTTTTTTTTATGTATGTTCATCGATTTTTTCTAAACGGCTGAACCGATTTCAATGATTCAAATTGCACTGTGTTAAGCTGCATCCCATAGTGGTCCCATATATTTTTCTAAGATACACAGTGTGCAGTTTTTTAGTAAAACGGAAAAAAAAGTCAGTTTGTAAAATTTTTTTGCTCCGATTTACTTGAAATTTGGCAAACATACTTTACAAAATAAATAATGAAACACGTGTTTCAGCATTTATTGAAATTCAACCCCTAAGGGGGTGAAATGGGGCAAAATGGGTTGAATTTTTTTTTAGTCAGAATTACTTGAAATTTGGCATACATAACTTTACAACATAAATAATGAAAACATGTTTCAGCATTTATTGAAATTCAACCCCTAAGGGGGTGAAATGGGGCAAAATGGGTTGAATTTTTTTTTAGTCAGAATTACTTGAAATTTGGCATACATAACTTTACAACATAAATAATGAAAACATGTTTCAGCATTTCTTGAAATTCAACCCCTAAGGGGTGAAATGGGGCAAAATGGGTTTGATTTTTTTGTAATCAGAATTACTTGAAATTTGACATACATACTTTACAACATAAATAATGAAACACATGTATCAGCATTTCTTGAAATTCAACCCCTAAAGGTTGGTTGATTTTTTTAAAATCAGACTTACTCGAAACAGCAGATTGCTTTACCACGTTAATAATGAAACTTGCGTTTCAACCCCGAAGGGGGTGAAACGGGGTGAAACTAATCAATATTTTTAGTGACAATATACATAATAAATAATGCTCTATAATATAATACAAACAATATACATGCGTTTCACCCCGAAGGGGGTGAAACGGGTTAAAATGGGTTGAATTTTTTTGTCAGATTTGCTTAATTTTTAGTATATTTGCTCTACACACAACATAAATAACGAAACGTGTATTTCAGCTTTTCTCGAAATTTAATCTGAAAGGGGGTGAAAGGGGTTGTACGAGTTTCTTTTTTGCTAGATTAATTTCATTTGAACTACGATTAGTATTTGTACGTTTAATAGGGAGTTTTTGCTGTTTTTGGTCCGCTACCCTAAAAATGGAAAAATAAAAAACCTTTTCAAAAAAAAAGTTGAACCGACTTCAATAAACACTAAAAGCACTCAAAAGTGAAAAATAATTTTTAACAAGAGTATCTACTCACAAAGTAATAAACATAAACACTAATAGGTGTTTACTATGTACAAATTAATTGTCTACATACCTACCACATTTTTGGAGTAGGTGCCAAGCTATATCGATTCAAAATTTCAGGATAGGAACACTTGGATATCTTCCTAGATATCAAGTATATCTATAAACGTTTGCTTGGCACCTACTCCAAAAATGTGGCAGGTATGTAGACAGTTAATTTGTACATAGTAAACACCTATTAGTGTTTATGTTTATTACTTTGTGAGTAGATACTCTTGTTAAAAATTATTTTTCACTTTTGAGTGCTTTTAGTGTTTATTGAAGTCGGTTCAACTTTTTTTTTGAAAAGGTTTTTTTATTATTGTAAACTTGACTGTATTAGCGCGTAATAGCATCCGCAGCTAACTTCAGAGACGCCATAAAGTTTGACGCGTAATTGTGGATGATCGCCTTTACAATAATGTAAAGTATAAATACATAATACATGGAAGCACCTTCATAGACAATGCACTATATGTACATAGATAATAATATTTATGAGAACATGTAAAGGCCTCTCGAGATAGATAAGGGCACCTGCCTTCCCTATATGTGGGTATCGGGTATCGCATTAGTTTGCCGCCATCGTGGACATCGTCGTCGCCGCATTACTGACTGAGGTGTTGCCAGGTATAACGAGAGGTATATGCCCTATCAATCTAGGTGGTGCACATTCGTCTCCTTGAGCCAGCAGGGGACTGCTGCTTGTAGAGATTTATCTGTTGTTTCCGTTCACGGACTCCCCTCAATTTTTTTTATCACTTTTCTTGTTAACGCTTATAATAACGTTAAGTATAAGTTTTAAGTCCACTACATTCGGGATTCGCCCTTTCTTCTTTCATTTAATTCAGTATTTTTAGGTCTCTTAATATCTGAAAAAAAAAATTGTGTGTATGTATAATAGGTATATATACGAGTATTCTTATATGAAATTTATTTTTCCCCCAAATGTAGTGAAAATGTTGTGAATATGTGAAAATATCGTAACTGTTATCTGCACGTAAAATGCACCCTTTAAAATGCGAATTGTGTCGGGATTCGAACCGTGGGCCATTGTCTGTTGCAGATGATATCTCCAAGGGAACTAAGCGATACCATTTGAAACATTAGAATGGGGTATATACTATAACTACCTTACTACTTATTACAATGCACATAATTGTTTTAATAGCGAATAATTGAAATAGCTTCACCTTGTACTTTGACAAATAAATAGAAGAATAAAAAACCTTTTCAAAAAAAAAGTTGAACCGACTTCAATAAACACTAAAAGCACTCAAAAGTGAAAAATAATTTTTAACAAGAGTATCTACACACAAAGTAATAAACATAAACACTAATAGGTGTTTATTATGTACAAATTAATTGTCCACATACCTACCACATTTTTGGAGTAGGTGCCAAGCAAACGTTTATAGATATACTTGATATCTAGGAAGATATCCAAGTGTAATTCCTATTCCGAAATTTTGAATTGGTATATCCTGGCACCTACTCCAAAAATGTGGCAGATATGTAGACAATTAATTTGTACACAATAAACACCTATTAGTGTTTATGTTTATACTCTTGTTAAAAAATATTTTTCACTTTTGAGTGCTTTTAGTGTTTATTGAAGTCGGTTCAACTTTTTTTTTGAAAAGGTTTTTTATTTTTCCATTTTTAGGGTAGCGGACCAAAAACAGCAAAAACTCCATAATAAACGTACATTTACTAATCGTAGTTTAAATTAAATAAATTTTAACAAAAAAGAAACTCGTGCAACTCCTTTCACCCCCTTTCAAGCTGAATTTCGGGAAATGCTGAAATACATGTTTCGTTTTTTTTTTGCTGTGTGTAGACCAAATATACTAAGAATTAATTAAACTGGCAAAAATTCAACCCATTTTCCCCCTTCGGGGTGAAACGAAAGTTAATATATAATTGTTTCTATTGTAGAGCATAATTTATTATATATATTGTCACTAAAAATATTGATTTTTTACCTCGTTTCACCCCCTTCGGGGTTGAAACGTAAGTTTCATTGTTAATGTTGTTAAGCGTTTCTGCTGTTTTAAGTAAATCCGATTTAAAAATATTCATACTATTTTACCCCGTTTCACCCCTTTTGGGGTTGAATTTTAAGAAATGCTGATACACGTGTTTCATTATTTATGTTGTTAAGTATGTATGCCAAATTTCAAGTAATTTTGACTAAGAAAAAATTCAACCCATTTTGCCCCGTTTCACCCCCTTAGGGGTTGAATTTCAAGAAAGGCTGTAACACGTGTTTCATTATTTATTTTGTAAAGTATATATGCCAAAATTCAAGTAAATCGGAGCAAAAAAATTTTACAAACTGACTTTTTTTCCCGTTTTAATAAAAAACTACACACTGTGCATCTTAGAAAAATATATGGGACCACTATGGGATGCAGCTTAACACAGTACAATTTGAATCATTGAAATCGGTTCAGCCGTTTATAAAAAATCGATGAACATACATAAAAAAAAAAACATACGCGACGAACATATAACCTCCTCCTTTTTGGAAGTCGGTTAAAAAATCAATTGAATTGCATTGAAGATAACGTTGCTAATATTTTTTTGAATTGGAAATGTCTGCAGGCACAGTCGCCTCCGCTATGCCGGCCGAGACGACTGTCCACCGTCCAGGCTGACAGTTCACACTCCTCTCCGAGTTACTTCCAAAATGTTTCCGGAACGCGACAAGATCACGCGACAAGGGCTAATATCGATTAGCACTACCAGGAATGTTTTTGGCTCAACTTTTTTTAAAGCATAGGTTAAAAACCGCGCTCATCTATTTTATCCTCTACGAAATATTCTGAAACGTTTGCATGCGAAGTCGCGGGCAACGGCTAGTTATAAATGTAGACAATGCATGTTCGTGTTAGAATGATATAATAAATAATGTTTAATCAATATGACAAAGTCACAAATCATAGAGATTGCTCATAATTACAATTTAATAGTATTGAGTTATTGTGCAGGAAATTGTGTGCAGATCTAGTTGGGTTAATCTAGGTCGCCTACCTGTTGCAGCCGGGGAGGGATACTCGCAACACCTATACGTATATACTACAGCCGACGTGATACCTGTTTCGCGGTTTAAACGCAAACCCACTATCCATAGAGGCATACATCATATTTACAAATGGCTGTATTATATTATAGCATGCTTCTTCACACTGACCATTGAGGCGTAGAGGTATAGACGCGTATAGTAATTCTCATGTTAAATATATTCTATTAATTATGTAACTAAATCGTCTAAAATAAGTTGTGGGTAACAGCTATAGGTAATTTATAATAAAGCATTATCTTTATCTTATGTGTAACAATAACTTGAAAAAACCCGGGCAGCGCCGGGCACCGTCAGCTAGTAATTGATAAATTGGTGAAGTGCGGTTGATAGACTGATGATGGTTATTAGCCCAAAATGTCTGGAGTACTGGAGTGTGACACCCATGAAGTGACTTCGTCGCGCTTCGGGAACAGTTTGGAAGTAACCAGGTATAACGAGAGAAGTGTGCACTGTCAATCTATGGTGCACATTCGTCTCTGTTTGGCAGAAATTGCTTCGTGGTAGCTGTTGTTTCCGTTCCGCACTCGAGCTTTACATCAGGCGGGAGTGTTGTGTATTTTATGTTATGGATATTTTTTAATGGGAATTAAGGATATTACGAATGACTGAAAATAAATTTGAAGGCAGGGAGTCAAGACCATACAGCCTAATTTAAACAAATCTCGTTTATCTCCAATTATTATACATAAATAAATAAAATTGAAATAAAAAACACAGAAAATAAAAAAGTACATATTCGAAATTGCAAATATCGATGCACTTGATGATCTTGATCTCTCAATAAAAAGTAATTTTGTAAGTAACAAAACAATACAATACAATTGTCACACCTTTTTCCCACAGGGATAGGCAGAGACAACGGAACGCCACTTTTTTTTTATTGTAGCTCGACATATGACAACACTCCGCCTGATGTAAAGCTAGAGTGTGGTCCATGAATAGAAACAACTGCTACTACAGAGAAAACTGTGCTACCCAGTCGCCTCCACTATGCCGGCTCGAGGAGACGAGCATGTACCTTCTTAGATTGACAGTGCACACTCCTCTCTTATACCTGGCTACTTTCAAACTATTCCCGAAACGCGATGTTACCACTTACCACGATCCTGACCCAACACCTTCACTAACAAAACAATTGTCAAAATATTCGTAAAATTTTAGCACGTATATAATGTATGCTTTATTTAGCACATTGCTCCTGAAGCCCTGAAGCTATCAATCTTGTTGTGGTTTCGGCAGTACATCTCGCTATAGTAGTAAGGCGGGCGGGCAGTCGCGCACGAGGCGTCCGAACGCGAGGGCGGATGTCGCTCTCGCCCCCCCCAACGATATCCACGAACTTATTTACGTTCTCTTTTCATATGTTTTTGTGTATTTAAAGAGACTATTTGATTGAAAGTGACAATGTTGTGTTTGTAATTTGCAGTGAAATAAGCAAACGATTTGACAGGTATTTTTTTTATGTTTTATATAATAGAATTTGAGCAAAATTATTAATTAATTAAGATTTTATTAATCTTTATTTTATTTAAATGATTATTTAGGGATATTATATTGGAAGTTTTCGTCCGAAAATCCGAATTCCATTCTCTTCCCAAAAGTCATTCCGTATTGCATATTCGGGCGAATTTAATTTCATCGCAATGTTCTACTTTCCGTTTTAGCTTTTTTTAATAATACAAGAATATAGTTCTTTAATTAAGTACACTCGACAACAAAAAACTTTTTATAAATACAATGAACAAATAGTTGGGACACGTAAGAATTGAAACAATTTAGAGATATTTAGAGAAATATTTAATTTTAATTCTTTTTGTTTTGATTATACTTTTATAGCATTTGCGACCTTCCATGGATTTATGTGTTACCTCGTCTTAATTACGAGTAGTTTGATTCTATTACAAATCAAAATGTAATAATCGTAATGCTAAAATTATACTTCAATGGATTCAATGAATGCATTTGTGTATAGTGTATAAATAGCATATAGTACAAGTTATACACGTGACTTGTAATATAAACAACCAATCTTATACAGTGCATGCGATGCCACACATACACCCCACAATACACTTGAACGACCTTAAAATTCCACAATTCGGTATATTTCGAATATTACGTTATGATGAGTTTACACGCAGGAAATTGGGCGTGAGAAGAGATGCTTCAATTAAATTAAATAAAACATGTTTTTGCTTGAGTTAAATAATATATCTCTTTTCTATCTCTTATACTATTCTCCATCCCCTATAGATTGCCTGGAATTGCTGCTCAGTAATAAGGCCTCCTATTGTGTTACCTAATTTTCGAGAAATTGTATAAATGTTCTGTTTATTTAATAAAGAGTTTTATTATTATTATTATATCTTCGGACATAAAAAAACAAAGGATTGACATCTTTTGACATTCTACATTTTAAATGATTTTTTTCAATAGAGGTTGCCACAAGATCTTGACAGCTGACCAGTAAACTATTTAATCAAACATTAATACGTGAAGCTGGTACCTGGAATTAGCTTCAAATAGTAGCTTAGTAACATATATGATAAATGTAACATGTATGTACTTTCTAAGGTTCTTTTATCTCATTTAATTTGATCCGATGACCTTTCGAAATCTTTCAGCTCTCGCAGTTTCGACGAGACAAAAGTGTTCTTCCTCTCAGCCATTAAAATGCAAATACATATAATGGACTATATGTCTATACAAAAATATTTTTTTTTATTTAAAACTTTATTTATGTTTATTTCATATTTATTGTTCAAGTGACTTGCCTCGCTCAGTGTACGTGTTCAAGTAACTCGTATTCGTGTATACGTGCCCCCTTATAACTGAAACGTTGAACTGTAGTTATTTTAGTTAGCACATGGCTAACTTTAACTCACAGGATGTATATTGTGCATTTGTTTTAATATTGTCTTCATCTCGCGGTGCGAGGGTTCGATTCCCATGCGCTTAATAATAATGTGCGAGTATATATTATGTCTGATGACTCTCCTCGCTGTTAATAAAGTATAAGTTATTATAAACACATTATTGTGATTAAATTAAACTTCAGTGGATAATGGATGGTTAGAGTGTAAAATGGATAAATGTGACAAGTTGGAAAAGCTTCCCGAGAAGTCTTGCTGATGGTAGAAGCCAGGACGGAAGTCACTGGACCGAGTGGTGACCATCGGCTTAGAGATGCCGCGTTTCGGGAATAGTTTGAAAGTAGCCAGGTATAACGAGAGAAGTGTGCACTGTCAATCTAGATGGTACATGCTCGTCTCCTCAAGCCGGCATAGTGGAGGCGACTGCAGCCCGTAGAGATTTCTCTGTGGTAGCAGTTGTTTCCATTCATGGACCGCACTCTAGCTTTACATCAGGCGAAGTGTTGTTACATGCCGAGCTACAATAAAAAAAAAAAAAAAAGATGCCGGTGTATAAAGTACTCTACTATCGCAGCCGATGGATGCATCAGTTGTGTGAGCCGCCAGGACGAAGAAAGAGATGAAGAGATGAAAAATCACGTTACGTCATAATAACGATAACATAATATTTTGTGAATTTCGGTGGCAAATTGAAAGTGCCTCACGAAATTGATTTCTGACAAATATTCATATCACAGCATATTGTGAAGATTTTTATGTGTTTGGGGTAGCGCTCTCGCACCCTTCCCCCCGCCCCGTCTCTCTTTCTCCTCTCTCCCTCCTCCAGAGTGGGTTTGAATAGTTGGTGGTAATATCAGTGTGCAAGCGAGCGGTTATCTTAATAGAAAATCAACAATTGAACAGTCGAGTAATATTTTCTAGATTCATTTCTCTAGAAGTAAATAATTAGTTACTTTGTGTTTTTATAGAAGCCCGGGCGGCGTCCGCACCGCACTCCGTCTGATGTTAAGCTAGAGAGCGGACAACTGTTACTACAAAGGTACACGTCTGCAGATAGCAGTCGCCTCCGCTATGCCGGCTTCCATAAGGCTAAGAGCACCATCCAGACTTCACAGCTGATCCCGAAACGCGACTAGGTGGTGGCAGACTTCGCTAATGACCACCATCAGTCTGCCTAAGTGCTCACTACTGTATCTCGTTTCGTGCATTCAAAATGCATTATCACTTATCTGTAAAAGCGCTCGGTTTTAAAACACGTCGGGATAAAACTTGCGGCGAATAAATCTTGTTGAATTTATCAGCTACACACGTACACTGTGCATGCATGTGTGCAGTGCCCGCATCCCGTACGTTATCGGTCGCGTAACTCGACGTGCTGCCTTCAATTCCAGTTTCGGTATGTGGCCTCTGAATTTCATTAAACTGTTAAGCGCTATATTCGGTTTCGCGACAAACACTTACACTTAGTAAGTAGGACTTTGATTCCTAACTTTTGTTTATTATTAATTGTCGTACATGTACACGATATATTAAATATTTAGGTAGCTAATAATAATAATAATTTTTGCAAACAGACGCACGTCACCGACCAATACTGTTCCCTTGGCCTAGGCCCGCGAACATGTTAGGAACCGGCTACAGACCGAAAATATGTAAAAATAAATAATAATAATAGATTTACTCATTGAAATATATACTAGAGGAGCAAACCCCATACATTTGACATGAAAAAGGCGTAGGCCGTTTCAAACCATTTGACAATGTCAATCTCGGCTTACGTCAAGTCAAATACCAATTGACAGAGAACCTAAATGTGGCTGTGGCCATATTTTCTCTCGTCTCACATTTGAAGCGTCATTGCACATCTAGTTGTATATATCAATGAATCTACTATTTGAATAAAAAATAAATAATTTCTTTGTTTGTCCCGTATGTGTAGATTGTAGATTTATCGCGGTCTCCTTTTCTGCAATTGAAGAACTATGGTAGCTAGCCTTATGCCATTCATTATTAAAAGCTAGATTAGAAAATTTATTTAAATGTGTAAAACACTACATTATATCATCTCAATCCTACCGATGGAATCACTGGCAACAGCATAACAACCGAAACGTTCTCATATTGTCTAAATTACAGTTTTTTATGAACATTGAGTAACATATTGTTTCTGGTCGGTGGTATTTCATGAGAATGATTCGAATCGCAGCATAATAAATTGCGACTTAAACGGTACGATTCGATTGTTTTTCGCAATGTCTGCACAAAGAACGGTACATTTAGTTATTTTAACATGCTATTTTATATTGTGCTCTTTCTGGTCGCCCTTACATCACCACCGACCACCACACGCGTACCACTACCATACTCAAATGATAACATAAAAACAATGGAAAATAATTCAACAGTCAGAGGTGAGATGGGGTTCGAACTCACGCCTTCCGTTATTGACTGACCACTAAACTATTCCCACTATCGCAATTAATTAGATCTTATGCGGGTCTTCCACTGCGAGCGAAGCGAGTTCCGTAATGATTCTATTGAAGGCATAAAACCGCTCGCCGTCAAACTCTTTCTTGATGGGAGGCAAAACTATTTTACCCAATTCCGCTCAGCCATTTCCCGCTTTCTTGGTGGAAGGCGTTTATTGTTTAATAATATCCATACCTTTTATAGACAGATCGACATATATAACATACTAGCTGACCCGGCAAACTTCGTACCGCACCAGAATCAATAAATAAAAAAGCATTTCTGAACGACTTTTAAATTTAATTGATTTCTAAACGACGGGATGAACATCAAATGTTTAACATTCAAAACCAAAGGAATAGTTTTTACTATATTCCAAGCATTTTTTTCATATTTACTCACCTTTTAAACCTTCCCTGGACTTCCACAAATAATCCAAAACCAAAATTAGCCAAATCAGTCCAGCCGTTCCCGAGTTTTAGCGAGACTAACGAACAGCAATTGATTTTTATATGTCTTTATTGTTGCGGAAGTATTCGTTAACAAATTACATTATAGTTATTGTCTGTCTGTCTGTATATGCCATTAATAAGAGGCGTGCTGATACAACACGTTTTACCTATTACACTGATCACGGTCTATCACGCCATCACACTCAATGACGGGTAATCACTGGTTTAGAGTCGGCTCACAGCGAATTATCTACTTTAAACATTCATAATTATGCACTATAAACTTTGTATATATGTGTATCGAGAGAAGCGGCCGTCGTATAGCGGCTGAAGGCGTCAACTCGCCATCGATGATACCAGTGTTCAAACCTCACTAAATTCCGACCAATGTTATAATGTACTTTGGTCGCTTAGAGCCTGTGATATAAGCACTAACTTAGTGTACATATTTAAGTTAGATTTAGTGGTTTTTTTATACTTGCTCAGTATACTATAGGCAGTATGGTCTAGCGGTAAGACGCGTTAACTCACGATCGATGAGACCCGTGTTCGAACCTCGCTAAATTCTGACCAATGTATCTTTGTTATATGTACTTTGGTCGCTATTAAAGAGTGGTAGCCAGACTGGTGATGATTATTAGCCTAGTCTGCCGTCCTGGGGCAGTACCACCACTTTCAAATGTAACACCCGTGAAGTGACCTTGTCGCGTTTCGGGAATAGTTTGAAAGTACCCAAGTATAGCGAGAGGAGTGTGCACTGTCAATCTGGGCGGTGCATACTCGTCTCCTCAGGCTGGCCGTAAATTTCTCTGTAGTAGCAGTTGTTTCCATTCATGGGCTGCACACTAGCTTCACATCAGGCAGAGTGTTGTCACATGCCGAGCTACAATTAAAAAACTATTGTAAAATTAACAATGCATTTGCTTATTTCAGGTAAATATTTGTGTGCTTTAGACACCTGACACGAATGGCACGTGGCCGCGTGGAAGGGAGAGAAAAGCGGTGAGTAGTTGTGCGCGGATCAAAAGAAAAGGCCGACTCATTTCAGGGGTGAGTTTGTAATTGATGCGACGGCACGAACAGACGGTATCTTCACGACTGACACTTTCAAAGGGTCGGCCAGCAAACTAACATTTATTAAAATATTATTAAAATAACTAATTGATTTTTAAACGGTTTAATTTTACACGTTACAGTTTTTTTAGCACACCGCCTAATGTTAAGCTAGAGTGGGGTCCATGAAATGCCTGCGGGTAGCAGACGCCCCGCTACATCACTCAAACTTGTTGAATTTCAAAATTTTTCTCGTAAATAGCCGGGACTAAAATTTTTTGAAGTCGTAATGTATCTCCCACTAAAATGGGGCGTCGGAATCGAACCAAATACCGTAGGATAACACGACTAATCGCGCCTACTGTGAAATAATCGATTTTAATAAATAATGTTGTAATAAAGCATCGCTCTTTATTATTATCTGCAATAAGGGCGTGTGCACACTGCGACCATTCATACACTATTCTATGACATTCATTATAATAACTCATACCCATTTGATGAAGATCGAGTCGTATAATAATATTTTATGATTATTTTATATATTTTTTTAATTTTTATTAATATACATAAAACTTGTTCGAATGATTATAATTGCAATTTGTATGGTTTAAGTTATATTTTGCAGCAGTACTTCAATGAAAGATGGCTGTCTCCAATTAGTCGGTGAGAGGATATCTCATTCTATCTGAGATAGCGAAATTCCTTTCAAATAACCATGATCTCGACGTGGAGCAGTTAGAAAAACTTTGTTAATTTTGTGTTTTATTATCTCCTTTATTTGAGCCGAGAATCGAACAGGCTCTTTAGTAAGACATTGTACTATAGTATATTGTTTTTATAATGCCTATTAAAGTGGAATATCCATAATTCGTATTTGAAAAAAATTTAACATACAATAAAAAAAAATTGTATTTGTGGCCGCTTTAAATCCGTTTTTATTGATATTAATTAAATTATTTATTGTTAAAAAAATTATAAAAGTATTGTTAAACGTCTCCATAGCATTCTATGTGTGTGAATGAATGAGCAACGAGGGGTAGGCAGTACAGACATGAAGGGTGGCGCGCGGACAACAGGGTGACTGTACGGCGATAAAACAATTATGAGACTTCATCATTGCATTAACAAAAACAAAATATTTACACCGTTTATTCGGTTGATAATTTCATTATATTTTGTTTTGTTATAAATTGACAAAGTTTCCCATTAGAATCTAATTTTGTTCAGTCACCATATTACGACGACACTCCGCCCGCTACCACTGCTAAACTACAGGTAGCAGTCGACTTCGCTGTCCAACGTTGACAGTGCACACTGTATACTCCTTATACCTATCTATTTCTGAACTAAACTCGAAACACGGTAAGGTAAGTGGCAGACTGGGTTATCGTCGGTCTGCCTGAGTGCTAGGTTGTGGGTAACAGTTAGTTTTTCTTACACGAGTGTTTTTATACAAATCTATATAATAAAAATCAATTGCTGTTCGTTAGTCTCGCTAAAACTCGAGAACGGCTGGACTGATTTCGCTAATTTTGGTTTTGAATTATTTGTGGAAGTCCAGGGAAGGTTTGAAAGGTGAGTAAATATGAAAAATGTGCTTGGAATATAGTAAAACTATTGCTTTGGTTTTGAATGTCAAACATTTGATGTTCGTCCCGTCGTTCAGAAATCAATTAAATTTAAAAGTCGTTCAGAAATGCTTTTTTATTTATTGATTCTGAGGCGGTACGAAGTTTGCCGGGTCAGCTAGTTAATTATAAAGATATATTATAATATTAGTATCAAAATGCATAATTCAATGTATATTGTTGTGTGTAGAGTGCACGAGTGAAAGTGAGGTTAGTTTGCAACGTGTTCGCAGTGGCGCGTCATCTCCTCATTATTATAAACAAATATATTTTTATATTTTAACCGCCAATTGATTAACAACATTAATAATCAGACGTCGCTAGTGTTATTTTATTTTATTGGTGTTTTTTTTTCTCTAATTGTGGCCGTGTCAATGGATTCTTAGTTGATATGTTTTGACAGATGTCATAATGTTTTGAAATAGTGTGTTTGTGAAGAATTTTTTCTTAAATACTTGCAAAGGTTTCTAGACTTTGGTATTAACTTACATAAACTTAGCTTCATTTAATTATTGAAAAGTGGCATTTTTTTTAAATGTGTTAAAATATCGTAAATAGGTAATTGTAATGTTATTTATTATGTTAACAAAACAGGAGTTGCATCGATTTCA
The DNA here is from genome assembly GCA_948150575.1 of Tinea pellionella. Taxonomy (NCBI): domain Eukaryota; kingdom Metazoa; phylum Arthropoda; class Insecta; order Lepidoptera; family Tineidae; genus Tinea; species Tinea pellionella. Next base: position 8,397,485 of record OX411261.1, on the reverse strand, counting down.
CATAAAATGCCACCCTGTCTGTTACCGCACACACACATCGACACCGCACACTGTGTGCATGTGTGCGCCGGGGTATACTCTCAATGACTCATGGGTTATCCGCTATGCCCACTCACTGAAATGTATTATTAGATCAGAATAATTTATACGATTTTAAAATAGATTCATGTTTAATTTTTTTTTTTAATAAACATAAATATTTAATCTAGTAGGTCGTATAATAATGGTTATTGGTAGCCCAGAGTCGTAACTAGCAGTAGACTAGTAACCCGTCAAGTGACCCTTATCGCATTTCGGGCTTAGTTCGGAAGTAACCAGGTATAACGGATGGGAGTGTGCGCTCTCTGCTCACGTTTGGATGACCATTCGTCTCCTCGAGCCGGCATAACAGAGGTGACTAGCTGTTTGTATACGTTTCTCAACATACATCCATCGCTCGATGTGTTACTTACACCTATGACTCGGAAATAACTAGAAACCTATATTTATAACAAAAAATATTATATATTTAAGATAATTAATATGGTATAACCTGTCACTAATTAAAAACAGCGAATAAAATGTATTAAACATGTTTCGTTTTAAAATTAAAACGAAAAAACAAAAACAAACTACCTATTATTTCATTCTAAAATCAACTCTATTCCTTACGGTTAAAGTTCAAATTACAGTGTAACAATATAAAAGAGTAATATTAGCTAATCCTTTCACACTAATATAGGCTCTAAACCTTGAGACATTAAGGCTATTATTGTTTTGATGTAATTGTGAAGGGGTGACATCCCCAAACGAGTTTTGAGTCTGCAATTTTGTACTCTTGTATAAGTTACTATAAATTACAACGTGTGCGTTAGTTTACTAATTTTACACTAAATTAAAAAAACTTATTTTTTAAATTCTCTAAAGACTTTTTTGCTAGAAATTAAAAAAAAAACGCCGTTGAGCCTAACCTAGCAACTCGGAAGTTTTAGCGGCCATCTGGAGATATTAGGTTATCTGTTTTGAATTATTTTCCTAAACTTGTGTTCTTCGAGTGTTAATGTGTAATAATGGTGGATTATTAACCATTAAGTGTTCGTAAACGTGTGTGAATGTGGGCAAACAATTCAAAAGAAGAGAACCTGCATTTCCATTTTCCCTCCAAAACTCTGTAGGAAGTTTCAGTAAGGATTCTACCACTTTACTGGAACAATTTTTGACATGACTGAGATTTGACCTGACTGTTTGGTGTGATAAATGAATGACTCGTGATGCACAATATTATTAACTTGATACAAAAATGTTTACTTTGACAATGGCAAATTGTTATAATGTCATATAAAACAAAAAAAACTTTAAATTGCATTTTTTTTTGTATAAAATCGATTCTTGCATTCGAATTCAGTATCCTCTGCCAATCCCATTTGTTTTTGTGAGGCGTGAGTGTCGTATTATTTACTTAGTGAAATTATAATCAAGTTGAACGCATTTGGTAAAGTGCATCTCCAATATACACAATGTAAATTGAAATTATTGCACCCTCAATGTTGCAACCCCTATACTTCTATTCTTAGTAGAAACATAGAAATGTTTAGAGACGAATTTGCTTTAAGTTTATAAAAAGGAACAACCACGTAATTTTTTAATTTTTTTATTTCGTAAATTCAAATCATGCATGTAAAAGAGAAGTTTGTAAAGTACCTATTAGATACGCGAGCACGATGACTGAAAAGCTTTCGAAAAGTAGCGTTCGGATATCTGCCAGCCAATAGTAATCCACAAATACCCGTAGGATCACTATTTGATTTTCCTATCTTAGCTCGAGCTAGCTTTGGTGGAAGAAATAATGAGATATATGTATAATATCTAACGCGCGGAAAGTTCTGGTCTAAATAGACACATAGGTTTCGTAGCATAGCTTTTTCCTCGCTCACCGCTTAGCTTACGCATCTGATGGAAAGACGCCCTAAAGCGCCTGATTTTTCTGTAATACACAACAAGCAATTCCACTTTTATTCGTACTATTTGATGGTAGATAACAATATTTAGGTGTTCATAGTGTGGGTGTTTTCTGTGTATGTGTGGACATGTAACACAAACAGCTCTAATAAGCACCGTCGACCTCCGTGCGAATGTACGTGATGATATATTGTTACATTATTATGAATGTTAGAGAAGCGAGCAAAGATTTTATTACGATAAAAACACTAATAACACTAATCGACTCTGCATATTTTCAGTTTGTATTGTTTGTACTTTTTGAACTATAGGTAGAGAAGATCACGAATGGAGATCCTCGTTTTTGGGCCCCTAACGTCTATTGATTATATTATTACACACATAATAATAATAATCAATTTATTATAGTAAATGAACGATGCATGGGATTATATAAAAACTTAACTGGAATTATGAATTCGTTTAGGTTATCTATTTCTGATTATTCCGGTTAGACATTATAAAACTAACATTACCACTGTAATGTACAGATTATGAGTAACAAATTGATATATATTTCCATTAATATAACATCTAGTTGTATAGATGTGCAATGACGCTTCCAATGTGAGGCGAGAGAAAATATGGCCACGGCCACATTTAGGTTCTCTGTCAATTGGTAATTGACTTGACGTAAGCCGAGATTGACATTGTCAAATGGTTTGAAACGGCCTACGCCTTTTTCATGTCAAATGTATGAGGTTTGCTCCTCTAGTATATGTATATCTCAATGTATATTTTAATAATAAATGTTACAATTTATGTATGGTGGACCTATTTCGTAGACAAAGAAAATAGTCTTCTTTTGTTTTTTCTCGATCGTGTCTGGGAATATAAACTGGTACCTGTTATATATGTATAAGTATGTATATGTATATCACACAGGTTGTTCCCGAAACAGAATCACAAGTGTCGTTTATCAAAACTTTGTAAACGCGAAAGGCCAATTTTGGGGGATGATTTGAAATTCATCACTAATAAATGTTAACAACCCCTGCATCTCCCCCGCTCCCACCATGCGACGTCTCTGTTGACAGGTGCAATCAGTATTAGGAAATCTGCTTCAAAACACACATTAACTGAAAAGTAAGTGAAAATTTTTAAAATTACCTAGTCACGTGTTCAACGGAATTTACCCTGTTTACTTGGACTTGGACCGGCGCACACTCAGTCTCACCAAGCCGGCATAGCGGAGGTGTAAAATAAAATACTGAATTAATCCGATCTTTGCATATTATTTTTTTAAATTGTATTATGTTTTAGTTAACATGAAAAAATGGCCGTGTAACAATTACTCGTATTACATAGCAATAAGTAAAAGTGTTTATTAATTTAAGTATTAAACCAGATGCGTCTAATAAGATATACTTTTAGCAACAGTACATTTGATATGATCACGGCGCACTCTGACAGTGCGGGTGTACAGGGAGGGTGCAAGATTTATTACTAGGGGGTTGCAGTCTTTAATAACACCATGGCTAGGGTGTCTGCTCACTAATAATATAGCGAGAATAGTGCGCACTGTCAATCTGAACAGTACACACTTGTCTACTCAAGCCGGCATAGCGGAGGCAACTGCTGCATGTAGAAATTTATCTATAGTAGCAGTTGTTTCCATTCATGGACCGCACTCTAGCTTTACATCAGGCGGAGTGTTGTCATATGTCGCGCTAAATTTCTACAGGCATCAGTCGCCACCGCTATGCCGGCTTGAGGAGACGAATGTACACTAATCGGACTGACAGTGCGGCAAGGTCACTTGACGGGCGTCTTTCTTAACGCAAGTGTTATAATGTGAAATAGTAATTATAGTTAGGATAACCGTTGCAAGTATTTATGAAAGAATGTCTGACCATTGGTCCTGGCTGAGTGGTGCGGAGGAGTACACGTACAGCCCGCCTTCGCGTCCGTGCAAGCCGCCGCACAGGCCGCTCGTCAAGGTGGCGAGGAGTGCCCATCTACACACTATTGTCAGGTATGTCTTAGTCTATTATATGTTCCCTATTATGTTCCCAAGATGCAATCTGTTCATTAAATTATTTAATGAAACAAAGGCGTAGTAATCGCTGTCTACACCAGTTCTGGCCAACCGAAATCTCGCGGACTACTTTCTACAAGCGCAATGTTACAAATTTGAACACGTATATAAAATAAAAAACCTTTTCAAAAAAAAAGTTGAACCGACTTCAATAAACACTAAACGCACTCAAAAGTGAAAAATAATTTTTCACGAGAGTATCTACACACAAAGTAATAAACATAAACACTAATAGGTGTTTATTATGTACAAATTAATTGTCTACATACCTGGCATATTTTTGGAGTAGGTGCCAAGTAAACGTTTATAGATATACTTGATATCTAAGTGTATTTCCCATCATAAAAACATGTAATAAGTTTCAGATTTCGAAACAACTTTTTGAATTGGTATAGCTTGGCACCTACTTGAAAAATTTTGGATTTCAAAATTATATTTAATTCCGTTTGATTGGTGCGCAAATATTTACAGAATATCAAGTGGAAACGGCAACAGAACTCGTAATGATAATCTTCTCCGCACAAGTTCGCTTGTTGGCCAGACCTGCTCAACACCTTTATTGAATGTTGTTAAAATGCAAATTTACACACTAAAAGGATTTTAATTATTATAAATCCAAGTCTTCTATACATAAATGCGTGTAATTTATCAGAAAAACGTGTGTGCATGTGGTGTAGGCAGCCGGGGAGGGGTAGGCAGTCGGGTAATCCCTACGGTTAATGTACTGTAAAATGCATTACGTGATCTGCAAAACAAGAACTATTCAAGTATAATATAAAGTTACAGTTCAACAAATAATAAAGCTATTGTTACATTACTACACATTGCACTACGTACAGCATCGTGGTGGTGATGTGTGACTATCTTAATCATTTAAGGGAAGTCATAAATCATGTCTCTAAATGTTTTAACCTAAGCCCTAAATAGGTTTCTAGCTTTCAGCTTCAAATTCTAGACCTTGAGACTAGAATTAATTTACTTATATCTATTTACCATTGGTTATGTTTATCAATATGCTAAAGTAGTGTTTGTGACATACATCATACATTCTTTGTTCCGTGCGTGTTCGTCGGCACTAAAGTTACATTTGTACCGTTTTAAGATTTTCGTTAGATTCGAATACGATATCCACTTCTTCTATAACTCTGCCTACCGACTCTAAGGTAGGATGGAAGCGAAATAGATCTCTGCCTATACTCGTACGTGAGCCGAATCAACAAGCATTTGTTGTATCATCAATCATGTTGACGTGCCCGATGCGGGGTGAACAGTACCTAGTACATTCTCACACCGAAATTACCTTTTTTGCATTGTCTACTACGATATATGTTTATTGCAATATTTATTTTTGTTATTATATTTAGATTAATTTGTATCACGTTTAATTTCTATGACCTTTTTAGCCAATAGGTAATTGATGTCACCTCAGCAGATGACGGGACAGCTGATGAAAAGATCAAAGCATTGCGACGCGTTTAAGGGTTAGAGCATCCGTGTGCAATAATGAGCATTTTTCTAAATGAGTTAATATATTTACAATAGTAACTAATGTCCAAGTGTATGTTGCGGCGCTGTAACAAATCGTGACGTGGAAACATGGACGTACATAATGAAATTCTAGTGAAAACATGCCATTTGTCATGATCATGGAGTTGAGTGAAAAGCGAACCGTTTGTTAACCCTCAGAGTTCGTTTTGTTCGTGTGTTTTTGTTTAAAATTATTTGTAAAACATAATTAATAAAGTTAACATTTACTCGTTATATTGTTATCTGGTGTTAAACACCACCAGTACGCCAATGGCGAAACGTTTACAATTCATATGTAGCAGATTCTAATCGGCTAACCCCCTTTTGGCATTATCAGGTGGAGTTTTGGTCGCAATATAACCATATATTAATTACATGATGACAGATACACCAGGACCAGCTACGGACTACGAAAATAGCGACGGAGGACCTGACAGATATCACAATTGTCATTGTCATATTACAATAAGTCATACACAAAATACAATGAGATAAATAGCTATACGACTATTTATTAGTGGCGACGAGGATGTATTTATTTTCGTAGTTATAATATTTTCGTAGTCCGTAGCTGGTCCTGGTGTATCTGTCACATGATTTATATAATTATACAATATTTAGTGGTATTTTTACCCTTTTTCCGCCAACCTGAATGGTTTGCCAAACACACTTTAGGTAAACTGAATAAAACTTTACTATCTTGTTTTGTTTCACAATAGTGAGTTTTTCATTTCAATAATATATTTCTTATATCAAATTCAAACAGAATTGGAACAAGTACGTAGTACGCACTTCATTAGTAATGTGAGAGGTTTACAAAAAAAAATAAACTTGGTACCTCGAAGAGCACATTAAATATAATAAAAACCTCTCATGTGTAACTACTCACAATGTGATTGTGAAGGTGTTAACTATATTTTTATTTGCTTAATACAAAAAAAGCAATCGCATTTGTTCCAATGTTTTTTTGCTGGTTTATTTGAAGTTATTAATTGGACATCTGTCAAGTGAAGTTAGCTACATGTTCAGTCCTATGCTTAGTTCGCTCGCATAGTACAATTTAAACCCCCGTCCCTGTCTATGCCAAAATAAAGTTTATACCCCAAAAAGGTAGAAGACTATCAATCTATCATAAATAATAAATAGTATAAGATGAAAGAAAGAAGAAGTATCATCAATCAATCAGAATGTGGGGTGAGCAGAGTGCAGTGGTGAAAACAATTTGTCAGTGTATATAATGAGCCTGCACTATGACAGGTGCCAAAGCATAATTGCATTTATTATGACATTCTATGTGATTTATTTACAAACATTAAGTTAATGTTGACAGGTAATGTCAACGCGTTTAACTCACGAAATACTGAGCCGATTTGAAATGGAAACAACTGCTACCATACAGTCTAGAGACAGCAGTGTTCGCCTCCGCTATGCCGGCTCGAGGAGACGAATGTGGACCATCCAGATAGACAGTGTCTCTCGGTTTACATTTTAGGTATGGAGTCAGGGTAATAAACAATTTACAAGCTTTTAGTTGTTACTTTTTTAAGTCGTATATTTTGACAACCAAAATTATAAATCGTCTCCTTGACTACCGTTTTGTTTTTCTCTTAAAATGTGTAGGCACAGCCCCTACACTACTCCCCTCCTAATAGTTGCATTAGAAAAGAATGTTTATACAATATTTACAAAATCATATTACTTCCACTTGGTTTAAAAATCGTACTACTTTTATATGTTTCCTCTTATTTGGATGTATTTCAATTTTACTACAATCTTCTATCCCTTCCACTCCATTAATACTTTCAGAATCTGTAAACGCTGGCTTTAAACGATCCCTTGAAACATTTGCCTTTTTTCCATTAATTTCTATAGTGAAATATTTATCTGTCCGAGAGATTACTTTATGAGGTCCTGTATATGCAGGAGTTAAAGGTGGTTTAACTTTATCTTCACGAAGAAACACATATTTGCTTGTTGAAAGTGCTGGGTGACAATATATCTTCGGTTTGCTGTGCCATGTAGGAGCAATGGGGCGAAATTGTTTTATTGTATGTTGCAAATTTTCAACAAATGTTGTGGGTGGAATGCTTAAATCTTTAGGTGTTTCGAAAAAGTCTCCAGGTAATCTCAGATATCGACCATATACGAGTTGTGCTGGGCTCATTTGTAAATCTTGTTTAACTGTGGTCCGCAAACCTAATAAAACAGCTGGTAATTCTCGAGTCCACTTCTGTTTTGCCTTTTTCAATCTGCATGTTAGTGCAACCTTCAGTGTGCGGTGCCATCTCTCAACCAGGCCATTGCATTGTGGATGATATGCAGTCGTGTGTTTAATTTCTGCTCCTATTAGTTTTGATAATGATTTAAATAATTTGGATTCAAAATTTTTCCCTTGATCTGTTGTTATTTGTATTGGTGCACCAAATCTACTGATCCAATTTTCCCAAAAGGTGCGACTTACAGTTTCTGCTGATTGATCTTCAATGGCGAATGCTTCGGGCCATCGTGTATAACGATCAATACATGTAAGTAGATAGCGTTTCCCATCTGAGATTGGTAAAGGTCCAACGATGTCAATGTGAATGCAAGAAAAGCGTTCATCAGGGCCTGTAAAAATTTGAAGTGGTGTTTTCTCATGTCTTGTGATTTTGGATTGTTGGCATGCAATACAATTTTGAACGAAATTGCATATGTATTTAGACATATGTGGCCACACATATCGTTGTTTTATTAATTTTACGGTGGATTTTCTCCCTGGATGCGAAAAACCATGAATATGTTTGCAGATTTGTTCCCTGAATACTTTTGGCACGTAAGGTCTAGTTGTGTTTCCATCAAAACTGCAATAAATTTTAGTATTATCATTGATTTGTATTCTTGTTAGTTTGAGTTTTTGTTTGTTCTCAGAATTCAATAGATGTTTTAATTCCATATCTTCTTCCTGAGCATGTGACATTTCTTCATGAGTCGGTATTATTGCCTGTTCAATTGAGCACAAACGAGAAAGAGTATCAGCCACGACATTCTCCTTGCCAGCTATGTGTTTAATTTCTGTTGAAAATTCTGAGATGAAGGATAATTGCCTTGATTGTCTTGCGCTTGCTTTGTCTGATTTTTGTGTTAAAGCATAAGTTAAGGGTTTATGGTCTGTATAACATGTAAAGATACATCCTTCTAGCATGTGTCGAAAATGTTTAATAGTAGAATAAATTGCCAACAATTCACGATCATAAGTAGAATACTTTCCTTCCGTCGGAGTAAGTTTTCTGGAAAAGAAACCTAGTGGTTGCAACTTTTTGTTTACAATTTGGTGTAAAACTCCTCCTATGGCAGTATCTGATGCATCAGTATGAAGAGTGAGTGGAGCATTAGGAAATGGATGACTGAGAGTGACAGTGTTACTAACTGCATTTCTGGTGTCTTCAAATGCTTTTTCTTGTTCTGATGTCCATGCTATTTTGGAATGTTTCGGCCCTGTGATGCTGTTAAGAGATGCTTGTATTTTAGCACAATATGGAATAAATCTTCTATAAAAATTTACCATTCCAAGAAAACGTCTTAATTCATCTATAGTTTTGGGTTTGTTGAAGTTTTTGATAACTTGTAACTTACTTTCTAACGGCTTGATTCCCTGAGAAGATATAGTATGGCCCAAATAGGTTATTTCAGTTTGTGCAAAAGTACATTTAGCTTGATTTAATGCTATGCCATAATTTTGTATGCGTAACAAGACTTTTTCTAAATCCGTAATATGTGTGTCAAAATCTTTAGATGCAACCAGGATGTCATCAACATATGCAAAACAACAATCTAATCCTTGTAAGACTTCATTAATAAATCTTTGAAAAGTCTGGGCTGCATTACGAAGACCATATGGCATGAATGGAAATTCAAATAAACCAAAAGGAGTGTTTATAGCGGTTTTTGATATGTGCTCTGGCGCAATTGGAATTTGCTGATAAGCTCTGATGAGGTCCAATTTAGTAAATATATGCTTGCCATAAAGAAGCGAAGTGCAATCTTGAATATTTGGTAATGGATATCTGTCTGGAATAGTTACGTTGTTAAGTTGTCGATAGTCTCCACAAGGTCTCCATTCTCCATTAGGTTTAGGAACCATGTGCAATGGATTAGCCCAAGGGCTGTTAGATGGTCTGCAAAGTCCTAAATTTTGCATGTTTTCAAAAACCTCCTTAGCTACTTTAAATTTATCAGGTGCTAGGCGTCGTGGTTTACAATATATTGGGTTTCCGAGTGTCTCTATCTTATGTTTTGTTGTATGTCTGACTGCTGAAATATCTTGTTTACCATTTTGCAAGGTTGAGTTATATTTTTTTAATAGCGCAGCAATTGGGTCATTTGGGTTGATTACACTGACAGTTGGGAATTGAAAATCGTCATCTTGATAAAGTTGTCCTTTTGAAGATAAAAAGGTATTGCGATCTATAAGTTTTCCAGCGGTTAAGTCCACAATTAGGTTGAAATGTTTGAGGAAATCAGATCCAATGATAGGTTTTTTAACATCTGCTATTGTGAATTGATAGTTGAATTTCCTTCCGAGGCCAAAATCGAGTGTTAATAATCGATCTCCATACGTTTTGATTTGTGTATTATTAGCGGCAAATAATGTTTGATTTGATGTTCCTTTTGCCTTATCTGAGTATCTGGGAGGTACAATTGACACGTCGGCTCCTGTGTCCACTAAAAAGGAGCATTTAGAAGTGATGTCTGTGACGAATAAACGACTGTAGTCGAGATGACAGGAGCAAGTCGCCACTGCTTGCTCCCGTGTTAGTTTTCCGCTAGACTGAAACTGCAAGGCTGTTGGCATTTGTAGGCTTTTTGACCAAATGTCTGATGGTACCAACACCAATTATTAGGCTGTTGGCTTGCAGAACCTGGTTGACGATATGGTGAAAGATTTCTACGTGAAAATTGGCGTTGAAGATTTTGAAATCTTTTTGGGGAATGGCTTCTGGTGTTTTGTTGTAAAAATTGTTTCAATTGTGAGATATCTTTTCTAATTTCTAATATTTCCGTATTAATATTGTCTAATGGTTGAGGTGTTGAAGTGCAAGCCATAACGTTAGTGGTGACATCAACTATTTTGTCTGCAATGTCGCTCATCTTCTCTAAATCATCCGTCGAAGCTTCTAAAATGACTCTGGTGGATGTTGGTAATCTTTGTAGCCAAATTTGTTTAAGAATTTGGTCATTGGTGTTGTGTTTTACTAATAATTTCATTTCACGGAGTAGTTGCGAAGGTTTTTTATCGCCCAGTTCTATGCCGGATAACAATTTCCTTACTTTTTGTTCATCCGTGTGTGAACATCGTTTGATAAGAGCGGATTTAAGATGTTCGTATGAAGGCGGGTTGGCAGATTTCAGTAGGTCCGCCACATCTCTCATCGTTTCGTTATCGAGTGATGTTATAAGATAATTGTACTTAGTTTTGTCTCTACTAACATTTGCGAGTGCGAATTGTGCTTCAATTTGAAGAAACCATAGCTCTGGATCGGCCTTCCAAAATGTAGGCAATTTAATGTTAATTTTGGATATTGTTTGTATTTCGTCTTCTTGTTCGACTTCTGCAGTGTTCATTTTGTATTCGGGGTCACCAGTTTAGGTATGGAGTCAGGGTAATAAACAATTTACAAGCTTTTAGTTGTTACTTTTTTAAGTCGTATATTTTGACAACCAAAATTATAAATCGTCTCCTTGACTACCGTTTTGTTTTTCTCTTAAAATGTGTAGGCACAGTCCCTACAACATGATTTTTTTTATTGTAGCTCGGCATGTGACAACACTCCGCCTGATGTAAAGCCAGAGTGCGGTCCATGAATGGAAACAAATGCTACTATAGATAAATCTCTTCGGGCAGCAGTCGCCTCCACTATGACGGGTTGAGGAGACGAACATGTACTAGAACTCCTCTCGTTATACCTGGCTACTTTCAAACTATTCCCGAAAGGTCACTTCACGGGTGTTACATTCGAAAGTGGTGGTACTACCCCAACACGGCAGACTGGGCTAATAACCACCATAAGTCCGCCTACCACCTACCACTATAAAATAAAAATGATAATAAGCAAAAATGTGTACATTCGTGTATGGCAACATTGAATATTGAATTCCTATCACGTAGTGTTGCCAGGGGAATAGGACGATGTGTCTCTAAGACTTGCTTTATATGTAAATGTTTATATCTCCCAACAAACGAGGGGATTTGCTTTTTTTGTTCAGGTGTTGTTTGCATATTATGCGTGTTATTTTGCTCGCTTATAATATTATAAACAGATTGTTTGGCTGTTTGTATGACACTATATTATCAAGTATTATATATACTACTATAATAAAACTGAAGACTTTGTATGTTTGAACGCGAGTGGAGTGTGCACTGCTAATCCTGGTTGTCACATTCGTCTCCTCAAGCCGGAATAGCGGAGGCGACTGCTGCCTATTATCTGTAGTAACAGTTGTTTCCGTACACGGACCGCACTCTAGCTTAGCATCAGGCTAAGTGATGACATAAAATAAGATAAAATAAAGTAATTGTTTCGAATCAGAATGTTATGGTTTCTGCGTTGTCTTTGGCCATAGCGTGGAACTAAACACTGGGATGAGGAGGTAGTTCAACCTGGTGTCCGTGGCATGAATATCGGAAGTATATCCTTGTTTATGAATATAATAAGTTACTATTACCGACGGTGTGACAATTGTATTACCGAAAAGGAGGTTTTTGGAATTTAAAGGGAGTCCTTCATTACGAAATAAAGGTTTAGAAACCCTGATTATTTTTTAAACACTACTTTGCTCTAATTTCCGCTAATCAATGTTAGTGAGGGTAGGTACACAGTCACATCAGCTGTCAATGTTAGGTTAGGTTCGTCGAAGCGACCACACGTCTCCTGAGGATGCCACATGGAGTGGCGAAACGCGTCGAGATTTTTCGCATGTTGGTGAAGGGTCTAACATTGACAGCTACTGTGACTGTGTACCTACATTCACTAACATTGATTAGCGGAAATTAGTTGCAAAGTAATGTTTAAAATACTATTAAACAAATTAAGAAACCCTAATTTAAAGACATTAAGAGTGGTAGGCAGACTGATGATCACCACTTTCGAATGTAACATCTGTGAAGTGAACTTGTCGCGTTTCGGGAGCAGTTTGAAAGTAGCCAGGTATAGCGAGAGGAGTGTGCGCTGTCAATCTAGACAGTACACGCTCGTCTCCTAAAGCCGGCATAGTGGAGGCGACTGCTGCGCGCACAGGTTCCTCTGTAGTAGCAGTTGTTTCTTTACATCTGACAGAGTGTTGTCACATGCCGAGCTACAATAAAAACAAATAACTTTTATTATCTTATGAATAGATGATGATGCAATGTAAAAAGTGGTACCAATGTGATGATTATTGTGAATATGAGTAATTATGGTGTGTTATATTGGATGACGTGGGTACATAGGGGGGGCGTTTTGTCGACGCGAGTGCCTCATTCAACATAACATTGCATGACAAAGCGTATATCCGATAATAATGTAATTACAGACGCGTACAAATTAATGTCTTCGGTGTTTTTTGCTTGAAATATTATTGCTAATGGAGATTTTTGTTTAAATTTACTTTTTATAATGTTACACTAATGGGCAAGCTTCTCAAAAACCAACCCATGTTAAATCGAAAACCATTTCGAGATATCACTTCAATTAGATGTATTTTTTGATTCCCGTCTGAAAGAACTTTAAAATCGCGAAGATATTTGAAAAACTGTAATGACGCGCGATCGACATTTTTCGGACGGACCATAGACATTGGTGTAAAAAAAAGTGTAGAGAAAGAGAGCCTAATAATTTTATAGATATTTTTATTGTCTATGGTTGTTACCTAACTTTGCCAATATCTTTTCTTTCTGTTTCCTTACGATAACAGTATTTAATACAAATAACCGCTGCAGTGTAATGAACAAAATAGTATACTATGAACACCATGTTTTAATTAAAATAAATCTTTTAAAATTTAAAGTCGATTCGAATAACAAGGATTTAGTTTTATGTTCGTTGGTTTAGCTCCGTCTCGATCTTTACGATTACTATATTACAACCGCAATTTTTAAAAGTTAATCAAAAAAGCACAAAGCAATTATAAAAGTTTTCCAGAAACACGTATCGACTAAAATAATCTATATTATCTAAAGAATATGTTACAAAAGACAATTGTCACCAGATATACCTTCCCAATTGAACGTTCACTGCCTGAGGTTTGGATAAAAACACGTGGATTAGCAATCTCTAGCCCTATGTATGTACTTTTCTACCAGTTATGAACAATGTTTCTAATAAATTATTTAAATTCATTTTTTGTTTGAGACTTGATTGTAGAAGGGTTTAAAAAATTTATAAAAATAAAAAAAACTGTTTTATACCACGTCTGAAGTATTGGGTAAAAAAATCAGAGGCATTGAGTTGCCAAAGTACATATAACATTGTTAGATTAGTCAGTATTTAGCGAGGTTTGAACACTGGTCTAATCGATCGTGAGTTCACGCGTCTTGCCGTTAGACCACGGCCGCTCAAGAATGCGGAGTAAACACAAATCCTGAACCATGACAGTTAAGTTAATATGCGAGACAATTTGTACAGTCATTCTTGTAAACTAAGAGGTTAAGTAATTAAATGCTTTATTGTTGGAGATAATCAAACAAGATCATACATTTGTCTCTCGTGCAATTAATGAACCAATTATGTTATAATTAATAATTATGCATACATTAGCACTATATAAAAGCACCCGTTTCTTATATGACACACGAGTATAGTTCACATTGTCAGTACACCTGAAACTTGTTTAATACACTGAAAGTTCTCTTGTTAAAATATCACAATGAAGTTGTTGTTTTGTTTGTTATTTTATATGTTTTGTGATATGCGCGGGGTGATGTCGTCTGCCGACGTCATGAAACAAATGAGCGTTGGCTTCACGAAGGCCGCGGACGAATGCAAAGCTGAGGTATACTATGTCAATGAGGAATAAGTATTTCATGATTTATTATTTAATTCATAAAAAAATTAAATTGTGTGTATCGCACATTTTACATTTCGATAAACAAACTATAGTATGCTTAGCAGGGAGATGTTATTTTATGACGGGATTTTCAGCTTTCTCTTTTAAAAAATACATAAATAATTAAAATTGTGAGTTCAAATTATTGTGAGTAAATTATAATTTGATAAATAATTATTTTAAAAAGTAAAGGTGACAATTTGTGAGGATCTCCTTTAGGAATGCAACTGCAGACTTCAATACTTTAATGTACAAATGTTTCAGTTAAACACAGAAGAGAACATAATGGCCGACCTTTACAATTATTGGAAAGAGGATTATGCATTGTTGAACAGAGATTTTGGTTGTTTCATTATTTGTATGGCGAAGAAACTCGACCTGATCGAACCCGACGGCTCATTCCATCATGGCAACGCGGCAGAGTTCGCCAAGAAACATGGAGCTGGTAGAGTACATTCATTATACGAGCATCGGTCTTGACAAGTTTACACTTGCTCCATGATGACACTGCTCTGGGCAGCCATCATCAGTCTGCCTGCCTATCTACGTTTTGAACCGGAAATAAACAGGGGAACTGTCAATTTCGTTTCATACGGTCTGATCGTTGAGTCTTCTTCCATCATATCTTTATAGCCCGTAGTGTATAGAGTACTTTAAGATCAAGTGCAGTTCGAGGGAAGCACTTAAACGAGTAAAGATATAGAATTATTATGAAATTATTAAGAGCTGAATTCATATATGGAAGTGAATGTTGGCTATGGCAGAAGAAGCAAGAGAGTAGGATTAATGCTGTAGAAATGCGGTCACTAAGGAGTGTATGTGGAGTCACGATAGCGGATAGAATGAGGAACAGTGTTGTGCGCGATAGATGTGGTTTGAAAGATGATGTGGTGGCTGGATGGATGGTGGATGTGAGGGAAGCGAGGGTGTTGTGTCAGGATCGTGGTAAGTGGCGTTCCGTTGTCTCTGCCTATCCCTGTGGGAATGGCGTGACAATTGTATTGTATTGTATCGAATTCATATATATTTGTCAAGTCCCTTCACTAAGCCGGGAATCGAACTCGCTCAAATGCTTATTGCATGATTAGATTAAAACCAAAATAGGACTACATTTTTGTACTTTTGTAGTGTGTAGTATGTTTTTATAATTCTAATAATAATCCGTTATTAAAAAATAAAAAAATGTTTTTCAGATGATGAAATGGCGAACAAATTAATAAACATAGTTCACGTGTGCACTGATGACAAGATCGAGGATCCTTGTATGAGGGTCCTCGAG
Source organism: Tinea pellionella (assembly GCA_948150575.1). Classification (NCBI taxonomy): domain Eukaryota; kingdom Metazoa; phylum Arthropoda; class Insecta; order Lepidoptera; family Tineidae; genus Tinea; species Tinea pellionella. The sequence goes on along the minus strand of OX411261.1, from coordinate 8,381,604 downwards.
ATGGCCAAGTGTTTCAGGACAAAGATACACGAGTTGAAATGGGCACCGACAATGGACGTTGTCATCGAGGAGGTGCTCACTGAAGTCTAAATCATATTTCGTTATATTATACAGGGTGGGGTGTAATTGTCTCTCTGTATATATGTATTAAATATATTATATATCAAGTTATTGTTTTATATGTATTAATAAAAATTTATATCTACCTAAATACCATAGAGATATACACTAGAGGTGCAAATTTCATACATCTGACATAAAAAAAACCGTAGGCTGCTTCAATGATTTGACAATGTTACCGTCTAGTCGAATACTAACCGACAGAGAACCTAAAGGTGACTGTGGTCATCTTTTCTTTTGAGTCACATTCGGAGCGTTATTGTACATCTAGTTGTATATATCAATGCTAAGTACACGTTCTTCATTTCTGCCATTCTAGTCACAGAGGCGAGTCTTGCCTGACAAATTAGATTCGTCTCCTTGAGCCGGCATAACGGAGACGACTGCCGCCCTCAGAAATTTCTCTGCGGTAGTATTTGCACTTCTAGCTTGACATCACTCGGAGTGGTGGTACACCCCAACACGGCAGACTGGGCTAATAACCATCATCAGTCTGCCTACCACCACTTTCGAATGTAACACCGATGAAGTGACGTTGTCGCGATTCAGAGACAGTTTGGAAGTAGCCAGAAGTGCGCACTTCAAGCCGTCATAGCGGAGGCGACTGCTGCTCTCAGAAAATTACCTGTAGTAGCAGTTGTTTCCGTGAACCGCACTCTAGCTTTACATCAGGCGGAGTATTGTCACATAAAAACGATTAGAGCCAGCAGTAGTTTATCTGGGAATGTATGCGCCCCCGCCATGCCTGCCTATCTATACCTAGTGTGCAATAGGATTACTATACTGTAGATTTATGTCTGGTAACATTATTTATACTAATAATTGTAATCCTTGAGTCTGACATGTCATTAGCGGTGTGTACGGAGGGTGAACGGTGCACGTTTCCATTCGCCAATATACCATGCTAGAGTCGATGAACAGAGGTTGTCTATAGCCAGCAGTCGCCTGCGCTATACTGACTTGATAAAACGAGTTTGTACCGCTCAGAATTCTCATACTTAGTTGTGATGGTGCACTGTGCCATCATCTATAGTCTGCCTATAGTACGAACCAAACTTACTGGCGGCTCCGAGGTTGGGCGCAAGTCGCTGCGCAGTACACAGATTAAGGTGAAAGCCAACACCTGAGCGTCCATACATTTTGTTTTCCAACATTGTTTGAAGCATCTGCTATGCTTATGCTAAGGTGTTGACTTTCACGTTAAGGAATCAGCTGGACACGATTTATTTTTATTTATTTTGGTTCGCGAGTTATTTTTTTTCTTGTTCATATTTAAAATTAACTCTTAATTATTGTAAACTTGACTGTATTGTCGCGTAACAGCGTTCGCAGCTAACTTCCGAGACGCCATAGAGTTAACGCTACCTATACCATTCTCACAATAAACGCTTTGAAATAAATCAGAATTACAACTTTACTTTTATAGTATCTCGACATAATAAAAAAAAAAAAAAAAAAATTCTCGTGTTAGACGCGTGCAATGGAAACACGCACTCATACGAGAAGCACGTCACATAAAGTTAGTGTTTAACTATGTCTAATACACTAAGCTGCGTCTGTCTATGGATTACATACATCTAGATTATAGGACTGCACAAGCCATGCGTTTATATTTACGCTGTGACGGCGTAAAGTGAGTGCAATGGAAACACGCACTCATACGAGAAGCACGTCACATAAAGTTAGTGTTTAACTATGTCTAATACACTAAGCTGCGTCTGTCTATGGATTACATACATCTAGATTATAGGACTGCACAAGCCATGCGTTTATATTTACGCTGTGACGGCGTAAAGTGAGTGCAATGGAAACACGCACTCATACGAGAAGCACGTCACATAAAGTTAGTGTTTAACTATGTCTAATACACTAAGCTGCGTCTGTCTATGGATTACATACATCTAGATTATAGGACTGCACAAGCCATGCGTTTATATTTACGCTGTGACGGCGTAAAGTGAGTGCAATGGAAACACGCACTCATACGAGAAGCACGTCACATAAAGTTAGTGTTTAACTATGTCTAATACACTAAGCTGCGTCTGTCTATGGATTACATACATCTAGATTATAGGACTGCACAAGCCATGCGTTTATATTTACGCTGTGACGGCGTAAAGTGAGTGCAATGGAAACACGCACTCATACGAGAAGCACGTCACATAAAGTTAGTGTTTAACTATGTCTAATACACTAAGCTGCGTCTGTCTATGGATTACATACATCTAGATTATAGGACTGCACAAGCCATGCGTTTATATTTACGCTGTGACGGCGTAAAGTGAGTGCAATGGAAACACGCACTCATACGAGAAGCACGTCACATAAAGTTAGTGTTTAACTATGTCTAATACACTAAGCTGCGTCTGTCTATGGATTACATACATCTAGATTATAGGACTGCACAAGCCATGCGTTTATATTTACGCTGTGACGGCGTAAAGTGAGTGCAATGGAAACACGCACTCATACGAGAAGCACGTCACATAAAGTTAGTGTTTAACTATGTCTAATACACTAAGCTGCGTCTGTCTATGGATTACATACATCTAGATTATAGGACTGCACAAGCCATGCGTTTATATTTACGCTGTGACGGCGTAAAGTGAGTGCAATGGAAACACGCACTCATACGAGAAGCACGTCACATAAAGTTAGTGTTTAACTATGTCTAATACACTAAGCTGCGTCTGTCTATGGATTACATACATCTAGATTATAGGACTGCACAAGCCATGCGTTTATATTTACGCTGTGACGGCGTAAAGTGAGTGCAATGGAAACACGCACTCATACGAGAAGCACGTCACATAAAGTTAGTGTTTAACTATGTCTAATACACTAAGCTGCGTCTGTCTATGGATTACATACATCTAGATTATAGGACTGCACAAGCCATGCGTTTATATTTACGCTGTGACGGCGTAAAGTGAGTGCAATGGAAACACGCACTCATACGAGAAGCACGTCACATAAAGTTAGTGTTTAACTATGTCTAATACACTAAGCTGCGTCTGTCTATGGATTACATACATCTAGATTATAGGACTGCACAAGCCATGCGTTTATATTTACGCTGTGACGGCGTAAAGTGAGTGCAATGGAAACACGCACTCATACGAGAAGCACGTCACATAAAGTTAGTGTTTAACTATGTCTAATACACTAAGCTGCGTCTGTCTATGGATTACATACATCTAGATTATAGGACTGCACAAGCCATGCGTTTATATTTACGCTGTGACGGCGTAAAGTGAGTGCAATGGAAACACGCACTCATACGAGAAGCACGTCACATAAAGTTAGTGTTTAACTATGTCTAATACACTAAGCTGCGTCTGTCTATGGATTACATACATCTAGATTATAGGACTGCACAAGCCATGCGTTTATATTTACGCTGTGACGGCGTAAAGTGAGTGCAATGGAAACACGCACTCATACGAGAAGCACGTCACATAAAGTTAGTGTTTAACTATGTCTAATACACTAAGCTGCGTCTGTCTATGGATTACATACATCTAGATTATAGGACTGCACAAGCCATGCGTTTATATTTACGCTGTGACGGCGTAAAGTGAGTGCAATGGAAACACGCACTCATACGAGAAGCACGTCACATAAAGTTAGTGTTTAACTATGTCTAATACACTAAGCTGCGTCTGTCTATGGATTACATACATCTAGATTATAGGACTGCACAAGCCATGCGTTTATATTTACGCTGTGACGGCGTAAAGTGAGTGCAATGGAAACACGCACTCATACGAGAAGCACGTCACATAAAGTTAGTGTTTAACTATGTCTAATACACTAAGCTGCGTCTGTCTATGGATTACATACATCTAGATTATAGGACTGCACAAGCCATGCGTTTATATTTACGCTGTGACGGCGTAAAGTGAGTGCAATGGAAACACGCACTCATACGAGAAGCACGTCACATAAAGTTAGTGTTTAACTATGTCTAATACACTAAGCTGCGTCTGTCTATGGATTACATACATCTAGATTATAGGACTGCACAAGCCATGCGTTTATATTTACGCTGTGACGGCGTAAAGTGAGTGCAATGGAAACACGCACTCATACGAGAAGCACGTCACATAAAGTTAGTGTTTAACTATGTCTAATACACTAAGCTGCGTCTGTCTATGGATTACATACATCTAGATTATAGGACTGCACAAGCCATGCGTTTATATTTACGCTGTGACGGCGTAAAGTGAGTGCAATGGAAACACGCACTCATACGAGAAGCACGTCACATAAAGTTAGTGTTTAACTATGTCTAATACACTAAGCTGCGTCTGTCTATGGATTACATACATCTAGATTATAGGACTGCACAAGCCATGCGTTTATATTTACGCTGTGACGGCGTAAAGTGAGTGCAATGGAAACACGCACTCATACGAGAAGCACGTCACATAAAGTTAGTGTTTAACTATGTCTAATACACTAAGCTGCGTCTGTCTATGGATTACATACATCTAGATTATAGGACTGCACAAGCCATGCGTTTATATTTACGCTGTGACGGCGTAAAGTGAGTGCAATGGAAACACGCACTCATACGAGAAGCACGTCACATAAAGTTAGTGTTTAACTATGTCTAATACACTAAGCTGCGTCTGTCTATGGATTACATACATCTAGATTATAGGACTGCACAAGCCATGCGTTTATATTTACGCTGTGACGGCGTAAAGTGAGTGCAATGGAAACACGCACTCATACGAGAAGCACGTCACATAAAGTTAGTGTTTAACTATGTCTAATACACTAAGCTGCGTCTGTCTATGGATTACATACATCTAGATTATAGGACTGCACAAGCCATGCGTTTATATTTACGCTGTGACGGCGTAAAGTGAGTGCAATGGAAACACGCACTCATACGAGAAGCACGTCACATAAAGTTAGTGTTTAACTATGTCTAATACACTAAGCTGCGTCTGTCTATGGATTACATACATCTAGATTATAGGACTGCACAAGCCATGCGTTTATATTTACGCTGTGACGGCGTAAAGTGAGTGCAATGGAAACACGCACTCATACGAGAAGCACGTCACATAAAGTTAGTGTTTAACTATGTCTAATACACTAAGCTGCGTCTGTCTATGGATTACATACATCTAGATTATAGGACTGCACAAGCCATGCGTTTATATTTACGCTGTGACGGCGTAAAGTGAGTGCAATGGAAACACGCACTCATACGAGAAGCACGTCACATAAAGTTAGTGTTTAACTATGTCTAATACACTAAGCTGCGTCTGTCTATGGATTACATACATCTAGATTATAGGACTGCACAAGCCATGCGTTTATATTTACGCTGTGACGGCGTAAAGTGAGTGCAATGGAAACACGCACTCATACGAGAAGCACGTCACATAAAGTTAGTGTTTAACTATGTCTAATACACTAAGCTGCGTCTGTCTATGGATTACATACATCTAGATTATAGGACTGCACAAGCCATGCGTTTATATTTACGCTGTGACGGCGTAAAGTGAGTGCAATGGAAACACGCACTCATACGAGAAGCACGTCACATAAAGTTAGTGTTTAACTATGTCTAATACACTAAGCTGCGTCTGTCTATGGATTACATACATCTAGATTATAGGACTGCACAAGCCATGCGTTTATATTTACGCTGTGACGGCGTAAAGTGAGTGCAATGGAAACACGCACTCATACGAGAAGCACGTCACATAAAGTTAGTGTTTAACTATGTCTAATACACTAAGCTGCGTCTGTCTATGGATTACATACATCTAGATTATAGGACTGCACAAGCCATGCGTTTATATTTACGCTGTGACGGCGTAAAGTGAGTGCAATGGAAACACGCACTCATACGAGAAGCACGTCACATAAAGTTAGTGTTTAACTATGTCTAATACACTAAGCTGCGTCTGTCTATGGATTACATACATCTAGATTATAGGACTGCACAAGCCATGCGTTTATATTTACGCTGTGACGGCGTAAAGTGAGTGCAATTTCTCCATCAATAGGGTCGCTTTGTTATTTAACCGCAGCGGTCAAAGCTGTTTTTTCTTTATTGTAACTCGGCATGTGACAACACTCCGCCTGATGTAAAGCTAGAGTGCGGTCCACGAATGGATACATGCTATGCCGGCTTGAGGAGACGAGCATGTACCATCTAAATTAACAGTGCACACTCCTCTCGTTACACCTGGCTACTTTCAAACTATTCCCGAAACGCGACAAGGTCACTTCACGGGTGTTACATTCGAAAGTGGTGGTACTACCCCAGGACGGCAGACTGGACAAATAACCGTCATCAGTCTGCCTACCACTCTTTAATAGTGCCTGTAGGCTTTATGTAATATGTTGTATTTTGTATTTCGCTATTTATTATACAAAGTCATACTTGGCTCTCCGTCTGTCTACCCCGACTTTGGTATATTAGGAGGGGGAGGGGGAAGTCACGTAGCCACTTAAAAATGTTATTGTAAAAATGCAGTCGGATAGGTAGTTATATTTTATTTCATATAATAAAATCGTGTGTTTTTCAAACTGTCACCTCTCACCCTCCCCTATTCTGCAAAGTGCGTGCACCTGCGACACACTCCTTTATTTTTATTGTTTTCCAATTCTGTTCTGGGGTTCAGCTGAATCTATTTATATAAATTAACCCTTATTACTATTGTAATAGGGTGTATACATATATAAACATCTCTTTGCATATGCATATATTGTTGTTAGCTTCTGAAGCATAATGGTACGTGAAGGTTCAGGGTATGAATATAATAAAAGTAGGTTTTAGATTCGACTCCACACTGAAACAACGTACCGGCTACAAATAAACCTGTTTACCTGCAAAGTTTGTTGTTAAAATTAATCAAGTCAACATTGTTAACGTACATCGTTTGCTTAATATTAACAAATCTGTTTTGCGTTGTTGAAGTCAAATGGTACTCGGTAAATTGGTATGGGCAGGTTGAGAAAAAATAAAACAAAAATGTCATTTTCTAATGCTCTTATTAATAATTTTAAAATATTAACGGGAGAAGACTTTCATACAACTAAACTTTATACCATACTACAGTAACACCCCGCTTTTCGCGAATTTCAAATTTCGCCCTAAAATGGCTCTTTCAAAGATTTATTCAGGTTTGGACATATTGCAGAGCATAGACAGTGATGATGACTGTGTTTCAACCGTGTGTCTGTCAGTAAAAAATAGTGTTGCGTGTTACGAAAATATTTTACAAGACCGTATACGAAACGCAACCAAGAAGACAATAGATAGGTACATTTTTCCGTAAAAAATGCATAATGTGTTTTTAGAATTAAAGTACTTTTGGTTATGCTTAAACGTGACCCCCTTGTACGCGAATTTTACTTAAAACGAGTTTTTGCGAAACGTATTCCTCGCGTAAAGCGGGGTATTACTGTATATTATAATACTTTTCAGTTTTCAGGCGCAATAGCACCTTCCTATATCATTAAAAGTATCCCCTCAGTCGGCTCATACGACATCCGCTGGGTGTCGGAGTGACAGTATTCTCTCTCGGCGCCGTCACACGCCGCAATGTCAACTAGATCTCCGAGAGCACCTCCTCTATGACCAACTCCATTGTCGGTGCCCATTTGAGTTCATGTATTTTAGCTTTGAAGCATTTAGCGATTTCGAGTACTCTGGTGCAGTCGTCCTTGTAGCCGACGGCGACGCCCTCGCACTCGTGCAACAAACTTACCAGTTGCTTCGCCAACGCCTCGTCTGTCAATTATACAGGGTAATTTTTTTAACTGGGACAGTATGGGGAAATCCTAAACCACAGGAGATACAGGGAAACCGTCTTAGGAACCATTTGCTCTTTTTTTATGAAAACGAATTTGGCATAGTAATTTTTCTAGTCACTCTTGAGTTGTCCATGGAAATGAGTCATTTTGATGAAAAAAATTTTTGATGCGATTCGACTCAGTTTCATGTAAGGATCATTTCATTGTATCGGAAGAAAAAAATCGGAGCAGCAGAAGTTAGTCAAATTTAATGAAATGGTTTGTCATACAACGGGCCAGTACATGGTAGATACTGAATGAACCATAGTCGATACATACACACTCAAAAAGTGTTCCATAATTAAAAACTAAATTTTATTCACACTCAAGAATTAGAAGAGAACCACTATGATCTTACGAGTTACGGTTAAACATAATTTTAAAAAGTTTAGAACGAACGTTGTTCATACTGTGATTTTTATTAATAATGTACGAGTATGTTTACAAGTCAAATATCTAGAGATGTTAAATGTAGTTGTAGATTTGGATGAGACCATTTCAAATAAATCTCATCTACTAACAAGATGGTGCACCTCCTCACAATTGTACAACGAGTAAACGATTTTTGATGAACACTATCTAGGTCGTTAGATGGGCACATTGGTCGGTGGTCCTGATAAATGACCATGACGTTCAGCCGATGTGATGCAGATGAATTTTTCCATGTGGAGTCACGAGTTTCGAGTTTATGTCGTATCTCATTAATTCTTAATAAAATATCATACAACGCAATTCTTTATCATTTAACAAGATTCACCACACAACTTTTTGTCACTAGAATAGTTCTGAAACGTGCCCGTAACATTTTTGCGTTAGTATTATTAATGCAACCATCAGATTACTTACAAATTGTATGGGAATACATTTCATTAAATTTGACTAACTTCTGCTGCTCCGATTTTTTTCTTCCGATACAATGAAATGATCCTTACATGAAACTGAGTCGAACCGCATCAAAAAAATTTTTCATCAAAATGACTCATTTCCATGGACACCTCAAGCTTGACCAGAAAAATTACTATGCCAAATTCGTTTTCATAAAAAAAGAGCAAATGGTTCCTAAGACAGTTTTTCCGTATCTCCTGTGGTTTAGGATTTCCCCATACTGTCCCAGTTAAAAAAATTACCCTGTATATGGAGTTAGATATATGGTGGTTATTAACCCAATCTGCCGTGTTGGGGCAGTACCACCACTTTCGAATGTACCACCCGTGAAGTGACCTTGTCGCGTTTCGGGAATAGTTTGAAAGTAGCCAGGTATAACGAGAGGAGTGTCAAGCCGGCATGCGGAGGCGACCGCTGCCAGCAGACATTTATCTGTGGTTGCAGTTGATGTGCACTATAGTTTAACATGAGACGGAGTGTTGTCACATGTCGGTAGTGGCCCAGAGGCTTAAGACATGAGAGTTGCAATCGAAGAGACCCTTATTCAAATCTCGTTTATTATTTGTTATATTCATTGCTTTTTACCAATGTAACTATAACTATATCTTGGGGTGAATATAAGTTTTTAAGAGTTGGACACCTGTAAAGCGACCTAGTCGCGTTTCGGGATAAGCTTGCAAGTAGCCAGGATATAAAGTTTCGTCTAATACTTGTGAATTGGATCGAATACCTGCGCCGTTGTCTGCCGCAAACTTGTGCGTATTAACATGATGCAACGTGAAGTCCTCGGTGACCATGTCGAACTTGTTGGCCATGCACATGAGCGCACAGCCCAATTCGCTGTTCACCAACGGATGGTCCTCCTTCCAGAATGAGTAGAAGTCATGTAGCACGTGGTCTGGGAGACCCAACTACACAACAACAACAAAAACAATTATTATTGCGCTTTTGATCATTGTAGCTCGGCATGGGCAACACTCCGCCTTATGTAAAGCTAGAGTGCGGTCCATGAACGGAAACCTGCTTCACATTCGCAAATTTTTTTTCACGATTTTTCGCAAAGGAGATCGTGGTCTCATCTCGTTCCCGGTATTATACTTCCATCAGTCTATCACTCTTTAGCAGTTTACCACCATAGGCACCGAGTACATTGATCAGAATCTAGCGATATTTGAACGCCGGACTCTTGATCGTGAGTTCACGTGTCCTACCGGCCACGATTTAGGAATGAAAGTGTAAGAAACAGATCCGTTTGCACCAGAAGGCCCGTTAAAGTTACTTTAACTATTTTACGCTTATTTTAACCGTTACGTTTACATCATGGTTTACATTTACTCCACCCTTTCAACGATAACAATATGAATTTAGATGATACTGCAACGCGTGTGGAGTAAATGTAAACGTTTAACGGTTACGTCGTCGCCGTAAAAGTAATGGTTAAAGTAACTGGTGCAAACGGACCTTCATGTTTCATTCGTAATATTAGTTTATTATAATAATGAAGTATATTATAATTTACCTCTTTCTTGCAAGTCTCTAATGTTTTACCAAATGCGATTGTTAAGTTTTGTATAATTTCTTTGGAACATTCCACTTGATTATTGTTACATAATATTACACAAAGAACCGTCAATGCATAATACGTTCCGTGCCATTTCGAACTGATAGTCATTTTGGCGGGAAAACACTACTCATCGCCATCTTATATGACTTTCGTTGATTACACGTCTGAGCATAATTGGTTTAATTGATGTACGCTAATGAAGAAGTACGCTATTCTTGTATTCGATTCCAGACGCGTTATTCCCAATAACGATGATTACAATATTTGCACACACAATACTCTGATTACCCTGCTTCTAAACCCAGACTTTTCGGATATATAAACACTTTTTTGTCAGGCAACAAACAGGGAACCTATTGGTGATCGATTTTGAAATTATTTTATACGCTTGCATATATTACACTTCCGCGACATACGAACTAATAAAAGTGAGCATTACTTTTCTAATTGTTTTTCCTTATAATCGTCCGGCATATGGGAACATTCTCTGTTAGATGTTAAACTAGATTACGGTCGCCTCCGCTATGTCCGACTTGAAAAGACGAATGTGGCAGTCGTTGTCAGGACACGCGTCTCTCTGGCGACACTTTCACCTGGTGGTACTACCCCAGAATGACGGAATGGTCTAATATTTTAATAACCACGAGTCTACCTACCCTTCTTTAATTAGCCTATCAGTTATTTCATAGTGTAGTGCACGTTTACATTTATTGAAATGGATTTATCACGTCAATTGAGAAGAGGCAAGTCATATAATTGCGACTATCCACGCACTCATTATAAATTATAGTGGATAGTACCTATTGCTGTAAAATTAAATTACTTCATTTGATTGGTAATTGTAGATACAAGACGCTTCCAGAAACGTTGTTAATTACGACTGTTACACAGACTGAGGTAGGCACTCCGCCTGGTGTTAATACTTATAACACCAACCCCATAAGTTTTGTGAATTATTAGTAAATATTCACCCTTTGTATTTATTATTTTACAAATTTTGTGCTTTACTAACCATTTTATAATGAATCGGTTCGGCGCGTCCTTTTTGTGTCGGACAATTGACAAGTGGAATGCTTTGCCCTCCCATGTGTTCTCCCAGTCCTTTCACCTCGGGTCCTTGAAGCGGAGCGTGGAAAAGCACCTTCTCAGGCCGGCATAGTAGTGGCGACTGGAGCCACCGTGTTAGCGGTTCTCTAGTCGTCCGTGCTCATGGACCTCCACTGCGCTTACCATCAGGCCAGTCGAGGTCACATGTCGAGTCAAAAAAAAGGAAAAAAAATCGTTTTGGCTTTGTTTTTATTGAATAAATAGCGTTCCACTATGCTGCCTCGAGGTGTTAAGTTTGCAGCATATGCTTCCAAATTGCTTCTTTTACTAGACATGTGTTTAATATGTGATTTTCTTTTGTTTTCAGGTAAGGAGTTAGAAAGAGGTACAAAAATTATTGCGTCACACCTACACATGCTAAGGGTATGTATGTATGTACCTAAGTCCAGTAACGTTGAGTTCTACGTTAATTCATCCGTTATTAATAGGGGTTAATGTAATCTTGCGTCCAAAGCAAATCTTAACAAACAATCGCATGGAGTTTAACTTATGAAGATACACACGGGATGAAATTTTATTTAAATATACCACCATCATCAGTATTGAGTTTTACGAGTGCTTGTAAATTTGTCTTTTATCAAGATACAGTGTGTTAAATATATTTTATTTACATAATTAACTTCAGGCGGAATGTTGTTATAATATATCAAGCTACAATAAACACGCAGAAATTAAGTTGGCGCCTGCGTTCATAATGCAGTTTCCTAACCGACGACGCGACGGCGACATAGCTCTATATCCCAAAAATTGTCCTTTTTTTATTAAACTATTATAATGTTTGTTTTTCTATTAAACAATATCATTTAAAACCCCTTTTTAAAGTGTAAGAAAACACTCGGGTTTGGTGTGGTGCAAGCTTCGAGTCTGCAAAAATATTATATTCTCCGCCATATTTACTTTAAAATAAATGTAAGGCCTTCGTCATCTGCTCGTGCGTGGTTAAAGTGTATGGATCAACGTCCGCTATCCCTCGATCCGGGCGAGGTGTGTCCACTCGGTGACATCTGCGACTAACGACACCTTATCTCAGATAAAGACGGAGGGACAACCTGTGACTAATGGGAGGGCAGGGATTTGTTTACTAATCCATGGATACTTCCTTTAAGACGTTTTCTGCTTTTCTATGGTAGACGGAGACTATGTTAACGAATAATGCTCCTTAATTGCTTACATTTAAAGTTTAAAATGTTTTGCATAATTTGGATACATTAAAGACAATTACTTAAAACGTTTCTTAAAATTGCCGCTCGCTTTGTGCTTAATGTGCCTGTGGTATTATATGGACATTCCTTAAAAGAGTGGTAGGTAGATTGATGATGGTTATTGGCACAGTCTGCAATACAGTGGAGTATCACCGCTTTGAAGTGTGCAATGTCAACCTGAACTTGTCTTCTTGGTGGTGCCTGCTGTCTGCAGACATCTCTCTCATGCACGTCTCTAGATTAACATAAAGCGGCGTGTCGAAAGCCACACTAGACAAAATAACATAGAGTATTTTTTTTCCTTCCCGCCGCGATACTGTAACATTATAAAACTAGGAGCATAGTGGTGGTTGTTGGGGTGAATAACGGGTGCTCATTAAGTGTACGTTAATGTGTTTTGTCGCGTTTTAAACTTTATTTTATCGGCAAAATATCACCGATCATTTGGCAACAGACCAAATTGTGCGGTTGTAATTGCAACGAAATGCACATTGTGTTATTGTTATACTATATACACATCGCTTTTTACATACACTGAAGGATGCAGAATGTCCAGATGAGTATAGTCAAGCAGAAGACGGAAGGTAGACTAGCTCACGACCGTGCTATACACGAATGGAGATCCTCGTTTTTGGGCCCCTAACGTCTATTGATTATATTATTACACATAAAAATAATAACCAATTCATTATGTACGATGTAGTAAATGAACGATGGATGGATTATATAAAAACTTAACTGGAATTATGAATTCGTTTAGGTTATCTATTTCTGATTATTCCGGTTAGACATTATAAAATTAACATTACCACTATAATGTACAGATTATGAGTGACAAATCAACGTATATTTCATACAATTTAAGTAGTTGTCCCATTTGTGTTCCTAAATATGAGATTTGTAACTACCATATTAGTTAGGTAGGTAAATATTGTGCTGCCATCTGGTGGTGAATTCACAGAATTCTCTGTTACTGTAGGTTAATCGATGCAATCAATATTACTTGCTTCTACGTCTACCAATAGATGGCGTCACATTATTTCCGTAAAAAATCCCTATTATTACTTACTGAGCATATTTAAAATATGAAATATTTGTTATTGTATTCTTATAAATTGTATTTAAAATGTATATATTTATTTACTGTTTAATCATTTTACTCGTGATTAAATTATAAATAGTGTATCATGTGTGCTGCCATCTATTATGTAGTAGCAGAAACAATAAATTAAATCAACTAGTTCAAACGGCTTTAGAGGTTCCTCTATTAGCGACTAGCTACTCTACTGACGCAGCTAGGGCTAGTTATTTCTTTTTCACATCAGGGCCTTTAACCGCCTAGCTAATACTAACACCGACTGCTCCTAATACTCGAAAAAAAGGAAAATTAAGGCCATTTCTTTATAGTAATATGAATCCTACATTATTGCATTTGGAGTTAGTTTAAATGTCCATAAAATGATAGAACGTCGCGCCCGGTCACTTCATTTCCGTAACATCTCTTTAGGGCATAATAAAATTTATCCACTACATTGTACACTCGGTGAAATAATTGTACATTTTAATAACATTACAACACAGCGATTGCATTCTTATTGCAATATTACGTGTTTAAAGTTCTCGTTCCTCTTATAAGGAACCTTTTTTAAACCAAAACAAAAATTTTTTTTTCATTCTTCAACGAATTAAGTTCAAAAAATAATCAAGTTCAATGTTTTAGGCGTGCTGTGGGGACAAACAAACAAACTTTTACATAATATTAGTATAAATGCGTGTGGGACGAAAATTAAAGCCAAATGTTCATATTCGATCAACTTTAATCATTTCTAAGGTCCATTTGCACCAGAAGGCCCGTTAAAGTTACTTTAACTATTACTTTTACGGCGACGACGTAGGTAACCGTTAAACATTTACATTTACTCCACACGCGTTGCAATATCGTGTAAATTCATATTGTTATTGTTAAAAGGGTGGCTGATCCCGAAAAAATAATAGAAAAACATATTTGACTTCTTTTCATACATTTGATGTTAGTGACTTAGTGACATTGGTGTGACGATTACTTTAACTTTAACCGACCAAGATTCGCTGGTTACGGCTAGCGTTAAAGTAAGCGTCAAAAATGACAAGCGCGACGAATGGTGCAACGCGTGTGGAGTAAATGTAAACGTTTAACGGTTACATCGCCGTAAAAGTAATGGTTAAAGTATAAACGGACCTAAAAGTTTCAGGAATATTAAGCGCTTTATTCTCATTTCTCCTATTCCCTCTTCTCTCTCACTCTCCATTCTTTTCACTAAAATTAAGTTTGGTTTAAAGTCAAAATATTTGGGTATTCGTGGCGAGTGTACTCTTGCTTTTATGGACACCAAACAGCAAAGGGATGAATAATGCAAGGGATTGTCGCAATGATAACGGAAACCCCAATCTCTGACCATTTTGTTATTTATGTTATCCTACTACCCGAAGCATTTCATATTTGCCATTTAACGTAAAGCTATTTGAACTGATTTATGCGATAGTACTATGTTTATTGTTATATGGAATTATTGCAAGAGTGTCATGCAGCTTAAAGAGCAGCAGGCACACTATTCGGGATCAGCTTGCAAGTAGCGGGGTATAACGAGATGATTGTGCCCTGTCACCCTGCCCTGCAGTGGTCGGCATAGCGGAAGAGACACTTCTCTGTGATAGCAGTTGTTTCCGCTCAATGGATCGCATCAGGCGGAGTGCAGCCGCATGTCGAAGTTCTCTACTATAAAAAATACTTAATAGGTTCCTAATATTGTCCACACGTGTGTGTTACCGCATTATTTTTTAGGCTGCAGGGTCAATGCACACTGTACACGCTTTGCCTTTACTATAAAAATATTTTCACATAACTTAAGAAACTGATTGAAATTCTTTCCACAATAGTGCGGATCGCGTCATCGTGACGTCACACTGGCGACACGCAAGCGTACATTAATACAACAATTAATATTAAACTCTATGTTGTCGCAATAAGGTCGACATCGTGCTCGGCTCATTAATAATTCGTGTCGAGAACAGTGGCGTGTCACATTTTATTGCAATCACGCGATGACGTATCCATCTCGTGCCCGTTGAGGGATAAGAAGCCTTAAGACGCGAACAATAAACGTGTTTATTGATTGCGTATTGTAATTAGAAGTGTTCGCAGTTCGTCTCGCTCCCTCGTCTCTCTCATTCCGGCCGCGGCCTCTGCCCGCTGCGGTCTGGCCCGCACTCGGCTCGCGGGAAGATGTCGCCGACATGTTTTGCCGCATATTCTCAAAATGTAAAAAATGTTTCGTTATAATTCTCGTGTACATATTGGCCTTCAATGTTATATCATATATGATCAATTACAAAGGCACAGTGCTGTTCGTAGCGAAGGAGTCTCGATTGGGTGACAAGTATGTGTTTATGTACGTCGAATCTGACGCTCTGCCGGCGTTGAGCGACGCGGACGGCGCGAGGGTGTTCGCCGCATGTGGGAAATGTGCGATCACTAATAATAAGGGCTTCTTACCGATGAGGGAGTTCGATGCGGTACTTATTATACATGGCGATAGATACGAATCACTCACGGAACCTTCCAAACGTTACATATTGACAGCTACGGATGATTGTATTGCCGATAAATTAATAGATTGTACATCAGAACCTAAAGTAACATCGTTTTTAACAAACGATAAGTATCAATTGTGTGAATTATGTTATTATTTGCATAAATATAAATAGTGGATGCATGAAGGAAGGCGCCATGATGACGAGGAGTATGATCAAAGTGTAATTTTGCTTGAATGCCTTTCGGTTATAGGCTAAAAGTTAAATGCAACACTCGTTTAGCGTGTAGAGTATATACACTTCATTTGAACAAATACTAGATTAATCGAGTGTCTTACATAGTTGCCTTACACACACATACAATATTTAATTATAGTTTTACGTACCTACATAGATAGTAGAAATATTCATTACAATTTTCCTCTTTTTAGATAGGTAACATGTTTCTTTATAGATGATTTAGTATATTTCCATTTTGTATTATTAAAAAATTATGTAACTCAGGATTGGTGATTGAATTCCTTGACTTGAATCCAAATTCAGTTACCGACTCTATAAAATAATCCGCCCGCAATGAATGTACTTATTTAGTTATAATAAAATTGTATTTTAGTTCTTATGTATTTTTTATATATTTGATCCTTGTTTAAATAAATGAAAAATGTCCATTAGATGAACAAAAATATTATGACAATAATATAAATTATTATATATTTAAAAAACCTAGTGCTTTTTTGTACACAATTACCATTTGAAGATATTAAAGTTGTTTGTTTTTTATTTAATTTTAATATTGTTATATTTTAATAAAAAATAAAATTGTTATTTTTTTATATTCCTTATTGTTTTATTTAGCGTATACCGAGTGAGAAATCTTAACATTTGTAAAATCCAAAGCCCATCTGTGAAGTCATAAGCGTTCATTATTATTAAGTTTTATTATAATAATCGTATTAATCGGATTTATTAAATTCTGTTTTCCTGCGGGTAAAACTTTCTTGCGTCAGCAATTATCGTTTGTATCCTTTAATTAAAATATTTTGACTTACAATATCTTAACGTGGGTGAAGAATCTATTTTAAGATTTTAACCGATTTAAAGGGGATAAAACGAGGACGCTAAATTATGGTCGCGGGTAATAAAGCATCACTTGTAATATATGAAACGATATTTTGTTTACAGTATCCCAGTTCGTGGTCATGATGTTAAGTTATAATACGATCCATTAGTTGAGACGATTGCCACCATTGGGAATTGTCTACGATCATTATACCAGCTTGAACAGACGAATGTGCACATTTCAGATTGTCAGTGTATCCGGCTACTGCCAAACTGATCCTGAAACGCGAGTAGGTCACTTCACGGGTGATGAGTTTCGCGTATTGATGAAATATATAATAATGTATTAAATATGTGATTGTAATATGTTTGTTGTGTGTTGCACATAGCCTACTTTGGACTGTGAATGATTTCCCAAACGGATCCTGCCAATATGCAATAGGATGTGAGTGCACTCGTGCATGCGAACGCGTCTTTACATTTTGCCACTGAACACCTCTAACTGCACATTGCACTATTATACTAAACTATATTGTTTATTAATAATTGGCTAAATGTGATCGAAAATGTATTTAAAATTGTTATGTTTGTTATGTTATTTTGTGTTCGTATATTGTGATCTGTACTCGCGCGCCACGAGACTCACTTCTGATAATAAAGATCTCGCGAAGACTGTCTTTGATTTCGTGATAGTCGGCGGCGGCACTGCAGGCTGTGTCTTAGCTAATAGATTATCAGCTCTCAACGATTGGAAGGTAATTTATCCATTTGATCGGTTGTTTAACGCCAAATAAGGCGCATAATAAACTCATATAATTATGTTAGATGTTCTGCGCATAGGTCCTACTTCTGGAAGCGGGTGAAGATGAGAACATAGACTATGATATTCCAGCTGTACCGACCAACTATTATAGACCAATACTGTGGAATTATAGAACTGAAAGAAATGGTTATTCATGTTTATCACGTCCCAGTGGCGCGTGCGAAGTAAAAATTGGTAAAGTCCTCGGTGGTTCCAGCGTTGTTAATGATATGAAATATACGAGAGGCTCTAAACTTGACTACGATGACTGGTATAATATGGGAGCCAAGGAATGGAAATATAACAATGTTATAGAATACTTTAAAATATCAGAAAACAATGGTACTCAATTTTTTTATGTATTTCTGGGTATTAATGATATTTAAGGTGTATTTTTATTTACCACTTTTTTTGTTTTAGCCGATTACGACATATCAAAGAATCACTATTATCACTCCCGAGGAGGTGAACTTCACGTACAAAGGTTCAAATACGTAGACAAATACATGGATATGTTCGTAGCAGCATTCGGAGAGATGGGGCTGCGTCCCGACGACATCAACGCTAACATACCGGAGGCTGTTGTTCATAACCAATTCACCATCGCGAATAATACGAGACTCAGCGCCAACAGCGCTTTCCTGAAACCCGTACGACACAGGAGAAACCTTAAAGTGGTCCTCGGAGCTACCGTGACCAAAATAATAATTGATAAACATTCCAAAACTGTCGATGGAGTGTTCTATGAAGTCGAGAAGGGAAAGGAGAGAGCCGCATATGTGAAAAGGGAATTAATACTAACAGCAGGCGCTATCAATAATGCCAAGATACTTCTACTGTCGGGCATCGGGCCGAAAAAAGATTTATATAAACTAAACATAACAACCGTACATGAGCTTCCTGTCGGATACAATTATCAGGATCAGGTGACGACGGGAGGCTTATCGTTCATTCTCAACGATGCGACACAACCCACTGAGAAACAAATCGTAGATGATTTCAAAACATGGTTCGAAACTAAAACTGGTCTTCTCGTGTCACGTGGCATTGGACAGATATCAGCCTTCGTACAAATGTACGAACATCAGAATGCACCAGATATCGAATATGCACTCGAAGGTAACTTTGTGAGGAGTGATAAGTTTCTGTTGCCAAATATAAGCGTTCAAGCGACCGAAGAACATAATTTGCCGTTGACATATTACAACATAATAAATGTGATGCCAGTTCTCTTGCGTCCTAAAAGTGTAGGTAAGGTGATGCTAAATAAGAAAAATCCAAAATATGGCCGACCCGTGATTCGAGCTAATTTTCTTAAAGAAAATGAGGATTTGGAGACACTGGTCGACAGCATCGATATTGCGCTGCAACTCTTGGATACGAGAGAAATGAAGAAGGCCGAAGTTAAATTCGCCCCCGTCGACCTGTTTCCTTGCGATCGCCTCAGAAACAGAGAACAGTGGAGTTGCATAGCGCGACATTATACGAAAGCCGTAAACAATCCGATAGGCACGTGCAGAATGGGTGCAAATAGTACTGACTCTGTGGTGGACTTCGAACTCCGTGTTCATGGCATCGAAAACTTACGCGTTATTGACGCGTCAGTGATGCCGACGCATGTGCGCGGCGGCATATTCGCACCGACGGTCATGATAGCGGAGAAAGGCGCCAAAATGATCATAGACAATTGGAAGGAAACAAATGGACACTTTTACTCGCGTCGTTAGTTCGATTTAGGTATATTATGTTGTGAATAAAGCTATTTATTTCAATACCAAGCAGATTTTATTAAATCAGTCGCCTTCTCAGCGATCATGATGACGGGTGCGGCCGTCGCTCCTCTCGTTATCGTCGGTATGATAGATGCGTCGGCGACTCTCAGATTACTGACACCGTGTACGCGTAGCTGCGGATCGACGACCGAGTCGGGATCCTCGCTCGGACCCATTTTGCACGTTCCGACATAGTCGTGTGACGGCGATGAGAAATATCGTATAATGCACGACCAAAACTTTTGTGTCACTTTTTCTTCTATATTACACTCGTCCAGCAATATCGATTCCGGATCGAACACGAATCCGGCCGCTTTGAACACTCGAGAATCGAACAACTTAATCATTTCCTGTATGCCTTCCAAAATCTTTACTTCATCGGATGGATATTTCAGAAAGTTCGGGTAGACTAAAGGTTTGCCAAATAAATAATCGGTCGCATTCAATAGTACATAACCGCGACTTTTGGGTGTCAATAATGTGATACATATGTCCATATGATCATAGTACATGTTCGAATCGTGCCCTTTGAACCGTATTTCCAAGTCGGGCGTGTCGAGTATGTCCGATATCGATGATTCAATGAATGCGAGGACTTGGAAATTGGCCGATAAGGGCCCGGTGCCTTTCGCATAATAGTGTGTTATGTCTTCTAATTTATCAGACAAGTTAGAAATAGTCGCAGTCTTAGTGAGTTTTATCACAGGCAGGCATAGTGATAAGTGATCGTGAAAGTTAGCACCGACAGGCAGGTCTAGGTACACTCGTATACCAAGATATTCGAGGTAATCCCGGAGCCCTACACCGGATTGCATCAGTAGTTTAGCTGAATTTATAGTCCCCGCTGCAATGATAACTTCCTTATTGGCTTTCACTCTTATTTTAGTGCCGTTGCGTAAGTATTCAACCCCGTACGCCTTCAAGTTCAGTCGTTCCACATTAAATAATATCTTAGTTACTAATGATTCCGTCATAACGTGTAAGTTTGAACGCAGTTTCCTCACTGGTTCGACGAAAGCCCTGTATGTACTTATCCTTTCACCAAAATATGACATCGATTGTATTCGCATGAAACCTAATTGATTTCTGCCATTGATGTCTGTGTAATTGTAACCCATCTCATCGAGTGCGCCGAGCAATACGTCGACATTATCGTCTATGTAACGGTATCTGCCTATGTCGAGTGGTCCTTCTCTCGAATGATACATGTTGTTTCTCGCTATATCATTGTCGTAGTTATTCTCTGAATATTTGAAATAAGGGAGGACTTCCCTATAACTCCACCCAGTGTTGCCGTTCAGCGACCATTCCTCATAGTCGACCGGACTGCCTCTTATGTATGCCATGTCGTTTATTGTCGACGTTCCACCTAACACACGACCCTGTATCATTTCACAACCACTATCCATACGATTAACACAAAACCTGAAAATTACATGTTTTTGTAGCACGGCCACTTTTCTCGGAACGTACAAGTTACTGTGAGTTATCTATTTACAGACTCACCCTTCATTCGGCCTCATTGAATATTTCCAGTCAATATTAGATCCTGCGAACTCATCGGTCAGACCGGGTATCAGAGTCATTCTCGGTTCCTCAATGCCGGCTTCTAATAGAAGTATCTGAAAATAATATTTTCACTAGTTTTTTTTAAATTAATTATTTGTTATAATGAATTAAAAGGGTTTTGTCTCTCTCTCTCTCTCTACCTTCCATTTTCTATTTTCTGACAATCTGCTCGCCAGCACGCATCCGGCTGTGCCACCACCGATTATAATGAAATCGTATTCTTTGATTTCTTCTTTATTGTACCAATAATCTTTGTCCTCTTCACTTTTCTTAAAGTCGCGATCATTCGCGTGATGCTTACTTGTGTAACGTTCGCCAAAATGATCGGGCTCTGGTCCGACGTGGCCGAATAATGCGTTTATTAATGTAATGAGCATTAAAGCCGTCGGCGCACATTCTATTCTTCCGTCGCATATTTTACACAACTCCTCTGTTATGTTAACTGCACCGGACATTGCATTCTAATTAGAATTAACATTATATTTATCTGTGACTTTTCTTTTTACTATAAATATTTAGCATAATTATGTTAGATTAAGGGAAATTATATGATCTCTCTTATGATAGTGCGTATTGTTAAATGGTTATTGTTCAACTGACAAGAATTCTGTTGATTTCTTTTTTTCTTCTGTTTACAAAACAACTGTTATTGTATTATGAGTGTAATTCTATGTATTTTGTTGACTCCTCCCTCGTGTGAACTTTAAAACCGATCAATTAACAATTAAGCTTTCTATACAAACGTTACGCGCTGGGCTATAGAAAGGCGAATAGAGGAAAAACGTGATCGACATCGTCACCGTTGACTTATCTCTACATTAGCTTGTGCAAGTTATATCCGCGCTATTTTTTATTGCAACGTGCGATCACAACCTTAAGCTAGAGTCACGGCCCATAAACGAGGACAGCTGTTACCACAAAGAAATGTCTGCAGGCAACAGTCGCCTGCGAACTGGCCCGAGGAGGTTGGCAGCGCAGGTTGACACGGCACATTACTCTCGTTATACCCGTGTTAATTCCATAAACACAACTAGGTCGTTTAAACAGCAATTATGTACATAGTTTAACGCAATGATACATAGTAATAACAGTGTTATCGCCAAAACTACACTTTATACCTCGATAACTATTCATACGTAAAATATACAGTTTTAACTTTTGTCTGACTTAGGTCTGACCTTTGAAATAATAACAAAGAAACATGACGTAGGTATATGTATACGTATTACATAATTAAAAGACCCTAAGTCTTTTTTTTTTTTTATTGATTTATCGATTGTTTGGGACATAACACGATTAGTTTGATTGAAAAGAATAAATTCAATTCAATTATTTAATACTTTTTACAATTAAGTTTTGAAACATGTTTAGTTCTTAAAATTATGACGCCGACATCGGTGAGTAGCAGAACTACAATTATCTGAGGCCACTACTAGATGGCGCTGCTACATAATAGTCGGAGTAGCAATTTAATTCGTGGCTGTCGTAACAAAAACATATTTTCATTATGGTGAATGCAATTATAAAACCGCCCGTGGGGTCGGTCGTCCGCGTTTAACGTTAATGTCGTTTGGACGATATCGTTAACGATATCTCGTTATTACAATTTTGGCCAATTATATGTTATTGTTATTGCTTCTTTAATTTTGAATTGTTGAACATTCGGGGTGAGTTTGTATTAATTAGTATTACCCCGTCTACGTTTGTATTGTATTGTTTCAGTTTTTATGTATACTCAAGAATATTCCACTAAAAGAGAATATCGCTCGACTCGTGCACATAAAAATAATATTTGAAATAATAACTTAAAGTAAATAGCGGATATTATACAAATAAGACGTCCACGGATAGTAATTGTTATTTATTATTATATTTTTTTCTGAAATAAAATTATGTTTTTTTGTTGTATTTTATGAATGCACAGGCTGACAAGTTGACGAGATTCTTGTGACAGTCTTCTTGTCAGATGCCTTTCCGAAGCCATGGTGGAGTGTGACGAAGAGCAAGCGCATGCTAAGCCCTTCCCCGTGCTACTTAATACAACGTATTAATTATAATTAACCTTTCTGCCCCTTAATATGGTTAAAAAGAAATTAAACCTATTTGTTTTACAATACAATACAATTGTCACGCCTATTTGTTTTCTATTATTTAAAAATAAAACATTTAATGCATTAATTATATCCATGATGCAGAAATGAATTGGCACGAACGCGAGCCGTTTCATCATTACCATCACCATAATGAGGGAAATTAAATAACGACTGGTCGAAAGACCGGTCTGCACACTTGTATGTGAAATCTAGGAAAAATCCCTCGTTACCATACCAACATACTCGTACATAGTAAATTACTGCAAATGGCTCTAACGACTATAAGGTAAGGTATCGAGTTCAAATCCTGCTCGCTTATAACTCACTTTCAATATAATCTTATTTATCCAAAGAAGAGATCGTTAAGTTATATCAACTCTACGCTATGCCTCTGTCTGTTATGCCTTTCAATTGTTGGTTTTGAAAATAAATACTTGGTGAAGTCGGCCCTAATATAACAATATATTGACATTGTTGCTTTGTGTTGGACCACACGGCTGGCGTAGTATATTTTCAGTTTGTATACTTTTCTAGCGTTTTTCGCTTTTTTTTTTGTTGTAGCTTGTCATAGTATGTGACAACACTCCGCCTGATGTGAAGCTAGAGTGCGGTCCATGAACGGAAATAAATGCTACTACAGATAAATCCCTACAGTGCACACTCCTCTTGTTATACCTCGGTACTTCCAATCCGTTTTGCATTTTATTATTTAACAACGTGTTCTTTTTTGTGTTAGACTTATGTCAGCCACCTACATAATAATATAACAGTTATAAAATTGCATGTTTAAAATATATATAACAAAAGAGTAACATATAATTTGATAGCACACAACCTCCGGCTTCGAGCGCACGTAACTACCGAAAATTGTCCGCCGCGGGCCAAACGAAACCTTCAAAACTAGAACCATTTCTCAGGAATTCATTAATGTTGTATTAAAACTCACTATCTACGCAGGCGTATGGTACAACGCCATACACTTTTCAATCTTTAGTATTAATTTTTACTATATTTCAAAGTGGTTTTTGTTTATTTAAAATTGCGATTGAAATTGTAAATTAATGTAAATAAAAACTACAGCAACACTAGTTAATTGCATGTCTATTGTCCACAAACCTCTTGTGATAATAAAATTTTCTAAATACACAATAAAGATTCCATTTCATAAATCTATTATATTTTTCAAAACACGTTTTTTTTTTTTACAAATTTAGCTCTTTTCTGAATAAGACTACTACTATTACTTAACTCACGCCTTCTTTGGCCCACTGGAGTAGGCAGAAACTATGGAGTGCCAGCGACTCCTCTCTCTACATACCACTTTCGCTTCGACCACATCCATTACTCCCCTCATGCATGCACGTCGGTTGAGGGTGCTCCTCGTCTGACCCTTTCTCAGCAGTTGACCGATCTGACTGAGACACTGCTATCTATTTTTGCGCAATAAATTTTTTTCGTTTCCTTTCATTCATCCTTTCATCAAATAACCAAAGTACTGTTTTAAAAAGACAAAGTCCTCACTCGAGATGCATCCGTTCATGGATCGCACTCTAGCTTAACATCAGGCGGAGTGCGGTCACGTGTGCTAAAATAAAAAAAAGCACAGTGGAGGTCCATGGGCATTGACGACTAGAGAACCGCTTACACGGTGGCTATGCCGGCCTGAGAAGGTGCTTATATATGTTACTAATGATATTATTTTGTTCCAGGTATGTTCTATAACTTGTTTAATATTGTCAATTTGAAGATATAAGGTTAGTTATTAATTAGTACGACTTCTTTGTATATGTTATATGTTATATGTTATATATTGCTATGTATACTATATTTATTTTCCGACAAACGAAACGTGTATATTTAAAATAAGGAATCAGTTAAGAGGGCTGCGACGATGGTCGGTGTGTGTTAATTACAAGTGCGGGTCTCCGGTTCGGTTCCCGGCCGTCGATACGATCGATGTGAGCATTGCGTGTTCACCTCTCGTGGACATATTTTATTATATCGTGCGGCTGATTCAAATTGATTTTTTGTTTGTAAGGTCAGGCTTGATTGAAAATTGAAGTTTATTCATAACCTAACTCTTGTTGTTCGGTTACAGTTTCCTGTTACATTTTAGGGAATATTTTTAAGGAAATGAGTGGTTATTAGCCCAGTCTGCCGTGTTGGGGTAGTACCACCACAACACTCGTGAAGTGACTTTGTCGCGTTTCGGGAATAATTTGAAAATAGCCAAGTATAACGAGAGGAGTATGCACTGTCAATCTGGATGGTACATGCTCGTCTATTCAAGCCGGCATAGTGGAGGCGAGCGCTGCCTGTAGAGACTTCTCTGTAGTAGTAGTTGTTTCCATTCATGGACCGCACTCTAGCTTTACATCAGGCGGAGAGTTGTCACACGCCGAGCTACAATTAAAAAAATAAATAATTAAAACAAAACCCAAAACCAATATGTTTATTATTATCGAATATAATAAAATTAAAATGATACCGTTGTGTTGGCTACCTACCTACGTCCATTTGTAACGCGTGTACGGTATAACGCGTGATTGTAATATAAAAAAGTTAATTTGTAACAATAGATTAGTCTCAGTGTTCGCTAATGAAAATATAATTATGTTTCTATAATAAACCGTATTAATATGGTATTCGATATGCCATTTGAGTGAGGTACGATTCAGTAACTCACTTTATACTATACATCTTATAATTTTTTTTATACTATTTTTTATGATGACACGTCATGTCTCGATGTTCCTGGACTGTTCTGATGGTAAGCTCAGTGGAGGTCCAAGAGCACTGATGACTAGAGAACCGCTTACACGGTGACTCCAGTCGCCATTACTATGCCGGCCTGATTTGTCACCAAGAATTTAAAGTTGACAGAATTGGAAGCCGAACAAAACGTTTCGGCGCATCTTTTTTATGTCGCACAATCGATAAATGGAATGCTCTGCCCTCCCACGTGTTCTCCCAATCCTTCAACCTTGGATCCTTCAAGCGGAGCGTGAAAAAGCACCTTCTTGGGCCGGCATAGTGACGGCGACTGGGGCCACCGTGTACCGCGGTCCTCCAGTCATCGGCGCTCATGGACCTCCACTGTGCTTACCACCAGGCCCGTCGACGTCACATGTCGCGTTAATATAAAAAAAAAAGTTGAAGGTAAATGCTTGAAAGCTTTGAAAGTTTCGAAAGCTGCATATATTTATTTATTTACTATGTTTGTTTACTTCTAAACAAAGTTTTCTGTCAATTTTTTTAGCTTTTATAAAGTGTGGTGGAAAATTGAATCTTATGTTACACGGGTCACAGGAAAGTCCATCTCAACTTCGAACCAAACTTTTTTTTTATTGTAACTCGGCATGTGACAACACTCCGCCTGATGAAAAGCTAGAGTGCGGCCCATGAATGGAAACAACTGCTACCACAGAGAAACCTGTGCGGGCAGCAGTCGCCTCCACTATGCCGGCTTGAGGAGACGAGTATGTACCATCTTAGACTGACAGTGCACACTCTTCTCGTTATACATGGCTACTTTCAATCTATTCCCGAAACGCGACAAGGTCACTTCACGGGTGTTTCATTCGAAAGTGATGGTACTACCCCAGGACGGCAGACAGGACAGATAACCATCATCAGTCTGCCTACCACTTATATTTAATTTTTGTATAATAACAATCAATCATGTATTATCCACGACTGTCATTTGTCGTGATTTACTGTCGACAATGGTCTGTCATTATTTTTATATTAACACGCTTTTTTGGAAGCTTTCTTGATGGACCACACGCACGTACGGGCCATACCAAACATGATCTATGACCTTGTATGAGAGATAATGGGAAGTAAATAAATGCAATTTGGTTACAAGAATAGTTTTCTCAGTATGACTAAAACCATAATTTGGACAAGCCGTAACATGACAGGACTAAATTTTTGTTTTTGTTATTGTAGCTCGGCATGTGACAACACTCCGCCTGGTGTAAAGCTAGAGTGGAGTCCATGAATGGAAACAACTGCTACCACAGAGAAATCTCTACGGGCTGCAGTCGCCTCCACTATGCCGGCTTGAGGAGACGAGCATGTACCATAAATTCTATTTATTACACTGAAATATGTTATTGATTTCTCAAAGTACTAAATATAAATTAGGTTTATGATTTTTGTGATTTATGTGGCTTACAGTTGTTTTTAAATATCACAGTAGCTCAGCATGTGGCATTTGATAGTAGTCCGCAACTACCACAGATAATAATTGTCAACCGCTCGTATTAAAATAATATAATTTTCTTCATATACGTTCGCGAATTATGTTAGAAAACATTTGATATATATTTTGATGTACAATATATTTGTTTTTGTTCCTCGTTTATGAACGGACCGCGCATGCGCATCCTATGACAGATGTCATGTCATAATATCGGACATACATTGAATATGTATTATAATAAATACTAAGTTGTTGTTTCAATAACATCTTCCCGTGGGATCACTGGGGAGGGACTACTATAACATAGTAGTCACAGTGTATACAATGCATAAAGTTTTAAAAGATGTAACACAATTTAAGCGACCATGGTCAATATAGTTAACCAATCTACTAAAAAACCTTAGCCGGTACCAATGTAACTTTGATACCACAGCAGCCTATATCATAAAACACTAGGTTAGTATATGAATGTTTGTAAAAAAAATTTTTTGGCACGAACTTGCATAATCAAAATTAATAAAGTTAACAGTACGGGGGTTTTTCGCGTAGTACCATTTTATTGGATAAGTTATTCAAAATACATTGAAGTAGAAGAAATGTTGGTTAGTCCCCTTGTTATGATGCAGTATGTATGTATGTATGTTCCTTTGGGTAGAGTATTTGCGGTTTTGGTACAAAGTTTTGAGGTTTTGTTTAATGGTCACGTCCCGATTATTATTGTGCAATATATAACTAAAAACGCCACGCGACAATCGACTTTACTCTTACGTAATAAGAATCAAAACTGTAAAAGAGGACATTACTGATTGTTGCGGTTTTAAACAGAACAATACCGTCATCAAAAAGTACCGTTTGCTTTATGAAAATTCTTCAAAAAAAAGCAATGTCAGTCTAGATGGTGCATACTCGTCTCCATAGCGGAGGCGACTTCTACATGTAGAGCTTTCTCTGTAGTAGCAGTTGTTTCCCTTCAAGGACTGCACTCTAGCTTTACATCAGGCGGCGTGTTGTCACATGCCGAAAAATTTGTAAATAATTATTACGTTCACACCATAGTAAACGCTTCCAATGTTTTATAATAATTCAAAGAATAACAGTATAGCGAATTAAACCGTCTCAGACAATAAGCCATTAATCGTAGTAACAGAGTGAACGAAACAGAGGTCTTGTAAAAAAACTGGATAACAACGCATCGATGTCCGTTCACCCCTTTTTAATGATAAAAATCACAATAATTAATGTTTAAACAATAAAAAAAAGGTCCAGCACCATTAATAAGTAGTTACGCATTCCCGACCTCAGAACTGGTCGAGTTACCAATAAATAACACAAGAGACGTACAACAAAAGTGAAAAGTGACGCGTGTTTCTATGAATTATGCGTTCCATTACTCCCTTATTTTGACAAAGCGGTCATTAGAGGCGCAATAAAGACGGCGATGGATGCGATCGTCGGCGTAATAGTTGATATAATACGTGACACGGTAGACGCTGAGAGATCAGATATAGGCAGTAATAATAAAAAGTTGTAACTATAAATTGTCGCAATGTGTTGAAGTAACTCGCTTATGTGTAGGCTGTAAATATTCTAATCACACGTTTTGATGACTTATAACAATATACAGGGTGTTCCAGGATGATGGACAGGCCTACTTTGGATATTAGGTCTGTTATTGTCGTTTGTTTTTAATAAATCGATTGGTGTTCTTTGCTCTGGCTTTAAAGAGTCAAAAATATATGCCACAAATATCCCTGGTAATAAAGTGGACGAAATTGGTGAATTTTTTTTTTTAATAATTAACAGATTACTTTCCTTGTCCTCGTAGTCTCATCGCACTTCTCACTATATTTTAAGCAATTATGTGTTTTTGACTTTCGGTATAAGAAGGTATGAAAATGTGTTTTTATGAAATGATATAATGAATGGAATTTCCAGGTCATATTTAAAAAGGTCTCCTAATACAGAAGGATTTGCTATCTCTAATCGTTGAGGTCTTTGGACTGCCCCTAATGTCGAGACACTCTGTATAAATTAGTAATACCCGTAATATTGTTATATTGAAACTATCTTCTAATTCACTTATACGATGATCCCTTCATGGCGTGTTGAATGTATTAAATGAGGTACTGAGCAGAATGCTTTAGACAAGTCCATTAAAAGATTTAATATATATAAATCAATATTAGTTTACTTCTGCCATTTTATTTAGCTCCTTAATAAACATACGCAATTGACTCCGTTTTTGATACCTATATTCGAGTTTAATTGATACGTAGGAAGTAAATATTTGCACCAAGTTAAAATTCATTCGCCACTTATAACAGTCAGGTCTAGTCCCAGTTATATCTAAAATAGCTTCATATTTTAATCTTTACTAAAATTCTAACTAAAATTTGAAGGGAAAATTAAAACACTCGTCATTGGTTCACACTTGTTCACGAGCATTTATTGAATAATAATGATGACCGCCAATAAACTTTTTTTTAATTTCTAAAATACAGACAACGTTAAAGACCCATAAAAAGTTATTTCTAAAAGTTCTGTCTACCCCATTAACTATAATGAGTAGTGAAGTATCGCATATAAAGAATGAGAAATTAAACAAGTGTGAAGCGTGTACGCACATATAGGCTTAATCGCAACAAGTTTTTGTAAGGAGTGCTGCAGGGTATCGCATCGGGTCCCATACTTAATAATAGTAGACCTAACATAGTTGACTTTTAATTGACACCAGCTACAACTAGTTCTATTATAATTATATTGGGAAATTTACTTCGCTATTCATGAGTTTCATATTTGTTATTTTATAGGTGCTATTAAAGAGTGGTAGGCAGACGTATGATGGTTATTTACTCGGTCTGACTTTGGGGTAGTATAACCACTTTTGAATGTAACACCCGTGAAGTGATTTTGTTGCATAGAGGAGTGTGCGCTGTTAATCTACATGGTGCACATTTGTCTCCTCATGTCGGCATAGCGGAGGCGACTGCTACCCGTAGAGATTTATCTGACCGCACTATAGCTTAATATCAGGCGGAGCGGCCGTGGTCTAGCGGTAAGACGCGTGAACTCACGATCGATGAGACACGTGTTCGAACCTCGCTAATTCTGACCGGTACCAATGTGTTATGTGTACTTTAGTCGCTCAGTGCCTATAGGCATTATTAAAGAGTGGTAGGCAGACTGATGATGGTTATTAGTCCAGTCTGCCGTCCTGGGGTAGTACCACCACTTTCGAATGTGAAGTGAAGTGACCTTGTCGCGTTTCGGGAATAGTTTGGAAGTAGCCAGGTATAGCGAGAGGAGTGTGCACTGTCAATCTGGATGATGCATCCTCGTCTCCTCAGACCGGCATAGTGGAGGCGATTGCTGCCCATTTAGATTTATCTGACCGCGCTCTAGCTTTACATCTTTACATTACAGGCGAAGTGTTGGCATATGCCGAGCTACAATAAAAAATGATATTTTTGAAGCGAAGTTTACTGCCGTGAATTAAACTCATTCGAAACTTGTTTTTATCATTTTTAGCATAGATTTTCCGAGTAGTCGGTGTTCTACTCCGTTGGATGTAACGCCGAATAGATCAAGCAATTAAGCAAATGTTATAATTATTCAAAATAAAACAGAAACTAGAAATAGTATCAATAAAGAACGGATATCAATCAATGTTAATATGCAAATTGATATAATTATGTATGTATGTGAGCGTATGGCTGTGTGTGTGGTCGCCGTTTTAATATCTGTCATTTTATTAATACACTTTAAGTTTAGTACTCCGACTGAATACTAAATACATTTATATGATAAACTGACTTACAATATACGGGTAAGTTTGATTGACAGTTCATTTTTTTGCAATTTCTTTGGTGTAGTAGTACTGTCGCTGCACAGTACACAAATTGAGATAACGACGGGGCACGATGAACGTGAGATGGAAGGGCACACCTCCGAGCTAGGTTATTTTTATATGTTCTATTCATATTATTTTTATTGTAGCTCGGCATGTGACAACACTCCGCCTGATGTAAAGCTAAAGTGCGGTCCATGAACGGAAACAACTGCTACTACAGAGAAAAGTGTGCGGGTAGCAGTCGCCTCCACTATGCCGGCTTGAGGAGACGAGCATGTACCATCTTAGATTGACAGTGCACACTCCTCTCGTTCTATCTGGCAACTTCAAACTATTCCCGAAACGCGACAAGGTCACTTCACGGGTGTTACATTCGAAAGTGGTGGCACTACCCCAACACGGTAGACTGGACAAATAACCTACGTTAACAAACTGAAAAAAAATTGATATATCCATTGCACAAAGATTTAAAAATGATTGTATAATATTAGGTGCTTACATATGAAATTGGCGTTTTGTATGGGAGGAACAAAAAGTCGAATATTTTTAAATATAATATATTTAATTAATCAAAGTATGAACCATTGTTTTCTATGCACTTTTGCCATCTCGTAGGTAGTTCATTGATCCCTTTACTAAAAAAACCAGTCGGACGGGAATCAATAAAATCTGTGAAGGCGATTTGGACTGCCCCATCAGAGTTGAATTTTTTCCCTTGCAAGAAGTTGTCCAAATTTCGAAAAAAATGGTAATCTGTTGGAGCAAGGTCCGGGGAGTACGGAGGATGTCTTAGACATTCCAATTGAAGCTCTTCTAATTTGGTAGCCGTCTGTTGTGCAGTGTGTGGTCTAGCGTTGTCGTGAAGCAGCAGTGGCGTGGAGCGATTGACCAGCCTAGGTTGTTTAGCCGCTAGCTTTTCCATCATGGTTTGCAATTGCTGACAATAGACATCAGCCGTAATAGTCTGGCCAGATTTGAGAAAACTGTAATGAACAATACCGGCACTAGTCCACCAAACGCTTACAAGTAACTTTTTTGCGGTTAATTTTCGCTTGGGGCAGGATTTGGCTGGTTGGCCAGGATCCAACCATTGCGCTGAGCGCTTTCGATTATCGTAAAGAATCCATTTTTCATCACAGGTAATGATTCGGTTTAAAATACCTTTATTATTGTGCCGGTTCAGTAATGTAACGCAGCAGTCGACGCGCGTTTGCCGGTTTGCTTCAGTCAATTCGTGAGGTACCCACCTTTCAAGCTTTTTAATCTTCCCAATTTGCTTCAAGTGAATTAAAACAGTTTTATCACTAACACCGCAGCCTGCAGCTAACTCGGACGTGGTTTGCGATGGATCCGCTTCCACAATAGCCTTCAATACTTCATTATCAACTTGGGTCTCAGGCCGTCCACGGGGCTTGTTCTGCAGGTCGAAATTTCCAGAACGAAAACGTTGGAACCAAAAACGAACTGTGTTTTCTTTTGCGACATGTCCGTCATACACATCATTCACCCTTCGAGTCGTTTCCGCAGCACTAGTGCCACGGCGGAACTCGTACTCGTAAATAATGCGATATTTTAAGTTTTCCATTTTGTAAAATGAGTGACGCAAACAGAAAAAAACAGAAGAAAAAAAACAAATGAATGACGGTCATCGAAGGATAAATACATGAGTAAATAGCTGTGAAAATTTGAATTTGGAATTCCTTACCAAAGAGGAGAAAATCGTGATTAAAGTGGCCAGTAGGAAAAACGCCAATTTGATATGTAAGCACCTAATATTGAATATCTTTGTTACTATAGTAATCCATGACATGTTAATAAATTATTTTATTTGATTTGAAATATTATTATTCAAAAAGAAAGTTAGTAGCTGCGAGGCACGATTCCGATACGAGAGATTTTTGCTCCTTATACCATAAAAATTCAGCATCTTTCATCCAAAAGAGCGGCCGTGGTCTGGCGGTAAGAGGCGTGAACTCACGATCGGTGAGACCGGTGTTCAAACCCTAAATATTGATCAATATAATGCCTACGATACAAGTTTAGTATAGGCATTAATAATATTGGATTGTCGCTCACATCGGAAGCGAAATTTTCTATTTATCTGATTCATTGATCTTTGAATGTTCGGATCAATTTCAATGATTTTTTTAATAGAAATTGTAATAGAATTTTAACACTTATTTCTTGATTATACACTTGATTTCACTATTAAAGAGTGGTAGGCAGACTGATGTTATTTATCCAGTCTGGCGTCCTGGGGCAGTACCACCACTTTCGAATGTAACACCCGTGAAGTGACTTTGTCGCGTTTCGGGAATAGTTTGAAAGTAGTCAGGTATAACTCGAGGAGTGTGCACTGTCAATCTAAGATGGTACATGCTCGTCTCTTTAAGCCGGCATAGTTTCCGGCAGTTGTTTCCATTCTTGGACCGCACTCTAGCTTTACATCAGGCGGAGTGTTGTCACATGCCGAGCTACATGAAAAAAAAAAAGAAAAAAATGAACATTATTGCGTGTAGTTAATTTGATTCAGTGGAGAACAATGCACGTATTGTATAATAATAATTGAAATTGTAATAAAGTTAAAGTTGTTTAAATTGGGCGCAATTGTGTGATGAAATAATATGTAATTATAGTGTACCAACCAACCGTAAACCGTCTAAGGAACTATGTAATAACTAAAATGGACGTTTGCCATTTTGTTTCTGAATGTATTTCATTGTAAATAATCGCACGCTCTACAGATATAACTAACTAAAATTACAAAAGAAAAGAAACTATGTAATTTTTTCTAATTGCAGCTCACAAAACTACATTTCCACGTCTAGTCTAGCCTGGCAGTCGCCTCCGCTATGCCGGCCTGATAAGACGAGTATACACAATCTAAATTGACAACGTACACTAATCTCATTATAGCTGGCTAATTCCAAACTATTCCCGAAACGCGACAAGATTACTTCACGGGTGTGTAATTCGAAAGTGGTGGTACTACCCTAGAACGGCAGACTGGACGAATAACCATCATCAGTCTGCCTACCAGACTGTATATCAGTTGATAGGTTACACAAATAATTATGTGCTAAGATTAAATGTAACATTTGTGTTCGTAAATTGTTGATCAGTGAGTCAATTTGTACATGATAACCGCGGGTGGGTGAAGGCAGGCAGGCAGAGGGGAGGGGTGAAGTGAGACCTCTCAATCGCTATATACAAAGTGCTAATAGTCCGATAACTGGAAATACATGACACTAACGCTATAAATTTAACCCTTAACTATAAACCAGTGATGTTCAAACTTTTTATTTGAAGTGACTTTGTCGCGTTTCGGGAGCAATTTGAAAGTAGCCAGGTATAACGAGAGGAGTGTGCACTGTCAATCTAAGATGGTACATGCTCGTCTCCTCAAGCCGGCATAGTAGAGGCGATTGCTGCCCGCAAAGGTTTCTCTGTAGTAGCAGTTGTTTCATGGACCGCACTCTAGCTTTACATCAGGCGGAGTGTTGTCACATGCCGAGCTACAATTAAAAAAAAAACACCAAAATGTCAACACTGGCATGCAGTAATGCAGTGTTGGGGTAGTACCACCACTTTCGAATTACACCCGTGAAGTGACGTTTGCGTTTCGGAAGCAGTTTGAAAGTAGCCAGGTATAGCGAGAGGAATGTGCACCGTCAATTTGAATAGTGCATATTCGTCTCTTCAAGCCGGCATAGCAGATGCGACTGCTACTTATAGAGATTTCTCTGTAGTAGCAGTTGTTTCCGTTGATGGACCGCACTCTAGCTTTACATCTAATTGCTATTAATTAATATTTCTTCTAAGATTATTGTAGACCGAGATGATCAATGTTGCATAAAACCTTTAGACTTTGAGAATCTCAGCGCCAGCATCTCTAGTAGTCGGTGTGTTCCTAGAGAATACAATAAAGGGATTTTGAATGTTATACTGAAGACAATAAGAGCTCGAATAGCATGTGTTGTCGAGAAATGTTAACATGCTTTCAGATGTTAATGAGGGATAAAAGGTTCTCGATGTTGTTTATTGTTTTACAACATTTGTTAAACCATTTAAAGAACAATTTAATTCATACACTTGAAGTTCATACATTGTTATTTGTTACTACATAATATATTTAAAGTTCTTGAGATTTTAAGGTTTCTTAGGATTGTGCAAAAATATACTTATGTAGAAATTATATCTCTCTTGTTAGACCATTTTCCGAACTAAAAATGTTTGTGATTAGACAACGAGCGGCCATAGCAGCTTAATCGCGCAAAAGGTGTCTGCCGGCATAGCGGAGGCGATTTTTTAAATTGTAACTCGGCAATATGATAACACTCCGCCTAATGTAAAGCTAGAGTGCGGTCTATGAACGAAAACAACTGGTACTACAGAAAAATAAATCTTGTTACGTTATCTGAGCCTTGAATTAAACTTGTTTAAATTTCAATAACCATTAAAATACTGTTACGTTCGTGGGGGGCTACAAAATAAATAATACACGACTTCGGTCTTCACACTGATTTATTGCATACGACACACAATAACGTAGAAGCAGGAGTGGTACGATAGTCGCTGGATAGCCTTCAGTCGCTGTTCAGTATCGCTTGGTATCGCAGGAGTTGCTTGTATCGCATCCAGAATGAGACTACTTTTTGGGACACTCGGGTGTCGGTATTTATACTCAAATAGGAGGAAGCTTCGAGAAAGATCTCGTCGAAGTTGTTTACTAATTATAATGTAAACAAGGTCACAGGTTACGCCACTTTTGTGGGCGTGGCCAAGTTGTTTACGCTACGCCGCTTATACGAGAACTTTCTAGAAACTTCGACACATGCTATCTCTCTCGCACCCCAGGTGCACGTAACAATACGTTATCAAAACCTCTACTGTATAACATTGTATATTATTCCCGCAAGTCCAGTTCCCATAGGGTTTTTACAGTATTCGTAACCTTTCATCTGCACCTTGCTCACAATGTTATTTCTAAACTATTTTTTTCTCTTGTTACTACCCTGTGTTTTACTAGTGGGGGCTTACTATGAACGTTTGCGTCTACATATTGTGTTACTGGACTATTTTTTTTTTTATTTTTTTTTTTTTTTCTTATGCTTAATAGGCAAGCGTTTGACCACACCCTGCCTGGTGTTAAGCAGTGATGTGGTCTAAGGTGGAGCACGCCTGCCTATGAGGTACCTGTTCACCTTCGATTTGAAGAGACCTATGTTGTACGTGTCGGGAAACACAGACACCGGGAGGGAGTTCCACAGTTTCGCAGTACGCACGAGGAACGTGTTGTCAAAACGCCTCGTACGTACTTTAGGAACTTGAACCATAAACGGATGGTACCTCTCCGGGTGCCTGGACGTCCGATAGAAGTTTTTTTTTTTTGATGAACTATATTTTAATGAACTATACATATGTAAAATAGTTCTAGTGTAAATGTACGAGCAGTAAAACAAATTTTGCGGGGAATTAGATCAATTTCATTATTTTAATATTCTACCGGATCATTATAGTATTACAAAGAAATTAATTTAAAATAATTAAATCGATTGATCATGGTACCCAACGACATCTGAACACAACGTCGGTTACACGTTTCAACAAACATTGTGCAAGCTTTTATCTTCTTTATTAGTTCAACAAAAGGTTCAATTTAATTAAACATTGATTATTGTTTCTCTGCTCTAGTGAGTACCAATTACAGGAGGCATCCATTTTTAATCGGTCACTTCCTATTTTGTGTGTTTGATGGTTGGAATGGATTCTTGTTTTTAGTTTTTTTGTTTTGTTACATTTTGACCTGCGTTTTTTAAGTAGCCTATCTGTTAGGGACCTCACTGT
This sequence comes from Tinea pellionella, assembly GCA_948150575.1. Lineage (NCBI taxonomy): Eukaryota > Metazoa > Arthropoda > Insecta > Lepidoptera > Tineidae > Tinea > Tinea pellionella. The sequence continues at coordinate 8,344,130 of OX411261.1, read as the reverse complement.
AGTTTTGAATATTTGTTTCTTTTGATGCTTTGTAGTGTTAGGTTAATTACGTCATACAAACATGAGAAGGAAGGCTTCGTGAAGTGGGTTCTGAATCAATTTTTGATGCAGTTTTTCTCGGTGAAAACTTAACGATTTCACTTTTATCTAAAGGTTATTTAGTTAATTCAATCTTACATTAAATGTATGTGAAAATAATAGATTTTTCATGCGCGTCGAAGCAATCATATTCTTAAGGTGATTGGAAGATGTTAGTCGAAGTGTCTACTGTCACATGTTGGACTACTATGTAGAAAACCCATTGGTGATTAAAAGTTTATCTACAAATCGAGCACTATATTAGGTATATGGCGGTGGTCATGCTACCACGCAATCAACGTAATAACCGCGCAGATGATACACCGCGCGCCGGACAACCTGCTGTGCGCACGCGCAAATAAACACACCACACGTCCACATTCATATAAGGACAGGATATTACATACACATTTGTACTATATTATTTTGTAAATTTTGTAATTAATAAATTTTTTACTGTTAAATTCGTTTTTTTTTAAATGTTTGTTTTGATTCAATTATTTTAACACTCATCTCCTCAGGCCGGCATAGTGGAGGCGACTGCTGCCCTGTAGAGATTTCTCTGTAATAGCAGTAGTTTCCGTTCATGGACCGCACTCTAGCTTTACATCAGGCGGAGTGTTGTCACATGCCGAGCTACAATAAAAAAAAAATTAGAACCAAACATAAACTGTTCAGTATTAACATTTTTTTTTCATTTAATTATTTTTTCTCTTAACAAAATCAAAACGCATTCTCTGAAACTTGTGGTCAAAGTTGCCGCTTTCTGCGTCAATACATAAAATTATATTGAAATGTAATTTGCGTGTTGGAATGAAACTGTAACAATGTTTCAAATTGTAATATACTTCATTATCCTTTTTTGTATACCATCGTCTGGTAACATCACTATAACAAAATGACAAACTAAATTCATCCTTAACTCTTTGATATAATATTGAAATTACATTGTCACTCGTTCATTGATCATCAACATGAGTCGTATTAAAGTTTTATACAAAACTGTAACATACGTTTAAAGGATTACAGTCGGGATTTGTATAGAGGTCGGCGGCGGGCAGGTGGTGTCAGTGGCGCGTATTGGGTGGGTGTGGTTGATACCAGACGTGGTGCAACGGGTTCAAGGACAATTATTCATCAATTCCCGTTAAAAGATACGATCACAATCACCTTGTTGTTTTTCGGAAGCAATTTGTAAGTAGCCAGGTCTAGATGGTACATGTTGGTCTCCTCAAGCCTGCATAGCGGAAGCGACTGCTGCCCGCACAGGTATCTCTGTAGTAGCAGTTGTTTCCATTCATGGACCGCACTCTAGCTTTACATCAGGCGGAGTGTTGTCACATCCCGAGCTACAAGTAAAAAAATCCACATCTTCATCAGACTACTTTGAATTTTATCTCGAAACGCGATAAAATCACTTCACGGGTGTGTAACATGAAAGCGTGGTACCCCACAGGCTAAACGATCCCCGCACGGACTAAAAGGTCTGGGCAGTCCTTTGTTGGGATCTGGGATCCTTCAAACGCGATGTACAGCATCTCACAAAGCCAGCATGGCGGATGCGACTGCTGTCTGGCTTCTAGCTTAACATCAGGTGGGGTGCCGTCTTACGACGAGCTAAAATAAAAAACAACAAATTACCCGGAGACGGTAGAGTGGCCTAATAACCATCATCAGTATGTTTTATTCAAATTAATTTATTAGTATAAATTATATTACGTTATTAAATACATATGAAAATGAATTATTTGTGAAAGGTGAAGTATGGCGAGCGGGTTGCATTATGTCAGAATTGAACAGCGTTTTATTATTGAACTAAAACCTTTCACGTAATAAATTCTTCTCAGTTTTATCGTGAGCTTTATGGTGTGAACTTTTACTTTATTTTATGTTTAATTAAACTCTAAATTATGTCCGTATAAAGGCTACTTCTGAGAATGAACATAAACATTTTTGTTACTTTCCTCATTGCTAGTATCCATGAGTGCAACTCAGCATAGCGGAGGCGGCAGGCAGCTGTCTCTGATCATGGAACTTGCACAAGATGCTAAATTAATAAAGAAATGTAATTTTTCTTATTAATATGAGATTTATTTAATTATTACGAATTATTTAAGTTTACATCTCCTGAAGTATGAAAACTTTTCTCCCCATACTTTTCGCTTACACCTTATGCATTAACCCTTGATAAAAATATGATGGACGAACGACCGGTTTGTGCGAGGAGATTTTTTGTCCTATATTTCAAATTTTTTTAAATTTTATTTCGTCATAGGATGACGTTCCCTGCAACTTTTGTTCTGGAACAATTTCCTGGAGTCGTTTCGTTTCCGAGATATCGCGGTCACATCCAGCCTTGATTAAGATTTGGCAAAATCCTTTCTTAGTACACATCTACACTATAATACGAAGCTACCCTTCTAATTTGAAGTCGCTACCTATCATAGTTTTGGCTGTACGTTCACTGAATCAGGACTTCTTCTTTTATATACAAATCTTATTGTGGAAGGGGTGGTCAGAGCTTTTGGAAGTTCCAGAACAAAAAACGTATTTAAAAGGATCTTTGAATTGAGAGAGCAAACAGGTTTGTTATCTCTGAATAACGGATGCAAGTAATTGCATATTAATTTTATCACTATCGAGCGCATGCATTCAATTGATTTTCACTTCATTTGTCGCTATCGAGTCATATCAAACCTACGTCTACTCGATTAACTATAATTTCTAATACATTAATTACTTTATGAGAGCTTTCTTCGGCCGCTGCGTACTAATTTATCAATAACAAGCAATGTTATATATTATCGACTCGAATTTATTTAATGATGTATTTATTTTAATAAGCTTTCTAAATTAGATATTAAATTAAGATCAATGGAGCTCTTTGGCTGCAGCGCTAAAGACACCGTCTCGCGACTACTCTTCTATTAGATATATGTATTTGTAAATTTTCAGTGAAAATTGATTTATTATTATCTTTTTTGGCATATGACAAAACTTCGCCTGATGTAAAGCTAGAGTGCGGTCCATGAAAGGAAACAATTTCTACAGCAGTCGCCTCTGCTATGCAGTTTTTATGAAACGAATGTGCATCATCCAGATTGACAGTGCATAACCCTCTCCCGGTTTACCTGGCTACATCCATACTAATCGTGAATCGCGAATTTGATTAATCCGTAATTTGTTTGCAGTTATTTTTTAAATTACGTGTTTATGTATACTTTAAGTAAAACATAATTGTAATAGTATTGTAAGATGCCACAGTAATTATGTAAAATTGTAAGTACCTATAAAATATTGAAACTTTTACAACGCGGCGAAAAGTCCGTCAATTTTCACAGCAATAACTTTACTATATGTATATTTCCCTCTCGTTTCCTCTCATGTATTAGAATATTGTTTGTCTCGTCGTAGATAGGTGGATACTCGCCCGTTCGTCGCGGTGAAACCTTCATGTCAGTTTGTTGCGCCTGCGCGGCGATACAGTCGTGCTTTTCGAGTGAGCTTGGTTATTGGCGCGGTTTTCTTAGTTGCCGATTCCTTTTTATACATAAGTCCCATGTGAGTCCCAGCTTCATCATGTGATTTAGTGGATAGTGGATTTGTTAGTCGGATACGGTTGTGTTGTCAAAAGTGTAGTGATGTGTTCAGAGTGAAGTGTAAAAATTACGGTTAACTAATTTTTTGTGTTTTGTTTTTGGCATTTGCGTTTATTTGAAGCAATCTGCATTGAATTTGAAAGATTATTATGTTATTGATTGAAACGATCTTTAATATTTTCTTGTATAGAATATGAAATAAGTTTTTTTTTAAATCTAAAATGAGGAAGCACCGCATGACCCACAAAACTAAAGTATACTTTACGTAGCTATCACATAGCCATCTCTTTCAATATTTTAATTACAATTTGAATTTCAAATTAGAATTGACGACGCCATCAATAAGAAAATGTAAATAGCTTTTTGCTACATCGTTTCCAATAGAGTTAATGAAATGTTCGCGGAATCCGTTTCTTTATTATTGATACCTTTCATTGTGAACGATTTTTATTTAATTATATTCTTTTATTTGATACAATGGTGTTATAAGTTTTTAATTTCAAAGGAGAATGCCCATTCGCCTAAGAGAAATGGACCCACAATTTTGTTTTCGAGTTTCACGATAATTTTAAGTTAATTTTGTAGAAAAATAAATCTACTTGCTTATTACCAATCAGTTTTAATTTTTTCACCCGGATTATTGAGTAATTAGATGTTTTCTGTTGTAATATTGAGGTTATTATTATATTAAATGCTTTAATAATTGATGACATCTGTTTTTTGTGTAATTAAATATTTTCTATTGATTGGTAAATGATGTGTTGACATAATTAAAATGAATGAAAAAAGAAATAAGTTATTATTTTAGAATATTGTTTTGTTACTAAATTATTAGGTTTCAAGTGGGCCCAATACTCCTTTAATATTTAACTTTAACACGTGTCTAGAGAAGAGGAGTGTGCGCTTTGTAACAGGTGCATAACTGCACTCTTCGAGTTTGATTGCTTGCTGCCTGCACATTTCTCTCTGTAGTAGCAGTTGTGTCCGTTCATAGTCCGCACTCTAGCTTAACATTAAAAATAGTGAAAGCCTACCAAAACTCAAGAAACATAAAATCAAAGGACAATGCCCTATTTTGGGACCACAATAGTTTTCACAACAATATTCTAAAAAAGTCATATTTTTCAATAACCCGTAAAATAAAACTAATTGGTTCAAATGTGGATTTATTTTCCTACAAAATTAACTAAAAATCAATGACAAGTTAAAAAAAATATTGTGGGACTGTAACATAGGTTATTTTTCATACGCTAACCCTAATAGAAACACGTGCGATGCAATAGAATGCAATTTTTCATAATGCACTTTGTGATTGGTTCTGGTGCAAGTTTATGATACTGATTTGTTGTGAAATTGTTCAAATATAACCTAACGCGGAATAAAACTTACCTACGTATAATATCTACCTAGGTACGAACTATTATTTGTAATGAATTTATTTCAAAAACCTTAAATGCATATTGTTGCCAATTGTCTACATTCAAAAGTATTCAAAAACCTGAGTATCTGCGTTTGCACAGAACTTTCACGTACTGAGTGCATAAAACGCTTTGTGTCATGACAAAAACAGGAATTGATCTTTTAAATTATTATTTACGTAATCTATGACAAATATTAAATACGATACGATGTGTAAGACAACAAAAATAAAAGAAATTGCTAACATAACCTCAAAGTTTAACAAAATTACATACCCATTGTCCGGATAGAACCGGTCGTCTGTCACCGTGTTGGGCAGGCCTGCTTTAGTGCAAATAGATTAGTTGTTAACAACCAGTTGCCTGATGAAGACCTCATGCAGCATGCTAATTGTAATGCAATCACATCAATCAATAACCACCATCTTTATTTCTCATTTATTTAATTAACATATTATATTTCCAAAGTCACTTATTATAAATCTACACTAATATTATAAAGCTGAAGAGTTTGTTTGTTTGAACGCGCTAATCTCAGGAACTACTGGTTCGATTTGAAAAATTCTTTTTGTGTTGGATAGATCATTTATCGAGGAAGGCTATAGGCTATATAACATCACGTTGCGACTAATAGGAGCGAAGAAACAGTCGAAAATGTGGAAAAAACGGGGAATATTGTTCATCTTTGAGGGCTTCTGTTGCGTTGCGATGTTAAATATGAGGTATTCATTTCTTACTTTTCATACTTCGAGAGCTGTTAAATTGATAAGCCCGGGTAGCACCAACAGCTAGTATATAATAAATCTCAACATTTGTATCCATTCAAGTATTTGCATTAATTTTAAATATTTAGTTTTTAAGCGGTCGCCACCGCTATATCAGATTGAGGAGACGAATGTTAACAGTGCATACTCCTCATATTATTCTCATGAATTTCCAAGTTGACCCCAGAAGTCGTCTATATCACTTCACGGGTGTTTTTTTTCTTGGCATGTGACCGTCAGGTTGACAATGCCCACTCCTCTCGCTATACCTACTACATCCAAGGGTTACATTCGAAAGCGGTGGTACTGCTTCAACACGGCACACTGGGCTAATAACCATCATCAATCTGCCTACGTTTGTTTTTAAACTCGTGGCCTATAGGACTAAATGATGAATTTATAAAGTTAATAAGTTATATACATAAAATCAAATTATTAAACAATAATTAGCAAAAAATTACTAAAAATACAATTATCATAGAAAAATTTGTATATAACAGTGGAGTACAAATTTTAGAGTTTTATCTCGTGTCCTAAAAATGTGTACGGGAAGAGTGTCGCCGGCCTCATAGCGTCTGGAATCCAATCCCACGCGACGTGTTGCAGGCCTAATTTTAAACGGAGTATTCATTGAAGACACCATTCCGTATGCCTTTGGGGCATTATTAATATCAAGAGGTACCTGCTGCTAACTTCGCATCCGTACCCTGTCCCGCCTCGAGCACGATACACCTACATGCTCGCCAATATTGTGGCCGCTAATAGTTTTTAATGTAGGTTTTGGAGTCATTTTAAATGGCCTAGGTCTTTCTAGAAAATATTACCTGCAAAGAGACGGATTTTTAAAAGCGATAGTCTAGCGGCAGACTCGCGATCTATGTGATCCTTGTTCGAATCTCGATAATTATGATAGGTACCAATGTGCTTTGTTCGCTCAGTACAAGCCCTATTATAGAGGCATTGAAAAAAAATAAAGCGAATAGAAAATTTTAAATAGTTATTATTAATATAACGAGAGGAGTGTGCGTACTCGTTCTCCTCAGGCCGGCATAGTGGAGGCGACCGCTGCCCGTAGAGATTTCTCAATTGTTTCCGTTTATGGACCGCAGTCTAGCTTTACATCAGGCGGAGTGTTGTCATATGCCGAGCTGCAAAAAAAAGATATTAATGATCAATTGGCATCCTTTGTCTGTTACGGCCTAAAACGTTGCTGCTTACCTCATTCTTTAGTATTTTTTCTATATGTAAAAATTATTAGGTGCAAGATATATGCAAAACTGAATGATCGTATAGGGCGCGCGTGGTCGCCGCATGCCTACCCATGCAAATGAGCGGCAAAAAACAACCATTATCTCGTGTACATCTGTCCCGCTCGCACGCACACTAATCAATATACAAGCGAGAGGGACAAACAGATGTTTATCTTGTTTTATAATAATTCTCGGAGCCGGCTATTATCGTAATGTGGGACTTTTGTAAGCTACTGTTAACTTTGTTTGAAGCTTTCCTTTTTCTTAATGAAAATTACATTTTTTTGGCAATATTTTTACTATCCGATAGGAGTTTTGGTAATTACTCGTGTATAGATCGCGTCAAACTTTATGGCGTCTCGGAAGTTAGCTGCGAGCGCTTTTTCGCGATAATACAGTCAATTAAGAGTTAATTTAAATATGAATTTGACAGAATATGGCAGCCCTTCCCTCTCATGTTCAGCGTGCCACATTGACACCTCAATTTGTGTACTGCGCAGTGACTCGTGCCTAATTTCGGATAATATAAAGTGTGGTCCGTACTATACTAATTATGGTTGATGTTGGCGCAAACTGCAAATGTGGGATTTTTAAAAAGTAATAAAATATTTATGACCAAAGTTCCATTACAAATTTCACTCTCACATGAGAACCTATATGAATGTAGTCGGTATGTAAATCACTCGCTTTTATTGAAATGGTGTTTTTCAACTCTTTCGTTTAAATGTTTTAATCATCGCGTTCGCACAAGCGTTCGCTGCTCTGAAAATGTACAATATCAATTTTGAGTCATTTTATTAAAACGTAACTTATTTGGAATGTACAATCAGTGATCCGTTAGCTGCACCACCTTGAGGACTATTTATGCTTGAGTTGTTTAACAAACTCATTTTCAACTGCTTGGATTGCTACTGTACATTTTTTTTTAAATGCCTGTACTAAACTAGTGTTTGTATCACGGGAACTGAACGACCAAAGTACATATAACATAGTTGCATTAGTTAGAATTTAACGAGGTTCGAACACGGGTCTTCGGGTGAGTTCATGCCTTCTATCTCTAAACCACGGCCACAAATAGAGAGTGAGTGGAATCTGTAAACTTACAGAACCCCTGTTCGAACCTCGCAAAATTCTGACCAGTACTAATGTAACTATGTTTTATGTTAGGAGGTAAACCGTATGACCACGGACCCACAAGACAGGCTTTGGCAGTGTAGGTCGTCCTCTAAACTTGATTGTTAATTGTAAATGAATAAATAAATAAAAAATTTACAACCACTAGTTTAGTTTAGGGTTTGAAAATAATTGATTTTATTACCTACTAGCTGACCCGGCAAACTTCGTATCGCCTCAGGATTTGATTTCTGAACGACTTTTTAAATTTCATTGATTTCTGAACGACTTTTAAATTTAATTGATTTCTGAACGACGGGACGAACATCAAATGTTTGACATTCAAAACCAAAGGAATAGTTTTTACTATATTCCAAGCATTTTTTTTCATATTTCCTCGCCTTTTAAACCTTCCCTGGACTTCCACAAATAATTCAAAACCAAAATTAGCCAAAGCAGTCCAGCCGTTCTCGAGTTGATATAGATTTTACAATATTTCTTCAGTTCCGATAGATAGTAATGAATATTTATTTAGTGAAATAATCTATTGTAAATGTTGAAGAGTATAAAATGCCATAGACAAACAGGTAATAAAACGAGTGCTCTAAGTGTTAGGTATGCGGTCGCGACACTCTCCCACCCCGAGGTCCATGAAAAACTGGGAATAACCGTTATATTGCAAATTGCCATATTGGTCGTGTTGTTCCTAAAAAAATACGTTTTATGATTTATTGTATTAGATCGTTTGACATTTTGATGTGTTGCCCGGTTTTATGTTTTTTCCTTCGCTTTACGGCTTCAAGAATAATCTATTAATGTATTCTATGATATATTTTCTAGTTCTGTGATACTCGTATTTACAATTACTTTAGTTTATCGTATTTTTATCGTATCATTTGGAAAGGATGGATGAAAGGAGATTAACTAAAAAGATCTATTGTGCGAAAGTGGATGACAGTGTCGGAAGGGGGCGCCCTAGGAAGACCTTTCTCAGTCAGATCGGTCAACTGCTGAGAAAGGGTCAGACGAGGAACACCCTCAACCGACGTGCATGCATGAGGGGAGTAATGGATGTGGTCGAAGCGAAAGTGTTATGTAGAGAGAGGAGTCGCTGGCGCTCCGTAGTTTCTGCCTACCCCAGTGGGAACAAGGCGTGAGCTAAGTAAGTAAATATCGTATTTTAAAAATTAAATGCGCCGTCCTGTGTGACGTGTGACCTTTTTGCGTGACGTAACTTTTTGGGTCAGTTGGGAAGTGGCCAGGAATGTGCACTGCCAACCTGATGGTGCTCGTTCGTCTCCTCAAGGCGGCATTGCGGAAGCTACCGCTGTCTGCAGAAATTTCTCTGTGGTAGCAGTTGTTTCCATTCAGGAACCGCGGTGCTACAATTAAAAAAATATGCGGTTAAAATAAATTCTAGTGAAAGTGTTATTTACTCAACTAAATGAAGGAATTCCAATAAATCATACTAGACGCAGCAGACTCGATAAAATGTACAAAGCAGGAAGCGAAACAATCGATAGTTTACTCGCACAACCCTAATTGCAGATAGCGTCTCAATCGAACATAGTAATTATTCGAGAACTCGATTAGATAATATCGATATGTGTACATCACTAAAGGGTAGTTAGGGTTGTACCCTATTGTGTTGTTATTTATAGTAATAAGCACTTTGTGTTGGAGTTAATGATTGGTTTCTTGTCTCAGAGGATAGGAAGAATGTAACATGCTTTAATTTCTTGTGTATATATATTTAGGTAGTAGGTACATAGAGTAGATATATAGGGACCATAGACATTGTAGGTCTGTCTGAAGCACCTAACTTAATGATGATGCCTGAAGCAGTTAACATTTATGACCATGTAAAAGTTAAACACTGACTTTGAACAGTTAATGTTGTTCATAAATCACTTTTTATATTAAGTTATTTATGCAATTATACCGTGGTCTAGCGGTATGACGCGTGAACTCACGATCTATGAGACTCGTGTTCGAACCTCGCTAAATTCTGACTGTTATATTTACTTCGGTCGCTCAGTGCTTAAGTGCCTGTATTTGAAACAAAAAATTAAAAAAATTAATAATATTCGTGTAGATTTCTGTTAAAACTCAAATAAGTAACATAAATGCCAAAAACAAAACTAAGAATGTTCAAATAGTGTCAAAGTGCAAGGCAAAATGTCAGCGACGGCCACGAGGCACGTGAAGTCGTCAAACTCTGCTAATATATTGATGTGCAAACAATGGTGGAAAGTGTGCTGGCTGTACGGCGATCAAGAGAAATACTACAGACAACTATACGGCAAGAGGAGAGCGCACGCTAACCCATTCACTGAACTGCATGTCGACGATGCGAAACGTCCAGGGGCGCAGATCACCGAACTCACCGACGACTTCTTCGAACAACCCGACGTTATTAATGACGCGGAGAAACGAGACGAAACGAACGGTAATCGTAACACTGGATACACATTCGGTGCGGAAACGGAATCGATATATGGCTTCCACGATTTAAAAACGAATTGGCATAGAGATAAAAGAAGAGTGCCCATACAACATAACTACGACGATTACATGAACGAAGCCAATCTAGACGAAATATGGAGTTCCGGTAATCTGAACGCCGATAGCATAAAGAGCATGTTAGAGAACGGGCTGCCACTATCGGAGCCGACATCTAGAACGCGAGCGCCGCCGCAGATAATAGACTCGAGAGAGAAAATACACAAGAATGGCAACATATTTGGCAAAACATCGAAGACCGTATGTAGGACGCGCAGAGGCGCGATCGTCACCGAGGAAACTGAAATAACTACGGATGGAAGGACGACGGCTAACTTGAAGTTTGAGAGATCGTCGATAAAGTCCGCTCCTAATAAGGTGAAGGAGGTGTTGCAGCCGCTCGAAGAAGACGCGATACTTAACGAATGTATGAGGAAGAAATGTGTCGGGGATCTACTCACTACCACCACAAGGACGCTCGTCACTGTTACGCAAACATCTGTCACCTCGTGTAATGAGTGAGTTGATATTTCATTTATTATTTTATAGGTCGCGTCAAACTTTATGGCGTCTCGGAAGTTAGCTGCGAGCGCTACGCGGGTGTGTACCCTTCCCTCTCACCTTCATTGTACTGATACTTCAATTTGCAGCGCAGCGACTTGTGCCTAACTTCGAAGCCGCCATAAAATTTTGATAAACCGCATAAATTAGACGCTTCTCATTGCTCGCGAACTACTCGTAGCTATATTATTTCTCGTAATTTAATATGCATAAATTACAGAGTACGTTTACGAATTCAATTTGTAACTTATTCTTTGCCTCGAGTTTTATACGGTTCCGTGGACGAGCAGAAGGAAACCGCAAATGTCATTTGGCAGAAAATTACTTTGACCGCGCCCCGACCGCGTCCCGCAACCGACCACAGAACACGCGTTTAATTCACGGTTTTATAGACTTCCTATGCAATGTAGAGACTGTTATCGAGGGATATTATGACGGTTAATATTTAAAAACGCGTTTTAACAACATTCATTTTGAATCAAAAAGTAGGTGATGAATAATATTTTGCCATATTTTACGAGTTTTAAAATCAGTTACGGTTTTTAGTACTTTTTACTTAATTAAACAATTAATTAATAATTTATATAGGTTGCTTTGTTTGCATATATTATTAACTTTCTTATCTGACGTTTATGTTATGATTTGTCGAATGTAGGACGACGACATTTCGCATGTATCTCGTTTTCAAATGATCGACTTTTTTCCGCATTCCTATTTAAATTCAGTAACTTTATTAATGTCTTCCATTTAATAAAGAAATTTTGACGATGTTCTTTTTATGTAAAATGTGTAAATTATATGCATTCCTTTATAATTAAACGATAAAACGGTTGTGTTAAAGAAAAGTTAAATTGGTAGGTAGACTGATCACGGCTAATGCACGGTCTGCCGTCCGTGAGGTGAGCTTGTCGCGTTTCGCGAACAATTTGGATGGCACACATTTGTCTTCTCAAACCGGCATAGCGGAGGCGGCTGCTGCCTGTAAAAAGTTATATGTAGCAGCCCTTGTTTTCGTTCATTGATCGCACTCTAGCTTTACATCAGTGTTGTAATTTCAACTCATTTCCCCGAGCTACAATAAAAAAAGGTCGAATAGGTATTAAAATAATAGAAATATTTGAGGTTATTATTATTTTAAATGCTTTAATAATTGATAATATATGTTTTTTATGTAATTAAACATTGTATATTGATTGGTGAACGATGTGTTGATAATGAATTAATGAAAAAATAAGATATTATTTATTTGGAATATTGATTTGGTAACAAAAGTTCAGCTTGAAAAATGTGACAAATGACAGTGTTACTTTCTTATTTATATCTTAGTAGAGATGTATTTAAAAGTATAAAATATGTTAGTTGAGACGGAGGTAGAGTGCGAATGGTCAGTTGTAGTGCAATGTGCATTCATATATCAATCCATTTAAATGAACATCAAATGTCGAATATGTATCCGGCGCGAGTGAGCCCGCCTCACCATTACGTGACTTAGGTTGTGACTAAGGCGAAGCATTCTTCGAAAGCAACACTTTATACATTACCCAAAAACCTGTGCACGGAAAATATGTTAAAACAAAAATATAATTAAAGGAGAATGCCCATTCGACTAAGAAAAATGGGCCCACAATTTTTTTTTTCGAGTTTGTCGATGATTTTTAGTTAATTTTGTAGTAAAATAAAACTACTTTCTTATTACCAATCAGTTTTAATTTTTCACCCGGGTTATTGAGTAATTAGACTTTTTCTGATGCAGTATTTGAGGTTATTATTATATTAAATGCTTTAATTGATAATATATGTTTTTTATGTAATTGAACATTGTCTATTGATTGGTTAATGATATGTTGATATAATTAAAATGAATTAATAAAAAATAAGATATTATTTTAGAATATTGTTTTGTTACCATACAATTAGGTATCAAGTGGGCCCAATATGGGCATTCTCCTTTATATTGATTTTTATTGTAGCTCGATATATTGTAATCACACTCCGCCTGATTGCTGAATCTAGAGTTCAGTCCATGAGTGGAGACAACTTCGATCACAGAGGCAGGAAATAGTCGCCTCCGCTATGCCGACTTGAAGATTCGAATGTGCATATGCTTCACTTGACGGTTGTTACTCCAGGACGGCAGACTATACATATATGTAATGATAATTATTGAAGCAGTTACCCGCAATCTTCGAATGTAACACCCGTGAAGTGACCTTGTCGCGTTTCGGGAGCAATTTGAAAGTAGCCAGGTATAACGAGAGGTGTGTGCACTATCAATCTAGATGGTGAATACTCGACTCCTCAATCCGACATAGCGGAGGTGACTGCTGCCCGTGGAGGGCAACAATAAATAAAACTCTTTTTTTATTGTAGCTCGGCATGTGACAACACTCCGCCTGATGTAAGCTAGAGTGCGGTCCATGGATAGAGACTACTGCTACTACAGATAAATCTACAGGCAGATAAATTTACATTCAAAAGTGGTGGTACTACCCCAACACGGCAGCCTGGACAAATAACCATCATCAGTCTGCCTACCACTCTTTAATAGCGACCAAAGTACATATAACATAGTTACATTGGTCAGAATTTAGCGAGGTTTGAACACGGGTCTCGTAGATCGTGAGTTTACGCGTCTTACCGCTAGACCACGTTCGCTCTAGCATTTGAAACTGTTCACGTCGACGATTACCCGCAATCTGTAACCATAGACTGTAAAGGAAATATACGGTTTTAACATAATTACTTTATGTAAGATTACACTAATGAGAAATATACTAATCTGACATTTCCACGTGAAGCGGTCCAGTAGTTTTGTAGACCTCTCACACCATGCATAACTCACTTTCGACATTAATAACGTTAACTAAATATAACTATAATTAAATATTAGTTTTTTTTTTGCCTGTTTGGCATTCACTTTCCATTCAAAAAAACCCAAAATCTCCCCTTCGACTGAAGGTTCCGGAACTCAGATTTTTCTGAACTGTTGTTGGGTCTATAGTGCCGATAAATAAATACAAAATAAAGATTTGAGGTTGCTAACAGTATAAACTACGCTCTGGTTTAAGAATCGTTCCAGACTTAGATTGGACGATGCAAGCATTCTTATTGAGCCGGCATAACGGAGACGATTGCACACTTTTTTCTTTTGTTTTTGTTGACGATGTAAAGCTAGAGTGCGGTCCATGAATGGAAACAACTATTACTACAGAGAAACCTGAGAATACGAGCATGTACCATCTTAGATTGACAGTGCACACTTCTCTCTTATACCTGGCTACTTTCAAACTATTACTGAAACGCCACAAGGTCACTTCACGGGTGTTACATTCGAAAGTGGTGGTACTACCCCAGGACGGCAGACTGGGCATATAACCACTCTTTAATAGTGCCTATAGGCACTGAGCGACCAAAGTACATAACATAGTTACATTGGTCAGAATAAGCGAGGTTCGAACGCGGGTCTCATCGATCGTGAGTTCACGCGTCTTACCGCTAGACCACGGCCGCTCTTGTATCCAATGAAGCTTATTCCAGTTTAACATTGTCCATAGCCTATAAAGCAAGACATATTTTAAAATTATCCAGATGAAACGAGAAGAGAATAGCGGAGGGGACTGCTTGCTACTGATTCCGTTCATGGATCGCTTAACATGGGGTAGGTGTGTGTCGAGTTACTGTAGAGAAATAAAAAAACAGGTTCGTAATGTAATGCAGTGAGTGTACTCAAAATTTGTCAGTAGCACGCGATATTTGTTTTACACTTCTCACGTGCACTGTTCACGAGATAAGAGCCTAAAGAGAGGCTGTTACGAATATGTCCGAAGGGTTTTTTTAAATTATTATATACTAGTCGTTGAACGCGACTTCGTGTGCGTATTAACTTTCATACATCTTCTGTTTGATAAAAATCAATTGCTGTTCGTTAGTCTCGCTAAAACTCGAGAACGGCTGGACTCATTTGGCTAATTTTGGTTTTGAATTATTTGTGGAAGTCCAGGGAAGGTTTAAAAGGTGAGTAAATATTAAAAAAATGCTTGGAATATAGTAAAAACTATTCCTTTGGTTTTGAATGTCAAACATTTGATGTTCGTCCCGTCGTTCAGAAATCAATTAAATTTAAAAGTCGTTCAGAAATGCTTTTTTATTTATTGATTCTGAGGCGGTACGAAGTTTGCCGGGTCGGCTAGTATATAATATATCTCTATTTATAACCAAAATAATTCGAAAATTATAATCAAAGCAAAAGTGCCTGAATACAAGCATCAGCTTAGTATAGGTCGATTCAAACTTTATGGCGTCTCGGAAGTTAGCTGCGAGCGCTTTTAAATAAAATTAAGAGTTAATTTTAAGTATTTGACAGAATATGACAGCCCTTCCCTCTCATGTTGAACATGAGCGTGCCACGTTGATACCTCAATTTGTGTACTGCGCAGTGACTCGTGCCTAATTTCGGATAATATAAAGTGTGGGTCGCTATACAGGCATTTAAAAAAAAAAATTTTTCTACATATATTACCTATGTATGTAAAAGGCAATTTCCGTATATTGAAAAGGTTTAACATATAAATAGTGCGATAATTATTGCATTTATTTGTTAGTGGAGCAGTTAATAGTTGACATTTGAATACATTGTAAACCTATCGACACACAAATTACACCTACATGCATCAGTGACCCAGGAAAACCTTATTTACTATGTGTTAAGCTCGATTTTCCTATTTCTTTTTTTGATACGGTAATTGGCATTTTTATGTGTTAGCAATTGGATCGGTTAAATTATTGTGTGATTTTTCTTTGAATTTTATTGTTCAATTGTTTGGTTACCTACGAGAAAGGTGTAATTTTGTTTGATTTATAGCAATTTAGTTAATTATACGTCAAAAAATATAAATCTTATTCTAAAACGGTTACTTACACAATTAAATAACAGTTATTTCTGATAAAAAATAAACAGAAAAACCTTTGCCAAACTAATACTGCCAATAAAACTGCTTGCCACGGAGAAATTACTGCATGCAGCAGTCGCCTCCGCTATGCCGGCTTAAAGAGACGAATACGCACCCTCCACTCGTCATACCAGACTACTTTCAAACTGCTCTCGAAACGCGACAAAGTCACTTCACGGGAGTTACATTTGAAAGTGGTGGTAATATCCATCATCAATCTGCCAAAGTACATATAACAAAGGGTACATTGGTACCGGTCAGAAATTAGCGAGATTTGAACACGGGTCCCACCGCTAGACCACGGCTCTAAGTAATTTTTTTTAAATTTTATATTATTCGTTGTATACAGAATATAACTATGTAACTTTTTTTTTTATATATGGCGTATAACAATTTACCAGTGTCAAAGTAAATATTTTTGCATCAAGTCAACAACATTGTGCATCACGAGTCATTCATTCATCACACTAAAGAGTCAGGTCAAATCTCAGTCAAGTCAAAAATTGCTCCAGTAAAGTGGTGGAATCTTTACTGAAACTTCCTACGGAGTTTTGGAGGGAAAATGGAAACAGAGGTTCTCTTCTTTTGAATTGTTTGCCCACACTCGCGCACGTTCACGAACACTTAATGGTTAATCATCCACCATTATTACACATTAACACAAGTTTAGGAAAATAATTCAAAACAGACAACCTGACGTCTCAAGATGGCCCCCAAAACTTCACTATGTAACTTGATGATGTATATGGAGCAATATTCAATGGTTTAAAAAGTTATTCGAATTTTAGTAGAAATCCGATTTTCACCGGAAAGTGCCAAGTGTAAGCGAAGTGTAAGAGTCTCTATGATCACGAGGAAGTGGCTACGATCGCCGCTGTCGAGTGTTGACCGTTAAACCATAATTCTAAGCAATTTCATATAAAAAAAGCAGTTCATTTTATCCGGAAAGTTACGGTTAAACAATCTGTAACAAACATCTTGTTTAACTATTTTGTATTGTTGTTTAAACTAGTTTTTTTATAGTTTAACAACTTAACAACTCTTTTATATGTAGTTGTTTGCTAGAATTATTTTAACTTGATTTTTTACGTATATAATAAAAGGAGAATGCCTATATTTGGGCCCACTTGATACCTAATTTTTTTATTAATTCATTTTAATTATATCAACATATTGTTTATCGATCAATAGACAATAGTTAATTACATAAAAAACAGATATCATCGATTATTAAAGCATTTAAAATAATAATAACCTCAAATATCGCATCAGAAAATGTCTAATTACTCAATAACCCGGGTGAAAAAATTAAACAGATTGGTAATAAGGAAGTAGAATTGTTTTGCTACAAAATTAACTAAAAATCATTGTCGCGTTTCGGGAATAGTTTGAAAGTAGCCAGGTATAAAAGAGGAGTGTGTACTGTCAATCTAGATGGTGTATGCTCGTCTCCTCAAGCCGGCATAGTGGAGGCGACTGCTGCCCGCACAGGTTTCTCTGTAGTAGCAGTTGTTTCCATTCATGGAGCGCACTCTGGCTTTACATCAGACGGAGTGTTGTCACATGCCGAGCTACAATAAAAAAAAAACTCGAGAAAAAAAATGTGGGCCCATTTTTCTTAGGCGAATGGCCATTTTCCTTTGTATAATTGCCGGCATAGCGGATGCGGAAATTTCGTCTTATCTTAGTAGATAATTTTAATTATATTTGACGGCTTTTTTCGACGGAGTGGTTAGCGCGCGTTATTCTGAAACGCGGAAGTCCCCGGTTCGATTCCCTCAAGATTTTAAAATATTATCATAAAGAGTAACTGTTTATTTCGGCTGGGTATTATAACGTTTGTATTGTCCTTGTCTTGATACAGGGGTATCCTAGCTTGGGTATCCTATGGGTATGTAATTATAAATGGAAAGACAATGTACGTGTAAAGTGAATTAAAAAAAAAAATTTAATGTGTATATCTTTGGTATTTCCCACCACACCGCTATGGGCATTGCAAAAAGGTTTACACTAAGAAATAATTAAACCTAAACGCCTAACTTAACTAAATACCTCAACGAACACTTTTGTAGTTAAACAATAGACAATATGTTGAGTAATCTTCACTCTTATTGCTTTAGATTTAAGTCTGAGAATAGTTTGAATGTGTATCTGGTATTGTATCCGACTAATGAGGGAGGCAGAATAATGCAATGTTAGTTAAGTTTCAACAAGATACCTAATTACTGAGAATACTTTGTAAATTACATTTTTTTTCGCACTGAAAAATCCTACACATTCCGGATGGTGCGCATTCGTCTCCTCGAGCCGGCATCGCGGAGGCGACTGCTGCCTGTAGAAATCTGTAGTAGCAGTTGTTTTCGTACACTCTAGCTCTACACCAGGCGGAGTGTCGTCATATGCCGAGCTACTATCAAAAAACCAATACAAATATCATCAAAATGTTTAGCTGCTTTAGTCCTGGGGTAGTACCACCGTAAAATGATGATTTAATTATAATCGACAATGTATGAGTGACGTCATCAACACAACAAGACACCAAAAAATAATTAAAACATTAAACATTATCATGTAACTGTCATTGCTTTTATGAAGAAAAATTAATATGTTTATTTTACTGTGGGACGAAAGTATTTTAATGCATCTTGTATTACTGCTAAATGCAACGGTGTTTTAGTCAAAATATTCATTCAATCCGTATGAGATTGGTTGTTTGAATCTACTTGGAAACTTCGATGGTTAATTTTTTTCTTTTAATTGTAGCTCGACATATGACAACACTTCGCCTGATGTAAAGCTCGAGTTCGGTCCATGAACGGAAACAACTGCTACAAGCACCCGTCGCCTCCACTATGCCCGCTTTAGGAGACGAGTATGCACCTTCCAGATTGATACTGCACCCTTCTCTCGTTATACCTGGTTACTTTCGAACTGTTCCCGAAAACAATGTCACATCACGGGTGTTACACACGAAAGTGGTGGCAGGACGGCAGACTGGACTAATAATAACCATCATCAGTCTGTTTGCCACTCTTAAATAGTGGATTCGAACTCGTTGTCTACTAGTTGTAATGATAAATGTAATGTACAATGTAAACCGGTGCATTTGTTGAATCTGTGCAAGCTCGCGGGTCACAAATCAAACACTTGCTAACAGAACGAACGCGTTTAGTGTTGTAAACACTGCCTCACTAATTAGTTGTCGATATTTTTTATTTGTTTTATAATAGCTTAGCATTTTACCACACACGGCTTCGCAGGCCGGCTTCAAATGACGAAGCTCTCTCGTTCAGGTACAGTCCACATTCTTCTTGTTATACCCTATTACTTCAAAGCTGATCCTGAAACGTCTCTTCACGGTTACGCTTGAATATGGTGTTACTACCCCAGGACAGCAGACTGAGCTAATAATTCTGCCTAATTTTTTGCATTATTTAATAGTTTAATCGATGTTTTAGTGGCTTTCATATAAACTCATTATAATACAAGTTAAATGAATCACTAAGGATTAATTTATTTTTTAAAATGTCGATAAGTGTGAGTGTACATCACTATAGATTCGTGACCGCTCAGTTGGTGGTAAACTAAGAGGCCGCTGGACAAATGGGCTTACTGTTTATATACCTTATTTATACCTTTTTACTTTGTTATTTATGGCGTTCACGTGGAATTTTTAACATTTTATTTTTCTTCAACATTTCCTCCACTTTGAATTAAATGTGCTCATGATTAAGTATTCGAATTTACAACTTAATTAATGAATAATTTAAGTAAGTTGCGTTTTTTCTTTGATAGTACATTTTTAATTATTGTTATTCGATTTAATTTCTGAAAATACTTTAATCATTTACTGAGTGTAGAATCTATGAACTCGATGGACCCTGGCGCCCGTAGTTGTGTAATAAAAAACATTTTCTTTAAAAAGATA
The DNA here is from genome assembly GCA_948150575.1 of Tinea pellionella. Lineage (NCBI taxonomy): Eukaryota > Metazoa > Arthropoda > Insecta > Lepidoptera > Tineidae > Tinea > Tinea pellionella. Next base: position 8,323,968 of record OX411261.1, on the reverse strand, counting down.
TCAAGCTAAGTAGACGATTTGAATACACTTATAACATCTTTCAGTTGTTGTTTTTTTGACGTTTTTCTTCAAATAATATTGGGTGCGATTGATGTTGTGATATGACGAATGATAAGAGTGGTAGGCAGACTGATGATGGTTATTTGTCCAGTCTGCCGTCCTGGGGCGGTACCACCACTTTCGAATGTAACACCCGTGAACCGACTTTGTCACGTTTCGGGAATAGTTTGAAAGTAGCCAGGTATAAGAGAGGAGTGTGCACTGTCAATCAAGATGGTACATGCTCGTCTCCTCAAGCCAGCATAGTGGAGGCGACTGCAGCCCGTAGAGATTTCTCTGTGGTAGCAGTTGTTTCCATTCATGGACCGCACTCTAGCTTTACATCAGGCGGAGTATTGTCACATGTCGAGCTACAATTAAAAAAAATGTGGTTTGAAAATAGATGTAGTGACGAATATTGAGAAAGAAATGCTTCGATGATTTCGGCACATGGAAAAGATGGGTGAAAGGAGATTGACGAAAGGAATTTATCTGATGCGAATGGATGCAATAAGTAAAGCAGACCCGAGAGGATTTGGGTGTGTTTGCATTGTGGATGTTAGACAAACGAGGAGCTGTGTCAGGATAGTCGCAAGTTACGTATCCGTGGGTAAAAGGCGTTGATTTTCTTCATATAATGTTGGTAACGCCCACGCGCTTTATGCGACCAATAAAAGAAGCTATTCGGCCGTATTAAACAAAATCATATAGGTAAGTAACGATAAAATCCAAACTTTCTATGATAAATATCTAAATTAGTCGAGTAATCCGCCGATTAATCATCAGTGTGCAATGATCGGTCGAGCAGTCGGACGACAAATCGATCTAATTTATCATAGTCCATTGTTAATGGCATTAAGTCATCATACCGATGAGCTTTGTACAGTTATATTTGAAATTATTGCTCTACTTACCCCGTAACGAGTTTCGTGTTGTGATAGTATGGTACTGATACGTACTAAACTGCCAATCAGAGCGGTCGGTCGTGGTCTAGCGTACGATCTATGAGGCCCGTGTTCGAACCTCGCTAAATTCTGACCAAGGTTATGTGTTGTACTTTGGCCTCTCATGGTATAATTTAGGCATCAATTAGAGAGTGGTAGGCTGACTGCTGATGGTTATTTTCTGGGGTAATACACCCACTTCAAAGTGTAACGTTGCTTGGAAGTAATCAGGTAGAGAAGTAAACTCTGTCAATTTGGATGATGCACACTCATCTACTCAGGCAAGCACAGCGATGGTGTTTGCTGTCTGTAGATATTTCCCTGTGGTAGCAGTTATTTCCGTTCATGGACTGTACTCTAGGTTTACATGGTCGGTATCTCAATTCTCACTCGGTTATCGTGAAGCGATAGTTAAGTAAAAGATTGGGTTAGCTTACTGTATTTTAATTTGATAGAAATATTTACAAACAACAGACTTACAGGCTAATGAGAGTGCAGGAATGAAGGGCCGGTGCGCAGGATGTGGAGAGCATGAAGGCGTGGGTCGGCGGCGTTCCCGCGTCGAAGACTGTCCTCTTCGTCGGCTGGTCTCCTCGCAGGATGCAGGATGCAGGCGAATCCGCACAGGATCCCGAAGGACTCGATGGTGGATAACGGTTGCAGACGGCGCACACGTAGGCGCGTGTAGTCTTCGGAGATGACGCAATTCCGACGATGAATGATGGTTGCCGGTGGCACACACGTAGGTGCGTGCAGTCTTCAGAGATGGCACGTTCACCAGGCCAGTCCAGCAGCACTTTGTTGAGTAATTCCCTCGGTTGCAGCACTTTTGACGGGCGACACACAATGGCCGCGACTTCGGATGTCTCGCTTATCAGATTGATCAGTCCTCTTGCAGCGTTGATAGATAATTCGGTCTTTTCTTCAGTCCCTGGGCTATAGTGGTCCCGGGATAAGACCCTTAGGTGCAGAGCTTCTTTATTAGTATTTTGTAGTCGGAGAACTGATCTCGATGAAGAAAGTGGGCCGCTTTTTATAGCCCTTTTTCAGATTTGAAATTTTGAATTCAAAGAATGTATCATGGAATGGAAGTATTTCGAAATGGGAACAATATCTTCTTGAATTAATGAGGTTTGTAAGGTAATTTTGGAAGAAAGTGCTTAAAATCTAGGTGAAAATGAAATTAAAAAACTAATCGTCAACATTGTCAGATACAAAAAAAATATAGAAAAAGTGAAAAATAACATAGTAATTTTGTGTAAAAATTGTAAATAATGCCAGGAAAAGTATAGTAAAATTATGCCCCACAACCTGGTGATAAGTCCCAAATGATGTGATGTGTAAAACTCGAGAAAACATAAAACATGATGATGACATTAGGATATGAACATGAAAAACCAAATAAGATGAAAAGAAACAAGGTTAGGGGATATAGCACGCTATACGGTTTGTGATTGTCTAATGACGTCTTGGATTATTTGACACAGGACCACACCACGGGTGCTCATAGAGAAATGAGTAACATTTAATGAACTCACGCGCAGTGCAGTGTTGCAAGTATCACGTGTCTCTTATTCATTAATAATATTTATGTCACGAGAAACCAACCTACCTATACGTTGGATTTCTGATTTACGATCTATCACTATCTTTAATATCCGGACATCGTTTCCATTGTACTAATTTAAGCTTTATAACAAACCATTTGTTTAACACTAAACTTGTTTATCATTTCATTTAAATTGTAGGTGAAAAAAATGATAATTCTTTAAAAATGTCATAACTTTTAAACCAGAATTCCTGAAACGCGGCAAGGTCACTTCACGGGCGTTACATTCGAAAGTGGTGGTACAACCCCAGGACGGGGCGGCCTGGACGAATAACCATCATCAGTCTGCCTACCACTCTTTATTAGTGCATATAGGCACTGAGCGACCAAAGTACATATAACAAAGTTACATTGGTACCGGTCAGAATTAACGAGGTTCGAACACGGGTCTCATCGATTGTGAGTTTACGGCCGCTCAAGTTACGCCTTTCTAACGCGTGATCGAATGAAGCTCGACCAAAGTCCTCGTGTGGCAATGCTGACGTGCAACAACAATGGAAACGCGCCTCCCCACCACAGTCTCTATAACAAACTTCAAATTAAATGTTCATTACTTTCTCATTACAAAAATTCAATTTAATATTTTTCTAATTAAGTAATTTATTATTATTATTGATTACGTGCTTTTTAATCATCGCTGTGTGTGTGTGTGTGTGTGTGATGATGATCATATCAAGCCAGTCTGCGGGGCTTCTCTACCACCATTTCTTTGAAGTAAAGTAGAATTATCTTGGAAGTGCCGGGTTTTGTCTATTGTATATATGACAACACTTCTTTTATTTAAGCTACTATAAAGAAAATTTCCAAGCACAGCCTTCACTATGCCGGCTTGAGGAGACGAATGTGCATCATTATGCGAGTGTGCACTGTCAATTTAGACGGCTTTCTTTGCAGGCGGGGCGTATGTTTTTTTTTATTGTAGCTCGACATGTGACAACACTCCGCCTGATGCAAAGCTAGAGTGCGGTCCATGAATGGAAACAACTGCTACTACAGAGAAACCTGTGCGGGCAGCAGTCGCCTCTACTATGCCGGCTTGAGGAGACGAGCATGTGCCATCTTAGATTGACAGTGCACACTCCTCTCGCTATACCTGGCTACTTTCAATCTATTCCCGAAACGCGACAAGGTCACTTCACGGGTGTTACATTCGAAAGTGGTGGTACTGCCCCAGGACGGCAGATTGGACTAACCACAATCAATCTGCTTTTTGTTTATGTTATTATATTAACTTGCCTTTTGCACAATTAAGTATTTAAATTGGATTTATGGGAAATGTTCGTCAAAAAGAAAAAGTGTTAAGTAAAAGTTTATACTCTCTAATGAGGTGTTAAGATTAACAAAAAGTGATAAATAAAATTAATGCTCTACTCACCGCCATTGTTTCACGTGCGCGTGCGCATATACCTCGCTCGCATATCACCATGATTTATAACACTCATTATGGACAAAGTTTATTATAAACAATATATGTATACAAACACAAACGTCGAATAAATCTAGTAACATTATCCATCCCCTAATTTCCAACCCTTAGAGGTGGAATATTTTATTGAATTTTAAATTGGACCATCCTTGATATATAATCTACTCGACAAAAGAAGAATCATCAAAATCGGTTCACAAACGGCTAAGAAATCAAGTAACATACACACAAAAATAACGGTCGAATTCCTTCTTCCTATTTTTAAGTTGGTAACCCTTTTCATCGCATGGTCACACTACATTCAATATTTCTCATGAAGTATAATTAATAATTAACTTTTACTTTCTAATTAGTGTGAAATTAGATATTTTTGTTAGCGTGGAGAAGGGCTTAGCATCCACTTGATCATCATCAGACTCCACCATGACTTCAAAAACGCGTATGTACTGAAGACTGTCACAAAAAACTTGTTAATGTCTGTGGTTTTACTACCACAAGGTTTAAGAGTGGTAGGCAGACTGATGATGGTTATTTGTCCAGTACCACCACCCGTGAAGTGACCGGGAATAGTTTGGAATTATCCAGGTATAACGAGAGAAGTGTGCACTGTCTATCTGGGTGCACATTCGTCTTCTCAGGCCGGCATAGCAGAGGCGATTGCCGCCTGTAGAAGTAGAAATTTATCTGTAGTAGCAGTTGTTTTCGTTCATGGACCTTTATGGAATATACTTGTTTCGGAGTTTTGCATACCATCAAATATAATTTTAATGTTATAAAAGGTTTGCTCATTAAGCCTCCCCTATACCTACACGGAGCAAAAGAGCTCAAGATGACGTTCATAAAATACAATATTCCGATGAAGATAACACTTATACTGGAATGCGTTATTCTTGTATCGCGTCTGTTGCAATCATATTAATTCACTATAATTAGCACATTTACATTTTTAAGTCTAATATAAGCAGTTACTATGTTATTTTTCACAGTTTTAAATTTTTATCATTTTTAAAGTTAATTTTTTTTGGTATTTATTTAAATCTTAGTGTAACAGGCGACTTTAATGCTAATTAGCATTCTCTTCCAGCTAACCTCCGTGTTTAGGACAGATGTGAGGGAAGAGAAGCAGTATTTTAAACAAACATAAGTATAGTATAATATAACAAAATATAACTACATATAATACAAATATATAAATATTAAAAGATAAATACTATTATCAAACCCTTGTTTTTTAGACGAGACGATTTGAGGTTAACTCATTTGGCTTCACTGCTGTCAAAACGCCTTTTTCTTGATTTTATTGATTTATAAAAAAATGATTTATTTTGTTATTGTCGAATTCGCGCCCGTTTAGTTACTAATTTATTGCATAAAATACAAACAAAACAATTCAGTCAAGAATAACGCCCCCCGGCCTTAATAAACCGCTTACCGTTCCGATATCGCGGACAAAATCGAGCTTCAACTGAAAAAAAGTAAAAATAAACACGACATTAAAAAAGGCGAAACATAATCGTGCATAATGCCGAGTCGCAGAACGATACAAAACTCTTCGGGCCTTCGATTACAGAGAAAAAGAACCGGCGCAGGCGTCTTATGTGTCCTTCTTTAGGGTTGGTCATTAAAAAAAAATTATTCATATTTTATTTAGCGTTACTTTTATAAGGAATTCCTTAATAATTAATAATTTAATCAATTACATATTTTAAATCTTTACAACGTCTGCGTAACAATTGTCACGCCTTTCCTATTCCCACAGGGATAGGCAGGATCACCACGATCCTGACACAACGCCCTCGCTTCCCAGCTTTCATAAAGATGTCTCCGATTTGATCAGAAAACACCCTTCTGGGTCTGATTTTGAATCGTTTTTTTAAACATTATTTTATTTGGGTGTTGTGTCAGGACCCTGGTAAGTGGCGTTCCGTTGTTTCTGTCTATCCCTGTGGGAAAATGGCGTGACTATTGTATTGCATTTATTTGATCAAAATTATAAACCGATTTTAATATCCTAAACAAAAAACGATTCCTAACTGTATTTTATGGTAGTCTGACTATATTCCGCTACTACTGCGTTAAAACAACTGTCCCCAAGCCGAGCATAGCAGAGGTGCATTTTTATTTTATTCGTTTTTTTTTTGTACCATAAGTAAGTACGAGTATCTCTCAACCCTATATATGATTAACACATATGTATATAAAATGTACATTAGTGCATGTAATCAACATGTTATTGTGTACGATACATATCTGGTTGTTAATCTGATTACTCCGCACGGGAATCAAACATAAACCTATTTACTATAAAATTGCATATATGCAATACATATATTATAAGTCAACAGCCGACAAAGTGTACAATTTTAATCTCGAGCATGTTATCGTTTAGAATGTTCAATCGAACATAATTTATATTTATTTTTGCTAGGAAATGGTTACTTTAATCCTGTATTACATGGCGATGACAACTCGCTTCTGCATTTTAAAATATAATCTTAATCATCGTAGGTATTCTTATGTGAAGTTTTGGCGGCCATCTTTGGCAGACATTAGGTTATCTGTCTTGAATTATTTCACTAAACTTGTGTGTTCTTCGAGTGTTAATGTGTAATAATGATGGATTATTAACCACTAAGTGTTCGTGAACGTGCGCGAGTGTGGGCAAACAATTCAAAAGAAGAGAACCTGTGTTTCCATTTTCCCTCCAAAACTCCGTAGGAAGTTTCAGTAAAGATCCTACTACTTTACTAAAACTATTTTTGACTTGACTGGGACTTAACCTAACTGTTTAGTGTGATGAATGAATAACTCGTGATGCACAATAACATTAACTTGATGCAAATATTTACTTTGACAATAGCAAATTTTTATAATGCCATATAAAACTAAAATTAAAAAAAATCTTATCCTCGCGCTACATGCTGGCCCAACCTTGAGCGAACTGGGGCGCCGAACTAGAGAAGGTTTGATTAGTATGTGGATGCGGCTGGGCAGATTGCCTGCCAGGCGGTTTGTCAATCGACAGGACCAGCGTCTTGCGCCGACATACAAAGTTTCACTTTTATCGAGAAGTAATACAAGATACAAGAAGTAATACTTTTTATAAAGAGTGGTAGGCAGACTGATGATGTTATTAGTCCAGTCTGCCGTGTTGGGGTAGTACCACCACTTTGGAATGTAACACCCGTGAACTGACCTTGTCGCGTTTCGGGAATAGTTTGAAAGTAGCCAGGTATAATGAGAGGAGTGTGCACTGTCAATCTACATAGATGGTACATGCTCGTCTCCTCAAGCCGGCATAGTGGAGGCGACTGCTGCCCGCACAGGTATCTCTGTAGTAGCAGTTGTTTCCATTCATGGACCGCACTCTAGCTTTACATCAGGCGGAGTGTCGTCAATTTACAATAAAAGTGTGTGGTATGTTCAACCCTGTCGTTAGAATCCCACAATCTGGGATAAGAGTTTGAATCGCGTGCCTGACGATTGCGTGCGCATTATTAACCTCCCATGTAACTTTATTATAATTTATACATACCTATAATATTATATTAATGTGAAAGTGTGTTTGTTTGACTACTATAAACAAATATTTGGTTGTCCGCAAGTAAGCTAGTCGCATTTTAGGATCACGAGCGAGATACACTGTCAAACCTGAAAGATGCAAATTCTTCTGCTTAAACCGGCACAGCGGAGGCAGTGAGTAGTTCATGTCTCCACTCATAGACCTCTCTCTTGCTATGGTCGAAAAAAAAACACAGCATAGTGGTAGCGCCTCCTGTTTCAAATATACATACGTTTAACGAAATAACTTTATATTTCTCCGCATAGGGTCCTAAGGCGGTCATAAACTCACGCGTCTGTCCCATCGGGGTAGACAGGATATAGCTGTTGGCGTTACTAAACCAATTATTATGTAAATTTTATTAGTACCATGTGGTTTAAAGTACAAGACCTGTGGGGCATTCATTCATTGCGTGAATGGGTTAGGCAGAGGTATTATTTAACTGACTCAAAACCTTTTGCAGTAGCCGTCTCCGCTTGAGACCAGTTTACTGAAGCTATTTTTGACTTGACTGAGACCTGACTGTTTAGTGTGTTCAATGAATGACCCGTGATGCACAATAACATTAACTTGATGCAAATATTTATTTTGACAATGGCAAATTGTTCTAATGCCATAAATCAATAAGAAAAAAAGCTGTAGAAGTATTCTATTGGTTTATTGGTGGTTATATGATAGTATTAATGAACATTGGACACGGGATGGCGTTATAAATTTAACTTGGAGGATACACTCTCGAAAGTGACGCGTTCATGGTGCAGCGAATCGGAAGTGATGTAAACGAAAATGCTATCAAATTACGATTTTATATCGAGTTACATGAAAAATAATAATAATGTATTAATTCAGGCGTGTGTTTTGATTAATTTTTTTTTTTTATATTGACGCGACATGTGACGTCGACTGGCCTGGTGGTAAGCACAGTGGAGGTCCATGAGCGCCGACGACTGGAGGGCCGCGGTACACGGTGGTATGCCGGCTCCAAGAAGGTGCTTTTTCACGCTCCGCTTGAAGGATCCAAGGTTGAAGGATTGGGAGAACACGTGGGAGGGCAAAGCATTCCATTTATCGATTGTGCGACATGTGCGACAAAATTAAATCTTTTTAACATTAGGGATGGCTGTTTGAAAAAGAAATCAATTTTTATTAAATAGAGATTATGTGAAAGAGTGGTAGGCAGGCTGATGATGGTTATTTAATAGCCGAGTCTGCCGTCCTGGGGTAGTAGCACCACTTTAGAATGTAACACCCGCGAAGAGACCTTTTCGCGTTTCGAAAACAGTTTGAAAGTAGCGAGATTTAACGAGAGCAGTGTGCACTGTCAATCTGGACGGTGTACATTCGTGTCCTCAAGCCGGCATAGCATAGGCGACGGCTGCTTCAAGATTTGATTATTTAATTCATATTTCTAGTTTAACTACAATCGAGTTTGTCGAATGAAGCAGTTAGGGACGCACCCACCATGTTATCATGTATATCGTCCACCTAAGTTAGGATTAGACAAATCTACGGCACAGAATCTAGCTACGGCACAGAATATATAAAATGCTTGTGAAATATAACCGATATAAAATTATTAAAATGCATTTTGTATATTCTGTGCCGTAGCTGTTTGTTTATTATAGTGATTTGCGATAATAATTAGTGCTGAGAAAGTTATAAAATTACTTGATTTCAACATAAATCTGCTATGTTTCAAACAATGTTGTAAAACAAAATGTATGGACGCTCAGGTGTTGGCTTTCACGTTAAGATTAAATTGCTTGTAAATAAGATTTTAACTTATTTATGAAATAATAAAGTATTAAATTATAATGAAAATTACACAAAAAAAAAATGGGTATCGTGATTAAGACCCCAGTAAAATTGTGACGTTGGAAATATGGACGCGGTCACGTAAGCGCTGTGTACTCGTACATATGGTCATCGACAATGCGTCACAAGATGTACAAAATATTAAATGAACGCCTTCGTGGACTACAATCCTTTAGAAATATAAAACAACCCAATATATTATTACCTAGAAACCTTAGACATCTCTTATGACATCTATTACGTATAATGTCGTCCTTATTACGTATGTTATAAAGCTCATTATCGTATCGAATTGCTTTTAAGTATATTTCAATAATAATATAATATGTTCCTTTTATGCTACTCTATCTGTGAATAGAAGATATAAAATCGAGTACTACACAATCGATACGAATAATATTCAAATAGTTTGCAAGCCACAAGTGTGGCATTCTCGATGCAAATGTAACTAGCACATAAACAATTATACAACAATCTACAACTACTAAAATAGCACTTATTTGTATGGTGATAAAGGTGAGAATTGGTTTTGGTTCAGTGTTAATATTTAGTATTCAAGAAACGCATAGCCGAGGTAGTTTATTCAAAAGTTATTTTATTATTCGTTGTAGTAATCTTACATTGTAACGGTCGCCCTTTACTACAATCAAAAAATATTAAGTCTGTCTGGGAAATACCGCAGACTCTGCTTATCCCCAATGACTTGAGTTTTTATGGCGTTACTGACCGCACTCTAACTTTACATCAGGCGGAGTGTTGTCACATGCCGAGCTACAATAAAAAAAAAATTCGCAATTTGCTAGCTTTAGACATTTTGGTCAGAATTCTCATCAATCCGTAGACCACGAGTGCTATGATGTGCTAAGATAACAAACAATTTGTCAAAAGTGGTGGACCATTCAAAGTGTCAAATTGAAAAATACCAGCAATTCGATGTACAAAAGAATAAAGTCCTTTACGCGGCTGTATAGGCTTCTTCCCCTTGCCTTCTCAGAATGAACTTAATATGTCAATATGTCATAAAGTTGACATAAATTGTCGTCTGTCAGCTTCCGGATTTGACTTGATGTTATCTTTTACGACTAATTTTGTATGCGTACAAGATTACATTAAGTGATAATGTCCAGTTTTGTTGGTTGAATTGGTTGTCTATTCGATTCCTGGTGATTGGAAGGACTTGTGTCTTAAGAGGAACGTTTCCTCCATCAAAGATGACACAATTTTTTTTTATTGTAGCTCGACATAAATGACAACACTCCGCCTGATGTAAACGACTGCTACTACAGATAAATTTCTACAGGCGACTCCTGCCGCTTTGCCAGTGTATATACGGATGTGTACCATCCAGATTGACAGTGCACACTCCTCTCGTTATACTCGGGTACAGGTGTTACATTCGCAAGTGGTAGTACTATATCAACACGGCAGGCTGGGCTGAGTCTGCCTACCACTCTAGATTAGAATTCTAGTATATTTCGGACCCTCCATCAGGTAAGCAGTCGCAGGCACTAGGAGTCATGATCCTCAACAATGAGAGACCAACGAGGATTATATTGATTGACCAGAATGGAAAGGAGTATGCTAAGGCGGTTTATTTATTGTGCGAAAGTGGATGGCAGTGTCGGAAGGGGGCGCCCAGTCAGATCGGTCAACTGCTAAGAAGGAGTCAAGTGAGGAGCACCCTCGACCGACGTGCATGCATGAGGGGGGTAATGGATGTGGTCGAAGCGAAAGTGGTATGTAGAGAGAGGAGTCGCTGGCGCTCCATAGTTTCTGCCTACCCCAGTGGGAACAAGGCGTGAGCTAAGTAGTAGCAGTATATTTAGGTGTTGTAAATTGAGATAGTGTGAAATCTATCATACACGGCCGCACAGTGTCTAATTACATAGACAACTGCGGTTACATTAATGTACACGTTTCACTTTTACATACGGAATTGAATTGACAACCTATGTGTTAACTACTCTACCTAAAATAGTAATAAATAGTAAATAATACCAACAAGAGAGGCCAAGTTTTTTTTTTTTGTTGTTTATTTTTTTTTGTAGCTCGGCATGTGACCACACTCCGCCTGATGTAAAGCTAGAGTGCGGTCCATGAAACAACTGCTACTACAGAGAGTTAGAAAAAAATTGTGGGCCTATTTTGCTTAGGCGAATGGGCATTCTCCTTTTTACTCCAATACCTCTCGCTCTCGCCTTATGCAATAACCCACAAGAAAGAGCGAGAGGCCACCGAGTTGTGTGTGAAATTTTTCGTCCGGTTTCAATTTTTTTTATTTCTTCATAAGATGACGTTCTCTATAAATTTTGTTCCGGTACAATCTCACGGACTCGTTCCGTTTCTGATATATCACACTCACTTCTGGTCTATCTCAAAATTATGCTAAATCCTTCTTACGCCCGAAATTAATAATCAATCTTGATCCCTTAAATGATATAATTAAACCATGCAAAAATGTATGAGTTTTGTGAAAAACGAAACGTTAAAGAGGGTGCGGATCGGCCGTCAATCTGAGCTTGTCAAAAAAAGGATTACAGAATTTTATTATTGGGATGTAGATTGGAGATCATTCCGTCGATATGTATTAATCTTAGATAGATTTCAGATTGTAGATACAATATTAATTTCGGGCGTAGTCTACACTAATATGAATCTACTCTTAGGGTGGTTTGCACCAGAGAAGGCCGGTTAAAGTAACTTTGACTGTTACTTTAACTTTGACAGTTACCTTTACTTTTACTCCACGCGCGTTGCACCATCGTGTAAATTAATTCGTTATAGTTAAAAGGGTTGCTGGTGTAATGAGGAGTTAGATAAATAATACAAGATTTAAATGAATTCTCTCACTACAAACAAGAGCGGCATTTCAAAGATTTGACGTTAGCGACATTGATTTAACTATTACTTTAACTTTGACCGGCCGAAATTCGCCAGTAACGGTTAAGGTTAAAGTAATCGTCAAATGTGACAGATTTGTTTTGAAGCAAACCAATTTTAACTTTAACCATTACTTTAACGTGACAGTAATAGTTAAGTCATATGGTGCAAATGGACATAAAAATTAAATCTATCACAGTTTTGACTTTGTTATGAATCAGTCTAATCTCAGATATTGTATCGAACTCAGTCTCGATCTGAAAATGCTTCAATGGTTAGTGAGCTTTAAATGAGAAAATTGTTAAGTGCCTAACAAACTGGTTAAATATGAATATTGTAATAAATTGATATAGCCTGTAGCTGGTAATAGGAAAATTGTCCCACTCTTGCCCTGCCCACCCCACTATCATAAAATTATAATTAAAACATAAAATTATGTTAATAGTACAACATTCTGTTTGAGTTTATGTTGTTCACCATTTATAGATTGGACGAAGATATTGAAACTATACGAAATTGAGAGGCGAAGATTGTTGATAGAAAAGTGGTAGGCAGACTGATGATGGTTATTAGTCCAGTCTCGCCGTGTTGGGGTAGTACCACCACTTTCGAATGTAACACGCGCGAGGAGTGTGCACTGTCAATCTAGATGGTGGATATTCGTCTTCCCAAGCCTGGCATAGCGAAGATGACTGCTGTCCATACAGATTCTTCGTAGTAGCAGTTGTTTCTGTTCATGGACCGCACTCTAGCTACATTTTAAAAAAATTAAGCGCATTCCGTTTCAATCCTCTCACAAGACCATGGAGGCATGAGCCTTCTTTAGCTCAGCATATGACAACACTCCGCCTGATGTAAAGCTAGAGTGCGGTCCATGAATGGAAACAACTGCTACTACAGATACATTTATATAAGCTACAGCTCTCTCGCTATACCTGGCTACTTCCAAATTGTTCTCGAAACGCGACAAACTCACTTCACGGGTCTTACATTCAAAACGGTACTACCCCAACACGTCGAGACTGGGCCTGATGGCCATCTTAGCAGAGGCGACTGCTGCCTGCAGTGGGCCGCACTCTAGTTTTATATCAGGCAGAGTGTTTTTGAAAGTCCCTCGCATATATTAAGTAATATTAACGAATGTAACGCTTCTTGGTTTCTGTGGAGTAAATTGGGGCAAAATCGTGACTATTGTCATCAACAATAACAAAACTCTTGTTCTTTTTATTTTTTTTATTGTAGCTCGACATGTGACAACACTCCGCCTGATGTAAAGCTAGAGTGCGGTCCATGAATGGAAACAACTGCTACCACAGAGAAATCTCTACGGGCTGCAGTCGCCTCCACTATGCCGGCTTGAGGAGACGAGCATGTACCATCTAGATTGACAGTGCACACTCCTCTCTTATACCTGGCTACTTTCACGGGTGTTACATTCGAAAGTGGTGGTACTGCCCCAGGACGACAGACTGGACAAATAACCATCATCAGTCTGTCTACCACACTGTTCTTCGTCGTTTTTCCTCTCTTTCTCCATCGTTTGTTTTGGTTTACTGTGCCGTGCTCCTATTATTTTATTAACGAATATTCTGTATAAGTTGGAGCCATCTCCTGTACCTACCTGTGTTGGCCATAACCTATAATTTATCTGGTTTTAATGAACACAACCTTACTGGGCGCACACACGGACACATATTCTTGTCAAACGCAACGATCAAGTTACGATTGAAAACGCTTATTAAACTTAAATTGAACTATCCACCTTCTCCTGTTCTCTACTTATTTGGCTCAGTCGAAAAAAGCCTTAAGAAATTCTATATCATTGCTTGTTAGTGAATAAATAGTATTACTACAAAAATAAACTATAAACTACGCCCATTCACTTAAGAAATATGGGCTCACAATATTTTTCTCGAGTTTGTCGAGACTACCTTATTACCAATAATTTTGATTTTTTTCACCCGGGTTATTAAGTAATTAGATGTTTTCTGATGCATTATTTGAGGTTATTATTATTTTAAATGCTTTAATAACTCAAGATATTTGTTTTTTATGTAATTAAACATTGTATATTGATTGGTAAATGATGTGTTGGTATAAAAAAGATATTATTTTAGAATATTGTTTTTGTTACCAAACTATTAGGTATCAAGTGGGCCCAAAAATGGGCATTCTCCTTTAAATTTAGATTCCAGCCTTAGAATCGTATATTACTCTGATGTATTATTCACCGTGAGTGAACAACGGCAGGAAAGAAAAGACAGTCAACGAAAATTGCCTAAAATTGATACATTTTTTGGCAAGCCTTCTGGTGCAGATATTTCTGTCGATAGTGACTCAAATTATGTGGTGGCTTAGTAAGATGCAGTTACACCTTACTCGATAAAAGACCCCAAATCATTTAGCACCAGGCGGGGCCCTCAAGTGCCAAGCTACGCGCGCCGTTGTGTGAGTCATATTCGGTACCAAGAATAGACCCCCGTATTCAAAATATTCATATTAAAAAGCCGCCGGCATACTCCTATTGGCCGAGATGGAATAAAATCCAGTTAAAATCCTTGTTTGTGTTTAAAATTCTATTCTATATTAACATTCGATTGCATCGTTAAAATGTACAATTAATAAATACTTAATGGCGCATTGCTATCTTTATGACTTTGATATTACGCGGGATGGGCAGGCATATCTGGCATCAGGTATAACTGTACGAACAACGTTAAAAAAGCAGACTGATGATGGTTTGTTGTCCTGCGGTAGTCCCACCACTTTAAAGCGACCTATTCGCGTTTTGGAATCACTTTGGAACTAGCCAGGTATAACTGTGTCTAAGTGTGTCATGACAATGGATGGGGTACATTCGTCTCTTCAGTCCGACATGGCGGAGACGACTGCTGCTTGTAGAAATTTCTCCGTAGTAGCAGTTGTTTCCGTTCATGGACCACACTCTAGCTTAACGTCAGGCGGAGTGTTGTAAAACTTAGTAAACGTTCGTGAGTCATAGTTTTATCGTTCCGATTAATGTGTCGGATGTACTGCCGTAACACTATTCACGTTTGTGGAATCCGATAACTTTTTATCGTCAACGACACATTAGAAGTTTAGCCGAGATTTTTGTCGTCTCTGATGTTATTAGTACTTTGTTTACATTATAAAGGACAAGATAAGTCGACCAACGATAAAATTGTCACTTATACCCAATATTTCGAATATTTGGTGAAAAAATCCAATATTAAAATACGTTTTAACAAAAATATCTGATATGTTTTTGAAGATAAAATTTCGGTTACCCATGATTCTTGATTCTTGATTCTTAATTTTCCGGGCTGGTTTCCGCACGCAGACCCACTATGGGGGTCCCTGGTGCGTCCTGCCGTACTTATACAAGCCATCCTATCTCCTGCATGAGGGCCAGTACGCCATCGACGTTCCGGCACGCCTCAGGGAGTGTTGACGCTGTCCTCAGGAATTTCCTTCTCGGTGCCTCAACGCTGCTGCATTCCAGCAGCACGTGCTTCACCGTTTCCTCCTGTTCCAGACATCCTCTGCACAGAGGGCTATCTGTAACATTTATATTGTAGTAGTGCCTGTTTAAGGCCAGGTGTCCTGTGATGACCCCAACCATAACACGCAACTTTTGCCTACTTAATCGGAGTAGTTTACCGGTTAGTTTGTCGTTTCGGCACGGGAGTGCTTCGCGAGCATGCCGGCAGTCCTCCGTTTTTGACCAATAAGTGTCGTGACACATACCTGTCCTTTTCCGTATCCAATTACGTACGTACGTGAATGGGAGCGGGATTATGGGGCTCGGTCCATGAACAATACTGGAAGATCCCCTTCTTGCGTACATATCTGCCGCATCATTGCCTAGGGAATTGCTGTGGCCCTTGATCCACTGAAGGGTGATGTCATTGAAGTCACTTGCAATTTCCAGGGCTAAATGGCAGTCGTATGCGACTGCCGAGGTGAAGCTGTTACTGTTTAAAGCGTGCAAAACAGCTGCACTATCTGAAAGAATACGTATTTTATGACCACGTACCTTCCTTCTGCTGATAGCCATTGCGGCTTGCGTTATGCCCACACATTCTGCTTGGAATATGGAGTTATTGACATCTAGGGTGGTGGATAGGCTGATGTTTAAATCCCATGAAAAAGTGCCCGCCCCTGTACCTGTCTTTGTCTTCGAACCATCCGTGTAGATCCTGAGTTCATCTATTCCTGAATGGTCCTTGTTCTCCTCTTGTAATTGTATCCTGTATTTCTTGTCAAAGACAAACCTTTTCTGAGTTTTGTCGATGACAGAAAACAGGAGAGGGTTTTCTGCTATGGCTTCGTCGAGTATGGTCGTGTGAGGAGCTCGATAATCCCTTGACCATAACTTCTGTACAGTCAGTCTCGCCGCAGTCAGTGCTGCCTCCTGACTTATGTGTAGGTGTAGGGGTGTTAGTCCCAGTATTACCTCCAAAGCTCTAGTAGGCGTCGTTGACATACAGCCGGCTACTGCTAGGCAGGCTGTTCTTTGGAATTTCTGGAGTTTGTCCTGCGCGGTCCTAAGCTGCACCCTTGGCCACCAGATCGAGGCGCCATACGACACGTGTGGTCGTATGACCGCGGTGTAGAGCCAGTGAGTGATCTTAGGGGTGATGCCCCAGGTCTTACCCAGAAGTCGTCTGCAATGCCACAGATTAATCTGTGCTTTATCTAGCTTGTGCTGAAGGTGTGTATTCCAATTCAGCTTCGAGTCTATAGTGATTCCTAGGTATTTCACTTCCGTTGACAGCTTGAGCTCCGCACCAAAGAGCCTAGGCAGCTTGTATGTGCCCAGGTTTCTTCTGTTTGTGAATAGTACAAGCTCTGTCTTACCTGGGTTTACAGATAGGTTGTGGTCAGCGCTCCAGCGTTGCACCACTCTTATGGCTCTCTGCATGACGTCGAATACAACGCTGGTCACCTTCCCCCTAACTAGTAGCGCCAGGTCATCTGCATAGCCTACTGTCAGTATATTCTGACTATTCAGTTTGGTTATCAGGTCGTTCGCCACTAGGTTCCACAACAGAGGAGATAATACTCCCCCCTGTGGACAGCCCTTTGCAGCGATTCCCCTGGTAATCCCATTGATGTCAATTCTAATCGCTCTGTTGCTTAGCATAGATTTAATCCACGCGCAGATGTTATCCTCAACTCCGTGCTTGCGTAGCGAGTTTTCGATACAGTCGAAGTTGGTTTTATCGAAGGCCCCCTCAATGTCAATAAAGGCGCCTAGACACAATGATTTTTCGTGTAGGGTCGTCTCAATTGTACTTACTACTTTATGTAGGGCCGTCTCCGTTGATTTGCCCGTAGTATAGGCATGTTGCATTGGGTGCATTGGTGATCTGCTGAGGACCTTATCCCTAATATGCCTGTCGCACATCCTCTCTAGTGTTTTTAGTAGGAAGGTACTGAGGCTTATTGGGCGATATGACTTGGCATCCGTGTAGTCGGTTTTACCTGCCTTTGGTATAAAGATGACTTTTACCTCTCTCCATAGTGTGGGCATATATCGGTGTGCGATACATGCTCTATAGATGGGAACCAGGTATGGTACTATGCTTCTGGATCCCCATCGTAGTAGCGCAGGGAATATTTCATCCAACCCTGGTGCCTTGAAGTTCTCAAAGGTGTTTATTGCCCAGTTGGTTTTATCCCGCGTTATTACTTCTGCAGCCACTTTCCACTCCTCTTCCGTGGGGGTCCGATGTGGGGGGGCCTCCCATGTGAGGGAGTTTGACATTTTGCAGTCTGGGAAGTGGGTTGTTAGTATTACCTTGGCAATGTCGGTTTCGTTCCTAGCGTACGTGCCGTCAGCCTTCCGAAGAGTTCCTATGGTACGAGTATCCGTGGTCGATAGGATTTTCTTCATTTTGCAAGCAGTCGTCGTGGAGTCTATTTTTGTGCAAAACTTCCTCCACGACGCCCTTTTCTCACGCCGAATTTCCTTCTTGTATAGGCTCAGACCCGTTTTGTACCTGTCCCAGTCCAGGTCGTTGCGGGTGTTCCTTGCTCTATTATATAGTTTCCTTATTTTGCGCTTTAGATGCTCTAACGATGGTCCCCACCAGTCCCATCTGGGACCAAATTTACCTGCAGCCGCTGTTAGCGGACAAGCGTTTTTGTAGCTCTCAGTGATAACCGTGGTCAAGTAGTATACCTGGTTGTTTAGGGTGTCGGTATCTTTTATGCGTTCCTTAACATGTTCGGTGTTTAATCTCTGATTCAGCTGCTTTACGTATAGACCGCGATTCGTCTTCCGAGGATTGCGTCGGTAGGTATTCACTGTCTTAATATGTTCAATATTGTACCTTATCCAGCGATGGTCAGAGCACGAGGTCTCATTGGAGACACCCCATTCCGAGACGAGCCCCTCCGCACCCGCTGTCGCTAGGGTTAGGTCTATGATTGTACTACTTCTTTTGTTAACAAACGTTGGCTCCGTCCCACGGTTAATAAGTTGGAGTTTGGTTGTCAACAAATAATTGAAAAGTTCCTCACCTCTGCTATTGGCTGTGGTCATGCCCCACAGCGGATGGTGTGCATTAGCGTCGGCGGAAATAATCAGTTTCTGCTTGCTGAGCTCACAATATTGTATCAGATCGCTCAGAGGCTTCGATGGTATTGTCTCCTCTTGCGGCATGTACACTGATGCAAGTATTAGACTTTGCGATAGCGAATTGCCGTCCAAATGTAATTTGACAGCTGTAATGTCCCTGGAACAGAACTCCGTTAGAGGTAACGATATTGTGTTGTGAGGGACATAAATGCATGTGCGTGGCGGGTCGGGATCAGTAGAGTAGATCAGCTTACCTCCTATATTGTTTAAGCCGCACACTCTGTTATTCCTGATCCACGGTTCTTGTATTAAGGCCACGGTTTTTATTGAGGCCTCCAGCATCTGTCGCATCGTTACCGTTACCCATTATGTCGTCGCTTTCAAAAAAGTGCAAATGGACGCTGACAAGATGGCTACCGAAGAGCATGTTTTAATATAACTGATACATATCTTGTAGCTTTAATGAGTCAGTGTTTTTTTTTATTGTAGCTCGGCATGTGACAACACTCCGCCTGATGTAAAGCTAGAGTGCGGTCTATGAATGGAAACAACTTCTACTACAGAGAAACCTGTGCGGTTAGCAGTCGCCTCCACTATGCCGGCTCGAGGAGACGACCATGTACCATCTATACTACTTTCAAACTATTAGCGAAACGCGACAAGGTCACTTCACGGGTGTTACATTCGAAAGTGGTGGTACTACCCCAACACGGCAGACTGGGCTAATAACCATCATCAGTCTGCCTACCACTCTTTAATAGTGCCTATAAGCACTGAACGATTATACTAACAATATATTATTATGAATTATTGGTCTGCAATAAAGATTTTATTTATATTTTTATTTTTATCTACGCGTGCCTCTATCGACACTTAAGGGAATCTATTAGAAACTTATTGCAGTAGTTGCTAATATGATTAATTACCTAGTTTGTTGTATAATTGATAGTTTTAGGCGTGTTGTTATGTCGGCCAACACATCCGGACTTTCATTGGCGAACGAACCGAGGGAAAGCTATATTTTATTACTTAGAACTATAAATTATCATATTATACATAGAATGACCCATTGCTATATCTACTGCTTATACCATTTATTTGGTGCACTGTCAATCTGGATGGTGCACTGCACACTCGTCCCCTCAAACCAGCATTGCGGAGGCGACTGCTGTCTGTACAGATTTTTTTTTGTAGCTCGGCATGTGACAACACTCCGCCTGATGTAAAGCTAGAATGAATACAACTGCTTCTACAGAGAAATCTCTACAGACAGCAGTCGCCTCCACTATGTCGGCTTGAAAAAACGAGCATGTACCATCTAGATTGACAGTGCACACTCCTCTCGTTATACCTGGCTACTTCCAAACTCTTTCCGAAACGCGACAAAGTCACTTCACGGGTGTTACATTCGAAAGTGGTGGTATTACCCCAACACGGCAGTCTGGGCTAACAACCATCATCAGCCTGCCTACTACTCTTTAAACACTGAGCAACCAAAGTACATATAACAAAGTTACATTGGTCAGAATTTAGCGAGGTTCGAACACGGGACTCATCGATCGTGAGTTCACGCGTCTTACCGCTAGACCACGGCCGCTCTAAAAAGATTTACCTGTAGCAGCAGTTGTTTTCGTTGATGGACCGCACTCTTGTTTAACATCAGACGGAGTGTCGTTATTCTACAATAATAAAAAAACAAGAAATAGTGGTACGTATGAGTGAAGTCTTAAAATCAGTCACAGTTTTAATTTTAAATTAGTACAAAGGAGGTATTTTGTTTTGTTGAAGTTCTCAAAATAATCCCTTTAATTAAGTTTACGGTTGTTATAAGTTAGCGTTTCCGGTTCGAATAAGCTCGATGTGATCGATGAGTTTAATTACGTTTTTTTTTGTCAAATTATAATTAAATCGATTTATTACAATAGCAATGAACTGTATTATTTGTCAGTAACCAAACACAGGTGACAGACAATAACGTAATAACCATTTATCTTTATTCTTATTGTAGCTCGGTATATTCATTAGAACAACTGCTACCACAGATAAAGGAGAATGCCCTCTCGCCTTAGAAAAATGGGCCCACAATTTTTTTGTCGAGTTTGTCGATGTTTTTTTGGTAATTTTGTGGAAAAGTAAATCTACTTCCTTATTACCAATCAGTTTTGATTTTTTCACCCGGGTTATTTAGTAATTACTCGTAGATGTTTTCTGAAGCAATATTTGAGGTTATTATTATTTTTAATTCTTTAATAATTAATGATATATATTTTTATGGAACCAAACATTGTCTATTGATTGGTAAATGATGTGTTGATATAATTAAAATGAATTAATAAAAAAATAAGATAATATTTCAGAATATTGTTTTGTTAACAAACTATTAGGTATCAAGTGGGCCCAAAAATGTACATCCTCCTTTCTGCGGGCAGCAGTCGCCTCCACTATCCTGCTAAAACTTCGAAAACTGTAATATGTAACATAATATAAATTTAGTTAGCCTCAAAAAAGCTTGTCCGCAATAATTTTTTTATTGAAATTGGTAGCGATTCGAGAGATTCGATTCGGTGATTCATTGTGTTACCTGCCTATCTCATTATTTAGATGCATCCTGTTCGACCTGGAATTTGGGATATTACATGCATTTAACAGGTTTATAAATACGCCTAGTGTAAGAACTACTTAAAGCTCGCTGTCCACGGAAGCTTCTCGTCCGTCTAGTAGAGAGTAAGTTATACGTACTGTTACAATTTATGTAGGTAGGCGTACAAAATAATTACAGGATTAATAAGTTAAAATTATGCATATTATATTAAACGGTGATTTTTGTCTAATTAAATAAAATTATAAAACGTATCTATTGAAACGGTGCACACTCGTCTCGTCGAGCCGAGCATAGCGGTGGCGACTGCTGCCTGCAGACATTTGACTGCACTCGAGTTTAACATAAAGTGGAGTGCAGTCACTAATACTATAAAAATTCTTTTAAAAAATGACGACGCCAAAGTTACAGAAATGGATATATCGAAGAGTGGTAGGCAGACTGATGATGGTTATTAGCCCAGTCTGCCGCGTTGGGGTAGTACCACCACTTTCAAATGTAACAGTCGTGAAGTGACATCATCGCGTTTCGGGTATAGTTTGAAAGTAGCCAGGTATAACGAGAGGAGTGTGCATTGTCAATCTAGATGGTACATGCTCGTCTCCTCAGGCCGACATAGTGGAGGTGACTGCTGCCTGTAGAGATTTCTATGTAGTAGCAGTTGTTTCCATTCATGCACCGCACTCTAGCTTTACATCAGGCGGAGTGTTGTCACATGCAGTCGGTGCACATAGAGAAGTTTGTAAACGTTTAATATGTGTTCTTAGAAAATGTTAGAAACGACATTTTTCGCTACTATTAGACGATTACGCTGTAATTTGTGGCGGTGGTGTGTGGTGCAGTAATTATAAATTATATGTTTCCTTTAGGTACATGTTACTGTTATACCCATTAAGTGCGTTCTGTGTTGGGGACGGGCAGCGCGATGCTTTATTAATCGCTGTATGATGGGAAACAGGTCATCGCAACGACTTTTTAAATTAAAAGTGGGATAATAAAAGAAAGTAGTACGTGTCTGTAAACATTAATGTTTGTTTGTTTGTCTATACCAGCTCGACTTGAAAAAATCTTTTTGCGTATTGCCCCGTTATTAGAGAAGGTTTAGGTCTTCTTTCCGCGGGGCACACTAATTTTTATGCCTATTAAAAAGCTCTTCCCGAAAAGAAATAAAAAGATTTTAAAAACTTCTTAGACGGTGCGTTCTTTTTTCTCGTTCCCTGATGATGGACCCTAACTAAAGGCATTAAATTTATACATACGAAGTCGCGGGTAACAGGTACTAATACCTTAAAAAATAGTTAAGGCCGACATAGCGGAGGTGATGCCGTCTGCAAGGGTTTCTCTGTGGTGGGAGTTGTTTCCTTTCATGGACCGCACGCTAGCTTAAACGTCATAGTTAAAGTTGGCGTTTTGGCGGCCATCTCGAGACGTCAGGTTATCTGTCTTGAATTATTTTCCTAAACTTGTGTTTCTTCGAGTGTTAAGGTGTAATAATGGTGGATTATTAACCATTAAGTGTTCGTGAATGTGCGTGAGTGTGGGCAAATAATTCGAAAGAAGAGGACCCTTTCCATTTTCCCTCCAAAACTCTGTAGGAAGTTTTAGTAAAGATTATTTACTGAAGCAATTTTTTTTCTTGACTGAGATTTGACCTGACTGTTTAGTGTGATGAATGAATGACTCGCGATACACAATATTATTAACTTGATACAAAATATTTACTTTGACACTGGCAAATTATTATAATGCCATATAAAACAAAAAAAAAGGGAAAAAGTTGTAAGAAATTATGTATAATTAATTATTTTAGTTTTTCTTTTATAAAACCAGTTGTGGTATGTTGGTAACACTGAACAAACTCTAAATAGAGGCATTATTTCAATATATCTCATTAAAAACCCACCAAATTGTACATTTACAACACGGGCAGTATAACACGGGCCCTTATCGTCGAGATATGCGAGTATAAAACATTATAAATGACCCCTAAATTGGTTCGTTAGTGTGCGAAGGGCTATTCACAGTGTAGTGCGCAGGCGCGGCATCATAAATAACATTCACATTTTAACATGTATATTATGGCCTTAAATTATATCCGAGAATGATATTTTAAACAAAAAGAATAAGCGACCGTGGCTAGAGAACGGACCTCACGATCGATAAGACCCGTGTTCGATCCTCGCTAAATTCTGACCAAAAACATTTACAACTGGTGCTACTACTCCAGGACTGTTTACTGGACAAATAACCATCATCAGTTTTGTATTAATTTGAACTGAAACGACCTCTACAAATTTAAAACTAATTAAAAATAAATTATTATCTCAGAAGCGTGAAATTAGTTGTAGGTATGCTTGTTTATCTTAAAATATCCGCAGTTGAAAGCTTTTAATGTTATTTCCGATTAAGTACTTGGCCACGGATTAATACGATTCCTTCACGCCACTATTATTATAAATAACCTTATTATTTTTATAGAAATTTATTTATTTATTAAACGCGCAAAACAGCATGCAACACTCCATCTGATGTAAAGCTAGAGTGCGGTCCATGAACGGAAACAACTGCTGCTACAGATAAATTTCTAATACAAATCCAAATTGACAGTACACACTACTCTCGTTATATCTGGCTACTCCAAACTAAGTTACTTCACTTCACTTGGTGGTATTACCCCAATACTGAGAGACTGGGGTAATAACCATCATCAGTCTGGCTACCACTTTAAAACATAACTACGGTATACAATTTAATACATTTTTTCTCAATATTGTCTCAATAATATATGCCCATAAACGTAGAAGAGATTGAGACGATTATTCTTGAATAAATATTATAAGAGAGCTATTGTCTATGAAACTCAGTTTTCAGCCCACTGTGCATCGCCGTCGCCGTTGTTGGATTAATATCTGTTATAGGCAAAATGTCCAATATAAAACAGTACATATAAGTAATTCACCGTACAAAATCGGTGGTCAACTTTAAACGGTAACATTTAGCGGTGAGATCAAAGTATACGTGATAAATTTACTCAATTTAAACTTAAATTTATACGTGTAATTAAATTGATGGATATGGCATGTTTTGCGGACATCAGGTGTGGCGCGGTGGCATCAGAATACAAAACATTACAATTATTTTATAACTTTTGCATTAGAAAGCGGTGCGGCTAGTTTTGCTTGTCTATTTATTGACATAGACAAAGTAAATATTATTATTGCGAAGTTTCGGTAGCGGACGTCTCGCGCTCGGCTGCTGGAGAGTAAACTAGAGAAAAACGTAATCATCGCCGTCTCCGAGTGACTTCGCTTTAAAATAACATGTCTAGAATAATATAGATACACTCTCAGATATGAAATTGGTCGGAAAACAACAATTAAATGTCATGTAAAAAAAGTTACAATTACAAAATAAATAATTATTACAAAAGATAAGCTGCATTGTAATTAGTTTGTGTAAAAGTGAGAGTTTGTGAGAAACGAACGGAATTTTATACTATGGTACATCTAATGTGGGAAAATTTGTTACTTTTTTTTTTATATATTGACGCAACATGTGACGTCGACTGGCCTGGTGGTGAGCACAGTGGAGGTCCATGAGCACCGACGACTGGAGGACCGCGGTACACGGTGACCCCAGTCGCCGTCACCATGCCGGCCCGTTACTTAAATAAATTGAGTATACCACTAAACAATTCAACAAAACGCGTCTCGAAGTTATATTTCGTTGGCCGTGTAACATCCTGTATATGAAGAACAAATAAAACGAATGCACTTAAAACATTAATCGTAAAGCAAACTTCATCAAAGATAAATTGTAATAAAAGCATATTCCATAATCGTGTATCTCAAAAGACATTATCTCACATTTACCATCTGACTTCTGAATGTTTATAATTTTTATAATTACTGATGTATTGATTATCGTTCGAGGCACACACGGTGGAGTTGCTCAATGGCTTATTCTCGTCTTACAATTAAACGTTTTCGTATCGAATTCATTTGCAATAAAGACGTATTCGCAATGTAAACAAAATATAACATAGACATGAAAATGTTTTTTTATTTTTTTTTATTTTGACACATGTGACCTCGACTGGCCTGATGGTAAATCGACTGCACGGTGGCTCCAGTCGCCATCACTATGCCGGCCTGAGAAGGTAAAATCTCTACCGTAAAATGTGAGCGGCTATCAATTGTTGCGAAACGTGGAACTAGTCTGAAGGTAAACCGAAATATAATAAAAATTAACAAAGGAAACACTATACAATTATAAATGAATAAATTTTTAAATACGTTAGTTAATAATTTTTTTTAAATATGTTTGTTTGGAATACCTAACTTATTAATTTAAAAAAAAAACCCTGGGAATCGGTTTACAAATGAAATAGGAAAACTTTATTGGCATCGGCATAGACGAGCTCATCGTCAGACTCTACCATGGCTTAGGAAAGAAAAAGGAAGACCAGAAGACTGCCACAAGAAACTGCGTCAATCGTAGCCTGTGCATATAATAATTAACAAAATAATAGTAAATTTTTGAGCGGCCGTGGTCTAGTTACCACACGCGTGAACTCACGATCAATGAGACCAGTGTTCGAACCTCGCTAAAGACCGGTACCAATGTAACTTTGTTTCGGGAATAGTTTGAAAGTAGCCAGGTATAAGAGAGGAGTGTGCACTGTCAATCTAGATGGTACATGCTCGTCTCCTCGAGCCGGCATAGTGGAGGCGACTGCAGCCCGTAGAGATTTCTCTGTGGTAGCAGTTGTTTCCATTCATGGACCGCACTCTAGCTTTACATCAGGCGGAGTGTTGTCACATGTCGAGCTACAATTAAAAATAAAAAAAAAATATGTGGACACTTCGCCATTGGTGTCCATCTTAAAGGGATAGCAAGCGTGAATATTCAGTGATTTATTCTCTAAAATAGAATCCGAAATAGATTTATATTGAAAATCACTCTTAGAAAATAAGAAAAAACTTGTTTAAATTACAGTACGGCCTATACTTAGTGTATAATAAAAAAATCTAAATGCGTACCTCAATTTTGAATCGGATCATAAATATCCGAGTTGAATCTGTTACATCAATCACGAATGCAGCATCAGAGATATGCATCAATACTATTTACTATTAAATTATTGGTTACATAACTATTACAGACTTTTTATTCCTCGTTTTGAAAGTTTTGGTGGATGGCGCACATTCGTCTTCTCAAGCCGGCATAGCGGGGGCGACTTGTTGCCTGCAGAAATTTCATTGTAGTAACATCGAAAGTGTTGTCATTTGCTGATATTTGTACAATAAAAAACATGATTTGAATATAATAAATATTTTCTGTATTTGTAGAAATTAAAATTGTGTATCAATTATTTGCTATACCAATATATAAACATGATTTTTTTTCATTATTTCCAGGCCAGTGTGCAGAAACTGCGTTGTATCACCGACGGGCTCATCACCGCCGCCGCTTCGAGAACAGACCACACCACCCCCGCCGGCCCCGTCGTCCCCTGGACCTCGACCGCTGCCGTACCTCCCCAGCTCGCCGCAGCCGAGTCACAGCGGGAGTAACTACTCGAACTCCCCTCACCCCAATCTCTACTCCCCTAACAGAAGGAGTCAACCCTTGCCTCACCACCAATACGAATACCCTCTACTTCACAGTCATAGCGTATCTCAAGTTCAGTCTCCTCAATCCCCCGGAAGTATGTCTCTGTCCCCGCATCCTGTGCACGTTCCGCCCGGTGCTGGAAAGATTCGAGGGTTTCTGGAGCACGCTGAGAGATTACTGGTGAAGCCGCAAGATCCACATCGACATTCGCAGAGTGACGATGATTCGGGTTGTGCGCTGGAGGAGTATACGTGGGTGCCGCCTGGACTACGACCTGAACAGGTTAGTTAGTAATAATAAACATCTACCAAAAGCTTTTTTCAATAATACATCGAAGTAAAAGGCTAAAATATTCCAACAAAAGTCCACTTTAAAATGGTGGTTTTATGAAAAAGGCTTTTTTGATTGTCCACTATCAGACAATACATCCAGACGAGGCTTTTGTCTGGATCAATTTTCTGTCTAGACTTTTCGAGTACAAATAACAAAAAAACGAAAATCTTACAAACCATGTTTTTACGATCATGTTTTGTTTTTTTTTACATTGGATTTATCAGGATAATGGAAAGACGCCACGTAAATATATACTTGAAGTTATAATAATTTGTAATTACCTATCTGACGTAAATAATTATATGTGACACCCATGAAGACAATTAGCCATGGTCAAAAGAAGATCCTCATTTGAAGACAATTGATTATATTGCACATAAAAATAATATTTCTATTTATTGAGGAACAAATCCCTATATTTCATTAATAGACGTTACGACCTCACGATCGATGAGACCCGTGTTCGAACCAATCGCTCAATGCCTTAGTACAGATATTTAAAAAATATATTTAGGGATTGTGGGCCTATTTCCCATGCAAAGAATATCGTCCCCTTTTAATTGAGATTGACAACAATCTTGTAGCATTACCTAATGACGGTAAGTGCAGGAGCGGTAACATTTACCGGGGTAAAGGGTAATAGCTTCTTACTGCGGTAATCTTAGCAGATAGTAGTCGATGGTGCTCAATTATTTTACCATTAGGTATTCGCTTCCTGTACTCTTATAGACATAGGATTCGATCTCAAATGATAGAGTTATGTTGGACTAATGTTTATGCCTATTTTATGTGCGTTTTTTATTAATTATTTATTTAGTTTATTCTTTTCTCTATATATTTTTTAAAATTTTATACGGCATTATAATAATTTGCCAGTGTCAAAGTAAATATTTTGTATCAAGTTAATAATATTGTGCATCACGAGTCATTCATTCATCACACTAAACAGTCAGGTGAAGTCAAAAATTGCTCGAGTAAAGTGGTAGAATTTTTACTGAAGCTTCCTACGAAGTTTGGGAGGGAAAATGGAAACACATGTTCTCTTCTTTTGAATTGTTTGCCCACACTCACGCACATTCACGAACACTTAATGGTTAATAATCCACCATTATTACATGTTAACGCTCGAAGAACACACATGTTTAGGAAAATAATTCAAGACAGATAACCTAATGTCTCAAGATGGCCGACAAAAATCTTTTCTCTATACACTATTTGATTGTCCAATTGGTTGTCTAAAAGAGATCGCTTGTTAGCGATAAAGCCGCCATATACTCACTCCGTAATATCTAATTGCATATTCATGGTTTTTTTTTCTTATATTTTCCCAGTTTTTCTTTTATTTATTTATATATTTTACTTTATTGTCAAAACCCCCATTGCGTAACACCTTTCCCTAGACATCATCTGAAATATCACATCTTTCCATTCCTTTTTTTAACCGACTTCAAAAGGAGGAGGTTATCAATTCGTCGTGTATTTTTTTTATATTTTTTATTGAATAATAATTTACTTTATTTGATTTTTTTTGACTTTGTTAGTCATTAATATTTCAACATCCGAACCACGTTTTAAAAAGAAAAGATCCAAAATTAGTTTTTTTTGTCAATATTTCGACACTTGATGTTTTATTATTGTGCCTAATGACAGGTCGCAGGTTCTCTTCCAAGAAATAATTTTCGAAGGGAAATGACCAAATTGGCTTCGAGGCATATTGTCATGTCTACTGCATAAACATGTCATATGTTTTTTTAAACTAAAAAAAATATGATGAGTGATTCGTAATGTTGAATAAATATATTGTTTTTTACACGAAATTCATCATAATATACTTTAAATATGCATTTTATTTCGGATGTTGACATAAATACCTATATTATACAAGTATCTTTATCTGTATGATATTTTTTTTGTAGCACGGTATATGCCAAAACAACTGTTACTACAGATTAATCTCTACGGGCACTAGTCGCCTCCGCTATGCCTGCTTGACAAGACGAATATACATCAAGCAAATTGACAGTGCACACTCCTCTCGCTATACCTGGCTACTTTCAAACTGCTCCCGAAACGCGACAAGGTCACTTCGCGGGTGTTACATTCGACCTAACATAGAGTTCATAATCTTTTCCCTATCCCTGTAGGACTGAAGAGAAAACGTCTATTTTAATACCATGTGATAATTTATATATTTTTAGTCTGACAACACTGCATTAACGGTTCATATAATACAGTAGTATTAACATTTTCTGACATCTCTACTATTAAATACAAATAAGTTAGTAATTTTCTCTCCCTGTGTGAAAGAGATGGCGTGTCGTGTTTGTCGTGTGTTAGAATGAGAGGGAAGACGTTATTTAATGATATATGACAAGTCGTATGTTTCCCATGCATTCCTGTTTAGTGCAATTATTGTGTTGTGCCAATATCTTTGAGTTCAATGTTCTTTTACATTTCATTTTACCTGAGGACCTCCAATTTGCACCAAAAGGCCCTATTTACCTTTAACTATTACTTTTACGGTGACGTTTACATTTACTCCACACGAGTTGCAGCATCGTCGCGCCTGTCATTTTTAACACTTACTTTAACGCTAACCGTAACCAGTGAATCTTGGCTTGGTTAAAGTCAAAGTAATCGTCAAACCAATGTTGCTAACGTCAAATGTATGAAAAGAAGCCAAATATGTTTTTCTCTTATTATTTCGGGATCAGCCACCCTTGTAACGATAACAATATGAATTTACACAATATTGCAACGCGTGTGGAATAAATGTAAACGTTTAACGGTTACGTCGTCGCCGTAAAAGTAATAGTTAAAGTGACTTTATCGGGCCTTCTGGTGCAAACGGACCGACTGCTGCATGTAGAAGTTACTATATGATAGCAGTTATTTCCGTTCATGGACCGCACTATAACTTACTATCGGGAGTGTTACAGGCCAGCGGTGGCGCCGCTATGCCGGCCTGAGGAGACAAATGTGCACCATCTAGATTGACAGTGCACGCTCCTCTCGTTCTATCTGGTTTCTTTCAAACTGTTGCCGAAATGAAACGAGGTCACGTAACTCGAAAGTGGTGGTACTACCCCTGGATGACAGACTAATAATAATCATCAGTCTGCCTACCACAGACGATCTAAGTAACTAAATAGAGCTTCATAGCGCATTCTGTGGAGGGGTGTACAGGCAGGCAGCGATGCAAATCATTATATAGCCCCCTCGGGCATTTAAGCCACAAAAATTCCCCAACGATAAATAAAGTCACTTCGCTTTCTTTAATGTTTTTATATTTATATCTTCACGGCGGCGTTATTCCGTCATGGAGTAAATAGGGAATCTTTATGTGTTTAATAAATCCACCACTTTCTTCTCACTAGAACACTTTCCAGCCACGTCTTTCCTCCTTCCTATAACATGGGATCTTTCGAGAGGCATTTCCCAAAACCGGCATAGCGGACCCGACTGCGGTCTGCAGATCGCCTCCGTTCATGGATCGCACTCTAGCTTAACATCAGGCGGTGTACGGTCATATGACGTGCTAAAATTAAATAAAAACTTTACCTAGTATTTGTTTTGAAGTTTTGTATCAAGTAGAAAGTAGACAAGTCAATAATGAAAGTAGTGTGCCTCTAATCTCCTTAAGCCAGCATAGCGGAGGCGGTTGTGGTAGCAGTTGTCACATGCCGGGCGACTGTAACAAATATATGTATTAATAGTTAATTTGTATATGCATTTCAGGTGCATCTGTACTTCTCGGCGATACCGGAGGACAAGGTGCCATATGTGAACAGCGTGGGGGAGAGGCATCGATTAAAACAATTATTACAACAATTACCACCACAAGACAATGAGGTAAAAATTTTTTTTATTGCTCGACATGTGACAACACTCCGCCTGATGTAAAGCTAGAGTGTGGTCCATGAATGGAGACAACTGCTACCACAGAGAAATCTTTACGAGCAGCACCATTCAGATTGACAATGCACACTCGTCTCGTTATACCTGGCTACTTTCAAACTGGTCCCGAAGTGCGACGAGGTCACTTCACGGGTGTTACATTCGAAAGTGGTGGTGTTACCCGAACACGGCAGACTGAGCTGAAAACTATCATTAGTCTGCCTACCACTCTTGAAATGCATATACATATATACTGTACCGTTAAAGTAACTTTAACTAATACTTTAACCGTTACGTTTACATTATGGTGTATATTTACTTCACACGAGTTGAACCATCGTCGCGCCTGTCATTTTTGACGGTTACTTTAACCTTAACTGTAACCAGCAAATCTTGACTTGATTAAAGTTAATCGTCAAACCAGTGTTACTAACGTCAAATGTATGAAAAGAAGTCAAATATGTTTTTTCGAGATCAGCCACCCTTTTAACAATAACAGTATGAATTTACATGAATTTACGCGTGTGGAGTAAATGTAAACGTTTAACGGTCGTCGTCGCCGTAAAAGTAATAGTTAACTTTAACCGGCCTTCTGGTGCAAACCACCCTTATTTGGCACGCGTACTAAACAATATTAAACTTATTCTAGGTTCGTTATTGCCACGCCCTATCTGATGAGGAGAGGAAGGAGCTGAAGCTGTTCAGTAGTCAAAGGAAATTGGAGGCGTTAGGGAGGGGACAGGCGAGGCAGTTGCACAATACAACGCCGTGCGATGGGGTGAGTACAACACTAATTTCTTTAACATGAAATATGTATATGATTATATAGAATTATAGATCGTTTAGTTAACACCTAGGTGACAGTGAAACGTCACGTCGATTGGTTTTCGTCTTTAGGCCCAGGCCAAATTTTGTGCTACAGTCCAAAGTGTACGCAGACCAAATCCAAAACTATAAGAGATAGCGAAAAATACTCAAACGAGTTTTGAAACCGATTTTGGTAAAAACTAAAACTGCATCAGTGGCTTTCCTAGCCAGAAATGGAACTCATTGACTTTAATTAATAAAATCTTTGATTTATACAACTAGATGTGCCATAACGTTTCCAATGTGACGCGAGAGAAAAGATGACCACAGCCACGTTTAGGTTCTCTGTCAGTTAGTATTTGACTTGACGGCAACATTGTCAAATCGTTTGAAGCGGCCTACGAAGTTTGCACCTCTAGTATATATCTCTACGAATTAAAAACACACTGTATTATTGCACCATCCGATAGTGTCCCTAATAAGAATCAAATCCTGGAAACTCTGTCTGTCGTCTCGGGGTAGTACCGTGTGACGATGCGCCCCGACTCGACCCAAATAAATAAAAATATATAAAAATATTACTACGTTACAACCACCACCCGAGGAGTAGTCACGTTTCTTTGAAAGTAGCCGGGTATCTGATGCACATTTATCTCCTTAAGCTGGCATAGGGGAGGGGACTTCTGCCTATAGACTCTTATGAACAGTAAAGTATTGAATAGTAAAAAAGTTAGTTCTTGTTGTAATAATTTTATTTAATCGCTATATTTTAATTAGTTCCGCAGTTTTGTCGGGAGGAGAGAGTGAAGGAATATTTCCATTTGTACTAATTGCTTCTTGTACGAACTTTTGTCTTTCACCGGTGGTACTTTTAAAGGGGAGGAGGGCGAAAAGTATATTTTTAATTTTGCCAATTGCATCGGGCGTTAATTAAGATTTTTGGAATTAATTTTACGAGTTTTGCTCGAGACTCTGGTTTTATGAATTTTAATTTTAAAAGAGGGCTCAGCGGATCTCGAGATGAATCTTCACGACTTTTTTAATATTCTTTTTAAAGTCAGAAACGTTCATTTTAAAGAAAAGTACCACTTTCGAATGTAACCAGGGAAGGTTTGAAAGTAGCCAGGTATAGCGAGAGGACTGTGCACTGTCACTCTAGATGGTGCATACTCGTTTCCTCAGTCCGGGATAGCGGAGGCGATTGCTGCCCTTAGATATTTTTCTATAGTAGCAATTGTTTCATATGGACCGCAAGTAACAACCGTGAAGTGACCTTGTCGCGTTTCGGGAGCAGTTTGAAAGTAGTCAGGTATATAGCGAGGGGAATGTGCACTGTTACTCTAGTGTGCACTCGTCTCCCTAGGCCGGCATAGCGGAGGCGATTGTTGCCCTTAGATATTTCACTTACATTTACAATTATTAAAAATGGATGGATTCTTTAAAATAAATGACGGTAAGAAACAGTACATTTTAAGCGAAGCTTCCATACGGACACAACTTGCTCGAAGCAAACCGTGAAAAAACGTTATTATCACCGTCACCACTGTCTCTCACTTAAACCTTATGTCTACGCTCTATCGTATTTGACATTTAATTAGTTCTACGGAAATTAAACTGACTCCTTTTTAATAATATCTAAGTCTTAATAAAGAATTTCATTAATAGGTATCTGTTACACCCTCAGAATAAGTAAATTAAATTAACCCCTCGTTGTGGCGTCGGGCGTCGGGCGTCCACGTGCCAAACATTTATAACATTGGCCCTTGTGATGGTTTCATTTGGTGGTGCACTCCTCACTATTGTTTCTTTTACTCTTATTCAGACGTGACTTGAATTTATTAATTATATTTATTTAGATTATTTATTTCGTACCGGGAGCCACGTATTTCGTGAGTAGGAAAATATTGGTGTCGTACCACCACTTTCAAAAATCTGTTTGGAAGAGTAAGCTGAGAGAAAAAAACCGAATAAAAGGAGAATGCCCATTTTTGGGCCCACTTTATACCAAATAGTTTGGTAACAAAACAATATTCTAAAATAATATCTTATTTTTTTATTAATTCATTTCAATTATATCAACACATTGTAGACTAATCAATAGACAATGTTTAATTACATAAAAACATATATCTTCAATTATTAAAGCATTTAAAATAATAATAACCTCAAATATTGCATCAGAAAACATCTAATTACTCAATAACCCGGGTGAAAAAATTAAAACTGATTGGTAATAAGAAAGTAGATTTATTTTTCTACTAAATTAATCAAAAATCATCGACAAAATCGAAAAAAAATTTGGGCCCATTTTTCTTATATCTTACAGGTATATCTTTATAATCTCTCTTCTTTATAATCTAATAACATAACCTCAAACATTAGCAAATTACGGACCTGTCCTGGAGAGTATAAATTCTCTTGAACCTTAAAATATATTAAAATATAGAATATGTACTTTCTCAGCTAGGAGTAATAAGTAATTTTTATTCATCACTCGCCTCTGTGTTTACGAGCGACATTTATTGGCTGCTTATTATGACGGTACACGTAGACAGGGGTAGGCACAAATAATAATGACATTTTAAACTTTAGAAAGGCTGAAGATGGGTGCACTCTGCCGTCCTGGGATAGTACCACCGCTTACAACTAACAGGTGTGAAGTAACTAGTCGCATTTCGGGATCAATTTGAAAGTAGCCGGTATAATGAGAGGAGACTGTCAACCTGATGGTGGTGCACGTTCGATTTCCCCTTTGGTAGCATTTGTTTTCGTTCATGGATCGCACTCTACTTTAATATTAGGAGAAATGTTGTCATATGTAGAGCTACAATAAAAGATAAAAAATACTGTAATATAAAGTATTAAATAATAATAATGAACACTGGGTTTAAAAAGAAAATAAACTCAGTCTCACCTCTACTGTGAACGGCTTCAGATTCAGACTTCAGGCCGTAATAACTATCAATATTTGCTCTTATAATGTTTCAATAATGTTTAGAGACTTTTTAAGGCAAAAAAAGTATTATTTTATTATATTAGAATGAGAAAATCTGGAATAGGAAGAAATTGTAAATGTGCCCTAACTCATTTAAGTTTGTCGTCGGTCTGGTGTTAGTGATGTGCGCGTTTGTTATCGGTACACTATTATAATATAATTATTGTACTATGCTTCTTCTATGTCATAAATAACCTCTCTAGAAATTATAATAAACTATATGTTAGAAAGATTTAAATAAGAAATAAAAATATAAATATTTAATGTATTTGAAAGAAGAATGCCCATTTGCCTAAGAAAATTGGGACCATAATTTTTTTTCTCGAGTTTGTCTCGAATTTTTAGTAAATTTTGTAGAAATATAAACCTACTTCCTTATTACCAATCAGTTTTAATTTTTTCACTCTGGTTATTGAGTAATTAGATGTTTTCTGATGCAATATTTGAGGTTATTAATATTTTAAATGCTTTAATAATTGGTGATATCTGTTTTTATGTAATTAAACATTGTCTATTGGTTGGTAAACGATGTGTTGATACAATTAAAATTAATTAATAAAGAAATAAGATATTATTTTGGAATATTGTTTTGTTAACAAACTATTAGGTATCAAGCGGGCCCAGAAATGGGCATTCTCCTTTAATATCGATATAATCTATTCTTATCGAATAACCTACATCCCTAATATGAATTTGAAGTTGTGCAAAGAGAAAATCAGAATTCAGTGAAGTTTCTTCGGTGAGTCCTCCTCCCGAGGGAGTCTCAAATACAGAGGGAATTATTCAGCACATTTTTAGAGGTATAAAAATTACACCCGCTCTCGGGATGGATGGGGGGATTACGTTCAACCTTTTTGCTGCCAGATTGTATAAATAATATCGACATCGGTTATCAGAAGGAGGGATTAAGTTCGATCGTTACACCCGGCCATTCTGGAACGTGACTTCACGGATGTTTGCGAGTACCAGTTTCGAAGTGATGGTACTTACCCCACCCTGCCTGGCAAACTGGACTAATAATTATCATCACTCTGCCTGCGATTCTTAAAAAATAAATAAATTAATTAATAATTTAAATTTATTTGCTTGTTTTAATTTTTGAGGAATTTGCACATAACATGATCGTTTCCGCCACTGAAGGTAATTAATAATTAAACGTATTATGGAAAATTAAAACTAAAAATACCGATAACAATAATTTAATAATTGTATAATGAATAGAGTACATCACTACTTAACTAAGTAATTTGATCTTTAAAAATTCCACTGAAAATGTTAATTCCGTTATGTGGCATGAAAGGGAGCGGATGGTCTCTCTTCTTAAAATAGTAATATTAAACAAATTAAACAATCGTTTATATCAAAGTTAGGGTTTGAATTTGCCGAAATCTGATAACCGTAAAATTATGAAATTCGACCCCTTCCGACTTGGCAGACCGCATTCGCCCCTTCCCCCAACCCGCGTGCATTTAGGGGACCAATTAGTGTTTAATGTAGTGGAAATTCTTTCTACCCCTTAATTGTCACTCAGCACTCTTTGATTTCCTCTTACAGTTACTTGTACCAGAGTCGTGGTGCGCGTTCACACTGTTACGTGCGATACGACATCAGAATTTTATTCTACTGTTTACTTATTATCTTCTTTAAAATCAAATAATACTATTTTCGAATGTAACAGCCGTGAAGTGACATTATCGCGTTTCGGGAGCAGTTTGAAAGTAGCCAAGTGTAGCGAGAGGAGTGTGCACTGTCAATCTAGATGGTGCATACTCGTCTCCTCAGGCCGGCATAGCGGAGGTGACTGCTGCCCGTAGAGATTTCTTAATAGCAGTTGTTTCCGTTGATGGACCGCACTCTAGCTTTACATCAGACTGAGTGTTGTCAACAGAGCTACCAAAGTACGTATGTGTGTGTCAATTCAAAATTCATATAACAAAGTTAGATTGGTCAGAATTTAGCGAGGTTCGAACACGGGTCTCATCGTACGTGAGTTCACGCGTCCTACCGCACACCACGGCCGCTCATGCTTTCTATATTATAAGACGTACCGCATTAATAAAAATAAATAAAATGTGCAATGGAAACGCACACTGCGAGTGCAGTTTTGCTCGAGCGCTTTTTACGAGACCAACTAAACTTAAGTGGTTTTTACTTATCAGAACTTCATAAATATACTTTGATCTATGGCAGAGTGTGCCTACATAGATTTCTGATGTTTCGCCACTTTCTTTATAGCACTTACAGTTCCCAATCACTGTTTTCTTAAATGCCTGTACTAAGATAGTGCTTGTATCAAAGTTACATTGGTACCGGTAAAAAATTTGCCTGTTTTGGACACATAAGTCTCAGACACGAATGCCAGATGTCTCTTTTTGGTAAAGTACATTTTTTATTATGTATTAAGTCCATTAAATCTCTCTCACCACCCCGGGCACATAACAAACGCCTCGAAGATGCTCCGAACATTCTCCATGCGCTCTCCCAGATAATTTGAATAATGACAACTCGTAAATAATAAGTTTTTAAAGGGGTGAAGTCACGTGGACCGTGTACGCGCAACTATAGACGCTAATCTCACGGAAAAGGGTTTGATATCGCGTGGATTGAACAAATTGTTAGAAACACAGGTGGGAATAAGTTTTTGTTTTAAAATATTGTTGTTTGGCAAGTTCTTAATAATCATACGTGCCTACGTACGTGTTTCAAGTTTTCTTTGATAAAAAAAAACATACTGAAAAATCAACATTAAATTACATAGACATTAGTTATTTGGCAGATATACAAATAAATGAATGCAGTTTATTACGCAAAATACACTTTAAAAATTAAATAATAAAACTTTTCTATGAAAGTAGTAGGTAATAAGTTTTAATTTGATTGTTGATAGAATACAGTTCTGTCTTTAAACAATAATGCACTTCATTAGAATAGAAAAACGTATTTTCCTTCAAAAAAATTGTTAATCTAAAGTAGCATATATACAAGTCACCTGACAACCGCATACAATGTACAATGTAATACATGAAGACAATAGCTGTCTCCCCCCGGAACGTGTGGTTACCGTAATAGTATTGTAAATCTTAACGGAACAATGTCCCATGTTGCAGTTTGCAGGATTACAATGTATTTATGTATTGTACGTGGAGATGTTAATTTGTGAACTAGCTAAGTATGTATAACTTAGAATACGACGACAACTTGAGTGTTATTTTATTTACTCTTAGTGATAAGTTTTGTATGAAATGCAGTGCGGTCCGTGAGCAGTCATAACTGCTAGCAGACAAGGGATTGCCGTCAACTCGAAACAAGGCTTTCTATAGTTGATTTAATTATACAGTAGAACGTATAGGTGTTGTGTCAGGATCGTGGTAAGTGGCGTTCCGTTGTCTCTGCCTATTCCTGTGGGAAAAAGGCGTGACAATTGTATTGCATTGTATTGTATTGTACGTATAGGTTCGTTTCTATAATCTTTTTTTTTTATTCACTAGTATTGATAGCCGATAGGGAACCTGTATTTATGTTAGCGGTATCTCATTGCATTAAAATAAGTTTTTGAAATAATTATAAACAACTTTTTAAATTCATATGTATACATACTGTAGGCACAGTCCCTACACTATAATAAAAAAATCGTTAGCAAAAGGATTATAAAAAACCTAAAAAGCGTATAGCAACTATTCTGTCTACCCCTAACTGTTAATACTAGAGTCGTATGTATGATAGGTATTTAATAAACCGGTAAATTGCGAAACTTTCATAAAAGTAGCAATTGTCACTTGCGATGATTTACGGGTGTTACACTCGCACTCGTAATGAATCGTGTCGCCGACAGATGGCGCGCCCTGTCCTCCACTGTTATTTATTATCGGGAGTATTTATTGCAAAGAGGGGGGGCTGACTACATATTACTACTATAAGAAACTTTGTGATTACAATAATATTACTTAGAGGTAAGCACGAGCAAGCCATGCTGCCTTGGAAAAGATTTTTTGTAGAGATAAAGAGAGGTTGGACGAGACATGATGGATAGGGGTGGCGACTGTTATTGCTGTATTGACGTGTTGCAGTAATTTTTCAAAATATATGAAGAATTATAATTTTATATGCTACAAGGGACCATGTCGGCAAATAAATTAAAATAACGCACTTAAAATGCCAGCCTCGTACTTATCTGATTTCATTTAAGCATTGCAGCCATCATGGTCGTGAAGAAACACACAAACATATTCCTTGATTAAAATAGGATAGATAGATGCAGCCGTGTAAGGAAATAAATCTCGTTAAAAAGGTGTTCATTTAATTTCACTTATTTTGAAAGTGAAAAGTCTCTCCTTGTGACCGCAAACCGTTTATGGGACTTTATATAAAAGTAAATATCTAATTTGCTTTGCTATTTGTGAACCAACCGTGGTGTGAGTGCTTGTTTAGTTCATAAAATGCCATTTAATGTAACGAAAATAATTGCTGTACAAAGAGTGAGTTTCTGTAATTATTTATTATATTTTATCCCTTATAATATTAAAAATCTTAGTTTTCTTAAGTGGTCTGGGTAGGTCCTCGCGCCAGTATAGCGGAGACGACAGCTGCCTACAGAAATTTAATTGTAGTAGGTAGCAGTTGTTTTCACTCATGGACTACATTCTAGTTGCATCATGATAAAAAAACTTCATAAAGCCAGGCCTAGATAGAATACACGAGCTAGTTTTTGAAAGTTAATAAGCTTGACTTTAACTGCGTGCCTAACTATCTTTCTAAAAATTATACTTGTTATGTATTCACAACTGGCATCAGTTACTTCGTCAGGGTTCGTAATTCCAATTATTTTATGTTGCCATCTAGTGGCATAAATGAGAACTAACTACTGTGTTGTTAATTTGGTTCAGCTATTCACAACTAGATGGCGCCACTAACAGACTCATCTATGATTTCTAACTTTACTACTAGATGGCGCTAATTCTGTTTGTTACCTTTTTACACCTGATTTTCGATAGATGGCGTTGTACATTTTGTTACATTCACTTCTTTCGACTATTTATTGTTTAGACAAAAAGATGGCGCCACACGTTCTTAAGAAATTCACAAATTATCCAAATAAAATGATAAATAGCCATCTAAGAAAAGTTTTATTATTATGATCGTTCGGCGAAGGTGTGAAAATCGTTCATATCACTGTTTATGGCGTTAATGCAGTTGGTTCTTTTAAAACTTTTTTTGTGTGTAGTTCGTGGGAAACGTCTGGGCAGGTACCGATACGCTAATTCGAGGCGTCAAGGATTACGTGCGTCGTAAAATGCGTTTTATTGAAGTCGGCGACTTGTTTCGTTGCATCACGTCCGATCATTTTACAACTATATTTTGGCCGTCTGACTCTCACTATGCCTTTATAAATTTAAATTGGTTTGTTAGATGCGTTTATTATTTAGTTTTGTCAAAGTAATAGGCTATTTTGAGATTAATCTTACACTCTAGAGCACGCGAAATTTACAAATAGATGAAATTCTAATATCTAAAGAGTGGTAGGCAGACTGATGATGGTTATTAGCCCAATCTGCCGTCCTGGGGTAGTACCACTACTTTCGAATGTAACACCCGTGAAGTGAGTCGCATTTCGGGAGCCAGGTATAGCGAGGGGAGTGTGCACTGTCAATATAGATGCATACTCGTCTGCTCAGGCCGACATAGCGAAGGCGCCTGGTAGGTACCCGTAGAAATTTATTGCCGCAGTTATTTCCGTTTATCGATCTGACTTAACATCAGGTGGAGTGTTGTCATATGCCGAGCTACAATTTAAAAAAAAAGAAATCCCGTAGGTATAAAGATGTTGAAAAGTATTAAAGAGGTATACCTACTTTCTGGTATTAAGTTACTTACCTATTTCATTCATTATTAAAACACTTCCTTTGGGAAACTTGAAAAAAAAGCAGAAGTTATTTGCGAAGTAAACAAAAAAGCCCAACTCTAAACACCTACTTCATTGTCTAATATAAAAGCTCAGTGTGACAATAATAAAACACCGAATTTTGTATTGATAAGCATTCATTGATGTAGCAAACCCGTGGGAATGGAACTGCGGACCTCTACCTAGGCTATTGTTTATTTACATTAAAACAGGTTGTACATAATGAAAGTGCTATTGTCATCTACGTACATATTCATGAAACTGTAATTGTACTACAATTATTATTATTGGAAATTATTGTACATTTGAAAACAATTTACGTACAGATTTTTTTCGGAAATTGAGGTATAAATATTAAATTCCGCCAGATGTCAAGTTAGAATGCAGTATGGGAGAGGAGACGACTGCTACCACAGTCGCCTCCGCTATGCCGGCTTGACTAGACGAGTGTGCTCTATTCAGTTCAACAAAAGCTCTTCTCATTCCAGCTAACTACTTCCAAGCTAATGGTGGTGCTCTCATCGACGTTATTTTATTCTAATAGGTATATTTTATAGTAACTCGGCACATAACCGCACTTATTAAGCTAGACCTAGATTACATGCGATGAATGTCTGCAGGCAGCCTCCACCATCTCTCGTTATACCTGGCTACTTCAAGCTGATCCCGAAACGCGACTGAATCACTTTAAAAAGTGGTGACACTATCCCAGAAAGATATATTTGGCTAATAACCATCATCAGTCTGCCTACCGCTCTTCAAGACACCACCTAACGTATTTCTATCCTCATACCTTTAATCCTACAGGAATAAACAGTGACTATAGGAATGGAGTATATCCAATAATAATAAATACTTTATTACACAGAATTATAAAATATAAAAATTGCAATAGGCGAACTAATAATATCTTCAAGTATCAAGATTAGTTAGGTAATATATAAAGTCGGGCAAAAACTGTATCAATGTGTGCGTAAGTAAAATGTCGTAGTGTGACCCAAATTCGAATGTGTCAAAAATGCGATAGCGTCCTTAAGGCAATTTGGGAAATGTGAAAAGTGTTTAGTTTAAGTAGTTTATAGTATAGTTTAAAGTCATTAGTATATAAAAGAAATCGCTATCCCTTAATTTGTAAACTTCGCCGATTTGTCCGATACTCTCCAAGCAAAATTAAATAATAAACCAATCAAGTTACTAATAAAAGACAAATAATGAATAAAATATATATGTATTTTTAAAAATATCGATAAATATAATTTCTCATTGTTTAAAGTAAAATATATATTTTTTAGTATTTAAATAAATGATTAGTTATTAAGAGATAAGCTTTATATGGTCTTATATTATCGTGGGAACATCAAACAGTACTTCGCGAACCACGTCACCTGATAGCCACACATGACACGTTCAGGGGTGGCCAGAGACAATGCACTCGTATACTTATTACCCCTCAATAACCACACCAAACTCTCATTGGAAAACTTAATTTCAGAACAAGTGATACGTAAAACGATGGTTGTTAGCCCTGTCTGCCGTACCGTAAAGCACTGAGCCAATCAATCTATTGTCACGTCTTTACAACCGAAGTACATGTAACATAGTTATTAGTTACATTGGTACCGGTCAGTATTTAGCGAGGTTTGAACATAAGTCTCATAGATCGTGAGTTCACGCGTTTTACCACTATACCACGGTCTAAATTTCGACGACAACTGCGTCGATTTATTAAAAAAATAAAAAGTCACCCCCGCGGCAGATAACTTCCGTGAAAAAATAGTGATCCTGTTGCGGGATAGGCAGAAGGGAGGGGGTTATAAAAAAAGCAGTCATTGTATAAGACCTCACGGGTCGACACTTTTTACCATATTATCTATCACCTGCCGTTGTTAACACAGCTTTTTAAATATAAATATTTATATAATATAGTTTATTAATTAACACATAATATTATATACTTCTTTAGTATAATATAAAGTTATAAGCTTCCGCAACTTTGAGATAACTATGAGTGGTACTTTAAGAGTGGTAGGCAGACTGATGGTGGTTATTAATTAGCCCAGTCTGCTGTGCTGGGGTAGTACCACCACTTTCTAATGTAACACCCGTGCAGTGACATTGTCGCGTTTCGAGAGAAGTTTGAAAGTAGTCGGGTATAACGAGAGGAGTGTGCACTGTCAACCTGGGTACTTTCGTCTTCTTAAGCCGGCATAGCGGAGGCGATTGCTGCCTGTAGAAGTTTCTCCGCGGTAGCAGTTGTTTCCGTTTATGGATAATCATTTGAGCTACAATTTCAAAAAAAAACTGAAAATGATGATTAGCATAGTCTCCTACATTGTGACAAGTCTAACCTAGTCACATTTCGAGATTAGCTGGTATAGCGGTGGTTTCTGCTGCCTGGACTGGATTCTAAGAAAGTTAAAATTCCATAGTCAAGTCATAAGTCAACGAAATGTGGAATAGTTGTGTTGATAACTGAAGGATTGTATGAATGTGTATTGAATGAAATACCAAGTTGTTTTATGTGTTGTAAACAATTACTGTTCGTACGCACAATGCAGGTGCAATAATTACTCTATTTGAGACGACTTAAGTGCGATCCTTCAGACATTGTCTTATATTTTAAGAGCGGTAGACAGACTGAGAGCTAGAGTGCGGTCCATGAACAGGAGCAACTGCTACTACAGAAAAATCTCTACGGGCAGCAGTCGCCTCCGCTATACCTGGCTAACTGCTTCCGAAACGCGACAAGGTCATTCACGGGTGTCACATTCGAAAATGGTGGTACTACCCCAGGACGGCAGACTGGACAAATAACCATCATCAGTCTGCCTACCACTCTTTAATGAGCGACCAAAATACATATAACATAGTTACATTGGTCAGAATTAGCGAGGTTCGAACTTCGAACACGGGTCTCATCGATCGTGAGTTGACGCGTCTTACCGCTAGACCGCGGCCGCTGTAACTAAATCGCACTGTAATTTGTCGCGAGTATTGTATGTTAGTTGTTTAATATTGACTGTTCATGTTTAGGTAACCTCTCGTTTTTAAGTAAATAAATCCCATAATAGAGGGAATGAGGTCATTCAACCCGATATCTTTTGACCTACGACAGTATACTGACCGGAGATTAAATATCTAGATCTTTTTTTTATAAAATACCTTTTTCTACAGGCAGATCTCGAAACGCGACTGGGTCACTTTACGGGTGTTACATTTGAAAGGGGTGGTCGTTTTAAAACATGGACACTATAGCCTATCTTACACAATAATGGTAGACGGGGTTATTGTGCGTTTCATTTTAAAGTGAAAAGATTTAAAACAACTTCGGCCG
Organism: Tinea pellionella; assembly: GCA_948150575.1. Classification (NCBI taxonomy): domain Eukaryota; kingdom Metazoa; phylum Arthropoda; class Insecta; order Lepidoptera; family Tineidae; genus Tinea; species Tinea pellionella. The sequence goes on along the minus strand of OX411261.1, from coordinate 8,279,627 downwards.
CAATTTCTTCTCAAAAATAATATTCATAAAAAGGGTTCGGTGGATTTTTTCACAAAAGTCGGACCGACGCGACGCAAATTGCATCCTCATTATGCAACGAGAGCATTGGTTTAATACTAAACTTATTAAATTATTTTTACGATCCCTAAATATCTACATTGCCTTTTTATTTATAACAAAAACCAAATGAGTACAGTCAGTATCAAAAATAGGATAAAGTTCTTGTGGTTGTATTTATTCGGAAATATACCTTATATCAGTGAGATTTGTACAATCTATTCTTTTAGATTGTATAAATATTGTTGATACTGGTTGTCCAATACATTCATTAGCATATATCTTAATATACATCTTTAATCTTTATTTATATATTACTAGCTGACCCGGCAAACTTCGTACCGCCTCAGAATCAATAAATAAAAAAGCATTTCTGAACGACTTTTAAATTTAATTGATTTCTAAACGACGGGACGAACATCAAATGTCTGACATTCAAAACCAAAGGAATAGTTTCTAAGGGAAAGCGAAATTGTTCTTTTTAGTATATTCCAAGCATTTTTTCATATTTACTCACCTTTTAAACCTTCCCTGGACTTCCACAAATAATTCAAAACCAAAATTAGCCCAATCAGTCCAGCCGTTCTCGAGTTTTAGCGAGACTAACGAACAGCAATTGATTTTTATATGTAGATAGTTATATACTCATGCTTTACAAACTTGAGGGCTAGGGGTAGGTTGTAACAGTCTAAGAAGTCCAAGAGTGTCGGCATAGCGGAAGCGACTGTTTTCTATTCCCAAAAATGTTATGGCAACGTGTTGATTGAGAGCTTCATTGAGTCTCCCAAAGCAGTGTATTAGCACTGTGACTCAATTACACAACTGAAAAGTATGTTTTATTGCAACAGATGTCATCTGTGACTATAACTGCACTAGGGTTGACACATGACGCATGCAATTAATACATCGCATTAGTCTACACTAATATTGTAAATGTGTAGGTATGTTTGTTTGTCTCCCAATTACGCTCAATTGCTCGCTGAACGGAGCTTGTTGAAATTTTGAAAATTATGAAAGATTTTAAACTTTTTTTTTGTGTACCATGGATACAACTATTTTATTTCAATTTATGGATGAAACGGAAACGTTGAACGTGTTGTTGGCTACAACTTGCTAATTTGTACTATTACTGCATATTTATTTAATTTTTACAAATAATAATCCAAAATGTCCCTGTTAGGGATAACATCTCTACTTATAATGTGTGCAAATATAAAATAATAATGAAGGTGCCAACCCTAATATCATAGTTATAACTCAGTCTATTTAGTAAAATGAGTGGCGGTGAAGTTTTTCCTACAGTTTTTTACATATAGGTATATCTAATATTATACTTATGTTAGCTTTTTTTTCTATGAGTACTTATCTCGCAACATTCTCTTATGGTAGGAAAAAATACTCTTTTTTTCTTGAAGCCATATGGCGGAGGGCGCGTGCTAGATGCACACATTGCGCCCGATTTTTTTTGCATCCGATTTTAAAGTTCAAAATTCAAATAGGAAAGTTTCGTTTTCGTTCATCCGTTCAATTTTTGACCTTTACTTTTTATTTACGGGTCAATCGAACACGTTTAGGGTTTGTAATAGGAATTTTTATAGTGACCGATTACCATCCTGTTGTTCAGCTAGAGTGCGGTCCGTGAACGTAGACAACTGCTACAGTAGACGGAGAAATGTCTGCAGTATGTAGTCGCCTTCGTTTTGCCGGTTTGAGTAGACAAATGTTCGCGCAAAACTTGTGAAAAGATTACTTATTACTTAAGTTTTATTACTGGTTAAAAAATTTCCTTTAATTAAACAGGTCAAAGTGTACATAACAAAATGATACTCTATAAAATAAGGACAGCGTATGTGCTGATATTGTGTAATATATTTTTTTCTGATAGTTTTTTTTTTTAGTTTTATCCTCTTTATTGGTAGAACGTCTGTTGCTCGCCATTGTTTCCTTTGGGACAACCTGGAATGGTATTAGATGTGGTTTTTTCTACTTTGATATAGACTTTTTTTGTTCGTGTCACCCCTCGGTTGTTTTGGCTCGGGTTTCGGTTGTTAATACGCCGTGGTCTTCAACGATTCACGTCTACCATCTCTGCCTGTCTTCATTATTTTGTGCGTGCGTATGGGCTATTTCGGAATTAAAGTCGTAAAATATATGAAATTCGGCCATATGCCAATAATGATGGACCGCCGGAAAAATGGGCCAATAATAAATAATACATAAACGTGTACGAATATTGCATAATCGTACAATGATAAATGTTGTAAATTTGCATAAAAATAGAATATATGTATTACGGGATTGTAGCTTTCAGCTTTTTTCATGAAAATTACTTTTTTTATATTCCATCGATCCGTTTATCATGCCGTTTTTTACATTGTTAGTTATTTAGGAGCTGCGAATGCGAAAACAAATTTTGCAGGCAGCCTTCGTCAACTTAAGGCACATACCTTTCGTCATACGCGGTTAATTTGAAGCTGGTGGCCTACGCGTTTTTGCATTTTACGTTTAGTCGCATCCTAATGTCAAATTGAAATATCGGGTACTAGGAAAATACAATCCGCGTCGCCACTAATAAATAGTCGTATAGCTATTTATCTCATTGTATTTTGTGTAAGACATATTGTAATATGACAATGACAATTGTGATATCTGTCAGTCCTCCACCGATATTTACTTGGGTGCATATACCGTCGCCCTCGGGGTTTCAAAGACTTCAAGATATCTAGACCTAACCAAACGAAAACGAAACCAGCACAAGAGCGCAGCAAGCATCCTGATCCCATTTGAGGTCGACGAAGAGACGGCGACTGAGCGAATAGCCATCATTAGCTTGCCTACCACCCTTCAATTTATTAATCTTAGGCAGGCATAGATATTGGATGGCGAAGTAAGTGAATTGGAAAGGGGTGGAGTTACCTATAGTGTAGATACATTTAGTATAATTTAGATTGTCTCTCAAGCATCTGGTGTTTTGGCATATGTCTTTTTTGTTATGAAGAAATTGAAAAAATATAATACACAATTTTAATCTTTAATTGAATAAACATAAGGGATGTTTCCGTATAAACTTAGTTGGCAGCATCTACCCGTGTTCGGAGGATGCAATTTTCAGCGTTATTACAATATGTAATAGTGTTGTATGTTGTATGTATTATTTGGTTGTTAAAATAGTTATAAGGATCATGTTACTAGTGCCATCTGCATCTTGCACATTTTTATTTTTAATTCTTAGCACGCGCCTCCTTAACACACCTTATGTGCTCAAATGATCAAATAAATATTATTTGTAGTAATTATAATGTGAGTTACTTGATGCGGATAATCGCGTGTACGAGAGGAGGGTGCACTGCCAACCTGGATGATGCATATTCGTCTCCTCGAACCGGCTGGTGGAGGCGGCTGCTGACTGCAGATATTCCACATGTTTTCGAGCGCACTCTATCTCAACATTTTCACTATATACATACGTTTAGGGGTAAACAGATGTTAGGGATTTAGAACTTATCGTAAAAATAAAAAAAATGTGTTAGGTCTGAAAAAAATCAATGCTAATAATATAAGTCAGGTGTTGTGTGAAATTTTGGTAGTTTACACGTGTGGTACAGTAAATAGCGGTCCATAGGTTGCGGTCCGACGCAGCAGATGCAATATTCGGCAGCTGCGAGCACCGTGCGCCGGCGCAGGTCTCTCGCACGTGACTATGCCTATACTGCAATAACTGTGTATATTATGTAGAATAGTACATTTTGAAAATAATTATGTTTATATGTACATCTATTATCGACTTAATTATAATGTACTTGACCATAGAAACTTGGCTACAGGCTCTATCATTAGCTGCATTTTATACTACTGAAACATTATTATTCTTTTATTCTTAATAGTTCGGTATATGACTACTAAGCTAGAGTGCGATCCAAGAACTGAACAACTGCAACCATAAAGAAATATCTGGGGGCAAGAAGATTCAGAAATAATCGCCGCGACTCGTTTCGTTTGTGAGATATCGCGATCACTTCCGGTTAAATCCTTTCTTAGTGCACATCATAATAAGAATCTATAGGAAATAATAACGAGGGACTTCTTTCTTAATGAAAGGAGGGACTTTCTTAATGTAAAATTACTTTTTCTGATGCCTGGTTCTTTTCGGCCATTATCAATAGAAGCTACTCTTAAAAAGAGAATGCCCATTTTCCTAAGAAAAATGGGCCCACAATTTTTGTTTTTCGAGTTGGTCGATGATTTTTAGTTAATTTAGTAGAAAAATAAATCTACATTAGCGGAATTAGATGCAAAGTGATATTTAAAAAATAATTTTGGCTATGGATTTCCGCATCTATTCTACTATTTATCTTCTATCTATTGATCTACATTCTTTATTACCAAACAGTTTTAATTTTTTTACCCGGGTTATTGAGTAATTAGATGTTTTCTGATGCAATATTTGAGGTTATTATTATTTTAAATGACTTAATAATTGATGATATCTGTTTTTTTATGTAATTAAACATTGTTTATTGATTGGTAAACGATTGTTAAAATATAATTAAATTTAATTAATAAAAAATAAGATATTATTTTGTTACCAACTATTGTGTATCGAATGGGCCCAAAAATGGGCATTCTCCTTTGAGGTCGCTACCTATCATAGCTGTACGATGATTATGAATCAGTCAGTCAGGACTTTAGTTCAAAGTTGTGTGAACTCTATATGTAAAAACTTCACCCTTTTTGTAGCGGTTACTACCCAAATATAAATTAGCTGTTTCATTCCTTATTCATACGTAAATTGAATCGCAATTTTTTATAAATGAACGCGAAGCTTTTTGCGTACGAAAATAGTTTTCATTAATAAAAAATCGTATATGCGTATGTGTGAGTGTGTGTATGAAAAATGCTGAAAATAGATTATTAACAATAGTTTTAATATAATGAAAATCAAGTCAATGTATAGAATAGCTGGTACAATAGATGAATAAAACACGCCCACGTGTTAATTCATTCTTAAAAATGGTTGAATGAAAAGGCAAAAGTGAAATTGTAAAATAATACAACAATTATTATATTGGTTCGCCTACGCGCTGACGGATTTTTATTTGTTTGCAAAACATACTTCTTTATTTGAAGAGTTATTTATAGAGTATCCTATGACCTGGAGTAGTACATACCATCACTTTCAATTAATGACCTGGTCGCGATTGGGATCAGTTTGGAAGAAAGCCTTTATTAGCATGCACTCACTCATCGTCAGACTCTACCATGATTGCCACAAGAAACTCCTTCAGCAAATAATAATAGTAAATAAGTGGAGTGGAGTACTTAGTGCACTTTCGTCTTTTCGCAGCAGCCGGCATAGCGGAGGTAATTGCTGTCTGGAGGCTGTCTGGTAGTAGTTGTTAGTGTCTAGCCTAATATCAGGCGAAGTGTGGTCATAGGGCGAGTTACTATTAAAAAAATGGATAGGTGCAACAGTGTGTGGTGTACATATAAAATTCATGTATAAGTCGATTTAAACTGTGCGGCGTCTCGGAAGTTAGCTGCGGGTGCTATTTAGCACAGGTACAGAGTGAACTGCGGGCGGGTAGTGCGGGAGTGCGCCCTTCCCTCTCACGTTCATCGCAGCGACTTGTGCCTAACTTCGCAGCCGCCATAAAGTAAATCCGTTTCGTTGATGTTTGTTTTAGTTGTGTTGAACGGTGTGCGGGCGGGTGTCTAGACAGTTTGCAAATACACTTGCACAGTGATCCGCGTAACGACAACACTTAAATGGACAAAAATACTTTGCATTCTTTAAGATGCTTTTAGAACTTCCACGTTCAATTTTGTATCGCGTTTTTAATCATTAGATTTGAGCTTCTTCGAGCGTGATTGGATGACTAACAAACATACTTTCATAAATATATATAACACATTATATAAAGCTTGATTACCACTGACAGTCAGACACCAATTATGGAGCTTGCCGGGGGGTTAGAGAGATTTCATTTTATACGAATAGAGGGCGCCCGTGTGACTTCAGATAAAATACGCCATGTTCCGGAAGTCCGTTCCGTCCGGTTCCGGAACGAGATATTGTTTTGTTTTTCCAAAACTATCCCAGCGCTCGCGAAGTCCGCCACAAAAACTAGCATTTATACTACTAGTTTATACAGTGATAATTTGGGAAGTTCATAACAAAATAACTTTTTTTTTTCTTTAATAAAAATGGTAACTTTATCTCATAGTATGAAGCTCAGGGTTACGCCATTTTGCGTCATGAAGAGGTTCTTGAACTTGGAAGACATTTTGGGAATGATCCAAGGACGCTCAGATCTTTCACAACTATAACTTAACTATAAATAGTGATGTACATTATCAGTTTATTTATTAAATCAAAATTTCATTTAAATTTCTTTTATTTTCATCATTAAATTATTATTAAAATTGAACAGAAAAAAATCTGGTAACGCTGTACAGTGTACATGCTCGTCTCTTCAAGCCGGTATAGTGGAGGCGACTGCCGCCTGTAAAGATTTGTCTGTAATAGCAGTTGTATCTATTCATGGATCGCACTCCAGCTTTACATCAGGCGGAGTGTTGTCACATGCTGAACTACAATTTAAAAAAAAAAACCGTTAACGATAATCGCAAATCGTAATACATCACTAGATGTAGTTAAAGCTTATTTATGTAATAGTGATATTTATAAAATAGGAAAAGCCTTCAGCGTGAGCTCTTGCCAAACGGCTAGATTAATTCAGACTGAAAAAATATTTCAGCTGAAGTTCATTGAACTCTTATGAAGGATTTCTTATGTAATACCGCCTACACATTTCTATACATAGGCTTGTATTTGAAGATGTTTTTCATGTATTTATTTCCCTGGATATAAATGTGTTACCAGCGCGAGAGGAGGCTGTGTTGCCAGCGTATAATTAAGGCACTATTAAAAGTAGGAGAGCACACTACTAATTAAATAATTGCGTCAAATGTCAAAGCCGCTTCTTGACAGCTGCGTAATCTGACACATGTCTATTTGACATTTACGTGTAAAACGAATATTTCAAGATCTTAACGAAACAAAACTTATTTGATTCCCTTTCGTGTAATAATTTCCGAGGAACATGTTTCAAAAATCACGAACAGATAAGTGTAACCGTTTCGCACACAATCAAATAATTACAAATCATTAAGCCGCCATCTTGAAATAATTTCGCGCCCAAAATTTTTGAACGAACTCGAATTTAAATTTTCGTACCTTACATAATGCTAGTGCAGTTGGCACGCGACTGCCATGGAACTAATAAACACTGGATACGGTATGACCATTTATGTTATTCTTGAGTTTCACTATAAATACATTTTTTATAGTAGTACGTATTAACGCACTGCAGGATTGATGAGGTGTGATAGCGCTGAAGAGTCCCAAAAGGCCGAGGGGATCACCTAAAACGTATTCCCTTTTAAATCAAAATAACCAAGGTCATCCAGTGCGTTGACTGACAGTTCATCGCGGTGTTGCAAGCGATAAAAATTTACATAATGTGGCGAGACGAAAAAAATAAATGTAGAAAATACGTAATGTTAGAATAGGAGCGTGCACCGTCCAGGTTGATGGGGCAAGCTTCCTGAAACACGAATAAGTAAGCCATTTTACTGGTGTTACACATGAAAGTTTACTACCCCAGGATGACAGTTTGCCAAATCGACAGTTTGTCACGCGAGAAGAGTGTGCATGCTCGTCTCCTCAGCCATTCCATTCACGGACCGCGCTCTAGCTTTACATGTAGCGAAGTGTGCCGAGCTACAATAAAAAAAATCTAAATGAATATCGACTGCTATTTTATCTTTTATACTTCATATTGTTAAACCATTGACGGGTTAAAATTATTTTGGAACATATAATGAGTGATGTTACTTCCACGGCATGCAGGTGAACATGAGAGCGGCAATTATACGAGCGGGAACGCACGCGTACAATTCTATTTTTGAATTTTTGCATTCTATATGCACCATAATTACAATTAAATAATGTTATTACTAGATTCATGTGAGACTAGCTGTTGTCCCCGACTTCATTTGCGTATAATCAGTATATGGTTTTTCATACTTGTGGAACCTTTATAAATTGTTTAAAATAACTATGCACCGCTTTTTACCCATGTTACCATGTATCTATATTAATCAAAAAAATTAGAAAGCAACACAAAAATAAAGAGTTATTAGCCCAGTCTCCATTCTGGGGATAGCACCACCACTTTCGGAGTAACACCCGTGAAGTGTGATGGAATCTGATTGGAAGTAACCAGATAGAGGAATGTGCACTGTCGACTTTGATAGTGCACATTCGTGTCCTCAAGACGGCATAGTAGAGACGACTGCTACTTGTAGAATCTGTTGTAGTAGTTGTTTCAGCACTCTAGCCTTGTCTAGTGTTGTCAGGCCGAGCTACAATAAAGAAAGCTTTAAATCTTCTTCAATAAATTGGATATTTAAGTCAAAAAGCACCATCTCAGGCCGGCATAGTGATGGCGACTGGAGATGGTGTAAGCGGTTCTCTAGTCGTCAGTGCTCATGGACTTCCGCTGTGTTTACCATCAAGCTAGTCGAGGTCACTTGTCGTGTCAAAATAAATAAATAATTATTTTTTAAAATATCCTATAATCTATTTAGCCCATAATCAGCCTAAGGGACAAACAATCAAACTTTCACTTAGTTTTAGTGTGTCTAAAACCATGATCCAATCGCTAGGTCCAATATCGTGGGCTGCGTATCCCCAAAATGTAAGGAGTCATTGCCCTCGGAGCGCCATCTGGTGTCTTACATTTTTTGCATCCCCCAACCCTCGTCGCTTACCCAAACACCGCTAAGTACCGTCGTAATTATATTCCGAGAGGTTATAATACAAATAATTTTTATAAGATTGTAGTGATTGTAGATTCCTTGCACCTTTTCCGCAATTGAGCAGCTCTGGCCGTTCGTGCGTGAGGTGGTCCGCATCACCGATGTCTCCCAGTAAGGCCAAGAGACCTCTCACGTTCCTGCACACCGCCTGGACTCGGTGAAGATATAGTGAATATTGAGTTTTAAAAAATACCAAAGTTAAAGCGAAGCAACCAGAAAGTAGCCAGGTAAAACAAGAGGAGTGTGTACTGTTAATCTAGACTGTGCGTCTCCCCAAGCCAGCGTAGTGGAGGTGAACGCCGTAGAGATTTCTCTGTAGTAGCAGTTGCTCCCGATCATGGAGTGCACTCTAGGTTTACATCAGGCGGAGTGTTGACATATACAGAGCTGCAATTTAAAAAAAACTTACGAGTTTAAAAAATATATATTAACCTGCAGGATATAAAGTTATTTTTTTTTATTTATTGTAGCTCCATGAACGGAAACAACTGTTACTACAGAGAAGTCTCTACGAGCAGCAGTTGCCTCCGCTATACCAGCCTGAAGAGACAAGTGTCTATACCAGCCTGAAGAGACGAGTGTGCACCATCTAGATTGAGAGTGCACACTTCTCTCGTTACACCTGGCTACTTTCAAACTGCTCTCGAAACGCGACGCGAAATTTTTGTTACAGTTTTGCTCCGTGAAAAATCATCGACTTAAATTACATTGTTGTATTTACAAAACCATAATATTGGCATGGTTTTTTTTTTAAATTCAATATTATATTAAGGGATGCAAAGGTATAGCCTATATCTTTCCGTGCGGCTAATAAAGTACTCTTAGATCGTCTGTGATTTTTTAAAGCCAAATAAGGTCAAATGTTTAGCGTGTAACAGAACGCGCGTGTTCTAACCACCCCTATTGCGATAAGTTGCCGTGAGTACATACATTTGTCAAGCTGATTCGTATCGCTTAAACATGACCTACAATATTTTAAGACGAAAAATTTATACGAGTAATTTTACTTAAGTCTGGTTAAAATGTTATATTAAGTTTAAATATCTAAACAGTGGTAGGCAGACTGATGATGGTTATTAATTAACCAGCCGTCCCGAGATAATAACCTAAATAGAAGAGTGTTTACTGTCCACTCGAATGATGCACATTCGTCTTCTTAAGTCGGTATAGCGGAGGCGACTGATGTCTTCTCCGTGGTAACTGTCACTGTCTATGGATCGCCCTCTAGTTTAACATCAAGCGGAGTGTTCATCATATGCCGAGTTACTATAAAAAATAATTCAAATATTTGATTTTAATATATTACCTTACGAGCGAGTATATGGGATCTCGTTTCGGGGTAAAAACATAAAGAATGACTGTCAAGGGTTGTATAATCGTAAAAGATTGCCGACGGAGTTATTTAGATTAAACCCGCGACTGAAAATACAGATTACATCGATTTCTGTAAATAATTCTCATGTACGCGTCACGCGACCGAAACGACTCCTTCCAAAATGTGAGTACATAATTAACACGCGACTTCACTAATTATATTTTTTGCTAATATTATTTAGGTCTAGGCGTTTCGTGTTATTATTACATTTTAGGCTTCACCATTATTAAGTATTTAAAAAGTCATACGAAAATATAAATCAACTTCAATTCGAAACGGGGCGAGGCGGATCGGGGTAGTCCACCTCTAAACGAGTACAAAGCGTCTCCGCGCACGCCTATAACATTACAATGAATCGAGACTAGGGCCACTCGACCTCCGAAAACGACTCGAGAAGTAAATCACAAAAACAAACACCGGAACGACATAATAATATTTGCTACACACGACCGCACCGCATTAGCCCCTATTTACGGAAGTAAAAGCTGCTACACTTTTTCTGCACAAATTTGTCTCAAAACTGTTCGGCCACGTGTCGCGGAGTACGAAAATAGAGCCGAGATGTGCGCCTCGCGGCACACCTGCCCGCGACCCGCACGACAGACGCGCCCGAGCCTTCCGTCGCAGGAAGAGGGTCCCTATTGGATTATATTTAGTCGAATTCTCCCTTATGATCAAACAAACGATAGCGGCAAGGTGTGTGCGCGTATTAATATATGGATTTGAGGCGGGCGCTCGATACGGTGCGAGCTTTGTTCCCGTTATGCACCCGTCCATTTTCACATATTTTGCCAATTCATTTTAACACTTTGCCAATTCTGCGACTTATTCCGTCCCTTCGATCGAGTCACACGTGTTCGATTTAGTCCTTTTCACCTATCAATGAATACATTTCTTATGTCATACAGAAATAAATGTATTGCTTAATTTTTTAAAATATAATATGTGATCACACTCTGCCTGATGTGCTGTTCTTGAGCGGAATCGACTGGTACTACATGTCTACCAAGGTTAACAGAACACTTTAACTGCCTACTTCCAAGCTGATCTGGAAACGCGACTAGTTCACCTGTTACACTTGATGGTGGTTACTAGTTACTATTCCAGGGCAGCAGACTTTGCTAATAGCCATCGTCAATTTGTCTACTCTCTTTTGTTACCGATATGTCCAGTTATAAGGTACCCTGAGTATATAAATAATTTTATAACAGACGACGAAGGTTCACATAGCAAACAAACCGAAGGTAGGAGCTATAATCAATTCATTAAATATTCCGATAAGAATCAATTTAATATCGAATACATAATAAACAGTTAATAAGCATATATAAAAGGCACATTAACGCCGCAATAAAAGGAAGAAAGCGCCAAACATTAATTATTTATTTAATAACCAATTGGCTACAAAAAACTTATATTATTAAGTTAACTGCCCTCGAGAAAACGTTATCGTCCATCGACTCAAATCAGAAGGGTTGAAGGGCATTACCCCCGAACCTGTAAAACACATAAAATACAGCCTTATTTCAATTATAATAAAGGTTAGTGTCGTTACGAATAGTTTTCATTGCGGTTTTCATGGTTTGAAAGTCAAGTCAGCGTTCATATCGGATCGATTGATATATTTTTTTCTTTTTGTTGCGTGCACAAATGTTTTCCTATGAAACTGTTAAGTTGCTAACACACATTTTTCGTGTATTATTTAAGTATCTCAAATCATCTCTGCCTCTGTGGCCGATCAGCTGAATTCGAGATTGTAATATTTAATCATTTTAATGTTCTGATACCCATTGTGTATCCAAGTTTAGGGTCATTATATTTATGTTAGTATATTATACTCGATGAATGTAGTTATTTCTACTTACTTAAGCAATTTAACTTGGAAATACCTCATCAGCATTAATTATACCGACACAATAACCTAAACTTTAAGCAAATCTAAATAAATTTATATTTCGTTGTATATTTATTATATCGTCTTTGTTTTATTTTATTATTGATGATATCAAATACAACAGATTGACGGCACGTGTCTCACCTGCCATGGTCAGTAGCGTGACTGCTGATATGGTTCACCAGCTCTCAAGACAGTTCATGTCATTGCGTTTGTTTATGAACAGTGATTTTCTAAATGCCTTTAGTATAAAGTTGTTTTGACTAGAATCTAATGCCTAGATTTATTTGTATTTGTTATACATTATGATAAATTGTTGACATTTTGTATAATTTAGTCAGTTACGGTCGCGTGACAGGATGAGACAAAAACCGTGCGAATTGTTAACTAAATACTTCATAGTTCAACTAAATTTACATTAAATGTTAAAATAATTATCATTTACCACTATTATTGCATTACTCTATAGTAGACAGTGGCTATTCCTCAATAGTCCCCTTTATTAGTGTTATTGTTGTCAAATGCAGCTAATTTCCTGGAATAAGTATAACATGGGTGGTATACCAATGTATGTCAGTTTCAATTGATATTTGTGGTACGCTGTCGGTGTTATTTTGAACACAATCCTTTAACTGTAGATCTTGTAACAATATGTGTGAGTAATTGTTAACTTTCTTTTCTTTAGCATCAACGGTTCAAGGATTTGCGACTTTTTTCTAAAGGACTAATAAGCCGTAAGCTGTATTACAAAGTTTGAAGGTATCCGGTCTAAAACATGCTTAGGAAGCAGATTTATCATTCGAAAGTGGATGGAGTCGGACGGGAGCGCCCGACGAGATTCTTTTTCAGCCACATTTATCAACTGTTCAGAAAGGGTCGTGGCGAAAGTGACCTAATATAGACGTAAACTTATTTTACCGTACGAAAAATGTATTTTTTTTTAGTTTCGGTCATATCGCTGTAATTATGTCGCCAAGTGTATTTTAGGCATTAAAAAAGTAATCGATACAGTTCGCCTGCCTTTTGACCTTTATCAGGAGATGATTAATAAGTTCGTGATTTTTATTGCGAGTGGCCTTATAGGCGGGTTATAGTAATTATGTTAAGACCTAAGGCAGTAACACGCAGAGGGGTGGACCGCGCCCCTCAACACACCCTCCGAATTTGGGACATAATAATTTTGCTCCTAATAAAAATTATATTAGGCCTTAACCAACATTATTTATTATTTCAATTGCTGTAACTAGAGTTATTATTATTATTATTATTTTGTAGAGATGTTTTTGGGTTATTCCCGTACATGATTTATTTAAATTAAAATATATTACCGTTTATTTACATTAGTTAAATAATTTTTTTTAAATGCTGGTTTGAAGAGCGTACATGTTGACAGTGCACACTAATTACTCTCGTTATATCCGGGTACTTTCTAGATGATCCCGAAACGCGAGTAGATCGCTTCACTTGAAAGTGGTGGTACAACCCCAGGACGGTTGATGTTTATTATAATTTAATATAATTTATATTAAATTCGATTATAATGTAGGTAGATATGTAAAAATGAGATAAATCAAAATTGGTAAATGATGTAAACAAAATGATTAAGATACCTACCTACGTACCTACCTTCGAAGAATTAGGTTGTTTAACGAAATTGATGGCGGCTTTTATAATTTGACTAAAACACGCGGGATACAAATATTTCAAAGGAAAAAACAAAACATAATTGTATTGAAATTTTTATACGTGATTTATTCCCTTTTAAAATCATCACATGTGCTTTCATGCATAAAGCGAGGGAATCCCGAACAAGGAATCGCTGCGAGCTCAAGGACAGTATTGTGACCAGATGGAAAGGAGCTAAGGTAGTTCGGTCATATGGAAAGATAGCTAAAAAGTAGTGCTAAATATGAAACACCCGTGAAGTGACCCTTGTAACGTTTCGAGAGAAGTATGGAAGCAGTCCACGCGACAAGGTCACTCACTTCACAAATGTTACATTTGAAAGTGGTGGTACTGCCCCAGGACCGCAGAGAAGGGTTAATAACCATCAGTCGTCTGCTTATCGCTCTTCAAAGACAGAAGAATGGTGTACATCTGTATTTAGATGTATGTCCAAGTGCTCCTAATTTATATGGTGGCGAGTATTTTGGGCGCCGCTCGGTGTTGATCAAGACTGCCGATAACAGAGGGCTATTCACTTATTCGATTAAGTTATAGATCGGCCACACTGATTGCTAATAGGGTTGTCACTACGAAATATTTTTACTAAATTTTAGATTGTTTTCATGATGTGAACTGCTACTACTGCTGTTGTACGAGTCGGACGTGCATTTTGTTTAAATATTTTTAAAAAATTAAAAGTTCAAGCGGAATTGATACTTATGGTTAAAGTTTTAATATACAATTAACGTCCAAATTCGCGTGTAGTTTTGTTGTGAAATTAAATCATTCTATACCGTCGCGGGAGGGTATTCATAACCTGAAATTATAGTATACGGTAAGATGGCAGATAAAATGTTGCGCTCACAAAGTCAAAAGTCCTCGTCTCAACCTGATCTACAGTGTTTTGAAAAAGACACTGAAAGCCTAAGTGTGACTTCTAGAAAACGTAAAAATCCAGATGTTAGTGAAATTGAACTCTTTAAAAAGGAGGTTCGTTCAATGTTAGTGGATTGGAAGAAAGAACAGGATATAAACCACTCCGAAGTTTGTAAAGGTATTGATGAGGTGAAGAAACTACTTGAAATCAGCACGGCTGAATATCATAGCATGAAGACTAAGATGGAGAATATTATTCTTGAACATAATAATGCTTTGAAGAGGATTGACTATCTTGAAGATCAATTGGAAGAAGTACAAAAAATACAAAGACAAAGTAAGATCGAAATCAGAAATGTACCCGATTCAAATGAAAACTTAAAAGACATAGTTTCTAAAATTAATAAAGCAATAAAATTTGATGAATCGGATTCCGGAATTGTTGAAGTCTATAGGATGAAAAAGGTGATAAAGGCCCAATTATCATAGAATTTAAAGAAAAGTCAATTAAGGAAAAATTTCTGAATTCGGTTAAAACATATAATAATGAAAATAAAACTAATAAACTAAACACTGAAATATTCCAGAAAGATGGAAATAAGCGTCCAATATATGTTTCTGAATTATTAACACCAAGAACGAAAATGTTATATTATCATGCTCGTGGTCTTCAAAAGAGAGGCATCTATCAATTCTGCTGGATTTCTAAGGGTAGGATCATGTTGCGCAAAAAGGAAGGAGAGCCACCAATTGTCCTGAAAACATTAAAACAACTGGAAAGCGTAAGCCCGCAAATATCTACAGAATGACTAGGATCCTGTAATGCGTGTTTGATTATAATTTTAACTACATATAGCTTAATCATTATTAAAATACCTACTAATTCACATATAATAAATACTTACATCAACTCTATTCTTATTATCACTTATTCTACTCATATTCGTATTTTTATACTAAATACTAATAATTTATTAATACACATTATAATAATCCATATAATTCAAGTCCACATTATTGTTAAACTTTTGGTCAGAATACATCAGTGCATTTTAAAATATATTTTAGTATCCAATTGTTCTCGCTGTCGACCAAGAATTGCTCACCTTCAAATCTCACGACCTGTCATATCATGGTCTTATAATGGCTAATTTGAAGCAAATATGTTTTGATATTGACAACAATGTCAATATCAGTGAGCAGGCCTTGATTGATAGCGCAGAGAGCTGTAAAGATTGTTTAAAATTGTGCTCGGATTCTCTTACTATAATTCATCAAAATATTAGAAGTATATCAAAAAATTATGATAGCTTTATAGTCTTACTAACAAGATTGAATATTTCTTTTGACATTATTGTGCTCAGTGAGTGCTGGCTCGATGTTGGTGCTGCTATTCCTACAATTCCTAATTATAAATGCCATCATACAACAAAATATTATAACCAAAATAGTGGTGTTGTGGTCTTCGTTAAAGATAGCCTAAAAGTCAATGTGCTTGAAGTTGACATTCCGGATACTACTGGATTGGTTATAAAAATTGGCCTAAATCACGCAGTGATATGTATGTATAGGTCTCCCTCCAATCATAGAGTTGATGGTTTTCAATGTGGATTAGACGCTGAATTAGAAAACTTAAAAAGCACTGAAAATATAATGTTGATTGGTGATATAAATATTGATATAAAGCATCACAGTAAAGATTCTAGATCACACGACTACTTAAATTTGCTTGCATCACATGGTCTAATGGCAGGTCACTGCCTTCCTACCCATGGCTCTAATTGTATTGATCACTGTTTTATTAAAAGTGTGAATAAAGCAAAAACACTCGTTTGTCAATCTACAATAACTGATCATTGTTGTACTATTACGTCTTTATCGAAAGGATCGCGAAGGAAAGTGAATTCGAGTCGCGTTGTAACAAAAACCAACTACAGTGATGCACTAAATGATATGTCTAGGATGATTTGGGATGATGTTTATGCTTGTGATGATGCAAATGGAGCTACTGATAAATTTATAACTAAAGTAGCTGTGGCTTTGCAAAATAATACTAAATCCCAACATGTTAGTGCTAGAAAATTTATGATTAAACCGTGGATCACAGCAGGAATGATACGATGTATGAAGTGGAGAGATAGATTACACTTAAAACTAAAAAAATCTCCGAACAACTTAGTACTACAAATAACATACAAAAGATATAGAAATTATTGTAACAAAATATTAAAAAACCTAAAACTAACATATGAAAGAGCTGAAATTATAAAAGTCAAGGGTGACACTAAAAAGACATGGTCAACAATAAAAAAAATGTGTCACTTTGACAATAATAATAATACCCCGAACTGCTTACTTGATACACAAAATACTTATGAAGAGTCTGCTAATTCGGTAAACAATTATTTCGCGAATGTAGGTAAAAAACTAGCAGATACATACCTTAAAATGTCAAACAGAACTGAACAAGAACTAAAATCGGAAATAAGAATTAGTCATGGCCCACTAAACTCTATAGTACTCACGCCCACCGATGAATATGAAATTAAAAAGATAATTTTGTCACTGAAAAATACGTATTCTTGTGGTTGGGATGGTATTCCCACTACATTTTTAAAGCAATCCATAAAATTTATTATAAAACCACTTACCTACATTTGTAATTTGTCAATATCCTCTAATACTTTTCCAAATGCACTCAAAAGATCGGTGATTATACCTGTTTTTAAATCTGGGGACCCGAACAATGTCTGTAATTATAGACCTATTTCTCTTCTTCCATCATTATCAAAAATATTAGAAAAGCTTCTAAACTCACGCCTATTGAAATTTTTGGAAAATAATGGCCTCATCTCTTCAAATCAATATGGCTTTAGAGAGAATAGGTCCACTGCGGATGCTATGCATCATCTTGTCTCACACGTGATAAACAAACTGGATTCTGGTGAAAAATGCGTGGGAGTGTTTCTAGATTTAGCCAAAGCATTCGACACTGTTTCAGTCCCGATATTGTTGCATAAAATGGAAAGATTAGGTATTCGTGGACAACCACTTAAACTATTTGAGAGTTATCTTAGCAACCGTTCACAATCTGTGAAAATAGGAACGACACAGAGCTCAGATATACCAGTTACCTATGGAGTACCACAAGGGAGTGTCCTAGGACCGACTTTATTTTTAATCTACATTGACGATCTCTGCCGACTTAATCTTGCTAATGCGCAAATAACAACATTTGCTGATGACACAGTTATTATCTTTAGTGCTAAATCTACCAATGAACTGCAATTAATTGCCGAAAAAGAGTTCAGAAAAGTTATAAAATGGTTAAATAATAACATTCTTACACTTAACCTAACCAAAACTAGATATATCATATTTACACGAAACTACAACCAGACTTCAAATTCTTTTGCAATAAAAGCTCACACTTGTGATGGAGTGACCAACTGTAACTGTTACACTTTATCGGCTACAAGATCAATAAAATATTTGGGTATCATGTTGGAGAGTGACCTAAGCTGGAAGGAACAAATCTCATCACTTACTAATAGAGTGAGAAAGTTGATTTATATTTCTAAAAGAGTCAGACATATCAATGATGTTCCAATTGTCAAAATGATTTATTTTGCGTTATGCCAATCCATAATACAGTATGGTATTCTGGTATGGGGAGGTGCGCGGAAGTCGATTCTATTAAAACTAGAAAGGGCACAACGTGCCAACATAAAGGTACTTAATTATAAAAAAATTAGATATCCAACTTTTCAACTTTACAAGGAATTTTCAGTGCTAACGGTAAGACAATTATACGTCAAGTCACTCTTATTAAGACAACATAAATTGTACAGAGAAGAGTCGACACATAGGAGAAGACGCGATCTAGTGTTTGATGTGCCGTTTTGTAGAACCATTTATGCTCAAAACTTTGCTGATTATCTTGGACCATTCATTTATAATAAAATTAGTAAAGATCTTACATTAAAAACACTAACTTTCCGGCAATGCAAGAAAGAACTTGACAGCTACCTGAAGCGATTGGACTACGAAAGCACTGAACAACTTTTACTGACCATTAAATAACAATAATATACATAAATTTATATTGCTATTTGCATATATCATATCATATATTTATCACTATTTATTTATGGTATATAATTTATTTACCTATTTTTATTTATTATTAAATTTTTATTATTTCACTTAACTATAAAAACATCTTAAAGTATTAATTAATCAATAACAATTTTAATATAATACAAGTTACATTTTATCTGCATCCCGCGCGTATACTATGCAGATCGACTGAAAAGAATAGTGCGTAACTGCTCATACATAGTGATCAAGTTATAATCCGTCGCATTCACTCACCGGCTCGGAACCACCTGAAACTCGTCTGACGAGTTTTGTTGTAAACAAGCATTATGGGCTGCCGTCATACAGTTCAACTAGTACGGAGTCCAATTTTTATTTACAATTACCTGTAGCCGCTGATTTATTTTTCAATGTTTAAAAACTGAACGGTATTATATATATGTTTTTTTCATGTACTAGTATTATTTTATTTTATTTGTTACTTTTGCATGCAAATAGATATTAAGGTTTTTATTGTAGTTTACTGTTTTCTTTGTTATAGTTTTTAAATTGTTTCTTTTGTTTTAAACTTTGTTTTAGGCTAATTTTAATTTTGTTAAATAAATAAATTATTATTATTATTATTATTATTATATTATTAATATAATAAACAACTCTACCATATCTATATACATAAAAATCAATTGCTGTTCGTTTGTCTCGCTGAAACTCGAGAACGGCTGGACTGATTTGGGTAGTTTTGGTTTTGAATTATTTGTGGAAGTCCAGGGAAGGTTTAAAAGGTGAGTAAATATGAAAGAAATGCTTGGAATATAATAAAAACAACAATTTCGGTTTCCCTTAGAAACTATTTCTTTGGTTTTTGCTGTTCGTCCCATCGTCCAGAAATCAATTAAATTTAGAAGTTGTTCAGAAATGCTTTTTTATTTATTGATTCTGTGGCGGTACGAAGTTTGCCGGGTCAGCTAGTTACATATAATGATAATAATTGTGTTTAAAAAAAGTTTCTTAGCACTAACTAGGTTAGGCCCTTCCTGTGGGATCTAGTCACGTTTTGGTCGACACAATAATGAATTCGCGCATTAAATTGTATCATATTTTATTTTGTTAATGGGGGAAGGTGTGTATGATAGGATATGGGGGGGAGGAGAGGGTAAGATAATATAATACAATACAATAGCCACGCCTTTTTCCAATCGAAGGTAACAAAACAATATTCGAAAAATAACATCTTATTTTTTTATTAATTCATTTTAATTATATCAACACATTATTCACCAATCAATAGACAATGTTTTAATAAATAAAAAACAGATATCTTCAATTATTAAAGCATTTAAAATACAAATAATGCATCAGAAAACATCTAGTTACTCAAAAACCCGGGTGAAAAATTTAAAACTGATTAGTAATAAGGAAGTCGATTTATTTTTCTACAAAATTAACTGAGAATCATCGACAAACTCGAGAAAAAATTATGGGCCCATTTTTCTTAGGCATTAGGGCATTCTCCTTTAAGAGTGGTTGAAGTATTCGATAATAAAAGAATATCGGTGCCAACCCTAACGGCGTATGCCCTAAAAGTGTGTTCTAACGGCTGGTATGTCACCAGGTTGGTGGTATTCAGCCGCGAATCCCACATCTCACAATACTTGTTTTTTACTTCACAATTTTTGTGTTTTATTTTGTAAAAACCTCTAAGAGACTATCAATGTAGTTCGTTCTTGGAACAGGTTCATCGTACATTCATGTGCTACCAAATATTATTGGATATGGCATTTTGTTAGTATATTATTTATAGTAGCTCTGCATGTAAGAACACTGCTTCTGGTGTTATGTTACCACAATATATGTTACCACAGAAAAATTTTCACCTCCGCTATGCCGGCTTTAGGAGATCAATGTTTACCAATGTAGTTGTCAGGGCAAGTGGTGGTTTTTGATGGAAACTGAACTAAATTTTAAGATAACAAAAAGACATGGGTTGGAAATCACCTTTGTATGACGCAGAGTTGAAGGATGATTAGATGCAGGTCACGTGAGCGTCTCGTCACCCCACCCATTTACATATATATCCGTTAAAGTGAGGAAATAATAGTAACATGTGATAGTATGGCTACATGATGTGTCATAAAGGGATATCCCTTATTATGTACATTGTTATGTTCGGCGTGTATGTGCAGACGTTACAGTAGTCTGTCTGGTCGGTGTAGCTCCAAAACTCGTGAAGAAAATGTTACGTTAAGTGCACGCTTGCCTATGAGGTACCTATTTACCTTTAATTTGAGTAAAGTCCACCACATAACTTTTTTTTTTTTTTTAAATATGAATACTGAAAAGAATCATCAAAATCGGTCCACAAACGGCGGAGATATGGGGGAACTTCGCCACAAAAAATAAAAAATAAAAAAAAAAATACACGACGAATAGATAACCTCCTCCTTTTGAAGTCTGATAAAAATTAAATTAAGGTTTATCGTAATTTATAGTTTATAATATTAAATTATAATGAAAATTGAATTGAAAAAAAATGTTGTGCAAGTGTTTATTTAATTAGAAAAATAACCCTATGCCTAATATTGCAACGGATAAGACAAAAAATATGTATACAAGACAAGGCTGCATGGGTCAGGCTCTTTGCCTTCCTAGAAATAAGAATCAAATCTTCAACTATTTTATTTGTTTAGATTTTAGGAAAATTATTGAAGACTTGCCACTAACTTTTGCAATCAAGCATATTTTATATTATCTCAATTTCTTTTTTTTTTTGAGTCACGTCTCTATTCCTTTGTTATCAAATTAAGTGTATATTTGCAAAGGTGCATGTTGTAGGTATCTGAGGGGGCCACGGTGCAGCGGTGGTGGTGCTGCGATGTAGGCTCGTGTTCATCTTATCATTATATTTGTCCTAAATAACAGTAGAGGTTTGTTTTTTATCGAAAAGGTTGTATTCATTTTGACATAGTCCTATTTCGTCACAATTTTTCGACATAATTTTATAACAATTAAACGACAAGGTAGGTCACTCGTCACGTTTCTGGATGGTACACATTCGTCTCCTCGGGCCGGGATAGTGGCGACGACTGTTGCCGGTAGAAATTTATCTGTAGTAGCAGTCGTTTCCGTTCATAGCGCGCATTCTAGCTTTAGTAGACATATGCCAAGCTGCAAAAAATATATCTATGTGTAATAGGTACTGAACCTGGGTATTGGTGTACAAATGCAGTTGACAAACATACCTGTTTATTATTAACAGAATGATAACACAGATTATCACATTTGTATAGGATTATGTTAAACATTCGAACAAAGAGCTCTTATTTTATTAATTTATTTACCTACGAGTATAATGAGTAGCATACTTTAGAAATAGACAATGATCGTCGAGTGATCGTGGCATAGAGGAGGTGACTGCTGCCGATAAACATTTTATCTGTGGTAGTAGTTGTGACCGCTCATCGTAATTCTGCTTAACAATAGATACGAGGTTAGGTACCGCACTACACATGAGAAAATATACATACCGCACTTCTAGAACTGTTTTAAGTAAAAAATCGCACTTTTTGAGATTTTTAGATCCCAGAGATTCGAATACCTTAACTATGATCAAAACAATGCATTTTACGTATATCAAAAGTATTTAATTTTTTTTGTTTTTGTAAATATTATATTTTTGCCTAAATTTTATATTTTTACTGCGTAATGATTGAATATTAGTGTAATTTTTTTAAACAGTTTCAATCTAGAAATGCGATATATTCCTAAATAATATTTAACAAATAAACTCTTAAATACAGTTACTTTTAAAATTTAATTCTGCCATAGTTTTTTTTTTTTTTTTGAACTGCGTTAACACCTTTATGTATCTCAGAAAAAAACCTAAAGGAATGCGACATATATGAAGATAAAATGTCACTTTAATGAATTGACTTTGATTTTGTCCGTAGAGACGTTATTAGTTATCCAATTATGCGTCCTTGGTTATCGATATTTTAAATTAAATTAAGTTTGACACATTAAAAGGGACGAGGTTTTTGTTTTTTGTTTCTAAGGCAAAGGGATCACTGCCCATGCAGCCTTGTTCAGTAATATTTGCTCATCTATTTTTCTAGTTTTTTTTTTGATCTAATGAGAGAATTAAAGTCTGTATTAGCAAAATATGTAATATAAAATAATAGTGCTAACATTTGATATGTAAAATTTTAACACAAAGAAACCCAGAACGCTCAAATGAACGTAATCGGTTAAGCACTCGTTACTCGACCATTAAATATCGATATTTCTTATTCAGACATACACACAAAAGACTTCACTAAGTATTTTTCGGCACATGATGGACGATCATGGCATGGCATAAACAAGGGATAGATGAAACGCCCGTAAGGATTGGACATTTTATCGATAAATATTTTGTTATTATCGATTAAATATATAATTGTTTAGTGTGTTTTACAAAATACTTTTAACCTATTTATTAAATAATATAATAATTGTTATAGTAACTCGACCTTTAACCGCACTACACCTGATGTTAAGCTAGTGTGCAGTCCATGAGCAAAGACACCTAGATATACATCTGCAGGTAGCAGCCGCCTCCGCTATGCCATCTCGCCTTATACCCACCTACTTCCAAACTGATGCCAAAACGAGCCTAGGACACTTCATGGCTCTTAGATATTGGTGGTACTACTTTTGAAATAAATTAAATAAATACCTCGAATTTCATGTTGTATATCGATACAAATAATAAGTACAACACTATGGTCGATGCCGAAAGGAGCCCAATTATCTCCTCACGCGCCTGCTGTATACAAATCTTTTGTCCAGTCCCGGACAGGGCGGTTAGACCCCACGAGTTAGAAAAAATTGTCGAAGCGG
The DNA here is from genome assembly GCA_948150575.1 of Tinea pellionella. NCBI lineage: Eukaryota > Metazoa > Arthropoda > Insecta > Lepidoptera > Tineidae > Tinea > Tinea pellionella. The sequence goes on along the minus strand of OX411261.1, from coordinate 8,255,901 downwards.
TATAGTAAAGAAACTAAATTGGGCCAATTAATGGGTGAATATAGATCACATAATTGTTATGTGCCCTACGTACCCAACAGTCATAAGCAGAGCTTTAACATGGCCTAGTCACATGAGACCTTAGAAAGAGCGGTCGTGGTCTAGCGGTAGGACGTATCAGACTTACAAACGATAGGACTCGTGTGACCAATGTAACTATGTTATATGTACTTATGGTATCTCAGTGCCTGGAGTGGTAGGCAGACTCATGATGGTTATTAGTCTGCCGTCCTGAGTGAGAAGCAGACAAGGAATGAACGAAATTAAAAAAAAAGTGGTTCCAACATATATTTTTGTTTATATTAAGTTTGTAATAACTTGTCTATTTTAAAAATAATAAACTTGGTCGTTCTTCAAGTTGCGCACCATGTTTGTGAGCGCATGATTTCTGATGTAACTGGCAGCAGTACGCCCTAATGAACGTTTCACCGCAATGCTGACAGGAGAACAATTTCAGACGAACATCATGACGACCGATACAGCCGCTGCAACAGTATATACAAGTGAAAAGTAAACAGAGATCAGTTTGGAAGTAGCCAGGTATAACGAGAGGAAGGATGGTAACAATTGTTACAGCCCATAAAACGCCCTCTATCTAACTTAACATTAGGAAGCATGATAAAAAATCCAAATCCGTGGAAAAATGCATGTCTCCACGAAGGTTTCTCTACACACGAGTACCACTTTTGCCTCGATCACATCCATTAAGACCTTAGAGCATCCAGGCCTACCTTTCACTTCCATTCAGTCATTATCTTAGGTCCCCCACATACAGTCGTAATTTTAAAACGGAATTTGAGATCATCAGCCTCCATACATTTTTGGGCTTTTTTTGATGAGATACATGCTCGTCTCCTCAAGCCGGCATAGTGGAGGCGACTGCTGCTCGCACAGGTTTCTCTGTAGTAGCAGTTGTTTCCATTCATGGACCGCACTCTAGCTTTTCATCAGGCGGAGTGTTGTCACATGCCGAGTTACAATTTAAAAAAAACTTAAATCATAACGAACGTCTAATCCCATATATGTATTTTGATTTCGATTCGATCTAGTGACGACGATCTATTGCCTTTTGACTTTAGGCCCTAATAGTGGTTCAGAATTCCGTATGCAGCAAGTCCATACAATATTTTTTTTTTATTTTTTTTTTTTATTGTAGCTCGACATGTGACAACACTCCGCCTGATGTAAAGCTAGAGTGCGGTCCATGAATGGAAACAACTGCTACTACAGAGAAACCTGTGCGGGCAGCAGTCGCCTCCACTATGCCGGCTTGAGGAGACGAGCATGTACCATCTAGATTGACAGTGCACACTCCTCTCTTATACCTGGCTACTTTCAAACTATCCCCGAAACGCGACAAGGTCACTTCACGGGTGTTACATTCCATGTGGATTTCCACTCAAAAAATCATTGCTTTATATTTTGTACAGATTTGCTGCATTCGGAATTCAGCTTTGCAATTCCGACTCTATAGGTGCACCTTCATTTATTTCTTACCTGGAATTAATACTCTGTCCACTATGCTTACACGAGTTCATTGTATTGTGAGATCTGCATACACAACGGCATCCGAACATTTTATTTCTGAAGTAAGAGAAAAGCTGAATAATTGGAAAAATTATTAGAAACACAAATAACCGTTTGATGGATTCTGTTGATATTCTCAGTAATGCTCTGATACCTAGTGGATCTGTATTTATGCATATACTTTTAATTTTGCTGTTTATCTGTTTACTTGTCTTATTTTGTATATTTACGATAGATTCCTTATTATTGTGTATACTACTCCCTTGTTCATCTCTGAATTCCTTCGATGTATTATCATCTAACTCTTCGATAGTTCTCAAAGAATTGCAGCTTTTGCTTCTCCTATCTCTTTCAACGTTTCTCATGTCTCTAACTTCTGAAATAACTGTGTTTAGTGATTTCATCAACGTGTCTAGTTTGTCGTGTATACTTATTTGTGATTGGTTATTTGGTTTAAAAGCTTTACGGAACTTTCTTCTTAATTTGTCACAGTCATCTATAGTGCTTTGTAATTTTGCTTTGGTTTTATTTAAATGGTTTATTTCGGCTCTATTTTGATTAACTTCTATCTTTTTGTTATGTTTATTGAATACTTTTGCATCTGTCACTGTTGCTTTATCATATTTTCTCTCTCTATGATTGCAATACTCATTGATGTCTATTTTTTTATTTGAATTGACGTACGAACTACTACCAATAATGGTTATACTTTCTTGAGAATTTATTTTAGTGGATTTTATTTTATTCTGTAAATAAAAGTCCCGGTAATACTTTGAATATGCGTCCGTAGCCTAACGGCGAACGGCATGAACTCACGATCGATGCGACCCGTGTTCAAATCTCGCAAAATTCTGACCAGTACCAATGTAACTACTCGTATGTATTTTAATCGCAGTATTACCCCATGATACATGCACTAGCTTAGATAACTACTTTTTTAAGCTATAAAATACATTTACTCACATAATCTTGTATTTCATCATAATTCGCTGAAGTATCTTCATCTTGAATATCATGAACGAGTGTTTTCATCAACTCCTTGTGCTTTTCCTTCTGTCGTTTCAAATATTTAGTTGCTTTGTTTAGGCCGCTTTCTAGTCTTGCGCTTTTCTCTAACAAATTGTTAATTTTTTCACCTTTAAAACAAGATTTGTTACAACGTGGATAGCTGCACGAACACGTCATTCCTTCGCGAATATTCTCAGCATAATCGTGTACTGCTTTGGTAGTATGTGTATATGAATTCTTATAATTAATACTGCCATCGTATTTGCAAATAATTGAACTACTTCTTATATCGATTGACTCGTGAGTGAAAGACCAAGAATTGATTTGTCTCTCTTCCGAGTGATGGTATATTCTGTTTATTGTTTTGGACATGTCCACGAGCTCCTTTAATTTCTCTCTCGTTGCCAGAAGTTGTGTTTCTACGTTTGGGTTTTTATTCGCCCTCTGAATTTTAGTATTCATTATTACAATTTATTAATTCCTAATTGTGTCACTTTGTTAAACAAATTAATATTTTAATACACTTGAATTTATACATAACCAAAACAATGTAATAATTTTTTTTTATGGCATTGCAACAATTTGCCACTGTCACGATTAATTCGGCGTTATTCCTCCATTCATCATATCATGTGGAATCCAGTCAAATCGTAAATCTCTTCAGTTAAATAGACATTCATATTAACATTCATGGACAAGTTAATTTTTTATCATAGAAACATAATTTTACGAAACTAATTTTTAAAATAACAAAATATGACATTACATTCTTTACCAATAACAGGTTTTGTTTGAGCTTACTAAACAAAGTAACCGCGAAAATGGTTGTTTTTTTCTGTAGCATAATGCATCTCGTATAAATAAAGGAGTTTCCATCTGTACAGCTTTCAGACCACACAACGTTGTTGAGACATACATTACAAACAAAACACATTAATCTTCTTAAATGTACCGAATGCAATTTACTTTTTTATTTACAATATTCAGACATCTCTTTATTCACGTATGCTCTTTCTCCTGTCAAATTACACAACCATATATTAGATTTATAATTAATAATCGGTTATTTTTTAAATAATAAATAAAACAATATTCTAGTAAATTTATTATTTGCTTAATTTTTATCATAATTTGTATAAAAATAATTAAAAAATCAATTTACCTATTAAAGTCGCCTCCGTTCATGGATCGCACTCTAGCTCGAGTGTAGTGTAACATCAGGCGAAGTGTGGTAATATGACGTGCTAAAATTAAAAAAATATATATAAAAAAATAAAATATGTATAAGATAAGCCACGGAGTCGGCACGTCATCATATTTTAAGCTACACTAATCAGCCTACATATCGTTTATTGTTAAAATAAATGCGTATATTTATTCAACTAAAATAAATACAATAGTCACAAAAAAAAAATGGAAGGTGCCTCATAAAATATTCATAAATGAAATTCAATTTATATAATAATCAATCAACCATAATTGTTACCACCATGAGTTTAATAGGTTATAAAATATTGAAATAATCGATTTAATAGACAATTTAAATTTTTTTTATTGTAGCTTGGCATACGACAACACTACGCCTGATGTTAAGTCTAGTCCATGGACGGAAACCATTGCTATCACAGAGTAACTTGTGCAAGCAGCAATCGCGTCCGCTATGCCGGCTTAAGGACACTAACGTGCACCATACAGACAGTGCACATTCATCTACTTCCAAACTATTCCCGAAACGCGAGTTACTTTACACGGCAGACTGGGATGTCAACCATCATCAGTCTGCCTACCACTCTTTAGTTGTAAGAGCCTATATAAATTGGGTAGTACATGCATGTTATCCGTGTAAAGGGTCCCAAAGGCCCGATGTCCGCATGTTGATGTGTTTTTTCTGTGTCAATTGTGTTTAGTCATCGGGTCGTTCGCAGGTTTGTCGCGCGATTATGATAATAAACTTATAAAATATTCATCGAGAAACAACCCTCCTTACAATGTTATTATCATATTTAACTAAGCATATATAATTTTGTAACCTAAACTATTTATATACGAGTACCACGTGAAGAAGATCAAGGAGTTGGTCACTTTCAAAGTTTGTACAGTAATTTTAATTTACGTACGTTGCAAATATATTTTTTTATAGCAGCTTGGCATGTGACAACACTCTGCCTGATGTAAAAGCTAGAGTGCGATCCATGAGTGGCAACAAACAACTGCTACTACAGAGAAATCTTTACCTACAGCATGCCGACCTGAGGAGACGAGTATGCAGCATCTAGATTGACAGTACACTCTCATCTCGCTATACCTGGCTACTTTCAAACTGCTAAATATGACAAATAGAGCGGCCGTGGTCTAGCAGTAAGACGCGTGAACTCACGATCGATGAGTCCCGTGTTCGAACCTCGCTAATTCTGACCAATGTAACTTTGATGTATGTACATTTGGTCGCTCAGTGCCTATAGGCACTATTAAAGAGTGGTAGGCGGACTGATGATGGTTATTTGTCCTATCTGCCGTCCTGGGGTAGTACCACAACTTTCGAATGTAACACCCGTGAAGTGACCTTGTGCGTTTCGGGAATAGTTTGAAAATAGCCAGGTATAACGAGAGAAGTGTGCACTGTCAATCTAGATGGCACATGCTCGTCTCCTCAAACCGGCATAGTGGAGGCGACTGCTGCCCGCACATGTTTCTCTGTGGTAGCAGTTGTTTCCATTCATGGACCGCACTCTAGCTTTACACCAGGCGGAGTGTTGTCACATGCCGAGCTACAATTTAAAAAAGCCGCAGTATCAAAAAATGTGACGCATACTACTTTTTTACAGTAGGTCGGCATATGACAGCACTCTGCAAGACGTTAAGCTAAAGTGCATTCCAGGAACAGTTGCATCACTGCAGACAGTAGTCCCTTCCGCTATAGCGGTTTAAGGAGACGAGCATGTACCATCTAGATTGACAGTGTACACTCCTCTCGTTACCTGGTTACTGAAACGCAACGTGCGTGCTATTCGCGGGTGCTACGTATTACCACAGGACGAGCAGACTGGGCTTGTAACCACCGTCTGCCTACCACTGTTTTATTAACGAAAATTTCGGAACACCTATAGAATTAAATTGATTCTAAGCACACTCCTAGAGCTTGATGTGATGACGCAATCTCCAATCTGAAATAATTCGTTACGCACAAATTCGCATCAATTCCCCTTTGCCCTCCGTAGTAAATGAGTACATGAGCACTCATCGAATAGACGCCGAAGCGACTCGAGCGCTAAAATAACTTTAAATAAAAGCCCAAACTCAGACAGATAAATTACGGTATAAATTCCGTCGGCGACTTCCCCTCGGCGACTGGCCTGGAACATTTGAATTCAATAGTTATTCAATTATACCAACAAAAGGCTCACAAAACACCGGGTAAACTAATCCAAAATAGGGGAATAAAGTTCGCCCTTTCAAGGGTAACCTTATTGAGTGGCGGGCTTAGGAGTACACCTTGAAGTACTCCACATATCTTACCAATTTCCTCTTATATTATCGCCTCGACTTCTACGACGTCGTTCGAAATGACGACCATTGCTCGCTCGACTCGCGATGTTTATATTTTGCTCTTTGTAAATGCGGCAATGAATCGTTCGTAATTGTTATTCTCATTATATCGTAAATCTATAGTGTCGTGCGAGTAGAAGGGTTCACCCTGCCAGACGGGGCCGTTATCCAAGGTGAAGGTTAGTCTCATACGGGGTTGCTATGGCACTAGGTCCCCTGCAGATTCTTATTACCAATCAACCGTATTCATGCCCGCAAAGTAGAACGCACTGAATTGATATATTTTCCTCATACAAAGGAGCAATATTTTAAATGGAATATTATCGAAAAACAGAGTTCATAATAAAGTTGTTTACACAGAGTTTAACACTTCTTTGCATAGAAAGAAGGTCATATTAATTCTGACCGCGAGTGTAGAGGATATTAAAACTTAATAACCTACCTCAAACAAAAAGTGAAACGTTCATTTAAATAACGGTCTTCGTCTAAAATTATACAAAAATCAATGAGTGAACGACAATAATTAGCATCCATTATTACTATTTAATTGTCACAAACTTTATTTATACGAAATAGATGTATATTTAATTGTAAACCAAACAGACTAGATGTGTGTACAAATCTCGCAAAATTTCGACTAGTACCAATGTACATTTGTTATACTTTCTTAGGACGCTCCAGTAGTACCCCCTATGCTGTAATATAAGCATTAATTAAGCGTGCGTTAGCGTCAGTTATGACGATGGTTAAAAATGAACCGAGTCTGCCGTTTTAGAGTCTGTAATGTGAATCGCGTTTCTAGTACAACTGTGCACAATCGTTTCCTCAAGTCTGCATAGCGAAGGCGACTGTTGCCTTTCTACAGAGAAATTAGCAGTTTAAAATGCCGAGTAATTTAGCTAGAGACTGGATGCTTGAAGAGAGGAAGTAGCTGATTATTCTATATAATAAAAATCAATTGCTGTTCGTTAGTCTCGCTAAAACTCGAGAACGGCTGGACTGCTTTGGCTAATTTTGGTTTTGAATTATTTGTGGAAGACCATGGAAGGTTTAAAAGGTGAGTAAATATGAAAAAAATGCTTGGAATATAGTAAAAACTATTCCTTTGGTTTTGAATGTCAAACATTTGATGTTCGCCCCGTCGTTCAGAAATCAATTAAATTTAAAAGTCGTTCAGAAATGCTTTTTTATTTATTGATTCTGAGGCGGCACGAAGTTTGCCGGGTCAGCTAGTTAATTGTATAAAATAGTTATAATTTCAATAATACCAACAATATAATCTTCGTAAGGCAGCATTCCTCACACAACCTATTATATTACTATGACTGTACAAATGTATCCCAAATGTAGGGACATAAATAAATATGGTTCCGTAGAGTATAAAAAAAGCAATGGTTATGAAAGATGCGTACGATTTGAAGTTCTTTAATATACAAATCATAATTTTTCAATACTACATAGCAAAAAAATTAATTAAAATTAAAAAGTTTTTGACAAAAGTGTACAGTATGGGAAAACAGCCACCGGCAAAGCTGCGAACAATGTATTTGAGTGATCATCCTTCTTTCAACAACCTTGAAAGGATTCCAGGGCCCAGTGTAAAGAGACACACAAGAGCACTGCTGTTTGACTGACTGTTATTTCTGATCTACTTCTATGGTTGCAGTTGCTTCCATTTGTGTATCACAACTACTCTTCAGAGAAATCTCTATGGTCGCCTCCGCTATGCCAGCTTGAGGAGACGAGTATGTATCATCTAGATTGACAGTGCACACTCCTCTCGTTATACCCGGCTACTTTCAAACTGCTCCTGAAACCCTAACCTACAGTACCCTAACCTAGTAACGCTCAATCTTGTACCGACTTCTCAATGAATAATAAGCTCGTATTAAAAAAAAACTATTCAATGGCAGAGACACAATTATAAGGACATGTAGACAAACCTTTATAATAATACAATACATCAACCCGCCCCTCTCCCCTGCACACTCCTCGCTGTAAGACCACGTCCCTTCCCCCCAATAATGGGACTTTTTTTTCTTGTGGTTTCATATGGATAATTTTAATCTAATAATATTGTGGACGTTGGCGATAATAACTTTGTTAACAGAGGGTTAAGTATGTTAAATTTTTTTTTTAATTGTAGCTCGGCATGTGACAACACTCCGCCTGATGTAAAGCTAGAGTGCGGTCCATGAATGGAAACAACTGCTACTACAGTCGCCTCCACTATGCCGGCTTGAGGAGACGAGCATGTACCATCTTAGATTGACAGCGCACACTCCTCTCGTTATATCTGGCTACTTTCAAACTATTCCCGAAACGCGACAAAGTCACTTCACGGGTGTTACATTCAAAAGTGGTGGTACTACCCCAGGATGGCAGACTGGACAAATAACCATCATCAGTCTGTCTACCACTCTTTAATAGTGCCTATAGGCACTGAGCGACCAAAATACATATAACAAAGTTACATTGGTCAGAATTAGCGAGGTTCGAACACGGGTCTCATCGATCGTGAATTCACGCGTCTTACCGCTAGACCACGGCCGCTTTTTTTTTACTTTTTTTCGTTTTTTGTTTACCTTATATATTTTTTATTATGTTGTTTATTGTACTTTTATTTTATTTTGGATTACAGTTTTTTTTTAAATTGTCTACTCGTACTCATGTTGCTCACGAAAGATCTTTGAAACGAAATATAGTGGCCAAGCTAATCCCTTTTATAAAAATGTGTGCATCGAATTCCATCGAAGCCTGGAAATGGCCGCTGCTCATACAAAAGTTGCAGAACTCCATTCCTTAAATTCTAATCTCGAAAACTAATGATATGGGGCGTCGACCAATTTAAATGAATCCATTAACATATTCAAAAAGCGGTGGTTCTTTTGTTTTTAGGGAATAAAATTAAGCGGTTTTGTTGCTTGATTTTCGTTAATTTTGTTAGCATTTCGAATTTAAACATTAATAAGGATTGTAGGAAAATTGAAAGCTTATCGCACCACGACCAATCTGCAGCCTAGCAGCTTCAGTCATCATAGCAGAGGTGACTACTACCTTTTTTTTATTGTAGCAACACTCCGCCCGATGTAAAGCTAGAGTGCGGTCCATGAACGGAAACAACCGCTACTACAGAAAAATCTCTACAAGCAGCAGTCGCCTCCACTATGCCGGCTTGAGGAGACGAGCATGTACCATCTAGATTGACAGCGCACACTCCTCTCGTTACACCTGGATACTTCCAAACGCGACAAAATCACTTCACGGGTGTTACATTCGAAACCTATAGATTTTATTCTTATTAGCAATAGTCTCTGGTCATCGCTATGGTATTATCTTCTGAAATTAGCATCATATCTGTATCTACAAACAATACGGATAGTTCTGTAGGTATCGAGCCAATTTGCCGAGGCCCCAATTCCCGACACATACAAAAGCTCCATCATATTTTATTCTTGTTCATACATGTTCGAAGGTTATAGCCACCTGGATCCTACTTTTTTATTCACATACTTAACTTATATGAATAAACGAGCAATTTTGGCAGCTAAGAATAAACATGTGGATGATTTAAACTTTATAATTCAGAATCAAATCGTTGGTACTCTGCATTCATTCAAATCTATTGACTGACTAATATAGTTGATTTTTGTACTTTTATATATATATTTTTTTGTCTTATTATCCTAATAAAGTAGGTAATATATAATATTTATTTTATACTAGCCGACCCGGCAAACTTCGTACCGCCTCAGAATCTATAAATAAAAAAGCATTTCTGAACGACTTTTAAATTTAATTGATTTCTGAACGACGCGACGAACTTCAAATGTTTGACATTCAAAACTAAAGAAATAGTTTTTACTATATTCCAAGCATTTTTTTCATATTTACTCACCTTTTAAACCTTCCCTGGACTTCCACAAATAATTCAAAACCAAAATTAGCCCAATCAGTCCAGCCGTTCTCGAGTTTTAGCGAGACTAACGAATAGCAATTGATTCATTGTATTACTTCCAAAAAATCATTTTAGTTCAGCTAACACAGAGTAACACGACATGCATTGACTGTTAAGCGGTACGAAGTTTGCCGGGTCAGCTAGTATATGTGTAAAATTCATATAGGATTAAAAATAGTCTTAATTTTTAGGGCAAATTCTAAGAATATTTTCGAATAATCAAAGTTAGTAAATAAGGTTTACTAAAAGAGTTATTCTAGTCTTTATAAAAAGTGTTCGACCTGTCCAACATTTGAGATAAAGTCATTGAGATTTGTTAATAAAAAAAGCCGAAGTCGATGTATCGATAACCGTAGCACGTAACTATGGAATTGATATTTTTTTCATTTATTTAATTGTAGCCCGACTTAAGTTGTCATTTAAAGTCATGTAAAGCTAGAGTGCGGTCCATGAACGGAAACAACTGTTACTGCGTATCAATTTCTACAGGCAGCAGTTGCCTCCGCTCTCGTTATATCTGGATACTTCCAAACTGTTCCCGAAACTCGACAAGGTCACTTCACGGGTACATTTGAAAGTGGTGGTACTACCCCAGGACGACAGACTGGACAAATAACCATCATCAGTCTGCTGGTGACCAAAGTATATACTCGTATAACATAGAAGAGTTTAGGAAGATTTGAACACGGGTCTCATTGATCGGGTGTTCACGCCTTATACCATTTGACCACGGCCGCTCTACAGATAGTTCTATTGTTTCCTGGGATGACTGCAGATTACTATTTTGCAATATTTGTGTTTTTAATATGTTAAATATTATTATAATATTCATAAAAATGTAAATATCTTTGGACTCGATCAAAGTTACGTTCTAGATCGCTCGTGCACCGTCAGTCCTGTGTTTTTTACATAAAAATATCTGGAATGAAGTTGATTTCACGCCGATAGATTCCCACACACTCCGAGCGGGCGCCACCTACCGATGGACACGCAAACACAAAACTAACGCTATGTACCCTGATAACCCCATACAGATATAACAATAACGTTATATTATCTATTTTTTTATAATTGTTGCTCGGCATATGACAATACTCCGCCTGATAGCAGACAGCAGTCGCCTCCGCTATGCCGGCTTGAGGACCGCGTGCACCAACTAGATTGACAGTGCACACTCCTCTCATTATATCTGGCTACTTTCAAACTGTTCCCGAAGCGCAACAAGGCCACTTCACAGGTGTTACAAAGTCATTGTCATTAACTTATAATAAAATCTCTCAAAACCATTTCATTGTAATTTTGTTAATGTTGTAATGCCTAAGTCGTCTCAATTGCGAATCCACAATTAGATCATTTCACAAAGGATTCACAATTGATTTTAAAAAAAATTGACTGAATAAATAAGAACACAAAATTCGTAGGTACATTACCAATATGATTACTCTAAAATATACTACAAGCGTAGTACAAACGTATTCATTAGTAAACAAAATCAATGTTATATAGCTACGCAAATTACAAAATTGCCGCGAAATTACATAAAACCGAGTACTATTAGGTAATTGAATAATCGATGGCTACGTATCAATATAAAAGTTCTATTTGTAATGCGGAAAAAGCACAAAGGCGTAGGTTTGTTATCCCACTAAAGAAAATTCAAATAGATCGCCAAAAAGCTTTCTCGGAACGCGGACGGAACGTGATGATGCTTCGATTCGGTTACGACAAATATACGCAGAGAGGTGACCGTCGCATTTCAACATCATTAGTTTATTTAAATCTTCCCCGTATCTTTGTATTTATAGAGTTCCTCTTTTATTCCCAGGAAATCACTGTTAGGGAAGGTGCCAGGGTTACGTCGGACTCTCTGGTCTTCCGCTGGCATACCGACTAAAACCCCAGCGGTGTTTCACTTGCCGCGTAGTGGACGGAGTCTGCGCGGTAACATTCTTCTAATCTAACCTTTTCGAACCTTCTACCAAAACAAACAGGTCAAAAATTCGAATGACTCAAATTCCTTGCCTATGGTACAATTTATTAAAAAAATTATTAAAAAAACTAAATAATTTTTAGTAAATACGCGTTTTTTTATTGATAAAATTTAAGTAATGATTCAGTGTGACAATCTCCTAAAGTATGTACAATGCCGCAACACGGGGGGCAGCGCGGTTACTATTATTAAAAAAAAGACTCTGAACCACGTTCACACCACTTCAATAGAAGACTTTTTTTATTTTAGCACATTGCACTAAAAAAATATTCCCTAAAAGTACAGGTTATCACGATTTTATTGAACAGTAAAGGAAGAACGGTAGGCAGACTTATTTATGTTATTTAGTCCAGTCTACCATACCTAGGCTACCGTACCGATGGAGTAATCAGGTGTAACACCTGTGACGTGAGAGGTGTACTATCAATGACGGCGAGATGAAGCGACTGCTGACTGCAGAGATTAATCTGTAGTAGCAGTTACCTCCGCTCATAGACCGCGTTCTAATTTAACAACAATTAAAACAAAAGAGTATGTTTATTTTCCTACATTGTATAATAGTAATATCTGTAGCTCGTTATAACAAAAAACCCTTTGCAATATTAAAAAACGATAATGGGAAATCTCACGAGAGCATAATTCAAAAGCCATTAGTTTAATTTTAGTACTTTTTTTAAATAATAAAAGCAATTGACATATACATATTTGTATTAGTAGAAAAAGTTGCCGAAAGAGACAAGACCTCAAAACGGACCCGCCCCCCGACAACTAAACGATCTAAGGAAGCCGCCACGGACAAAAACAATAAAACGCGCCCGTTCACAAACAAATCGGCTTAGTAATTACAAGTTAGAAACTAAATTGAGATGATTTTTTGGTAAATTATTGCACAAATATTGAAGTAGGATTATTATGTGTTGAGACCACCCTGTCTGTGCCGATTATAAATATACAGGGTGCACAAGGACAGAGGGCATGCTCTTAAATCAATACTGATACATCAAGGTATTTTATGATTATTATTAGCCTTTTAAAAGATTTTCAAATAAATCTTGCCGCAATAACATCACTACGGCAATTGACCTCGCGTGAGCTAGCTACCAGGCCAATTAGACCAATAAATGTCAAAAAATGATCTTTAAAAAAAGAATGATGTTATTAACTTCTGGTTCGCGGGGATGCCGCGCCGTCTCTCTTCTTACACCCTGTGTACATATATAATTTTTTTTTAATTTATACTCTTAAAAAAAATATAAAAGATGAACCTATTCTAAGTTTTTTATATTATCAAGTAGTACTTCTCGCCTTGAACGTTAGTTAATAGATTGTAAACTTTAGTTGAATATAGAAAGAAATACGTGAAATTGTTAAAGTGTCCACAGCAATAAGAACGCGATATAAATCGATTTTGGCTGACATCCAATAGTCTTAAACTTTACAACTTAGTATTAAAGTTTTGTTACGGTTATGTACTAAGTTAGTGTATAACTTGAGCTGTTATTGTGTTAAGACGAAACAATAATGATGCTTTTATTATGAAATGGGTTTAGTGGCACCATGGGAGCTCTAGCAATAATACCACCACTTTCACGCGTAACACCTGCGAACGGGTAGGTAGAACGAGAAGCGTGTGCGCTGATGACAACTTGGATGGCATAGCGGATGCGACTGCAGCCTACATAAATTCCTCCGAGGTAGCAATTCTTTCAATCATGGACGCCACTCTAGCTTGACATCAGGCGGGGTGTTGTCATATGCCGTGCTACAATAAAGAAAAGTTAGTTATTTAGTTTATCTGATACCACCATTGAAGCTGGCTCCGCAGCATTTCGTCAGAGCTTACATGCATCCATTATTTTTAGCCAATTAGTTTTTTTGTAGATTCCGAATCCTATATTTTTTGTGTCGATTCTTGATTTGGGAATAAGTTCATATTATTTGCGATGTATTATTTAACAGTATTTCCAATAATTTGACTTTGACTATAATAACACATTGACAATAACCTTCTGCGAATACTGCGTACGTGCTTAGGTGCCGAAAATTTTGACAGCGAAAAAATTACACCACACTTTTTTACAAAAGGCACTGCGCCGATTTCATTGACGACGCGACGGGCCCGTCCCGTGCGCTCCTTGCTCGGTATGCAATGATTCATACTATTCTTAAATAAACAACTATCAAATGGTAAAAGTTTATTGTATGGAGACTGCAGTGAATATACTTCAATATATCTGAACAAAAATGTAGTTTTAGTTCTAGTCGCGTTTCGGGACCACTTTGGATATAGCAGTCGATCTGGATAGTGCACATTCGCCTCCCTAAACCGGCATAGCGGAGGTGACTGCTGACACCTTCGCACTCCGGCTGACCATCAGACAAAATGTTACACTTTAAAAAACAGCTACAATATAAAAAATAGAGTGGTAGGCGGAGACTGATGGTGACTATTAGCCCAGTCTGCCATCGTGGTATAGTCACCACTTTCACCTGTTAAGCTATATAAGTATCCAGGTAATGCAAGAGGAGTGTGCCCTATCGACTCAGTAGCATGCCGAGCTTCAATAAACTATAATTTATGTAAATTAAATTAGTATAGTTGTCACCGACTCGATTATGAATGAAATGATTGAATGAAGCCCACATGCTGTAGTGGCTAGATATGGTGTGTCGCGGCACATGGCAGCATTGCCAGCTCATGCCTGGAATCATAACTAGACTACTTATTAGGCAACGGCGACCTTCAGGGTTCTCTCACCGACGACAATCGCAAGGACATTCAAACAAAAATATATTATGCATTCAACTATTGATTACAATAATTTTATGATTGGTTGGCAGACTGATGATGGTTATTAGCCCAGTCTGCCAGTGTTGAGGTAGTACCACCACTTTCGAATATAACGTCCGTGAAGTGCTCTTGTCACGTTTCGGAAATAGTTTGAAAGTAGCCAGGTATATATAAAGAGGAGTGTGTACTGTCAATCTAGATAATACATGCTCGTCTCCTCAAGCCCGCACAGGTTTCACTCTGTAGTAGCATTTGTTTCCGTTCATGGACTGCACTCTAGCTTTACATCAGATGGAGTGTTGTCACATGCCGAGCTGCAATAAAAAAAGTTTGAAAGTAGTCAAGTACCTATAACGAGAGAAATGTGCACTGTCAATTCGTCCCCTCAAGCCGGCATAGCAGAGGTGACTGTTGACTGCAGAAATTTCTCTGTCGCAGCCTCAAACGGAGTGTTTTTATATATCGCGCTACAATAGTTTTTTTTTGTCAACAGTGTGAAGAAACAATGTCAAGTGGTGATATGGCAGTGTCAGCGGCTAGGGCTGGTCCATCAGCGCGTTGGCATCCCGGCTGCTTCGTATGTCACACCTGCAGGGAGCTTCTAGTGGACCTGGTCTACTTCTGGCGTGATGGTAGACTGTATTGCGGAAGACATCATGCTGAGACACTTAAACCGAGGTGTTCTGCTTGCGATGAGGTGAGATTTTCTATACTTAAAACTTTATTCATATTCTCAGCTTTTATTCAAAGTATGTATAAGTTCTAGAAGATATTTTTAATTACATTTATACAGGCTGTAAAAAGACAGTAATCCCTTTAACACGTGGTTTTTTAATTTTTTTTTTTAATTTTTTCTAATATTTTTATCGAGCTCCAGTGGACACGTAACATCACTAAGACTCGAGACACATCAGTTGTTTATCAATCATTGCATGTTTTTTATATAATATTTCAACTATATTTACTGTTTTTAGGAACAAATAGTGGTATCATAATATGTAATTTGGTATTTAATATCTAAGGAGAATGTCCGTTTTTGGGTCCGTTTGGTAACTAAACAATATTCTAAAATAATGTCTTATTTTTATTAATTCCTTTAAATATATCAACACATCATTTACCAATCAATTGACAATGTTTAATTGCATAAAAAACAAATATCATCAATTACCTATTAAAGCATTTAAAATAATAATAACCTCAAATATTGCGTCAGAAAACATCTAATTACTCAAAAACCCGGGTGAAAAAAATGAAACTCATTGGTAATAAAGAATATAGATTTATTTTCCTACAAAAGCACTAAAAATTATCGGTAAACTATAGAAAATAATTTTGGACCTTTGGACCAATAAATGTTAAAAAAAAGGATGTAATTTTTTTTTAAATTTTTTATGATCTCAAAAATAAAATACTTGAACCTCATCAGTATACAAATGCTGGTTGACTTATGTATTTTTACACCCCTTTAAAGCGACCCCTTAAATATTTTTACCGTTTATAATCGTCTTCACGTGCCAATATCATCCCCCCCAGGCTCTATCAAAAACCCCACCCCCGTTATCAGTATAGCAGATCAGGCAGTGTGTACTCTACACCACAGCCGCGTGTTAAGTACTTCCTACTTCGTTAAACACAGTTTTATACCCGCAACTGATCGCTATCTGTTTCCGGGTGTTTTTTCACCGGATATTGGCGAATTGGTTCAGTTAGCCACTATTAGTGGTTCAACATTTAAATTATGCGCCCATCGAGTGGCATGACATCGTTTAATTCTTGATATGGGTCGGGTGGGCAGATCGAAAGCAGTTTCAATGCAGTTAACTGGACTTTCGAATGTAACACCCGTGAAGTGACCTTGTCGCGTTTCGGGAATAGTTTGAAAGTAACCAGGTATAACGAGAGGAGTGTGCACTGTCAATCTAAGATGGTACATGCTCGTCTCCTCAAGCCGGCATAGTGGAGACGACTGCTACCCGCACAGGTTTCTCTGTAGTAGCAGTTGTTCCCATTCATGGACCGCACTCTAGCTTTACATCAGGCGGAGTGTTGTCACATGCCGAGCTACAATAAAAAATAAAAAAAAAATAAAAAACTTGCCACGGTGTATGTTCATGATTTAATTCCTCCTACCCCAAATCGTTTGAGGTCGACGCGTGCGGGCGATCGAATGCATCGCCTTACCGTCGAAACAATCCCCTCGCGGACCAAAGTTCGGGCAATCCTTCTTTTGTCATTCCATCAAATTGTGGAACGACCTACCCAGCCCCGTCTTTCCTCCATCCCATAACATGGGATCCTTCAAGCGCAGTGTGAAGAGGCATCTCACAAAGCCGGCATGGCTGACCCGACTGCTGTCTGCAGATTCCCTTCTCTGACAGCAGTCGCCTCCGTTCATGGACCGCACTCTAGCTTAACATCAGGCGGAGTGCGGTCATATAACGTGCTAAAATAAAATAAATAAATAAAAGTAACTTCAAGAAATGGCGGTTTCCATTCTGTGATGTTATTAGCAGTTCCTTCTGTTAATACCATCAATTTTAAGTTTAACGCCCGTGAAGTGGGATCAACTTGGAAGTAGCCACATATCACGAGAGGTGTGTGCTACAGCGGAGGGTACTACTCTCACAACCGTCACAATATTAGCTGACATTGTGTACTTGAAAGAAGTTTGCATGTCTACCAGTACAGAATATCTTCGATAACACATCTTAGATAACGTGAGAATATTCTAACGAAGAGGCGTTTTAACTGCAACACGTTTAATAAGCATTAATTATAATTATTGTCTGCCACACATGATTATTTTTTTATATGACAACACTCCACCTAATGTAAAGTTAGAGTGCGGTTCATGAACGAAAACAAGTGCCACTACACATAAATTGTGAACAGGCGGCAGTCGCCTCCACTATGACGGCCTGAGGAGATAAATTAGCCTACCACGGCACGGTGCGACTAATGTACGTATAACATAGTTACATTGGTCGGAATTTAGCGAGGTTCGAACACGGGTCTTATAGATCGTGAGTTAACGCGTCCTACCGCTAGACCACGAACGCATTTGCATATTGCAGATCTTTATTTCTATAAAAAAAAGGCTTTATAATATTTGGCAGACGGAATGGCCCCCAAATAAAGTTGGCCTGTACAGATATATCGCGTGATATAATTGCATGCTAACATTGGCCTTCAGTTATAAAGAAAACCTACTAAGTCCTGGATTTATAAAAAAAACTCCTTACGAAACCTTTTATAGGAATAAAATAGCTTTATCCCGCGGTTTAACCTTCAATCCATAATATTCATATAACCTAAAACCTTGTGTTTAAATCTAACGCAAAAATACTTCTTCAAAACAAACTAGAGCCAATCGGCAGCTGTCACTTGATCGAAAAGAAATCAAAATATATGGGATTTGACGTTTCACTCGCACTTAAATGATAACGAAACGTCAATACCCCTTTAGCCCCTGGTAGGTCTAAAACGCATGAGGAACGAATAAACAACGAATCTTTAATTTTTAAATCCACTATAAAGCACAATGAAGTTTGTTCGAATCGAATCGAAAACAAAATATACGGGGTTACCAAAATGTTTTTTATTTTAATTAGTTTAGTCCTTAAATATCCTTAGAGTGGTAGGCAGACTGATGATGGTCTTCAGCCCAGTCTGCCGTCCTGGGGTAGTACCACCACTTTCGAATGTAACACCCGTGAAGTGACTAGATCGCAGTTTGGAAGTAGCCAGGTATAACGAGAGGAGAGTGCACTGTCAATTTAGATGGTGCGAATCAGTCTCTTTAAGCCGGTATAAAGGGGGCGACTGCTGCCTGTAGAAGTTTGTGGTAGCGGTTGGGAACAACAATGAAATGAAATTTATTTATTTAAGTGCTCTGTCTCTCGACATGCAAAATTATCCTAAAATTATACACACAATTTATAAAATTAATAAATTATTAAAATAGAATCAAATTATTAAACAATCATTAGCAAAAAATTTGTGAAATGGACCGTATTCTAGCTTTACATCAGGCGGAGCGTTGCCTGTCGAGTTACAATTTAAACAAAAACACAAAGGGGAAATTTCCCATTCGCCTAAGCAATCGTTGATTTTTAGTTAATTTTGTAGAAAAATAAATCTACATTTCTAATTAGCAATCAGTTTTATATTTTTCACCCGGGTTATTGAGTAATTAAATGTTTACTGATACAATATTTGAGGTTATTATTATTTTAAATGCTTTAATAATTGAAGATATCTGTTTAATTAAAATTGTTTTATTACCACCCTATTAGGTATCAAGTGGGCCCAAAGATGGGCATTCTCCCTTCTCTATTGCAAACAAACAAAGGAAATCTCAAAATTGACTTAGATACTTTTGCCCTTGTGCCTATCGTAGACTGCACCTGTTTATCCTCATATTTCCACTGCAATGCTGCTATACACTTCCCTTGACATTGTCTGTATTTATATTTCAAAATCACGGCATTATTACAAACTGGGGCAGATAGAATTTCGTTTATACGAACAATTGATCAAAAACCTTGTTGCGTTTCGGGAATAGTTTGAAAGTAGCCAGATATAACGAGAAGAGTGTTCACTATCAATCTAGATGGTACATGCTTGTCTCCTCAAGCGACTGCATGCACAGGTTTCTCTGGAGTAGCAGTTGTTTCCATTCATGGACCGCACTCTGGCTTTACATCAGACGGAGTGTTGTCACATGCCGAGCCACAATTATAGAAAAAAATTAATTTACCAATTCTCCTATAACTGATTAAAGCTAAATGCAATAACATTTGGTTGCGTTAAAGAAGGCATAGTGGTTATTAGCCCAGTCTGCCATCCTGGGGTAGTACCACCACTTTCGAATGTAACACCCGTGAAGTGACCTTGTCGCGTTTCGGGAATAGTTTGAAAGTAGCCAGGTATAACGAGAGGAGTGTGCACTGTCAATCTGGATGATGCGAATTTGTTTCCTCAAGTCAGTATAGCGGAGGCGACTGCTGCCCGTAGAGATTTCTCTGTAGTAGCAGTTGTTTCCGGTCATCGACCGCACTCTAGCTTTTACCACACAGGGCTTTAAATAATGTTTTGCGCAGCTAGGCGTACGAAATAGGTTAAGTTAATATGTTGATGATGATTATTAGATAGATAGTGCGGGGTCATGTGATACCGTTGTGTATTAATAAAATTCGTAATGAATGTAGGAGCGGACATCGTGAGAGCTAGACCACTATTGTTCCTCGGCGACTGGGGTCGGCCACGTATTTCGTTAATATCATTCGAACGATGAACTTTCCTATATTTTACTATAACCAATTATTCTAATTACTACTTAACGTTGATATACGAGAAGTTAGAAAAAGCTAAAGTGCGGTTCATGAATAAATAAATCTCTACAGGCAGCAGTCGCCTCCGGTATGCCGGTCTGAGGAGACGAGTATACACCAACAGTGCACACTCCTCTCGCTATACCTGGCTACTTCCAAACTATTCCCGAAACGCGACAATGTCACTTCACGGGTGTTACATTCGAAAGTGGTGGTACTGCCCCAACACGGCAGACTGGGCTAATACCATCATTAGTTTGCCTAGCACTCTTTAATGAGCGACCAAAGTACATATAACATAGTTACATTGGTACCGGTCTTTAGCGAGGTTCGAACACGGGTCTCATCGGTCGTGAGTTCCGCCCTCTACTGAACGACGACGGTCCCTCAAAATATGTACTTTGTTCAATCACTAGCATTTAGAAAAATAAAAATAAAAGAAATATGGATAGAAATAAGATTTCATTATGAAAATAGAGCGGCAGTGGCCCAGCGTAGAGACCTCACTATCGATGAGACCCGTGTTCGAACCTCGCTAAAGACCGGTACCAATGTAACTATGTTATATGTACGTTGGTCGCTCAGTGCCTATACAAACACTATCTCAGTACAGGCATTGAAATAATCTCCTAATATTAAAATGTATTGTTTATTTACATTATTATTGGGTTTAAGAAGTACGTGTGGAGTATCCTTGAGCGAGCGAATCCCAAACGATGTGATAAGAAATCGCTGCGAGCTCCAGGACAGTATTGTGACCAGAGTGGAAAGGGGTATGCTAAGGTGGTTCAGATGGATGAAAGGAGATTAACTAAAAAGATCTATTGTGCGAAAGTGGATGACAGTGTCAGAAGGGGGCGCCCTAGGAAGACCTTTCTCAGTCAGATCGGTCAACTGCTGAGAAAGGGTCAGATGAAGAGTACCCTCAACCGACGTGCATGCAATGTGTGTGGTCGAAGCGAAAGTGGTATGTAGAGAGAGGAGTCGCTGGCGCTCCGTAGTTTCTGCCTACCCCAGTGGGAACAAGGCGTGAGCTAAGTAAGTAAGATTAATTTGCAATATGCAAGTAGATGATGCGAGTGGGAAAGCGTGTGATTAGTTCTGTTCGTATAATTAAAAAAGGTTAGCGAGCGCACGTTAAATGTCACTTTTGTTAGCATTTTGTGATTCGAATCTAAAATACTGAGGGAACGTGTCAAAAAATGTAATCAGGGCAGCTTCACACAGTGCTCCCTCGACCGAGTCATTACTAAAATATGTTATGATGTTTAATTATTTTGCATGTCTAGATTATCCCAACATCAGGCAGGGAAATGTAAAGAAGATAATGCACTTTTTATGTTTTAATTTCCACATTTTAAGTTGAAGATTTTCTGATATATTTTAAGCCTCACTAATGTTTGTTTGTTTGTCCCTCAATCATACTTAACAGTTCGATATCACAGTTAAAAGTATTGATTTAATTAGGCTAGAATAGGTTATATTTACTTATTTATTTATTATGCTTTTAATAAACACAATAAGGAAAATTAAGTAAAATTCTTAGGTCCGGCTAATTGCAATTTTTCAGATGCCAAAGAACCAAACTGCTGGCAACTCTAGGTAGAGTTAGGTTTTTTGCCCATTTAAAGGTTTACTTAAGAATGGAACGGGAACGCTAAACGCAAATACTAATCCGCACACGAATTATACAGACCGAAGCTCTTATCTAAAACTCTACTCCTGATTGTTGGGATAAAGATTGTATAATAGTACATGTTAATTAATTGTGGTGATGTGTGCGCGAGAGAGGGAAGGTCACATTGATAATGAGATAGATAGAGCAGGGGTTCTCAGGGAAGTTAAAATCACATTGCGGAGTCTAATCGTTCTAATCTAATCGTCTTAAACAACTTTTTAATGCAAAATAAATTAGGAAATGCAGACAAATTAAGCAGATTTGTTTATATGTTTGTTGAAATACATTATTTCAGATTTGTGACATTTATATTCGTTTGTTCGCAGATAATACTCGCCGACGAGTGCACAGAAGCGGAAGGTCGCGCGTGGCACATGAAACACTTCGCTTGCGCCGAATGTGCTAAACAACTCGGCGGTCAGCGTTACATTATGAGAGAAGCGAGACCATATTGCCTACCTTGCTTCGACTCGTGTTTCGCAGAGTACTGCGACGCTTGCGGCGAACCCGTCGGTGTCGATCAGGGACAGATGTCGCACGAGGGTCAACACTGGCACGCGACCGAGAGATGTTTCGCATGTCACACTTGTCACGCTAGCTTATTAGGTCGACCGTTCCTACCGAGAAAAGGAGCCATATTCTGCTCGATAGCCTGCTCCAAAGGCGAACCGCCGACTCCGTCCGACTCGTCCGGACCGGGACCGAGACCGACTCGAGGACAGAGGAACAGGAGGCCGTCTCCGCCGCGGACGCCGCCCAGAGAGCCGTCTCCGCAGACGAATCTGGACGCAGATTCGGAGCCGAGCTGCTCGATAGCACCGGAATCGTCGAACCCGCCGATGGTTTGCCTCAGTTTAGATAGAGCTTTGACCGATTCGAGACTAGAGCCGATGACCGAACGGACGCCTTCGCCGACCGAAGCCGAGGAGGCGTCGTCGCCCGACGAATGGAAACCGCCGCAGCCTATAGACGCGCGAGCGACGGTCACCACCGGACACTCGTCATCGATGCCAGAGTTGACTTTAGCGGATGAGCCGTCACCGAGGAAACCGCGATCAGGTCGCACGGTCAGGTTCTGCGGTGACGACAACGGGGGATTCGAGCCCGACGAGCAGACGCGAAAATGTGGTCGAGAAGACGACGCGAGCAGTTACTGCAGCACGTGTTCCTCGTCGTCGTCGTCGGCAGAGTCGTATTCTTTGCCAACGAGAAGAGCGTACGGCGGCGTTAGAATCTCATATGTTCCGAACGACGCGGTCGCCTGCGCTCGGAGGGAGCGACAGAGAAAGAATGCTCAACAGGATAAGAATTGCATCATATCATGATCCTGGCTTTATATACCTGATCCCTCCGACAGTTCTGATCACAAAGACTGACATTTAGAACATTACTTTTGTGTATTGTAAAATTAATATTGCCATAGAGTTATGTCTCGTCCGAAGTGTGCCGAATGGTGGCTTTATTCCTCGTGGTCTTCCGTAGTTCTCCATGTATCTTCCATTTGCGTTATACGTGATCAATTTGTCTTTTGTCGCCTTTGCCGAACCCCATATGTCGTATTATATCCAGGTGCAAATACACGTGACATTGTCACTAATCATGTTTTGATTTTCGCACCTCACGATCCATTGAAAGGGTTGGAAGGGGGTTTTTGTGACAAATTTATTTTAATACCTTGTAATTTGGTTTAATGTGTTTAAATTTGGCTCGAATTATGTTTGTGTAATGACATCTGCCGCGTTTCAGAGGGGAATGCGAAACCGTCTCGCTTTCAGTTTTTATGCAAATTATTTGTTAGACAGTTTATCTTCTTGCCCTCTTTTTACTTTTAAAATACTCATTAATCTATATTAAAGTTATTTAAACTCAAGTTTTTTTTATAAGATTGATAGAGAAATAATAAATATATACGTAATGTCATATCTTGCTATTTTCATAAAATGAACAAAATGGACATATCGCTGACTGTCGTTGTATTTACCAATATTTGCATGTATTTGAGTACAAATTGATATTTTAGGTTATTTTTATTAAATAAGTGTGTTCAAAATGTATTATACGTAATAATTAAGGTAATTAGTCCAATAATTAACGTAAGGGATAAAAGCATGCCTTAATTCGCCTGAATGTTTATTAATGTACAATTATTACTCATTTTGTACAAATATTTTTAAGTAGTTTTTGTATTTAATTAATATTAAGTTAATTTGTAAAAGAAATAAAGTTTTTTTTTTTATTTATTTATTACAATTGTTTCTATTTCAACGGCTTCAGTACACGTTCGGCCAACACCAACTCGACCCTGCTTACAAACAAGGGCGTGTCTAATGCTTCTGCGGGCTCAGACAATTATTTTCTAAAGTGTTGCAGCACAAGTTTTGTTTATAGTACTTATCTACAGTCTATCTCAATAAAATTATTTAAAAATAATTTATCTAAGCGATTTGGCAAATCTTCTAAACTGGCTAGACTAGTCCTCTGCCAAAGAGACGGCCATTACTTCAATTTAATAGCCTTATGGGGTTGCAAATAGGGGTTGGTAATGTTGACGCGGACAAATAACAATATAATAACTATTATTTGTATAAAAAAATAATGTTATTTGTCAAAAATAATTGCTTTTATTCACTTTCAATAGACTATTGTTTTATTGTTAGATTCCAAATAGATTTTGTTTATTTTTTATGGAATGTAAACAACTCTCACGCATTATTATAATACGAGTAAATGACACATCACTTGTATGTAATAACTAGTACTTTGGTACTGTGGTTGAGGATATTTAGTATACTGAAGAAGCGGAGGACGTGTGCAGAACAGACAGAATTTTTGTCAGATTCGAACACGGGTCCCTAATAAATAGATCTACTAATTCAGTCTCGGAGGCAGATAAATCGAGTTGAATCTATATAATAAAAAATGTGAAAAGAATCCCTTTACTCACATGTTAACAAGCCGCAATGGATATGTAAATATCGCTAACAAAAGCGACACCACTCGTATGAGGTTGCTGGTTTTCAATAATAAAGTTGTTTGTGTTTTACCAAATCAATAGATAGATATGCCTCTGAAAAGGGCGTCGGGGCTGTGTTATTCCATAAATTAAACATACATACTGAAAATCCTGTTGCATTCGCGTCCAAGAAACTTAGGCCGGCCGAGATGAAAAATTCTGTGATTGACAGAGAGGCTCTTGCAATCTTCTTTGGAATCCGGAAGTTCGATCAGTATCTTAGGGGTAATAAATTTACATTGATAACGGACCACAAACCTTTAATGCACATCCTGGGTGTCAAAAAAAAACCGAAATTAGCGAATAACCGGTTAACTCGATGGGCTTTATATATTGGGTCTTACAATGCTGCGCCTCATAGAGGAACAACTGCCAAAAATTTAACTTTTTAAACACGCTCCCAATGTGGCGGGAGAAAAAAGTTGACCGCAGTCACTTTTCGGTTTTTCGTCAGTTAGTATTTGACTGTCGCGATGTCGGCAACATTGTCAAACCACTTACAGCCGCTATGTTTTTTTCATCCTCTAATATACCTATATATCTATGCTTGTACCACTACTTTTGGTCAATTATTAAGTGTAAAAAAGACCGGGGGCCTATCGTGCGAATCGCGTTAATATTCGAGTGGATGGTTTGATGGATTTATGCATGTGTTCCAACTTATGAGTCAAGCAACACTCGAGCAAAATGAAAATTGGCATTTTCCTTCATGATGTCAGTGAATTAGTTAATTCTGACAATCTTATCAGCTTTGAGTCATGTACGGAGGCCAGTCTGTAATCTGAGATCCGTCCTCTGACAGATGGTTAGCTTTGAAAGATCGCAATTTCGATTGGCAGATAGGCTATTGGCACACTTTATTCAAAATCTTTTTCTTGATTGAAAATTGATTTTTCTATCTGAGTCAGTGAAAAAGGGATCAAGATTGATTATTAATTTCGGGCGTTATTTAAAACGTATACTTAGCAGAGACACATAATACTATCACGACATAAATAGGTTTTCTAGGTTTCTTATTTGTCTTGAATTTTTTTTATTGTAGCTCGGCATATGACAACATTCCGCCTTATGTAAGGCCAGAATGCGGTCCATGAACGGAAACAACTGCTACTACAGATAAATATCTACAGGCAGCAGTCACCTCCACTATGCCGGCTTGAAGAGACGAGCCTGTACCATCTAGATTGACAGTGCACACTCCTCTCGTTATACCTGGCTACTTTCAAACTATTCCCGAAACGCGACAAGCCACTTCACGGGTGTTACATAACTTGATGTATGACTGAGCTTCAGCTCATTCTAATGAGGGTCATAATTCAGTCAGCATTCACCTCCGCTATGCCGGCTCAAGGAGACGAATGTGCACAATCCGCAATGATTGTCGATTAAGTACGGCGGCGTACAAGAAAAAAATAAGTCGAGTAAAGAAATGTTACCTACCCAATGTCGTAGCTAGGGTGTTGACCACTACGAATACTCTCCCGGTGTCACCTATGCTAGCTACGCCACTGTTAACCTACTTCAATTATATTAAACAGAGTCACCTGTCAACCTCTAACGGTTGGTATCATAGTCGTGAACATTTGTAATACATATTACACTTATGTAATAAACATATTTCCAACAAACACATTACATGACACACATAATGTCCCCCACAATGGAGTGGGGTGATGAATAAATTGCTAAATTATGGCGCCTGTGAGCTATTGAATAAGTGGGTCCGAAGTTCGATCTCGACCAGAGAGAGGTACCACTTCAAATCCCAAAATTCTTATGTATTTTTAGGTTATAGTAAAATACATATGTATAAGTACATATATTTTGTTTTCATTGTAACTTTTAACCGCATTACTATATCATATTACTAATGAAGGGTTCGTTTTAAAAATCAATAACTAACTTACATACATATTTACATACATACCTACATACAGATCATTTTATGTAGGTATGTGGCCATACTACGCTAGCTAGCGAACGGTGAGGTCCATGAAGTAGGAATTTCTCTAGGCAGTCGCCTCCGCTATGACGGCTTTATGCAGTGTCAATAGACAGGACACACTCTCTATACCCACTTCACGGGTTACACTTGAAAGTGGTGGTACAACCCCAGGGCGGCGGACTGGGCATTTTTTTTTATAGTCAAATAAAAAATAAAAGTAACATTCACTATTAAGGGTCGTTTGCACCAGAAGGCCGGTGAAATTAACTTTAACTATTACTTTAACCATTATTATTATTATTATGGTGTATATCCACACGAGTTGAACCATCGTCGCGCCTGTCATTTTTGACGGTTACTTTAACCTTAACCTTAACCAGCGAATTTTGGCTTGGTTAAAGTAATCGTCAAACCAACATTGGTTAACAATTGGCTATATATGGATATTGGCTAACATCAAATGTATGAAAAGAAGCCAAATATGTTTTTCTATATAACAATATGAATTTACACGATATTGCAACGCGTGTGGAGTAAATGTAAACGTTTAACGGCCGTCGTCGCCGTAAAAGTAATAGTTAAAGTTACTTTAACCGGCCTTCTGGTGCAAACCACCCTAAGTATTAGTAACGTACTCGTAGATTACGGATAATGTATGACTCAATATTATTTACAAAAGGTCACTACGTCACAACACTAATGTCCTTAAGACAGATAAAAGCGCGGGAAATCGAGTTCCGTTTGCGCGCGAAAAGTTCGATGATTCATTAAGAAAAATGTGCTCGGAATTTTTATGTTGCCAATAATATGAATAATTTACGTTTCTAATATTACAAAATGTTGAGTAATTATATTTATTTTGAATTTTCTAAGAATATATTTGCATCGAAAACTCTTCTTATTCCAGTGAGTGATTTCCATTTAAATCATCCCCATTCCTTAAAGTGCCATTTAGTCTTTTTCCGGATCAGTCCGGATTATTTTCTAACACAGATATGATATGAAAAATATTTTCTTTAGAAAAAAAAAATTAGGAGGTTAGAATCAATATATGTATTTTTTATGTTTAAATATTTAAATGACTTCAAACTAAGTTTTTTTTTTTCAATAAAACTTATAGGCTCGGGGTGCAAGTCCTTTTGAGTAAGTAAATAAAAAAAAATTACACAACTCAACGTTCAATTTCTCCGTTTTTTTTCTTTTATAAGGCATTATAACAACTTGCCAGTGTCAAAGTAAATATTTTTGCATCAAATTAATAATATTGTGCATCACGAGTCATTAATTCATCACACTAAACAGTCAGGTCAAGTCTCAGTCAAGTTAAATATCTTTGTCTTGTAAATTAAACCGTTGACACTCAAGAAACCAGCGTTTAAATTAGTTTAGGTAAGTTATGAAAAGTATAAAATATAAAATTAAAAAAAAAAAGTAAACAGAAATAATCAACGCGCACGCATCATAAAGTTTAATTAATTGTATTATATAACATGTAGTTTTGTTCATTTAATAAAGTTATTTGAAAATTACTTTTAAAAATAAACATTTAAAATTAAAATTTCTTAATGAACCAAATAAGATTAAATTAAGTTTGTTCAGTAACAACCAAATAAGTTAATTTACTTAATAACTTACGTACGAAGAGACCATTCTTATGTACTAAAAACAGACCCAATATGGCCGAATGGCGTACTACACAATTCTAAATTGCAAATACATTCAAATTTATATTTTAAACACACAATAATACGTAATTTGCGTAATTATTGTGTAATTTAATGACATTGCAGCAAAAACATAATGTTAGTCTCTCGCTATCAATGATAGTCTACCATTAATGCTCATGAAGTGGTAGGCAGACTGATGATGATTATTAGCCCAGTCTGCCATGTAGTGGTAGCACCACCACTTTCATATATAACACCCGTGAAGTGTCGCGTTTCGGACTCAACGTAGTTTGCAGGAGCGTGTACGGCATAGCGGAGGCGACTGCTGTTTGTGAAAAATTCTCTGAAGTCGCAGTTGTTTCCGTTTATCGACCGCACCGCTTTTTCCACATATTTATATACGTATGCCCACAATAACTACGATTTAGTGTTGAGTATCTATAACGTTTACATTACATAATTATTTAAATATTTTCAACAGATAAAGGCATATTAGAAATCAATTTAGATGTCAGGTGCATTGTAATCGCACACCATGACCGCACCTGTACTCGATTCTTCACGCCTTTACACTCAGAAGGGTAAACAAACCAACCCTATCCCTTACTATCATACAAGAAAAACTATAAGCGAGAATGAAATAAAATATTGTGTGTAATTTTTGATTAATTGTGTAAAATTTTGAGCACGATCAATTTAAATAGATTCAAGAGTATATTAATCGATATAATTAATATAAATATACAAGCCTTTATATCTCAATGGCTTTTCCCGCAACAACAAACAAATAAATATTAATTTCTAGATACCCTTCAAGCGCTGTGTGAAGAGGCATCTCATCAAGCCGGCATAGCGGACGCGACTGCAGTCTGCAGATCCCGTCATCTCCGTTCATGGATCGCACTCTAGCTTAACATCAGGCGGAGTGCGGTCATATGACGGTCATAAGAAAAAAAAAATAGTATTGAATGTTATTGGTTTTTGTTTTATTTTGTGTAATTTTTTCCTTGTTATTTTCATTGAGATATGCAATCACGCCGCCAATGTGACACGAGAGAAAAGATGACTACAGTAGCTGGAGCAAGTGGACATGCTAATAAAATATCTAAATTTTTTTCATTACATTATAATTCGTATCATATTTAAATCCGTATTTTATAAGGCAGATCTGTTTCTCGCAATAAAAAAGTGTTATCAAAATGTAGCGATAGCAAATTAGGAATAATTCACCCCAAAATATCTATTAATAGTATAAACAGGCGTAAGGGTTGTTTCAACCCTTCTTAATAGCACCCCGTACTCATTAATCACTTAACAAATGACTTAATCACCCTTTAACCGTGAACGGAGTCTACAAAAAAGGCTAATTTCATTTTATTACACTAATTATGTTATTTTAGCATTTCTTTTCTTTTCAAACGACAAATAATAAGAGATTAATTACATTGGCAACTTATTAATACAAATTATTTAAAAAAATTACACTTTAATATTTTTAATAGAGAATTTTGGGCAATTTCATAAATTTTAAAATTACGACAGCATGGGACGAACGAAAACACAGGAGTAACTAACGGAAACAACTGCTACGGCAGAAAAGATAATATATCTGCAGACGTCAATCGCCTCGGCTATGCTGGCGCGTCTAGTAATTCAAGTTTATCCTGAAATGCATCTGTAACTTAGACGCGTGTTACAGTTTCTAGATACACTTAAAAAAATGATGGTTTCGGATACTTTTCCAAAATAAAATTTACACCAAACTTGGTAATTGTGGGAGTCAAACCTTTTTAACAATGTATCGGTGAATATCCAGATGCTATACCAGTATTAAAAGCTTAACGCCTTCTTTGTGTCCGGTATAGTGAGGCGGATTTTCCTTGAATCTTATCTAATGCAATAAAAAAAACTTTTCAGCTCCATTTTGTTCTAATCTTTTGTTACCCTAACACGTGTACCCGGTTCTTAAACCTACAGGTTGGATACAGGTGGCGCTTACTCATTATATTGTATAGATAAATATTTAAGACCGTTGTTTAAAGTTTTATTGGTTGTTTGCACGTGTTTGGGATTTCTTTATTTTGTTATTTGTTTAGGGAATTTGCCACAGAATTTGTAATATTACTAAAAAGTTCCTATATTACTCGTACTGTTATGAGTCATGTTTAAGCATTTTAAATCTAATGTCAGGGAAAATTCGTCACGGCTGCTTCAAGCTGCTCTCATAACATGTCTAAGTGTTCCTTCACAACACAGTAAACTAGGATAATAACCCATCATGGGGTAGTACCAACACTTTCGAATTTAACACCCGTGAATATGTTGCTTTTCGGGACATTCGAATATTTTTTTTATTTAATTTGGAAATTCAGGCTTCTAAGGGTTGAAAAAAATCGCCTCCATGAACAGCGTACTTTAAATAGCCTCTTTGACACACGCACTATGGACATACTTCCGTTATTGTCAGTTCTAAGAAAATGTAAAAAAATGACAACCCCGATTGAGCAAAACGTGAGAATATGAGTATAGACAATTGATGGCGGTGGTCTCCGTCCATTGTGAGGATTAAAGGTAACAGAATTCTTTTACACCTTTTTTTTATTTATGAATGAACTATTCATATTTTGCAGTCTTTGAGGAGTACTAAAGTTCCGCTTCCTTAAAACTCTTTATTAACTCATATTTTTGTTTTCCCTATTCTTTTGGCATTCTTATGAAAAGTAAACGAAAATATTTTGCACTTTAAATGTTATTTTTCTACCATCATTTAAATCTACTATGTTCATCTATTACTAATCTATACCAAAATAAAATAACATTGTATTGTATTGTATTGTAAAATAACATTATTAATTAGGTTCGATCACCATCTCAGGCTATGTGTTCGTGTTAATTTCTTTTCTATTCAATTTTCATCATAATTTTCATTTTAATATGCCAAAAATAATTTAAAAAATTTGAGTTTAATAATTAAAGTATAATTGAAAAATTAGCAATTCTTTTTATAAAATACCTATATACCAAACATATAAGAAAAACACTAACAAAATAATTAACTAAATCTCTTTAGTCGATTGTATTGTTTTTGATATTGTGACCTTTTGTTTAAACACCTGTATCACTTTTGCATGGAACAGGCTCTACCTGAAATGTGTGATTTTATAATAGTTACCTACCAGATGTTTTACTTATAATATCGACATAAAACAATATAATTGCCTATTTACTAAAAATTTTTCAAGGGAATTTCATGAGCAGAAAAACTATCACGACGCGCAAAAATATTACCAAAAAACGAACATCTCAAACATATCTTCATTTATATGTTTTAGTTCTTTTACACTTCGCCTGATCTTCAGCTAGAGTGCGAAAACATTGAAGGAAGGAAGGACACTTAAACGATAACAACCCTAATTAAATAAAGAAACCGTTGAATAAATAATAGCTGAAGTTTTTTAGATTAAAGATTTAATAGAGCGTCCAGTGTTTTCTTCTTTAGTCTGTATTCCTTGACCCACATTTAGTGAGGAGGTGGAAATGACGCCCGCGAACAAATGGTGACTGGTGATCATTTACTATCTATCACACTAACATAATAGAGTAGACAAAACTTTTCTTGTTGAAAGTTGAAATATCTCCTGTAGTATTTTCAGGAACTTTGAGGCCCTAGAAGAATTAGGTGAACTTAGGCACGGGGGTCTTCGCTCATGAATCATATAGGGATTTTACAACGGAACTGGAGGTTCGAATGTAGAGTAAAAAATTAAATTCGTGATAACGCTACTTTTAAAGAAATGATAAAATGTCGAAAACTAAGAAACATATAGGTATACCTATTATTTAAACTGTGTTGCTATTTTATTTAGACACTGAGCCATATCTAGTGGTAGTGTTCCAGCAGAACTAGACTAATATAAATCCTTACTGCCTACTCTAATTATATTTCATAAAAAATATTTAGGCAATTGTTGTTATGTAATAAGTGTAGAGGAAATAGTTGTGTCATGTGAAGAGTATGCGCCAGTTTGCGCGGGAAGACGTGCTCCGCCATTACACTCAATTGGCGGGTAACACATAAGTAGGAAACTAGCGATTTACCTACAATAAACAATATTAAATTAGGTTACGTGTGTGTTTTGCTAGACCTATGATTTTGGATGTAATGTTTGAGAGAGACTCGTCGATCTTCAAGTAATAATAAGCTTCGTCTGCCTTGAATTCTTTTCTTAAACATGTATTTTTTTAATTGTAGCTCAGCATATGACAACACTCCGCCTGATGTTAACACTAGAGTGCGGTCCATGAACGGAAACGACGAAACTACAGACAAATCTCTACAGACCGCAGTCGCCTCCGCTGATTCCGAAACTCGACACGGTCACTTCACGGTCACTTGAAAATAATTGTACTACCCCAGGACGTACTAAAATCGCCATCAGTCTGTGCTTTTGCATGAGTGTAAGCAAATTATTCAAGATAAAAGTGTTTTCATTTTCCCTCCAACCCGTTGGAAGTGTAAACTTTAATGAAACTACGAGTATTTGTGACTAAAGACTCTATCTCACAGCTGACTGTTTTGTGTGATAAATAGAAGATGGAAAAAGATGTCTTGGAGATAATTCCTGAATTTGTATAATGAATTTAATATAATGTTCTTAGCAACTGGCGTGTTACTGTTAATGATTCATTAAACAAATACAACTATATTAATAAAATTACATAATAGAAAAAGAAATCTTGATCACACCTGAACAAACATTTCAATAAATACATAGAAACAATAATATTATAAGATTGTAGATTCCTCGCGGGCTTCTTATCCGAGATGGAGCAGTTATGGCCTGTCGTTGTACGTGGGGTGGTCCGCATCACAGCAGCCACCCAGGAAGGACGAATGGTAGGTGGGTATTTAGCCCACTCTACCCAACGGCAACGCGAAGTCACTGTGAAGTCGCGCTTCAGGATGAGTTTAGGAGTAAGTATGCACTGTCAACCTGGTGCAATAATGCGTATACTTCTCCTCAAGCCGGCATAGCTGAGGCTACTGTTGCCTGCAAATATTTTCCTGTGGTAGGAGTTATCTCCGTCCTTGTTTGACCGCACTTCAGTTGTGATGTGTAGTGATCGGGTGGACGAGTCACAGCACTTATTTTTATATGATTTTGGAAATAGATCAATAATAAATATCTTGAACTATGATAGAAAATTCTTTTTAATTAACTATTATGTCTATTTTGGAATTAGTTATCAAAATGTTTGATGTTCCGTATGGACGCATAAACAACCATATTAAATAGGTAGGCCTAGAAATTTGCTTCTAAGTTAAAAAAAAACCTGTAAATGCAATTTATTTCTAACTCCCTAAAGACCTTCCTTGAAAAACGTTAAAAAATAAAATTCATATTTATTAGAAAAAATAACAATAGTATGTAAGATAATTTTTAAAAAAATGGCAGGTCATTCACTGGCCGTGTGACTTGAGGCCGGCTACGTTCAGACGAAAATGGTAGCTGTACCTACATAACCAGGGCAAATCCAGATGTTTGGCGTGGGCAGAACACCTAAACGGACTGATTACGTCATCAACTAGCTAAAACATGCGTGTAGAGCCTTCTTTACTTATGTACGAGTTTTAACACTGATTAACTTAATTAAGGGGTAAGCAGAGAAGTTTTTTTAGCTCGTCATATCAGAGAAGGGAATCTGCAGTGTGACAAATATTAAAATTCTAGGATTGGGTATTATGGTTTTAATATAAATAATAAATTCACATATGACATTATTACGTGCAAGCAGACGATGCAGATACCCCAATTATTATTAATTTAAGTGAATTTCCTTCCGGCACAGTCGCTAACAATTGACAATGCTCGGCCGCACCACTCCCACGATCTGAGAGTATATCTATACTTGTTATAGTTAGTTTCTGCTAACAGAAAGTTTACTTTATTATTACGATTCATATAAATACAACCTGTCTTAGGAATTGGGAATCGACATATAATATCAAAGCTTTTTAACATTTTTTTAATAGTACTTCGCCTGATGTTAAACTGGAGAGAGAAGATATACCACAAAGAAAAATCTACAGACAGCAGTCGCCTCCGCTATGCCGGCTTGATGTACACCGTCCAGCGCTGCTTTCAATGCGACATAACTGTTTTTAATATTATCGACTAGGTACCTATTTATTTTTTAAATTATTATTCTTGTTTAATTAATAGGTATTTGGGTTTAGTTATTTTGTTAAGCGATTTTCACCCTTATACCTTAAAAGTAAGCGCCACAGATGTTATATTAGTATAATGCAGGTGTATTAATGTTCAATACTTTTTTTTAATTTTCGAAATCGACTGGTTTGCAGTGTGTTATGGTTGACACAGAGTAAGCAAGAATAGATGGGAAAAATATTTAAAGAAATACCTATATATTTATTTATTTCAAACTAGTGCGCTAAAGTAATCACTAAGCTACTTTTGCTTTCTCAATAATTTTAAGTAATATTTTTTATCAATAAATATAAAGAAATGTTTGTGTTTTTACAGTTTTTAATACTATTAAATATTAATAGATAATTACGCGCTGACTTTTACACTTAATGAGAATGGACTGAAAACAAATACATATTTAGTTATAGAAATAAGTATAAATTATTTATCCTTTAACCTTTAAAACCTAAACTTTAACCTTTTAAAACCTCTCAGAGGCTATAATATAAAAGTCAATCAATCTAGATGTCGAATCAATGTAAATGATAAGTAGTCGCACGTGGCATCTGTCACAGGAAGCCAGCGGCTCCACTCGACTGTAATGCAGGGCTTCCTCAAGCACGAGCCAATGTGCTCATAGCAGATGATTGCCGTTTTTGTTGAACAAGATCCCTGCCTTTTTTTGGCAAACATTTAAAGTTTGCTCTCATTTAAGATCATAATTGCTTTATTTATATTTTATTTACTTACTTATATGACTCTAATTTTTTTGGAAATTTAACACATTTATAACAAAGACACGTGTATTACAATAAGTAGTATTTTTTTAATGAAACAAGTGAAAGGTGTTAATGGCAAAAAGTGGATTTGTTTTTTATGTCTACAGCTGTTAATTTTCATTATGCACTTTTGCCATTTTTAACAATTTATAAAAGTTTAATTAACGTTAATTTGGCGCGAATTCAAAAATGTAGGTTAACTCGCTAAGTATTTTCTAATAATAAGTATATTATTTGTCATAAATACATTTGCATATTATAAATCTATTGATGACACATTAGACAAGGCTGTATGGATATATGGTCGTTGATCTTTGCCACATGATTTTTGAGGTGCGCAATTACACAAAATATAGGATGGTTTTGTTTTGACAGGATATCGGGATTGAAATACTTTTATTTCTTCGAATATTAATACTACCGCATATCATATACTTCGTAGTTACTTATACAACATAGAAAAAATGTGTTTTAATTTTCCCACCAAAACGTTGTTCAAAGTTTTACTAAAAACAATTGAAAACTATGAAAAATGAAAGAAAGCTAGAAACTAACCCGCAAGAGAGCAGTGTTACCTACATACAGCAGTGTTTTCAATTAAATAACTTTATACTTAATGCGTTTGATTATAAAAAATGTAATGTAGTATCTTTAAATCGGCATAGCTTTAAAATACTACATTTACAAATATAAACGATGTTACTTAATATTACAATTTATTAATTAGTTTAATTACTGTTTGATGTCAAAACATAATTATTAAACAAATATATGAATGAAAAGATTTAAAATAATGCTATAAAACGTTGTTTATGAGGTAGATATAGCAACCCACGAGCAGACGACCACTTATGGGCACGACTAACTAAACCTGGGCCATTATTAAATTTAAAACAATAACTTCTACAATTTTATTTTCAAAATTATAAATTATCATATTCATTTTATTTAAATTATTATAATAATAAATAAATACACATGCAATACCCTGACCCGAAACTAAAATACCCCGAAAACTAATACCTACCTATGAAAATAAAAAGTAATATTTATCTTTCCCAGCTAAAAATAGACCTAAGTTAAATCTATAAGAGTTGGGATTCGAATAGATGTCTTACCTACAGGCTTACTTAAGTGATTGTAGCATGAGCAATTATGTTGGTCATCTACCCACGGCAATAATGACATTACTGTCTATCTATTCAACATTATCTTTATTTCAAATGTACTATTATTGTATATTCAGTCAGTAAGTCACGACTGATAGATGTATTGTTATTGAACTATTTCCCCCCTTCCACAAATCTTACTACTTATTATCGAAAGAGCTCGCCATCTTCGCCTGGATCTGCCGCGATGAGTTTTGCAGTCTGCTCTTCACAATAATGTGTTAGATATGCGACAGAGGTGAACGACCCATTTTTACTTTAATTTTACAATTTGCTACCTATACCTATACAAAAATAATGATATTATTTATAATTAATAATCCAATAAACCGTATTACGAGATGCTATTAAATAGAAATACAAAACACACTCGATATCAAAGAATTACATAAACATTTCATTCAGTTTCAAGAATATTGAGAAAGTCCTTTTTTTTCAATCCGTGACCAAAAGTTCTATTCTATTTTAGGAATGTTCCGTACCATGTCCAGTAACGCATTCTATTAACGCCGGTATTCTCTACACTCGGTAACTTATAACTTTAAATAATCTAATTTAAAATTAACTCTGATTATTTTAATATACCTACGCGATTTTTAGATATGAATACACATAAATTAAAAGTACCTAGTGGCCAATATATGTTTGGCAACAATATAAATCTAAAGTGAAAATAAACAAAATTAAGCCTCGACTTGCAAAAAAAATACCTATTAATTTTATGAATACAATCGTCTACAAAACAACATAGTCGTTAAAATAACGATTAACGTTTGAGATAGAATAGAAGTTTGACGTTATTCCCGGGCTAGTCGGGGCCAGTTTTAGGGAAATGTCAACAAACCACTGAGAGACGGTGTGAGAATCATTCGATGAACCTCGATACCGGTCCTTACATACGACAACTGCATCTAACGTCAATGAACAAAATATGTAACAGAAATACGGGTAAGCAGAACTCTGAGACAATTATTATAGATGCCACCGTAGTATTGTGTAATAAATGAACAGTATTTTATGTATTTACATAGTACTTTGAGAGGGAAGCCGTGAAACTAACTTATAAACGAACTAAGAAATTGATATTTGTCACTGTAACAGTCCTTAGCTCCGATGTGACATTAACCACCTCACTGGGATATACAGAGCACATAACATAGGCAAATAGTTAACACCTACGCAACGTATGATTTAGCGCACGTGTTACACAAAATTGTGCAACTATTATTGTATTAATTATACGGTTATGCACACCAATGTAGCTGTATAGGGGTAGGTAGTGCGGACAGTGCCCTCCAATTCTAGATTTGATTAAATGCCTTTAAATAGGTAATAATGCAATAAAAGTCATAAATTAAGTATTTTAGTTTCTTATAATTTTCTTTTAACAAATCATCAATAGAAAACTGTATAATTAACAATGTAGTGTCTTAACATAAAATACCTTCAATTGATTAGCTATGTAGGTATATCATTACAACATAACTTTGGAATGTTCATCAAAAACAATCATTATACAATTTCAAACAAAAGTACAGTGACAGAGGTACAATAAATATCTCATGCAAACTAAATCTACGCACTTTCCACAAATATACACATTTTTTAACACAATTTATCATAATAATTCTATTTAAACATGATTTTTTTTTTCACCCCAATGAGGGTTCAGCCAAAATATATGTACATAAACATTTATAACTCCTTCAATCACACTTTTTTGGGTCAATTCCTATTTAACCATATAACTATATACATCTAAAACTATTATTTACCCAATATTACAATATAACATTAATTACATTTAGTATAATATACAAAAATTGATTGAGTAGGAATTCACCCAAAAAGTATTTTAAAAAATATATTCTTTTTTGTTGTTTGAGGTCTAATTAGTGCAGATTCAAGTTCAATCAGTTATGCTTAGTTATACATATACCAACACATTCATGAAAACTTTTAACTTCATTTCTGATGAAACAAAATTCAATTTACTAGGAAAATTACAAAACAATTTCATTTTGTCCATGACATATTGATTAATTTTTTAAAACTAATTCTGTACCTTTTAAGGATATTATTATATTAGTTTGACATAGTAATGTTGTCTCGGTTTGTTTCATACAGTTAGATTATGCAATTTTTAATATGTTTTTGAAAATCAGTGTAGAACCAACGAATATCAAACATTTGTCGATCAAATTGAATATAGGTATCAAATTCTCCGGCTCTATCTGTGATGCTAGCCTGAGTTTATTGCATATCACTTTCTCAGTATTCACACGAGGCAAATTTTAATTTCTAGTCACAAAAATGTTTAATCTGTTATCACATGGTTTATACTTTCATTATTCTTTATCGTAATAATACATTATTCGTGTACAAACATGTGTGAGATGTATTCCGGTGTAGGTTTTCTTTTTAATTCTCTCTCACGGTACTCTACACTCTGTCACTGTACTGCACATTGACCTAAACTCTGTCGCCTCTCATCCAATGTTAAGATAAAAGGTACAGAAACAATACTTTATCAGGTCACAGCCCAATATAACTATTTTTCTATATTTTTGGCTTCTCGTGCTGTTCCAGCGATTGAGAGAATATTAACAAAATAAACAATAAACAGGCACAGAAGAAACGGATCGCTGGAACGGCACCAGAAGGATTTTCGTTTCACCATCCAATGTTGTCATACAAAATGTTCATACAAATAGGAGATTCTGGAAGTAGTCATCGAGACTCAACTATAAAGCGGTCAATAAATAAACAATTATAAATATCTAATAAATACCTACGGCGGCTATATTTACAGAAAGCCTTCATATAAGGACACATACTCAGCCTTGTAATAAATATAATACAGCACTCATCTCCGCAATAATACTGTAACTTCACAACAACATCACAAACATCCAAGAGTCACTAGGCACGCACCAGAGTCACCCCGGCGGCGCGGCCTCCTTCGGGCGCGGGCTTGCGGCGCAGCCGGAGCCAGGCGCCGAAGCAGACTAGAAGCGCGAGGAACACCGCCACGGCCGCGCCCCCCGCTATGCCGGCCGTCTCCATCATCAGCTGCCGGCTCGTCAGCACGTACGAATCGTCCAGGTCCTTGTATTCGCAGCGCTGGCCCACGAAGCCCGCGCGGCATTCGCAGTTGTAGATGGGGCTCTCGGAGATGACGACGGTGAAGCAGGCGCCGCCGTTCAGGCAGTAGAACTCGGAGTACTGCGGCTCGCATTGGAACGTGGGGAACGACACGTTGAGCCGCGGAGAAGGCGCGGGCTCCACGCGCGGCCGGGCCGGTCTGCTGGGCCGCTTGGAGATCGAGCTGGAACACGCCGCGGCCACGGCGGCCAGCGCCCAGCACACGGTCAGCGCTACCAACGCTCGCATCGCGCGGCCGACGATTTTGACATTGGACGGTGACGGCCGCTCAATCCGAGAGGCGACGACATGACCGCTTTCGAATTTCGAACCCTTCGCTCGCGTCCGCGTCGGCCGTCCGCCGAGACATGTTTCCTGTGTTAACTTTTTTTACGTCGCTCGACGATCACTCGCTCATAACGAAGGCACGGTTTCTACAGAGCGCGGCGCCCGAGATGTCGGATCGATTCCCCGGCCGACATGTCGAAAGCGAACGTGGACCGTGACGAAACTCGCGGAGTCAGAAAGCACAATATAGTTCACGCACAATGTCCCGTTCGAGGCGAAATACACAAAATACTGCCGAGCGAACGACCGCTCTCGGCGAGTTGTCTATGCGCGACTGACGTAGGGCGTCTACTGCATCCGCCATCTGCCGACGAGAATGAATGGCGCTGAACTCGAGGCGCGCGCGTGTGTGTGTGTGTGAGCCACACAGACCCGTTCCGGCCGTAAAGTGTACTGGAAAATCGCACACATACGTCTCATACAAATCTGTGTGAGTATTTTTTTTTCCTTTTGTATAGCGTTTATGAACGAGCATTATTAAAATCACGCACACACAGCAGTGGCCCGCCCGACTGGTTGCGGAAGGAATGCAAGTAGTGTAAAGGGATTATTAAATTCTAGGTAACTGTGTATTATAAAGACGATATTCTTATCCTATAAGGTAATAGAAAATAAGGTGGTTAACTCTTAGTACCTGCGTACCCAATTATTTAATCGTGACTCACTTCTATTTGCCGACTTTGTGCAATACCTGTACAGTGCAACTTTTCATTACACAAGAACAATACAGGAAGTAAACTATTACCCACAAGACTTTTAAATATAATTATGTATTAACTACTTTTTTATAGTAGTCCGGCACGTGATGACCACAGTCCGCCTGATATTAAGTTAAAGCCATAAGCGGAGACGAGTGTCATAGATGCCATAGATGATGTATCAGTTTGCAGACTCTGCAGGCAGCAGTCACCACCGCATTGCGCTTCGAGCCCTGTATAGAACGTCCAATGCTCGTTCTTTTCTTTATTACCGGCTACTTCTAAGCTGATCTAAGGTGGTAAGTACTACTACCCCGGAACGATATGCATGCTAGGCTAATAACTTTCGTCTGCCTACCATTCTGACTACATGTGCGTGATACTAAAAAAAATCTTACCCTGCTCGTAGATAGTTCGCCCATGATTTTTGCACTACAATTAAATAGCAGGATAACTACTATACTAATATATCCACAAAAATGAAAACCCAAAAGTTATTGCCAAAATTATATTGAATTGGAAAAAATAAATCGCGGGTAGAGTGAATAAAAATATACTGTTTAGATAAGTATGTATATATTATGCAGTACAATAACTGTACACGCTCAAATTAGAATTTTCGTAATTAAATTTAAAATTGTTTACTTTAAAAATTTAATTATAATTGTGGTGTAGAATCTATTTATAATTTCTGTGATCAAATTCCTAACACTATAATATTACTTAGTATTATGAACATTGTTATAATTATAATGGTATTTATAAATATTTGGTTTTATTTAGCATAGTTTTGGTGGGATTCTGGAAGTAGATGTCTCATTCTTGAAGACTTGGCTCCATGATCTATGACCCTTTGCTTTGAATGAGACTATAACCACAAACAAGACGATTGACAACATTGTCTGTCGTTCAGAAATTAAAAGTTTTGTTAATTTGTTTCCGTGGCTTCTTTTCCTTGTTTCAAATTACTAATACACACATTTGATATTAATTTTATACCAATAAACATTTTCTTAAAAAAGAAAAATATAA
The DNA here is from genome assembly GCA_948150575.1 of Tinea pellionella. NCBI lineage: Eukaryota > Metazoa > Arthropoda > Insecta > Lepidoptera > Tineidae > Tinea > Tinea pellionella. The sequence goes on along the minus strand of OX411261.1, from coordinate 8,214,024 downwards.
ATAGTGTTTTTCTTTCAATATTATACTTGAGGTAGACATACGTAGTATTTTCGAACGAATCGTAATATTACAGAATTTTACGGTGTGATGCGGTTTGTTTTTCTTCTTTTTTTTTAAGAAACTAGCAAAATATAGATAAATGCTTGTTTTATTAGCTTTACTGATGAAGAGGGAAATAGCCACTATAATATAAAATGAATAAAGGTGAATCTTCAAAATCTTCGAAGTCTACTTCTAGTATAACACCATCATCGACTTTACAATGCAAAGATTTACATGAATATTTGAAAACCAGGCCTCCACATTTTCTAGAGACCCTGTATAATTATCCTACAATATGTCTTGCTGTGTACCGGTATGTATTTACATGAAATAATTTGCAAATGTCGAGTTTCTTTTTAGTTTATATCTGATACAATGTATGACTTATTTTTGTTTGTTTTAACAGTGAACTACCAGAATTGGCACGTCATTTTGTAATTCGCCTTCTGTTTGTGGAACAACCAGTGCCTCAAGCCGTTGTGGCTTCATGGGTCTCGCAGGCGTATGCTAAGTATGTTATTTATCTGATAATCATATGGGATGTGTACCACAAGGAACATGTTTCTGTTCTGAACACAGAAATAGGTCCAATATTGTATTTTTATGTATACTTTATTTAGAGAATAGGCCTGTTTAGATTAGTTTTTATAATAGGTATTTTGAAGGTTTTTATTGTGATATTTGCAAGAGAGCAGTGTAAGGCATGCGAGGCATTGACAGAACTATCAGTATGGCAAGAGGCACCAATACCAGGCGGCTTGCCCGGGTGGATACTGGCACAGGCATTTAAGAAGAACCTCAAGATTGCGCTGCTCGGTGGGTGAGTTACTATAAATTGCTACTTATGGACAGGAAAAACGTTTAAAAGGATATTTGTATTGTAGAAATGTTATTGTATCAGAGGTAGAGCATGGAGTCAGTCGAGTTCATTGGAGCCGGACGGGAAGGCTCGTGGGATTGATTTCCTGGATGCGTATGCGGCAGAACGTTGGCAGTGTGTGTTGCAATACATGGTGGGTGCTGCGCATAGTGAGGGCATCAGCGGAGATGCAGTCAGGATACTGCTGCAGGCTGGACTCATGACACGGTGCGTTTGCAACAACTATCCTACACAGAATCCTATTAAAATCGAAAATAATATGAATTTATATACAATTGTTTCCAGAGATGCAGAAGACGGTTCTGCTGTGATAACACGATCTGGTTTTCAATTCTTACTGATGAGTACTGCTAAACAAGTTAGTTTTAAACATATATACTATATTTATAATTTATTATAGGATGTAAAAAGACTAAAAGCTAGCAAACATACAAACTAGAATATGTATACATCATACTGATGTGGTCCATTTGTTACTTTTCTGTATTTGAGACCATAATTGTTATTATTTTTAAATTGCATCATTTTCTGGCATTGGTCTAATATTGACTACATAACATTTGTGAGCTGTGGTTCAAACCTCACTAAATTCTGACTGGTACCAATGTACTTTGGTCGCTCAGTGCCTGGGATACAAGTACTAGCTTAGTACAGATATTTAAAACAAAAAAAAATGATACAAGGTATTATATTGCATTCATGTAAACAGGTGTGGGTGTTTTTACAACATTATCTGCAAACAGCTGAACGGCGTAGCTTAAGCGCTGCGGAGTGTCTGGCGTTCTTGTATCAACTTAGTTTTAGTACATTAGGAAAGGTAAGGAAACCTATATTGTATATATTTTTAATAATCATAACAGTCAATAATATTGTTCCTTCCAATGAATAAAAGTTATTATAAATGTGAATGAATGTATGTATGTTTGTCTCTCAGTTACGCCTAACAAATCTTCTTGATGAAATATGGCTTAGAGTATGTGGTGTATATGTAGGTAAGAACTATTTATTGAGAAAAGTTTTGAACTTTTTAATTGAAAATGTGTAATAGTATTTTAATCCAGGATTGATTGGGAATGCTAAACTGAGCAGAGAATTGGAAATGTTTCGAGTGAAACACTCAAGAATTAACGGGAGGAGTGTGCACTGTCAATCTGGATCGTGCACAATTGTTTCAAACCGGCATAGTGGAGGCGACTGCATTCTACCCACTGCATATGACAATTAGAAAGATTATCATTGTATGTTAAATTGATTAGAAATACATTTTCGTTTCAGGACTACAGCACAGAAGGTATGAGTAACAACATGTTAGTATTTCTACAACATTTACGCGAATTCGGACTTGTCTACCAGAGAAAGGTTAGGCTGTGTTTTGTATTAAATTATGTTGAACAGCAAAAGCATGCAGGTCTCTCCATTTGCGCACATATTTTCTGAACACTATCCTATGTTTGCACTGGCGACCCTTCCAACTGCTGGGTTAATGTCATATGATTCCCACAACACCAGCATTATAAAAGGTCAAATCTGTAATACATTTTTTTAGCACGTCATATGACCACACACCGCCTGATGTTAAGCTAGAGTGCGAACCATGAACGCAGGGCAGGGGAACTGCAGACAGCAGTCGCATCCGCTATGCCGACTTTGTGAGATGCCTCTTCACACTATGCTTGAAGTATCTTATAGGAAGGAAGAAAGACGTGGCTGGGAAGGTCGTTCCACAATTTGATGGGACGACAGAAAAAGGACTGCCCGAACCTTTTAGTTAACGAGGGGATTGTTTAGACTGTGAGGCGATGCATATGATCGTCTGCACGCGTCGACCTCAAGCAATGTGGGGTAGGAGGCATTAAATCATGGATCTCTGCTGAACATTCACCGTGGCAATAACGGTAGAACACTGATTGATGATTGCCTGCATTTTGATTCTCATTTGACTTAGTACACAATTTATTATGAACTTAACCTTATGAAGTTTATTTTCAGCGTAAAGCGGGTCGTTTCTACCCGACACGTTTGGCAGTATCGTTAAGCAGTGTTCATGATAATAATACAAAGTCACCGGCAGCTGGGCATCTACTATTGGAGACTAACTACAGACTATATGCATACACGCAGTCCAGTCTACAAGTTGCATTATTAGGATTATTTACTGATCTTATATATAGGTATGTTTCTTATGTAATTTGCATGAAAAAGGTTGCCGTAGCCTAGCAGTAAAGAGGGGAATTCATGAATGAGAGTCAACCGTTCAATATCCTGGCTGGTATTGGTGATGGTTATTAGCCCAGTCTTTCATCTTGGCGTAGTACCACCACTTTTAAGTATAGTATCAACAACCTAGTCCCATTTCAGTATCAGCTTGAAAAATAGCCTAGTATAAAGTGTGGAGTGCACATTGGTCTCCTTGAGCCGGCATAGTAGAGGCGACTGTTGCCTCCAGACATTAATTACTCTTAGGTAGTAGTTCTAACTTAAGATTTTATTAAATGTTTTATATTACAGGTTTCCGAACATGGTGGTAGGTGTATTAACGCGTGAGTCAGTACGTCAAGCATTACGCGGTGGTATTACAGCACAACAAATCATACATTATTTGGAACAACATGCGCATCCGCAGGTCACATCACTATTTAATTCTGAAGTATATCCTGAGTGATATAATCATCATTGGCCATAGGCCATTGACTTGGACCCACTTGATATTCTAAAAGTACTTTTTTTTTAAATTCATACTTGATATCAACCCAGGTAATAAAAATAGACTGATTGGTGATAAATAATATTAATGTAGATTTATTTTCGTACAAAATGAACAAAAAAACATCCGTAAACTCGACAAAAAAAAAGCGGCCGTGGTCTAGCGGTAAGACGCGTGAACTCACGATCGATGAGACCCGTGTTCGAACCTCGCTAATTCTGACCAATGTAACTACGTTATATATACTTTGGTCGCTCAGTGCCTACAGGCACTATTAAAGAGTAGTGTAGAGGTAGGCAGACTGATGATTGTTATTTGTCCAGTCTGCCATCCTGGGGTAGTACCACCACTTTCGAATATAACACCCGTGAAGTGACCTTGTCGCGTTTCGGGAATAGTTTGAAAGTAGCCAGATATAACGAGAGGAGTGTGCACTGTCAATCTAGATGGTACATGCTCGTCTCCTCAAGCTGGCACGACGGAGGCGACTGCTGCCTGCACAGGTTTCTCTGTAGATCAGGCGGAGTGCTGTCACATGCAGAGCGACAATAAAAAACAAAAAAAAATTCTCTTAGGTCAATTTCTTTTATGTAATTAAACATTGTCTATTGATTGGTAAACAATGTGTTGATGTAATTAAAATAAATTATTTAAAAAAATAAGGCATTATAAAATATTGTTTTGTTAACAAACTATTAGATATCAAGTGGGCTGTGAAATGGGCATTGTCCTCTCATTTAATAAAATTCATGTCTGAATACCATTTTTAGATGATAAAAGCGGACACTGGTGGTGTTCACAGCAACTCTGTATTACCACCAACTGTTGTTGATCAGATAAGACTTTGGGAGACAGAAAGAAACAGATTTACATATACGGAGGGTGTTGTTTATAATCAATTCTTATCTCAGGTTAGTGGGTAATACAGATGATTAAAAAATTACTACATCGAATCTAATTTTCACTTTCAAGTGACACCCATGAAGTGACCTACCTAGTCACGTTTACAAATCAGCTTGAAAGTAGCCAGATGCAAGAAGAGTGTGCTCTGTTAACCTGAACTGTACATTCGTCTCCTCAAGCTGGCATGGCAGAGATAGTAGCTGCCTGCCAGTTGGTAACAGGTTTTTTTTCCAATTGTAGCTCGGCATGTGACAACACTCCGCCTGATGTAAAGCTAGAGTGCGGTCCATGAATGGAAACAACTCCTACTACAGAGGTACGGGCGGTAGTCGCCTCCACTATGCCGGCTTGAGGAGACGAGCCTCTCGTTGTACCTGGCTTCTTTCAAACTATTCCTGAAACGCGACAAGGTCACTTCACGGATGTTACATTCGAAAGTGGTGGTACTACCCTAACACGGCAGACTGGGCTAATAACCATCATCAGTCTGCCTACCACTCTTTAATGAGCGACCAAAGTACATATAACAAAGTTACATTGGCACCGGTCAGGATGAGCGAGCGAGCTTCGAACACGTATCTCATTGTTCATGAGTTCACGTATAAATTTCTGTTTATTGACCACAATCTACCTTATTTTACAGACTTCTAATTTATATTTATTATTTTAGGCCGACTTTGTAGTGCTACGTGATCACGCTCGCAATATAGGAGTGTTAACTTGGCAAAATGAACGGATGAGAACAATGGTTGTCGCTAAACATGGACATGACGATGTTAAGAAATTTTGGAAGAGATATTCTAAAACAGCATAAATGTTTTTTTTTTTGCGAATAAACTACGTTTTGGGCCCACTTTGATACCTAATGATTTGGTAACAAAACAATATTCTAAAATAATATTATATTTTTTTATTAATTCATTTTAATTATATATTGACACATCATTTATCAATCAATATATAATGTTAATTACATAAAAAACAGATATCATCAATTATTAAAGCATTTAAAATAAATATTGCATCAGAAAACATCTAATTACTTAAAAACCCGGGTGAAGATTTTTAAAACGATTGGTAATAAGGAAGTAGATTTATTTTTCTACAAAATTAAATCATTGAAAATAAAATTGTGGGCCCATTTTTCTTAGGCTAATAGGTACTACAGGTATTCTGTAACGCTGAGTAATAGGTAAATAAACATTGTAAATAAATAATTACAAAAAATACTTTTATTTTTATTATTAAAACAATATTAATTAATATTCTACAAGTGTCTTATCTTTAGGTAGAGTGGGTAGTACATTGAGTGATGGTTCTAATTTGACAGGCGCTAATGCTGTGTACAAGTTCGTGATAGCTGTCTGAACTACGCTCTGAACGTGCGGATCAGAACATTTCACCTCCTGAAAAATATTAAATTACTTAATACCTTTTTTAAAATAATAGTCATGGTCTTTGAGCAGAGACTACCACTGACATGTCTGCTTAGTGATGAGTGTGCACCATCCAGGTTGAAAGGGTACCCACCTGGGTTTTTTAATTTTTTTTATTGTAGCCCGGCTTGTGGCAACACTCCGCCTGATGTAAAGCTAGAGACGCGATCCATGAATGGAAACAAATGCTACTACAGAGAGAAACCTGTGCAGGCAGCAGTCGCCTCCACAATGCCGGATTGAGGAGACGAGCATGTACCATCTAGATTGGCAGCGCACACTCCTCGCGTTACACCTGGCTACTTTCAAACTATTCCCGAAACGCGACAAGGTCACTTCACGGATGTTTCGTTTGAAAGTGGTGGTACTACCCCAGGACCGCAGACTGGACTAATAAACATCATCAGTCTGCCTACCACTTTTTAATAGTGCCAATAGGCATTCAGCGACCAAAGTACATTGGTCAGAATTATATCACCAAAGAGGAGACAGTTGTTTTTAATGTATAAAGAATAAATATATTTACCAAATTCTGTAGATCTATATTAGCTACTTTATCATCGACGGTGACATCAATTTTGTCACCTTTGAACATCTTTGGCACTGAATTCTCACCAAACATCTCCTGGAACATCTCTATTACGCATTCCTGAAATTACAAGGTTCATGTTTGCGACATACACTCGTACGACACGGACTCTCACACGTTACACCATCTACGACTCATTAAATCAGACCTTAAAATGCATTCTATCCAGTTTGGGAGCTCTTGGTAGTAACGGTGGTGTGGGTAACATCGACGCGGACAAGATGGCCGCCGACACTGCATCCGCGAACATATCGGTCACAGGCTGAGCTTGCCACTGAAATGTACACAAATTAATAAGAATAAAGGCAATGAGCTCCTTTAGCACCTATATTAAGGCAGGTGCTATCAAGAAGACGACCTTAGTTTAAGATAGTATTCAATTACCAGCCCTTCTTACACTACAACTCGAAGCTATCCTATAACCCGACTGATTAAAGTTGTATTTATTACTAGGATAGTGTTACCTCAATGGTGATAATGTTATTATCGATAGTTAGGTCGACACACCCGTAGAGCCGCCATTTTGTGTCACTATAGTAGTGTATGTTTCCCGCCAATTGTCCCAATACGTGTCGCAAAAGGGACGGACAGCCGCAATATTGGACAGACTGACGCTGCGTGACAGACGATTGGGATAACTCTGTGTACTCTGAAACGGAACATTAAAATCTTGTCAATGGTACTCAATTGATATACAGGCTGGGGACTTGAGTAATAAATCGTGTATTATAGGTAATTTAGGTACTAATAAAGAATATATATTTTGAAATTTGGGTACAATATGCATTAAGGAGTTAAAGTGTAACACCAGTGTTTCTTTCCTCAAGCCAGCATAGTGGAGACAACTCTCCAGGGCACATTTCAGCCTAACATCAAGAGAAATATGAAAATCATATTTTACATATTCTCTGATAAATAAAAAAGGTTTTTAATTAATAACATACGGTTAAGATCATCTGGTGCCATAATATGATAATTGAAGTTTCTCTTAACAAGTATTCCTGTCAATGAACGACCATCTTCAGCAGGATCCACAGCCAGGGAACCCATTACCTGGTAAATGCAACAAATTCAATTAATCCCTATTTACACTAGATTTTAGACTAGAATAAGATATAGTGTCTGCAAAAGTAGTAAATAAGTATTTCTCACCTTAGCAGTTTTATCTCCTCGAAATGTAAGTCCTAATATTTGTGTATTCCTTGGCGTATGTATTAATAATTTGCCATGATGCTCGCGTTGTAACGCCGCCTTCAAGCGTGACATCTCATTCTGTTCACCATGAACTAAAACCTGACATACATTACACAATTTGATATATAATTATATTTTTAGATAGAATACGTTGAATTTAATGTAACACCCACGAAGTGGCTTTGTCGCGTTTCGAGATCAGTTTGGAAGTAGCCAGGTATAGCGAGAGGAGTGTGCACTGTCAATCTAGATGGTGTATACTCATCTCCTCAGTCCGGCATAGTGGAAGGTGACTTTAAACACAGAGCGGTAAGACAATTTATGTCCATGGTGTGCGGTTAGGAGTGAAAATGAATTGTGTGTACGAGTGTATCGCTCCCAGGGCCAGGTAGGATCACCATAAAGTTGGGAGAAGTGAAGATGAAACTCTTCCGATAAGTGCGTTATTTATGAGTGACTGACTGCAGTGCTGCATGGACTGATGTTGTGTTATCATTTGTTTTGTCTGCTTCTTATTTGACAATGCTGCAGTAACTTTTTCAGAGTAAATATGTTACAAAGTATCCAGTAAATGTTACATCAAGACCGACTTATGTTCTGTCTGGTATTCTTAGGCCGGTAAATATATCCTACATCTTCTTAGGCCACCGAATATTCTAAGGGATGTATGTAAGTTAATTTAATGCTTACACTAAGCTAGTATTATACTTGTACCATAGGCACTGAGCGATTAAAATACATATAACAATTACATTAGTACCAGTTAGAATTTAGTGAGGTTTGAACGTGGGTCTCATCGATCGTGAGGTCCGTCTCCGCTAGACCACGGCCGCTCTAGTCTTTCAAAAACTTACAACATGTGGTGGTTTCAATATATTAATAAACTCAGATGTTTGTTGATAATCAGTATGTGCTGAAAACGATATATAATTGACAGACATCTTGAGTGGTAGCTTCTGTCCAGACATCGTTGTTATTTCATCAGGTTCTGATAGTATTGTCTTCGCTAATGTACCTTCCACACAATAACCTAGAACGAAACGGTTCACGATTATAATTACACTAATTTACTATAATTACGACATGCACCCACCACTTTCAAATATAACACCCGTGAAATGACCGTTTCGGAAACAGTTTAGAAACCGGTATTACGAGAGTGTGCACTGTCAATGCACATTAGTCTTCTCAGGCCGGCATAGCGGAGGCGACTGCTGCCTGTAGGAATTGATGTAGTAGTTGTTTCCATTCATGGACCACATACAATATCATATATCAATCGACGTACTCACCAGCAATGATAACGCCATTCTTGGGATCAGTGCACCATGACTCAAACAGCTCCCGCGACAGACCCGACTGCATCATACCTGGTGACGCCATTATTACGCACGGTCCTATGTCCTCAAAATGATCTATACCCTGAAAGTACCACATTAACAATTTTTCAGGAACTAAATTACACATTTTATAACCGGCATAGTGGAGGTGACTGATGTCTGTAGAACAGCTGAGTGTTGTCATATGCCGAGCTACAATTTAAAAAAAATCACCGGGTATACACCTATACAAAAAATGAAGAATGAACTGTTTTGTAGAAATCGTACTATTTCTCAACTTTGACTGACAATACTTTATACAACTTGGGTGCATTACACATGGAACGACCTTCCCAGCCACGTCTTTCCTCCTTCCTACAACCTGGGATCCTTCAAGCGCAGTGTGCTCTTCACACAGCCGGCATAGCGGAGGCGACTGCTGTCTGCGGATTCCCCTCTCTGACAGCAGTCATCTCCGTTCATGGACCGCACTCTCGCTTAACACCAGGCGGAGTGCGGTCTTATGATGTGCTAAAATTTAAAAAAAACTAGGAAAGAGAGAAAAACATTATCCATAACACAGTCAGTCTCTTTTTCTCTCGCTCGATAGAGAGAGACTCTATTAATTTTGCGCTATTTAATTTAGTTTTTTTTTCCTACACATAAATCCGAATAAAAAATAATTATTTTAGGAAAATATTGGAAGATTGCTACCTTCAGATTAGATATATGTCTAAAAACAAATGGATTATTGATAGCGATTTGCCTTCTAATGCGGTCATTCATTGCATTTATGTATGTTTGATAGACAGCCATACATTTCTTCGCTAATGATGACGCGTAGTATATAGGTATATCCTGCAATTCGGGGTGGAAAGACCAAAATTCATCTGAAAAAAAAAAACATTAACATTTCTTACAACAATCCATCATTATATTAAATTATGATTAAATATAAACAGGATAAAAGCGCTATGTGCTATGAATAAAGTGAAAGACGTGGGTTCGATTCCTATTTCAGTATGTGTAGTTTTTTTTTGCTCTATTTTCATAACAACATAATAATAAAATACTCAGAAAATCGGACAGGAAGAAGTGTGGGAAGAACTTGTGGCTACCTCTATTATAAAGTTTTCATTTAAAAAGTAGGATGACAAAGATTTCAATCCTTTGTTTTTTATGTCAGAAGATATATTATTTTACTCAAGCAAAAACATGTTTTATTTTATTTAATTAGTGCATCACTCATCACACCAAATTGGTGACCCCGACAATGTTCACACTGAAAATTCCTACAGCAAATGATATAATAATTACCACCGAGCCACTAAAAATCCACAAAGAAAGAAAGCTTGAAGAAAGCTTGGAGAGGTGTATGACCAGCAGTGATCGGAAATGAAGTCAATACATTACCTAATATAAGCAATAGTTCCTGCGCCCTTCCCAACGCGAACACTGGTATTAAACATCGGCCACCCCTTTTTACAACTTCACTCACTAATCCTGTAAACCTACTCTCTCTCTCTTCACGCTTCTCATGAATATGAGTGCCGTATGTTGACTCCTGAAACATATACACGGCCAGCATAGGGAGAGTTCAATAATTAAAAAAATATCACAATATTCCATCCAAAAGACATAGCAAATTGTCAGAGAAATATTGAGTGTAATATTTAAAAAAAAAAAATATGCAAAAGTATACTAACAGTAATAAGAACATCAGGATGCACAGTTGGGATTTCAGCTGCCATTAAATGCCTATCCTCTTGGCGGGAAAAATCACCCGTATATAATACCTGAAATTAAAATTATACTGAATAATAATACAATTAATATAATAAAACAATGTTTTAAACGTTTTGTAGTGACGTTACAGTCACGCCACAAACACGTGGCAAGCAGCATACAATATTTTAAATAAGAAAATTTAATTCTCTCATAAAATAAAACTCAATTCAATAAAAACATTATTGTTTCTAAAAACAATTCGGATGTATAGCATTTAACTGTTAACAACACCAACAAACAGCTGGTGCTGATGCTCGTAACGCAGAGATCCAAAAATACTTCAGAATTCTGTGTCGTGCACAAAATAGCCACATCAAATATCTAAAAGTAGATCTAAACACACTCCACCACAGTCATACCAACTAAAACATTGCAGCCTCCCCAATAGAGGTTAGTGGTAATAGTAAACTCACTGTCACTCAAAACACCACCAATGCCACTCAACAAATCTATTTATATTCAACATTCTGTATGTATGTTTAATAGTATTTGTAGAAATCCATATGCAAAATTATTTTTTAAACACTACTTTGCAACTAATTTCCGCTAATCAATGTTAGGTTAGGTTAGGGTAGGTACACAGTCAATGTTAGCCCCTTCACCAAGGTCCTCAACCTAGTGCGGTCACTTCGACATCGCTCCCACGTCTCCTGAGGGTGCCATGTGGATTGACGAAATGCGTCAAGAGGTTTTTGCATGTTGATGAAAGGTCTAACATTGATAGCTGATGTGACTGTGTACCTACACTCACTAACATTGATTAGTAGAAATTAATTGCAAAATAGTGCTACATAATAGGACTACATAGACCGTAAGTTACCTTAACGCCAGCAATTTCTATCATAAACATGGCAGCCCCTAGTACATGACCGGCATTGTAAGCCCAAAACTTGACACCCCTAACATCCTTCTCTTCATGAAAGTTAATTGTTTCAATACGATCCATTGAACTCTCCAAATCTGACTCTGTGTATAGCATCTGCTCTGTTGATATATTACTGAAAACAATGTTTTGATATGGGTACTACAGCAAACTGTGATTAATATAGAAATAAACTTGAACTTTTTATAAATACAAATATATTTATTGCCCTCATGTTGTACATACATAAAGAGTGGTAGGCAGACTGACGATGGTTATTTGTCCAGTCTGCCATCCTGGGGTAGTACCACCACTTTCAAATGTAACACCCGTGAAGTGACTGTCGCGTTTCGGGAATAATTTGAAAGTAGCCAGATAGAACGAGAGGAGTGTGCACTGTCAATCTAGATGGTGTATGCTCGTCTCCTCAAGTCGGCATAATGGAGGCGACTGCTGCCCGCACAGGTTTCTCTGTAGTAGCAGTTGTTTCCATTCATGGACCGCACTCTAGCTTTACATCAGGCGGAGTGTTGTCACATGCCGAGCTACAAAAAAAAAATACATGTTCTTATTTTGCTATTAGATACTTTAGAACAAAATTGTTTTTTTGACTTGACTCAATTTACAATCACATTGTTTAAAATTTATTTTTGTCTGCACTAGATTATCATTAAAATATAAAACTTTATTTTCATAAACAGTTATTTCTTATTTTCTTTTTTAAACAGTAGTACGCATCGGACTAACAAATTGGAGCCCTAAAGTACACTGATACCTTTATATCAGTGCAGTAGACTCTATTCTTATATACAACAACAATTGTCACCTTTTTCCCACAGGGATAGGCAGAGACAACGGAACGCCACTTACCACGACCCTGACACGACTCCCTTGCTTCTTATATACCAAAAAATATTTTTAAAATGTAATGTCTCACCTAACTTTAATATAATCGGAGACAAGCCATCTATATATAGCTTTAGTAGCATGAGTCATAAAAACTCGCCCCTTGAATGATGTCTTTGTGAGGAACCATGGCAGGGCTCCGCTGTGATCCAGGTGAAAACTGTAATTACATCACAAGATGAAGCAATTCCAATGGAAATGATGTTTCACAATGTTTTCTTATCATATATACATACTGCGATATGAGGAGCAGATCGACTTCATCAGCTTCAATGAGATCAACAAATGGTAATGCATCCATTCCTGATAAACCTGGATGTATACCACAGTCCAACTGAAGATAAAAAAGAAATATAGTGTTTATCTAATTGTAATTATTAGTATATGAATTCTAGCTACTTATATGCTTAAAACCTACCATAATTTTCTTTCCTTTAAAATCTAGCATGATACATGACCTTCCAACCTCCTGGCCAGCACCCCTAAAGACACAAATTTTGTTATATAACACAGATAAAGAATAGAAATAACATAAAAAAAGAAATATATTTAATAACAAGCATTGAAGTAAAAAGTTTAAGTTTACAATGGCCTGATGTTTAGTTGATCGCTCTCTTCAGACGGCACCAGATCTGCACCTCTTCTTGGATTTGTCGTCATGATTTTATCTAGTTAACAATAAAATGCATACGGTTTACAGATCAAAACAAAAATAACGCCACCGGGCAGCTTCGCGTATTTGTCGATGACAGAAAAAGTGAGGTTATATTATGAAAGAAATACCAATAACAAAATGAACCTTTCATTTTCCTACTTGCAACACTAGTGCTATTCATATTGCTATTTAATAATAGATGTCGCTGTTTATCATCTGTTTCTGTATTACCAATACAAATAACGCCGACCTTTTTGAACTTGCAGCATTGAGTACATTTTTTATAATGCAACAAATGGAGCGAGCTTTTAATTTAAAAATATTCAATAATAAGTTGAAAAATCCAATATTTAAAATCATAATAATGATAATTATTTATGAATTTTATTAGTAACAATGTTTATTTTTACTATTCAATAATAGATGGCGTGTATTCATTTCAGAGTTACCAATATGAAAATTGTGGTTTTTTTTTCCAATGAAAAATAACAGTCAAAAATATTTTGTCATCGAGTAATAATAATCTCGTTTATTGTGAAAAACATGTTCCTTTTATGATGTTGTGCGGTTTTGTTGTTTATATTTTAAATGTAAAATCGAAATAATGGCTCAAAATCCACCTCAAAAAGCTCCTACATTGCCTCCAGACTTACCGGATAATTGTAAATTCCTATTGGAGTGAGTAAAGCCCTTGACTTTTGAAATATTCGTAATAGTAGTAACTACTTGTAAATGATACTTTTGTGTTTGCCAGATTACTCTCTGAAGAAACAGTAGAAACTCAACCGTTAGACTTAGTATGTAGTAAAGCAGATAATCATATCGCAGAGTGGGAACAATACAACAGTAAGTATTTTTATAATAACCTATACAAAAGCAAATCCTATTTGAATATTAAAACAACGTTTAACAATCCTTTTAATTTATTTAAAACAGTATAAATTGGTCTTAGCAAACACTAATTGTATAATTTCAGTTTGCCTCCTATTATCCGAAATAATATCAGAAGGAGATCTGAGTATACCGGGACAGAAGATCATAGCTTTAGGTATATTGTTTGGATTAAACAGGTGAGCTATAAAAAGTCATTCAGCCTTAAAATGTTTTGTCTGGGTGTTATAAATTCTATTTATTTTAAATATAACCAATTTACATAACTTAATACTTAAAAAAAGAATGTTAAAGCAAAAAATATATATATAAATTCATACACTACAGATCAGCAGAATTGAACCCATGTCAAGGCGTAATTGTCTATGATGCAAAATGTGCAGCTATGCTTGTTGACCAAGTAGCAAAATGCCAAGTGTTCATTTTTGTTAATACAACATTTTAATATGTTGATTTGGAATTTTACGATTACAAAAGGTGGTTTATTGCTACATAGACGATTCAATACTAAGACATTAGCAAGCTATGTGTGCAGCTTTTGTTTTTTTTTTTTCTTTCTCTATAATCATAGTGTTTTATTGTTTTCAGCCATGAGTACAACAATTCATTTAATGAAGTGTTTCAAGATCTGTTGAAGGGTGATACGTTGTGTCCGCAAGAGAGACTGTTTATTGGTATACTGCATGGGTTTGTTAATATTAAGAGGAAAGATGTTAGTATTTTATTTGTACAATATTAATTATATTTATTTAATGGGTGATAGGCACACTAATGATGCTTGTTTTTATTCTAAGATATGTATAACAATAGCCTGTACTACGCTTATGCTTGTATCACGGCTACTGAGCGACCAAAGTACATAGTTACATTGGGCAGAATTTAATGAACATTGGTATCATCGATTGTGAGGTCTGTTCCTCTAATGTTAGACCACAGTCACTCAAATTAATAAATAAACATGCCTAAAAGTGAAATAATATCTTAGACTTGCTGTTCAATTGTACCTACAATGTATAATCAATCACGCTTTTTACTTACATTATTCACTACAAAAAAAAAATACTGGCACCTGGTTTAGATTTTTTTTTATTGTAGCTCGACATGTGAGAACACTCCGCCTGATGTAAAGCTAGAGTGCGGTCCATGAATGGAAACAACTGCTACCACAGAGAAATCTCTACGGGCTACAGTCGCCTCCACTATGCCGGCTTGAGGAGACGAGCATGTACCATCTAGATTGACAGTGCACACTCCTCTCTTATACCTGACTACTTTCAAACTATTCCCGAAATGTGACAAGGTCACTTCACGGGTGTTACATACGAAAGTGGTGGTACTGCCCCAGGACGACAGACTGGACAAATAACTATCATCAGTCTGCCTACCACTCTTGTAATTTATAAATAAAAAATAAGATATTGTAATTTTTTAAATTATTAATAACTAGATTCTGAAGAAGACTGCCAAGCAAGTGATGAGAATGGAAGTGAATCCGCAGCAATTAGACTTTGATTATTCGGGGTTGAAGGTGAAGAAAGGACGGAGGAAAATGCTAGAAGAGACCGGAGCTGTCTCGCCCCTTGTACTTATGCAAAATTAGTGAGTGGAATTATTTGAGTGCATAGTTACATCAGTGTATAGTTATTTAAATGAGCGGCCGTGGTCTAGCGGTGAGACGCGCGAACTCAAGATCAATGAGACCCGTGTTCGAACCTCGCTAAAGACCGGTACCAAAGTAACTTTGTTATATGTACTTTGGTCGCTCAGTGTCTATGGGCACTATTAAAGAGTGGTAGGCAGACTGATGATGGTTATTAGTTCAGTCTGCCGTCCTGGGGTAGTACCACCACTTTCAAATGTAACACCCGTGAAGTGACCTTGTCGTGTTTCGGAAATAGTTTGAAAGTAGCCAGGTATAACGAGAGAAGTGTGCACTGTCAATTTGGATGGTACATGCTCGTCTCAAGCCGGCATAGTGGAGGCGACAGCCTGGACAGATCTTTCTGTAGTAGCAGTTGTTTCCATTCATGGACCGCACTCTAGCTTTACATCAGGCGGAGTATTGTCACATGCCGAGCTACAATAAAAAACCCTTATTATGTTTTAGTGTGGAGACAAGTGGTCGTAGTTCAGGCCAGAGTGAATGGCAGTGGCAAATGGAGTTAGGTATCTTAATGGCGGAGTTGAGTCAACAGGAATGGTTGGCGTTACAATCAGGGTTCAGACCATCCGGGCCTTTGCCACCACCGCCGCCATTGGCTGATGATCACGAGGTAAATCTTATATAAGTCATGTTTAAAGTAGTACACACATCAAAAAAGTCACCA
Organism: Tinea pellionella; assembly: GCA_948150575.1. Taxonomy (NCBI): domain Eukaryota; kingdom Metazoa; phylum Arthropoda; class Insecta; order Lepidoptera; family Tineidae; genus Tinea; species Tinea pellionella. The sequence continues at coordinate 8,197,528 of OX411261.1, read as the reverse complement.
ATAGGCAAAAACAGATTTCTTTGTGTTAAACTATTGTTATGTATATTAATAACAAACGAATCTATTTGTAATGATCTAAATATACCCGCTGTAAGAACAGTTGCTTGTAATACTGTGAGAAAATACAAAGACCGCATGTTAAACCACCCCAACAAACTTGCTTCTTCTTCCTCACGAAAACAGAACCTAGACGAAGATTAAAATGCCAAGAGACCTCGCATAGCCCAAATCTGGAGGATGTTAAGAAGGAGCTCCTCTGCTGATATTGAGAGGAACATGTACCGCACATGCCAAATAACCCTAATAATCCACAACCGACGCTGAATGTCCTTACTGTAACAAAAAAAAACTTGTTAATTGATATAGTATTTATTGTTTCTATATTTAAAAAAGAAAATATAATTTAAATGTAATAAAATGCAAATGTAAACAAAATTTATTGTAGCTCGGCATGTGCCAACACTCCGCCTGATGTAAAGCTAGAGTGTGGTCCATGAATGGAAACAACTGCTACTACAGAGAAATCTCTACAGGCAGCAGTCACCTCCACTATGCCGGCTTGAAAAAACGAGCATGCACCATCCAGATTGACAGTGCACACTCCTCTCGTTCTATCTGGCTACTTTCAAATTATTTCCGAAACGCGACAAGGTCGCTTCACGGGTGTTACATTCGAAAGTGGTGGTACTGCCCCAGGACGGCAGACTGTATCATCAGTCTGCCTACCACTCTTTAATAGTGCCTATAGGCACTGAGCGACCAAACCAAATAACGTATTTTTAAATTTTTAAGACATACTTTGGAAATATATTAAGTCTGTCTCAGTTAGCACACTATTCTGTTACCTGGAACCTACTAGAACCTGGTTTCAATTGAAACAAATATTAATCCCATGTGTTCTCTCAGTCAATTCACCTTGGATCCTTCAAGTGGAACGTGAAAAAGCACCTCAGGCCGGCATAGCAATGGCGACTGGAGCCACCGTGTAAGCCAGTCGTCAGTGCTCATGGATCTCCACCGTGCTTACCATCAGACCTGTCGAGGTCAAATATTTCATTATAAAAAAATGCATTATAATTACAGTTTTGACCCGTATGAGAGGCATGATTTTTTTTCTATTCAGTTTTCATTATAATTATTGTATAAAAAATTAAGTTTATTTTGTACTTGGTCTAGGTTGTTGTCCTTGTCTTGATAACAACAGTGAAAATATATAAATCTATGTAAAAAATACAAAATAAACTTTTTTTCGCACACAGTCTGTATGGAAATATTTGGAAAATAGAGGCACATACACGCCATTCTATGATAATTGCTACGAAGGATTGAAAATGCCTCCAAAGCCTGTCGAGGAACCGAAGCCGGAGCCCCCAGTGCCACCAGCACCTGAAGCAGAGAAGACAGAAACACCAGAAGGCAAATGTAGCGAGGCAGTGGAGTTAGCTAAGTTAGCATTAAAAAATCCATTGCCACTGCAACAACAACAGACACTACTGAACCTGTTGAACCAGAATGAGAATGTTGTATATGATATCAACATCACACCATTTCAGGTTTAATGTTTCTTTATTTTTTAATACCTATATTTTATTGTAGCTCGGCATGCGATAACACTCCACCTGATGTAAAGCTAGAGTGTGGTCCGTGAGTGGAAACAACTGCTAATGCGTAGAAATCTCTCGAAAGCAGTCGCCTCCACTATGCCGGCTTGAGAAGACGAGCATACACCATCTAGATTGACAGTGCTGCTCCTCTTATTATACCTGGCTACTTTTAAACGATTCCCAAAACGCAACAGGGTCACATTCGAAAGTGGTAGTACTACCCCAGGACAGCAGTCTGGGCTAATAACAATCATCAGTCTGCCTACCACTCCTAAATGTTTATAATAATGTTACGTGCACCTAGGGTGCGAAAGAGAGAGCATGCGTCGAAGTTTCTAGAAAGGTCTCGTATAAGCGGCGTAGTGTAAACATCTTGGCCACGAGAGTGGCGTGACCTGTAACCTTGTTTACATTATAATTAGTAAACAACATCGACGAGATCTTTCTCGAAGCTTCCTCCTGTTTGAGTGTAAAAACTGACACCCGAGTGTCCCAAAGAGTAGTCCCATACTGGATGTGATACAAGCAACTCCTGCAATAATAAGCGATACTGAACAGCGACTGAAGGCTATCCAGCGACTATCGTACCACTCCTGCTTCTACGTTATTGTGTGTCGTATGCAATAAATCAGTGTGAAGACCGAAGTCGTGTATTATTTTGTACGCCCCACGAACGTAATAATATTGTGTTTTAGTTGCCGGACTTGGTTGAGAACAATCCAGTGGTGGCCATATCAGTGTTACTTAAACTAATACACTCACAGCACATCACAGAATATTTTAGTGTACTCGTCAATATGGAGCTGTCATTACATAGCATGGAGGTTGTTAATAGGTAACTACCCTCTATTGACAAGGTTGGATCCACGAAATTGAAAAAGTTTTTATTAGACCTTATTTTTAACAGTTATTTTCTTAATTAATTTTTGGCATTCTTTTTTTCTTTTTATTTTATTTTTTCTATAATTTAATAATACGAGTACTTAATTTATATCCCCCATAAATATAGTATAAAAAATTTTGAGGTCAACAATGTATGTGAAATAAATTATAAAGTATTATTTCTCTAGTTACAATTAATAATATGAGTGGAGAAACCGTGGGCGACAGTTGCCTCCGCTATGCCGGCTGAGGAGAAGAATGTGCATTAACATTGACTGCACAATCATCTTGTTACGTCCAAACTGATCCTCAAACAACTGATGCCACTTCTTAACCCTTAAATGCACATTGTTGCCAAAAGATACTATCTTTTTCACAATATATATTCTGTATTAGTACCTAAATTTCCTATGATATACGATTTTATTAATTAAAAAATCATGCATTTAGGGTTTAATACGTGTTTCATCTTTTTTTTTTTTATTGTCACATTTTTTTTGCAGATTAACAACAACAGTGGAATTGCCAGTAGAATTTGTACAATTGTACATAAGTAATTGTATATCAACATGCGAGACGATCACTGACAAATATTTACAGAACAGATTGGTGCGTCTCGTTTGCGTGTTCCTACAGTCACTCATTAGGAACAAGATAATTAATGTCAAGGTACTGTGACACTTATTTAGGTTTAAAAGAATCGTAGGTCTGCTCTCCCGATGTACTATAACATCTGTGCAGTTACCTAGTCCCGTAGCAAAGGTTAGGGCTTGCAAATGGTTGATTGTAAAATGAGAGAAGTGTGCAGTGTCAACGTGGATAATGCAAGTTCATCTCAATCCGGCATAGTGGAGGATAGTGTTGTGAGATACTATTAAAATTATAATAATGCCTATACTAATCCGTTGCTTGTATATAACTCCCAAAAGCGCTAAGAGACCAAGGTATTATACATAAAACAAAATTACATTGGTACCAGCCAGATTTTTTTTTGAGATTTAAGCCAAAAAGACGACAACGTTTATAACCCAATAACATATATAAGCAGGCAGATATGCATAAAACTGGACTGTCTAGTTAGAAACTGGCCATCTGGCAACCCTGAATATTGCCAGCCTGTGTATATCAACTCATCTATATATGTTATGTATAATTATTTACAGGAATTGCTCATAGAAGTAGAGGCATTTTGTGTGGAGTTTAGTAGAATACGAGAAGCGGCTGCATTGTTTAGACTACTCAAGCAACTTGACGTCAATGATCCACAAACATCTAAGGAATCTAGGGAATAGAACATTGTTACCTACATACAAAAAAAAAAACAACCGGTTTTACAAAAATACTATTTTTTTACTTGAAATTCAAACTATTTACTAAAGAGCTGGGGGGCTATGGCGGACGCGAGCTCACCGTGAGTCACCGTGATTATCTGGTTTCCTTCCGGCACTATTTGTAATGTGATTGGACGAGCCACTGTCAACAGGGAACGCCCATCGTGGCTCGTCCAATTACATTACAAATAGTGCCAGAAGGAAACCAGATAGTCACCGTGACTCACGGTGAGCTCGCGTCCGCAATAGCCCCCCTGGTGTTGAAGGTAGCCATAATATACATATTTCACGCCTCTGTTAGTAAATGGGATAAACAGCTATTAAAATTAGTTTATTGTTAATTTTGGTGAGTGATAGTTTTATAGAACCGGAACAGAATATTTTTTCATTTCAATTGTTCACTCCATTGAAATGTTTTAATTAAAAGTATATTTTTAGTAATATTTATTTTGTTTTGTTGTCTTAATTATATTGTACGCCTGGATTACTTTTGTTATTAATTTATAATAGAAATGAAATACAATGTTAAGTCTTTTATGAAGATGACTCGCATGTAGTATTTATTGGCGTAATTAATATATACTTAATTGATGTAATATTCTATTAATTTAAAGACAAAATTACTGTTGTACAAATTTTTATTTCTTTACGTTTAAGGTGAAAGCCAACACCTGAGCATCCATACATTTTGTTTTACCACATTGTTCGAAGCATAGCAGATTTATGTTGAAATTAAGTAATTTGATAACTTTCTCAGCACTAATTATTATCGCAAATCACTATAATAAACAAATAGCTACGGCACAAAATATATAAAATGGTTGTGTATAAATATAAATAAGTAATATAAAATATTTAAAATGCATTTTATATATTTTGTGCCGTAGCTATTTGTTTATTATAGTGATTTGCGATAGTAATTAGTGCTGAGAAAATTATCAAATTACTTAATTTCAACATAAATCTGCTGTGTTTCGTACAATGTGGTAAAACAAAATGTATGGACGCTCAGATGTTGGCTTTCACCTTAAGGGTTTGGCAGGCAGGTCGGTGTATTGTATTGTGTCACTTTGGAACACATAGGCTTTGAGCACGTTTTGTTGGCAACACCATATCAGAACTCACTGTAATTTTAAGAAATAGTGTATTTGAATAATATAAGTTAAAAGTTTTCTAATTCATCTTTCGCCAATAATTTTTATTACCAGTTTTTTAAATACCAACAAAATATATACCTTAACAATTCTACTGTGGTGTTGCCAACAAAATATGCTTGAAGTAAATTCAGGTGCCGATTACAAACTGAGCTCACTGCGGGTTACGGAGAGTAGCTAACTTCCTTCGAGCTCACTTTGTAATGTATCATAATTGGACGAGCCAGTGCCAGGGACCCGCCACATGGCGGATCTGCGGCGGGAACCAGCCTAGAAAAACAAGAATTGGACTTGCCACAATGGGTGTTCCCTTTCGTATCCTGTTGACCGTGGTTCGTCCAATTACATGGTAAGTTCGGTTCGTAATCGGCACCCTGTTGAAAAGGTTGATCTGTGCTTCCGGGGACTGTCACTTGGAACGAGTGACCCATGCCCTCTGTCTGCCGAATCCCCGTTTATTTAATGTACGGGCAGCCGTGCGCTTTAGGTTATGAGACGAGCGGCGATTAGCTACTACTCTATACTAATTATTATTTCCTGTTATTGTTGTTAAATACCATTGTATGCTTAATCAAATAAACTTAACGACTAAAATTGATTTTTTTTAAAACAGCCTTGCTGACCTCTACTACCATTCCTACAATACTCCATAATTGCATGAATCATAATGCTTTTTTTAATCTGGTTGAGTGGGCATTTTGGCGATGGTTCTTTTGCCTCGAATGGAACAAAATGATGATCGGGCGGAAATATATAGTTTTTACGTCTTGTAAATGGTTTACTATGGTTGTTGTATAAATAAGATAATAATTTCTTATCACGTTAGAGAGTTATATGTTCCCTTGTATTGTGACATCCCAAGCTGTGAAAGTGCTCCGATATATCCACGTTTCTGTACAAAGACCTGGCTGTATAGGGTTTGTTTTCTTTGCCTTCCCAAAACAGGGAAACAACTGAGTGTTTGGCGCGCTTTTGCCCGGGAAGGTTGAGGTGTTTTTTATCCCTTTCCATAATTAGTTTAGTGGTTATTATTGTGTAAAATTGGTGTTATTTTGCGTAATATTATGCTGCGCATGTGAGTAATTGTGGAAACATTAAAATTCACTCTATATGAGGCAACAGAAGCGGTTTTTTTTTGTGGTTATCCCACGCCGTGAAAACGCTCATATTGTGACGTGACCGGGTGAATTGCCGCCAAATACTCCAAGAAAGCGTCAAATTGTAAAACACCATTGCAATTTGATGTAAAAACTTCAAGAATTTACTACAAATGAGATATATATTATATTACTGAAGACATATTATATTACTGAAGACATGGCTGTATGGGCTTTGTTCCCTTTGCCTTCCCAGAATGGGAGAATTAACAAAAAAAAAAAAGAAAAAAAAAGGGAAACAACTAAAAAACAAATGTCAGATTAAGCCATGGACCTTCCTCATGTGTACGATTTGTAAATATCATATTTTGCTATATTAGAGATACAGCTGAAATGAATAATTTGTTTGATTGTGACTCTGACGATGAAGAAGTATCATTTAAAACTGAAAACGAGTATGCAAAGAAGTACGATTCTTGGCGAGAAAAGGAAGAACTTCATAAGTGTACGTATTAGCGTATTAGTATTTTTTTAAATAAATTCGAGTGTTCATATTAATAATATTTAGGTAATATACTTTAATAATGTTTATTTTTAAATTCTGACTGAATATTACTTTAAAAAAATATAATTTATTGCAGTAGAACAAAAATATGGTGATAAACCCTTAGACCCTGAAGACTTGGAGTCTGACAGCGAAGATGAGAGTGATGAGTCTCTGGAGGTGTCTGAGGAGACAGAGAAGGAATTCCTAAAGACATTATCACTGTTAAAAAAGAAAGACCCCAGAATTTATGACCCTGAATTTAAGTTTTTTGATAATAAAGTTGAAAATGAGACGAAACAAGAAATCAAAGAAGGTAAACATAATATTGTCACTCGGTTACTCTCTCTAGGGTAGACAGAAATTATTAATCAATATGTCTTAGTATTTTGCACAAGTTTTTTTAACAATTTAGTTTTAACTAAATAAAACATTAATATAAAGAGTGGTAGGCAGACTGATGATGGTTATTAGCCCAGTCTGCCGTACCACCACTTTCAAATGTAACACATGTGAAGTGACCTTGTAGCGTTTCAGGAATAGTTTGAAAGTAGGCAGGTATAAGAGAGGAGTGTGCACTGTCAATCTAGATGGTACATGCTCGTCTCCTCAAACCGACATAGTGGAGGCGACTGCTGCCTGTAGAGATTTCTCTGTAGTAGCAGTTGTTTCCATTCATGGACTGCAACCTAGCCTTACATTAGGCGTAGTAGATTTATATAATATAAATTAATTTATTAATTGAATTACTTTAAGTATATTTTATAAGCTATAAATGTTTATCTTCATACTAATATCTTCTCTACTGTAAAAATGCTTAGAAGGCGTGTAGTGTAGTGTAGTGCAAGCATTATGATCATGGATTATGTTAAACAATGATACAGAATTTTTGACTTGACTAAGTCAAGTCTCAGTCTGACTGTTTAGTGTGATGAATGAATGACTCGTGAGCACAATATTATTAACTTGAAGCAAAACACTGGTTGTTGCAAAACACAAAACAAAACTACTTTGACACTGGCAAATTGTTATAATGCCATATTAAACAAAAAAAAAAACAATGCTACAACAATTATTGTTGTTTATTTTAAAATAAATTAATAATAAATAAACTTTATTTTGACTTGAGACATTCCCTAGTTTAGTGGAGGCGACTGCTGCCCGCACTGGTTTCTCTGTAGTAGCAGTTGTATCCGTTCATGGACCGCACTTTACATCAGGCGGAGTGTTGTCACATGCCGAGCTACAATAAAAAAAAATGTATATTATAAACCTATAGCTAAGTTATATATACTCTTTAAAGTCATTTATATCTCAACAGAAGAGGCACTAAAACCCAAGAAAGAAGTCAAGAGTTTAGCAGCAGCATTTGCAGACAGTGATGATGATGACAATGAAGATTTATTCACTGTTGAAAAGAGACCACAAAAATCTGATGATAAGGTAATAAACTCTTGCATTTTCTAATAATGTAGTGGCCATGGCTTAGTTGGTAAAGAGCACTCACACCTCCTTAAGCCAGCATAGTGGAGGTGGCTGATGTCTCAGATGCTTAGATTTAAAAAATGTATAAACAATTATGAATGTATTTTTCATATAGATGGGTTGGTTTAGCAATAATTTGAGTTATTTTACAATTTGAATACTTTTTATAGGATGGCAACAAACTAAAGCAGTGTCTAACAGGAGAAGCTCCTCTTGCTGAAGATGAAGAGGATCTTGCACCACTCAAAGCGTTATGGTCAGATCCCCAACTTGATGATGGAGAGGCATTCCTCAGGGACTATATTCTTAATAAAAAGTAATTAATATTTATTTTTTCTTTTTTTGTTGTAGCTCGGCATATGACAACACCATGATTGGAAACAACTGCTACTACTAAGAAATCTGTGCGGGCAGCAGTCACCTCCACTATGCCGGATTGAGGAGACGAGTATGCACCATCTAGATTGACAGTGCACACTCCTCTCGCTATACCTGGCTACTTTCAAACTTCCCGAAACGCTACAAGGTCACTTCACGGGTGTTATATTCGAAAGTGATGGCACTACCCCAGGACGGCAGTCTAGGCAAATACCCATCATCAGTCTGCCTACCACTCTTTAATAGTGCTTATATATGTACCAAAGTACATATAACAAAGTTACATTGGTACCGGTCAGAATTTAGCGAGGTTTGAACACGGGTCTCATCGATCGTGAGTTCACACGTCTTACCACTAGACCACGGCTGCTCAATTATATACAGTTTTGTGTAAAAATTAAATTGTTGAAGGGTTCTAAGTTATATTGTTAACGCTAAAGCGAGACATGTGGTAGTACCACCAAGTTAATTGGTGACATAATGGAGTTGACTTGCCTTTCGACATTTTTCTCTAGTTTACATCAGGCTAAGATTACATGCTGGTCTTCTATAATAATGACATTGTCTGTATAGATATTTAGAGGTATCGGAGCCTACTTCCGGGACTCTTGATGCTGAAGAATTAGCAGAGGATGAGGCGAGAGTGGAAGAACAAGGACAGTTTGAGAGGGCATATAACTTTAGATTCGAGGAACCTGATCAGGATTTTGTAAGTTTACAATGGTATAATAGTTGACACCAAAAATATCCTGTACTATGGATAAATACTTTATTATAGTATTCTGTCAAATTATCTTTATTGGTTCAAATGTTTAATCAAGTGGAAATTATTTACAAATTAAAGTAGCTCTAGCTAAAGTATCTAAACCAACTCTTAAAATAATCTGGTCAAGTTAAACAAATAGGTTAGAGTCTGTGGCAAGAGTCGCCTCCACCTTGCCGGCTCATTGACAGGGCACACTTCTTTACGTAGGTTACTTGAAAGTGGTGGTACTACCGGTCACCATAACTATTTTTGTGGAAAAATGAAAGTAGCCAGATATAACGAGAGGAGTGTGCACTGTCAATCTGGATGGTACAAGCTCGTCTCTTCGAGCCGGCATAGTGGAGGCGACTGTAGAGATTTATTTGTAGTAGCAGCTGTTTCCATTCATGGACCGCACTCTAGCTTTACATCAGGCGGAGTGTTGGCATATGCCGAGCTACAATTTAAAAAAAAATTGTTTCTGATTGTGAGTGTTTATTTATTGCAGCTAAAACGATACCCGCGCACATTAAACAGTATACGTCCGAAAGACGATCGTCGCGCTCGGAAGCGTGCCGAGACGAGAACGCGCAAGGAGCAAGAGAAACAAAAGAAGATGGAAGAAATAGCAAGACTAAAGGCGCTTAAGTCAAAAGAAATACAAGAGAAAATTAATAAAATAAAACAAGTTACTGGAAATGATCAACTCGCTTTTCAAGTAGGTACATTTTTTTTTATGGTAGCTCGGCATGTGACAACACTCCGCCTGATGTGAAGCTAGAGTGCGGTCCATGAATGGAAACAACTACTACTACTACAGAGAAACCTGTGCGGGGAGCTGTCGCCTCCACTATGCCAGCTTGAGGAGACGAGCATGTACCATCTTAGATTGACAGTGCACACTCGTTATACCTGACTACTTCCAAACGCGACAAGATCACTTCACAGGTGTTACGTTCGAAAGTGGTGGTACTACCCCAGGACGGCAGACTGGATAAATTACCATCATCAGTCTGCCTACCACTCTTATACTGCAATTTACAATTTACATGTTACCCTCTTCACAATATTTTTCTTTGTTGAATGCCTGTACTGGGTATACGTAAGATACAATCACTAGTATCATAGGCATCAAAGTACATATAACATAGGTTTTTGGTACCGGTCAGGTTTGAACGCTGGTCTCATCGATCGCGTGCTACGTTCTCTACCGCCAGACCACGGCTGCTCAATAGTTTAATAAATAGATTTTAATGTTTAACAAATTGACAGCAAAATGAAAAATATATTAAATTTAGGCATCTTTAAAACTATGTGATATATTAAGAATCTATTATTTCTACATGAACAAAGCATTGTATTTATATTTACTTATTTATTAGGAATCTGATATAGATGGTGAGTTCGATCCGGCTGAACATGATCGTAAGATGAAAGCAATATTTGATGAACAATACTATGGTCATGTTGATGAAGAGAAACCTGTCTTTCCTGATCTTGATGAGGAACTTGAAATTGGTTAGTTGATTGATGCTATATGAGAGTAAGTAGGTGAAAGGTATACAAGTATTTTTATTGTTTTTCAGAAAATTGGGAAAATTATGAAGAACAGGCTACAGCTGAAGATGAACAATATATTGAACCGCATTGTGAAGATGAAGATTTTAATGTAAGTTTTTATCAGGGAGTCAAGTATGAGATTACGGTGGCGTGGCTTAAAGTAATATCTCTCCACCTATCAGACGATATAATGTTGACTGTTGAGGTTAAAAATAAAGCGATCCTATTGGTGGAGAGTCCTCACTTTACGCCGTGAGAGGGTAAATGTAAAGTCATACTCGGGCCTTTGTAAAGTTAATTTTCTTTAATCCTAAAAAAACTACGTACAAATTCACAGATGGATGCGGATTATGACCCCAAAAAAGCACGCACAAATCTAATGAACGAGATTAAAGAAACACTAGGAAAGAAGAAACGCAATCGTAAAAGAAAATCAAAATTAGCGGAACTCCTCTCTGTTGAGAAACCAAAATTTATACCAGGAGAAGATAAAACCTACGACCAGTATATGGAGGAATATTATAAGTTAGATTGTGAAGATATTATAGCTGGTGATTTACCGACCAGATTCAAGTATCGGGAAGTGATGCCAAATTCCTTTGGACTAACTATCGAGGAGGTTAGTTTACTTTTGCCATAGAATTACATAAATCATTGATTTTACAGATATTTCCTGTCACATCCTCACCACTATACTAGCTGATTCTAAGTTTATGCACAGATTCTCCTGGCAGACGACAAGGAACTAAATCGCTGGGCGTCTTTAAAGAAAACAGTAAAATACAGGCCAGAGCATATTGAGAAAAGTGAAGTAAACACATACAAACAACGAGCTGCTGATATTAATCTAAAAAAGAAGTTTTTACCGAGTTTGTTTAAGGATATAACCGAGTAAGCATCATTTACTAAGTTGTATGTAAAATTCAATTTCTAGATCATTGTAAAAGAGTTCTGTTTTTACAGGGAGCCAGAGTTGGTTGTGAAAACGGAAACTAAAAAGAAAAAAAAGAAGAAGAAGAATGTAATACAGACAAATGAGACAGAGACAAATGGACATGTACCATCAACAAGTAAGAATCAAGAAGTGGAAACCAAAACTAGTAAAAAGAAAAACAAAAGGGTAAAAGACACTGAATCAGAAAATAAAACTAATTTTGTTTCAAATGAGAATACACGTGTAAATGATCAGTTAAACAAAGTAAAGGAGTCAAGTTCTAAGAAAAAGCATAAAAATAGAAACGTGAAGAATAATATTGAAATAAATAAAGATGAGAAAATTATTAATAAGACAAGAGAAGATGTAAACACAAATAAACAAAATAAATTAAAAAGAAAATTAGAAACGGAAAATGGTGTTAATAATGAAGAACAAGCAAACAAGAAGAGGAAAAAGAGAAGTAAAAGAAATAATTTAAATATTAATGTACAGGGAAATAAAACTGGCAATCCACTAGCCAAACTATCAGATGAAAGATTAAAAGCATTTGGATTGAATCCTAAAAAATATCGTGGTTTCTTAAAATATAAGAAATTTTAATATTTTCTAGTATATTGTGATATCGAGCGGTTATATTAATAAATTGTTTATACTTGAATTTATTGTATTTTGTATTCTCTGAGCTTATCTATAATTAATAAAAATTTGTTTTGCCGAAATTTTGGAGATGTTCGTCTTGGGGTGATTTTAAAAACTAATGTTATCAATGATCGTGAAGGTGCGTGTGTGAGGGCAAGTTATTTAAAATATGTGAAGGTGTGCTTTTAAATCCCGCTACTACTTTTAATAAACATTTCACCCTTTTACATGCTTTTACTCGAAAGAAAACTGAAGACTTTTGTAAATATAAATATTACAAGACTAGACTGCATGGGCAACAATTCCTAAAATAAATGAAACAACTAAAAAATAATATATATGTGTCTATTGCAGAGCGTATTAAAAAAAAAGGAAATGTGAAATAATAAAATGAAGGCTGCATGGGTAATAATTCCCTTGCTTTTGATGAAAAAAAAAAAACTATTCTTGACAGTTGACACTTGTCCCTGGCTTTCCTCTTTCTTTTGGCAGGCCGCGTACGCGGGACGAGGTGATTATTAATTTTGCTTGTTTTACGTTTATTCAGTGTATTTGGTTAAATAATTGCATGTGTTGAAATTAACATCGTAAGTGGAATTAGTATTTGACTGGTCGATCGCAATAATTCCACGGATTACAAAGATTTTAATGGATTTTTAAACATAACCTTTTTCTGGTGCTCTTGTTCTCGGTCGAATAGTTATTTGTAGAGTTTGCTACTGACTGCAATAACATCAAAAGTAATGTTTTATATGTACAGCTTGCCATTATGGTGAACAACCGAGTACCGTCAGTCTTCTCGAAGACCTACGTAACTCCTCGCCGTCCATTCGAGAAGGCTCGTTTGGACCAGGAGTTGAAGATCATTGGCGAATATGGTCTGAGGAATAAGCGCGAAGTTTGGAGAGTGAAGTACACACTCGCCAGGATTCGTAAAGCTGCTCGTGAATTGCTCACATTGGAGGAGAAAGATCCCAAGAGGCTTTTCGAAGGTATGCCATGTGAACTCACTATATTTAACATTACATTCAACATAATTGTCTTGAGTACATTCTAACTAAGACTCGCGAAGTAACTGGATGCATTTCAGAATCGGCTTAAGAGGGTATGGTGTTCTCTCTGGTAGTATTAGATGTGGAGTATTCTTACATTCAGAGCTACAATATAAAAACAAATGATGATAAAAACTGGCAACCTCTTGTCAGAAGACAATAATGTTGATATATTAACAATATACCTGATTATACTAGTTTGTTGATTAACAAATTCATATAAAATTAATCAACAAAAGGCTAATAATTCTTTCTTCTTTCCTTCACAGGTAATGCGCTTCTTCGTCGTCTTGTGAGGATCGGTGTGCTCGAAGAGAAGCAAATGAAGTTGGATTACGTTTTGGGATTGAAGATTGAGGACTTTTTGGAGAGGCGTCTCCAGACCCAAGTGTTCAAAGCTGGTCTTGCAAAGTCCATTCATCATGCACGTATTCTCATCAGACAGAGACATATTCGGTTTGTTAAATTTACTATATTTAGAGCAAATTGCAAATCATTGAATAATGGCAAACCCTAAATTAGACAAATCAATCTAATAATGTTTAACCCATGCAAGAAATCTAATTTAAAAAGAAAACTTCAGCAACAAGCAGTTTACAAAATAGAAGTCCCTTATTCTATGATTTGTGAGGCAATAATTACATCACATAAATAATATAATGTCAAGTTATTAACTACAGGTAGCAGCTGAATTCTGCTCACACTGGTTATTATTCATAAAGACCACTTGAAAATCAATTAATGTTGATTTCAATGTCTTGAAAAATTATATGTTCTTGTTGCAGTCAGGTAATATGCTATTTTCATGAAAAAAATATACAAATCATTTCTTCACATACAAATTAGTATTTGAATAATAAGAGCCATTCGTTTCAGTGTCCGCAAGCAAGTGGTGAATATTCCATCATTCATAGTACGCCTCGACTCTGGAAAGCACATTGACTTCTCTCTGAAGTCGCCATTCGGTGGTGGCAGACCAGGCCGTGTCAAGAGGAAGAACCTTCGCAAGGGACAGGGTGGTGGCGCCGCACAAGACGAGGAGGAAGATTAGACCAATAAATGTTTGTAACATCTAATCTATTCTTTCATTTCAACTCCTAAAGTTATAATTGTTTAAAAGTTACTTCCTCAAGAGGATTAGGAAAGGTTCATATGCCATAAGAGGTTGTCCTCATGAAGTCATGAAATTGAATAAAACATTAAGATAATTTATTTAACATAATAACATTAATAAGTTATATAATACTATGTATTGATCCTACTAAATAGGTCGGAGGATCAAGTATGAGTTTGCATTTACGATATCACGGCGTAAAGTGACATCTCTTCTCACCTTATGCTGTGACAGCGTACATGTAGACTCATACTTGGCTTTCCGAAAGATATATTCTCTGTTCCTTCATTGCTGTATCATTTCTGTGCTTTATCCTTTAAATTAGTACTATTAAGTTTGTCTGATATTTCCTGTGTATTATCCAAATTGTTAACATGTTCAATGCACAAATCTAGTATTTTCTCGAGGCCTCTTGCAGTTTTTTCTGATGAATAAATATTAGTGTCCGGCACGTGAACAAATAGTGTTCTGCTAGAATCATTGCTTAGTGATGTGTAGTAGATATATTCACATAAATATCTGTAAATAAAATGTTATTTGTATGTGCATTACAATTTCAAACCATGAGCGGAGCATATCACACAAGTTTCTTGCATCACTTCTCTCATTATGCTAGGGCCTTTTAACCTTTTTGTAGTAGTAGACCCTTTTCCTAAACTTCCAAATAGTGTCGACCCCTTTTTGAATAGAAATTGTAGGAAAGCAAAATAAGATAATAATGATTTATAATATTTATTAACATGAAAGTATAGAGTAGCCACAGACCCACCCCAGGTTAAGAAACCCTGCATTATACTCTGCAACTTTCAAGTCTATCCCAAAACAACTAAGTGACAAAGGGCTAATAACAACCATTAGTGTGCCAACCATTCTTTTAAGTGAAAGTTACAATAGACATTGAGAGACTAACATATATATAACAAGTAGCATTGTTAATTTTAAGAGTGGTAGGCAGACTGATGATGGTAATTTGTCCAGTCTGCCGTCCTGGGGTAGTACCACCACTTTCGAATGTAACACCCGTGAAGTGACCTTGTCGCGTTTCGGGAATAGTTTGAAAGTAGCCAGGTATAACGAGAGGAGTGTGCACTGTCAATCTAAGATGGTACATGCTCGTCTTCTCAAGCCGGCATAGTGGAGGCGACTGCTGCTTGTAGAGATTTATCTGTAGTAGCGGTTGTTTCTATTCATGGACCGCGCTCTAGCTTTACATCAGGCGGAGTGTTGTCACATTCCGAGCTACAATAAAAAAAAAAAGATTTGAACATGGTGTTGCCAGGGCTGTATATGTGCCTTTAAAAACCACCATGATTGCATTAATTTTTATAATTGATTACTTATTATATATAAATTTACCTTCCAGCATCACAAGAGGTGACTGCAGATAAACCATCTTCAGCTGCATTATTAAAGTCCTTACAAATCTCTTCCACATTCAGTTTAGTTGTAATCCTAACAGACCCATCAGCAACACACACATGATCTGCAGGACATTTATCAAAGTAATCCATTCTCTTGTAACCTTTACGGTGTGCTTGTGTTTCTAATGTTAAGCACTCTGCTATACCAGATACTCCAACATGGACGACTAACTAAAATATGATAGTTTTGTAGAAGAAAGCACTATAGATGGGGTGGATTCCGTGACGCAGATTTATAAGATGGAGACAAACATAATGATATATTTATAACATATATATTGAACTAATCAATACTGTACAGCATTGCGGTACTCACTTTTGGAGTGTGTGTATCCCATAAAGCCGGTACAAATTCGTCAACATTCTCATACGTGACTGGTATTTCAACTTGCACAAGTTCTACATTGTGTTTTTTTTCTATTTCATCCTTATTCATAAGTTTTACAGCCTCCCAGCTCGCGTTTACCGGGTGAGAGGTAAACGGACCGAAACCAGTCACTAAAACTATGGGTTTAATTTCAAAATCGAAGCAACCACTAGGCATGATGAAACACTTGTTAAATAGTAGTGTTAGCTATTTAAATTCGGAGATATTTATCACTGTTTACAATAATTCGTGTTTTGGGTTTTTGGCATTAATCAGCTGACCACAGACAAGACAATATAATCAGCTGACCCTTTTTGTTTTGTTGGTATCCTTGATATATACATTGTTAAAATAATTGATCATCAAATAAACGCATAATATTATATTGATATTTATTAATATATTAAAATGATGTTAATAAATACATAAAATAAAATATGTGGTTTCATTTATGTATTTTTTTTGAATGCGAATTTCTAAAATGGCGGGTTATGGATTGACAACCACTGACAGTTCTCTGAACTTCTCTTTCTCCAGTGGCGAAAAAAATTCGCTATGTGAGTTGTCGTGTGTATATTTAATTATTAAAAATTTATTGTTTCTCGTGCTTTATGTTATATTTATGTATAGTTAAAGTCACATCAATTTATAATAATCGTAGCTGGTTTTTTGTTGCGACCATATTGCAGTGTTTACTCGCTTTTAAGGTTATGTTCATGTCTCTGAATATAAGTCAAAACTCAAAATGACCGAGGTGGACACTAGTAATCGATGTTGGGAGGTGGCTATATCGGCACCATTTACAGTAAGAAAAGTGGAATGTGCCGGCACAGCATATTTAAAATACTATAGTATAAAATGCCACGGCGAAGAGGCATTGTTACAGTCTTCTGAGAAAAATGAGAAAACCGAAAAGGTGACATTCGATGATGATGTAGAGTATTTACGCAGCTTAGATCCGAAACAATGGAAGAACCAAGATCATTATGCCGTGTTAGGTATGAAGCACTTGAGATACAAAGCTACAGATGACGACATTAAGCGTGCATATAGACAAAAAGTATTGAAACATCATCCAGACAAACGTAAGGCTCTCGGTGAGGAGGTGAGAAGCGACGACGACTACTTCACATGCATAACAAAGGCATATGAGATACTGGGAACACCTGTCAAGAGGAGATCGTATGACTCTGTTGATCCAGAATTTGATGACACAGTACCGACACAGGCCGAGATTAAGAAAGATGGTTTTATTAAAACATTAGGCAAATATTTTGAAACGAACGCTCGGTGGTCTGATAAGAGACATGTACCATTATTGGGTGATGACAATAGTCCGAGGGAGCAAGTTGAGAAATTTTATGCTTTCTGGTATGAGTTTGATTCGTGGCGTGAATTCTCGTACATGGACGAGGAAGAGAAAGAGAGAGGTGCCGATAGAGAGGAAAGGAGATGGATTGAGAAACAAAACAAGGCCGCTCGAGCTAAGCTTAAGAAGGAAGAGATGACTAGAATCAGGAGCTTGGTAGACTTGGCATACTCTAATGATCCACGTATATTAAGGTTTAAACAAGAAGACAAGGATAAAAAATTAGCAGCCAAGAAAGCTAAACAGGTATATTATTTAAACAATATAATTCACAGGTTTATGTATTTTTGATATATACAACTAGATATGTAGTAATGCTCCCAATGTGACGGGAGATAGAAGATGATCGCAGTCACTTTTAGGTTTTCTGTCAATCAGTATTTGACTGTAGACATCATTGTTTGAAGCGGTTTATGTCCAATGTATGAAGTTTGCTCCTCTAGCGTGTCCCGTAAGTAGTGGTGTCAACGGTATTTTACTGATAGAGGGATTCAATATCTACAATATAATTTGGTAATTTTTTTTGTATACCCTCTGGTTTAAAAGTTATGACATTTTTAAAAAATTATTATTTTTTCCCCCGTTTTACCACAAAACTATGTTTTAAAAATGTGTCTACAATTATTTTTACTGGTCTTTTTATTTAAGTGGGTTGAGAAAACACAGGGCTTTCTAATTAAAATGTTATTTGTATCCAATTAATAACTATGATTAAATAAAATTTAAAAATTAAACAAGATTTAGTTTATCAAATTTTAAGCAAAATATTTGACACCCTGGACACCCTGTATATACACATATCTCTATCGTTTTATGTATTTTGCATATTCAGTTGTTTTTAAGAATCACACATAACATATAAATCTTGTAGTTTTGTATTACGAAAGCAAAAAATAAAAAAATATCTCAACATTTTCAGGATGCCGTACAAGCCAAGAAGGAGGAAGAACAACGTCTCATGAAAGAAGCACAACTCGCGATACAGAAAGCTAATGATGCTGAACGTGCACGAGTGGAGGCCGCCCGAGCCGAACGTGAAGTGCAGAAGAAACACTTAAGGAAGGAGAGGAAATCCCTACGTGACCTGTGCAAAGCGAACAATTTTTATGCAACGAATGACTCTGAAACAGTCTCACACATGGCCGCAGTGGAAAAAATCTGTGAAACACTAAAAGTGGCCGAATTACAAGATTTTATGAAGGAACTCGAGACGAACGGTCGAGAAGCATTTGTGAAGACTGTAAAGAATACTGAAGAAAAATTGGAAGCAGAGAGACGAGCCATGTTCGAGAGCAGGAAAGCAGAGGAGCAGAGAGCCAAGAAGGAGGCTGCACTAAGAACACCACTAGATTGGAACGCAGAAATGATGCAGCTTCTTATTAAAGCTGTTAATTTATTTCCAGCAGGTAATGTTTATATGATATACACATACAGGCTTATTTTTCATAGCCCATTTTTCATTAGTCTGGGCTGTACAGTGGTAGGACCTCCACTTTATACTGTGACATTGTCATGTTTTGGGATCAGTTTGGGAGTGGGCAGGTATGACGAGTGACACAGACGTTAACTTATCTTTTCTGTTCAATTTTCAAATAATTTTAAACACAGGTTCTAAGAACCTAGTACAGGGGCCCTTGAATTTTTTATTGTTACTTTTTAAACAATAATTTTTTTTTTCTTTTACTTATTATCTGCGATCAGTCTATTAACTATAATCAGATCTTTTGTGTGATGTAGTGGCGTTTCGAGTGTCAGTGGGTTTGTTATTGCCACTGGACCTCTATATATTAGGGAGCACGTGAGCTCGCTTCAGTCTCTTCGTTGGTCTGACCGTGGTTAGTAAACAATAAATGATTTTTTATTTTTTTATATTTTAGGTACAAACCAAAGATGGGAGGTGGTAGCCAATTTCTTAAATCAGCATGGTACATTCGAGGATGAACGTCGTTATAATGCGAAGGAAGTGCTAAACAAGGCCAAGGACCTGCAAAGCGGCGACTTCTCTAAGAGCAGTCTAAAAAAAGCAGCCAACGAAGAAGCCTTTGACAAATTCGAAAAAGACAAGAAAAAAGTCACCGCCCCTGTTGATAATAATTCCATATCAAGAAGTGATAGTGGGAAACTGGTTAATGGTATAGCTAAAGTCAACGGAGAAGTGAAGGATGACAAAGCGTGGACTAAAACTGAGCAAGAGTTACTAGAACAAGCTATAAAAACTTTCCCTGTAAATACTCCAGAAAGATGGGACAAAATAGCGGAATGTATACCAAATCGTAGTAAGAAAGACTGTATGAAACGTTATAAAGAGCTGGTCGAGTTAGTGAAGGCGAAAAAACAGGCGGCGAATGTAGGAAAATAACATTTGTTTTATTCTAGGCCTTTTTTAATTGTATCCTTAGTTAAAATATTCAATTCCGTCACTGTGAAATTCATTATAATGTTTCTTTATTGTAAAAAATCCTACTCAAAAAATATATTTCTAGTGGAATTAATTGTTTAGAACTCTTATATTTTCCTGTTTTTGTGTATATAGTTTTTGGCGATGAATCCACTTAGCCGAGTCTTCAATGAGAATAAAATTTAAATGGTAAATAGTGGTATGTAGGTAACTAACAACACTTTTAGCTAATATTAAAAACGAAGAGACAAATTGAACTTATCGCTTGTGTCATATTTTTGTATTTATTTTTCTTTTAACGTGATAAAATTTATTTACTCAAAAACGACTTTTAATTAAACCCTTCCAAATAACTTTGTTTAAAATAATAGTGTTTACAAATGTTTATTTGTGTACCCCGCGCTAGGTCAGGCCTGTCCCGTGGGATCTAGGAACAGTGTGATGCTAACGGTTCGCTAGATTATATTATTACTATAGTAGTTAATTTACTAAAAGGGTAAGTATGCGGGCCCTGGGCAACATTGTAATTCCGGGCCTATTTTTCAATCATGATACATTCTTTGCGTTTCGTAAAAACCTAATTTTAAATTAAAATTACGGGCTCTAGGTACGTGCCTAGGTTGCCTAGGCCTTAGTCTGCCCATGTATACGGGGGAGGGTATATAGTATATTTCGTTAGATTGAGGTACATTACTCCATTTTATGGAATTAACATCACGATAATGTTATTTTGAAGTAAATAGGTAATGGAAAACCAGACTTCCCGCCAAAAGCATTCAGAGCGGGGCGTGAAATGCACCTGCTGTACGGCCAACGACCTTGAACTTTATAATAAATGTTCCCAACAAGACAATGCCGTTTTAAGTTTATAAAGGTGTGACGAATTTTTCCTTAAAGTACAAATTAGGGTTTGTTAAAAATTTTATGGTCTACTTCATTGGAACATATAAAATGTGCCATGAATTTAATTTCATGTTTTGCTTTTGTCTTATATTACTTTTCTTCCATCACACATTATGTAGGTACAATTATAATTTTTGTTTGTTTGCGGTCGCTACTGCTGAATTTTTAGCCCTTAGCGCACCCAAGACGGGCTGTCTTACCTACAATACAATTGTCACGCCTTTTATAGGCAGAGACCCTAACTAACCCTAAAATTAATTACCTTGACTATACATACCAATGATACATACTGTAAAAGTTGGGATAAGTTCTAGTTTAGTTCGCCTTGTACACAATATTTGCATTAAATTAAGTTTTAAATAAAGAAAACTCAAATAATGTGTTTTTTTTTGAGAGTACATTGTAGATGATAGAACAGCCCGTTTCTTTGTTGTTGAACCCGTGACCTCGGGTTGAGCTTCCGCTGGTTAAGACGTAATGAGCGTGAACTCGAGTGAAAGTGTGATCATCGTTTTGGTTTTATAATATTGACGTAACACGTACTAAGACAAATATATGTATAACATGCCGCGCCGTGTGAAAACGCAATAAGTAGAATTGAGTAGGACATCATTTTTATATTTAAGGTAGCTCAATGCTTGATGGCTCGATCAATTGATCGTCATGCGTCGTGACAATAGGTAGCTCTGTGTATTCACGTTTCGCATTCACAATGAGATGACCTGGATATACAATTGCTACTTTAACGCACATAATCGACATGAATAATTGAAAAAAAAAGTAAATTTTTCTATACATACCTACGGGCATACATAAATTAATAACTGTAAATTATAAGTATAATAATTCCAGTCCCATAGTAACTAGAGAAGTCGCTGGTCTGTCTATCCCGGTAGAGACACCGCGGCGCGAAGACGTTCTAACGAATTTCACATAGTAGGAAGACTCATGCTTTAAAAACAATGAGAATTAATTATCTATCGCATTAAAATTAATTCTATAATCTTTATAATTGTCTATAATACGTATAAGAAGTAAATAAAAATGTATACTCACGTATGTGATATTTCATCAGTTCATCAAGTTCACGCGTAAACCTCTGAAGTTAATCTTTGTAAACAATCAACAAATAATAATGGAGAAAGTTCAAAAGAAAAAACTATTCCCATGACACCCTACTGATGACTGTAGCGTGCGTTATTTTATAAAAACACACTGAATTAAAATAGTGTAGAGACGAACATTTATGTATGTTTTTAAACTATGGCGGAATAATCTGGATAGAAACCGGAAGTAGTACTAAAAAGTATTAAAAAATATAAGTGAGTTAATAAAAAAAATTGTAATTGTGTAAATATGTTATTTGCACTTTTGCCTATGGTATATTATAGGCAGACCAATGATGGTTAGAAGCTAGTCAGTCTGAAAGTAGCCAGAAATTATGAGGAGTCGACCCGGATGGGGCGCATTCGTCTCCTCATGCATAGCGGAGGTGATTGCTGCCTGTAGATTATATAGAATTTATCTGTGGTAACTTGTAGGTAAATATAACATAAAATATTATTGTAATTATAATTATTGAATTTGGTAACATTTTCTCAATAGTTTTTGCGCGCTAATTTTTCAATTAACTACCTACAGCCATTGCAATGACATGGATAATAAAGTCTACGCCTAAATTCTATGAAAAGTTTAATATAATTGACCCGAATTAATGATTCGTGAACCCGGATGACGAATTTTATGATAAGCCAAAAGTAAACCCTAACACCGTCGAAAATGAAGCGCTTTTGAAATAAAACTTCAATTATCTAAATGAACACAATCTTTTAATACACCATTTTCCAAATTACAAAATATAAATACAACTTAAAGTTATAATTCTGACTGAGAAATTAAATTATAGTAGATAATACCTAGGAATTGTATATTTATTAAAATATTCGAGTTTGGCATAATTATTAAGGCACGTTGAAGGTCGTTTAAAAGCACCTTGGTCCTAAGAATCTTTAAAAATCAGAAAAAAATATTATGGCTGTATGGGCTTTGTTCCCTTTGCCTTCCCAGAATGGGAGAATTAACAAAAAAAAAATTAGCTAAATAATTCCTACATCTTTCTATTGTTATAAAAAATATACAAAATCCAGTGAAAAAAAAGAACTTTGAATCATCATTAATGTGTAAAAAAAGAAACGAATCAAAAATAATCTCAATATTTATAATATTATTCTTTTATTCTATCAGAAAATTGTTAATTAAAAATACACATAAATTCGACATTACGCTTTACCCTCGTGATTCAAAAGAGATTACATACGTAATTTGGAATGTTCTTTACGAAAAATGAGATTCCTATTTGCTTAAAAATATAAATTATGTAATTTTAAGGCACTTATGGTTTTTTAAAGTTTACCTAAAAATATATAGGTATGGTTAGGTACATAACTTGGTATACATAGCATAATTTGCACCTTAATAGTAGGTACTTAAGTATATATAAATACTAATAACAGTATGTTTTATTGTATCTTACAACCTTTCTTCTTTTTACTCATCTCCGCTTGTTTATTCTTCTTCTTAATCAATCCCTCAGCCGTAATATCTGAAATGACTGATAGCCTCTTAGATCTGTCCGACTGATCATTCTGTGTACTCCCATGATCAGGGGGAAAGGTGGAGCTGTATGAATTGTTATTATCTACATCGTTAGTCAAGTATTCATCATCAGCTAGATAATGTGACGCTGGCCTTATACTAACTGGATCAGGGAACCTCGGCTTCTTTCCTGCCACGGGTACCGGTGGAGGTAGTCTGTGTTGTAGGGAGTTAGGCAGGTCGGGTGTGTCTATGGACTGTGGATAGTTTCTATTGTCATCATAGTTAGTAGACGCTCCCGCTTGTTGTGCCATCCATCGCCTGGACATATCCTTAGATCGTAACGCACCAGCTTTTGACTGTATATGCTCCTTCTCAAACGGCTCCACATAATTAAGATCAGAATCAACCGATTTGGATAACCGCATTCCGTTATCCCGTATCATGTCTCTCGGGTTACTGTATGCATCAGCCAGTGTCGTCTCGTTCTGAGCGTACTCAGTCTGCTGCGATAGTCTCTGTTGTTTCTTTAACAATGCTTTCTGTCGAGCTTTCTCCTTGGCTCTTTGGAGTTTTTTATATTCTCGTTCCTGTAATAATCTCGCTAACTCACCGTCTTGCGCTTCGACTGCGTACCTCATGTCGGCTAACAGAGCATCCTGGTCGTCCACTTCGTGACTCAACTGTCTCGCTAGTCTAGCATCTTTTTCCTCTTGTTCCATTCGTTGTCTCAAGTCTTCGAGTTCGGCCGGAGACAGACCTAACAATTCTGGATTTATCTCTTCAGGTGTGGGCAACAAAGGTTTTTTTGGCTCTACAGGTAAGGCTCTGGACGGACCCGGCTGCTGCACGAGCTCTGATGAATGGCGTCGTCGTTGTTTCCTTAGGTTGATCTCGGCCATTTCTCTAGCTATCTCGGCATCGATATCGGCTTGGCGGCGCCGTGTTAGTTCACGTAAATACGCCTCATGTTCGATGTCGCGTTGTTCGCTCATAGCGACTGGAAAGTCTTCTCTTATCTGTTGGTTCCTGTAGCGGTTTTCGCACAAATGTGACGATATTTCTCTGTCCTGGAGCCGATGTGCGAGTGCCCCATCAGCGCGCACCAACCACTGCTCCCTGAGGTCGGTAACGTGGCCCAACTTTGGCATAGTATCGCGACTGGTCTGGTAAGTCATCGCTTTCACTACACTATACTTTCATACACTAAAATTTCATAGAAATATGTTATAGTAATTTGTCACGGTGTATAATCGCTAATCTCATAGCGGTGACCTCGGGTTAAAAACTAGTTTTAATATTATGATTCCACACATCGCATGAAAAAACACAAAGTAATGATCGGTATGTCGTTTTAATTATTACGTATAATGCGACGAATTTTTAAGGAATTCTTAATATTATGTTCACTCCCGACATTGGCTATGAACTTGTTCTGTATATTTTGTAATGTCTATAATAAACATATGTTAAAGTAAATACAAAACAATTAGAAATATGTTCTCATTCCACGCGACACCACAAACACAACGACTTCCATCGCTGCCCTTCCCCCACTGCCGAATAGCGCGCTTCACGCCTTCAACCAGCCCCACCACATTCCAAAAATGACAGATGAATTTAATTTTAGTGATGTGCAAACGTACTTCAACAAAATCATAATCCAAGTATTAATTTAAATAAAAAAAATATGTAGATATTTTGATGAAGTAATATTTTTGGAAAATCTTCATACTTTTAATATATTCTTAAACCCAAATGTACTCGACAAAAATGAATACAAAATGTATTTTTTCTTTCAATTAAATATTCAAGAGATATTTATGGCAGAGATAAATTATTTAACAGCAAGTTGCTCAAGTAGCTCCTTTGACGTCATTCAACACCTTTACTTTATGTATTATGTTAAATGTAGATCTGAAGAGATCTCCTTACGTAGAGTCGTAAGGTGTATTGTTTGTAATTAATTGAAAGTAATCTTGAGTAATTAAACATCAAATAATAGTAGTTTTGGCAGCTATTCGTTATTCGTTAGCAAGTTATCAGAAGGTATTTATTGTTGTGATGTCATAAAACATAAAATAAATATAAATAAAATGTATCCATTTTAGACCTACACGATTTGAGTCTACGTATGCATCATTTATAAATGCATCGATATTTTTTTCTGTTCATTGTTCTTATAGACTTCACATTTGGTAAACGTTTATTTACGTTATTTGTCAGACTTTTATAAAAAAAATATAAACTATGGCATTACGCAGTGGATTGCATAATTTTCTTGGGAAAAACTTATTTGCTTATAAAAATAATCTACTACAAATAACAAGACTTCGGTGAGTGTACAAATGGATTTAAAATAAAAATCAAGTTATTCAGGTCAAGCCAGGTAGGTATATTCTGAATAATAAATAAGAATATGCCTATTGGTCGTTATCCTTCGATTAACCTCGACAGTTGCTCTTATTTAAAGCTAATCACCGTTATTGCATATTTTTATAATTCTTTACATAAATATAGGTCGCGTCAAACTTATGACGTCTCGGAAGTTAGCTGCGGGCGCTATTTTGCGCAGGTACAGTTAAATTTACAATGGTAAAATTAAGCGATAATTTTTAAAGAGTTTATTAGTGGAAACTGCTAGTAACTTTGCCCTGCTGATACCTCAACTTGTGTACTGCGCAACGACTTGTGCCTAACTTCAGAGCCGCAATAAAGTTTGGTTCGCTCTATATTTATTATTTACAGATACTTAAGTATCAGAACAAAACCGGTATTATATTACGATGATGCGTCACCACCAGCCCGTTTTGTATTGATGACAGCCAACTACCTCAATGTTGATATGGAATTGCACAAAGTCGATCTTTTTAAAAATGAAAATAGATCACAAAATTATCGTCAGGTAAAATGCCACCAATCATTGGCTATTTTAAGATTTTAATGTAAAATCAAGCCGTAATGATTTATGACAAAGCGTCTAGCCGTCTATCAGCTGTGAGTTGAATGACCATTGCTTGTTTTTGGTATATTAGTGATATCTTGTGTTTTTTAACAAATAATGTTATTTTAATGTTATATAGTTGATATTATACCAATAAATGATGCGAAAGAGGTCTCAAAAATACTTGGACCGCATTAGTATGATGTATACAACTTGTGGCTCACAAGATTGCTATCTGTGTTTTTACATCATATTTATTTATTGTGTTGAGCATATTGTATATACTTTCAGATAAATTCTCTATGTAAAGTTCCAGCAATGTGTGTAAATAACAATACAATAATAGACAGTCACGCTATATGTATGTATCTATGTGTGGCATATAATGGTGGCATACTTTATCCAAAAGAAGACGTGATTAGAACAAGAGTCCACGAAATGTTGTTCTTTAACAGTAGCACTTTATTTCCTATTGATAGTGCAGTTTTTGTGAGTATTATAGTGCCTATTTATTCATTAAATCAATCATACATTTTGAAATCCGGTGATCTTTGACACTATTTTCAGAGCGATTTTTTTGCTGGTCGAAAAACAATAGATGAGAAGTATTTAAAGCTATGGTCTTCTACGAATGATTTCTTGGAAGGTCGGTTGCAAAATTCTTCTTGGCTCGCTGGTGATGAAGTGAGTTAAGGTAGATTAGATACATGTAGTATTGTCTTAGTTTGATATATGTTCATGACTTTTTTCTAGATAACATTATGCGATCTTTGCTGCGCAGCCACTGTTAGCTCTTTGCAACTCTTGGTACCGGCTGAAGAAAAACATCGACGTGTTCGAATGTGGCTGACAAAAATAAAAGAACAACCATTTCATGAAGTTAATGAATTAGGACTAAAGCGATTGCAGGGATTCGTTAATAGTATTATGCAAGCATAAATTAATAACATTATTAAATATATTACATTTTGTTGACAAAAAAATGTATTATTTAATTTAGATATTGCAGTAATTTAAATTTAAATAATTTTGGGTCAGCCATGAATGTGTGCCCTATTTGGGTCACATCATTTATTGAGATAACATTATTTACTACATCGAATATTTTATTGATTTAAATTATAATGTTTAATCAAGAGTTGTACAACACTATTTTAAGGCGGTTTTTTTAATTAACAAAAATTGTCGTTCCGGGCGGTTTATTTTATTACCATTTATCTCTATGCTATTTGTACTAATTATATTTAAATTTAATTACTTAATTTCAATAAAATATATTTGTAGGTATTACTTACTCAGCCATGCCATTAAGTTCTTTTCGAGAGGAGTAGTCAAGAGTTAGTATAATGTATAGTAACGTCGGTATTTATGAATTAAATTAAAATATATGCTATACTAGCTATACTCATTTATAATTTTAATATAATCCTTCAAAAAATAATAAATCGTTTACAAATATGTGATATTCCATTTCGCTGAATAATATCTTTAACTTAATTGAATGCATCTTAATACCGGCTGCTTCAAATGTCAGAAATTCTGTAGTCTGTGACGGCTATTGATTGGTCGAAGAGAAATGTGAAAAATGGCTGCCTTGCCTTCTCCTACTCAGGTAGATTATGTTTAATTATTATAGTTCAAGTGTTCTTTAATGCTTTTATTAATATTTAAAAATTTTGTGTTGAAAGTGTTTTATGAATTGTGTTAAAAATTAATTAGTAGTAGGCTACCATGGTGAATAAATTGAATGATAAAATACAAGTTTCCTATAAGCGATAGAATCTTTCTGTGTATTATTGAATTCTCTGTTAATTTTGATGTAATTATATCGTATTAAAATGTAGATTTGTAGTATTATTTACATGAATCGTAACGTTATCGTCTTTTGAATAAAATGCGTCAAAAATGGACCAAATTAGTGAAAAAATGCGCGAACATTGATTGTCATCCGTAAATTCAAATGTCACACCCTTTGAGCTTTTCAATATAATTTGTGTTGAATTATAGTGATCGTGTATTTAAAATTAGTGCAATGTTTTCACAGGTGGCAGGGACCCACAGTGGTATATATGAAGCATATTATCACTTGGTGAGTAAAGACATAAATTGTGTTGAATTGATCCTTTAATTTATAAATCTCTTCACAATAATTGTGTGATAATTAACTGTTACTAATGAATTGCATGAATTTTTCACATGGTATAAATCTGAGGTATTTATAGAAAATAAGCCCTATTATCTGAGTAAGATAACATATTATAAAAAAACTTGTTTGCCTGAATATCATCATCTCGAAAATGATAACGTTTTAAAAAAATGTTAATTCCATACTTGAGAGAGTCATCACATTTAAATGCTCCCCATTCACTGGTGATTGTGTAATGTGCTAAAGTACTTATATTTTTAATATTTATGAACACATATTTGTGTAAAATACAATCTACTAGGTCATATTGAATAACTCTAAATACATTATGAATGGTATAAGATATAAGATAAAAACCTTTTGTTTCTATTTTATCTTTATAAAGAGGACAGCGTGAGGATGATGATGGTTAAAATTATGAATATTGAATTTCAGGTTGATCCAAACGGCACTGGTGCAATACAAGCATTAGATGCAGCCAGGTTCCTAAAGAAGTCCCGGCTGAGTGATGTTGTACTCAGTAAAATATGGGACCTCTCCGATCCCACCGGCAAGGGCTACCTTGATAGGGTTTGTTTTTTAATATTTTTTATAGCAGTCTGGCATCTCACTACACATGTTTGATGGTAAAAGACCTAGCACAGGATGGTAGACTGGACTTATAACCATCATTAGGTTACTAACAGGTTAGGTAGGCAGACCGCTTTAAGACCAAGTTTATTATGGTATTGTGTTGATCCACATAGTCCATTTTTTGAAGAGATTTAAACCAGAGTCATGCCTTTATTTAATTTACCACAATTTTAAACAATAATTTATGACCATCTGATAAGCAAAAGTGTATTTGTCAATTGGTTAAATAAAAGACAACTGCATACCAGAAAATTACCTAGTTTAACATTACTTTTTGCTTGACAACGCTCTGCCTAATGTTGAGCTAGTGTTGTTCTTGAAACTCCTACCACACAGAAGTTTCCACAGGCAGTAGTAAACTCTGTTTTTGTTTCCTCAAGCCGGCTGAGCTGACAGAGACTGCTGCCTGTAGTGCTTTCTCTGTAGTAGCAGTAGTTTCTGTTCATGGACCGCACTCTAGCTTTACATCAAGTAGAGTGTTGTCATGTATCATGCTACAATTTAAAAAAAAAAACCTGCTGATAGGACATGTCTGGTTTTGTTTTGTCAGTATTTAAAATATGTTATCAGTTACTTATCAGTGAATTGTTAGTGTCACAGCATCCTGCTGTTTATTATATGAAAGTTTATTATAAATTGTGTAGTTTAAAGTTTTTTAAAATGGAAGTCGGTGAGAGCAATGACAGTTTGAATGGCTCTACACCAAATTTTGATGAGGTCTGTGGACTTTTGCTTGATAAAGATTTAGAAAAAAATTGCTGTAGATGTCTAGAGAGTTATTTATTTAATTTAAGTTGTGTCTATATCATCTTTACATCTTTCTATACTTATGTAATCTAGTATTTGTTTTCAGGCTGGTCTGTTTGTAGCACTTAAGTTGGTAGCGCTGGCACAGGCAGGAAAAGACATCAATATGAGCAACATTCATTCAGAAACACCACCGCCTAAAGTTGTATGTTTATCAAATTTTTAACACTTTTTTTGAATTATTATATCTTATGTTTTATTATTAAATTATGATGAAAACAGAAAATGAAACAAATGTTGTGGTGAAAAATATTCACTCAGTCAAAAGAGTAGTTGAAAGGACTGCTGATGGAAAAATTCAATCGAGGAACTTCAACATGCTCACATGAGGACAGTATAGCTCAGTGGACAGAGTATCCATGTGCAAAGTGGAGGACATGGGTTCGATTCCCACTTTATCATAATTTAGTAACAACAACTGCAGTTTAAATAAAATAAAATACAGTAACACCCCGCTTTACGCGACCCCGTTATGCGCAGTTTTGTTTTCACGCTAATTTCAAATTTCGCGCTAAAATGGTTGTTTCAAAGTGTTATTTAGGTTTGGACATATTGCAGAGCATAGACAGTGATGATGACTGTGTTTTAACCGTGTGTCAATCAGTAAAAAGAGTGTTGCGTGTTGTGAAAATATTTTACAAGATTGTAAATGAAACGCAACCAAGAAGACAAGAGATAGGTACATTTTTCGTAAAAAAAATATGCATAATGTGTTTTTAGAATTAAAGTATGGATTGATTTGCATTTTGTACTGATTTTTGGTTATGCTTAAACGCTACCCCCTTCTACGCGAATGTCACTTAACGCGAGTTATTGCGGAACATATCCATCACGTAAAGCGGGGTGTTACTGTAGTTAATATTTCAGATAGTTTCTATTAAGTAACTGTGTTTCAGGGTGAAGTACCAAAAGTCCCCCCACCATCTATACCAAGACCCGCACCACCCAGCGATTGGTCAATGAAACCAGCCGAGAGAGACAAATATAGTCAACTGTTTGACTCACTCCAACCTAGTAATGGACTTATACCGGGAAATAAGGTTATATTTTATTCTAAAATACAGTGTAAACTCTATATAGCGACACTGAAGGGACTGCGCATTTTATAGCGTTATAGAGAGTTGTCGGTAAACGGAGAGAAGAAAAATCAATACTATTTTACTAATATAATATTATTTACCAATAAAGTATATATAACATTATGCATAACAACCTAACGACAGAATCTTCGATCCGTATGATGCCGACAGTCAAGGTAAATACGGGCTAGACAATAAAGCAACAAAAGAACGTACACAGCTGCAGTTCTTATTAATTTTGGCTACTGAAAAGTACTGTTTATTGTTTAATAAGGACATATTGTGGTCGTTATTTAGAGTTGGTGTGATGCTACATAGTGTATCATTGTATGGACAACAATGTAAACCAACCATAGTCAGGTAATTTCGACGTTTTAAGGAGTTTGTCGTTAAATCGAGTTTACACTGCATTACATTTGCCATTTAGTCATTGTTCATTAGTGATAATTTTAATTATTTATTTGCAGGTAAAAGGTGTATTAATGGAGTCAAAACTTCCTCTCGATACACTCGGTAAGATCTGGGATTTGGCTGATCAGGATAAAGATGGTATGCTGGATAGACATGAATTTATGGTGGTATGTATTTTGGATCCATAATCTTATCTGTTGGGTGTTGGGGCATGGCCAACCAATGGGTCTTGAGACCAGTCTTTGTATAGACGTAACAATGGTTCTTGTTGGGCCACACAATTTCACTGAAAAAAGAAATATAATGAAAAATAAAAACAAAAAAGAACAGGCTTCTTTAAGTAAATGTTTAGGGCTACAATTAATAGAAAAAAAGTATTTAATTTATTGTTATTAAAATTACTTTTTGGAGGCGACTGCTCTCTGTAGTGATTTATTTGTAGCCTAATAAGACAGTTGATAAGAGGCTTTTTTGTTATAATAAAAGGTTATTTGTTCACAGGCGATGCATTTAGTGTATAAAGCATTAGAGAAACATGCAGTTCCCACAACGTTGCCTTCAGAGCTGCGCGCCCGACCCGCTAGACCGCCCTCGCGGCCTCCTTCCAGGCCTCCCTCGCGTCCTCCCTCCCGACCTCCCTCACCTCAAACGCGACCTCCCCCTCCAAGGCCACACATACCTGTCTTACATAATACTACTTCTGTGGCACCACCTGTACAAAGTAACGCTTCTTTATTAGAGGAACTTCTAGACTTTTCTACTGTGAGTTTTTGTTCAGTATTTATACGAATGTAACACCTGTGAAGTGACCTTGTCGCGTTTCGGCAGTAGTTTGAAAGTAGCCAGGTATAACGAGTGGAGTGTGCACTGTCAATCTGGATGGTACAGGCTCGTCTCTTCAAGCCGGCATAGTGGAGGCGACTGCTGCCTGTAGAGATTTCTTTGAAGTAGCAGTTGTTTCCATTCATGGACCGCACTCTAGCTTTGCATCAGGCGGAGTGTTGTTACATGCAGAGCTACAATAAAAAAACTGACTGACCATTTTACTTAAAAAGTTTGTATTTGATATTCAAAGCGTGGTAGGCAGACTGTTGATTGTTATTAGCCCAGTCTGCCGTGCTGGGGTAGTACTGCCACTTTTTCAAGTAGAACATCTGTTAAGTGACCCAGTCGCATTTCGAGATGAGCTTGTTACTTGGGTATAACGACCCCTGCTTGCAGACATGCGATTAAAAAAAACGTTGCTAAACCAGTATAGTGGGCAGTAGATAGCGCTAGTTAGTCTAGTATAGCACAAAACTGATTAACACATTTACTGTAATTTTATTTGTTATTGTTTTGTCTATTTCTCCAGCCGAGTAAGCCAGCTGCTCCTCCTATAGCTCCTAATTGGGTGGTAACGCCGTCAGAACAGCAACAGTATGACGCGATGTTTCTGGCCGCCGATCAAGACAGGGACGGGTTCGTGTCCGGTGCTGAGATCAAAAATACATTCCTTAAGACTGGATTGCCGCAGTCTACTTTAGCTGATATATGGTGTGTTTAATGTTGTTAATATTAAAACAAAATTCTACTATTAAGAGCGACCATGGCCTACCGGTTTAAGCCGTGGAGTTACTTTTAAAAAATATATTGTAGCTCATCATGTGACAACACTCCGCCTGATGTAAAGCTAGATTACAGTCCATGAGTGGAAACAACTGCTACTACAGAGAAACCTGTGGGAGCAGCAGTCGCCTCCACTATGCCGGCTTGACGAGACGAGCACGTGCATCTATCTCTATCATCTAGTAATATGTACTTTGATGACTCGGGGATATAATGTAGGCCTTAATCAAAACTGTCGTCTCTTGCGTTTTGAAAGTAGTCGAGAGGAGTGTGCATTGTCAACGTTTACAATGCACATTCATCTCTGCAAGCCGGCATAGGGAGGGTGAGTAGACGCTATATTGTGGTGTATATTATTGATTCCAGGGCACTATGTGACAGTGATAGTGTTGGGAAGTTGTCGCGTGAGCAATTCTCTCTGGCGATGTGGCTCGTACGCCGTGCGTTGAGTGGTACACCACCGCCCGTAACACTCGCCCCAGAAATGATACCACCAGCGCACAGAACTAATACTACGTCTATTATATTGCCAACTACCATGCAGGTTAGTCTTTATAGTGTTTTTTTTTTAAATTATGTTGTGTAACAAAAGTTTAACGCGGTTTGCTGAAGTAGGAATTAAACCCGTGTCCTTTACTTAAGGATGCTCAGAGGGTCGAGTATGAATTCACGTTTACCCACTCACGGCGTAAAGTGAGATCTCATCACAAAATCAAATGTAGCAATCTTATTGGTCAGGTGGAAAAAAATGTGGTAATAAATACTTTATTCAGTTTTTTTTTTAAATTATTTTCATTAAACGATTTTACGGCATAGTAGAATTAGGAATATTTATAATAATTATTTGTTTAATTTAATTTGTTATTGATAATCTAAATCTAAATACATATATAAAATGTTAATGTTAGTACGTAAAGACAGGGTTTTCTCTATGACCACCAACTCCAATCTACTTCCCGTTGGGGTGGTAGATACCCCTTGGTCTACTGCTGATAGTAAGGGAATTTGGTCGCGGTAGGTGGAAGAGGGTGGTTGTGGGCGGCGAAAATCTCATAAAATTTATATCTGTCCTTTTCTAATTCATGACAACATCCGAATAGTTCTAAAATTATTTGATACAATTGATCTAGAAGGTTCTAAAAACTTCAAGAATGATCTAGAAAGTTCCAAAAGGTTATCAACTGCTAAAATCGATATAGAATGTTCTAGAAAGTCCTACAAATTTCTGAAATGATCTAGAAAGTTCCCAAGCAACGCTGGGTTTCGTTGCTAGTTTAACATAAAAAAATATGTACTTTATGAAAAATGTTCACAATAAACTTATTTTCTTCCTCTTGTTATTGAACGCGTGTATAGCGACACGTAAACAGACAGCGACGACCAGTATCATGGCAATAAGCGTCATGTGATGCGTCCAATGTGTACTGGAACCTTCCCATACTTCTAATTTGACAGTACCAGCTAAAACATCCGATTGCCAACAACTGAAACAAATTAACCTAAATTAAAAAAAGTATATCCGAAAATAGTCATACTGTGTTAGTAAACTGTGTAAAAAGAGTTACAATTTGTAACTCACTCTTCAGACTGTTATTTGAAACACCACATTTTTCTAACGGACACATTCTCCATACATTTTGATATAACTATCGTTTACGATCTGTCAAATTTGTATGGTTATTACGGTTTGTTACGCAAACCGAAGAATTCAGAAACCGGCCATGAGAAGACTCAACTACCTAACGATAGAGTAAATTTATTTATTTATTTATCTATTTACATGTTATGGGTTAGTAAGGTCTTATATCTATGTTAGTTTCACCATAACTGCCCATTTGGGCGTGTAAATATTTATCATGTCATATGTATTGTGATGTTGGAGGTTTTGGTAGATCAATTATAAGAGAAACTACATCTTTGAGTTGCGAACTAAGAGTCCCTTTATTAGTATTACTCGACTTATTATATATAAGTAAAACGCTTATGCGCTAAACTGTTAACCTAGATGTACGGACAATGACGTACATCTTACACACACTGCATCTCCCCCGAAAGAGAAAAATAATTATAATTATAAGTACATTATTATTATTTTTAAAACACACAAAGTAAACCATCACCAAAAAGAAGAACAAACATTTTAAAATTAATTTATGACAATAACAATTTTAACTTAAGTCTTATATAATTTTGTTCTATTCTTATGTACTATAATATTTTTACCGTTTTTATTTATTATTACATTTGGAGACTCGTCTTTTATTACAGCATACGGTCCCAAAAACAAACAATCTAACTTTGTACCAGTTTCATTTTTTAATAAAATTAAATCACCTGGTTTATAAATTCTAGTGTTAATTTTGATGTCGTATTTATTTTTTCTTACTTGCTTACTATGTAATAAATTTTCTCTTGCGTCATTTTGCGCTCTTTGTAATCTGTATTTAAATTCTAATGGATAATTATTAAAGTTATATAATGGATCCATATTATTTAAACTATTGGGTACTCTACATATTTGACCAAATACTAATTCGTAAGGACTATACTTAGTTTCAGTATGTACAGTTGTGTTATAAGAAAAACACCAATATGGTAGCCAAGTACTCCACGAAGACGGGTGGCTATTAGTTTGTATTCTTAAATATGCGCCTAAAGCTTTATGAGAGTTCTCTAATGAACCTATGCTTTCATGGTGGTAGGCCGTAGACATTAATTTATTTATTTTTAATATTTTACACAATTGTTCCATAACGTCCGAAATAAATTCAGCGCCTCTATCCGTCGCGATCTCCTGCGGTATACCGTAATTCAAAATGAATTTTTCCGCGAAGTTTTGTGCGACTTCATTGGCAGATTTAGTGCGGAGTGGAAAAGCTTGGACGAATTTTGTTAATTCGCACTGGAATGTTAATACGTAGGAAAATCCCGCGTCATCTTTATCAATAGGGCCTACAATATCTAAGTAAACTTTTTGAAATGCGGAAGTAGCCGTGGACGTCACGACTAAAGGTTCAATCGTATTTTTTGAATATTTATGTTTTTGGCACATATCGCATTTTTCTACATATTTTCTTACGTCACTCTCTATTGATGACCAATAGTAATATCTCTTGATATTGTTAACCATTCTGCGTACTCCGGCATGACCGCTAGTCGGCAGTAAATGAAAATCATTCAAAATAACTCTTTTTTGGTCCTCCGTATAAATTTTTTGAACATTTTTTATAATGCATAAACGAGGTCCTTCCCAATTTTCGTTTTTCTTTATGAGTTTGGCCATCGACTCAATAAAACTTTTATATTCATCATTTTTACAAATTATTATATCTTTTATTTTCAACTCTTTGCAAAATAATACCAAGTCTTTCAACAACTCAACTCGTGACGATGCTGATAAAGAATTTTGGTTTAGATATATAGTCAACCTCTTCGGTATAAATATAAAATACTGACACCTCGACATTTTAATATTTTTAAACTTAATATATTTTGTCCAACATTTATTAGAACAAATGCTTAACTCGACGTCATTATCTTGCTTTTTCAAAACTTCTACGACACTCGGTTGATCAGGCCTAGTGGTCATAGAGTTTTCCGTCTCAGAGTCATTATCCATTTTTGTTAACTCTTTTTTCTTAGCTTGCGCTCTAGTCGTCACACATACGATATTTTCACGCATACTCTTTAATTCATCAACAGACAATACCACACGTGACAAAGCATCCGCTACAACATTTTCTTTTCCTCTAACATACTCGATGTCAAAGTCATATTGTTCTAAACATAGTCGAAATTTAGTCAACCGGCTCGATGGATCCATCATGTTAAATAAATATATTAGCGGTTTATGGTCAGTTTTAATTAAAAATTTTCTTCCATATAAATATGGACGAAAGTATTTGATAGACCAAACTATCGATAACAATTCTTTTTCTATTATAGGATAATTTAATTCGCTTTTATTCAAACTACGACTCGCGTATGCGACTGGTTTTCCATTCGAATTGCATAATACGCTACCTATAGCGAAACCTGAGCTATCTGTTTGTAAAATAAATTTATTACTTTCTGAAAAATCTGGATAGTCTAGCACTGGCGGGTTAGATAAACATTGTTTTAAGAATGAAAATGATTGTTCGCAATTAGTGTCCCATTGAAATACCTCGTATTTTTTACTTAATTTATTTAATGGTATAACAATTTCTGCAAAATTCTTAATAAATTTACGATAATAATTTGCAAATGCAACGAATCGCTTTGTTTCGTCAGCGGTCGTCGGTCTTGGATAGTTTTTTGATGACTTCTATCTTTTGTGGATCAGGCATTACGCCTTCCGAAGTAATAACGTGACCTAGATAAAGTATTTGTTTCTTTAAAAACTCACATTTAAGTGGATTAAGTTTTAAATTAATTTTCCTCAATCGCGAAAATACTGATATTAAGTTTTTATTATGATCTTCTAAGTTACGTCCGAAAATAATTAAGTCATCTAAATATATTAAGCACTTTTCGTAGTTTAAACCTGACATAGCCACTGTCATCATTCTGCTGAAACAACTCGGTGATATTTTTAATCCCATAGGTAGTCTACACATTTGATATTGACCTTTATCGGTCGTGAAAGCCGTATATTTTCTACATTCGGAGTCTAATTCGCATTGATAATAACCTTGACTCAAGTCGCAATGACTGAAATAAATTGCACCTGATAATGCATCTAATATTTCCGTTATATTTGGCAAGGGAAACTTATCATCTTCAATTTTTTGATTTAACTCCCGATAATCAATAACAACACGCCATTTGCGTTCCCCATTTTTATCAGATTTTTTCGGAACAAGCAATAATGGACTCGACCATACGCTAAATTAAATAGCAAAAAATACATTTTTAAATTACATTACAATGTCATAAGTTTATATTATATGTCAAAATTCATGTCAGATGTCAGCTTAATATTAGGTAGAAATACAATAAATCTGATTTAAAACATCATATTTTTATTAAAGTACATTTTCTATGGCTATTTTTGCTATCTATTGTCACGTAAACGTAATTTAAAACTCAGATAAAAGATACATATTTAAACACTTCTGATTATATAAGTTTTTTACTATGTCCCGCTTTCGATGTAGGAATCCCGCTTTTTTCACTCAAAGAGTTCCGAAATCCCGACTTGGCAAAAAAATCTGGTAACGCTGGTTGCAAAGTAGTGTTTAAAAAATAATTTTGGTTATGGATTTCCGCAAAGTAACGCCTAATACTTCAAACGGGCAATCCTTCTTCTGTCGTTCCATCAAATTGTGGAACGACCTTCCCAGCCACGTCTTTCTCCCTTCCTATAACAAGGGATCCTTCAAGCGCAGTGTGAAGAGGCATCTCATTAAGCCGGCATAGCGGACGCGACTGCTGTCTGCAGATCCCTTCTCTGACAGCAGTTATTTCCGTTCATGGATCGCACTCTAGGTTAACATCAGGCGGAGTGCGGTCATATGACGTGCTAAAATAAAAATAAAAAAAATTCTATCGAAATCAGTTCAGCGTTTTAGGCGTGAAAAAGTCAACAAACAGAGTAACTTACACATATGTTAACATACCTATATAAGTTAGTATCAGTATATTTAACAGAATTAATGACGAGTTGATCTCTTGCCGATATATACATTCTACCGGAACTGCTGAGGTCTAGATCTCTAGGTACCACTTCTAGGGTACCTATCTTCCATGTTAGAGGCATGTCTCGCAGTGTTGTGCTGTTGATTATATTTTTTATTTTAAAAAAATGTGGCCGGGACTAATGTATCTTTTTTTATATTTTTTTTTAAATTGAAGCTCGACATGTGACAAACCCCATCTGATGTAAAGCTAGAGTGCGGCCCATGAACGGAAAAAATCGCTCCACACAGAAATCTCTACGGACAGTCGTCGCCTCCGCTATGCCGGCCTGAGGGGACGAGTATGCACCATCTAGAGTGAATGTGCACACTCCTTTCGCTATACCTGGCTACTTTCAAACTGCTCCTGAAACGCGACAAGGTCACTTCACGGGTGTTACATTCGAAAGTGGTGGTACTTCCCCAGGACGGCAGACTGGACTAATAACCATTATCAATAAAATAATAAAATTTTACTCACCCAGGGCATTCAATAGAAATTTTATGTAACCTAGGCACAAAGACAATATCCCTCGGCGGTATAGGGGGTTGGGGCGGTAATGGCTGTAATAGACTATAAACACCACCACTATTGTTCACACGCTCGATAATATCTCCATAATTATTACGAACTTCAAATATTTTATCCTTATCACATGGTATCTGGAGTAGGAAATCACAATTGGGGAGGTGTATCTGGTGACAGCTATCTTTTTTTACATATTTTTTAGATAATATAGATTAATTTAGTCGACACGTGTTTCTGGAAAACTTTTATAACTGCTTTGTTCTTTTTGCGAATTGCAAAATTGCGATTGTAATATAGTAATCGTGAGGTTTCGGCCGGAACTAAACCACTGCCAATGAACAAGAAAAAATAATAATTTGTCAAAAGTTCAAACAAACTTTTGATTTTTAAAAGTTCCTCTTGATTAAAACATCGTGTTTATAGTGTAGTTTTGTTTTAAAAATTACGATAGTTATTCGTATAAAACACTGTTATTGTTAGGAAACACAAACAAAAGATATTTGACAAACTTGTGAGGTGACAACCATAGACAACAAAATAATCTACAAAACTGTTAGGTTTGTATTCTATCTTGTCAAACTGTCCGAAGGTCGAAGTCAAAGGTCGAAGAAGGTCATTACAGTATTTCGATTATCTCCTCGATTTTTAAGTTTTTTCAGGCAGGAATAAAAAAATTCTAATTGAAGTAATATCTCGAAATGATTTTCGATTCACCATGGCTTAGTTTTTTTTGGACCTCGCCCATTGGCTTACTTACTGCTTACACTCATAGATGGCGTTGTTTTGCCACACATCGCACATTTCGACAAATTCTAGGAGCTTTATTTACGCCTTTCTCATCAAACGATGTTATTTTAATCACCGGGTATAGAAAAATCAAATGAAACCATCCTATTGGCGGATAGATTACACTGTAAATGTAATCTCGTACTTCGCCTTCTGCTAGTATGATCAAGATCTCTCTGCCAATAGGATTGCATCATTTGAAATTTTTGAACCAAAATATGTTTTCTGATTGAATTAAAAAAAATAATTGCATTGATATTTAAAATATCGTAAAAAATATCGATAATGAAATACCTTACATAACCCGATCATTATTTCGTTTCTTCGTACCTTAATTACTTCGTGGCTTCTAAAATACTCTGGTAAATACATCGAACGACAGGGTATACCATTCGGGAACGCTGTAACATTGATAAGTGAAGACTTCAGAGACTACTGCGTGTAGAAATTTATCTGTATTAACAGTTGTTTCCACTTAGGACCGCACTCTAGCTTTACATCAGACGGAGTGTTGTCTAATGCCGAGCTACAATAAGAATTATTCTGTACGCTCGTATAATTACATACTGTAACTTAACACCAATTTATTGCATACGACACACGATAACGTAGAAGCAGGAGTGGTACGATAGTCGCTGGATAGCCTTCAGTCGCTGTTCAGTATCACTTGGTATCGCAGGTGTTGCTTGTATCGCATCCAGAATGGAACTACTTTTTGCGACACTCGGGTGTCGGTATTTATACTCAAACAGGAGGAAGCTTCGAGAAAGATCTCGTCGAAGTTGTTTACTAATTATAATGTAAACAAGGTCACGTGGCCAAGATGTTTACGCTACGCCGCTTATACGAGACCTTTCTAGATACTTCGACGCATGCTGTCTCTTTCGCACCCTAGGTGCACGTAACAATACTATAAAAATGACAGTATTAATTCGTTCTTCCTTCGGTCTAACCTTTTAATAAATATAATATGTCTTGAGTTATCGGCACTTCTATTTCTATATTTTCAATATCAAGTTCAGTCTCGTTCAAATCGTTCGGATGCTAAAATGCATAAAAAATATTTACTTATGCTGAATTTTGTGTGAAAATTGTGCCAGCGACTCCTCTCTCTACATACAACTTTCGCTTCGACCACATCCATTACCCCCCTCATGCATGTAGATCGACAATATGACAACACTTCGTCTGATGTAAAGCTAGGGTGCGGTCCATGAGTGGAAACGACTGCTTCTACAGATAAATCTCTACAGGTATGCACCGTCTAGATTGACAGTGCACAGTTCTGGCTACTTTCAAACTGTTCCCGAAACGCGACAATGTCTCTTCACGGGTGCGCACGGCAGACTGAGCTGTTATTAACCACTCTTTGAAAATGACCTCTAACACAATGTAACACGGTCCATATCGGCGTCTCCTCCCAACACGATCACATCTGCTGCATTCACTCCAACCTGACCATTGACTTTGCAATAATATGTTTCCACTCAAGTATGTTGTACCTTTCGCGTAGGGACCGTTCGAAGATGCCGGCTTTACCTATAATGACAATCGATGTGTTATTAGTATCACCACGACTTTATAGTTTTCAAGATAGACAGAACTAATACTAACCACATCATACATTTCTTCCTTATCCATTACTTCCAACGATATCAGGCCGCCAATACTGTTACCAATCTAAATAATAAAAATATATGACAACACTCCACCTGATGTTAAGCTAGTGCGGCGATGCGGCGGTCGCCTCCGCTTTGCCGGCTTAGAGACCTGGCTGCTTTTAAGCTACTTTATAATTATTATTTTGAAAGTGGTGGTACAACCACAGAACGGCAGACTGGCCGAATAATCAGTCTGTCTACAACTGAAATCTCAGGCAAACGGTTTGTTTAGGATTACACATGCGTACAGGTGTTTGAATCTCGACCGGTACGAATGTAACTTTCGTTGTAATAATAATGTACTGTTTTTCTTGAGTGCCTTTTGATACCTAGTACTTGTAATATAGGCTAAAAAAATTGGAAAACTTTTTAATTTTTTATGCACCGATACATCTTAATTTTTTTTTTAAATTTTATACATGAATCCATACTTGACAATAGTATACACCGGCATCGTCAAAATCTACATTATAAATTGTCAAATTTCCTCCGTTCAGCACCATTGTGTCCGTTTCAGGCATCAGTGTAAAATTTGGTTTCGTTAAGTTCTGTAAATATTGTTTATTTTTTATTGTACCTCTGAATATGACAACACTCCCGCCTGATGTAAAGCTAGAATGCAGTCGCCTCCGCTATGCCGGCTCGAGGAGACGACTGTGCACCATCCAGATTGACAGTGCACACTCCTCCCGCTATACCTGGCTACTTTCAATCTGTTCCTGAAACGCGACAAATTCGAATACATTCGAAAGTACCCCAGGACGGCAGACTGGGCTAATAACCATCATCAGTCTGCCTACCACTCTTAAATAGTGTCTATAGACACTGAGCATATAACAAAGTTACATAGTAACATTGGTTAGAATTTAGCGAGGTTCGAACACGGTTCTCATCGAACTTGGGTTCACGCGTCTTACCTCTAGACCACGAGCGCTCACAAATAATAAGTCATCGCAATAAAGCGTTATTATTTACAATTATTACTAATTTTCTAAATATTATATGCATAGGCTATAATTGAAGAGTTTCTTTTGGTCTTTCTCTCGTTAATTGGCCTTCCCGAAGTCACGGGAGTCTGATGAGCATCTAGTAAATAAGATTACAATAAATCTAAATACATATAACATACCTTTTTTTTTTTATACTACAGTTTATTGGTTTATTGTGTAAGATGTGGCACCTAAAGGTGGATCATTCGCCATAGGATTGGTCTACTTAACAGAAGCATGATATAATGATTCCCACTACTGGTCGCCCTTAAAATATAAAAAAAATATAATAAAAATAAAAAATAAAATACCTCAGTATACCACCAAGATATATTGTTCTTATCTTGTGGTGAAATGCACAAATTGCAATCCAAATAAGCAATCGCTCCTTTGTATGACATTAAACTCGTATGCGGTAGGGAGCCGAAAGTAGTTAATTGTTCAATTAATCGTTCACTGCATTCGTAATATTGCAACCAGAGCTCTGATATTTCTTGTAATTTTGCCATGTCTTCACCTAAAACCAGCTCGTATAGCCTAGGTGACTGCGGCATGCAGTAGTTTACCAATTTACACATTCAAACTTAACTCACGTCAAACTTTATGGCGTCTCGGAAGTTAGCTGCGGGCGCTATTTCGCGCATCTGCAGTTAAGTGTACAATTGTTTTAAAAACTAATGCGAAATTTGTTTACTGCGCTGGGACTTGTACCTAACTTCGGAGCCGCCAGTAAGTTTAGTTCGTACTGTACGTTCGTACGGCAAAACAGTGGTTTCCCGTTTCTCTAAATCATGTAGATTTAGCTCAATATGCTATGAAAATAAGAACTTTCGTAAGTGGTGGGTCTGTCTCGAAGATCCCGGGTTTACAAAAAAACTAGAACCTACAATCTAGAAGATCTAGATCGGACGGCGTGTTATAACGTTGTGTGGTTTTAACGTACGTGGATAACTTAACCGGTCACCAGATTCGAATTCCCAAACTTTAGATTTGCCTCGTCCAATTTTTCCATACAATTCCTCGCCTTTCTCTTTCAAACTTTTTATTTTATTATGTAAATTGTTTTTCCAGTCACATTGTATTTGTGTTATTATAACTGCGTACATAAACAACGATTTTATTTTTATTATCATTTTGATTGAGGCGCTGATGACGTGTGAGTTTTTTTTTTAATTTTTTCATCGAGGTTTAGGTAATTTGTCATCGGTGTTTTAAATAAAATACATTTTGAAGCGAATAAGAATTGTAAAGGTTTCTACGACATTGACAATGAGATAATTTATATTTTTTTTGAATAGTTGACGTTCACGGCATACGGCTTTTTTTTTAATGGTAGCTTGGCAAGCGTCGAGTGGATCAATGTCAGCGTTACCAGATATTTTTTAAGTTGAGATTTCGGAACTTTTTGAGTGAAAAAAGCGGGATTCTTTCTTCGAAACCGGGACATAGTAAAAAACATATATAATCATAAGTGTTTAAATATGTATCTTTTATTTGAGTTTCAAATTACGTTTACGTGACAATTATCTATTCAAAAATAGCTATAGAAAATGTACTTTAAACCGTTATAACCAATGGCTGTAACCATACAAATTTGACAGATCGTAAACGATAGTTATATCAAAATGTATGGAGACAGTATCCGTTAGAAAAATGTGGTGTTTCAAATAATAGTCTGAAGAGTGAGTTACAAATTGTAACTCTTTTTACACAGCTTACAGTAAGCTTTATACTCATTCGACGTCACAATACACACACAAGTCTTGAGGGAGTCTCGGACATTTAATTTTGATTTAAAAATCGGGACATCTGGCAACGCTGATCAACGTGCAGGTTGCAGACTCTGTTAATAACAATCACCAGTCTGCCTACCACTATTTAAACCTCTTTTTTTTGTTGCAGCCCGAGCCTGTAAGCCTCGGCCCACAAGCTACGCCGGAAATGGATGCGATTGCGCGCGAGGTGGATGCATTGGCGCGGGAAAGGATGACGTTAGAGACTGAGGTCGCCACCAAACAGAGGGAGATTAGCATTAAAACAGGAGAGGCAGATAGTTTACAGGTAAATTGGAATTAAATAGCAATATAGATGTAAAATTTAGTCTATTATATAGGATGTCCCGTAAGTAGTGGTGTCAACGGTATTTTAC
Source organism: Tinea pellionella (assembly GCA_948150575.1). Lineage (NCBI taxonomy): Eukaryota > Metazoa > Arthropoda > Insecta > Lepidoptera > Tineidae > Tinea > Tinea pellionella. Next base: position 8,152,554 of record OX411261.1, on the reverse strand, counting down.
AGATAGAGGAGTTCAATATCTACAATATAATTTGGTGATTTTTTTTATACCTTCTGGTTTAAAAGTTATGACATTTTTAAAGAATTATCATTTTTTTCCCCCGTTTTATCACAAAACAATGTTTTAAAAATGTGTTTACAATTATTTTCACTGGTCTTTTTATTTAAGTGGGTTGAGAAAACACTGGGCTTTCTAATTAAAATGTTATTTGTAACCAATTAATAACCATGATTAAATAAAAAATTAAAATCTAAACAAGATTTAATTTATCAAATTTTAAACAAAATATTTAAACGAAGCTGGTGTAAAAAAATTGTATGTAAGGTTACGGTACCATTATTTTAAAAATATCTACAATTCACACGGATTCTAGAAACGTATGTTTTGCCGACATAAATACAACAAATGGGCGTCGATTTTTAATAATAATTGTCCGGTTTATTGCGATTTCTCAGACCGGACAGACGTGCAAAAACCGGACTGTTCGGTTTCCGACAACCTTACTAATAATAATTCACCAAGTCCCGTAGAGTCTCAGTCAAGTCGTGTTTGAGTTTCAGCGTTCGCATTTTTTTTTTTTTTTTTTTATTGTAGCTTTTTATGTGACAACACTCCGCCTGGTGTAAAGCTAGAGTGCGGTCCAACTGCTGAAATGGAAACAACTGCTCCCACAGAGAAATCTCTACAGGCTGCAGTCGCCTCCACTATGCCGGCTTGAGGAGACGAGCATGTACCATCTAGATTGACAGTGCACACTCCTCTCTTATACCTGGCTACTTTCAAACTATTCCCGAAACGCGACAAGGTCACTTCACGGGTGTTACATTCGAAAGTGGTGGTACTGCCCCAGGACGACAGACTGGACAAATAACCATCATCAGTCTGCCTACCACTCGTTAATAGTGCCTATAGGCACTGAGCGACCGAAGTACATATAACAAAGTTACATTGGTACCGGTCTTTAGCGAGGTTCGAACACGGGTCTCATCGATCGTGAGTTCACGCGTCTTACCACTAGACCACGGCCGCTCTTTAATTCCTGTCAAAGCTCCATAATAAGGGTTGTCTGTGAAAAAACTAATTAATATTTTTTTTATTGTTCTCAGAGCGAATTGGACACATTATCGGCAACGTTGAAACAATTAGAGAATCAGAAAGGCGAAGCGCAGAAAAGATTAAATGAACTGAAAACACAGGTAAATGTTCAGATTATAGCTAACATTTAAAGAGTGGTACCGTGGTCTAGCGGTAAGACGAGTGAACTCACGATTGATGAGTCACGTGTTCGAACCTCACTAAATTCTGACCAATGTAACTATGTTATATGTACTTTGTTCACTCATTAATTAAAGAGTGGTAGGCAGACTGATGTTGGTTATTAGTCCAGTCTGCCGTCCTGGGGTGGTAGCACCACTTTAGAATTACACACCCGTAAAGTGATTTTGTCGCGTTTCGACAGTGGCTAGTATAACGAGTGGAGTCAGTCTGGATGGTGCATTTTCGTCTCCTCAAGCCGGTATAGCGGAGGCGACTGTTGCCTCTAGAAATGTATCTATAGTAGCAGTTGTTTCCATTCATGGACCGGCGGTTATCATTGTGCCTAGCTACAGTAAAAAAATAACAATAATACCTTGTCGATGTGTGCACTACCGACATGAATGATGTGCATTTGTCTCCTCAAGCCGGCATAGCGGAGGCGACTGCTGCCTACAAAAATTTTCTAATTTTTCCTTTTTGTGCAGGTGGAGAAACTCCGTTCTCAAGTGACGGCGCAAGAGAACGCGGCGCGTGAGACGGAGACGGAAGTGGCCGCGAGGAGAGCGGCGAATGAGACGCTGAAAGAGAAGGAACGCACTCTACAACAGGAAGCCAGCGAATACAACGCCGAAGCTGAAAGACTCACGGCGCAATTGAGCCGATCTGTGTTGTTATTGAGTCAGGTTATAACATGTTTTTTTAACAATTGCTACCATAGGTAAAAATTTACACTCGGCAGTCGCTTCCGCTATGCCGGCTTGAGGAGAGGAATGTACATCATCCAGGTTGACAGTGGACACAACTCTCGTTTACAAGTAATCGGGCATAATGAGAGGAGTGCGCTGTCAACCTAATCGGTGCACTTTCGTCTCGCCAAGCCGGCATAGCGGAGGTTATAGCAGCCTGCAGACATTCTCCTGTGGTAGCCTTTTTTTTTTGTATATTTTTTAAATAAATAATTATGATAAAATTTATTTTGAAAAAAAAATTGCGAGAGGAGTGTGCACTGTCTATATAGATGGTGTATACTCGTCTCTTAAAGCCGGCATAGTGGAGGCGACTGCTGCCTGTAGAGATTTTTCTGTAGTAGCAGTTGTTTCCATTCATGGACCGCACTCTAGCTTTACATCAGGCGGAGTGTCGTCATATGCCGAGCTATAAAAAAAAACTAGCCTACCCTATGTATGTATTTATTTTTTGTGTAGGCGAACATAAAGATATCGCATCTAGAGGAGCAGGAGCGTGTGATGAGCGAAGCCCTGGAGTCCCTGGAGTCGGGCGCGGTGGTGCCGCAGAACGCACTGTGTCTATCACCGCAACACGACTCGGCACACTTGCAGAAATTACTCCGAGGGACTACGCCACATAATGATCTCGTATGTAGAAGAAAACCTTTTCAGAATTGACTGAGCGGCCGTGGTCTAGCGGTAAGACGCGTGGACTCACGATCGATGAGACCCGTGTTCGGACCTCGTTAATTCTGACCGTACCAATGTAACTTTTGGTCGCTCAGTGTCTATAGGCACTATTAAAGAGTGGTAGGCAGACTGATGATGGTTATTAGCCCAGCCTGCCGTCCTGGGGCAGTACCACCATTTTCGAATTACACACCCGTGAAGTGACCTTGTGGCGTTTCGGGCATAATTTAAAAGTAGCCAGGTATATAAAAGAGGAGTATGCACTGTCAATCTAGATGGTACATGCTCGTCTCCTCAAGCCGGCATGGTGGAGGCGACTGCTGCCACATCAATATGGGTAAAATAAAAGCTGTAATCTGGATGGTACATACTTGTAATATCAATCCGGCATAGCGGAGGCGGCTTTTGGCCGCAGTCTCTTCTGTGGTCTAAGTTGTCTTTACTCATAGTGTAACATGTGTACTTAATTTTTTTTGTAATGCCTGTACTAAGGTAGTGCTTCTATCACCAGGCACTAAGTGACCAAAGTACATTGTACATTGATACATTGGTACCGGTCAGTGAGTTAGAACTCTGTTTCATCGATGGAAAACAACTGCTACCACTGAGTGAAACCCGTGCGGGCTGCAGTCGCCTCCACTATGTCGGCTTGAGGAGACGAGCATGTGCCTTCCAGATTGACAGTGCACACTCTCGTTATACCTGGCTACTTTCAAACTATTCCGGTAACGCCACAGTCTGCTACCACAGATAATTTATTTGTAGATAGCAGTCGCCTCCGCTATGCCGACTTAAAGCTCCAAGCCGCTCGTACACATTCCAAAAATAGTAATTATAGTTGTTTTTTTTTTAATTCTAGGATGATGACTTCTCGAAACAGGACGCGTTCGTGAACGGTTCAAGTGGCTTCGCTTCAGATCCGTTTAAGGATAACTCAGCATTCCCTGCTGATAATAGAGATCCATTTGCACCAAGCTCTAATGATAATGTAAGTAAATATGAGAGGACAGTGGGTATTGCCTTTTGGATGAATCCTTGGGATGCCTAGTGACTGTTTCGTTTAGCCCCGTAAGACAAGAGCGGTCGTGGTCTAGCGGTAAGACGCGTGAATTTAAAATCGATGAGACTCGTGTTCGAACCTCGCTAATTCTGTCCAATGTTATATGTACTTTGGTCGGTCATTAAAGAGTGGTAGGTAGACTGATGATGGTTATTTGCCAAGTTTGCCGTCCTGGGGTGGTACTACCACTTTTGAATGTAATACTCGTGAAGTGACCTTGTCATGTTTCGGGACCAGTTTGAAAGTAGCCAGGTATAGTAAGAATGGTGCATACTCGTCTCCTCGGGCCGGCATAGCGGATGCGACTGCTGCCCGCAGAGATTTCTCTGTAGTAGCAGTTGTCTCCATTCATGGACCGCACTCTAGCTTTACATCAGGCGGAGTGTTGTCACATGCCGAGCTACAATTTAAAAAAAGACACGTTGCAATCAGCTGTGAGTTGAATGACCTCGCGCGTGATACGAGGCCGTTACGGCATCAACCGTATATAAATGCTTATGCTATTTTCTAACTAGCAATAATCGCACCTCGGATTAACCCCATCGGTTACATACTATTTTCTAAATATATATTTTTTTTAATACAGGGTGGTTTCGCTTCGGACCCGTTCTCAAAAGGATTCCCTGAAGATAACACGGATCCTTTTGGTGGCGACGCATTCGCCAATCAAGACAATAATACTAAAAATGATGTAAGTTATTTCTCTATTCTGGTAATTACCTGGGCCTGGTACTAACGTAGTTTGTAGATTCACCGCGGGCGCCTTTTCCACAATTGAATAGCAGCTCTGGCCGCTCGTGCGTGAGGTGGTCTGCATCACCGCGGCCACGGGCACACCTTCTTCTGCACACCTCCGGGAGAGTTCGTAACGTGGCTCGTCCACGCTACTGTACTCCAAGAGCATATGCGTGATAGTCTCTTCAGCCCCCATGCAACCTCTGCACAGGGGGATGTCTTTTTTTTATTGTAACTCAGCATGTGACAACACTCCGCCTGATGTAAAGCTAAAGTGCGGTGCCGGCTTGAGCAGACGAGCATGTACCATCTTAGATTGACAGTGCACACTCCTCTCGTTATACCTGTCTGTAATATTAATGGTAAATAAGTGTTTGTTGAGCCAACAGTGCTCCGGTACCAATGTAACTTTTGGTCACTCTGTTTTAATATTTAAGAGTGATCGTTGTCGAGTGATGGAAGGCCAAATGTCTTAAATTCGGGCCGGTACCAATGTACACTTCATTCATGGTACCTTCAGTTTATGGTAGTTTAGAGTGGTAGTCTGCCGTTTGGGGGTAATACCACCACCTTGGAAGAGCAGCCGCTGTGTTTTTTTTTAAAGTGTATAAACGCATTGCAGGCTGCGTGGGAGTCTGACCCGTTCGCGGTGTTGCATGCCCCAGTTCGTGGTCAGAGTGCACCCTCTCTGCCGCCAAAGAAACACAAGACACCGCCCCCGAGACCCGCCCCGCCCCGGCCTCAGGTAACAAACTTGTAACAGCACTATTTATATTCCAGTTTAATTGAGGAATATTATGAAATGAAAACGAAACATCTCTCTCTCTCTCTCTCTCTCTCTCTCGTTCTCTAATGGGGTAGGCAGGGAACTTTACAATTGCATTTAAAGACATTAATAGTGTAAAGGATTTTTCATTTCATAGTTCTTACTCAATTTTAACTTTTTAAAATAATTTAATTGTAAGGTTTTTAGGTTTATTTTTTAGTTTTTTTTTTTTTATTATTTCATTTTGCTTCTCCACCACGTTCCCTCCATTTTTTTAAGGTTGTTTTTCCTTTTTTTTTTTTAAAAAAAACATAGTTGTTTATCTTTCTTGCTTATATTTGGTTATTTGCTCACCTCGCTTTCTGCGATGTCTATTATGTTTCATGTAGCTTTGATACATTAAATGTGCTTCTTATTGGTACATATGTCCATTGTATGTTTTATGTATGTATGTACTTACTATATTGTCTTGTTTTGTAAACAATTTTTTAGTTAATTTGGTAGAAAAATAAATCTACTTCCTTATTACTAATCAGTTTTTTAATTTTTTCACTCTGGTTATTGAGTAATTAGATGTTTTCTGATGCAATATTTGAGGTTGTTATTATTTTAAATGCTTTAATAACTGAAGATATCTGTTTTTTATGTAATTAAACATTGGCTATTGATTGGTAAATGATGTTTTGATATAATTAAGATGAATTAATAAAAAAAATAAGATATTATTTTAGAATATTGTTTTGTTATCAAACTATTAGGTATCAAGTGGGACCAAAAATATGCATTAATGTGGTGATTGAGAAATCATCTCAATACGTTTACAAAATAAGACAGGTATAAGAAATCGTTTTATTGTTCATTTTTTTTTTAACCCTTATGTGAGTGACGAGGTACCCGGGTACCTTTAGCGTTTTCAAATTTAAAAAAAAGTATGTTTTACATCCTGTAGGTAGCTGTGATTTCCTGAGAGCTCCTAACTATTTATAAATTATATATTTTTTAATGTTTTGTCCCAGTCAACTATTTACAATGTTTTGTGGAAACCAAAACATATTTGAAACTCACAATAGAGTGACGAGGTACCCGGGTACCTCTTTGTGTTTTGTATCACTATGAAAAAAGTATTTATAATTTCGTACAAAAATGAAATATTAATCATTTGTTAAAATGTTTTATTTCTATAAAAATGACAAATTCTTTGTTTATACAGAATTAGCACAACTCTCGAAGCAGTTAGACGAGTTACTGCATGTTCATCACAAATTGGTTTTCTGCAGTCAGTGCAAGCTTTTTGTGTTTTTCTTTGCTTGCGTTTGAGTTCTCTGCATATGTAGCAGCTTCCGACGACTGCAACACGCCATATAGAATCTCGTCTAGTATGACTTATAGAAGTTGTAGATCCAGAAGAAAACGAAAGCCTTAGTTCTTGGCCAAGTACGTCCTGCATTGCAGATCTCACATGTAATTTTGATGTCGCAATGAAATTTTTTGATCTTTGTTCTATATTTTTACTACACAGTTGTAGACTCAATGATTTCAAAAACTTTCTACGAGATGAGACTTGAAACAAACTGTGGGTTATGTTCCATGTAAATGATATATGCTGCCAAAGCTGCTATGTCAATGATTCGTTCTGCGTTTTACGGTATATTCTGCTAACAGCCTATCCATGTTGTCCACTCCACTTTTGGTTTTATTATAATAAAAAAAATATTTCTGGCTTGACAGTTTCCTTATTACTTTCAATAACTGGTGACATGTGCATTGATGACAACATTATTACTGCTTTATTCTTTTTTGGTACGTAGGAGCACACAGTTGCTTCTTTGCTAAAGAAGTTAGAAGAATAAATCGCCCTCTCCTTGTGTGCTTGCATATTTGCAGGAAGAAACCGTTTATATTTTTTACCGTTCCAACTATTGTCATATTCCACGAATTCAAGGAATGAGCCAGTTGAAGAGACGAAAAAAATTATCCGTAGTTACATTCAGTCCTGAATTTTTATATTTAGCCACGAGATCTATAGCCACAAATATATACAGTGCATTCTCCAACATTTGTTTGACGATTGCCGTCACTTGACTTTCCTGTATATATTTGTCTATTTATGGGGGTAGAAATTATTTGCATCACAAGCCCAAAATATTTTCATGCCATACTTTTCAGGTTTCGATGGCATGTATTGAGTAAAGCGAGTCTGCCCACGATATCCATATAGCTGATCGTCAACGATAATACATTCACGAGGCTTGTAGATTTTATTCAAATTTGAAATGAACATAGTCCAAATGTCCAAATTCAATGTTTCATGCGCACCGATAACCATGTACCACACTCCACCCCTCCTCCGCTTTGATCGCCGCAGATCGTCAACTGTTTAACTTAACTAAAATAATAATATTCAAAGTATGTGTAACGTAAAAGCAGATCATAATTGTTTATATTACGTATAAACTGTATGAAGGTACCCGGGTACCTCGTCACTCTGATTAAGGTGTTTTATTTGTCACTCACATAAGGGTTAAATTTAATTAACCTTCTTTCATTTATAAATCTTAATATTTATGTGGCTAAATATTTTTTTTATTGGATTTATTTTGCTTTTATTAAAACGTGTATTTTGTGTGAAAATTAGATTAGATTTTTGTTTATTTGCAAATTTATTAATAAATAATTAGTAAAGCTAGTTTTCTTTATAATAATGGTTGAAAGCTTTTTATGACGTCATGGAAACTGATTTAAAAAAAGGTACTAAGTATTTCTACTAGTTTAATAGACCGTTACGAAGGTCTCATTATAAAATAAAAATTAGTGAAATATTGTAATTTTTTTATTGTAGCTCGGTATATGACTACACTCCGCCTGATGTAAAGCTAGAGTGCATGGACCGCAACGGAAACAACTGCTACTACAGAGAAACCTGTACGGGCAGCAGTCGCCTCTGCTATACCGGCTTGAGGAAACGAGTATGCACCATCTAGATCGCTGTACCTGCTTTTAAACTGTTCCCGAAACGCGACAAGGTCACTTCACTGGTGTTATGTTCGAATGTAGTGGTACTACCCCAGAAAGGTAGACTGGGCTAATAACCATCATCAGTCTGCCTACCACTCTTTAATAGTGTCTATAGGCTCTGAGCGACCATAACCGACATTGGTCAAAATTAGCGAGGTTCGAACACGGGTCTCATCGATCGTGAGTACACGCGTCTTACCCCTAGACCGCGGCCGGTCTGGATCGAATAATAATAAATAGATTAAATTATAAGCTTTTTTGAACCTAGCATATTTCTAGCCAGTTGTTTATAATTTTTTTTTAAATATATATGCATACGAAATAAATCCAATATAATATTTATTTAGTGTTAATAATAATAAACCACTGTATATCCATTTGCTAACACTGCTCGTGTGCTTGTCCCGAATTGCAGCGTTAATAGGAGGATGGCAGCGGCAATGGAGCCCCGCGGTACATGTGCGTAACATACTAACATACATTATTATATTTAATATTATATCTACGTGATACTTGGTCGAACAGGTGTACTGTTAGCATATAAAATATGTTTTACTTAAAATTAATTAATTTAGGTTTAATAAGGTACTATGCGAGCTAATTAGAGATTCGGCTGGATTTGCAGCTAGCTTCACTTGATATGTGTCAAATAATTTCAAATAAGTACGACTAGCAAAAAACGACTTCATTTTAATAGTTACACAATAGAGGTTTTAGTATATTTAATGTGTTTTTCAGGGTACTATCAAGAGCAGGGGAGCAGTCCCACCTTAAGGACTAATGTTACTTGCATATTTTTATGTTTCTCTCAGCTCCTACTTTAAATATAACTTATGTTTACGTTGCTATGACAACTGACGTGTGTAGATTAATTTCATTGATGTTTACATGTCATTTTTATTCGTTTTTCCCTCATAACATTGACGTGCAATATGTAAAAAAACATATAGAAACATTGACAACAATATTGATCTCCTTTACTTATAATGCAATCAGAAAGAGAAGGCAACTGTAATATTCCGATAAACAATTTTGAAAAAAAAAACTGGGACTGTTCCCCTGCCCTTGATAGTACATACTATGTTTTTTTATACACCTTACCAATCACTAATGAAGTACGCGCGAATGCAGAATGAAATGGCGTCCTGTCAGTCGTCAGTTGGCTCGCATAGCAGTACTTAAATTAGGCAACATTATTAAAGGAAGCATTTGTTAAACAAAATTATTGTGATACTTTTTTTGCTGTCCATACAGACATGTGCTATTATAATATAGACGACAATTATATGTGAGCAAGGCGCAGATATTGAAACATATTTTTTATTTGACCAAGTATTACATTAATATAGAATTAAAATGTTCATCTAATGTCGTAGAATAGATCAATTATAACTATTTGATGTTTGGTGAACATTTATTAAAGCATTGTATTAATTATAAAATAATATTGGTAATGTTTTTAATTCAGAGTCAGCGACCGCAAACAGCCATGGAGTTCACCGAAGACCCATTCAAAGACTACAGATACGAAGATCCGTTCAACATACAAGATCCGTTCTCCGATGCGACACATTCCAAAGATCCGTTCAACAAGAACGCGACCGACGACTTCTTCCCGCCGACGATCAACGGAAACTTCTCGCACGCGTCGCCCAGCGGCAGAATATCGGCGCCGACGTTCGCCAGAAGCGACCCGTTCACTAAAGAAAACGACACTTGGGCGGCGTGGCCCAACGACAACTGGGCCGCGGACGACGCTTGGGCGAATCCCTCCGCGGACACGACGGATTGGGGAAGGAGCGCCAAAACGGACGATCGGGCCGATCTGAATCGCAATTTGAACGAAACGTGGCCGTCGCACACGCTCCCCGCCAAGAAAGAGAAGTCTCCCAAGCCGGTGAAATACGCGAGATCCCTCGTCAACACGATCGGGATCGGTAGAAGCAGCAAGAAGGACAAAAAGAAGAACGAACGCGGCGTCGATCTGAGCGAAGAGCGCCAACTCGCCTGGGCGGCGGCAGAGAGCAAGAAGTTGCAAGCTGAAGCGGAGGAGAGGAGAAGGAAGGAAGACGCCGAATTGCAATTAGCTTTGGCCATTTCGAGACAGGAGAAGTGACATTTGAAACTAAACTGTGAACACTAGTCATTGTTAGGGTTTATGGCGTTTTGCGGATGGATGCATTATTCAGCTCGGCGGGGTTATTAGTACATATTATTAGTGAAGTTAAACAGGCCTAATATTCTCACATAAATCACCTCTAGTGTCTTTTTTGCTGAATACTCGTGTTGTCTATGCTAGTTCTGCATTTCGTTACGTTTGTCTATGGTGTTGATTTAAATTTAGCGCGTAATTTGGGACGTTAACTTTGGGGATGATGTTCGCCGCTGTATTTACGATTGCCATCTTTTAATTTTATTTTAATCGTGGACGTGCGTTCTTGTAATTATATTTATGTGTAATTTTTAAGTTATTATTCGAATGTGTATATTTTTGATTGTTTTTTTTTAAATTTGTAAATTGGTAATTTGTTAATTAATTGAATGTATGTTTTAGAAGTATTCGCTCTTATGGGAGATGCAATTTTAAATTGGTCAGTGAAAATATCTTTGGACATGTTTATTGTTTATTTATTTTAAATCTATCGTAATTAAGTGATCCGCCATTTTGGATTTTATTTAATGGCGTGTGTGTTTTGTTTTAATTGTTAGGTTTATGTATGTTTCGGATTTGGCGGTTTTTTTTGTAATAAATCCGAAATATACATTATGTTATTGAAATTGTAAATTGTTTTTAATATACCTAGCCCCAAAGATATTAGTCCTATGCCTAAGAATTCAATTGTTTACTTTGGCAATTTAAAAAAAAAACTAAATAATGTTAGATAAATGGAATTTTTTTCGTTGTTGTAATTAATGGTTCTTTATTATATAGTCATATCCGTCTTATTATGCCATGGTAATTTGAACCTTATAACGAAGGCGGTGAGTTAAGTTTAGTACAAATATGCTTTAATATTTTCGGCACGATGTTAGTCTTTCTACCAGTGCCTTCTGTCTATATCAAATGCTATAATATTAAAAAAAACTGGTATTGTTTGTGATAACTTTAGAATCTAGACACAAGTCAGGCTTCCAGCCAGGCATCATAGCCTAGTATGTTCTGAAATATTTGAAAACTATGGTGAAAATTAGCCGGCATAGCGGAGGCGAATGCTGTCTGTAGAAATTTCTTAGCTTAGCATCAAGTGGAGTGATCATATAGTCGGTATATAGTAAAAAAAAATACAGAAAAAATAAACGAATGACTGGGAATCGAATCTATGTACTTTGCTATGCGCATTGATTGTGGCTGATTGATGCTGCGGTTCGTGAAGCGCCAACGGCTGTGTGGCTTCAGGATAGGTGGTCTGATGATCCGTGTGCAAAGCGAGGGATGCGGATTCGATTCCTACCTTAATTCAGGTCATCTTCTTCATCAATGTTTTTTTTAAATTGTAGTTCGGTACACTCCGCCTGATGTAAAGCTAGAGTGCGGTCCATGAACGGAAACAACTGCTACTACTAGAAATCTCTACGGGCTGCAGTCGCCTCCGCTGTGCCGGCCTGAGTGAACTAGTATGCACCATCAAGATTGACAGTGCACACTCCTTTCGCTATACCTGGCTGCTCTGGTATTACTTACCACACTTTCGGAGTTTTCACAAACAATAAATAAATTTTCTATATTATAATAAATGTTTAGCGAAGCTTAGATATGCGACAATGAGCTGTATTGTTACATGTATAAAGTCTAAGTTTGCACCTGTTGTCTAAAGTGTGCGCCACGATACAATAACTAAATTATAGTATTAAATGTAGACAAAGTATATCTTATTATTAATATTGTGTAGATGTCGTTTGGTTGCAGTTTGATTTGTATTCGTTCACATATTTTTAATATAATTTCTAGGAGGTTTCATCTTCTTTTGTTAAATGGCCTCATATGTCATAATAATGACAATTCTGCCAATGTCGAGAAGTAAATTCTTGATGTCTTCGCATCAAATTGCAATGGTGTTTTACAATTTGACGCTTTCTTGGAGTATTTGGTCACGTCACAATATGAGCGTTGTCACGGCGCGGGATAACCACAAAAAAACCGCTTCCGTTGCCTCATATAGAGTGAAGTTTAATGTTTCCACAATTACTCACATAAAATTACGCAAAATAACACAAATTTTACACAATAATAACCACTAAACTAATTAAGGAAATAAATAAAAAAAAAATTAACCTTACCGGGCAAAAGCGCGCCAAATACTCCTAGGAGTTTTTGGCGGCCATCTTTCCATTGTCAGTGAAACGTCAAGTTGTTTTCGATACGATCAAGTAAGTGAAAACTGTCGGTTGGCTTTTGACTTCAGCCCCTGGAGACATCAGGTTATCTGTCTTGAATTATTTTCTTAAACTTGTGTGGATTATAGTGAACGTGTGTGAGTGTAGGCAAACAATTCATTAGAAAACAACGTGTTTTTTTTTTTACAACCACTTTCGAATGTAACACCCGTGAAGTGACTTTGTCGCGTTTCGGGAGCAGTTTGAAAGTAGCCAGATATAGCGAGAGGAGTGTGCACTGTCAATCTAAGATGGTACATGCTTGTCTCCTCAAGCCGGCATAGTGGGGGCGACTGGTTTCAGTTTCAGGTTTCTCTGTAGTAGCAGTTGTTTCCATTCATGGACCGCACTCTAGCTTTACATCAGGCGGAGTGTTGTCACATGCCGAGCTACAATAAAAAAATAATAATAATTTTCCCTGCAAAACTGCGTAGGAAGTTTTTTTCTAAAAATTCTACCACTTTACTAATGTTACTTTTGACTTGACTGGGCCTCGAGTGTGATGAATGAACGATTCGTGGTGCACAATAATATTAATTTGATGCAAAATATTTACTTTGACACTGGCAAATTGTTATAATGCCAAAAAAAAAATAAAAAAAGTCGTAAAAATTGAAATATATATGAGCGAGGTTATTTTTAACATTATTGACTCTCACTATACCGGCTAAAGGTAATAATAATTGGATTGTATTCTCTTATGTGAACGGATATGAAGCAAACTGCAATCAAGAAATGTTACTTATGTATAACTTGTTATCTCTTTCTTAGGCGCCATTCAACGGCTTAGTCGAGCTGTCCGGTTCTAAATATTTACTATTTGGCTGTAGGAATTAAATCAATGTTTGATTTACACAGAATATTATCAATATAGTAGCCCTGACGTCGACCGGCCTGGTAGTAAGCACAGTGGAGGTCCATGAGCGCCGACGACTGAAGGACCGCGGTACACGGTGGCCCCAGTCGCCGTCACTATGCCGGCCCAAGACGGTGCTTTTTCACGCTCCGCTTGAAGGATCCAAGGTTGAAGGTTCGGGAGAATACGTGGGAGGGCAGAGCATTCCATTAATCGATTGTGCGACATAGAAAGGATGCGCCGGCTTCCAATTTTGTCGACGTAATACGGATGCTTTCCCCGCCCAGTGCGGGTATTACGGGAGTGGAATAAGGAAGTAGGAATAAGGTTAAAGAGCTCTTCGGAACATTCACTGTGGTATAGGCGATAGAGGACACACAAAGACGCTATATCCCTGCGAAGTTGCAGGGGCTCCAGGCTCCGTGTGTCCTCCGGGTCGCCTATTACTCGGAGTTACTACTAATCGTTGTTTGTTGGCCGGCAAGACAAAAAAACTCTGAAGGCAACTTGAAAAAAAAAAACCATTTCACTTAAAGGAGAATGCCCATTCTGCTAAGAGATTTGGGCCCATAAATTGTTTCTCGAGTTTGTCGATGATTTTGTAGAAAATAAATCTACATTCTTTATTACCAATTCAATTTTTTCACCCAGGTTATTGAGTAATTAGACTTTTTCTGGTGCAATACTTGAGGTTATTATTATTATATTAAACACTGTAATAATTTATGATAATATCTGTTTTTTATGTAGTTAAATATTGTCTTATTGATTGGTAAACGATGTGTTGATGTAATTTAAATAAATTAATGAAAAAATAAGGTATTATTTTGGAATATTGTTTTGTTAACAAACTATTACGTATCAATTGGGCCCAGAAATGGACATTGCTCTTTTTTAAATTCCTGCTGTTTCAATTCTATCGCCTTCATTTTAAAAATTCAGATGTGACCTTTGGTTGGCTCCATGAGTGGAAACAACTGCTTCTACTGAAAATTTTCTGAAAGCACCAGTTGACACCGCTGTGCTAGCTAAAGCACTATTGACTGTGCTGGCTCCTTCCGAGCTGATCGTGGTGGGACTTGGGACCTATCAAATATTTAGCATTTAAAATTTGCCAGGCGACTTTCGACTTTGAAGGTATTAGTGTGCTAAAACTATCATCAAAATTAAATGTTTATGAAGTTAATTCCTACAGCCAAATATAATTATAGTTAGATTATATTCCGTCTCTTTCGCTCTTAAAGGGAAGTGCAACGGAATGATAAGTTCACTTTAGTCGAATGTTGTTGAATCTGTCGTTACTTTTAGGTCATATTAGATGGTTTTCTTTTTATTTCGACCACAGTACATGCTCGTCTTCTCAAGCCGGCATAGTGGAGGCGACTGCTACCCGTATAAGTCTTTGTAGCAGCAGTTGTTTCTATTCATGGACCGCGCTCTAGCTTTACATCAGGCGGAGTGTTGTCATGTGTCGAGCTACAATAAAAAAATTGCGTTTCCCTGTTAATTTAGACGGTTCACATTCGCCTCCTCAAGCCGGCATAGCGGAAGTGACTCGTTTCTGCTATTAATCCGCATTTTAGCTTTTTCAGTGTAACCACTCTTTATAAATCATTTAATGTGACCTAATTGTTAAAATAGGGACGAATTAGAAAAAAAAATCTTGAAACTAAAATATTTTTGTATTATTTTACCATAGTTACATAACTTTGTATTGAATGTTGTATTTTGGTCATTGCTTTCAAGCTTTTTCATTAAAAGAAAAATTTATTGTTTGAAAATATTTGTAATCTTAACCCTCTGTCTATCTTCCTTTACTCATATATTTTTTTAACGAGATAGACAAAGTTAAAAGAAATATATTTGTCTCTCTCGCACTTTCATTACTGCTTCAATAGTAACGAAAGAGACAGCATGAAGACAAGGATTTGAATATTTTCATCGATAATGTTTCGATCGATATCACTGTTGGATTTAAGAAAAGTAAATATAAAAAATGTAGTAATTTTCGTAAGTCCAATTGCACCACTTGACTTAACTGTTACTTTCACGTTAAAGTAATGGTTAAAATTAAAATTGGGTGCTTTCAAAAAAAAAAACCTGTCAGTTTTGACGCTTACTTTAACGCTAACCAGCGAATTTTGGCTGGTCAAAGTTAAAGTAATAGTTAAACCGATGTCACTAACGTCAAGTGTATGAAAAGAGGCCAAATATGTTTTTTTTTCTATTACTTTTTCGGGAATGTACTCCTAATTACATCAGCCACCCTTTTATGGATAACGATATGAATTTACACGATGGTGCAACGCGTGTGGAGTAAATGTAAACGTGACCGTTAAAGTCATCGTCAAATGTAACAGTCAAAGTAACTTTAACGGGCCTTTTGGTGCAATTGGACCTTAAATCAAGATTTGTAGTTAGCGATCCGCGCGGCTTGACTGACCTACCACAATGTACGTATGCTAAAAATATATATCTATATATATTAAAAATTGTAATGGTTGATGTGTATGTGTGTAATGCTGTGTTTCTCAAGTTGTCTTGTTAAAGGCAAAGGGTTCATTATCCATGCAGCCTAGCCTTCAATTAGTCTGCGGATCCCAGTCGCTTCCGTTCATGGATCCCGCTCTAGCTTAAGGTGAAAGCTAACACCTGAGCGTCCATACATTTTGTTTTACCACATTGTTCGAAGGATAGCAGATTTAAGCTGAAATTAAGTAATTTGATGACTTTCTCAGCACTAATTATTATCGCAAATCACTATAATAAACAAATAGCTACGGCACAGAATATATAAAATGCATTTTAAATATTTTAAACATTCTATATTAGTTATATTTCACAAGCATTTTATATATTCTGTGCCATAGCTATTTGTTTATTACAGTGATTTGCGATAGTAATTAGTGCTGAGAAAGTTATCAAATTACTTAATTTCAACATAAATCTGCTATGCTTCGAACAATGTGGTAAACCAAATTTATGGACGCAGGTGTTGGCTTTCACCTTAACACCAGACGGAGTTTGTCACATGCCGAGCTACATTAAAAAAAAAAACTAATTGTAAAGCTTTCGAATGTAAAGGTGAAACTGACTTGTTGAAACATAGCTGTTTATTGTTACGGGACGCACTAGTGTTTATATACTTATGAATAATGTTAAATAATAAAATGTATGGGATTATATCAATAAAATTATCCCATAATTAAGTCAGTATTATACTGTTTAGCTTTATCGTGTAATGTATTATTATCATTATGGCTCACGTTTGGAGGGTAGTTGGGTGGCTTGTGGGGTAGAAGTTAGTTAGATGCATGGCTACGTGACCCCGGCACTTATCCGAATACGTTCTCCACTTTAGGATGAGTGGAATTATGTACGGTTTGTTATTAAATTTAAATATATGTTTTTTTTTTTCTTTTTTTCTTTTCAAGTAATGGTTGTTATACTCCATTCCAGAGTTTTCGATTCCCTTTTGACACTGCTGTGGACGTATCGAATAAATTTAAAAAAATAAACGGTCTTTGTCTATGGTAGTAAATCAGTGGAAGCTCTCTGTTACATACGTCAATTTTT
Source organism: Tinea pellionella (assembly GCA_948150575.1). Lineage (NCBI taxonomy): Eukaryota > Metazoa > Arthropoda > Insecta > Lepidoptera > Tineidae > Tinea > Tinea pellionella. Next base: position 8,135,497 of record OX411261.1, on the reverse strand, counting down.
AACCGTTTTTTTGCTGGTTCCTTAAAATAAATAAATTTAAAAAATAAACAGTTTGTTTATGGCAGTAAATTGCAATAAGCGGTTCTCTAGTCGTCAGTACTCATGGACCTCCACTGTGTTTGCTTACCATCAGGCCAGATGTGTCAACATAAAAAAAAATTGAATAAATCACAATCAATCTAAAATATACAATTCGTAATGTTTTGCTCATTGATGCCCAATGTGACGCGAGAGAAAAGTTGTCCGCAGTCATTTTTAGATTTCTGTCAGTTAGTATTTGACTTGACGGCAACATTGTCAAATCGTTTGAAGCCGCTTACGTTTCTTTTTATGTCCAATGTATGAGGTTTGCTCCTCTAGTATATATCTCTATGGTTTTGGCCAATTGTAATTGGAATGGAGTGTAGTTTCTGCTACTCGGTTAATTAAAGAAGAAAGCTGTACCGTCAGCACACACAATTAGAATATTTTTTAATTAAAAAAAAAGAGATAATTCTCGAATTTAATTCTAATTGACCTAATGAATATACATAACATTGTTTATAATTTTATTAAATAAATTATATTACGCAACGAAATATGTATCTCACACGGCGCGTTCTGTGTTGCCAGATGGAATATTTACTTGTATGCTAAATAATAATAATAATATATCAATATTGTTAACTATTGTGAAATATTTATCTTGGCGTCGATTGTCTTGTTGTTTACTTTGATTTTTTTTGTATAATGTCGTAAAGCGTCGTTACTTCAGTAACCCAACACTTGCATTTTTTACAGTAATATTGATTGAAACCTAAAAGGAGAATGCCCATTTTTGGGCCCACTTGACCAACCTAATAGTTTGGTAACAAAACAATATTCTAAAATAATATCCTATTTTTTTATTAATTCATTTTCATTATATCAACATATCATTTGCAAATCAATATACCATATTTATTTACATAAAAAACATCTATCATCGATTATTAAAGCATTTATAATAATAATAAACTTAAATATTGCATCAGAAAACATCTAATAACCCGGATGAAAAAAATAAAACTTACTGGTAATAAGGAAAAAGATTTATTTTTCTACAAAATCATTGTCAAACTCGAGAAAAAAAATTGTGGGCCCATTTCTCATAGGCGAATGGGCATTCTCCTTTAGGTTATACTTTGTAATTGCATCTTTCGAATAGCAATTGATATGGTCTCGTTCGTAGAGGATGCAATCGCCCGTTTCAGTGTGAACTGTCGCTGGCAGACTGATGATGGTTATTAGCCCAATCTCCCATTCCCCTAATGACGTAGTCACCTAGCGGAATCAGCTTGAAAGTAGCCAGATATAACCGCAAACCGGTATAGTGGTGGCAACTTTTGGCTGTGTGGTTAGCAGTAGTTGCCTGAGTGTAGAGAAAGCGTACAACAAGCGTATAACTGGCAAAAAGTGTCTGGTGTTGGGTGAAATTGGCTTCAACAAGATTCTTAGTACAATAATTATATCATATCATTATAGTTTTACACAATAGATTTTTGGGTAGCAGTGGAAATAGATTCGTAGGTAGTACTAGGGCTAGAGATAAGAAGCTCTACACGGTCTGGGTGTCAGCATCCATGAATCCCGTCACGCGTTAAGGGTCTGGGAGGGGTCTAAACGTGACGTTACATTTTAAAATCCCGATTACACGAAATTAGAACTATTAACGAAAATCTTTAAAATATTTTCAACTGTATTAAATATGTTACCCACTTTCGAATGTAACACGCGTGAAGTGACATTGTCGCGTTTCGGAAGCAGTTTGAAAGTAGCCAGAGTAGTGTGCACTGTCACTCTAAATGGTGCATACTCGTCTCATCGGGCCGGCATAGCGGAGGCGACTGCTGCCCGTAGAGGTTTCTCTATAGCAACAGTTGTCTCCACTCACGGACCGAACTCTAGCTTTACATAAGGCGGAGTGTTGTCATATGCCGAGCTACAATAAAAAAAGTGACGTCACACTAGTGTGGGAAGACCCCTGAGGGCGAACAAGAGCCCCTCCCCACTTCCCTGGGATTTGGTAAAAATAAATGGTAGTGGTTTTCACGATTATCATGAAGTGATTTTTAACTTAGTTAACGTGTGGAGTGGGCATTAGCGATCTATTTCCACTGTAAACTACATATATAAATATAGTAAATATATATATATATTTTAGTGAAATATTAGATAACCTAATGATGCACAGTTCTATAGTTGTGTTGACTCTTTGTTATGTATTTGTGTAAGTAATTATAAATAATTATTATATTGCATTTGTTTTCAATGGAGCGTTTTTGGCACGAGCTTTTTTATTTCCATAGTGTCAGACGGACGATAAATTGTGGTCGCTTACAACAGTCTGGCTTGGTTCATGTCACCCAGAAAACGTCGCAGAGAGTTTTGGCGGCCATCTTGAGACGTCAGGTTATCTGTTTTGAATTATTTTCCTTAAACTTGTGTTTCTTCGAGTGTTAATGTGTAATAATGGTGGATTATTAACTATTAAGTGTTCGTGAACGTGTGTGAGTGTGGGCAAACAATTCAAAAGAAGAGAACCTCTGTTTCCATTTTCCCTCCAAAACTCCCTAGGAAGTTTCAGTAAAGATTCTACCACTTTACTGAAATAATTTTTGACATGACTGAGACTTGACCTGACTGTTTGGTGTGATGAATGAATGACTCGTGATGCACAATGTTGTTAACTTGATGCAAAAATATTTACTTTGACACTGGCAAATTGTTATAACGCCATATAAAACAAAAAGAAAAAAAAAGAACTGTCGCAGATGCTAAGCGAACTCTACTCACAAGAGTCTACAGTCGATAATTCAACCATACTACAACCACTGGTTTGTAGTGAGAGTGGTACGTATGGGATATCAAATTTTTTGTGATAGGCAGATATCTCTGATCATGGATAACTTTCAAAGGAAATCGAGAGCTTGAGGAGTCACAGTGCGTACTAAACACGCTCGTATTTAAAACAACTTAAGATTCGTTAACTTGATTTAATGCTCACTGGCTTTTGTATGAATTTTTATCAACATTTTTTTATTTTTTTTTTATATATATATTTGCTATTTAATTGACTGTCTTACAAGTTGTGAATAAATAGTGAATGCCCTCGACTCATACTCGAAAATGGCAATTCGAGGGTCCTCGAGCTGCTCGACCAGTGGCGGACTAAGGTTAAAACGAGTCCTAGGCAACATTGTAATTCCGGGCCTATTTTTGAGTCACGATACTTTGCGTTTCGTAAAAACCTAATTTTCGGGCCCCAAAAATTACGGGCCCTAGGCACGTGCCTGTGTTGCCCTACGAGTCTATTCCAGTTCGAAGATACCAGATTTCAATTGGTTGTTATCGAATCGGAGGAACTTTCGAGGTACAACTAAGCGTTCAGAAATTATAAAATCTCAAGTTTTAAAGTTATCTATTAATAATACTAGTAATTTAGTAAGTTCATTAATGTATACGTCTTTGACCAACTAAAGTTATAATATACATGGTGTTTCAAATAGTTTGGGTGTGTTTTTCTGAAACCATGTCACCTGTTCACACAAGCGAAGAGGTGAAACTAAAATAAAGTAAAAATATTATTTGGAACACCCTGTAGATGTAGAGGGTGCACTAGGAATTAGATTGGCGCAGTTGAGATAGCAAATTCAAGAGTAATAAAAAAATTTGTCAAATAAATCGTTGAGTTTGTAACAGAGCTGTGTCCACTTTCTTCGAACAGCCCTTAACACTGGGACACCCTCTATATTAATTCATTTTATCAGCTTTACATTCGTTTTATCGTTTCCGTGTAAGGCTAGTGCATCGAGTTTTTTTTTTAATTACTATAATTTTAATTTAAATTACGTATTTGTATATTTAGCATTTGTTATTGTTAATGTTTTATTTTACTCGTTATTTAATATTATGTTTAAAACAAAAGTTACATTATTGAAATTTAAATTTGTGTGTTGGCCGTTGAGATTTGTCACTTGTACAGTCGGCATAAGAAAAACATTTAAACAATTAAGTTTCAGAAAGAACACGACAATTTTATTGTGAGCGGTAGAGGAAGGACCTCACGATCGAGGAGACCCGTGTTCGAACCTCGCTAAATTCTGACCAATGTAACTATGTTATATAAGTCAGTCTTTGGTCGCATTTAAACGTCTCATTAAGATAAAGTTTAATTTGTTTAGATGTTTAAGTTATTAAGAACAGTTCTGTTCGTCCCGTTTTTTATGCTGACTGCAAAAAAGTTCTAAGGTGTAACTTTTGTTTTGTATGCGGTAAAATGTGGAGAGGCGATGTGTTGTCGTAACCTGCTGATAATAATATTATTCACTTTAATATTATATTAAAAATGAAAATTTTCCAATAATAAAAAAAATAAGAATGGACTTTTGTGTTTTATTTATTTATTTTTATTCCCACTTATTATCTAATAGTTATAATTTACGTTCTTAATAGCGTATTACAACGCTTTGTGACTTAATGCTGGCGCTACACGCTGGCCCAGTACCGCCCAGCCGCATCCACACGCACGCTGGTAGTCTTTAGTTCGAACCAACAACCAACACGTTGGCATTGGTTAAAGCTGGCTGAAGCTGGGCCGGCATAAATCGAGATGGCGTCGCGTGTTGGCGGTACCGCCCACATATTATATACTTGTTTAAAAAAAAAAAATTAAACTGCTAATTATGAAGCATTTTTTACTAGGCTTAGTCAAATCAATTTAGCAATTTAATCATAAAGACGAGTTAGCGTGACATAAGAGCGCCATCGTCAATCGCTCTTGGCCCGTATCTACAAGTTATCTCATGAGAGATTGGGCTAAAACTGGTTAATAAAATTGGTAGTAAACTTTTCATAAGACAACTTGATCATTAATTTAAGTAATTTAAACGTATATATACATTTACGTGGTTTTATATACGTTGAACACAGACCTTAAATAATATTGCACCTACCGTATATTTTTGTTTATTTCTAACTGAATTTAAACAAATATAAATCGGTATAAAATAATTTATTCACTATAAAAAGATCACTAGCAAATGGTTAATCACATAATTGGCCACGACGGGGTCCCTTCTCCTTTTTTAAAAGTCAAAACGGACCCAAAAGATAGTAATACACATTTTCTTTATAATTTGGAACTTAAATTCTTGATTTCTACACTAGATAATAAAACTTTCTTCTGAGAAGTTTGCGGATTCATAACAGCTTTAACAAGTCTGCAAATGGGCGCCTCAACTAGCACGAAGAGCAACGCAGCCGCCGCAAAAGTCAGGAATATGGTTCCCGACAGAATCATTAACTGAAAATAATTTCATTTTTCGATTATTCACTTAAAATAAATTTAAATGATGGTTATTAGCCCAGTCCGCAGTTCTGGAGTAGTACCACTAATTATGGTAATACCTACCCGTGAGTCGTGACCTAGTAACGAAAAAAGTGTGCTCCGTCAATGGACAGTGCGAATTCGTCGCCTCAAGCCGGCATAGTGGAGGTGACTTGCCTGCATACATTTGCTTTACGTAGCAGTTTATTTTCATTCACATATCGCTCTCTAGTTTAACATATATTACATCTGTTTTTCAATTAAATAATGACTTAGGAATTGCAAATTTTCTTTCTGTGTATAACTGTATACAGATTTATAGGCAGAAATAACATTTACTTACAACATAATAATCAGTTAAACGTGTTGGCTCTCTTAATGAACCAATCAGACCTCTTTGAAATAAGCTATGCAGTAAGAAACCAGCATAAGATACTCTGCCTGTCCACGACCAACCACGCCATTCTAATATTCCACGATATGTATCTGTAAATGTAAAACTATTTACTATACAGGTGAATTTTTCAAGCGGGCTTTCATGGCCAAATCCTAAACTATAAGAGATATCGACAAATGCTGAAAGAAGTCTCGATGCCGATTTTGATGAATACTAAAACTGCATTATTAGATTTTTGATAAATCTATTTTCCCGGCCAGGAATCGAACCTGTTGATTTTGAACATCACTTTTCTTTATTTTGCCGTATATCATTACTTCCTAGAATTTGATCCTTATCAGGAACACTATCAGATAGTGCAATAATACAGTGTTTTTTTTTTTTTCAAAATCAACAGGTTCGATTCCTGACCGGGAAAATGGATTTATCAAAAATCTAATACTGCAGTTTTAATTTTCATCAAAATCGGCATCGAGACTCCTTTCAGCATTTTTCGATATCTCTTATAGTTTAGGATTTGGCCATGAAAGCCCACTTGAAAAATTCACTCTGTATAGTACACGAAACGAGTCCCGCATCGAATGGAATGGCAGCGACGCTACTCCTTTCAGCTTCCCCCCACAAAATTATTAAAAAAACCATTTTGTATAGGCATTATTTATTTGAATTACCCACTTACTTCCGTAAGTAGGAAATATATTTAGGAACTTAATAAGTTTCCATAGGGTCGATTAGAGGCTTCAAGAAATATTTCAGTACTAAAAGAAACTGGCTTCCAATTTAGAGCTACACAACTTAGTTCTACCGTCCCCTTTCTTTTATCGGACGTCCAGACACCCGGAGAGGTACCATCCATTTATGGTCCAAGTTCCAAAAGTACGTACGAGGCGTTTCGACAACACGTTCATCGTGCGTACTGCGAAACTGTGGAACTCTCCCGGTGTCTATGTTTCCCGAGAAGTACAATACATTAAGGGTAAATAGGTACCTCATAGGCAATGGCTCCATCTTAGACCGCATCACTGCTTAACATTAGGCAGGGTGCGGTAATACGTTTGCTTATTTGCATTTAAAAAATCCAAATTATGTTCCGTACTTATCTTCAAATCTATAATGACTCGAGGGTCATCAATTTGTAATGTTTAAAAGCATTTCAGTTTCGCATTAACTAACCAATAGGTAATCACAGTAATTAATAAATATCTAATTAAAAGAACAAACTTACTCTCAATTTTAAAAATTACTCCCAAAATGAGTACAACTACTAGAAATTGGAAGATTGGTTTGTAAAGTGTGGCATATAAAACACGGTACATTATATGAGCACGCGCGCCGTCAGCATAGAAGAAACCACCAGATAAAATGATAGCCACACCAGCGGGAAATACTGCCCAAAAGAGGTAACGAAATTTCTGTAAATATAGCAAAATTAACTTTGATTGATTCGTGGAATACTTTTAACCTACCCCCTCTGTGGAATTAAGTTTAAGTTATATCCTATATCGTGGTTTATCAGTGGAGATAACTATGACTGCAGACAACAGTCGCCCATTTTGAGCTGCATCCAAGCTGATCCCAAAACGCGACGACCACTCCAGGAGTGTTATCCTTGTGGTCCAATTACAATTTTCGTGAGAAAGAAAAGTGATAGAAAGATAAATGTATACTTAAATAAATACCAAATCTACCAGACCAAAGCGGCTGGGGACGGATCCTACGATCGATGAGACCCGTGTTCAAACCTCGCTAAATTCTTAATGTTGAAAAATGCTAAAAAACTTTGGTCGCGATAATAATAATTTGTATCAAAGTTATCTCACCTTATATCGAGTGATATCCAAGTCTTTTTTCTGCCATCTATAAGCGAGGAAGCCCCCACTCAATCCCAGTGTATATGTAGCTAAGTTAGCATGACCACTTATATACATCCAACGAAAAGTTGAATCAGATTCATACAAGTTTCTATATGTCCTGAAAAATTACATAATATTAAAATAAAGGAAATACTCAATGGCGGATTAGACGAAAATAATAATAGTTAAATTGTATCGACAAGGGCGTCGCCAGCCGATGGCCCATTGGCAAGTTGATATGGAGGATGAGAAAAGTATGAATTGTAGGTAAAGTCGAGAGCACATGAAGCTTTTCACCTGTAGTACGAGCCTTACATCTACGGCGATTGTAATAACAACGGTACAGAGTCCAACGTGTAAAGCTACACAAGCTCTTGACTGTACAATAAATAAAACTTATAAAATAATAGCAGAGCGTACGGAATATTAGGAATGGAATTGCTGAATTCATTCGTGTTTCAACGTTTACATTTGACAACTTTTTTGGAATCTCTGCCCTGCGCCCCTTGGCGACGCTCTTGTGTATCGATTTAAATTTATGATGTTAAAAATTTATAAATATTTTGAGAGTGGGCGTGGTCTAGCGGTGTAAGATTCACACCAGTCACAACTACCGATGTAACTATGTTATATACAGTGGCGTAGCTAGGAGATGGTTCCGGCAACGGTGGAAACTCGACCAGTTAGGCGTTTTTAGTCCTTAGGGTGGCCGCTACGAGTTCCGCCCCATTTTGATAAACATTTTTAAACTTTAGAATATTATCAAAGTAATCTGTTAAAAATTGTAATCTTACTCAGGCGTCTGCAAAACAACAGCATCCAAGTCTTGTAAATATGTTTGCAATCCAGGTATAAGCAGCGACAGTAAAAACATTATTCCTAAAATGATCTTTCTGGATTTACTTGTTCTAGTTACTGTACATATTATAAGACCCAATAAGAATAGCTGCGTGTCCGCTGCTAGGTACCTGTAAATATGATGTTACGATAGACTGCAGTCCCTAAGTAGAAACAACTGTTACCACAGATAAATCTGCAGGCAGCAGTCACCTCCGCTATGCTGGCTTGAGAAGACGAATATATGTTGACATACAATATACTCCTCTCGTTACTCGACTACTTCCAATCTTATCCCGGAAAGCTACTATGTCATATGTCTGGAGCAGTCGCCTCTGATATGCCGGATTGAGGAGACGTATGTGCACCATTCATTGATAGTACACACTTCTCTCGTTATACCTACTACTAGCTACTCCAAGCTGATCCTAAAACGCAACAAGGTTATTTCAACTGAAAGTGGTGGTACTAGGTACTCATCCCATGACGGCAGACTGGGCTTATAACCATCATCGGTCTGCCTACCATTCTTAAATTAATGGAAATAATAGAAATTGTTCGTAGGGATTAAAAATAATCCCGAATTAAAAATTAGTATGCAGAACAGAAAAGTTTTAAGAGTATTTAGGTAGTTTACGCCAATTTCGACTCTATTACGCTGATGTTACTTACCATGATTGCGGAAAGCAATGTGCATCATTATAAACATAGTTATTGATGTAAAGCAGATGAGCCCACCAATATTGTTTGCATGCCGTACTCTCAGTGCCGACGACAGCACGCCATACTGGACCATCGCCGAGGTGACGCATCCACGTCGCTATTGTACCGATCACTAAAGCATACGTTGGTGTTAATCTGTGAATAAATATATAATCTGTAATAAAGATGAGGCGGGTATTCCTACCGGAACCTACATCCTCCGCTATGGGCGCAGAATCTTTCTGACCACTAAGCTACACCATCCAATACACACACACACACGTAGCGAGGACGCGTGAGGACACAGACCATGGTCTAGTACGGGGTCCTCAACCCATGAAACTAAAAAATGATGTTTTTACTAAATAAATATTTATTTAATTTTTATTTATTCAGTAGTGCTAGATGAAACCTAGACGTCAGCGGGTCGAGGTCCTCTCAGGTGCAAGAATGCCGACGCGATTTCGCTGATGCTAAGCGCCGCCATTGCAGCCTTTGACGCTTTACGTGATCCCATTATCTTACCATTGGAAACCGGTTTAATTGCTGGAGAGACTAGCTTTTTCACTACATTTTTTCTATTCAAATTGTAGATTAGTTTTTTATATAAAAAAAGAAATATATATTAAAGCTTTCAATGTATTTATTCCTTTCTTTCAGATGTTTTAAAATTTAGATGAGTCTTTTATATTTCCTAACTTTTATATAATAAATATTCGTATTAATATACACGTACCTTAACCATCTATGTAAAATACCCTTAGGTACTTGTTGCCACCCTATACTATGTGTCTCAGCATGTATTTCCATGTTGTAAGCCAATAGGAAGCTGGACATCGTAAAGAATGTAAATGTGACCAGGCTACCGTTAAACAGGATCTGCTTTAGTGGATCTTCATACGACTGGGGACAGAAAAACAATGATCCTATTGGACAGAAATATTAGAAAACTTTTCTTTTATTGTAGCTCGACATGTGACAATACTCCGCCTGATGTTAAGCTACATTTATGCAGACAGCAGTCCCCTCCGCTATGTCGGTTTAAGGGGACGAATGTGCATCATCAGGTTGACAGTGCACACCATTTAAACCCTGACTATTTAAAAGTGGTGGTACTACGCCAAGACGATAGACTGGGTTAATACCATCATCAGTCTGTTTACCACTCTTTAATAAACTAATATTTATATTATTGTCAATTATGCTTTAAAAAAATTAAAAAATACATCATAAAATAATTTCTTTATTAAAAAGAGTTTTGAACTATTTCAATACTTACCTTTTCAATATAAATAGGATTATTAACATAGGAAAACGCCATAATAAGTACTGTATGAGAGAAGAAAACACATATCATAGTCATTGTTCTGCAAAGAAACAATATTATTTTGTATAGAAAACGCCTGAAAATATATTATAGCAAAAAAATGAAGAACAAAGTTTGTTTATTTATAATCAGTCGTTTTAGTAATTATTGTTAATTAGAATTATTATTTTTAAAAGTTATTTATCTCAAATTATGTTTTTATGTATGTCAGACACTGTGACACAGGTTAAATTAACTCTCAGTTTATAAATCTAGTTCTAGGTAATAACTACTTTTGTCGTGGGATTTACCTACACACTAATCGAAAATTACTTAGAAATATTTATATAATTATAGTTAAGAAAACGTGTATGATAAGTTAATTGCATATTATAAGATAATTGGAATCCTTTTTCTTTGTTTAAACTTGTGGTATTAATATTAAAAGAATTTATATTTTGTTGTTATTGGTTAAAGAAAAATTAAATTAAATATTATCAATTTATCTAATTTATAATGTTTAATTTCAGGTCACTTTAAAGAAATTTTCACTGAGAGGCACTGCCGGGAAAAACGCAAAATCTTTACATGCTAATTGAATTTTAAAAAACCAATAAATTATTAAGTATACTTCTAATTCAGTTTAGACTTCTATTATGAAATTCGACTTCTTTTTGCTTTGGGTCCAAGCTTTTATCAGTGCGGGGTCAAAATAGACTACTGCATGACAATTTAACCACAAACTTTTTGCTTATAAATTGACCTATTTGATTTACCTGAGTCCATTAAAGCATTTTAATCTATTAAGTCGTGGGTCTGGTCCCTCACCACTCGGTGCTGTCAGCCGTTTCCAGTTTTGGAATATGGAGAATGCTAATAAATATTGGTCTCCTAAAAATATAATGGATTTATTTGGTACACGGAAAATAAATGGCTACCATTCAGCATCTGTCGCGGAGTACAAGTGACGTGGTGTTAGATTTTTAGTGATTAACAAAATAAAACAAGAACTATCTACAATCAATCAATATAAGGCATTAGAAATCTACACAAAACATTTTTTTAACAAACACAAACATTATTTTTCAAATCGAATCAATATTATCTGAGATTAGCGCATACAATTTCATACATTTTCAGACAGATGATGGTTATTTGTCTAGTCTGCCATCCTGGGGTAGTACCACCACTTTCGAATGTAACACCCATGAAGCGACCTTGTCGCGTTTCGGGGATAGTTTGAAAGTAGCCAGGTATAAAAGTGAGTCTCCTCAAGCCGGCATAGTGGAGGCGACTGCTGCCCGTAGAGATTTCTCTGTAGTAGCAGTTGTTTCCATTCATGGACCGCACTCTAGCTTTACATCAGGCGGCGTGTTGTCACATGCCGAGCTACAATAAAAAAAAATACAAACAAAGCAAAGTCTCCATTAATCTCTATTATTGTTAATTATTTTTCTCGATTAATTTTACACTCACCATGATTTTTATTCTTCCTCCTCAAATCATAAAGAGTACCAGCTGCATTTAACCCAATAATAATAATATACACTGCAGCTAAAATGATATCAGCTTCATCTATCTGATCAGCACTACGATTCGTCTCGCAATATTGTAGATTAACATTGCTAATTTGTAATTTATAATCAATCCATAGTGTTTCGTTGAGGCACTCCTGAAGGATCTTTCGTCTGTCGAGTGAATTGTTTAAATATTTTTTACATGTACTCGTCAAACAAACGCCTCTGTGTATTTGAGTTCGGTTGAAATGTCTTATTCTGTAAGATGAATAATTCTGCAGAAAAATTAAAGATTTTGCATAAATGTCTGGCACACATTTTTAATTTTACATGCAAGATATAATAAAAATATAAAAAAATACCTTTACGGTTAAAAAGTGGTAGGTAAACTAATGATTATTTAGTTATTACCCTGTTTGCCGCCACCACGTTTCGGGATGTGCTTTGTATTAAATACAATAATATTTTAACTGAATTAAAAGACTTTATACTGCAAAGAATCGCGCTTATTTTAATTTATTTAATCCGACGACATTTCTAAAGCTTTGCAGTCATCGCGAACCTCTTGTATGACTTAGGTTTGTCTATAGACTTAATAGGTCTTTGCATAGGCGATAATAGGCGATAAACACGCTCCCCTATGAACTAAACATTTCTATTGTATTTATTCCTATTTAATTAATATTACTGCCATTTGTAATTTACTATTGCGACATTAATAATAGTAATAATCCTACTGAATGTTTCAAAATAGAAATAATAATTTATGAAAGAGAAAAACAGATTTTTAAAATAATGTTTTCTTCTTGATCTTAATTTAGCGGGTCCTAGTATGTACATAAATATTTTACCCCGATTCCAAACCAAATAAAAATAACCTGGACCATGGGAAGAAAAAATTTTTTTTTATTGTAGCTCGGCATAACACTCCGCTTAATGAACGAAAACAATTGCTACTACAGAGAAATTGCTACAGACAGCGGTCTCCTCCGCTATGCTGACTTGAAGAGAGGAGACAACGCACACCTCTCGTTACTTCCAAACTGTTTCACTTACCAGTATTAAGTGTAAAAGATCTGATTGTAAATTAACATCAATTAAGCCATCAACTAAACAATAAATGCCTTCCGAATTCTGCAAACATTTTTCATATGCGTCTAATGTGTATAACGGCGGCATACGTGCATATTCTGATTCTGTAACAAGGAAAAACGTCATATAGTTAACAACATTTAACAATACATGTTTTAATTTATTGTATAAAAAATTATAAGGCGGTAGGACATTATTTTTTAAAATTATAAAAAAAACCAAAACAATACATTCGCTAGTATTTCACAAATCAACTTAGAGTATTTATAAAACTATATTATTTAAGAGACCCAGAATTCGTGTCTCCGTGCATTTGCGTATGAGTGTATCTTTGTTCGTCTTGCCTTCATTGAATACAATACAATTGTCACGCCTTTTTCCCACAGGAATAAGCAGAGACAACGGAACGCCACTTATCACGATCCTGACACAACACCCTCGCTTCCCTCACATCCACAATTCTCTTCATCCGACGGTTATGGGCACTAGGCAGCCCAGCTTTCATAAGGATGTCTCCTATTTGATCGGAAAACACCCTTCTGGGTCTGCCTTGTTTAACGCATCCATTCACATCAGATTTATATATTCCTTTCGTCAATCTCCTTTCATTCATCCTTTTCATGTGCCCAAACTATCGAAGCATTCCTTTCTCGATCCTCGTCAATACATCTTCTTTCAAAGCACATCTATCGCGCACAACAGTACTCCTCATTCTATCCGCTATCGTGTCTGTATTCAGGAAATACGATTTCGATTTGTAAATAGTTAAGTTAGTTCCTTTTTTGTGGGATATTTTGTGTATTTTTTCGTTTAACATAGGTGAAATCGCGAGGCACAGCTACTTTTATTCCTATAAAAAGTTCATGGAACAGAAACAGTTTTATGGAATGGAAATATTAAACGTATTATGCGAAAATTATACGAATAGAAAGTTGCGGGTAATAAGGGATGAATCGTTTTGTGTGTAAAAAATGTAAAAATAAAAAAAGGGGGAATTTATACCATACGCGTTATGTTTGGAAAAAAAAACATCATGTAAATTATATACCAGAATAAGATCATGTCTGAGGTAAACTGTTTACCTGTACAATATGTATCAAGGACTTTCCCTGCGGTTGGAGAGCAAACGTCAGGGTCATTGACCTTCGTCATTATTGCATTGTAATATTATTCCAACACGTTGTAATGTCCACCAGGAAAAATATAGCACTCTTTTTTTAAGTAGCTTGGCATGTGATCACGGTGAGAAACAGCACTCGTCTCCATTATGCTGGCTTGAGACAAGTCACCGTGCACATTTCTCTTGTAAGTACCGAAAACTAAACGCGAACTTATTCAATTCACGGATGTTACACTTGAAAGTAGTGAGTCCCAGGACGGAAGACTGGTCTAATAAATAACCACCATCACTATGCCTACCACTATTTAATTATGTATATACATTTTAGAAGTAAAACATATGTATTATTACTCGTATATTATATGTGGTTAAGGTCCAATGGCACCAAAGGGCCTGTTAAAGTTACTTTTACGCCGAGGTAACCGTTAAATGTTTACATTTACTCCACACACGTTGCACCATAGCTCGTCGCGCTTGTCATTTTTGACGCTTACTTTAATGCTAACCGTAACCGGCGATTCTTGGCTGGTTAAAGTTAAAGTAATCGTCAAACCATTGCCACTAACGTCAAATGTATGAAAAGAAGCCAAATATGTTTTTCTAATATTTTTTCGGGATCTGCCACCCTTTTAACGATAGCAATATGAATTTACACGATATTGCAACGTGTGTGGAGTAAATGTAAACGTTCAACGGTTACGTCACGGTAAAAAGTAATAGTTAAAGTAACTTTAACGGGCCTTTTGGTGCAAATGGACTTAAGTAAAATCATTGTGATTCCCCATTTGCAACAACTCCCTGTTCTATCGTCTCTGTCTGCCCCTACCCTACGGAATTACCCTGAATATGCTTCCTACATTCTACCTCTTAACTGTACATAATTACAGTAATTACTCTAAGGAAATAAATACATCACAAGTTCATGTGATCTAATTACTCAGTAAACTGGTCACTGCAATTTATATAATAACAAAGATACATGGTGCTCCTTCAGCTAACAAATGTTTATACTAATATTGTAAATGTAAAAGTATGTTTGTTTGTCACCAATCATTCTCAAACGCTCTTCTGAAAGGATCTTGAAGAAATATAACATAATGGTAAATTGTGGGCTAGAATTTAGTTGCATTCCGTCTTAGAAGTTTGATCGATTTTTTCTACCCTTAATGTATATTGTTGTCAAAAATATAGATACTATCTTTTTCAAAATATTAGTACCTAAATTTCCTATAATATACGATTTTATTAATTTTAAAAAATCATGTATTTAAGGATTAAAAAATACACGACGAATAGATAACCTCCTCCTTTTGAAGTCGGTTAAAAAATTTAAAAAGGATTTTTAGTGTAGCTCGGCATATGACGACAACACTCCGTCTGATGTTAAGCTATGGTGCGGTCCATGAAGGTAAAGATCTGCTTGTGTGCTGTCTCCTCCACTATGCCGGCTTGAGAAAACGAATGTGCAAATCCAGGTCGATATTGCACCTTCTCGTTACACATGACGACGATCAAACTAATCATACGAAATTGCGGATAACAGCATGTTTGATGTAATTTAACGCTACTAAATATTTACTTGAACATATTCTCAATTCTACAAAAAAAGTAAACAAAATGGGCATTAGTATTTATGCTGTGAACAGCGATTCGTTGTCCTAGGTCACGCGGCGGCTATAAACCTATATTTCTGTGTCTTCGCGATACTTAATTGCGAAATAATGTATGCGGTCACTTTTTAATAAGATTAAGAATTATATATGTGTATATATAAAACAAGTTTAAAAATTTTAAAATGCATCTTTTCCATCTCTTTTCAGCTCTTCACTGAACTTATTTTTGACTTGACTAAAACTCGACCTGAATGAATGAATTATGTGTAGTGAATATTGCAAGATTTGAACACTTTGACACTGGCAATCTTACAATGCCAATGAAATAAAATATTTATTTATATTTCTAATATTAACCTGTGTTTGGATGAGTAGTTTTCTTTCCGTTTGTTTAGCTTTTATTGTTTATTTTTTCTTTTTTATTGTCAAGTCAAAAATAAGTTCAGTGAAGAGGTGAAAAATAAAACTAGATGAAAAAGATGCGTTTTGAAATTTTTAAACTTGTTTTTTTTTAAAAGTAATAAAGAAAAAATACTTACCATTAATACTAAACACAGCCAAACATTTGTTAAAAATAAATAATGTAAAAAAGAAAATGAAATACATTTTAAAGATTTTTTCTATTAAATAGGACACAGGCACGTGAAGTAGTGACACAAATCTTTATGTGAAGTGGGACATTTGGATGTTTAACAATGTATAATAATGCTGGTTTCCATTGTGAAACTATATACGATACGTTATACATTTTAATTTATGATTTGGCAAACGGATAATGTCTATTACGACGGTCTGCCAGATAGTACCACATCCAAGTGTAGGGTTTGGTAGTAGGTTTGTACAAAGTGTGCCGTGTCAATGGATAGTGCTAAAAAATCGCACTCTAGCTTTACATCGGGCGGAGTATAGTCACGTGTCGAGTTAGTATAAAAATGTAGTTTATCTCCAACTAGGGATCAAAGTAACCGAAAATCGTTTATTATTGTGGCTGTAAAATTAATTTGATGTAATTCAATAATAATTAATTTATTATTTTTATATTCATATATAATGTGTTTTATATGCGGTATTAAATGAGTATTTAGTAAGTACAATGGAAACGGTGTAAGGTCTAGTTTTTACCTCTGACTGGACACGTTCTAACAATATTACAAACTTGTGCAGGCTATAATAATGTTTATCCAAAGTCAAGTTCATATAAATAAGGATCAGTTTCCTTTAAAGTTTATTTGGATTTTGAAACTGTACCTACAGAAAATAATCTAATAAGCATTTGATGCGTTTTAATAAAAAAATATTGATACATAAGATAAATTTAAAAATACTATTTTTATATTTTATGTCCAGTTTTTACATTTAGCACTAAATTTGGACATAACTGTCTAACCTTGACTATTTATGTTTATGAAATTATTAATTGCTTCCCCCTAACTTAGGAATTAGTTTGTTAACTTGAAAAAAAAATCCATTACAAATTGTTAATCTCCTTTTATTATGGCGTTATAATAAATCCCTAATGTTTGCTTCAAATAATTAGTGTATTGCGCGCACAGTCTAGTCAAGTCCCGGTCAAGTCAAAAAAAGCGTTAATAAAATAGCTAGAGGAATCTTTACTAAAAACTCAAATAGAGTTTTGGAGGGAAACGAGCTTAGGAACCTAATAAGGGAATAACTTTATTATACATTTAATTATAAAATATGTTTATCAACAACATCTATATCCATAAACCCAAAACGATTTATGTTTAATAATTTTTTCAGGCGTTATTCTTTCCGTTACACATATTTCATAACTAACACTATTTTAAACTGAAACGAGTATCAACATCGCACGTTAGCATTACAACAAGCGGAACGTACTTTTTAAAGAAGTACCCACTATCTAAATATTTTTAAAATAAACTTATGTATAAGGTAGTTTTAATTCGTCGTTTTCAAACGGTATTTAAGCAAGGTACTGTTCAGACGATCTTTGGAATCTAACCAGGTCACGCGGCAATTTTGATCGATTAAAAATGTCTAAAACGCAGAAAGTATTAAGAAATGTGCTCGAAAATATATCGAAAGCGCTAAATTACAAGAATAGCGTCATTGAAATTATGCCGACGAATTCTGGAGGCGCGAATTTCACTTCAGAAATCTTCAAGGCGAGGATTTTACCCGAAGACGGTGAGATTTTAAAACTTTTCGCTAAAGTCGGTTTTGTAACCGGATCGTTGAGAACGCAGCTGCAGGCGGATCGTAGCTACAGTACTGAGAGGTTCTTTTACACCGATCTGGCTTCGAAATATGAAGAGTTGCAGAAGGAATATAAGGTTCCGGACGATGAAAAGTTCATTATACCGAAGTTTCACGGATTAAATGCGAGTTATGGTGAAGAGACGCTCGTGTTAGAGGATCTGCTCGAAGCAGGTTATCAAATGTACGATAGAAAGAAGCCTGTCGATTGGCACTATGCCTGTATCGCCATCGAGGAGTTGGCTAAACTACACAGCCTGTCCTTCGCGTATCAAAATTACCACCGTGACGATTACAATAGAAACGTGGCTAGATTAGAAATTATATTGACGCAATCATATAAAGAATTGAAGAAAAGTTGGGATAAGATGGTGGAGAAGACGTTGAATACTGTCGATGAAGAGAAACGTGCGAAACTTAAGGCGTTCTTGGAGGATTTTTTGGAAGAGGAGACGATTATGAAGTATTATGGTATTGGAAAGTGGGGCCAAATTGTTCATGGTGATTATACACCCAATAATTTGCTGCATAAAGTTGAAGTAAGTATCATTTTTATTTCTTCTTTTTTAATTCCTTTTTATCCATTTATTTTCATGGATTCATTTTTTTCCATTGCGAGTCTAACAACAAAAGAGGGTAGACAGAGAAATTAGAAACACAGTTTATATAGTTTTTTTTTCAGCCTAAAAAATCTAGTCGCATGCCCAATATCTACATAAATATCTAAAAAATTAATATCTATATTTCAGAATGGCGTAACAACCAAGATAGTCCCAATAGACTATCAGACTCTCCGTCTCGGCTCACCGACGACAGATCTCTTGTACTTCATCTACACCGGCACGGACAAGGAGTTCCGCACGAAACACTTGAAGAATTTAATCGATCATTATTATGAGTCTCTGGGCAAGTACCTCAAATATTATGGTTTGAATCCGGACAGTATTTATTCGAGAGACGACTTCGACGAGGACTACAAGGAGATGTTACCCTTCGGTTTATACAGCACCGTTTTCGTTTTACCAATTGCAATGGTTGACGAGAAAGACGCTCCTAACATGAGGGCTGAGGGGGCTAATTTGACTAATTTGTCAGTCAAAACTAGTGACGAATTTAAAGTTAGATTCAACGATATTGTCGATGAATTTATTATGGATCAAGTTATTTGATTTTTTTATCGGTTTCGGGCTGTTATTGAAATGTAATAAATGAGTTTGGGACATAAGATGAGATCAGAACTAAACGCTCATATTATTGTGTGTTCACTCTCTCTTACATAAGATTAATAATAATAATGTAACCAATATTTCAGTAAAAACACATAAAAATAAAGTTTATTATTTTAATATTCTCATGAATTACATTGATATGCAGCTTGAAATGATCAACTCGTATGAACAGTTGAAACAAAGGTAGTTTGAATTACGCCGTTTAAAAAACAAAAGCGATCCCTGTTAAGTACTAATATTGTTTTTAATTTTTATTTGAAGGATTCTTATGTATTGTTTTTTTTTTACAAAAACAATATTATTGAGTGCTTTATAAAGTACATTTGAGGAGCGACTGAAAATGCTAGACTTACCTTTTGTATTTTAAACGTCGATATTCACTACAATTTAATAAATAATTGTGACCATTTAATTGTTGATGCGATGTTAATTTTATTTTAATTAAATCTTAATTTTTTTCTTTCATTTTATAAAAATAGTTTTAAATTTTGACGTCTGTCCTCTCAGTTTAAATATCCTCAATTATAAACGCTAATAATTTTTAGAAAACTGAGTGTGGCAGTTAATTTTGACTTTTTTCATATTTTTGTTAGTTTTAAGATTTTTCATTGGCATTAATTATATATTATTGGATTTTTATAAATTACTAAAATAATCTTTAATTATTTCTAAAATTATGACACGTAAAAAACGGGAGTTTGGGA
This sequence comes from Tinea pellionella, assembly GCA_948150575.1. Lineage (NCBI taxonomy): Eukaryota > Metazoa > Arthropoda > Insecta > Lepidoptera > Tineidae > Tinea > Tinea pellionella. The sequence goes on along the minus strand of OX411261.1, from coordinate 8,115,542 downwards.
CATTGAGTAATAAATAATTTACGTTTAATTCAATGGTTTGCTATTAATAAGAAATATTACATCTAAAATGAATGAACTTCCCCCGATTTATTTTAGTAATAAATAAAGATCATTTTAGGTACAATATAGTTTAACATTAATTTAAAAATATAATGAAGTGCTTATTATTATTGGAATTTATTAACTAAGCAATTATTTTTGATTGACCCAAATGTATTTTTATTCATAATAATAATAATAAATTGTATTTTATCCATTTTTTAAAAATTAAATTTCAATTTTTATATAATATAATCTAATGACATGTAAAATGGTTTTTTATTTAATCCTTACCTACCTTCATAAATAAATAATAAAATAAAAAACACTTTACTGCACACACAAATAGTACATAGGCGAGCTTAATTCCTTTGGCATTGTCTACCAGCTAACCTTTGTTGGTGTGAGCGGAGATGTCTACAGTGCAATGAAAAAAATAAATAAATATTGACAAAATAAATAGAATAAGCTAATAAATGAAGTATAAAGTAAAAATAAAAGATTCAGTTATTAAATTATAATACATACATATCATATAATATAATATACATAAATATAAAATTGTGTATATATTAATATAAATATAAATATACACAATATAAGTCAGGGAAAGAAAGAAGAGTTAAGATATAACCTTCATATAATCACTTCTAAAACTACTTATTAGAAAAAAAATATTATTATAATGTCTGCATAAATTCTCTAAATTAATAATATATGCTATAAATTCATGAATTTGGATTAAACAATTCCCAATTTACAGAATTCAAAGAAAATATCATTAAATCGTTTATCAAAAGTATCACCACTTTTCAGCACAAATTTCTCTGTACCAGATCTCTCCGCAGAAGTATTCGGTGCATTTTGTGCATCTACCAACACAATTGGAAGTAAATATATAGCTGTATTTAAACCATATGGTAATAAATAATTGTAATCATTATAAAAATCGTCTTTAGGATAACAGTCGTTAGGGTTCAAATTCAAACGACGCAGGAAGGAGGCTAGGTTGTCGTAATAATGTTCTAATAGTTGATCGGTATGCAGTCTTCTGAAGTCACCATCGGTGCCGGTGTATATGAAGTATAGTAAGTCCGTTACTGGGTTACTTATTCTCATTGTTTGATAATCAACTGGTAATAGACTTTTCACTTTTCCATCCTGAAACATGAAGTTTTCTTTAGTTAGTTGTGGTCAATATTTCTCTGCAATTATAATAGCAGTTGTAGCCAAGAAAGAAAAAGAAAGTTCCTTCGATTATGAGCCGGCTAGACCACGGCCGTTCGATTAATTGCTAGTTTTTAAATATTTAGTTTAGTGTGGTACGCAATGGTATTTTTATTATTATTTAATTTTAATTTTTAATCTTTTACAAGAAGCTGATGTGGATCGGTTTGGATGGATCGGCCGTTGTCAAGCGGTAAGACGCGTGAACTCACGATCGATGAGACCCGTGTTCGAACCTCGCTAATTCTGACCGGTACCGATGTAACTTTGTTATATGTTTTTTTGGTAGCTCAGTGCCTATAGGCACTATTAAAGAGTGGTAGGCAGACTGATGATGGTTATTTGTCCTGTCTGCCGTCCTGGGGTAGTACCACCACTTTCGAATGTAACATCTGTGAAGTGACCTTGCCGCGTTTCAGTGTGCATTGTCAATCTAGATGGTACATTCTTTCAAGCCGGCATAGTGGAGGCGACTGCTGCCCGCACAGATTTTTCTGTAGTAGCAGTTGTTTCCATTCATGGACCGCACTCTAGCTTTACATCAAGCGGAGAGTTGTCACATGCCGTGCTACAATAAAAAAAATTATTTTACCACTTCTGATGTACACAAAAACTTACTTGTCTCCTGAACATAATGTTGCTATTCCTATAATCTCCATGTACAATCACGTCATGACGATTTCCAGGGGCGTAATATTTTTGAAAAACTTTATCAAATTGTTCTTTATCAGTGTACTTAATAAACTTTTCTTTGTATTGTTCTGGGACAGAGTTGAACGCTGTTTGTTCAATTTTCTTCCACATAGCTCCAGCACCGGCAGGAGGCACAAGCAAGGCTAATTTATCAAACACTTTTTGGTATTCTTCAGGATGCACAGTTTTGTATGCGAAAGACAATGCGTGCAGTTTAGCCAGCTCTTCGACACTCCTTGAAGCGTATTCCCAATTAATAGGTGTAAATCTATCAAATAAAATATACCCTTGTTCCGTTAGATCTTCAAGCACTAACGTCTCTTCCATATAAGTAGGATTAAAACCGAACATATTTGGAAATCTGAATCGTTCTTCCACAGGTATCCCATTTTGTTCTTGTAATTTTTGATACGCTTTAACCAAGTCGTAGTAAACTATCCTTTCTACTTCAAATAAGTGGTCAGCATTGAATTGTGGTCTGAATGATGGAGCCAATGATGCCACTTTAGCGAACAGTTTCAATGGCTCGTGATTGGTAGATGTTATAACAATTTTGTATATTGCTGATGTGTAATTCGCACCCTCGCTTGTTATTGGTGTGATTAGTGTTTGAGGATCTTTCAAGTTCTCTTCTTTTGCGACTTTTTCAAGGAGTTCTTTTAATATTTCTTCTTGTTTCGCCATTGTTGAGTTATGGATGTTTACTGAAATAATTCTTGTAATGTGATCATTTATAGATCGATGTTAGAGTCTCAATGATGATTATTTTAATATTTATCTATTTATCTGATCATTGGCGACTTCATTTTCAGGAATACCTAATAGTGATAACATAATATATAGAAACAAAAATTATGAGAATTTGCTTATCTTTTTTTCTTTTAGTTTTGTAATGGAGCCAACACTCCGCCCGATGTGAAACTAGAGTGCGATCCATGAATGGAAACAACTGCTACTACAGAGAAATCTCTACGGGCAGCAGTCGCCTCCGCTATGCCGGCTTGTGGAGACGAGCCTGTACCAACTAGATTGATAGTGCCACTACTCTCGTTGTACCTGGCTACTTCAAACTATTCCCGAAACGCGACAAGGGCACTTTACGGGTGTTAAATTCGAAAGTGGTGATACTACCCCAGGACGACAGACTGGACGAATAACCATCATCAGTCTACCTACCACTCTTTAATGAGCGACCAAAGTATATATAACAAAGTTACATTGGTACCAGGCAGAATTAGTGAGGTTCGAACACGGGTCTCATCAATCGTGAGTTCACGCGTCTTACCGCTAGACCACCGCTAAATCAAGTATTCTTTTTAGGTCTGATTGTAATATGTTTGTGTTGTCGTTGTCCTGATACCCACAGCACAGACAGAGCATACTATGTAAAGATCAAAGCACTGTATGTTCATGTATTATATTTATTATTTAACATAATACAACGGTCAATGACACGACACATTCCTCAGTTTATCATCAGCCGTTACGCAGAACGGACGTGTGTAGATACTAATTTGTGTAAGTTGTTTTTTGTTAATAATTATTGCTTTCTATTTTATTATAATCATTACTTGTTATATAATCATAATAAATTACTTAAGCAATCGTAATTTTTTGTTGAACAGTCTGTTTTAAAAACAAATAGTTTTTTTCGATCGTGTACATTCCTCCATGGGAAATTACATCGTTGCATGTCACCCTAAAACTAATAATATCTTATCGTAAAAATTGTAAATGTTTCGCGTTATCATTTGCTAAAACTTCTCTTAGCACATTATATCTACATCACTGATGTAGGTAAAGAGTGGTAGGCTGGTTGAGAGGATGATGGTTATTAGTACCACCACGACCAAGTGGCCAGGTATGACACTGGGTCACTTCACCTATGTTACACTTGAAAGTGGTAGTCAAAAGTTAATTAGTGGAAAATGTTCTTTTTCAGAAACATAATGGAAATATCAAAACCTGAATCAATCCTACGCAAACTACTAAATGACATATTCTCACAAAAGAAATATAAAAGCACCGATTTTAATATTAAAGAATTAAATACGGGAGGTGCTAACTATTCTTCTGTAGTTTATAGTATTTGCATAAAAACAGACGGTGATGAAAGAAGACTGTTCGCTAAAGTAGCAACATGGCCTGAGAGTATACGACTCAAACTAAACTTTGGACCAGCTTTTGGCATTGAAAGATATTTTTACGAAGAAATAATTCCTAAATATAATGGATTACAAGATAAATATGATATTAAAATAGAAAATAGACTTATGTTTCCAAAGTATTATGGTAGTAATCCAAAGGTTATGGAAGAAACTGTAATCTTACAGGATTTGTTGTCTGAAGGCTACGAATTATACGATAGATTTCAGCCAGTCGATTGGGAATATGCTGCTAAGGCTGTAGAGGAAATAGCCAAATTTCATGCTCTGTCTTTCGTTTACAAACATGAATACCCTGAAATCTATGAAAAAGAGAAATCCTTCTTCGATTGGAAGAGAAGTTTTTTCATAAATCTACGTGAACCTTATAGAAATAGTGCTGAAAGTGTTTATGAAATAGTACCGGGGAATTTGACTCGGAGGTTTAAAGATTTTATTGATCATTCACTTTCAGATGAAATGTTTGAGAAGTATTATGGGTTTGGAAAGTGGGGTGTCTTGTTACATGGTGATTATAGATCAAGTAACATTATGTATAAAAACACTTCAGTATGTATGCTTTTTTAATAAGAATCTTATATGAGTTAAATTAGGCAGTGACACGCTAATGACATTATTCTATTTTACAGAAAGGCAAACCTAGTCTGATACCCGTAGACTATCAGAACCTTCATCAGGGCTCTCCATCAACAGATCTCTTCTACCTTATCTACACAGCAACAGACGCGAATTTCCGAAGAAACCATCTAAATGATCTCTTAAATCATTATTATGATACGCTATCGGGGTTCCTGAAACTGATGAATCTAGATCCAGATATAGTATTTTCTAGAAAAGATTTTGATGCTGATTGTGAAGATAATAAGAGTTACGGTTTGGTTGTGGCTTCATTTTTACTGCCTGTCGTGTTAGTTGATGTGGATAGTGCACCAGCTATAGATGGGGAAGGTGCTGAGTTGGCAGATGTTAAATTCCGGCTCGGGAAAAAGTTTAAGGATAGATTCTTACCCATTCTCGATGAATTTGTTAATCTAGGTGTACTATAATAAAAAACAGAAACTACCGGCGGAAATAAAATAAGGTTACTTTATTAATATACTAAAATATACTAATTTTCTTGCTTAGTTTAGTTCTAAACCTAACCGTTCTGTACCTAACAGTACAGTAATCTACACAACTATATAGCAATTAATATAATATTGTTTACCAGTTGTCAATATACTCGTATAACCGAGTTACTTTTTTACGATAATAATAAATTATTATACACAAAAAAAATAATTACTGCAAGTAAAAGTAGCATTCGTTATATTGGCTTCATCTTGAATCTACTGGCTGACAGAATCAGGTTACTTCCGAGTTGCTGTTAAAGCACGTATAAACTCTCGTCCTTAGGACGAATTTGCATCGGGCTTATTTTGTATGTAAATTTGTAATTTCAGCTGGCAACACCACTGTAGGATTAGGAAACAGCATAATATAATACACAATAATAACTACAAGAAATTTGTAATTATATTTAGACATTTATTTATACAATTTTTCATGTGATTGTGTTTACATTCTAAGTAAATATCTACTCTTTTAGTTTTCTTCTATAATTTAATTAAACTACACAATACCAATTTGAGAAAACTCGTTAAGTATAGATGGATATCGTTCTTTGTATTCATCACTGAGTTTAACGCTAAACAATGTTATATCAGCATCTTTATCGTCCATTTTAGGAGCATCTTTACATGAGACTAGAACAACTGGTAAACAGAATGTTGCTGTGAACAGCCCGAATGGGAGCATTTCGTTATATTCCTTATCGAATGCATCTCTAGAAAATATTATGTTAGAATCTAGACCCATTTGTTTGATTGAATGAGCTAAACTAGCATAATAGACGTCTATGAGATTCTGTAGATGGTGTTTTCTGAAATACCCGTTGGTTCCTGTGAAGATGAAGTAGAGGAGATCTGTTGTTGGTGAACCAAAGTGTAATGTTTGATAGTCGACAGGAACTAGACTTGTTACTTTACCATTCTGAAAATTTAATACCAATTTAAATTAACATCATTAAGATCTTTTTGTAAATACAATTAGTTCGTAATTATTACATTACATACATACATACATACACACATAGAATTCCCTGGCGTCAAATAAAGATACACTGTATTATAAATATCAGGACAGGCGCATTTATAACCCGTTAACCGTAATTATTCTTTTAATTTCATATTTATAATAGTTATTACAAATTATCAAATATTACAAATGAATATTTGTTTCGTCTGAAACTCAAACCTGGGTGCTCCGTGAAAAAAATTTGGCGCGATAACCACTGCGTCACAGAGGCCGTCAAAATATTTTGTCGTTAAATTTCTGAGATGGTCCTATTTCTAAATTTAGAAATTTGTTTTATTATTATTGTATTTACGCAAGTGTAAAATAATTTTACAATATTCCACTAAATAAATAAATTGTAAATGTAACTCCAAGTTAAATTAAATTAAAAGAAAATATTGATTTTGCGATAAATAGCCGCGGGTTCGGTTCCGCTCATAAATGTAAGTTTACTTTATATTAACTCACCTTAGATCTCTTATGCATAATATTGCTAGCTCTATAATCTCCATGTACCAACACTCCATTGTCACCAGGCCCAAAATATTTCCTAAACATTTCCTTTGTCAGCTGTTCATTCACGAATTTCTTAAATCTTAATTTCATGTTATCTGGTACTATTTCATAAACATTTTTAGAAGTACCTCTAAAAACTTGGAGCATGTTTAAAAATACATTTTTTCTCCAATCAAACGTTATTAAATTCTCCACATGAGCCTTTGGATTTTCGTGTCTATGTACAAAAGACAGGGCGTGGAATTTAGCTAATTCTTCAACTCCTTTTGACGCGTACTCCCAATCCATGGTTTCGAATCTATCATGTAAAACATAACCTTTAGCAGTAAGGTCTTCTAATACCACCGCTTCGTTTAGAGCAGCAGAATTGCAACCGTAAAACTTAGACATTAGAAATCTATTTTCTCTCCTAATGTTGTATTTATTTTGTAATGATTCATAAGCTGGAGCGACTTTTGTGTAGAAACATTGTTCAACTTCAAATGCTGCGTTGGAGTTCATTCCTGTGCGTACGTTTTCTGGCCAAGTAGCGACTTTAGCAAATAATCTAACATCGTCTCCCTGATTTCCTTCATCATCTTGTTTAACTTTAACCACGGCTTTATAAAGAGTCGATGAATAATTAGCTCCGTCAGTGGATATATTATCAATTACTATATCATTTTTATTGCTAATTTTATCAGAAAATATATTTTGTAGTAAATTGTGCAGAGTCTCTTTCGGTCTAGACATTTTTCAATCACTGAAATTAAAATATTAATTATAATTTTTATTGTACTTGTGATTTTTTTATTTCTTGTTAATTTAATTTGTGTAGTTTTGTATTTATTTCATAGTAAATAGTTAATAAATAATATTACATCTGCAAATTAAAAATAATTTATTATATTAATAAAAAATATTACTTGCCTTCTACTACAACACAAATAAAAGTAATATTAAATAAAAGCTTATATTTCTTTCTATACAAGTATATTTTATATCTAGTTTTTTTTATTATAAAATATATATTATAAAGAACTTGAAAATGTTTTCAAAAGCACTACAACGCCAATGCCAGAACGAAACATAAATATAGTTAATGAACAATGAATCTGATTTTAAAACCTTTTTAAAATAAACAATAAATGATCAATATAGTTTAAAAATTGAAATACACTTGTATAAATAATAGTATAATATTAAAAAGTTTTTTACATATTCATTTTTACATTTTGTGTTTTATTGTTTTTTAAATATCTACTACTAACTGTTATACTACTTTAAATAAGTTTTAACTTTAACTAAATTTATAATATACCAAGATCAACGAAAGATTGAAGAATCGGAAGATATCTATCAATGAATTTTTGACTTATTTTAACAGCAAAACTTGATAATTCCGTCAATTTATCATTTGCTGTAGGCGCATCGTTTACATCGACCAAAACAATTGGTAATAATGATGTAGCCATTAGTAAACCATATGGCAGCATCTCTTTATAATCTTCATCAAAATCTTTCCTTGAAAATGTCGTTTCAGGATCCATGTTCATAGTTTTTAGCCACCTGGATAAGGTGTTATAATACAAGTCGAGAATGCTGTCAAGATGCTTTACTCTGAACTCCTCATCAATGCCATTATATAAAAGATACATCAGGTCCGCGGATGGCGAACTGAAGTGTAACATTTGATAATCTACAGGGATCAAACTTGTGACCTTTCCGTCCTGAAAGTAAAATTGTTCATAATTTAGTTAGAACGACTCTATGTACAGGTAAAACAGGCAATTAATGTCAAAATTACCTTAGATCTTTTATACATAATATTACTAGCTCTATAATCTCCATGTGTAAACACTCTCCACTTTCCAAGACCATAGTATTTCCAAAAGACTTCATCTGACAATTGTTCTTCAATGAATTTATATAATCTTTCCTTCATATCACGCGGCACTACTTCGAAAACATTTTTAGATAAATTTCTGATCATATCTTTGAATTGTAAATTATATTTTGTTCTCGCTGTCCAATCGTACTTTTTAACATTGTATGCATACATTTCTGGATAATCTTTCTTATGAACAAACGATAATGCATGGAACTTAGCTATTTGTATCACAGCGTTCGCAGTAATATCCCAATCCATAGGTTCAAATCTGTCGTATAGAGTATATCCTTTGGCTTCGAGATCTTCTAGAACCACAGTCTCTTCTAGAGGCTTAGGATTGACTGCGTAAAGTTTGCATGTAAGAAATCTGTCCTCAGGTGCAATATTATATTTATCTTGTAACGCTTCGTATATTGGTACCATTTTAGTGTAGAAATATTGCTCAATTTCGTATGCAAAATCGCAGTCTAATGCGCGTCGGATCGATTCTGGCCAAGACGCTACTTTAGCAAACAGCTGCAAATCATCTTTACCACTTATAGACTTTACATTTATCTTGAAAATGGCGGATGAATAATTAGCACCAGATGTTGAAAACTCCTTGATATCTATTTCGTTAGTTTTATATTTTCCATCTGTGAATGTGTTTTTTAATAATTTTAAAAGTGTTTCATTTAATTTCGCCATTTTGTTCGTCTGAAAATTTGATTATAATTAGGTTAAATACTACCCTGGTGCCGATATAGCGACAGCGATCGCGATCGATCGGGTCCATTGTATACTGCGGTTACCCAGTCGTTAGATCGTTAGAGCTTCGACGCTCATGGCCCTCCACTGTGCTCGCCATCAGGCCAGCTGAGCTTGTCGTGCTATTAAAAAAAAAAGATATACTCACGTGACACTTTTTTCTGGCTGATGTCGAGTAAGAAGTGTGTGAGTGAAGTGAAGTGTTTCTGGTTTGAACGACTTGCGATCAGTGAATAACTTTTATCCTTATCATCGAGTATGTCACATGTTGCTGTTGGTAATAGAGAATAATCATGATATTATGTTTGAAAAATAAAGTGCGTAGACTTTTATTAGAAAAACTATATTATGACGTTCAGGAATATTTCTCCGACAATTTTTCATTAAATTAATTTTTGCATTTTGATGTTTGTGATTACTGCATGAATGTATTGTGTTATCATGTTATTATTATTTTCATTATGACATTTTTATATTATATAACAATTATTATTAAAATTTAAATATTTGTACACCTTTATGGTAGATTTTGCGGACAAAAATTATGTTACTATATTTAATTATGCAAACCAAAATCCTACAAATAAATTATTATTATTATTATTATTATTATTATTATTGAATGATGTGTATATAGTTGAGATACATCGTCTTAATAGTAATATGTTTGTTTTGGTTATTTTATTATACAACATTTTATTTATTTATTAGAGAAATACTATCAGTTTTCTTTTTCACAATTTTTTAGCCAATAGGAACTCGTTTCCGCAAAAATAATAATTGCGTAATTTGAGAATCCAACCCCATTTGAGATAGCAAAACAAAATATTTCAAAAATAAATACTAAAGAACTATCATTTGGCATTTTCGATTTTATCGCTTCCCCCACTTTTTAAGAAAATATTTTTGGTAATAATAAGTAGGTAATTAAAAATTTAATTGTCATGCTGATAATATTCGTTTATAAGATAAGATATTGTATAAAAATCCAGATAAATTTATTATTAATAGTTATTCTTTATGTAATTTATTATTACTTTTAAAATTAATTGCATATATATATAATATTAAGAAAGTAACGTTGCTTGATCAACATTTATGTCGATTATAATCAATATAATAATATAATATTTATAAAATCTATTCACAAGTGTGGCAGAGTGTATTATTTATGGCAGCTGATAATGCTAAATCTTTACATAACTCCCTCACAATGTCCAATTACAGGAAAATATTAAATAAAGTTGATAGGGCTTTGACAAGAGCTTTTCTAAAGGATTAAGTACCTATTTGGAAGATGGTCTGTGTTGGCACATGGTGAATGGAGATGATACAAGCAAGATAGCAGATAAAACAAATTCCTACATAATTTTATACTAAAACAAACATTTACTTTGCATTGTCAAGGTTCTTATTATTATGATTATTATCATGTACTACAAATTCCATTAAAATATGTTTGAAGATTTTTAGACTGATGATGCTTAGCTTTCTTTTTTCAGTGTAGCAATGCTACACTAGTTAACGTGCAGTCGAAAGTGGCGCTACTGTCTCAGGACCACAAATTCAGCATCATTAGTCTGCCTACCAGCTTTTTAATTAAGACAGGGATATATGTGAACTGTGCTGGAACTGAAGGGGATTAGAAAAAAAATTAACCCGTAACGGAATTATCTTTAAAAATATGTCAATCTACACTATATAAAATATGTCCTCTTCATTTAAAAAAAATGTTTTAAATATCATTAATATCCATGCAAAGTAACCCCTGTTTTAGAAATATAAAACCATTTTTCTTCTAAACTATTAATAGCTAGGTTTTTTTTATTTTCATCATGATAGGTATTAGACAATCTAGGAAACCCTAGTTTGAACCCAGGAAATCTTCGGTTTATTTTTTTAAATAACTTTTTAAATTATTTTTATCATTTTTTTTTTACATAAATCGACACACAATCGCGTGAGCTACTCATCTGTCGCCCAATCAGCGTGAGACGAGCAAGGTCAATCGAGCAAGGTCAACGGCGTATATCCAGCTCCTAATAGTTGTATCTATTATATGATACAGTTATATTCTTTCGAAAGCGAGACGCAGGTTCATGCCTTTAGACTACAGTGTTAACTACACTCATTTCAGAATAGATTCATATGAATCTACAACACTCAGGCTAAATTCCTGAAATATTTTAAAATAGAGCCTGAAAAAGTTTTTTCAATGCAAAATTTCGACGAAGACTTCAAAGATAAATGTGGCCATGAATTGTGAAAGAATTGTTCGATGGAAAACTTTAAAACAATTTTTTGGATACAGATGATTCACATGATAAGATAATTTAATGTTAAATATATTAAAAACTGTATTTATTTATGTGATTATTATATTGTTGTTTATCGGTTAGAATTACACTAACAATGATAATATTTATTTTATGATAGTAATTATGATATAATAAGATGATAAAAATGTATATATTAACAAACAGTATAGTCTAATACGTAAAACGAAGAGGACTAAGAAAATGGGTGACTTAAAAGAGATTCTTAAGAAAACATTGAAACAAATTGCTACGCAAGAAAATATCAAGGAATATGATGTTGAAATAAAAGAGCTATCGACAGAAGGGGCTAATTACACTTCAGCAATATTTAGTGCGCAAATTATATCGCAAAATCAACCAAGTTTAGATCTCTTCGCTAAAGTTGCATGCATATCCAAAAAGATGCGAGAACAGATGAAAACTGACGTGATATTTTCAACTGAAAGATATGTTTATCACGATTTGGCACGAATATACAACGATATACAGGAGAAGTTCAAGGTGCCTGAACAAGAATGGTTCAAATTTCCCAAATTTTATGCGAGTAATGCTAATGAGATGGAGGAAACTATAGTTCTAGAGAATTTGGTATCACAGGGCTATACGATGTACGACAGATTCAAGCCTCTCAGTTGGGATTTTGCCGCTAAAGCTGTCGAGGAACTGGCTAAGTTCCACGCGCTATCATTCGCCTTTCAAAAATACTATCCAGAAGAATTTCCAACGACTGATTCCAAATTTAATTTCGCTCTTGCAGTGGATCAAGAAGTAATGAAAACAGCATTCGAACATATGGCGGGCGCTGCTTATCCTGTAGTCAATGAGAGTGTAGGGACTCGGTTGCGACAATTCGTAGCGAACCTGTGGACAGATGAAATGTTTAAGAAGCATTATGGGCCTGCAAAACGATCAGTGTTAGCTCACGGTGACTATAGAGCCAGTAATATTTTATTTAAGCGTCAAGTAAGTTTATTGTTCTTTTAATGCAGTGCATCGATGTAACGGTTGCGATGTAAATTTTACATTTATTCACTTAAAATATTAAGTTCCCTTTCTCAAAACTAGAATACTCTGTTCGATGGGTATCAGGACTGAAACAACAACTTATAATATATTAATAAATATTTAACCTGCGTATTTGTAACTAGCTGTCGAATTTACTCGCATTTATGTCTATTTCAGGCTGGCAAAGTAAAAGGTTTGGTACCAGTAGACTATCAGACAGTACGGCTAGCATCTCCATCTACAGACCTTTTATACTTAATCTACAGCGGCACAGATGAGGAGTTCAGAAGAATACACTTAAAACACCTCCTAGACCGTTATTATGAAACTCTCTCCAAGTTTCTAATATTGTTTGATATGGATCCTGAAGCTGTCTTCTCCAGGGATGATTTTGATGAAGATTTCGTGGAGTATTTAGGTTATGGATTAACTACTGCAATATTTCTTCTACCTATAGTGATGGTCGATCCATCTAATGCCCCAAAAATGGATGATCAAAGTGCAGATTTGTCCAGTTTTGCTGTGACTGGTACTGAAGCATTTAAAAAGAGATTTATACCCATAATTAATGAATTCATCGATTTAGGTTTATTGTAGAATAATTTTACTTGTAAATAAATATTTTGTGTTTCTCAGCTGCTTTTATTCAGGAGTTTAAATTGTATGAATAAGTTCATATAGTTGAATTTGCGCCTACATTTTATGAGCGATCATTTTGACCTAATTTTGTTTAGTGCCATCTAGCGTGAGAATCGTACAACAATTAAACTCCGTCGATCAGGGCTAGAGGTCGCTAGTTTTATATGCCGATAAGATTATTATTTTGGACTGCAAAATAAAACGACCTATATTTTCTATAAAATTATAATTTAATGTTATTATTTCCTAATTCATTAAACACATTTACAAGGTCTGAATGACAATTCGTAATTATGATAAACTGATAATAATATTGATAAATTTCTAGTACGTGAATAAATAGCATGATTCCATATCACTAGATTAGTAGTTTACGGATGTTGAGTATTATTAGTTGTTATTCAGTGACGTTAAAAAGTATCCACAATGGGGAATCCTGAAGAAATACTCAAGAAAACATTAACAGAAATAGCAACTAAGGAAGGACTAAACAACTACCAGTTTTCGATTAAAGAACTGTCCACAGAAGGCGCTAATTACAGTTCACGCATCTATAGTGCGAGAATAGTAGCTCCAGAAAAACCTGATATCAAATTATTCGCGAAAGTAGCATCAGTGGCGGAGAATTTGAGGGCACAAATAAATGCTGATGAATTTTACGCAAAGGAAGGTTACGTATACAACGACCTAATGAAAATATACAATGATATACAAGAGAAATATAACGTGCCCAAGGAAGATAGATTTATATTTCCTAAATTTTACGGTTGTAATGCCGTACATTTAGAAGAGACTATAGTTTTAGAGAACTTAACTGAAGAACGTTATACTATGTACGATAGATTCAAATCTGTAACTTGGGAATATGCTTCTAAGGCTATCGAAGAGTTAGCGAAATTCCACGCACTGTCTTTCGCTTTTCAGAACCAACAACCTGACTCATTCCCAAGCACCGAATCCAGTTTTAACATGACAAATTCCATGCCTTTCGATGACTTCGCAGTTTTTAGACAAATGGTGAACGTATTATACAATTGCGTGGATGACAGTTTAAAGGAACGGTTAAAGAAATTTGTGGATAATAATTTCAATAAACAAATGACGGCAAAATATTACGGACCAGGGAAATGGACTGTATTAGCTCATGGCGATTATAGACCAAGCAACATTATGTTTAAACGGCAGGTCTGTATTTTAACTGTTTATCTTATAGGCTTGATAAAAAATAAATTATATTAATATATTAATTTTTATATACTTTCAGGGTGGTAAAATAAAAAGTCTGATACCAGTCGACTATCAAACGGTTCGACTATCTTCTCCATCTACGGACATATTGTACTTTGTTTACTGTGGCACTGATAAGGAGTTCAGAAAAGTTCACCTTAAACAACTTCTGGACCACTATTATAGTACTCTCTCTAAGTTCCTGACCATGTTTAAAATGGATCCGGAGGTCGTGTTTTCAAGGAGAGACTTCGATGAAGAATTTAAGGACATGCAACCTTATGGTTTACTTACGACATTGTTTTTATTGCCAATGGTGTTAGTGGATCCAGCTAATGCGCCAAAAATGGATGCAGCGGGTGCTGACATGCAAAACTTCACGATAGCACCTACAGAAGCCTTTAAAACCCGATTTCTGCCCACCCTCGAAGAGTTTATGAAATTGGGTATCTTGTAAATATTTCGTGTAATCTAAGTGTTGTATGTACCCATGTACAAATAAAAGTTATGCTTTTTTATTAAGCATGTATAACAATTGTATTTTATTTTATTAATTTAAAACAAAAACAAAATATTTTATTCTTAATTCTTCTCTCCAAATTGCAGCCAAATTTGAAAAATATGCTTTGTTATTTATGAAATAATACCCCAGTTGATGAACTCTTGTAAAACAGGCAAAAATCTTTTATGAAAGCCTTCGGATTGTTTTATATCATTATCCACTATCTTATTCGTCGCTCTTCCATCGGGGCCATAGTTTCCTTCGGTCAACAAAATAGGGAGTAACGATAGCGATGTGCTCAATCCGTATCCAATTTTATCTTTAAATTCCTCATCGAATTCCTTTCTTGAGAAGGTCTCTTCAGGGTCTAAGTTGAATTCAGTAAAGAAACTGGCTAAAGTATCGTAGTATTTGTCGAGAAGTAACCTTAAGTAGATTCTGCGGAACTCGACGTCTGTACCACTGAATATGAAGTATATGAGGTCCACACAAGGAGATCCCAGATGTATTGCTTGATAATCTACAGGAATCAAGTGTTTGATTTCGCCATTCTGAAAGTAATAATAAGATGCATATAGTTTTGACGATCTTAAGTGAGAGAGTATAGTGGATAGATATTAGATAACATGTATTTAATAAAGTAATTACTTGTTAAAAGATTGGGTGTTGTTTTTGTTAGTCAATTTGAGGTCACAGGGCATTGTATATTATGTATTGTATTTATAATAACTGCACTTATCTCACCTGTCGTTTAAACATGATGTTGCTCGGTCTATAATCTCCATGAACAATAAATCCCCATTTTGACATTCCATAATATTTCACAAACTCCTCCTTCTCCCAATGATCGTTTATAAATTGCTGTAATCGTGGCCTAAACTGTTTTGGTGCGAGTTTAATACCAACTTCTGCCATTTCTTTATATGTCCTCTTCATCATTTCATACATGTCATCCATAAGAGTGTCCTGAGTCCATTGTTTCAAATCACGTGCGTAGTCTTCGGGAAATTCATGCTTAAATGCAATAGAGAGAGCGTGAAACTTCGCTAATTCCTCCACAGCCTTCGTAGCGTATTCAAAAGTAACGGGCTTCAATGTATCATACATAGAATATCCGTGGGCTGTCAAATCTTCTAGAATAAGGGCTTCTTCGTTGTCCACTAAACTGCTAGCATAGTATTTAGGAAATATGAAGCGTTCTTCTCTATCTATGTCATATTTTTCTTGTAAGATTTCGTATGTTGGTAAAATTTTAGTGTAAGCGTTGATTTCTGCTTCATAAACGTGATTGATTGGCACATGTTGTCTATAAGTTTCAGGTAGATTAGCTACTTTTGCGAATAGCTTCAAATCTGTCTTACCAGCTGTAATGAGCGATGCCTTGTATAATACAGATTGACAATTAGCACCCTCTGTACTTACTGGCTTTGAATCTATTCTGCAATTGCTTAATTTCTCTTCTTCGGCAACTTTTTCCAATATATTTATTAAAACATCTTCTGCCTGCTCCATGTTTGCGTCAAACGTATGTCTTTAACTAAAGTAAAATGGATTCGATTATAATACCTTCTTATTAGATACGTTTTATACGTCATGACGTTGGGACTAACTAGTAAAACTCACTTTGTTTTTATACATGGTTTATTCGCTTATTAATACTACTTAATTTAAATATATATTTTTAACAATTATCTTAAATTAGCAGTCTGGGATAGTGCCTAAGGACCTGAGGAAAGAAGAGTGTACCGTTTGTCAACCAGGATGATGCAAATTCTTCTCCTCAAGTAGCCTTAGCAGAGGCAACTGCTTCCTACAGACATTTCTTTGTTGTAGCAATTGTTAGGAAAATCGCAAATTGACAAAAATATACGAGTTACTACCACTTTCACGTATTTCACGTATATTAATTAATCTAAATGGAATTTATAATTATCTATTTACTTAAATCCTTCTGATACAATGTCAACTTACGTAGGATTAATTGCATTGCGTTATGTAATGTGATACTCGTATATATACAAATACACATAGTATTTTCTGTATAGTTGCTGTGATTCATTATTTGGATAAGATATAGCAAGAAATACAGCTGTATGGGCTTTGTTCCTTTTGCTTTCCCAGAATGAGAGAACATAATTTAAAAAAAAAAGAAAAAAAAGTAAAGATAAAAGATAAGATATTATTTTTATTATTATTGAAATCATAGAGATATATACTAGAGGTGCAAACTCCATACATCTGACATAAAAAAATCGTAGACTTGCTGTCAAGCCAAATACTAACTGACAGAGAACCTTAACGTGGCTGTGGCCATGTTTTGTCTCGCGTCACATTAGAAGCGTTATTGCACATCTAGTTGTGTGTATCATTGATTGAAATTAGAGCATTTTTTATTGTTAAACCGAAAGGACTTTTGCGCACTCCACTTTGAATGGCTTCCTTGCCCACTACGCTACTGGAAGGAATCACAAACTGTGGTTGTCTGGCGCCTTAAAATTTTACCAATTTCAAATAATAGAAACTGTTAGAGCAAAATTAACTTTTTTAGGCACTCTCAGATTTGCAGGCGTTTGGAGACGGATGGATGACCTTGCTTAAATATGACGTCAAACACAGAATCAAATGTTATGATTAATTAATAGCATAATTATCGATAAAAACTAATAAAAGGAAACCTAGATATTATTTGTAAATATTGCTAGTAATGCTTAAATAACAAAAAAATAAATAAACACAATTCAATCTTAGGTTATCGAGCACTCATTATGACTCGTGTTATTTTTTTAATTATTGTAGCTCGGCATATGACAACACTCCGCCTGATGTAAAGCTAGAGTGCGGTCCATGAGTGGAAACAACTGCTACCCCAGAGAAATGAATGCTATCTGGTTGTAGTTTATAGATTTAACACTAACCTACTAATACAAGACCTTAAAACATAAGAGTAGACAGATCCTCTATGATTAAAGCATTACTGTAGTACCACCACTTTCAAATGTAATACCCGTCAAGGTTAAACATCTAGTTGCAGTTTTGATATAGCCGGATGAACCCTGTGAGCCAAGGCCAAGTCAACATAGAGGAGGCGACCGCTTCCTGCAGACATTTCTGGTAGCAGTTGTCTGTGCTCATAGAAAGCATTCGGTTACCTACGTTGGGGAACTGAAAACGTAAAACACAACAAAGGAGAATGTCCATTTTTGGGCCCACTTGATACCTAATAGTTTAGTAACAAGTGGGCTCAAAAATATTCTAAAATGAATTCTTATTTTTTTATTAATTATATCAACACATCACTTACCAATCAATAGACAATGTTTAATTACATAAAAAAACACATATCAATATTAAAGCATTTAAAATAATAATAACCTCAAATATTGCTTCAGAAAACATTTAATAACTCTAATAAGTTACCTGGGTGAAAAAAATTTAAACTGATTAGTAATAAGTACGTACTTTCTGCAAAATTAACTAAAAGTCGACAAACTCGAGAAAAAATTGTGGGCACATTTTTCTTAGGTGAATGGGCACTCTCCTTTATTATACTTGATATTATTTCCACAACAACCAGATGATAATCAACGAATTAATAAAACAATAATCAGATTAAAGAAGGACACAAAATTACTGATAAATGACAACAACTCTATCGCGACGTCGACGGATATTCAATCAGGCCACTGAGTTACACGCACACAAGGGAGACGAGTGGACGAGTAGACGACGACATGGAGACGCCCGAACAATTATTTATTAAAACTCTACACGAGATAGCTGTTGAACAAAAATTAGATTCGTACGAGATAAATATAAAACCGATAAGCAGTGGAGGTGCTAACTTTATGTCTTTAAATTATTTGGGAACAATTAAATCTTCGAATAAACCAGAATTAAATCTATTTTGCAAGATCGCCGTAGTACCGGAAGTATTGAGAAAAGAAGTACCAGTCGAACTGATGTATGCAGCTGAAGTGAACATCTACACTAGACTCGCACCAGCGTGTGATGCACTGCAAGAGAAATATGGTGTTCCTAAAAAAGAGAGATTTCGTTTCGCTAAATACTACGCTAGCAGTCTAGAAATGAATAAAGAAATATTAGTGTTGGAGAATCTTGTCGCACAAGGATTTTCAATGTTTGATCGTTTTAAATCTATTAATTGGGAATATGCGTCTAAAGTTGTCGAGGAATTGGCTAAATTTCACGCTCTATCGCTCGTTTTTAAAGAAAAATATCCAGAAGAATATGATATTATTTCGCAGAAGGGCGTTTATGAGAAAATGCTCGATATGATGTACGACGCTATGAAAACACCTTTCTTAAAGATGGCTCACGGTAGTATGTCTGTCGTGTCCGATGATATGAAAGTACGTTTGCAAAAATTCATTGATGAAAGTTGGTCTAAGGAAATGTTTATGAAGTACTATGGACCTACAAAGTGGGGTTTCTTAGCTCACAGTGATTTTAGAGCTAGCAACATCATGTTTAAACGAGAGGTACGTTTTTTTATTACCAGTATTTACTCGCAGGTGAGGAATCTTCTGAATCTGCTTCTGAATCATTTCAATAGCAGGAATTTCGACGCGATCACGTAAATGCTGTATAGATTAGTGACCAAGTAAGAGGTTGCATTTACGCCGAGACAGGGTAACGCGATATCTCGCCACCAGTCAGACAATGTTATTTTGATCGCCGCGTTTAAACGAAACGATCCTATCGGTGGAGAGCACTCGCGTTACGCCGTCACGGCGTAAATGCAACCTCGTACTCGGCCCACAGAGCATCCGTGCGAAATGCAGAAGACGTGACGCCTGGGTCTAATCTCAGGGTTCTTTTATGCTACTAATTTAATGTTAACAACTCTAATAAGCATTTAAAATGTGATGAAAAAATCGTTGTACCTATACGTTTTTTAAAATTCAATAATTAACTGGAATGGAAGTGGTATTAATTCGTTTTTATTAATTTTAGGGTGGAAAAGTGAAACATCTAATACCAATAGACTATCAAGGTGTCCACATCGGTTCTCCCGTTATAGACTTACTCTACTTCATTTACGCTGGATCTGACGAACATTTCCGCAGAGTTCATCTCAAGTCATTACTCAACCATTATTACAATACATTTTCAGAATTCCTGAAATATTTTAATATTAATGCTGATAATGTCTTTTCGAGGAAAGAATTTGATGAAGAATATAGAAATATGTTAGGTTATGCATTGACGACAGCGATGTCTATTCTACCGACTGTTCTGGCCGAGGGTGATGAGATACCGAACTTGGAAACTGATGGCATCGCTGGCTTTGCTATCAAACCGAATCAACAATTTGTTAAACGTTTTATGCCTATTTTGAACGAATTCATGGCTATGGGTGTCTTGTGATTTTGTGTTTTATTGTTTTTATTTATTACCTACCCAATTACTATTACAAACTATAAATTAATTTTTAAAAGAGATTTTAGACGACTTACTATCGCTTTGATTTTGAGTATTTCAATCTGACGGCTTCTGAAAGCTTTGCAACTATTACAACCGCGGCTTTAGGCGAACTTTCGCCACTTTATGTTGGGCTAATCAAAACAAACGCAATACTCCTCATTTAGATGCATGAACGCAGTATTTCTACACTTTATTTATTTATAAGAAATTAATAAACTTATTGAATCACGTGCGTATATGCATATATTTTATTTGTACGTCGCAACTCCAATGTTTTCTTCGTTAAAAGGCAAGGTCTTTTGGTATGACTCGGTTCCTAATTCTATATTAATAAAAAATGGTTCTAGGTATCAATCATTGGAGTTTTAAATTCTCCTTGCCAGCTATGTGTTTAATTTCTGTTGAAAATTCTGAGATGAAGGATAATTGCCTTGATTGTCTTGCGCTTGCTTTGTCTGATTTTTGCGTTAAAGCATAAGTTAAGGGTTTATGGTCTGTATAACATGTAAAGATACATCCTTCTAGCATGTGTCGAAAGTGTTTAATAGTAGAATAAATTGCCAACAATTCACGATCATAAGTAGAATACTTTCCTTCCGTCGGAGTAAGTTTCCTGGAAAAGAAACCTAGTGGTTGCAACTTTTTGTTTACCATTTGGTGTAAAACTCCTCCTATGGCAGTATCTGATGCATCAGTATGAAGAGTGAGTGGAGCGTTAGGAAATGGATGACTGAGAGTGACAGTGTTACTAACTGCATTTCTGGTGTCTTCAAATGCTTTTTCTTGTTCTGATGTCCATGCTATTTTGGAATGTTTCGGCCCTGTGATGCTGTTAAGAGATGCTTGTATTTTAGCACAATGTGGAATAAATCTTCTATAAAAATTTACCATTCCAAGAAAACGTCTTAATTCATCTATAGTTTTGGGTTTGTTGAAGTTTTTGATAACTTGTAACTTACTTTCTAACGGCTTGATTCCCTGAGAAGATATAGTATGGCCCAAATAGGTTATTTCAGTTTGTGCAAAAGTACATTTAGCTTGATTTAATGCTATGCCATAATTTTGTATACGTATCAAGACTTTTTCTAAATCCGTAATATGTGTGTCAAAATCTTTAGATGCAACCAGAATGTCATCAACATATGCAAAACAACAATCTAATCCTTGTAAGACTTCATTAATAAATCTTTGAAAAGTCTGGGCTGCATTACGAAGACCATATGGCATGAATGGAAATTCGAATAAACCAAAAGGAGTGTTTATAGCGGTTTTTGATATGTGCTCTGGCGCAATTGGAATTTGCTGATAAGCTCTGATGAGGTCCAATTTAGTAAATATATGCTTGCCATAAAGAAGAGAAGTGCAATCTTGAATATTTGGTAATGGATATCTGTCTGGAATGGTTACGTTGTTAAGTTGTCGATAGTCTCCACAAGGTCTCCATTCTCCATTAGGTTTAGGAACCATGTGCAATGGATTAGCCCAAGGGCTGTTAGATGGTCTGCAAAGTCCTAAATTTTGCATGTTTTCAAAAACCTCCTTAGCTACTTTAAATTTATCAGGTGCTAGGCGTCGTGGTTTACAATATATTGGGTTTCCGAGTGTCTCTATCTTATGTTTTGTTGTATGTCTGACTGCTGAAATATCTTGTTTACCATTTTGCAAGGTTGAGTTATATTTTTTTAATAGCGCAGCAATTGGGTCATTTGGGTTGATTACACTGACAGTTGGGAATTGAAAATCGTCATCTTGATAAAGTTGTCCTTTTGAAGATAAAAAGGTATTGCGGTCTATAAGTTTTCCAGCGTTTAAGTCCACAATTAGGTTGAAATGTTTGAGGAAATCAGATCCAATGATAGGTTTTTTAACATCTGCTATTGTGAATTGATAGTTGAATTTCCTTCCGAGGCCAAAATCGAGTGTTAATAATCGATCTCCATACGTTTTGATTTGTGTATTATTAGCGGCAAATAATGTTTGATTTGATGTTCCTTTTGCCTTATCTGAGTATCTAGGAGGTACAATTGACACGTCGGCTCCTGTGTCCACTAAAAAGGAGCATTTCGAAGTGATGTCTGTGACGAATAAACGACTGTAGTCGAGATGACAGGAGCAAGTCGCCACTGCTTGCTCCCGTGTTAGTTTTCCGCTTGACTGAAACTGCAAGGCTGTTGGCATTTGTAGGCTTTTTGACCAAATGTCTGATGGTACCAACACCAATTATTAGGCTGTTGGCTTGAAGAACCTGGTTGACGATATGGTGAAAGATTTCTACGTGAAAATTGGCGTTGAAGATTTTGAAATCTTTTTGGGGAATGGCTTCTGGTGTTTTGTTGTAAAAATTGTTTCAATTGTGAGATATCTTTTCTAATTTCTAATATTTCCGTATTAATATTATCTAATGGTTGAGGTGTTGAAGTGCAAGCCATAACGTTAGTGGTGACATCAACTATTTTGTCTGCAATGTCGCTCATCTTCTCTAAATCATCCGTCGAAGCTTCTAAAATGACTCTGGTGGATGTTGGTAATCTTTGTAGCCAAATTTGTTTAAGAATTTGGTCATTGGTGTTGTGTTTTACTAATAATTTCATTTCACGGAGTAGTTGCGAAGGTTTTTTATCGCCCAGTTCTATGCCGGATAACAATTTCCTTACTTTTTGTTCATCCGTGTGTGAACATCGTTTGATAAGAGCGGATTTAAGATGTTCGTATGAAGGCGGGTTGGTTGATTTCAGTAGGTCCGCCACATCTCTCATCGTTTCGTTATCGAGTGATGTTATAAGATAATTGTATTTAGTTTTGTCTCTACTAACATTTGCGAGTGCGAATTGTGCTTCAATTTGAAGAAACCATAGCTCTGGATCGGCCTTCCAAAATGTAGGCAATTTAATGTTAATTTTGGATATTGTTTGTATTTCGTCTTCTTGTTCGACTTCTGCAGTGTTCATTTTGTATTCGGGGTCACCAGTTTAGGTATGGAGTCAGGGTAATAAAGAATTTACAAGCTTTTAGTTGTTACTTTTTTAAGTCGTATATTTTGACAACCAAAATTATAAATCGTCTCCTTGACTACCGTTTTGTTTTTCTCTTAAAATGTGTAGGCACAGTCCCTACAAATCTATATAATATTTTTTGTAATTTTATTTTTACATATAAATTTTTAAAATATTATAACAGTGTCATGCCATGTCATGTAATTAATAATACTATAAAATATTAAATTACTTAACGATAATATAGTGTTCAAATTGACTAACACTATTATGTAATAAAACACAATCAGTAGATAGATACAAAACGATAAAATACTTTGTTTATCAACACAAAATGGGACAGTATCATTTCATAATTTATGTTCATAATACGTGTATAAAAATGGCCGTAGCTGAAGGAATTTTAAAGAAAACATTGGAGAAAATCGCCGAAGAAAGCAAACTGCTCACATATAACGTTGAAGTGAAAAAGATAAGTGGCGATGGTACTAATTTTTTATCTGTAATTTATGAAGGTACAATTTCATCCCCAAATAAAGTAGATATTAAATTATTTACAAAAGTAGCACCTCAAACATTAAAAGATCATGTACCTCTGGATCTAATTTACGAAGCGGAAATTAATGTTTATACAAAACTAAAAACAGCGTTCGAAGAACTGCAAGAGAAGTACCAAATACCAGAGGAAATGAGATTCAAATTCACTAAATATTACACGAGCAGTCTCGAGCCTAATAAACAATTTATTTTGTTAGAAGATTTGGTTTCGAAAGGGTTTTCTACGTATGATAGATTTAAGCCCGTTAATTGGGATTATGCTTCGAAGGTCGTGGAAGAATTGGCGAAATTCCACGCTCTGTCTATCGCTTTTAAGAACGAATTTCCAGAAGTTTATTCTATAGTGACAAGAGAAAAAGATCACGAGAAACTTCTGGATAAAATGTATGATTTAACCAAAACTTCTTTTCAACTGATGTCGTCGTCGTGTGCTAAGAAGATTCCAGAAGAATTTGAGTTGAGATTTGAGAAGTTTATTGAAGCTCAGTTTGAAAAGGAAACGTTTGAGAAGTACTATGGTCCTACTAAATGGGGATTTATTATTCATGGTGACTTCAGAGCGAGCAATATTATGTTTAGACGTCAAGTAAGTTTTAAATTTTTCTTTTTTATTTTTAATTTAGAAAATATTATTTAATAAAAGCCTAAATATTTCTTAATAAACGGACCAGGTATTGTAAGGCCAAAAATAATCATACATATAGAACTAGTTCCAGATCGTATACTGGATAAAAAATAATAATGAATTACAACTGTTTATAAAGATTAATACTTTCCTAAAGAAAAAAAAATGCCGGGATAGTTGGGGTTACTTATACTCGAACTTACCTTACCTGTAAGTGAAGTAATATCGTAATTATACGAATATCATTATTCGTTTCGGGATCAGCTTGGAATTTCGGGTATGCGAGAGGAGTGTTCCCTCTAGATGGCACAAACGTCTCTTTAGGCCGTCATAGTGGAGGGGACTGATTTCAGGCTGAGTGTGTTTACATGTCGACCTACAATAAAAATTAATACATTTGTTTATTTAAAGGGTGGAAAAATAAAACAGCTGATACCGGTTGACTATCAAGCAGTAAGAACGGGTTCACCTGCAATCGATCTTCTTTACTTCATATATTGCGGGACTGACGCACAATTCCGTAAGAGACATTTAAAACAACTTTTAGACCACTATTATGAAACTTTAGTATTATTCTTAGAAAAATTGAGAGTAAACCCCCAACAATTGTTTACAAAAGAAGAATTTTACAAAGATTACAAAGAAAGACACAATTTTGGTTTGTATACGGCTATTATGCAACTTCCCGCGATTTTAGCCGACAGTTACCCTTCAATGAATATTCAAAGTAATAAAGAATTTGATGAAAGATTTTTAGATATTTTTAATGAGTATGTGAATTTGGGCGCTTTGTAAATTACCATTTCTATTTATTTATTTATTATTTACTATCATGAAAAGAACAGGACAATATCGACGCGGTCACGCGAAGCACGAATAGTAGCTTAGTGATCAGAGGTACATGGGTTCAACCCCCATGCGACTTGCAACAAAATATGATTAAAATAGAAGCGTTTTAAGTCTTATTTTGTATTAACTTACCTACAAAACTATTTTTACAATTATTATTTATAAATAATGACCTAAATATAATATTTACCAATGATTATTATTTAAGGAATTTATGTTAAATTGTAGATTGTGTAGATTGCAATTTATGTATTTACAGCTTTGATTAATGTACTTAAATGATAATAAAGCGGCGTACTTTCAAGTGTAATTTCTAATAATTTATATAAATAAAAAAATATGTTTCAGTCAATAAACTTATATATTTACAAAATATTCTAAAATAAAAAATAAATCTAGTACTTCTGACTATTCATTTCAACCTTACAATAAATATAACCTAAAAATAGCTGAACCTGGGGCTAAAGTCAGATACCAACCGATAGTTGTCACTTGTTCGAATCGGCAACAATATGAATGGGACTTGACGTTTTATTATCACCTAGGTGTCAGTGAAACGTCAAATCTCATTTTGTTGTCGATTCGATCAAGTGACAACTTCGACAGTTGACTTTAACCCCTGTTTATTTAAGATATAACTACAAATCAATTTATGAGAATGCATTGTTATTAAAAAAAAAATTAACTGAATAAACTAACTTAACTATATTGACTTACATTGATTGTACTTGTTGTAATAATAGTGGATATGAGCGAATGTTTAATAGGAGAACGTGTATTTTTATTTTTCCGGCAAAACTTCGCTATTAATTAACTTCATAAAAAAAATGAGGCAATGCCTTTTGAAAAAGAAAATATTATTAAAGACAAGGCTGCATGGGTAACGATCCCTTTGCCTTGAATAAACCAACAACAATAACAGTTAAATTTTTGTTAAAAAACCTTCCAATTAATTTTAATATAGTGGTTTTAGTAGTCCTACCGATCCCAGTTGCATCTAGACTAAAATTCAAACATCAACACAATTTCTTCTTAATTGCGCGACTAAATCAAACGGTTTCGCAACCGGTGACTGAGGTTCAGGCTGCGGTGGCTGCGGTCGAGCTGGTTTGCTCATTGTCAACGCTTTCCAAAGCTGAACTCCTGGTATTTCTACCAGAAGACACACTGGTACTGATATCAGATAGGTTAACATTGATGCTGTGATTAGAAGTGATATCTATGGATAGAAAAAATCGATTTATTAAGTTTATAATTTTACATTTCGCGTTTACAGCTAGTCTGCCATGTTGGGGTACTTAACATCGCGTTTCGGGATCAGTTTAGAAGTAGCCGGGTACAGTGGGTTGAGTGTGTGTTGTTATCTGGTTGGCGCAGATTCGTCTCCTCGAGCCGGCATAGGGGAGGCGACTGCTGTCTGCAGAAACTTCTCTGTAGTATCAGAGAAGACGGCACTCTAGCTTAACATCAGACGGAGTGTTGTCATATTATGTCGAACCGCAATTATAAAAAAAAAACTTACACAAGCTAAAATAGACATATGAACAAGTTGTGTGTTCGATGCAACGAGCACTCGTAATACAATGAAATGCAACAAGAATGCACAATATGACAATCTGCCTAATACAGATGCACCACGCCATTCTAACATACCACGCAGATGGGCTGAAACAAAATTTATATAAGTTTAACCAATTAAATAATAAAATATTCATAAAAAAGCATCTTATAGTCTATTCTAGTCCGTAATCTAGATCTACATTACAGTCAATACTATTGGCACGTTCATCGCTAATTCGAGCAAAACCTTTAATGTATCCATAGTTTTAATGCGCTAATTATCGCGCAATTGAACGCAGAAATAAACGTTAGCGAAGTATTGAAAATACTTACTCTTGCAACCAATAAAACATCCAAGTAGAAATACATTAAAGCAAATAGATAGCAGTGTTCTATCGAATGTTGAGTAGATCGCAGCAGATACCAGTCCTGGAGGTGGAGTCGTCAGGAATACAGCACCAAACATTATGACTACGCTTGCAGCAAATAATGATAGTTGAAAGAATGGCTGGAATATCTAAAATTGAATAAAGTATGTGAAAATTGCTTTACAAATCGGAAAGAATTTCACGAGCTTATCTACAGAGTGTTTTAAAAATAGTGAGTGCTTAAAATCCTTGCTTAAAAATCATTCTCTCATAAGTCTGTACTTATAAAATCGGAGCATGTAGTTTTAAACAAAAAGTTTATGTACACATTTATTATATTGTAGTAGCAATTGTTTCTGTTCATGGACCGCACTTTAGGCTTAACTTCAGGCGGAGAGTTGTCATACTAATACGAGTAAATTAAAAAATTAAACTAAACTACACTAAAAACTTAAAAAATATTAAGAATTTATATTTTTCCGTCACATTTTTTTGTTGTAGCTCGACATATGACAACACTCCGCCTATGTGATCCATGAACGGAAACAACTGGTACTACAGAGAAATTTCTACGGGCTGCAGTCGCCTCCGCTATGTCAGCTTGAAGAGACGAATTTGCACTATCTAGATTGATAGAGCACACAAATTTAGATAGGCATGCGATATGACTAAAACACTATTAAAGCAATTTTTTTTATATAATAACACATACCTTACTCTGATTAAGTTTTCCATTATTTTGTTGTATATAATATAACAAGAATGCTGTACCCAAACCACATACATAACCGACAGCGTTTAACCAACTCGGTAAATATAATAGTTTTAATACATTATTTCCAGCAAATAAATCACGCAATGATCTGCAAATTGTGAAAAAAAAAACGGTTTTAATTAAAATAGTCACATTGGAGTTTTAAATTACGTAATTATATATATTTTAACCCGCTAATATATATATATATTAAATTCAGCAAATTCAGTAAAAGTTTTAAGTTTGTGACGGACTCATTTGGGTGAAATCTGACTCAAAGATCAGTAAAAGTATGTGTTTTTTTAGGACTTCATGAAGGGTTAACTTTAGGCTCGATCACACTGGATATTTGTAGTTATGTCCATATATATTTTTTTATTACTTAAAACGTTTTATATATTTATAAAAAGTTTTATTTATTTTAATACAAAATACATAGATGACTTACTCGGGTGCTTGAGCGGTGACAATCGGGGTTAATTCATAAAAGTAAACAACGAGACCGCTAGCAATGGCCGACGACGCCAATAGGACGGCCAACAGTGGCCAAACAAGATTTCGCCAACGTATACACACCCCTATTATAATTAGGCCAACGATGTGGAGTTGCATGTCAACTGCTAGATACCTGAAATATATCGTTGGCTACAGTGCGAGCAATAAACTGCTACTACCTTTCTCTGTCTATAGGCAGCAGTCGGCTCCGCTATGCCGGCTTGACTAGACAGATAGCCAACTGTACTAATAATATAGTGTTGGCAAAAGTGAAAATGCAGAATAATATAGGAAACCTTATCTAGTTAAAGGAGAATGCCTATTCGCCTAAAAGAAATGGGCCCACAATTTTTTTCTCAAGTTTGACGATAATTCTTAGTTCATTTTGTAGAAAAATAAATGTACATTTTTATTACCGCTTCGTTTTAATTTTTTTAACTAGAGTTATTGAGTAATTAGCGGTTTTCTGATGCAATATTTTAAGGTTATTATTATATTTAATGCTTTATTGATGCATGCTTAATTGATGCCATCTATTTTTTTGTCTAATTAAACATTGTCTATTAATTTGCAATCTCATAAACGGCGTATTGATATAAATTGAATAAATTAATGAAATAAAAAGATATTATTTTGCTACTAGCAAAGTAATAAGATATTGTTACGTTCGTGGGGGCACAATAATACACGACTTCGGTCTTCACACCAATTTATTGCATACGACACACAATAACGTAGAAGCAGGAGTGGTACGAGAGTCGCTGGATAGCCTTCAGTCGCTGTTCAGTATCACTTGTTATCGCAGGAGTCGCTTGTATCGCATCCAGAATGGGACTACTCTTTGGGACACTCGGGTGTCGGTATTTATACACGAACAGGAGGAAGCTTCGAGAAAGATCTCGTCGAAGTTGTTTACTAATTATAATGTAAACAAGGTTAGCAATAAACACTCGCGTGGGCGTGGCCAATGATTTTTACGCTACGCCGCTTATACGAGACCTTTCTAGATACTTCGACGCATGCTGTCTCTTTCGCACCCTAGGTGCACGTAACAATATCAAGTGGACTCTGAAATGGGCATTGTCTTTTTTGTCGCTAGCTCTTCGTCTACAATACAATAAAAGGGTAAGCAGAGGTACTACAACTCACCAAGTGTGTCCCATACAGAATTTTCCAAGTGGTAAATGATTGTGTATATACAAAGCGTGATACCACCATCTTTCCTGACAATCGGATGCTTCTCTCTCTACTAACCATGGCCATTGTGGTCCTGATCCAAGACGTGGAAACCATGTCATTGTGAACCATAGAGCAAATATTGCAGTTGGAGTTAATCTGAAGGTAAATAATATATTTGATAGAAGTTTTTTTGAAGCTACGTAAATCGGAAAAAGCGTTATCCTCACCGTTACCGTTAACTTCACCCCACTCTTTCCTGCTCTGGGTTCTATCTAAATAACCGATTTTTTTATTGTAGCTCGACTTAGAAAAGCTAGAGTGCGGCCTATGAACTGCTACTATAGATAAATTTCTACATGCAGAAGTCGAAAGAACTCCGCTATGCCGGCTCCACTCACTCCATATCGTAAAGGCGATTTTTTTAAAACTTAAACCTAACAATTATCTTCACATGCGACATGTGACTAGTTTTTTTTATTTTTTCTTATTAAAATGATCTTACCTTATCCACCTATTAACAATACCGGATATAACAGTTTTCCATGTAAATTGATGTTTTTCACTGTATATTAACGCCACGTACGCAGTGAGGAAGGCAGACAGTGAGAAGAACGCTTGCACCCATACTGGAGAGTTCAGAACAATGCGCCAAACAATCTGATCGTACATCTGAAAATATATTTTTTTATAAGTAGCTCGACAACTACCATAGAAATGCTAATGTATATAGATAACAGTCGCCTCCACTATGCCGGCTTGACGAGACGAATGTGCACTACCACTCCGGATTGACAATCGGGCTGCATTCGAGCCGAACCCGAAACGCGAGTCCCTTGAAAGTGGTGGTACCAGTGCCGGATTAAGCTAGCGCGGGGCCTGTAGCAAATTCTGTCAAGGGGCCCCTGGGTTTGCTTTAGGTTCTCAAGTTTAGGTTATTAAATAAGTGGAAGTGAAGCATAGCCTAAAGAGCTTCGCGTTTAAGGCATGCAAGATATTTTACGGTCCTATCTAAATTAATAATTTTTTATTACGGTCAGACAGGCGTTGGAGCGCGGGGCCCCCAAATTCGCGGGGCTTGTAGCATTTGCTACTCTTGCTACGTGGCTAATCCGGCACTGGGTGGTACTACCCCAGGACGGCAGACTGAGCTAATAACCATCATCAGTCCGAATAATATGACTTTAAAATTAATTTTTCTTTGTATTTATGCAACGGTTTATTGGCCGTACTCCGCTAGATATTAAACTCGAACGCGGTCCATGAGTGGAGACAAGTACAACGGGCCTATTGCGCAAAATACACAGAAGTTAAAATGAAGCAGGAGCGTAGTCGAAGCGCAGCGGAAGTCGATCCGCAGAGGGAGATTTGTTGCTTGAAGAATCTGCTCTGAAACTCTTTTTAATGCCTATACTGAAATTATATTTAAAAAAAAGGAATTAATACATACGTTTTCGATATATTCAGGATTATCAGTGTACGAGTAAATGTATATGAAAAGTACATGGGAAAATATTACACACAGAATTGCTATAAATCTGAAATAAAGAAAATAAATTTATAGATTCCCTTATTTTATTTCATTATTGTAGCTCGACATATGAAAACACTTCGCCTGATGTTAAGCTTGAGTGCGCGCCGTGAACAGAAACAACTGTTACTACATACTACAGACAACAGTCGCCTCCGCTATGCCGGCTTGTAGACACGAATGTGCACCATCCAGATTGACAGTGCACACTCCTCTCATTATACCTGACTACTTCCAAACTGTTCCCGAAGCGCGACAAGGTAACGCGACGGGTGTTGATGACAACAACACACCGACATGCATGCTACTACAGATAAATTTCTATACAGACAGCAGTCGCCTTCGCTATGCCGGCTTAAGGAGAGAATTCTCAATAATATGTTAATAAATAATATATTATTTATTAACATATAACAAAACCTTCTTTTATTTTTATTTAAATGGCCTATTTGCGTGCAATAAAGTACAGTCACAAAGAAACATAAAAAAAATCATACAAATTATTAACCCTTAATTACACGCATACTAAAAGTTTCACAAACGCTCGCGTGGGGTATATATTACCCCAATTTAAAAGGTGAAGTAAAACATGTATTAAATCGCTTTATGATCTATTTATATTGAAAATTAGAAAGAATCAACATCGTACTAAAGGACAACAGTAGTCTTAATTAATATTTTTGGTAAGCATATAAAGAAATCTATCAAGTCTTGGGGTATAATATACCCCATGCGAGTAATTAAGGGTTAAAAAATCCAATTTGTATTCTACTGCGTCAAAAATGGATTTAATTGTAATGTTTTTTTTTATTTCACAATGTACAGTGAACATTAATTAATATTCTTACCTTATACCTTCTATGCTAACAATATTTGCCATTCTCTCTTCCGTTGAAGGTTTCGATCTGTCGTATGTGAGTATGGACCAGTTATTCTTTATAGAAAATGCTTGAACGTATTTGTTACCTAAACAAGTAACGCGGATAAGTAACTGCTTTTACGTTTACGTCACGTACTAGGTTATTACACCATAATTAATACTGACAAGTTCTACTTTACAGTTGTTCATTGCTATTTTGTTTAATATTAGGCGTTACTTTGCGGAAATCCATAACCAACATTATTTTCAGAACACTAATTTCAGCTAATCAATGTTAGTGAGGGTAGGTCGGACGTCGTCGGAGCGAAGTCGAAGCGACCAAATGTCTCCTCCATGTGGAGTGGTGAAACGCGTTGAGAGGTATTTGCATGTTGGTGGAGCGTCTAACATTGACAGCTGATGTAACTGTGTACCTACCCTCACTAACATTGATTGGCGGAAATTAGTTGCAAAGTAGTGTTTTGAAAATAATTTGGTCGTTGCTAATCGACAACTTCTAATCCCTGCCCTAGTATATGGGTATATAACAACACTCCGCCTAATGTAAAGCTAGAGTGCGGTCCATGAACGGAAACAAGTGCTACTACAGAGAAATATCTACGGGCAGAAATATCTGGGTTGACAGTACACACTCCTCTCGTTATACCTGGCTACTTTCAAACTATTTCCGAAACGCGGCATGGTCACTTCACGGGTGTTACATTCGAAAGTTGTGATACTACCCCAGGACGGCAGACTGGGCTAATAACCATCATCAGTCTGCCTACCTCTCTTTAATAATACCTATAAGCACTGAGCGACCAAAATACATATAACAAAGTTACATTGGTACTGGTCAGAATTAGCGAGGTTCGAACACTCGAACAGGGACTCATCGATCGTGAGTTCTTGCGTCTTGCCGCTAGACCACGGCATTTTTTTTAAAATCTAATCTTCATTATAATTAATAATAGAAGTAATTCTCACCTTCCCATTTGGTATATTTTTCACCTAAGATTTGCAAGACCGTAGCAACAATACCGAGTCCAAGGAGCACTAAACATGTGATGCTGAAGATGCGATCCGCATTGGATGTGGTACTCTCTGATTGTTTAGTTGTGCAGTAACCGACCGAAAGAATTTGTGTCTGGAATATATTTATATATTTAAAGAGTGGTAGACAGACTAATGATGGTTATTGGCTCAGTCTGCCGTGTTGGGGTAGTGCCACAACTTCCAGGTGTAACTTACTCTGTAGTAGCAGTTGTTTCCGTCCATGGACCACACTCTAGCTTAAAACATCAGGCGGTGTGTTGTCATATAACGAACTACAATTTAAAAATAAACCATTGAGATGTGAAGTGGGGAAAGTCTCACAATTTTTTTTATGCTGATGCGTCTGTACTCCATTGGTTTGGTAGTGGAGGTCCATTGAGAACCGCAGAATATGATCGTGCCTGTCGCCGTTACTATGCCGGCCCAAGAAAGTGCTTTTCAACGTTTCGCTAGTAAGATCTAAGGTTAAAGAAGTGAGTGAAGAAGTTCATTTACCCGTAGACCATATTCCTGTAGAGTGCCATCAGTGACACATTCGTGCAACGAGGATGGCCAAACATCATCTCCGTTTGTGTAATTACCGCATCTACTGACGCATATACCTCGATGTATTACTGTTCGGTTGTAATGTTTTAATTTGTTCGAAGAATATTTCTGTGAAGTTTATAAAAAAAAAGTTTTATTGAAACATCACTTTTTTCTTGATAATTCTTTGTAGGTCTATGAGAGAAGACGTTAGAAGAGAGTAGACTCGCCATCTTCTTTTTTATAATGCTTAAAGCAAAATAATAGGATCTGTGGGGTAATTCTCGAAGAGAATTTGATAAGCCAATAAGAACTCTTACTTTTGAGGAAACGATTTCCTATTAGCAAAAAAATCGTAAAAATAAAAAATTTTATAAATGAATTAAATCTACGTTCGAGAATTAGCGCCCGCTTCACATATAATATGTTATATATAAAAGATTCGTTTAAAATTAGTTTAAAATATAAATATATGCAAATCAATAAAGTACCTAGCAGCTAATTTTTCTAATGACGCTGATAGATATTTTAAAAAATAAAAATGACGTAAAATAACGTATTTACATATTGTATGCGAAACAAAACGAAAACAAAATATAGGAAATAATTTTAAAGTTTGTTTTTATTTTTAAAACTTGTTCATTTATAAATAGATATACGATTCTGATTGAAATGTGATCACGATTTTGAAGGTTAATGATGCAGGAAGATATTAAAAGTTTGTCTCTATTTTAACTAATATTATTTATGCACTAGAAATACGAGTAGGTGCATGCTTTTTGCGTGAGATATTATTCCTCGTTTTTAAATATAAATAATGCATTAACATTTTGCGTCAATAATAACTAAGTAACTAATTTAATGCGTTCTTTCAAATAGATGTCTTATGTAAACAACATTTATTACTACTAAGCTCTACTTGCTTCCACTGGGGTAGGCAGAAACTATGGAGCGCCAGCGACTCCTCTCTCTACATACTTCGATCACATTTTATTTTTTTAATTATTTATTTAAAACTTAATGTAGCATGCACACAGGCGAACTTAATGTTAAATAGCATTCTCTTCCAGCTAACCTCTGTGTTTATGAGAGCTGTAGTGGAGAGAAGCAGTATTTTAAACATATATATAGGTAAATATATACACATACATACACTAATCAGTGTAATATACATACAATACAAAATAAACCTACATATAATATAAATATATATTTAATTAATCTCCTTTCATCCATTCTTTCCAAGTGACCGGACCACCTCAGAATATACCTTTCCACTCCTCCTGACCATCTAAAACGCATTCTTATGCATAATTGCGTAGGTCATGCATGCTCAGTGAGCGTACTTGATGCGTTGCCTTCACAATCTTCCTGATAGCTTTATCATGCATGCAAGACGTGTAAACGTAAAATCTTACCGTAATTTCATTAATGAGTGTTGTAGATTGATCATCTTCAGGTATAAGTAAAGCGTCCACTAGACAATACGTATCACCAATGTTCTGACAACTTGACCATGATTGTAGACTGTACAGAGGCGGGAATTTTTGGCTTTCTGCAACAATGTATTTTGCACAAAGACTCAGATTTTTATCATGAATAATAGGTCCTTATTCTTTCTAGACATCAATTTCATTCAAGCAACTTGAATGGGAAATAGTGTAGAAATAAAAAAGCACTGCGTTGTACACAATTAAATAAATAAATACAAACATAATAATAAAATACTTAAATATATATTTAAAAATATACATACAATGCCATGACATTTAAGACAAAAGAACAAAACAAATAAACATCGATATTTTTTACAGTTTAATATGTAGGTAGATGTTATACCTAAATTAAAACGGTTTTATGTTTATTTAGAATATTTTTTATGAATTAGGAGGACTGGCTAGACCAAGACCACCAGTTTTTCTTAATTTCATTTTCCAGTCAACTAAATGAGCTTTTTTTCTAGCTTAGCATGCGGCTATTAATTTAGCTATAACGGCTTTATTGCAAGGCCGCCACTGATTAGAAGATGTATTAACGTTATTAAATATAAAATAATTAATTAGAATTATATTAGTTATTTCAAAAATGCCTAATTTCATATAATAATGCTCATATGTATCTGTGAATGAATAGGTCGTAAGTTTAGTGCGTGGTACAACCTTGACCGAAGTTTGATGACTTCATAGTGTTTCATAATCGCAGCTTGAATGCAACACGGAATACTCGTATCTTAAAGTTTATCTTTTATGTTTACTATCACGACTTATTGTATTGTTTGGGGTAGGATATATTTTAATAATAAATCAATAAAAACTTCCTCTCTCTATTCTAGGGGTTTCAGGACGAATTTTAGCTGACGGGTAAGGTGTATCCGTAACAGGGATTTCCCCACGTAAAAAAGGGTTTCAGGACAAAGACTACATAAACTTATAAGACGTAGAAAGGAGTACATACTTTTAAATATCATATTAATAAACTAGCTGTCGGTCGCAACTGAACGAAGTTATGCGCTTAGTGTTCCTGTCCCTGGGATACCTTTCTCACACAAAATTGTTATTTTTTATTCGGACTACTAATTCCTATTATTATAATTTTAGTGATAAGACCGCTAATTGCAATAAATTATTTATGCTTTTGTATTTTCTATATATTTGTTAACTGAATTTATTATTATTCCTTGAATACGGGATAAGTAAATATTATTTTTAAATATTAAAATAACTAATCAAGTAAATGATTATTTTTGTTGATTTTAAAAATTCCATTTTGATTTAAATCGATAAATTAAAAAATAAAGTATTTGGTTTAATTACTATAACTTTTTAAATAAGAATAAAAGTTACCTTAAATAAGTATTTGTATCTTTCGAGTTACAATTGTAGTTTTGGCGTAAAGGCTTTGTATATATATACATTAATAATATATATTACTAGTATAACAAAATGTATAAAAATAATATTATATATTTCACAAAAAAAAAGTTAATATAGCAAATTAGAAATACAATAAAACTTACCATTACTTTCCAACGAATTTACCCGAACAAATGATACACAACATTCAAACACCAAAATTATTATTAAAAATTTCATTTTTTTAAAATATATTTAATACATATTATTATACTATTATATGATATATCATCGATTGGTCCGGTCAACTAACTGCAAGATAATGTTTTGAGAGCGTAGTTGGTTTTGTAGCTTGTGTAATATTTTCGGGCGGTTAAGGCCGTCTACCTTACGTTCAGTATTTCGGCATAATCATAACAGTTTGACGACTTGTAATATTACAAAATTAAACTTTATATCTTTTACTATTACATTAACTATGATTATAAATTTATTGTTCGTTTAATTCTTTATTGAAGTTATTTTTATATTTTAATTATTTTTTTTCCAATAATTCAAACGTCGTTATAATAAATTATGATTAAAATTTAATAGAAAAAAAATCACCACGTACACGCAGCTTTGAGCACGGCTTATATCTTACAAATGGTTCCTATTTTTAAATATTTGTTAACATATATCGTCAATTTGTGTTGTTTGTTAGTGAATTTAGTTTTGGTTAAAATTTACATGTATGCTGTGAAGGCGCCGTCTTCTCTTCTTCAGCCCTTGATGACCCACTGTAGGGTTTAGGCGTCCTCCATTGCATGCCAATCTATCGCTTCGCTGCGACCTTATCAATGTCATCCTGGTGCCATAATAATAAATAAATGGCAACCCTTCCAACTGCTGGATTGACGTCACAATTATTACAAAAATTAAATAATTATTAAACCATTCTATATGAGTAAGCATTTATTATATTTTTATTACGGCTTCGTAAATTGGTCTGCCTATTTTATATAAATTTTATAGTAGTCCGTCATATAATACTTCGTCTTATGATAAGCTAGATTGCGTCTAGTAGCAGACTACTGGCACCCCACAAAAATGTACACACATATCAGACACCTCCACTATTCCGGTTTTATGAGACATTTGGGTATAGTAGCTAGTAGTAGTAGTAGGGCGTCGAAAAAGGGTTTAAATTTGTAAAGAAATTCACTAGAGACTTT
This sequence comes from Tinea pellionella, assembly GCA_948150575.1. Lineage (NCBI taxonomy): Eukaryota > Metazoa > Arthropoda > Insecta > Lepidoptera > Tineidae > Tinea > Tinea pellionella. Next base: position 8,077,619 of record OX411261.1, on the reverse strand, counting down.
GACTAGCAATTACAACGAAAAATATATTTTTGCATACTAACCAACGCCGACCAAGTTCACTTATGAATAAAAAAAATGGTACCATAAAATTTTTTTTTTATCCAAATTCTGTTCTCAGAAGCAAAACCTAGTTTATTTAACAATTCAGCACACAACAATTGTGTTCGCAGTCGTGAAAGTATACATTTAAAATGTATCATGATGACACAAGTTGCGTATTACTAAGATCGGTGATCGGAAAGAGTTGTTTGCCTTCGTATGCTTATGGAGTAATAGGTAATCTATATTATGTAAATATTGTACATTATACAATATTATTATTAGGTTGATTTATTTACATGGCTTGTAAATTAATTGAAAACATTTTAGAAGAAATTAATTACTGGACCAAAAGGCCCGTTTAGTATAGCTCGGCATATGAGAACACTCCACCTCATGTTGAGCTATAGTGCCGTCCACTGTCATCTAAGACCTAAGTGATAAAGAAACGCCAATCTCATATACAGTGTAAACTCGATTTAACGACAATCTTCTTAAAACGTCGAAATTACCTGACTATGGTTGGTTTACATTGTTGTCCATACAATGATACACTCTATGCAGCATCACACCAACTCTAAATAACGACCACAATATGTCCTTATTAAACAATAAACAGTCCTTTTCAGGTGCCAAAATTAATAAGAACTGCAGCTGTGTACGTTCTTTTGTTGCTTTATTGTCTAGCCCGTATTTACCTTGACTGTCGGCATCATACGGATCGAAGATTCTGTCGTTAGGTAGTTATGCATAATGTTATATATACTTTATTGGTAAATAATATTATATTAGTAAAATAGTATTGATTTTTCCTTATTTTATACAGGGTGAATTTTTCAAGTGGGCTTTCATGGCGAAATCGTAAACTATAAGAGATATCGAAAAATGCTGAAAGGAGTCTCGATGCCGATTTTGATGAAAACTAAAACTGCATTATTACATTTCTGATAAATCCATTTTCCCGGCCAGGAATCGAACCTGTTGATTTTGAAAAAAATAAACACTCTGTATTATTGCACCATCCGATAGTGTTCCTGATAAGGATCAAATTCTGGGAAGTAATGATATACGGCAAACCAAAGAAAAGTGTTGATTTTGAACAAATTGTCTCTTATTTTCATGTACATTACCTACATTTATTATTTAATTAAATTTTAATTTAAAATCTCGCGCTCTTCGAGGTTAAAAGCCATGATAAAAAAAATATAAAAACAATTTAAATGTAGGAAAAACAATAAATAAATTTTTAAGGTCCTGTGCCGTGGCCGGCTAGGTCGCCAGATCTAACACCTTATTATTTTCTCTGGGGGCATGTCAAAAACGAAATTTACAAATGTACGTACAATGAAATTGATGACTTAAAACTAGCGTTATGGAATATTCTGAACGGAATCAATAACCTTGTGATTAGGGAATGCAATCCCGACTCGAGATCGCAAATTCGAGATCCCGCGGGATTAGAAATATTAATCCTGCGGGATCCCGGAATTTTCGGGATCTCGTCTAGTTTTAAGAAAATGTAAAGTTCGGATGATTGAAAACGATGAAAACTCGAACAAATGAACCAATAATTTTTTTTTTTCTGCAATAAGCCTTATTAGACAATGCTTTTATCTCGTTCACGCTAAAACAACTTATACTGTTGGTATCTCTCTCACTCATTCGTAAGCGTTCATTGCATTATTTACATTTCCTTTCGGTTGATCAACGTCTTCGGTGCTCGGCATGTGACAACACTCCGCCTGATGTAAAGCTAGAGTGCGGTCCATGAATGGAAACAACTGCTACTACAGAGAAAGCAGGCAGCAGTCGCATCCACACACCGGCTTGAGGGTCTCCTCATGCTCGTCTGAGCATGTACCATCTAGATTGACAGTGCACACTCCTCTCGTTATGCCTGGCCACTTTGAAACTATTCCCGAAACGCGACAAGGTCACTTCACGGGTGTTACATTTAAAAGTGGTGGTACCGTACCCCAGGACGGCAGACTGGGCTAATAACCATCATCAGTCTCCCTACCACTCTTTAATAGTGCCTATAGGCACTGAGCGACCAAAGTACAAATAACTCCTTTCAAAACGGAACGTTTTTGTTTACAAACAGTTGATGGATTTAACTGGTTTCACTCAAAATGAAAAACGGTTAACTCGTTGACAGTAGAAAAACGGTTGATAAAAACAGTTCGTTGAATCAACGCCCATCCCTAGCGCACCGTTTGCGCCCCGAATAGATGTGTGTAGCGTTGCTGACCACTGCAGCACTACCGCCCAATCCCGTCAATCTCGAACGGGATCTCGTCATATTATGCTTCGGGATTGATCCCGAAAAATTACACGAGATCTCGCGAGATCGGGATTGCATTCCCTACTTGTGATGTGGAATGCAGTACACTCCTTGAGGCGTCGAGTTCAGCTATGTATTGAAAATAATGGCTATCATTTTGAACAATTGATTGATTAAGATTTAATTACTTAATGTAAAAAAAAACAAACATTATTTTGCCAAAAATCAAGACTTTCTTTTCATTTAACCTCGAAGACCGCGAGATTTTAAATCAATATGATGATTTTCAATTTTTAATCATCATAAATAATAAATGTTGTCACTGTACCGGTAATGTATAAATACATGGAAATAAGAGACAATTTGTTAAAATCAACACTTTTCTTTGGTTTGCCGTATATCATTACTTCCCAGAATATGATCCTTATCGGGAACACTATCGGATGGTGCAAAAATACAGAGTGTTTTTATTTTTTCAAACTAACAGGTTCGATTCGTGGCCGGGAAAATGGATTTATCAAAAATCTAATAATGCAGTTTTAATTTTCATCAAAATCGGCATCGAGACTCCTTTCAGCATTTTTCGATATCTCTTATAGTTTAGGATTTGGCCATGAAAGCCCACTTGAAAAATTCACCCTGTATATATTTTTATAATTATTTCTATATTTCTCTATAACGCTATAAAATGCGCAGTCCCTTCAGTGTCGCTATATAGAGTTTACACTGTATTTTGATTCGATCAAGTGACAACTGTCGTTTGCTTTTTTTTTATACAGGGTGAATTTTTCAAGTGGGCTTTCATGGCCAAATCCTAAACTATAAGAGATATCGAAAAATGCTGAAAGGATCTCGATGCCGATTTTGATGAAAACTAAAACTGCATTATTAGATTTTTGATAAATCCATTTTCCCGGACAGGAATCGAACCTGTTGATTTTGAAAAAAAATAAACACTGTATTATTGCACCATCCGATAGTGTTCCTGATAAGGATCAAATTCTGGGAAGTAAGGGAATCATTACTCGAGATTACGCATCGAGATCCTTTCAGCATTTTTCGATATCTCTTATAGTTTAGGATTTGGCCATGAAAGCCCACTTGAAAAATTCATCCTGTATATTGACACTACATGTGACGTCGACTGGCTTGTTGGTAAGCACAGTGGAGGTCCATCAGCGTCGGCGACCGGAGTACCGCAGCACACAGTGGCCCCAGTCGTCGTCACTATGCCGGCCACAGAAGGTGCTTTTTCACGCTCCGCTTGATTATCCAAGGTTCTACAGGGAAATTAATGCAAACAGTTGCTTCCACTGTGCTGAAGAGATGAATGTAGTGCTTATCTAGTATCGACAATGTACACTCCTCTCGTTACATCTGGCTACTTCCAAGCTGTAACGTCCTTGTAGTGACATAGTTGCGTCTCGGTATGTTTGGAAGTAGTGGTATATGTAGATCGTTTTGTGTGCATGGTATATGTTTAAAAAAGTGGTAGCAGTGAGCTTTCATTTTGGGACAGTATGCACCACTACAAATTAAAGCGACCTTTGCATGCTACTCCAAAAAAAACGACAGATTGGAGGAAATGATGTAATAATTTTATTTTTTCCGTGAGTGTTTGGCGCGCTTTTGCCCGGGAAGGTTGAGGTGTTTTTTATCCGCTTCCTTAATTAGTTTAATGGTTATTATTGTGTAAAATTGGTGTCATTTTGCGTAATTTTATGCTGCGCACGTGAGTAATTGTGGAATCACTATATGTGGCAACGGAAGCGGGTTTTTTGTGGTTATCCCACGCCGTGACAACGCTCATATTGTGACGTGACCGAGCGAATTGCCGCCAAATACTCCAAGAAAGCGTCAAATTGTAAAACACCATTGCAATTTGATGCAGACATCAAGAATTTACTACTCGACATTGGCAGAATTGTCGTTGTTATGACATTTGAGGCCATTTAACAAAAGAAGATGAATGATGATTTTTCCTGTATAATAAATAAATAACAAAATAATAAATATAACCGTTTATTTGCATTTTAAATATAATTCAATAAACTATTTACACATATTATAATTATAATAAAAAAATATTGTTAATTGCAAACAACACCATTCGTCATCACAACATGGCTCGGCGGCCATTTTTAATTTCAAATATGTAACCCTAACTACAGCACTAACTTCTTTTACACGGATATATTTGTATGACGTTCTGGGGCACATTTGTCACGAAGTAAAAGTAAAAAATGAGTTTTGTTGGGAGTTGAGACGTCGCGATATCTGTTTTGAATTATTTTCCTAAACTTGTGTTTCTTCGAGTGTTAATGTGTAATAATGGTGGATTATTAACCATTAAGTGTTCGTGAGTCTGTGAATGTGGCAAACAATTCAAAAGAATAGAACATGTGTTTCCATTTTCCCTCCAAAACTCTCTAGGAAGTTTCAGTAAAGATTCTTCCACTTTACTGGAGCAATTTTTGACGTAACAGAGACTTAACCTGACTGTTTAGTGGTTAACACTTAATGGTTAATAATCCACCATTATTACACATTAACACTCGAAGCAATACAAGTTTAGGAAAATAACTCAAAACAGACAATCTGACGTCTCAAGATGGCCGCCAAAACTCCCTTAGAAGTCTTAAGTCAAAAGCATTTAAGTGACTAAACAAATGTAAAGGATTTGACATTTCAAACAGTGACCGTCAGTAATTTGAAACGTGAAATCCCATACATTTTTGATTCGGCGCTTTGCGCATGCGTCATGCAACAACGCTCTCGCCTAGTCGCGGATGAATGCGAAAGCGTGCCCTTGTCTAACAGGTGTGGACTCAAAATAAGAAGCCGCCATAAATCGCTTTGTTCAATTGAGTAATCGGGCACATTGCCCCTCTCACCTGACACTGGCATGAATTGTTGATGTCACTCTGGCAATCGACACAGTTGCCATTTAATAAAAGAAGAAAGCGTGCCCGCGACTCTGCCGTATGACGACCGTATTTCTTTGTGTGTCCCCAAATACGTCATACAAATATCCGATTACTAAACTTATTTTAAATATAACAATATAATCTAACAGAAATAATAATTATTTATAAATTCTAGTATAGCTATCTTTTTTAAAACTATAAATCTTTTTATTGCATTTTTTTTTAAATAGTTCAATTACTTTTTTTTTTATTTTAAGGACGTAACGAATGCAAGCCGTAATCTTACCTCATTATACCAATTCTTATTTCACGCGCCTTCAAATCAACTTCATTTATTAACTGTCTTAAAACATTAAATATTAATTAAAACTAGTAAAAATGAGAATAAACAAAAATGGCCGTCATTGTTTGTTAAAAATGCATATTTTAAGTAAAAGTTTATACTATTTAAAATATGAAACCCTTTATCGTTTTGAAAAAATACAATACAATACAATTGTCACGTCTTTTCCCCACAGCACTATGCTATTCGATACGCATGATTTATGATCTTGAAGCTTTAAACTGAAAAATTCTTACAAACAACCGATAATTCAAAGCCATAAAGGGACTCATTGAGTATAATTTAACATGAAAGAAATATTACAATAAATATATTTTTTTTAAATACTCGTATATAATTTAAGACATAATTGACTGAATATTAACAAATAGAAATTAACGTAAGTTAGCTGGGTTACTTATTTTAACAATGATCCTAGATCAGAGTTACTTAAAGTCCCCCGCACTCAAAGGGTCAGTGCCACGAGTCCATGGCTACACGATACATTCATAAAGATGAAATTTCTTCAGGCAACAGTCGCCTCCGCTATGCCGGCTTGAGGGGACGAATGCTCACTATCCATGTTGACAGTGCATACTTTTCTAACTGGCTAATAAAAAAGTTGGTAGAAGTACTCCCGTTACACGTTTAAATTTCTTACAGAGCCTCCCAAATCGCGTTTGTTATTTTAACATATTTATTGTGGAATTCGACTAACAAAAAACTAGTGATTGTCATTTAAAAAAATATATATATTGATTCTTATTTCATTAATAGAAGTATAAAAATTGCAATCAATTAATTCTAAAGCGTAATCAGCCCCGGATTTAGGAAAGGGATAAGTGGGTGGGAGCGGAAACAGCTGCCACCATAAAGAAGTGTGTCCAGGCATCAGTCGCCTCCGCTATGCATTAAAATTTATTAATAAGTAATTTTGTGAATGAATCCTAAAATGATTTCTGAACGCACACTAAAATTAATTCGTACTTTTTGTCCTGTTTAATAATTTAACATCAAATGGGCTGATTGTAACATGCAAAGCTTTGTAAAGTGATGTAGAGTGAAGATATGAAAAAGAGTTTCTACAAAATTAAAAAAAAATGAAAGGAGAATGCCCACTCGCCTAATAGAAATGGGCCCACATTTTTTTTTCTCGAGTTTGTCGATGAAATTTAGTTTATATCGCAAAAAAAGCAAATCTAAATTCCTTATCATCAATACATTGAGTAATTAAACTTTTTCTGATTTTTTAAAATTTTTTATTGTAGCTCGGCATGTGACAACACTCCGCCTGATGTAAAGCTAGAGTGCGGTCCATGAATGGAAACAACTGCTACTACAGAGAAACCTGTACGGGTAGCAGTCGTCTCCACTATGCCGGCTTAAGGAGCGTTATACCTGATACAATATTTGAGGTTATTATTGTATTAAATATTTAATAATTGATGATATCGGTTTTTTATGTAATTGAACATTGTCTATTGATTGGTAAACGATGTGTTGATATAATTTTAATAAATTAATGAAAAAAATAAGATATTATTTTAGAATACTGTTTTGTTAACAAACTATTATATTTGAAGTGGGTCCAAAAATGGGCATTGTCCTTCGAATTTTTTAATTTCAAAAAAATTTCTAAGTGGTACGAATCAAATTTTACGGCGGTCCCGAAGTTAGGCACGAGTCGCTGCACAGTACACAAATTGAGCGTAGCAGCGCTCGCGTCCAACTTCCGAGACGCCATAAAGTTTGAATCGAGTTAAACTTAATTTTATTTTTGCATAAACTTGTATACTATAATTTAAAATTGTCAAAATTCCTTAGTTTATAATAAAATAAATTATTATATACAATATATGTATTTAATACGCACTAGGAACAAATTTAATCTCAAATTAATGAACAAAAAGTACCCTACAGTTACATTAGGCACTCTTTAATTTAGAATATTGCATATTAGACATTTTTTTACATCGAAAATGGAGGGAAAATATCATTTTTATATTAATTACCACACTAACCGCACTAGCGAGAGCGGCCGTGGTCTAGCGGTAAGACGCGTGAACTCACGATCGATGAGACCCGCGTTCGAACCTCGCTAATTCTGACCAATGTAACTTTGTTATATGTACTTTGGTCGCTCTTTGCCTATAGGCACTATTAAAGAGTGGTAGGCAGACTGATGATTGTTATTTGTCCAGTCTGCCGTTCTGGGGTAGTACCACCACTTTCGAATGTAACACCCGTGAAGTGACTTTGTCGCGTTTCGGGAATAGTTTGAAAGTAGCCATGTATAGCGAGAAGAGTGTGCACTGTCAATCTAAAATGGTACATGCACGTCTCCTCAAGCCGGCATAGTGGAGGCGACTGGGCACAAGATTCTCTGTAGTATTTGTTGTTTCCATTCATGGCCCGCACTCTAGCTTTACATCAGGCGGAGTGTTGTCACATACCGAGCTACAAAAAAAAACTATAGAGATGCGGACCTGTGAAATATTCTATAGATTTATGACAGTGACCGCACCGCACCGCTGTAGTGCGGTTTTGTCACAAACGATGTTTGTAGATATGAATTAAACTAAAATTTCTAAAAAAAATTTTTTACAATTATTGTAGCTCGGCATATGACGACACTCTATTGTTAAGCTAGAGTGCGGTCCACGAACGGAAACAACTGCTACCACAGAGAAATTTCTGTATGCAGCGGTCGCCTCCGCAATTTAGATCGACAGTGCACACTCCTATCGATTCGCGATTGAAGTTGTTTCCCGCCAAAATATTACGTTTTTTCCCTCCAAATTCGTAGGCAGTCCATATTATACAAAAATATTCAACGCCTATCTACAAAACAGAAATATGCACGTGAGGCATTTTTTTAAAGATGGTGTTTCACTTACATTTAATATTAAACAATTTTATATTTGAGCCTGAAAAATATAAATACATCATAAGTTACTAACTTAACGGGTTCACCATACAGCTTCATCCCCTATTTCAGACCACCCCATTCATGCAAAATTTGCCGAAATATTCAAGAGTTTACAGCTAGAGTGAGTATTACTGAGCTAATTTTTACATGCAGCAGTCGCCTCCGCTATGCCGGCTCGAGGAGAAGAGCACCATCCAGATTCACAATGCACACTCCTCTCGCTATACCTGGCTATTTTGAAACTGCTCCCGAAACGCGACAAGGTCACGGGTGTTACATTCGAAAGTGGTGGTACTAACCCAGGACCGCTTTTGCTTAATAGGCACCACACCCATGGGCGGACTAAGGCCTTGGCAACCTAGGCACGTAATTTTTGGGGCCCGAAAATTAGGTTTTTACGAAACGCAAATAATATATCAATGAGACCCGTGTTCGAACCTCGCTAATTCTGACCGGTACCAATGTAACTTTGTTATATGTACTTTGGTCCCTCATTAAAGAGTGGTAGGCAGACTGATGATGGTTATTTGCCCGGTCTGCCGTCCTGGGGTAGTACCACCACTTTCAAATGTAACACCCGTGAAGTGATCTTGTCGCGTTTCGGGAATAGTTTGAAAGTAGCCATGTATAGCGAGAGGAGTGTGCACTGTCAATCTAAGATGGCACATGCTCGTCTCCTCAAGCCGGCATAGTGGAGGCGACTCCTGCCCGCACAGGTTTCTGTGTAGTAGCAGTTGTTTCCATTCATGGACCGCACTCTAGCTTTACATCGGGGGGAGTGTTGTCACATGCCGAGCTACAATTAAAAAAAAAAAGTCCGTTACTGACCACACCCTGCCTGGTGTTAAGCAGTGACGCGGTCTCAGGTGATGGTCTATGAGGTACCTATTTACCCTTAATTTGAAGAAGCCAAATGTTATCACAACCCATATTTAGAGGCTCAAATATAAAACAATAATCATAAAATCAATCAACACCGGCGAATCCTTGCGAGCCCTCGATAGCTTTTATCAATTTTTCACGCAACTGCTGGTAATTCTCATATGGCGGCAGATCGATGCGGTTGAAACTGAAATTATTATTATTCATATTAATTTTATTATTATTACAGAGAGATTTTGTGCAGGCAGCAGTCGCCTCCGCTATGCCGGCTTGAGGAGGCGAACGCGCACAATTCTAATCAACAATAAACACTTCTCTCTTTACCTAGGCTATCAGACTACTTTCAAACTATTCCCGAAACGCGACAAGGTCACTTCACGGGTGTTACATCCGAAAGTGGTGGTACTACCCCAGGACGGCTACCACTCAGATTATATGTATATTCTTATATGTTAAGGCGTGAACGATGAGACCCGTGTTCAAACCTCGCTAAATTCTGACCGGTACCAATGTAACTAACGAGAGGAGTGTGCACTGTCATCTAGATGGTACGTGCTCGTCTCCTCGAGCCGGTATAATGGAGGCGACTGCTGCCCGCACAGGTTTCAACAAATACAAACACTAGCTTAGTATAGACAACAAAAAATACCACTCACCACGTGTGCGCTCTGGGATAATTATCGGGTGTGCCCCACTTCTCAATAGTGAACAATTGTGGCCCGTTCGAACCGTACAATTCCTTAAACCCGTTCATGGGGACGCGCGACGTGCCCGTCACGAATTGAAGGAGACGGGATCGCATCTCGTTAGAGAATGACAGCACTACCTGAAAACAAACATGATTACATAAGACATTTTTAAGTTACGGCTTCCTTACGGATGTTACGAGCTCGGCTGCGAACGTAAACCGGGGAAAAACGTGATCATCGCCGTGACCGTTATCCGTTAAGCTAGAGTTCGTTCAGCGAGTGGAAACACAGACATGCAGGATATCGTTCTTTGACTGACTACACTCATCTCAATATTGGGGAAATTTTTTATCGAGCGAGCATCTCGCAGAAGACGACGAGGTGATGTCAGACACCCCGGTACCAGTCCCAAATAACTGGTATACACGACTAAAATCCCCACGGTGTTCCTCTCTAAGTCGTATGGTGATGTCACGGGAACCCCTTCGCATTCATCTCTATATATCTGGGTACAGTAACACCCCTGTTTACGCGACCCCGTTTCGTTTTCACGCGAATTTCAAATGTCACCCTAAAATGGCTCTTTCAAAGATTTATTCAGGTTTGGACATATTGCAGAGCATAGACAGTGATGATGACCGTGTTTCGACCGTGTGTCGATCAGTAAAAAACAGTGTTACGTGTTATGAAAATATTTTACAAGACCGTAAACGAAACGCAAGCAAGAAGACAATAGATAGGTACATTTCTCCGTAAAAAAAAAATGCATAATATGTTTTTAGAATTAAAGTACTTTTGGTCATGCACGTGACCCCCTTATATGTGACATACTTAACGCGAGTTTTTGTGGAACGTATCCCTCGCGTAAAGGGGGGTTTTACTGTACTTCCAAGTGGTCGTCAGTCAAGTAGCCAGTGAGTCCAGAGTTCAGCCACCAGCGAGTGTGTATCAAAGCACTCACCCTCCAAAACCACTGGACAACGATATGATTAGCATGATAGTGTCCCTTATACAGCGTGTTCTGTCTCCAATCTCGGACATCAATGTGCTGTATACCGCACAACAGCAATTCCAGCTCGTTCTCATCGAATATCTTCAGCAAAGTCGGCGGTACAAGTGCACCGAGACCCTCGAGGAATGCCACCATCTGTTCGGATACACGCGACACGAAACGGTATTGTATTACTAATCTAAAAAGATAAAAAAAAATTACAACACACGAAGACAACTACTACTATAGAGAAATTTCTGCAAGACAGAAGTCGCCTCCGCTATGCCGGCTTGAGCAGACTAGTGTGCACCATCCACGTTGACAGTACACACTCCCCTTGTTTGATACAACTACTTCCAATCTGGTCTCAAAACGCGACTAGGTCACTTGACAGAAGTTACACTTGAAAGGCAGCAGTCGCCTCCGCTATGCCGTCTTAAGGAGACGAATAGACACCATTTAGACTGACAGTGCACACTCCTCTCGTTATAACTGGCCGATTTCAACTGTTCCCGAAACGCGACAAGGTCACTTCACGTGTGTTACATTAACCATTATCAGTCTGCCTACCATTCTGTGACCTCTGCGACCTACCTATACCTGGCAGAACTATAACGATATTTGAACACTGATCTCATCGATCATAAGTCCACGTCTTCTACCGCTACCCCATTAACCTTTTATTATTAGTTGACATGTAAGAAAATAGACAATGTGCGAGGTACATACTTAATATATTCATCTTTATTATCGTTGTCTAAGGGAATGTTAGCACCGCCTGGCTTCAACTCGCATTGTACCATCTTACCAAATTGTTCTTCGTCCACTGAAAATGTCAAATACAACTCCGACGGATCATTCTCCTGAAAACAAAATACATGATCAAATCTCCCATACAAACGATTATTCGAGATTACTCGAGTTACAATCTCTCATATAAACTGATATTCGAGAATACTCGAGTTAGAATCTCATAAAAACTCATGTTCAAGAATATTTGAGTTTAAATCTCTCATAAAAACTCATGTTCGAGAATACTCAAGTTAGAATCTCTCATAAAAACTCATGTTCAAGAATATTTGAGTTAGAATCGCTCATATAAACTCAATGTTCGAGAATACTAGAGTTTGAATCTCTCATAAAAACTCATGTTCGAGAATACTTGAGTTAGAATCGCTTATATAAACTCATGTTCGAGAATACTCGAGTTAGAATCGCTCATGTAAACATATATGCGAAAGTACTCGAGTTTGAATCTCTCATATATACTCACATACGAAAGTACTCGAGTTTAAATCCTCGACTAGGAAAGAGGGTGTACATTCGTCCCCTCAAGCCTGCTGCCTACAAACACACAAGCTTAACAAATAACAAAAAGCTTTTAGACATACCTTAATCCACATGAGCGAGTTATAATATTCTAAATCAACAGACTCCATGTCCTGTAACTCAATTTGCTTGCCAAGCATCATCTTATAGAATGGACGGATGAAGAAAGCTGAAACAATAACATAACTAACTTTATTACGCCACCAGGACATTTCCGGAGCGTGAAGGGTCTCATAGTCTTCCTGGGAGATATCAGGTGGCAGCAGCTGTGCGGACCACCTCACGCACAACAAGCAGTGAGAGAAATCTGCAGTCTACACCACCACTTTGTGTTCATATAATATTTTTTACATTGTAAGCTCGGCATACGACAACACTCCGTCTGATGTAAAGCTAGGGTGCGGTCCACGAACGAAAACAACTGCTACTACAGAGAAATTTCTACAGGCTGAAGTTATCTCCACTATGCCGGCTTGAGACGAATGGCACACCATCCAGGTTGACAATGAACACTTCTCACTTTATAGCAAGCTGATCCCGAAAGGAGACTAGCTTTACGGGTGTTACACTGGAAAATAGGGGACGGCAGATGTTAAGTCAGAGTGCGCTCCATGAACGGAGGCGACTGCTGTCAAAGCAGGGGATCTGCAGAAAGCAGTCGCGCCCGCTATGCCGGCTTGATGAGATGCCTCTTCACACTGCGCTTGAAGGATCCCATGTTATAGGAAGAATCATTGATGTGTGTAATTCTTGGAGCCTAACCCAGTGGATAAGGATCTGAAAATTAAAACTTCCCACGGACAGTCGAAGCGAGGAGAAAGGCATTCCACGTACGCTCGCGGCGCTCGACCATGCAGGTGAGTTTCTTGTTATCTGTGGCTACACAGAACACGCAAAAAATCTAGTTACAATATAGTAAATAGCATACCATCCAATAGCTTTCCATGGTAAATGGCCATGCCAGCGACTCTGCCGATAAATTTGAAATAGTTCAAATGCTCCTCGTTGCATACACCACTAATTGGATTAATTTGTAACGTATAATTATCCATTGCCGAATACTCGAACAGACCGTAATACGGATTAAACATTTCTTTCGATAATAAAAAGAACCATTCGCGAGCTAAACCACCATAATCTGCAAAAAAAAAAATCTTTTGTTTTGTAATTCTGGTCCCCTCCACTATGCCGGCTTGTGGATCTGCTATATCTGTGGTAAGTGATTATGGGACCCGTGTTCCAACATCACAAAATTCTAACCGGTACCAATGTAACTATGATATTTGTACTTCGGTCGCCTGTGATACAAGCACTAGATTAGAACAAGCATCAAAATAAAATTTACAACACTCCGCCTGATGTAAAGCTAGAGTGCGGTCCACGAACGAAAACAACCGCTACAACAGAATTTTTTTACAGGCAGCTATCGCCTCCGCTATGCCGGCTCGAAGAGACGATTGTGCCCAATCCAGGTCAACAATTTACATTTACATTTTAGTTTTTACAGAACGACAGGCTGGGCTAATAACCATCATCAGTCTATCTAGGTAGACTGATAATGGTTATTTGTCCTGGGGCAGTACCACCACTTTCGAATGTAACACCCGTGAACTGACCTTGTCGCGTTTCGGGAATAGTTTGAAAGTAGCCAGGTATAGCGAGAGGAGTGTGCACTGTCAATCTAGATGGTAGATGCTCGTCTCCTCAAGCCGACATAGTGGAGGCGACTGCTGCCCGCACAGGTTTCTCTGTAGTAGCAGTTGTTTCCATTCATGGACCGCACTGTAGCTTTACATCAGGCGGAGTGTTGTCACATGCCGAGCTACAAAAAAAACTGGATACTAGATGGTCCAGATCTGAACCGCAGTCCGCCAGTTGCCGACTCCTGCTCTATAATGCGTGATAAAAAAAACTCACCAAGTCCAACTTCGGATTCAAACTCGACCCACAACTTTGTCTTGAGCAAATCAATTCTATTAACCGAACTAATAATCCTATACGAGTCCTCTAATATTGAATTTCTTCTTACTTTAATCTCAAATTTATTTGGAACATTACTCTGAAACAAATACAACATCACTGAACCGATTTTCACAAAGCACAATTCTTATACAGGTGAATTTTTCAAGTGGATAGATAGCTTATATATAGAATTACAAAAAAAAAGTTACAATACAATACAATTGTCAAGCCTTCTTCCCACAGGGATAGGCAGAGACAACGGAACGCCACTTACCACGATCCCGACACAACACCCTCGCTTCCTTCACATCCACAATTCTCTTCATGCACGCCCCACGGTTATGGGCACTAGGCACCCCAGCTTTAATGAGGATGTCTCCAATTTGATCGGAAAACACCCTTCTGGGTCTGCCTTGTTAACGCATCCATTCACATCAGATTTATATATTCCTTTCGTCAATCTCCTTTCATTCATCCTTTCCGTGTGCCCAAACCATCGAAGCATTCCTTTCTCAATCCTCGCCACTACATCATCTTTCAAACCACATCTTATCGCGCACAACACTATTCCTCATTCTATCCGCTATTGTGACTCCAAAAAAAAATGTTAACGTATTTAATTCCAGTACTAACAGGTTTCCGTAGTTGACTCTTGAGGAACTCATATTTCCTCTTATAGTCTCTAGAGTAAGGCACTGCTGGTCCAGCTATCTGAGGATTGGAGAGACGCGGGTCCTCCCATTGAGTGGTGCGAGTGTCTGAAAGCACCATCAAATTAATTTCCAACTTCAAAGTCCCACGCCAGTTATTAGCCCAGTCTGCCGTCGCGGAGTAATAACCCAGAATCAGTTTGTAAGTAGCCAGGTATAACGAGAGGAGTGTGCACTATCAGCCTGGATGGTGTACATTCGTCTCCTCAAGTCCAGTCCAGTCTGTCGTCCTGGGGTAGTACCACCACTTTCGAATGTAACACCCGTGAAGTGACCTTGTCGCGTTTCGGGAATAATTTGAAAGCAGCCAGGTATAACGAGAGGAGTGTGCACTGTCAATCTAGATAGTACATGCTCGTCTCCTCAAGCCGGCATAGTGGAGGCGACTGCAGCCCGTAGAGATTTCTCTGTGGCAGCAGTTGTTTCCATTCATGGACCGCACTCTAGCTTTACATCAGGCGGAGTGTTGTCACATGTCGAGCTACAATAAAAAAAAGCCGGCATAGCGGCGGCAACTCTCTTGCTGCCTGCAGAAACTTCTCTGTGTTAGCATTTGTTTCCGTTCTTGGACTGCGGTCAACTTAACATCAGGCGTAGTGGTTAACGCGAGTACCTGGTTTGACACCAGTAACAAATGCATTATTCATAGTAGTCCGGCATGTGACCATTTAATAGGCTAAAAAGGGCGTGTCTCGTACTCCCGCGAGCACGAACAATATATGGGTATTAAAAATATATGTATACTAACTGTGATCAATAAAGAATATCCTTCCATCTACATGTAATCTTTCTTCCCAGCCCTCTGGCAACGCGCCTAACTCATCGACACCGATTTGAGCACCAGCAGATTGTGGTAAACTTGATGCGCAACCTGAAACAAACACGCAAAAAAATCAAATACCTACTATTTATTACAAAAAAAAAGTTTGAGCATAGTGGGAGCTAATTTGGTGTCAATTTGAAATGGAATTGGAGATCAAAAATGTAAACAAATAAATGTTACAGTCACAAGTGACATTTCAGGGGTGGTCAACATTTTCCTAGGGTGGTTTGTACCAGAAGGCCGGTTAAAGTAACTTTAACTATTACTTTTACGGCGACGACCTTTAAACGTTCACATTTACTTCACACGCGTTGCAATATCGTGTAAATTCATATTGTTATCGTTAAAAGGGTGGCCGATCCCGAAAAAATAATAGAAAAACATATTTGGCTTCTTTTCATACATTTGATGTTAGCAACATTAGTTTGACGAATACTTTAACTTTAACCGGCCAAGATTCGCTGGTTACGGTTAAGGTTAAGGTTAAAGTAACCGTCAAAAATGACAGGCGCGATGGTGCAACTGGTGTGGAGTAAATATAGACCATAATGTAAACGAGACGGTATTAATCGAGTCGGTATAGCGGAAGCTACTATCCGCGGGCAGGCGGAGGTTCGTTCGAAACGTAGGTAAAGAAACAAGATATCATAGACACAAGAATCGCAGAAAAGTTTATCGCTTTGTTATTAGTTTTGAAGTGGCCGAGTACAATCACGATTTCGACGAAAATAAACAACATCAAAACATAAACAAGGCTATAAATAAATCGCACGTGGCCGCGGCGACGCTTATTTACGCTGCTTATACGAGACGCTTCTAGTACGTTACGGAGAACGCGCTTATTATATTTTTTGCGAGATATGAGCATCTGTACTGTCAATCTGGATGGTGCACATTAGTCTTCATGACTGCTATAGTAGCAGTTGTTTCCGTTCATGGACCGCACTCTAGCTAAACATCAGGCGGAGTGTAATAAGTACTTGTGTAAAAAAAGATAACTCACCAGCATAACACAAATGTATATAGTCATAAAAAATATTGACGAATTTAAAACAAAACATCTTACAAACATTGTTGCAAACAAAACAATGTATAATATTATCAACAAAACACGTCGCGTTCACTCGGACTAATACAAATAAACTAATTTATTATTCATAAAAAGAGATACTGATAAAAGATTACAGGGATTTTTTTCACATTTTTTTTTTGACAATGCACACTCCTCGTAGCCAGATATAAGGCTACTTGCAAATTGATCCCGAAATGCAAAAAAGTGGTGGTACTACCCCAGGACGGAAGATTGAGCTAATAACCATCATAAGTCTGCCTACCACTCTTTAATAGTGCCTATAGGCACTGAGCGACCAAAGTACATAAAATATAAATAGTTACATTAGTACCGATCAGAATTTAGCGAGATTCGAACACGGGTATCGTCGATCGTGAGTTCACGCGTCTTACCGCCAGACCACGGCCACTCAAAAACCTATTATTACTACCGATCACGACACGCCTACAACGCAAATACGCCCCAATGGAAAACTGGCATTAGTAAAGTAAGAAAAAATCTAATCTAAATATATTTAGAGAGAGGAGTCGCTGGCGGTCTATAGTTTCTGCCTACCCCGGTGGGAACAAAGCGTTAGTTAAATAGTAATAATAGTTATATTTAGTGCAGACATAGTGACTAACACATTTGATTGTCATTATCGTACATTAGCTGTATTGTTTCCTATCTGCAAAGATAAAAATAATAAAAAAAACGCAATACATGCTACGTATTTCTCCTATTAAGTACTTAATTTTAATTGTAGCTCGGCGTATGACAACACACCGTCTGGCGTTAAGCAAGAGTGCGGTCCATGGACGGAAACAACTGCTACGAGAGGGCCAAGTACGTTGTTGCACTTACGCCGTGACAGAGTAACGCGACATCTCTCCACCGATAAGATCGTTTCATTTAAATGCTGCGGTCAGAATAACATCGTCTGATTGGTGATTACGGTATAAATGCAACGTCGTACTTGGCTCTCAGAGAGAAACTAATACAGACAGCAGTCGCGTCCGCTATGTCGGCTTAAGCCGGGTACAGACTTACGAAATGTAACATGTAATGTAACACGCAATGATGAAATCCATATTGTCGCAATGTATCATGCAATGTAACAGAAATCCCATAGTGTAGACGCCATGCACGAAAAGGGTTTTCAACTCGTGCGCGCCCCAATCCGCCATTTGTCGGTTTTTTCGCCGAACACAAAGGGGCACGTTGTGTGCACAGAGCGCCGGCCAGGTTGTGTGTCTGTGGACTGCGGAACGCGCGCGAACAATGGCCTCGCCGTGTTCTCGGCAGACTGAGCTATGTTCCCCGTGCGCTTACCGGAAACAGATGCAAGTAGGTACATGCGTCCACACTTATGAAATGTCCTTTCACGTTATATTGCATGTTACGTTTCGTAAGTCTGTACTAGGCTTTAAGGAGACGAATGTACAGTGGAACAACCTTACGCGCTCCCAGTTTGGCAAAAATATCGCTTGCACCCGCACTTGGTAGGCGGATCGATTTTCGATGACGTATCTGCACGCCACACCCCTATTAAGAGATGCACTTCGGGAACAATCAATCACATTTTAGTCGCTCTTTAGAATTCGACGCGCTCGTTACGTTTCCATAATTTCCTACTGTTTTTGTTAATTTTTTTTTGTTATTGCTATTGTTGTTTTTTTTTGTTTTCTTTTTTTGTTATTGTTGTTTGCTTTTTTTTGTTGTTGTTTCTATTCATTTTATTTTGACCCCAGCGAGTATACCGGACTGATTGTGATTATGTCTTCACGCAATTTGTTAAATAGTGAGAAAGAGCGTATTATCGCATTACAAAACTCTCGTTATAAAATATATATTTTAATTTTGCGCAAACCACGCCCCCCAGAACTCGTTAACTCGTGGCGTTAGCTCTAGATCAAAATCGTTTCAAGATTAAAGAGTTGTAGGCAGACTGATGATGATTATTAGCCTAGTCTGCCATCCCGGTGAAGTAAGCTTGTCGGAATCAGCTCGAAACTAGCGAGAAGAGTGTGCACTGTCAAACTGGATGGTGTACATGGCATAGCGTAGGCGACTGATGCCTGCAGATATTTTTCTGTGATGGCAGTTATTTTCGTTAATGGACCGCACTCTAGCTAACGTGAAGCGTAGTGTTTTTCGTAGAGTTACAATAAAAAAATTATAAAACGCGCCTCTCAAGATAACCTCATTTTCATAATGATCATTATCTTGTTCCAACCTCTATTAAAAAGTTTTCATTTGAAAAGTAGGATGTCAAAATGTGTCAAATATGTCAATCCTATAATTTTACTCAAGCAAAAATATGTTTTAGTTAATTTAATTGGAGTACATGCTCGTCTCCTCAAGCCGGCATAGTGGAGGCGACTGCTACCCGCAGAGATTTCTCTGTAGTAGCAGTTGTTTCCATTCATGGACCGCACTCTAGCTTTACATCAAGCGGAATGTTGTCACATGCCGAGCTACAATTTTAAAAAAATCTCTTCTCACTCCAAAATCTCTTTCTTTTGTGCAAATTCTATATATTGTGAAATTAAAAATCAGTTTTGTTCAAGGGAAATTACAACGTATTAAAGGTAATACAAACATCCAAACATTGGTGCAATTCTATAATAATAATTATTATAAGGAAGTCATACCAGTTCTGGGATCGATCCACGTGGTAGTCTTCTTATTATGATCAATGAAGAACACTCTGCCATTCGGTGCTTTCTGCATACTCCAACCTGCTGGCAGACCTGGAGAAAAACCACAATAAATATATATACGAATAAGGATTATCGTTTTTTTTTTAAAATAAATTATTGGCAAATTACTAAATTACAAAAAAAAATCAACATGTTTTTTCTGTTCAATTTTCATCATAGAACGTAATAAATAATAATAAGAATCTAAGATGGTAAATGCTCGTCTCCTCAAGCCGGCATAGTGGAGGCGACTGCTACCCGCACAGGTTTCTCTGTAGTAGCAGTTGTTTCCATTCATGGACCGCACTCTAGCTTTACATCAGGCGGAGTGTTGTCACATGCCGAGCTTACAATAAAAAATAAAAAAAATAAAAAATTACAAGAATTTAAATAAATTAAAAATTCAAGTAAAAAAAAAATAATTCAAACTGATGTTTATTTCCGGTTTACTATAAAACTGTACACTGTACACCTTAGAAAAATATATGGGACCACTATGGGATGCAGCTTAACACAGTACAATTTGAATTATTGAAATCGGTTCAGCGGTTTTCGAGAAATTGGTGAACATATATAAAAAAACCTTTTGACTTGAGTGACACGGTGTCTACAAACGCCGTCACTATGCCGACCTTTCTCACGTTAATTAAACGATTACTTACCAGCAGCGCTTGGCAAATTTTGACTTTGGCTACTCGTACTGCTACCCGTCGAATTGTCCGTATCATCCTGAAACAGTTAATAAATATATACTGACGCCTGAACGCGACAGGGATAAACAGACTGCATGGAAGTAACGATTCATATTTACTTGCATAGGGTAAAAAAAAAGATAGCAATCCCACGAACCAGGAGTTTTATACATCTTAATGGAGGAAAAATTAAGAGTGGTAGGCAGATTGATAATGGTTACATGTTCAGTCTGCCGTCCTGGGGTAGTACCACCACTTTCGAATGTAACACCCGTGAAGTGACCTTGTCGCGTTTCGGGAATAGTTTGGAAGTAGCCAGGTATAGCGAGAGGAGTGTGCACTGTTAATCTAGATGGTACATGCTCGTCTCCTCAAGCCAGCATAGTGGAGGTGACTGCTATCCGCACAGGTTTTTCTGTAGTAGCAGTTGTTTCCATTCATGGACCGCACTCCAGCTTTACATCAGGCGGAGTGTTGTCATATGCCGAGCTACTATATAAAAAAATGATACGGTCCAAGTATTGCTTTTGTATTTTTGAGACCATAATTTAAAAAAAAAGTACCGTTTCTTGGCATCTATTGGTCTATATAACATTATGGTACCTTTATTTGTTTTTAAAAAAATCATTTGAATATCAAAAACAAGCAATATTAGGGGATTGGTATTCTACTCACAGCTGATAGACGATCGAGCGAATAATAAAAAAATATTTTATTTTATTTGCCTTGCAAATAATAAAAAAAATATCTCGCTATAACACTTTAGTGATAGCTTTGTAACACACGGTTGATAGGATTGCTATCTTTTTACACCAATATACATATATAACTAAAACCAAAACCATAAAAGAACACACGAAAAAAAAAGGCATAAACAACATGCAAAAAGTTTAACGGGAAGCCAACAAAAGGTTTTTTTTAAAATTAATCTACACCCCGATCGTTTTAACATTCGATCCAAGTTAAACCATAAAAAAAGCTCCAAACCATTCCACAATAAACAGGCTATCTAATGCAAAAAGAATTTAAAAAAAAACTATAATTCTAGCCCATAATCTACTTCTATGCTAAACCCACTATAGTGTCCCGGAGAATGTTAAGGTCGAAACCGCACTCGAGAGGCACGAAGCCCCACTAGTGCTGTTTCACTTAAAAAAATAAACACAAGAAAAACCGTTATAAATCTTTTTACGACTAATTTCTACCAACACTAAAATGTAAACTTCTAAAGTTAATTTAAAAAAAAACTACCACCACCAAATAAATAGTCAAGTATAAAATTTAATATGTAAGTATGTAATAAAAAGACTGGACACTCACTTCCTCCAGAAAATGAGGTCGAGTCAAATAAGTGAACACATATAAGTATGCTTTGATACTGTACACACTACATAGTACATACATTAAAATAAGCGACACAGCATAAACATAACACAAAATGTAATGATTAATGAACAAAATGCACTTTTTCATACGAGTATATACAGAAGTACAATCAGCAACAAAAATTGCTGACCATACTAGATATATGAATAAGGCATAACGTTAAATTGATGAGATGTATGAGGAGTTATTGTATGAAATTGTGACGTCACGATTTGGCCGCATAGACAATAATCCCAAAAGCACGAATATGTACACACAACCAAAAAAGGAAAACCTCTCAACACGCACTGAAATATATCACGGAGCACTGAACCCGTCTGTACATTACGATTAACGTGTAACGCAACGCTATTGGAAAAATACGAAAAAAAACAAAAGAAATTCAAGATGTAGTGTAGTGTTATAAAATTATGATAAAAATTGTATAGAAAAAACATCCTACCTTAACGCAGGTAATTTTTTTCTATTGAATTTTCATTAAAACTTAAAACAAATCTAGCTTTTAAATTGACAACATAATTGTTAAGTTGCAATCTTTGCTAGGAGTACATTTTGCTGGCAACACCACAGTAGGATTTTCACAGATATACTCAGTGTAATATTAAAAAATATTTTGACAATCTTGCTATGTTCAGCGATAAGTTTATGACCTTTTTGGCATCGACACAGGTCTGTAGGGTGTACGCCGTTTTTATGATTTTAATACAATACAATTGTCACGCCTTTTTCCCACAGGGATAAGCAGAGACAACGGAACGCCACTTACCACGATCCTGACACAACACCCTCGCTTCCTTCACATCCACAATTCTCTTCATGCACGCCCGATGGTTATGAGCACTAGGCAGCCCAGCTTTCATGATGATGTCTCCTATTTGATTGGAAAACACCCTTCTGGGTCTGCCTTGTTTAACGCATCACATCAGATTTATATATTCCTTTCGTCAATCTCCTTCCGTGTGCCCAAACCATCGAAGCATTCCTTTCTCAATCCACGTCACTACATCATCTTTCAAACCACATCTATCGCGCACAACACTATTCCTCATTCTATCCACTATCGTGACTCCACATACACTGCATTTCTACAGCATTAATCCTACTCTCTTGCTTCTTCTGCCATACCCAACATTCACTTCCATACATTAATGTAGGAATAAGTACCGCGTTATGAACAGCCATCCGTGAATTTTTGGACATTGATTTTGAACTGAGATAAAATAAAGTGATATTGCCAGGAGAAGGCTATCTACACAAATGTTGGTGTTGCCAACAAAATGTACCTGAAGCGAATCGATTCCAAATTCGAATGTTGCCAAATTCCTATTCCAATCGGTCACAGTTTTGACCCATAACACTTTATAACACCTTCAATTGTTTCCCAATGAACTAATTAATGCATCCGTTGCGTTACACGTCACATCCCTGACTAGCTCGGCGGTTATCTTACCTCCGAGTCATCCACCGAGCTTGTCGTGATCTGTCTTCTTCTTCTAACACGTGGGGTCGCGTGCTCTGGCGTCACACCACCGATGGGCGTGCTGAAGTGATTGAAATGATTCTCATCGAATGTCAATAGTGATGCGCGTGTCGTATCACTCTCTGCCTCGTCTGCACGTTCTGTATTGCCATTGTTATTGTCGTTCGTTTCTTCTCCTAGAACTATCTCTACATTTTGTATTGTTGTTTCTTGGCTAGTATCCTCTATGGCATCTTCATTTTCATTCGTAACAGTCTCCTCTTGACCATTATTAGCGTTATCTAAAGTATCCTGAGCGGTATCATCGTCTGTCTCGTTCTGATCCACTAATTCTGGTAGCCTAACACCTTCGTTAGCACAAACGACATCGTCGTCTTCCTGATTAGAATCTCTTAAATTATTATCACAGTTTAAATTTCTCCGTGCTAGATCCGGCGTTCTGATCGGTGTGGAATACGGCGTTGTCTCACCAGAATTTGCGTCTGATTGGTCCTGTTAGATTTACAATATATTATTTTCTTTACTCATTCACTGGCCGCGTGACCGTCAAACGCTCTATATGTGACCCCAAAAATCGAATCAAGTGTTGTCAGCGTTTAACCAGATAGTGTTGTGAGAGAAAATGATTCAATGAGTGGGTGAGTCGTTCCATACATTATCGAGAATTATTCATCAATTTCCACGTTAACAAATCATGTTTAAAAAATGTTTATTTCGGCTACATAATTTAGAAACAATTTTAAATTACAAAAAAACATCATTCTTAGAAATAAAAAGCGGTGAGTCATAAAAAATAATAGCTGCGACAGTGAATGGGTTAACGATGACAATTGGACGACGAAGAGCCTCCTTTTGATGGCGTGGAGGATACCTATATCTCTTTTTATTTGTGTATAAACCAACAGCGATAGAGACAAGAGCGTCGCCAGCAGATGGCCTAGGAGGGGGCAAACTGATATGGAGGATGAAAAAAGTATGAATTGTAGGTAAAGTACATGAAGCTTTTCACTTGTAGTACGAGCCTCACATCTACGGCGATTGTAATAAAAACGGTACAGAGTCTAACGTGTAAAGCTACACGAGCTCTTGACTGTAAATAACAAATTTACATTTAACAACTTTCTTAGAATCTCTAGGGGGGGGGGGGGGGGAGCAGCCAGCTACGCCCTTGGATAGAGAACTCACTTGAAACATGTTTAGGTCAAATTGCACCACATGACTTAACTATTACTTTCGCGTTAAAGTAATGGTTGAAATTATAATTGGGTTGCTTCAAAAAACCTATCAGTTGTTTTGACGCTTACTTTAACGCTAAACGTAACCAAAGAATTTTGCCTGGTCAAAATTAAAGTAATAGTTAAACCAATGTATGAAAAGAGGCCAAATATGTTTTTTTTATTAATTTTTCAGGAATGTACTCCGAATTACATCAGCCACCCTTTTATCGATAACGCTATGAATTTACACGATGGTGCAACGCGTGTGGAGTAAATTAAACGTCACCGATAGTCATCAAGAAAATGTAACAGTCAAAGTAACTCTAACGGGCCTTTTGGTGCAATTGGACCTTAATACAACCCATCGTTAGTAATCAATTATGTTTTTAGTCGCTAGTTTAAATAGTCTATCGCTTTAGTCTAAGATATTAACCGACCAAATTAAGTAGAGTAGTTAGACGGAGTTACATAAGTTAATGTGTTATAACCGGCGACCACTAAGCTCGCTGAATTGAATTTCTGAATAAATAACACTACGATACGATTTACAGATGATGGACGCGCGCGTACCTCGTACCTGCTCTAGTGGACGCCAGTCTTATTCGTCATGAATGCACTTAGTATTTAAGTAAACGAAATGTATTAAAAGCACATGCTGCGTTATACAACAGTAATAGAGTTCAAATTCGGGCAATTTTTAAGGCATTAACTTTTTTAATAGTAGCTCGATACACAGAAGCGGTCCCCTCCGCTATGCCGGCTTTAAGGTATCTTCAAAATTGCTCGAATTAAATAAATATATAAGTTAATATATATATAATGAAATACTGTAAATAATATATGTATATAAATTTAATTAGTACTAACACCAACATATAAAACAGATCATGCCTAAACAAATCATGCAAAAAAAATATATATATTTTTTATTGTAGCTCGGCATACGACAACACTTCGCCTGATGTAAAGCTAGAGTGCGGTCTATGAACGGAAACAACTGCTACTGAGGATGCGACAGAGGAAGCTCTACATGCAGTAATCGCCTCCGCTATGCCGGCTTTAAGAGACGAATATGCACCACCCGGATTGTCAGTGCACAATCCTCTCGCTATACCTGGCTACTTTCAAACTGGTCCCGAAACGCGACAAGGTAACTTCACGGGTGTTACATTCAAAAGTGACAGGACGGCAGACTGGGCAAATAACCATCATCAGTCTGCCTACCACTTTAAAAAAAAGCTAATAAATTATTCGAGTTACAATTAAAACGTATTTTAAATATTAATTTTGTTTTTTACTGTTAATTCAAAATATAGACCGTAATGGTATAATTTCCAAGATGGCGTCCTAAACGAATACGTACATTTCCGCTCGTGTTTGCATTGCTGTTGTCACTATCGTGCGAGATGTGAAAGCGTCTCTGGAACTCCGTAGCCGCAGTCTCCATGCGGTCCGGTTGGGAATCACTACTTATATTGCGGCTGAAAACAAAGACATACGCTTTTCAAAGAGGGTTATTAGCCCAATCTGCGGTTAAATAGCTAGAGTGCGGTCCATGAACTGATACTACGGATAAATCTCTACAGGCAGCGGGCGCCTCCGCTATGCCGGCTTGAGGAGACGACTGGCTATTTTCAAGGCTCATTACCGTCCTGGGGTAGTACCACCACTTTCGAAAGTAGCCAGGTATAGCGAGAGGAGTGCGCACTGTCTATCTGCATGGTGCACATTCGTCTCATCAAGCCGGCATAGCGGAGGCGACTGCTGCCTGTACAAATTTGGCAGTTGTTTCCGTTCATTGATCGCAATCTAGCTTAACATCAAACAGAGTATAGCCAAAAAAGGAACTGGGAATTTCTATATGGAGCAGTCGCCTCCACTATGCCGGATTGAGGAGACGAATGTGCACCATCCAGATTGACAAGTGTTAAAATGATACTAACGCAAACGTAGGCCTCTCCCATTGCGTGGATCTAGCAACGTGGTTCACATAGTAAGTCCTCCCGTTCGCGTCCAATCTCTCCTCCCATCCAGTGGGAAGTGGGGCCGATTCACTTAAACCAACACCGCTGTCTATGGTCTGAAATAAAACAAAAATTATTTAAAAAAATAATACAATACAATACAATGGAAAAAAAGGGCGTGACAATGGGCATCTTATTAAGTACCTATGGTTTAAAAATTAGTTTAAATTTATAAATTTATTTACACTTTTGATGCGAACTATATTTGTTCAACAACTGACAAGGAAGGAGTGGTATAACCCCATACAACCAAACAGACCCACAAAATATCTACTACACATCTCAAGGTCAACGATCTTAATTCGTGGTACATACTATACCATACTATACTAGAAAACTAAATAATAGACATACAACTGGTTCCGCATTCTCGACAAGCTGCCAATCCCCACCATCAGTTAACGAAGACACCGTCATACTCACAGATACCTAATTATACCTACATATTACTACGGTGGCCAAAACTATATTCTTTTTTTTAAAATTGTAGCTCGACATGTGACAACACTCCGCCTGATGTAAAGCACTCTAGCTTGAATGGAAACAACTGCTACTATAGAGAAACCTGTGCGCGTAGCAGTCGCCTCCACTATGCCGGCTTGAGGAGACGAGCATGTACCATCTTAGATTGACAGTGCACACTCATCTCGTTTTACCTGGCTACTTTCAAACTATTCCCGAAACGCGACAAAGTCACTTCACGGGCGTTACATTCGAAAGTGGTGGTACTACCCCAGGATGGCAGACTGGGCTAATAACCATCATCAGTCTGCCTACCACTCTTTAATAGTGCCTGTAGGCACTGAGCGACCAAAGTACATATAACAAAGTTACATTGGTACCGGTCAGAATTAGCGAGGTTCGAACACGGGTCTCATCGATCGCGTCTTATCGCTAGACCACAATTTTACTATAATAGAATTATTTTTTTAAATGCCTGTACTAAACTAGTACTTGTATCACTGGCACTGGTTCGAACACGGGTCTCATCGATGTGAGATCCGTTCTCTATCGCTCAAGTGGCATGGCATAGTAGGCAGACTGATTGATGATGGTTATTTGCCTAAGCCTGTAATAGCAACTAAAGCGCAACAACTAAAAAACAAAGAAAACATGCATTAACACTAACTATACTCAGTGCCAGATTAAGCCAGCGCGGGGCCTGTAGCAAATTCTGTCAAGGGGCCCTTGGTTTGCTTTAGGTTCTCAAGTTTAGGTTATTAAATAAGTGGAAGTGAAGCATAGCTTAAGGCGTTTCGCGTTTAAGGCATGCAAGATATTTTACGGTCCTAACTAAATTAATATTTTTATATTACGATCAGACAGGCGCACACTGGGTCGATTTTGAAATTTGAGGACTTAGGAACAGACTTGCATTTTTCACTTTTTTCTTTATGGCAATGGCTAAACCTAATTAACCTAAACAATAGTTGTTCTCTTCAATTTTTTTCTAAACCTTATAGTTTGGACAGAAAAAGCAAATTTAAAAATTTGTTGTATGGGACGAATAAAAAAAAAGTGAATTCCAGCTTTATCCCGATCGATCCCCCTACGAAACCTATTTTTTCTTAATCCTTGCCTAGTCTGCTATATTTCTACACATTGAACGTGTGTATAAACTTGCATGTTTGCCAGATAAATGGATCCGAAAAATAACAAAAATTTAATATTTCAAAGAAAAGTGTATCACTGCTTTATCCCGATCGATCCCCCTACGAAACCTATTTTTTCTTAATTCTTGCCTAGTCTGCTATATTTCTACATATTGAGCGTGTGTATAAACTTGCATGTTTGCCAGATAAATGGATCCGAAAAATAACAAAAATTTAATATTTCAAAGAAAAGTGAATTCCTGGTTTATCCTGATCGATCCCCTTACGAAACCTTTTTTGTCTTAATCCTTGCCTAGTCTACTATATTTTTGCACATTCAACGTTTGCATAAAGTTGCATATTTGCCAGATAAATGGTTCCGAAAAATAACAAAAATATTTCAAAGAAAAGTGAATTCCTGGTTTATCCTGATCGATCCCCCTGCGAAACTTTTTTAGTCTTAATCCTTGCCTAGTCTGCTATATTTCTACACACTGAACGTGTGTATAAACTTGCATGTTTGCCAGATAAATGGATCCAAAAAATTACAAAAATTTAATATTTCAAAGAAAAGTGAATTCCTGCTTTATCCCGATCGATCCCCCTGCGAAACCATTTTTTTCTTAATCCTTGCCTAGTCTGCTATATTTCTACACATTGAACGTGTGTATAAACTTGCATGTTTGCCAGATAAATGGATCCGAAAAATAACAAAAATTTAATATTTCAAAGAAAAGTGTATTCCTGCTTTATCCCGATCGATCCCCCTACGAAACCTATTTTTTCTTAATTCTTGCCTAGTCTGCTATATTTCTACATATTGAGCGTGTGTATAAACTTGCATGTTTGCCAGATAAATGGATCCGAAAAATAACAAAAATTTAATATTTTAAAGAAAAGTGAATTCCTGGTTTATCCTGATCGATCCCCTTACGAAACCTTTTTTGTCTTAATCCTTGCCTAGTCTACTATATTTTTGCACATTGAACGTTTGCATAAAGTTGCATGTTTGCCAGATAAATGGTTCCGAAAAATAACAAAAATATTTCAAAGAAAAGTGAATTCCTGGTTTATCCTGATCGATCCCCCTGCGAAACTTTTTTAGTCTTAATCCTTGCCTAGTCTGCTATATTTCTACACACTGAACGTGTGTATAAACTTGCATGTTTGCCAGATAAATGGATCCAAAAAATTACAAAAATTTAATATTTCAAAGAAAAGTGAATTCCTGCTTTATCCCGATCGATCCCCCTGCGAAACCATTTTTTTCTTAATCCTTGGCTAGTCTGCTATATTTCTGCATATTGAACGTTTGCATAAAGTTGCATGTTTGCCAGATAAATGGTTCCGAAAAATAACAAAAATATTTCAAAGAAAAGTGAATTCCTGGTTTATCCCGATCGATCCCCCTGCGAAACCTATTTTGTCTTAATCCTTGTCTAGTCTGCTATATTTCTGCACATTGAGCGTGTGTATAAACTTGCATGTTTGCCAGATAAATGGATCCGAAAAATAACAAAAAATAAATATTTCAAAGAAAAGTGAATTCCTGGTTTATCCTGATCGATCCCCCTGCGAAAACTTTTTTGTCTTAATCCTTGCCTAGTCTACTATATTTCTGCAGATTGAACGTTTGCATAAAGTTGCATGTTTGCCAGATAAATGGTTCCGAAAAATAACAAAAATATTTCAAAGAAAAGTGAATTCCTGGTTTATCCTGATCGATCCCCCTGCGAAACCTTTTTTGTCTTAATCCTTGCCTAGTCTGCTATATTTCTGCATATTGAACGTTTGCATAAAGTTGCATGTTCCTAGATAAATGGTTCCGAAAAATAACAAAAATATTTCAAAGAAAAGTGAATTCCTGGTTTATCCCGATCGATCCCCCTGCGAAACCATTTTTTTCTTAATCCTTGGCTAGTCTGCTATATTTCTGCATATTGAACGTTTGCATAAAGTTGCATGTTTGCCAGATAAATGGTTCCGAAAAATAACAAAAATATTTCAAAGAAAAGTGAATTCCGGCTTTATCCCGATCGATCCCCCTACGAAACCTATTTTCTTTTAATCCTTGCCTAGTCTGCTATATTTCTACACACAGAACGTGTGTATAAACTTGCATGTTTGCCAGATAAATGGTTCCGAAAAATAACAAAAATATTTCAAAGAAAAGTGAATTCCGGCTTTATCCCGATCGATCCCCCTACGAAACCTATTTTCTTTTAATCCTTGCCTAGTCTGCTATATTTCTACACACAGAACGTGTGTATAAACTTGCATGTTTGCCAGATAAATGGTTCCGAAAAATAACAAAAATATTTCAAAGAAAAGTGAATTCCTGGTTTATCCTGATCGATCCCCCTGTGAAACCTTTTTTGACTTAATCCTTGTCTACTCTGCTATATTTCTGCACATTGAGCGTGTGTATAAACTTGCATGTTTGCCAGATAAATGGTTTCGAATAATAATAAAAATATTTCAAAGAAAAGTGAATTCCTGGTTTATCCTGATCGATCCCCCTGCGAAACCTTTTTTGTCTTAATCCTTGCCTAGTCTGCTATATTTATGCATATTGAACGTTTGCATAAACTTGCATGTTTGCCAGATAAATGGATCCAAAAAGTGACAAAAATTTAATATTTCAAAGAAACGTGTATTCCTGCTTTATCCCGATCGATCCCCCTGCGAAACCTTTTTTGTCTTAATCCTTGCCTAGTCTGCTATATTTCTACACATTGAGCGTGTGTATAAACTTGCATGTTTGCCAGATAAATGGATCCGAAAAATAACAAAAAATAAATATTTCAAAGTGAATTCCTGGTTTATCCTGATCGATCCCCCTGCGAAACCTTTTTTGTCTTAATCCTTGCCTAGTCTGCTATATTTCTGCATATTGAACGTTTGCATAAAGTTGCATGTTTGCCAGATAAATGGTTCCGAAAAATAACAAAAATATTTCAAAGAAAAGTGAAATCCTGGTTCTGTCCAAACTATAAGGTTTAGGAAAAATATCTGCTGCTGAAGGCTTTAAAAGAAAACGACTACTTACTCACTATTTCGTGTTAAATGTGGCTTCCAATAACCCAAGATAAATAAAAATGGACTTTGAAATATTTAATTTTTGTCATTTTTTGGAACGATTTATCTGGCAAACATGCAACTTTATGCAAACGTGCACTGTGCAGAAATATAGCAGACTAGGCAAGGATTAAGACAAAAAAGGTTTCGCAGGGGGATCGATCAGGATAAACCAGGAATTCACTTTCCTTTGAAATATTTTTGTTATTTTTCAGAACCATTTATCTGGCAAACATGCAACTTTATGCAAACGTTCAATGTGCAGAAATATAGTAGACTAGGCAAGGATTAAGACAAAAAAGGTTTCGCAGGGGGATCGATCAGGATAAACCAGGAATTAACTTTTCTTTGAAATATTTATTTTTTGTTATTTTTCGGATCCATTTATCTGGCAAACATGCAAGTTTATACACACGCTCAATGTGCAGAAATATAGCAGACTAGACAAGGATTAAGACAAAATAGGTTTCGCAGGGGGATCGATCGGGATAAACCAGGAATTCACTTTTCTTTGAAATATTTTTGTTATTTTTCGGAACCATTTATCTGGCAAACATGCAACTTTATGCAAACGTTCAATATGCAGAAATATAGCAGACTAGGCAAGGATTAAGACAAAAAAGGTTTCGCAGGGGGATCGATCGGGATAAACCAGGAATTCACTTTTCTTTGAAATATTTATTTTTTGTTATTTTTCGGATCCATTTATCTAGCAAACATGCAAGTTTATACACACGTTCAGTGTGTAGAAATATAGCAGACTAGGCAAGGATTAAGAAAAAAATGGTTTCGCAGGGGGATCGATCGGGATAAAGCAGGAATTCACTTTTCTTTGAAATATTAAATTTTTGTAATTTTTTGGATCCATTTATTTGGCAAACATGCAAGTTTATACACACGTTCAGTGTGTAGAAATATAGCAGACTAGGCAAGGATTAAGACTAAAAAAGTTTCGCAGGGGGATCGATCAGGATAAACCAGGAATTCACTTTTCTTTGAAATATTTATTTTTTGTTATTTTTCGGATCCATTTATCTGGCAAACATGCAAGTTTATACACACGCTCAATGTGCAGAAATATAGCAGACTAGACAAGGATTAAGACAAAAAAGGTTTCGCAGGGGGATCAATCGGGATAAACCAGGAATATTTTTGTTATTTTTCGGAACCATTTATCTGGCAAACGTGCAACTTTATGCAAACGTTCAATATGCAGAAATATAGCAGACTAGGCAAGGATTAAGACAAAAAAGGTTTCGCAGGGGGATCGATCGGGATAAACCAGGAATTCACTTTTCTTTGAAATATTTTTGTTATTTTTCGGAACCATTTATCTGGCAAACATGCAACTTTATGCAAACGTTCAATATGCAGAAATATAGCAGACTAGGCAAGGATTAAGACAAAAAAGGTTTCGCAGGGGGATCGATCGGGATAAACCAGGAATTCACTTTTCTTTGAAATATTTATTTTTTGTTATTTTTCGGATCCATTTATCTAGCAAACATGCAAGTTTATACACACGTTCAGTGTGTAGAAATATAGCAGACTAGGCAAGGATTAAGAAAAAAATGGTTTCGCAGGGGGATCGATCGGGATAAAGCAGGAATTCACTTTTCTTTGAAATATTAAATTTTTGTAATTTTTTGGATCCATTTATTTGGCAAACATGCAAGTTTATACACACGTTCAGTGTGTAGAAATATAGCAGACTAGGCAAGGATTAAGACTAAAAAAGTTTCGCAGGGGGATCGATCAGGATAAACCAGGAATTCACTTTTCTTTGAAATATTTATTTTTTGTTATTTTTCGGATCCATTTATCTAGCAAACATGCAAGTTTATACACACGTTCAGTGTGTAGAAATATAGCAGACTAGGCAAGGATTAAGAAAAAAATGGTTTCGCAGGGGGATCGATCGGGATAAAGCAGGAATTCACTTTTCTTTGAAATATTAAATTTTTGTAATTTTTTGGATCCATTTATTTGGCAAACATGCAAGTTTATACACACGTTCAGTGTGTAGAAATATAGCAGACTAGGCAAGGATTAAGACTAAAAAAGTTTCGCAGGGGGATCGATCAGGATAAACCAGGAATTCACTTTTCTTTGAAATATTTATTTTTTGTTATTTTTCGGATCCATTTATCTGGCAAACATGCAAGTTTATACACACGCTCAATGTGCAGAAATATAGCAGACTAGACAAGGATTAAGACAAAAAAGGTTTCGCAGGGGGATCAATCGGGATAAACCAGGAATATTTTTGTTATTTTTCGGAACCATTTATCTGGCAAACGTGCAACTTTATGCAAACGTTCAATATGCAGAAATATAGCAGACTAGGCAAGGATTAAGACAAAAAAGGTTTCGCAGGGGGATCGATCAGGATAAACCAGGAATTCACTTTTCTTTGAAATATTTATTTTTTGTTATTTTTCGGATCCATTTATCTGGCAAACATGCAAGTTTATACACACGCTCAATGTGCAGAAATATAGCAGACTAGGCAAGGATTAAGACAAAATAGGTTTCGCAGGGGGATCG
Source organism: Tinea pellionella (assembly GCA_948150575.1). Lineage (NCBI taxonomy): Eukaryota > Metazoa > Arthropoda > Insecta > Lepidoptera > Tineidae > Tinea > Tinea pellionella. The sequence goes on along the minus strand of OX411261.1, from coordinate 8,043,963 downwards.
ATCGGGATAAAGCAGGAATACACGTTTCTTTGAAATATTAAATTTTTGTCATTTTTTGGATCCATTTATCTGGCAAACATGCAAGTTTATGCAAACGTTCAATATGCATAAATATAGCAGACTAGGCAAGGATTAAGACAAAAAAGGTTTCGCAGGGGGATCGATCAGGATAAACCAGGAATTCACTTTTCTTTGAAATATTTTTATTATTATTCGGAACCATTTATCTGGCAAACATGCAAGTTTATACACACGCTCAATGTGCAGAAATATAGCAGAGTAGACAAGGATTAAGTCAAAAAAGGTTTCGCAGGGGGATCGGTCAGGATAAACCAGGAATTCACTTTTCTTTGAAATATTTTTGTTATTTTTCGGAACCATTTATCTGGCAAACATGCAAGTTTATACACACGTTCAGTGTGTAGAAATATAGCAGACTAGGCAAGGATTAAGACTAAAAAAGTTTCGCAGGGGGATCGATCAGGATAAAGCCGGAATTCACTTTTCTTTGAAATATTTTTGTTATTTTTCGGAACCATTTATCTGGCAAACATGCAACTTTATGCAAACGTTCAATGTGCAGAAATATAGCAGACTAGGCAAGGATTAAGACAAAAAACGTTTCGCAGGGGGATCGATCAGAATAAACCAGGAATTCACTTTTCTTTGAAATATTTTTGTTATTTTTCAGAACTATTTATCTGGCAAACATGCAACTTTATGCAAACGTTCAATGTGCAGAAATATAGTAGACTAGGCAAGGATTAAGACAAAAAAGGTTTCGCAGGGGGATCGATCAGGATAAACCAGGAATTCACTTTTCTTTGAAATATTTAAACTTTTGTCATTTTTCGGATTCATTTATCTGGCAAACATGCAACTTTATGCAAACGTTCAATGTGTAGAAATATAGCAGACTAGGCAAGGATTAAGACAAAAAAGGTTTCGCTGGGGGATCGATCAGGATAAACCAGGAATTCACTTTTCTTTGAAATATTTTTGTTATTTTTCGGAACCATTTATCTGGCAAATATGCAACTTTATGCAAACGTTCAATGTGCAAAAATATAGTAGACTAGGCAAGGATTAAGACAAAAAAGGTTTCGTAAGGGGATCGATCAGGATAAACCAGGAATTCACTTTTCTTTGAAATATTAAATTTTTGTTATTTTTCGGATCCATTTATCTGGCAAACATGCAAGTTTATACACACGCTCAATATGTAGAAATATAGCAGACTAGGCAAGGATTAAGAAAAAATAGGTTTCGTAGGGGGATCGATCTGGATAAAGCAGGAATACACTTTTCTTTGAAATATTAAATTTTTGTTATTTTTCGGATCCATTTATCTGGCAAACATGCAAGTTTATACACACGTTCAATGTGTAGAAATATAGCAGACTAGGCAAGGATTAAGAAAAAATAGGTTTCGTAGGGGGATCGATCGGGATAAAGCTGGAATTCACTTTTTTTTTATTCGTCCCATACAACAAATTTTTAAATTTGCTTTTTCTGTCCAAACTATAAGGTTTAGAAAAAAATTGAAGAGAACAACTATTGTTTAGGTTAATTAGGTTTAGCCATTGCCATAAAGAAAAAAGTGAAAAATGCAAGTCTGTTCCTAAGTCCTCAAATTTCAAAATCGACCCAGTGTGAGGCGTTGGAGCGCGGGGCCCGTAGCATTTGCTACTCTTGCTACGTGGCTAATCCGGCACTGTATACTATACTATAGTATTCAAGATCAAAAATGTAAACACAAAGATGTTGCCAATTCAACGCAATACCCTCATTTGGCCGTTTGTCGGAAAGTGCTAGATTAGCACATATTAAAACATGTAAAACAAAATACTGCTTGCAGTTTTGAGCTTTAAAATGGCTTAAAATTCGATCCAAAGTTAAAGTATTACAGTTTAAAATGAAATTAGTGTTGTTTATTGGCACTAAATATTTGAATTGTAGATTTCTTAGTCAAATTTAATTAATGCCGTCGACTTTCTAGGAAAATGTTGACTACCCCTGAAACGTCACTTCGACTGTGACATGTCTTTGTTTACATTTTTGATTTTGAATTCCATTCCATTCCAACTTGTTATTGTCTCTGCCTACTCCATTAATATAATAAATTAATAACAAACTCACCGTAGATACATCCCCACTATTGTTTGTAGTCTCCACCAACTCCCACTCCCCCGTTGACTGCGAGTCAGTATTGTCAGTGTTGTCTGCGCCAACAGCGCCCACCAACGCGGCGTACACCTCTATGTGCCCGCGGACACGAGAACGGGCGCTGTAACCGTCATAGCATAGATACAGAAGCCGGCATAACGAGAGCGATTGAGGAAAAATTATTACTACTTTCATTCATCAATTTGAACAGTGCACATACGTCTCCTCAAGCCAGCATAGAGGAGGCGATTGTTGACTGCAGACATTTCTCGTAGCAGTTTGATGGAAGGCTTGGACTCGATCGATGAGACCCGTGTTCAAATTTCGCTAAATTCTGACCGGTACCAATGTACTTAGACACATAGGTTATAGGCGTTTAAAAAATACACATATATTTTTATAGACTGTGCAAATGCCGGGGTTATTGAAATAAAGCAAAAAAAAAACTACCAAAAAAAAGCAAAAATTGACATACCCAAAATTAGAAAAAAAAAACTGCAATGAAACAAAAAAAGTAGTACAACATAATCCATGCTAATTAGCGTATACTTACACCGACCTTCGTGGTCTCAATGGATACTTGACGACAGGTGGACGTGGAGACGCAGCCGATTCGCCCGGAACAGCACTTAGAGGTATCTCAACCATACCGAGGAAATCATCACGCGTTAGACGATTCTCATCAAATACTTGGATTAGTAACTTATGTTCGGACGGCTTTACCTGATCACAAATAAATAAATGGTTAATTTTTTATTATTTATTATAACTCGGCATCTGACAACACTCCGTCTGCTACTACAGATACAACTGCAAGCGACAGGCACCCACTATGCCGGCTTGATGAGACGATGTACACCATCCACATTGACGACACTCCTCTCGTTATACCTGGCTGCTTCAAAACTGATCCCTAAACGCGACATAGTTACTTGTGTTACATTCGAAAATAAATTTCTACAGGCAACAGTCGCCTCCGCTATGCCGCCTTGATGAGAGTTGAGACAGACGCACATCATCCAAATTGACAGCGGACGCTCCTTTTTAGATTTTTAATTTTCAAATGTTAATTCTGATTTTAATTTTAATGTTTTGTTCCTGTTTTTATTGGAAGTTGTGTCGCCTAAACGTGCATCTTCTAGCACATAATCAATGACATTGTTAGTTATGTGAGTATTTATCTAACAGACTGTAGGTCGCTCACGAAAATAAATAGAAATTGTTATTTTAAAATGGTTTACGATTCAGCATATGTAAATTTTTTTGGATCTTCCCCATTCTTCCTGATCAACAGACAGTTAGCAAGAAGGATAAACTGGGCCTATCAAAATCGAATCGGCAACAAAATTTATGGGATGGGGTTTCACTGTCATCCAAGTGATAACGAATCCCATATATTTTGTTGTCCATTCGATCAAGTGATGACTGTTGATTGGCTTTAGACTTTCACCCCTGGATCAGCAACTAATAAACAACTAAAATCTGTGACGCACTTACCCTAAATACAAACTCCTGATTCCATATTGGATTTAAAGTCTGAAAATGTAATAGAAAAATCAAATTTAAAATCACTTTTTTTTTCATTTTATATTGCATTGTAACAATTTGACAGTGTCAAAGTGAATATTTTTGCATCAAGTTATCAATAATATTGTGCATCTCGAGTCGTTCATTCATCACACTAAACAGTCAGGTCAAGTCTCAGTCAAGTCAGAAATTGCTTCAGCAAAGTGGTGGAAACTTTACTGAAACTTCCTACGGAGTTTTGGAGGGAAAGTGGAAACACAGGTTCTCTTCTTTTGAATTGTTTTCAATTCACACTCATGCACTTTATGGTTAATAATCCACCATTATTACACATGAACACTCGAAGAACAAACGAGTTTAGGAAAATAATTCAAGTTAAATAAGCTAATGTCTCAAGATGGCCACCAAAACTCCAATAAATTAATTGAAATATAAAAGAAAGGAGATAAAGTTACCTTCTTCTTGGTTTTAGTGAGAAAGGTTTCAATTGTGATATCATTCTGTACGGTTTGCAACTCAACTCGGACATACGGATCGCTGTAAAAAAAACAAAAACATATTATAGCTCGGCATATGACAACACTCCGCTTGAGTGCGATCCATGAACGAGAACATCGAAAATTTCTACAGACAGCAATCACCTCCTCAATGCCAGCATGTATGTTGACACAACATGTGAACTCAACTGGCCTGGTTGTAAGCACAGTGGAAGTCCATGAGCACTGACGACTAGTGAACCGCTTATACGGTGGCTCCAGTCGCCACTACTATGCCGGCCGGAGAAGGTGCTTTTCACACTCCCCCTGAAGGTGGTGAGAGGAATGTGTACCATTCAGCTTGACAGTGAACACATTCCTCTCGTTATTAGAACTAGTAAAGTTCTTCCTATACAGCCGCTTGGCTATCAATTTTTTTAGTAATTCTAGTCTATTTACTATAAAAAATTTGTTATTATTTCTGTGTAACATGCTCAATAGACATTAGGAGCCCACAAATAAGTATCTTTTTTTTTATTGTAGCTCGGCATGTGACAACACTCCGCCTGGTGTAAAGCTAGAATGCGGTCCATGAATGGAAACAACTGCTACTACAGAGGAAACTCTACAGGCAGCAGTCGCCTTCACTATGCCGGCTTGAGGAGCAAGCATGTACCATCTAGATTGACAGCGCACACTCCTCTCTTATACCTGGCTACTTTTAAAATCTCCTTTATAAAAACAAAAAGTACTTTTATAAAATAACGGTACAGTTGGCAAGTCTGGCAAAACACCTGCGGGTGTTGGGTATACACCTACAATAATACGAACTCATTTCGCGCCGTTCCGATAAAAGTTAAGAGAAGAAATAATTAAAAAAAAAAGTAAAACATCACTGGCCATTTTTTTATTAAAAAAAAACCAACAAATATTTGTCTTTTCACACAAGTACGTTGTCCTAAAACTGTTATCATAATGACAACAATTTGTGCAATCAATTGTTTAAACGTAAATGTAACATTCAAGCAAAAGTGACACTTAAGCTCCATTATTTAGTTACACATTGGCATGTACATTATAATTCAGAATAACTGTAAGACTAGTCCAAGTCTCATGGTGAATGTTAAACCATTAAGTTACATATAACCAAAGGCACAGGGTACAATTTCGGGTAAAACACTATTGCCTTGACTAGGATCAAACTATACTTCTTTTTTATCCACTAGGTTAATGATATATATTTTATTGTAGCTCGGCACATGACAACACTCCGCCTGATCTAAAGCGATCTAAAGCGAAAGCGAACAGTGCGATTAATTCATGGAAACAACAGCTATCACATAGAAATCTGTGCAGGCAGCAGTCGCCTCCACTATGCCGGCTTGAAGAGACGAGCATGTACCATCTAGATTGACAGTGCACACTCCTCACGTTATACCAGGCTACTTTCAAACTATTCCCGAAACGCGACAAGGTCACTTTACAGGTGTTACATTCAAAAGTGGTGGTACTACCCCAGGACGATTTGACCATCATCAGTCCGCCTACCACTCTTTAATAGTGCCTATAGGCACAGAGCGACCAAAGTACATATAACAAAGTTACATTGGTAACGGTCAGAATTTAGCGAAGTTCGAACACGGGTCTCATCGATCGTGAGTTCACGCGTCTTACCACTAGACCACGGCCGCTCTATTAGAATAGAATAGAATAGAATATCTTTTATTTGTCACAAGGTACAGATGTTTTTAGATATGTACAGGGTGAGGTGACAAAAGGGAAATCAGCTCAGCATGTGCTCTGGCAGATGTCAGAGCGCTGATTTTCAGCTGACACCGCAGGAAGTGGCAAAGGGGCAGTGATAGGGAAGAGGTGTAATAAAATAGTTATGGAAAATAGTTTGTATTGAAAAAATAAAATGCATAAATATAAAAGAATATGAAAGAAACAAATATTAAAACCATTGTTAAAATAAACCCGTTATAATTAATTTAGTTTACGCACCTAGCTCCAAAGATGTCCTTTTTGGCCAACGAATAAGCACCAAGTATCTTCAAACGTAATAAAAAACTGTTCTCCTCCGTCTAAAAACAAATACAATTAAAAGATAAATAAAAACAAGACTAGTAAACATTACCCACTTACTATACGAGTATATTTCTGAAATAAAAATTTAATATCATATTATTTTATCAATTTTATGTTAATTGAACTTTCACTAATTTTTTGCTAATTAATGTTTAATAATTCGATTTTATTTGTACGATTTATTAATTTTAAAAATAGTGTTTTTAAGACAATTTTGCATGTCGAGAGACAGAGCACTTAAATAATGCTTCTGCAAATAAATAAAGAAGAAGGCCCACTTGATACCTAATAGTTGGTAACAATATTCAAAATTCTTAAATAATGTCTTATATTTTTAATAATTCATTTTAATTATATCAACACTTCATTTAACAACAATAGACAATGTTTAATTACATAAAAAACAGATATCATCAATTATTAAAGCATTTAAAATAATAATAACCTCAACTACTGGATCAAAAAACATCTGATTACTAAAAACCCGGGTGAAAAATTTAAAACTGATTGGTAATAAGGAAGTCGATTTATTTTTCTACAAAATTAACTAAAAATCATCGACAAACTATATTAAAAAAATTGTGGGCCCATTTATAACTTTCATTTCATATATTATATTTGTTTTCCCCAAATTTATCGCACTAAAATGGATAATTGTGTAAGAGGGGGGACTTTTTAGCTTTTTTTTTTTATTGTACACAACACTCTGCCTGATGTAGAGCTACAGTGCACTCCTTGAACAGAAACTATCACAGAGAAATTTTTACATGCAGCAGTTGCCTCCACTATGCCGGCCTGATGAAAAATAGAACCACTACCTAACCTAACCATTTTCAAGAGCAGTCATAGCCGCTCAATTGCAAAGAAAGAGCTGACGAGGAATCTATAATACAATCTAGTAGACTGATGGTGGTTATTTGTCCTATCTGCCGTCCTGGGGTAGTACTACCACTTTCGAATGTAACACCCGTGAAGTGACTTAGTCACGTTTTGGGAATAGTTTGAAAGTAGCCAGGTATAGCGATAGGAGTGTGCACTGTCAATCTAGATGGTACATGCTCATCTCCCCAAGCCGGCATAGTGGAGGTGACTGCTGCTCGCACAGGTTTCTCTGTAGTAGCAGTTGTTTCCATTCATGGACCACACTCTAGCTTTACATCAGGTGAAGTGTTGTCACATGCAGAGCTACAATTTAAAAAAATCTACCATTTTCAACCATATTATTTACCTATACTCTATTTCTTTCTGACTAAAATATATGAACTAAGGAAGGTGTGTGAAGGTACAATATCAACCTCAATTCATGACTCACTCAGTAATAGTAAATTTATTAATGCAATATACAAAATATATTGATTATTTTTCTAACCTATGATACCGATATAAGGAAGTTTTATATTTTACGCAACTTATGATGACACATATATTACCCAAATCTCATTATAAGCTTAAAGACTTAACCATACAACTAACTGCATAAAACACCATTTGTTTATACCACACGATATACACTTAATTTATTTAAAATACTAATCACGAGCTTAAATCACGACCTTGATTGAATAATTTACTCGGTTATGTTGTTAAATAAACTAAGGAGGTAAATAATTACTATTTCTCTAGCGTATGCAATTCATAAGTCACGATTACTCCATAGTAGCGGTACTTACACGTGTATCCGACTGCCAAGCCATCACCCATGAGAATAACACTAATTTATTAACTGAAAATGAAACGATTTACATTCCTCCTTGTAGCGCATCGGACAAAATACTTGGTTGACACGTTTGTCATATATTTGTAGAAACACTTAACAAGGATGAAATTTTATTGAGACAATTTTTAAGTAATTTAACTAGAAATATAACAACGAAAACTATAATATAACTCTGGTTGTAGGCACTAATAAAGAAATTAACAGAAAAGAAGCTAACATTATTTCCATTAACTTGACAGATCTAATGACAGCTAAAGGTATTTGTCATACGGAGTTAATGATGTCCCTCTTATGCAACTTAATTGATTACATTCATTGGTTAACAAATATTTTTAAAAATATTTCACGATGCACCATATTTCATCAAAGCTTCTAGTAATTTGATATTAAGAGTTTTTTTAATCTATCGAAATCTTTAATTTGTACCTAAACAGTTGTAAGGCAAAATAATTATTATCGATAAAGAAAATATAGTAATTTATACATTAATTTCCTATTTGTATAGACAATTGATTACTTTATGTCTACTATTTTCCACATGGACGACGTATTTTGAATTTTCCAGGGTTTAAGATATGTTTAAGAACTAATTTTACTTATGGTACTGTCTTATGAATTACAATAAATTCCAATATCCAAAACAAAATAAAAAGTCCTTAGCTTTCAGAAATATTAATTTTTTACAACAAAAATGTATAATACATTATTACTGTGTTTTAGTAACGAACCTCTCGCAAAGAATATCTCGGCTCCGATCTAGAAAGGAGATTAATTCTTCTCAAACTCGACCATGATAATGAGCGACTCCGCAGTGGTGGCTCACCGGAAACTTGAGACACTTCACTGGCTCTAATTTGGCTCACTCTATCGCGCATTTTTCACTTTTTTATAGCAATTTATATGCATTTCCGTCACTTTTTTACCCTATTGTTATTCAAATTAACTACCTATATTATATTTTTTAGATAAATTGTTTCTTAAAGACATATGACACTCAGTATCTTATCAACGAAATGCTGATAAAGTTAAGAATGAATACAAATTGCTCGTCGTCTGCGATAACACGGAATGCACGAGATTACGTTTAGCTGATACACTCGTATTTTTATTCACTACAGACTGAAACAATATTTCGCGATCGGAAATTCGAATTCTAAATGCCAAATTCCGCAATTGTGTGAGGACCAGTTGGAAATAAATAAGCAAATTAATGGCACAACAAAATTTTATTAAATTTAAAGGTTACAATCGAGATAAATACTCATAAATTTTACAAATCTAACTACAAATCATCTAACGGCCAATCAAATAAACCCCGGACCTTTTTATCTTCAGCCAACTCTTTTGGTGTTTTACCAGCCGAGTCCTTCACATCTCTCGCCGCACCCGCCTTGAGCAATAACCTTGTCGATTTGAAATGTCCACAGAAGGCAGCATAGTGGAGAGCAGTCTGCCCCTCGTTGTCTACAGCGTTCAAATCGCAACCTCCTTCAATACCAGCGCACAGAGCATCTGCAGAGTTTCTATCAGCTGCCCAATGGAGGATAGTCAATCCATATTCATCTCTCTCCTTTGCCAACTCGGGGTTTTCAGTGAGCAGTTCTTCGAGACGATCGCCACAGTCCTCTCGTGCTACCTCCAGAACAGTCATGTCTTCTAATACCAATAAGGGTTCCGGAGTTTTCTGTAATGATGACACAGATACCCAGGTATCCTTGTCTTCTTCCGTATCTAACATAAACTCTGGATCCAGAATTTGTACAAACTCTATGTATCTTTCTTTGGCCTCCTCAATTGTCAGGTTTCCTTTGGATTTCCAAGCATCCCATTTGCGTCTGCCTTTCCCATCGAACCAACCAGGCCTTGATGTATTACATTTGCCAACTGTACCTTGTTTGTACAGACCATATAATTGTAGCAGTTGTTCGTTACTCAATTTAGATAGTTTAGCAACATGATCTGCGGCTCTATTGAAGTTCTCCTCTAATTCAGTCGGTTCCGCTGGAAGGTCGGGCTCATAATTTGATGCTGCCATGTCTATTCTATGTTTTGTTTCTTTCTCTAATTTAAAGAATTATCATTTGTTTGTTGTATTTTAAGTTTTATTCCCTCCAAAAGGTGCTGTTGTTTGTTTGTGGCGTCCTCCGCAGATGATTTACTTTCAAATTCCACAAATCCGTACCCCTTGCTGAGGCCGGTAGACTTGTCGAAGATCACTCTAGCACTCTGAACGGGCCCAAATTGTGAGAAGTATTCTCTGAGCTGCCGATGGCCGATGGTCCACGGAAGGTTGCCTACATACAGGCGTGCATATTTTGCAGCATTGGCCATTACCTAAACAGACACGATTTCGAGTAAATGCAAGGATCTCTCGCCAATAAGTGCGTGGTAATCTACTCCAGAACTCTCACTCAATGAGTCAAGATCCAATAATGCGCCTTTCAATCCCCACTTTTTTAGTAGAGATTCGATAGACCAATCAGAACTCCGTTCCTGATATGCGCATAAGAGTTTTGCCTGTGTACCGTCCAGTAAATAAGCGACAGTCGCGAGAACGTCTTCAAACTGTGTTGGCTCGTAGAAACAGTCCGATGCGAGAAGCAAATCAACAGGTCCCAAAGTATGCACTTCAGAAAGGAACAAACCCCAGCCGAGCCCAATTAGTTGTACGTCTCGTCCTGGAACTAACCCGTTTGCCTCGCAGCAATCTGACAAGTGCGTTAACGACCGTGGAAGAGCTACGCTGTCGGTGAGCGTGACGTAAGCGCCGCACTTCGCCGCTAGAATTCCAGGAAGTCCAGTCCCACAGCCGAGCTCTAAAACTCTGAGTCCTTGCAGATGACGGCGTTGAGTCCACAGATACCAAGCCAGAAGGGGTGCCGAAGGCCACGTGTAGAACGAGTAGCCTGCAGAAAGCAACTCAGGAATAACAATCTCCAAATACTCCCCACGTGTCTCACCGTTAGCCGCGGATTTACTACGAAACACAAATTTTTTCAACTGACCGCTTAGTGTGCCACCATCGCTCATTTCATAAGCATTTCAAAGAAAGATCGATAAATTCAGGGAACAAGATACGGTATATACGGTAGTTGATAGTTTATTTATTGAGTTTGTAGCGCCATCTAGTATTGTTTAGTGACTACTAGGTAACCTGTTTTATCCATTAAGTTCTTATTTTTTAATTTATAGCCAAGATTTATCTAGCCAATAAAGAACAACAGAGGGCCAAGTATGAGGTTGCATTTACGCTGTAACATTTGATTTTGTTATTACCTTGACGGTCAAAATAATATTTATAGCGATACGCTTTTACGGTGTAAATGCAACCTTGTATTTGGCCCTCGATGCTTGGCGGGATTTTCAAATTAAGCGATCCTATTGATGATTGACTTCAATTTACGCTGTGACTAATTAAACAATCGAACAATATTATTTAGATGGCTGAGGTAAAAAAAATAATAATTAAAGCGTTCCTATTGGTGGAGAAGTTCACTTTACGCCGTGGAAACGTAAATGTAAACTCATACTCAAGACTCTGACAGTTATTTGATTACAGCTGATTGTATTGGTGTTCTAAACCTGTCAAAGCTATTCAAAACTTTCTCAAGTGCAAGGTGCGAAGTGCGAATACGTGTTTAGGAAAAAATTATAATTATTAATTAAATATATAATTAAAGAACAGAAAGATGTCTGTAGCGGTGAAAGGTATGTGTCTCTAAAATCTGCAGCTAAATAATATAGTTTTGAGTTAAAAATAAACTTGGTGACCACCGGGGTCAAACTCCAATTAAATTTTACACTTGTTTGTTATTGAATTGCTTTTGTGGACTTTGGATTTTCCTTTCGTATATTGTTCTCAATACTTCTACTTTATCTGTATTATAAGAAAATTCAAAAGGAGATCCTCTAAAGTATAATACTAACATTATTTGTCTTTTATTAGTTGTATTTAATTTTATGTTATATTTTTATATTTATTTAGGTTAAACTAATGCTGAATAGTTGATAAAACTTTTAAAATAGAATTTTAGATATTCTTCACAGTTTAATATTAATTCTCTGGGAATAAGATGTTGAACACTAAATTGGAGATAGACTGAGTTATAAATAAAATCTTAGTGTGAGTTTTTGAATATTTAAAAAAATAAATTATTATCTTTATTATTGTGTTATTGGACAAAAAAAGTCCCTAATATTGGGAAACAATTACTGTTTAATGAATTTGCATAATTACTATGACTTTGAAACTGAGGACCTTTATATAAGGTAGGTTTTTACTTTATGAGCTGGTGTAGCTTTCATTTACACCACTATATCTCTAGATTAAATAATCAGATAAAATATTTATTTATATTTTTAAATATGAGACTTTGTACATTTATACTAAAACAAAGTACATAAAATTTATTAGCTACTAGTAGATAGCACATTATCTTTCTTACAATAAAAAAATAAATTCTGAAAGTAAATATTTATTATGTTATACCTATTTACATCTGTGACCTGTATGACTTTCAAAGAAATAAGTTGGAAACCACGAGTCTGATTTAAAAAAAAAGCAGTCTCCACCTGATGTTAATCTAGAGTGTTGTCAGAGAAGGGGATCTGCAGATAGCAGCTTCTTCACACTGGTGCTTAAAGGATCCCATGTTATATGTAGAAGAAAGAAATTAAGAACGAATGTGCAACGCCAAGATAAACCATTATGGTTTCCTGGCGTGAAGCTAAATTGTAAAAAAAACGAAATACTACCAATAAACATTTATTCTTATTATTATTGTGGCTTTTTTTTTTTTTTTATTGTAGCTCGACATGTGACAACACTCCGCCTGATGTAAAGCTAGAGTGCGGTCCATGAATGGAAACAATTGCTACCACAGAGAAATCTCTACGGGCTGCAGTCGCCTCCACTATGCCGGCTTGAGAAGACGAGCATCTACCATCTAGATTGACAGTGCACACTCCTCTCTTATACCTGGCTACTTTCAAACTATCCCCGAAACGCGACAAGGTCACTTCACGGGTTTGAAGCTTCGAAGGTCATTCTATAATTTGACTGAATGACAGAAAAAGGACTGGCAAACTGTTTAGTCTGCAAATGGATTGGATTTAACGATGAGCAGATGCATTTGATCCTCCGCACACAGTTACCTCAAGCGACGTGGGGCAGGGATATTAAATAATGGATTTAATTTTGTCATAAATTAAATGAATGTTTCTTTGGCAGGTGTATTCATAGTAGGAGCTAAACGTACAGCCTTTGGTACTTTTGGTGGAGTATTCAAGAATACATCAGCTACAGAGCTTCAGACATGTGCCGCGATCGCTGCCCTGAAGGAGGCAGGAGTACAACCTGACCTTGTAGATACTGTTAATGTTGGGCAGGTCATGTCTGTAAGTATAGATTAATATTTATTATCAGTTGCATAGCTAGGTTACAGGGGAGATTCCTTATCCACACTCCTTACATGTTGTGCATGAGGTGGTCCTCTGCAGCCACCTGATATCCAGCAGGAAGGCCAGGAGCGGCCGTGGTCTAGCGAACTCTAGTGAACTCACGATCGATGAGACCCGTGTTCGAACCTCGCTAATTCTGACTGGTACCAATGTAACTTTGTTATATGTACTTTGGTCGCTCAGTGCCTATAGGCACTATAAAAGAGTCGTAGGCAGACTGATGATGGTTATTTGTCCAGTCTGCCGTCCTGGGGTAGTACCACCACTTTCGAATGTAACACCCGTGAAGTGACCTTGTCGCGTTTCAGGAATAGTTTGAAAGTAGCCAGGTATAACGAGAGGATAGTGCACTGTCAATCTAAGATGGTACATGCTCGTCTCCTCAAGCCGGCATAGTGGAAGTGACTGCTACCCGCACAGGTTTCTCTGTAGTAGCAGTTGTTTCCATTCATGGACCGCACTCTAGCTTTACATCAGGCGGAGTGTTGTCACATGCCGAGCTACAATAAAAAAAAAAAAAGGAGACTCTTCACGTTCCTGCATATCTCTGCTTGTGCTTTCCAACATTTAGATGTCAGTCAATTTGTAGTCTAGCAGCAGAACTATCATAAACTAGTAATCATAAACTCGCAATTGCATGAAAGACTGTAGGGAGAACTGGTTTAGTAATTGATTTGTATAGATTCCGGTTTTAGAACCTGTAGAGTGTTTTATATGTAAAAGTCACAAAATTTATTTTTATTTTTTAACAGGCATCCCAGACAGACGGTATTTTTGTTCCACGCCATGCAGCACTCAAAGCTGGTATTCCTAAGGAGAAACCTGTGTTAGGTGTCAACAGACTTTGTGGTTCCGGATTCCAATCTGTTGTTAATAGTGCACAGGTTAGTTTATAAAATTACTATGACCAGACTTGAACTCTGCCACTTGATAGAAGATACTGAAACCATTGTTTACAGTGTGGTAAATAAAGTAATTATGGTAAGCTAGAGTACAGTCTATGATCGAATACAACTGTTACTACAGAGAACTATCTCCAGGCAACGCCTCAATCGCCTCCACTATGCTGGCCTGAAGAATCGAATCCAGTTTGGCAGTGCACACTCCTCTCGTTATACTCTGCTACACACCTAGGTCACTTCACGGGCGTTATTACATGAATGTGGTGATACTATCTCAAGATGGTAGACGGGGCTAATAACCACCACCTGCTTACACTAGGCACGCAAATAATTTCATGTTCCAAATTTAATTTCAGGATATCCTCACTGGAGCAGCTAAAGTCTCATTAGCTGGTGGTGTGGAGAATATGTCACAAGCACCGTTTGCTGTACGTAATATTAGATTTGGTACTGCATTGGGAAAGAATTATGCCTTTGAAGACACTTTGTGGGCTGGTGAGTAAAACTAACTGCTGCTGAAACACAACAGTTCCTCCGCACAAACAAGTCACAATGTGTCCGCCGCATGGTGTGTTTTCAGAGACTGTCAAAGTAACCACGCTTTTGTTAAAAATCCAGTTAGTGCTTGTACTCATGACCGTATATTCATTTTGTTCCAAGTTAGTTTCCGTAATCGTTCAAATTAGAGCCCGTATTCATGACTGTTCCGACATATATTTAAATTAATAATATTAACAGGTCTAACTGACTCATACTGCGGTCTACCAATGGGCATGACTGCTGAGAAACTTGGTGCTCAGTTCAATATAACCAGAGATGAGGTTGATCAATATGCTTTGGCTTCACAGCAGAAGTGGAAAGCTGGTGAGTTTGTAATTCTATCTCTAATACTGGGCAATAATAATTACAATATATACAATATCTCTGAATGTGACAATACTCCATCTGATTGATGTTAGAGCGTAGTCCATGAACAGAAACAACTGCTACCATACAAATTTCTGCAGGCAGCGGTAATCTCCACTATACTGGCTTGAAGATGAATTTGCACTTTGTTAAACCTGGCTAACTCCAAGCTGATCCCGAAACGTGAGTAGGTCACTTGAAAGTGGTGGTAATACCCTAGGAGGAGTTTTTTTTTGTTACTCACACTCTGTCACATGAAGGATTATTTGGCATGTGCAGTACAGCGGAGGAGCTTCCTAACATCCTCCAGATTTGGGCTATGCAAGGTCTCTTGGCACTTTCCTTTTTAATCTTCATCTAGGTTTTGTCTTCGTGAAGAGCTCTGAAGCAAGTTTGTATATTATTTGTTATTACGTTTTAGCAAACGACGCCGGTTATTTTAAATCAGAAATTACGCCAGTTACGTTAACAATTAAAAAGAAGGAAGTGCAAGTGTTGGTTGATGAACATCCGCGTCCTCAGACTACTCTTGAGGGGCTACAGAAGTTACAACCTGTCTTCCAGAAGAATGGACTAGTTACTGCTGGATCAGCATCGGTATGGAATTAATATAAAAAATGTATCTTAAATACAGTTAAAAAATCCAATACTTTATTAAAGATTGTCTCACTATAATCATCAGGGGGTAAGTGACGGTGCAGGCGCCATCTTGTTAGCAAACGAAGAAGCCGCTAAGAAAATGAAACCACTCGCAAGATTGGTCGGTTGGAGTTTTGTAGGTGTGGAACCAAGTATTATGGGCTTCGGACCAGTTCCTGCCATTGAAAACTTACTAAAGGTCACTGGCTATACCCTGAATGATGTTGATTTGATTGAGGTTAGTATTCTGCTGTTTTCTTCTTGCAAACCTGCCTATGACATGTGTAAGTTTTGTTTTTAAGTTTAAGTTAAGTAACTTTAGTAATGTTTTTTTTATAGTAGCTTGGCATGTAATGACACTCCACCTGATGATAAACTAGCATGGGATTTATGAGCTAAACTGCTACCATAGTCACCTTCGCTATGCTGTCAAGACGAGACAATGTTCATGTACATTGTCAGGGCGAACTCTTCTCGTTTTATCTGACTGCTTCCTATCTATGTCACTTCAAATGATAGATTGTAGATTTCTCGCAGGCTCCTTTTCGGCAATTGAGCAGCCATGGCCGCTCGTTGTGTGTGAGGTATTTCACACGATAATAACCATAATTATTATCGTTTACATAATAATAATAACCATAATCAGTCTGCCTACCGCTCTTAAAAATTATTATATTAGTATATCTATGAGAAAGCAACAACTATTATTTATTTATTTGTTACACGAATGGCATATCATATGTAACTTTCAAGAACCCTCAAATATTCAGCAATATATCTTATGTAATATGCCGTTCCAGGCGCATTCAACATTCATAATCTAAAAATATTATAATATAACTCTTTTTAACAGATCAATGAAGCATTTGTTGCTCAAACACTGTCGTGCGCAAAAGCATTGAAGTTAGATATGAACAAATTGAATGTGAACGGTGGTGCTACTGCTCTGGGACATCCACTGGGGGCCTCCGGTTCTAGAATTACTGCACATTTAGTACACGAGCTAAAGTAATTATCTTGCAATCAAAATCCTCTAAGTTTGGAATATTATGATGAAAATTTTATAGAAAAACAATGCGAATCCACCTTCATATATATTTTTTATTTTATTGTATCTCGGCATGTGACAACACTCCGCCTGATGTAAAGCTAGAGTGCAGCCCATGAATAGACCAACTGCTACAACAGAGAAATCACTACAGGCAGCAGTCGTCTTCACTATGCCGGCTTGAAGAGACGAGCATGTACCTTTCAGATTGACAGTGCACCCTCCTCTCTTTATACCTGGTTACTTTCAAACTATTCCCGAAACGCAACAAGGTCACTTCACAGGTGTTACATTCCAATGTGGTGGTACTACCCTAACACGGCAGACTGGACTAATAACCATCATCAGTTTGCCTACCACTTTTTAATAGTGCCTATAGGCACTGAGTGACCAAAGTACATATACACACAACAAAGGATATTTGCTTTTGACTACTAAACCTTAACTTATTTAAAACTAATTTGTATTAATTTGATCATAATAGAAAATAATGATTATTTTACAGGCGCAAGGGGTTGAAACGTGGCATCGGATCTGCTTGCATCGGAGGTGGACAGGGTATCGCATTAATGGTTGAAACCGTTTAAAAATCAAAATAATCTTTAAGCATAGTCATTTTTAATATATATTTTTTTCTTGTTATTTAGAAATATTGAATAATTTACATATGGCGTAATACAGGGCAATTTTACAAAAGTTATTGATTTTTTTGCATCTTAATGTGTTAATTATTATATAATAAGGAGATTCTTTCAAAATTATATATTTTTATATTGTTGTGTTCACGAAACGACTCGGAAGTATTGTATGTTGTTATTAAAATACTATTTTATCTGTATCTAGTATTTATCAATTGCCTTTAGTTTTTAAGTAAACATATTTTTTATGTATTCAAAAGAATTAATCAAAATAAATATTTTTACCCCTTTTCACACTTTTTTTTATTATTAAATAATTAACCATAATATTACTATTTATACATCATTTACTTAATAACTAATTTTGAAATTCAAGAGTTTGAAGATTTAAATATATGTATCATATTAATATGAAGTATTTCATTTTCTTCTGACTTCTGCATCCTTAAGTTAATGTGTCTCCTTTCGATACCTGGCAAATATAAACAAATTGTGAGTGCATTTTGAATAGGAAAACAGTATATTTATATATTATTATTATAACTTACACATGCTTCAAGATAGTCAATTTTTCGTTCTAAAGAAGTTAATTTTTCATTGAGCGAAGCCAAGCGAGATCTGCACGACATATCTACAAAACATACAATTATTAAATAATGTTAAAAACTAAACAAAACAGCGTTTGATTACTAACCAAAGGAATTTAGAAAATCTGTAATCTTTTTGATACTTCCAGTTATAACTTCAATGTATTCTCTATTAGCCCAGTCCTGCTGAATCTGTTTTTGTGTAGTTTCACGGGGCGGAGTAGCCATTATTTAATCAAATATTAACTTTTAGACGAAAATAATGAACACTCACGCAAAAATAATGGACTTTTTCAACGAGTGTTTGACAGCGTCCGACCATAGACAACATTTAGTTTTTTTTTTTAAATTATACTTAGCTCACGCCTTATTAAATTTATTATTATTTATTTATTTTTATTTAATTTCAAAATAAGTTTTATATTCAGCAACTACGTATTTTGTATTTGACTACACTTTGTATTTAAGATTTTCTCATCATGAGAGGGCAAATGAATTAATTCCATACCTTGACTATTAGGCCTTTTTTTACGTGGGGAAATCCATTACCGATACCCTAACACCTCGAGGATTATCTCGGGCTCCCTTATAAACAGCGCGCATACGAGATGATGTTGTATGCGCACAAGGATTACCGACTAAAACCCCATGGTGTTCCTCATGACCATCAAAGTGCTGAGGGGTTGGGTACACGGTAGCATTCATACAACCCTTGACTATCAGGCCTGAGTTATGATCTCAAGATGAGATCTGAGTTAACATTTCTTCACCAATTGGATTTGCTTAATTAAAAAAAAAATTAACCTCCGCGGCCCAAATAATATTGTCTGATTGGTGGAGAGTCTTTACGCCGTGAGAGCGTTAATGTAAACTTACACTTGGTCCGCAGTTTTCATTTATATTTGTTCGACCATAGATTATGGACTTCTACTTATTGTCAGTGACTTTTTCGCCAAATCGAGTGTCTGGGTATCGTTCTTTGACCGGCTACTTTTATTAAAATATGCGAGTTATAAATAAATAAATAAAACTGAGATCCTATAGCTAGAAACATTGATAATGGAGGAGGTAGATTATAAACTGAATACAAACAATAGCGTCTTAGTAGTCAGTGGAATGGAGAAATTAATCTCCAATATAAAGTGCAAGTTCAAGCCAGCCACACGACGAAAATTTATTTTAGAGAATGAAGAATTACTTTATTTGAGAGAGAAATGTGCCAGCGAAGAGTCATTGGTGAGCCTCACGGCTTGCCAGGGTTTATTAGCTTTAGTCGAGAGTGGAATTTTAGAAATTGGTCATACGATGTCTACATTGATCACTATGTTATCAATCGCACAGTGAGTATTTATATTTTTATTAAAAATGTATTGCTTACAATAAAATTAATTGCTAGATGCATCTTAACTTCCGCGGTGTTAAAGATGGGGGTGCCTATGTCATGCGCATGTGCATTTGCGTTAAATAATAATCAATTACTACTTGAACTACCTGTTGCACGCAAAGTGTGTATATAATTAATAAATCCTGCCTGCGGCGGCGTAGTTTTGATGACCAGCCGAGCCTTTTATTAAGATAAAATAGCTGTGCTGTTTCACTCACTTTAATTTAACAAAATAGCCATCCTCAATAACAGGCTAACAAAATATGTTGAAAGAGACATTTATTTAGGTTCTGTTATTACTCGTTACTACGTTAGGATACAAATAATAATTATATTTGTAAATTGTATATTTTGAAACAATCCCCTGTTTTTCACAATTGAAGGATGATTTTGAAAAACATGTAATTCCCTACTTCTTACCTTCTTCAGTCGTTTTTTTAAAACTGAAGTTAGCCTGTATATTTTATCTATTTATTGCTGTAATACTTTAATCCCTTTTAACTCGACTACAACATCAACCACCCACCCATGTTAGCTTCATTACTATTCTATAAAATAAATGTCTGCAATTATTAATAATAGATTAGCCAAGCCCCTCTTTTAAAGGTTTGATGGTTATTTATTATTTACTTATATGAATCTAAGTTTATATTCTTTATAAACTTTGACAGTAATCATTCAGCAATAATTTCTGCGATGAGCGGCCTACTTATGTTGGATTTAAAATCTCGTCTTCGTCACGGCCAGACTTACAAATGCCAGTTCAAGTTGAAGTCACCACAACATCCTTTCATTACAATTATGGAGAGAAATCCTGCTGCAATTCCGGACGTTTTGCAACAAATGTACGCTTTGTGTACTCATCCTGATTGTAAGTAAGTATTCGCCTATATTTACTTTATACGTTATATATTGCGGCTTGGCTTATGACAACACTCTGCCTGATGTAAAGTGCGGTCTATAAACGAAAACAACTGCTACTACAGAGAAATCTGTACAGGCAGCAGTCACTTCCACTATGCTAGCCAGAGGAGACGAGTATACACCAACTAGATTGACAGTGCACACCTCTCGCTACATCTAGCTACTTTCAAACTGCACAGGACGAGGCACTTTATGGATGTCATGTTTAAAAGTTGTGGTACTACCCCAGAATGGGAGACTGGGCTAATAACCATCAGCAGTCTGTGTAGTGCTTGTATTATAGGCATCGATCAACCAAAATACATATAACATAGTTACTTATCCGTTGTCTCTGCCTATCCCTGTGGGAAAAAGGCGGGACAATTGTATTGTACTTATCAGAAGTTAATGACATTTGAACACTGGTTACTGGCCACGGCCGCTCTAAATATAGAAAGATATTCAGTGTTGATGAGCAGACTGATGAAGGTTTTTAGCACTGTCCTGAGGTAGTACCACCATTTTCAAATGCAACACCAGTGCAATATAGTCGTGTTTTGAAATCAGCTTGGCTGTCTGCAGATGTTTCGCTGTGTTGATAGTTGTCTTCACTCATAGATGCCAGCTTAACACTAGCAGAGTGTGATCACTACTGCTGTTATAAAAGGAGAATGCCCAATCGCCTAAGAAAAATGGGCCCACAATTTTTTTCTCGAGTTTGTCGATGATTTTTGGTTAATTTTGTAGAAAAATAAATCTACCTCCTTATTACCAATCAGTTTTAATTTTTTCAGTAATTAGATGTTTCCTGATGCAATATTTGACTTTATTATTATTTTATGAGTGAAAGCATTGATGATATCTATTTTTTATGTAATTAAACATCGTCTATTGATCGGTAAATAATGTGTTGATATAATTACAATGAATTAGTAAAAAAATAAGGTATTATTTTAGAGTATTGCTTTGTACCATACTGTTAGGTATCAAGTGGGCCCAGAAATGGGCATTCTCCTTTCTAATTATTATTATGGGTTTCATAATTATTCTTTTGTTTTATTGAGTATCTAAAAAGTTATTGTGTCAACAGGATATCTCGTAACAGTATTGAGCTATTGCGGCCTGTTCTGATTTGGTTGTCTTGTGTCCCACTTGAAATACAGACTGGTGCTGTGTGGCCTTTAATGGTTTCACTGTCAGATCATGAACAACAGCGGGTTCTGTTGTTACAATGTCTAGCTTGGCAACAGGTATGTATTCAATAAATATACCACCACAACCTACCTTCCCAGTCATGTGGTGCGTGTGGTGGTCTGTATCACTGCCTATCGATATGTCTCAGACAATTTCACCCTCCTGCACACGTCCAGAATGAGGAGATACCCGGCGGTTTCCAAGCCAAAGTGATTTCATAGTCTTTAGTCTTAGTCCTTCAAATTTTATCCAGTTATTGTTAAATATAGTTCAAGCGGCTGGTAGTAAGGTTTGTAAATAAGTACAAGTTAAAATAACCATTAAGGTTACTTGATGTACTTACATTATTTTGTGATAATGCGATATTTTATGCATAATTCTTCATTTCAGATTCGTAAACCGATATTTCTGGATAGATCTATAGAGGCGTACTCCACTGTTATGGATAGTGCTATTTATCAGAAAGATAGTGCTCTAGTGATGGGACTGTTACCTATGTTAGCTATTATTTCTAATGAACTTGTTAAACACGGGTGCGTATTAACTGTTACCTATATTCTAGATTAGGCCTGGCCAGAATTATCAGGTGCTTTGTTTCAGTTTCACTTGATGTTTTTGTACAAATATCATGTTCAAACTAGGGATGTTGCGGATGCAGATTTATTCACATCCGCGGATGCGGATGCGGATTTTTAGAGGCTCACATCCGCGGATGCGGATGCGGATGCGGATCTTGCAAAAAATTGTGTGGGTAAAAAAAATTAAAAGACAGTAATACCTATCCTTTCTCTATTTAAATGTAGTGAGTGAATTATTATTACTAATTAATTATTAACCGACTTCAAAAGGAGGAGGTTATCAATTCGTCATGTTTTTTTTTTGTGGCGATGTTTCCTCTCATACCCGCCGTTTGGGGACCGATTTTGATGATTCTTTTTTTGTTGAATAGAGTATATGTCGGCATTAGTCCCGTTTTAATTTGAAAAAATATTCCATCTCTAAGGGTGGAAAATTAGGGGATGTTTTTCCGTTTGTAAACCGATTTTGATGATTCTTTTTTGTTTGATAAAGTATGTCTCAGGATTTAGTAGTCTTACGTACGTAAACAACACAGTTACATGTTCGCGATTCAGCGTTGCCAGATTATTTTTTTTGCCAAGTCGGGATTTCGAAACTTTTTGAGTGAAAAAAGCGGGATTCTTTCTTCGAAAGCGTGACATAGTAAAAAAACATATATAATCAGAAGTGTTTAAATATGTATCTTTTATTTGAGTTTTAAATAACGTTTAATAGATAGTAAAAATAGCCATAGAAAATGTTTTTTATTAAAAATATGATATTTTAAATCAGATTTACGCTATCGTTAGGTAGTTGAGTCTTCTTATTTGTTTCTGATTTCTTCGGTTTGCATAACAAACCGTTATAACTCGGATAGAATTAGCTTTCTGGCCCAGAAAATTCCTATTGGACGGGATTTTTTTTTTTGTATAGATCAAAGTGTCAGGAATTGATACCAATAAAATATATAAGTCAATATTGGGCGCTAAGGTGCCAAAAAATGGTAAAAGTGGTAAAAACCAATTTCTCGCTTCTAGAGGAAAAACTACAGCTCGGATAAGAAAAAGGTAAATGTAACAAATGTGCGCAATTAAAAAAAACAAAGAGAATGAGCCTCGGTAGTGCAAAATCGGCAAAGGCGCCGCGGCGCCAACTCGCGCGCAAAAAGTACCTGAACTTCATAGATTATTTAAATAACTTGGAAATTTGTAGTTCAACTCCTCTTTAATTCATAGGAACCGAAATTATAACGTTTTTCGAAAATTAAAATACCCTCCCAGTCGATTTAAAAAAAGGTTACTTTTAGCAAAAGTCGACGGTTTGCAAAAAGTTTACAATATTTTCATCTGAAAATTTAACTGTAGTTAGAGGACCACAAAAATGACAGCATATTTAAATTTTAACTCTCCATCACTTCCGGAACGCGAGTTACTGTATTTTTTTTATTTATTAATTTCTGAACCGATTTTGCTCTACCGGGGCTCATTCTCTTTTTTTTAATTGGGGAGGTGTATCTGGTAACAGCTATCTTTTTTACATATTTTTTTAGATAATATAGATTAACTAGCGGCGAAACCCGGCGTTGCTCGGATTAAAATACATTGCATTTTTAATGGTATAAAAAATATTTAAGGATTCGTTTTTAAAGTAGATATTGTAGATATTGAGAGACTTATTTGACCATTAAACATACGGTGTTTGTAGAGTTAATCAAATCAAATTAATTAACTAATTAACGAATTGAAAATAAGAAATACTCTAGTAAATGTGTAAACAAAAATTTGTAGAACTTTCTAGAACATTCTATATCTATTTTAGCAGCTATACACATTTTTAATGTTTGTAGATCATTCTAGAAGTTTTTAGAACTATCTAGAACATTCCATATCGATTTTAACGGTAGCGCTCATTTTGGAACTTTCTAGATCATTACAGCAATTTGTAGGACTTTCTAGAGCATTCTATATCGATTTTAGCAGTTGATAACGTTTTGGAACTTTCTAGATCAATTGTAACAGTTGCACACATTTTGGAGTTTTCTAGATTATTTCAAAAAATTTAGAACTCTATACATACTCAACATGTCATAAGTTAGAAAAAGACAGATTTAGTAGTCAATATGTCATATGTTAGAAGAGGACAGATATACATTTTTTTGAGATTTTCGCCTCCCACAACCACCCTCTTCCACCCACCGCGACCAAACTCCCTTACTTTCACCAGGAGACCAAGGGGTATCTACCACCCCAACGGGAAGTAGATTGGAGTTGGTGGTCATAGAGAAAACCCTGTCTTTACGTACTAACATTAACATTTTATATAAGTACTAGCAACGAAACCCGGCGTTGCTCAGGTTAAAATTCATGGCAAGTTTAATGGTATAAAAAATATTTAAGGATCCGTTTTTAACATAGATATTGTAGATTTCTATCTTAGATATTGAGAGACTTATTTGACCATTAAACATACGGTGTTTATAGAGTTAATCAAATTAATTAACTAATTGAAAATAAGAAATACTCTAGTAAATGTGTAAACAGAAATTTGTAGAACTTTCTAGAACATTCTATAACGATTTTAGCAGCTATACACATTTTTAATGTTTGTAGATAATTCTAGAAGTTTTTAGAACTTTCTAGAACATTTCATGTCGATTTTAACAGTTTAACAGCGCTCATTTTGGAACTTTCTAGATAATTCCAGAAATTTGTAGAGCTTTCTCGAACATTCTATATCGATTTTAGCAGTTGATAAAGTTTTAGAACTTTCTAGATCATTCCTGAAATTTTTAGAACCTTCTAGAACATTCTACATCGATTTTAGCAGTTGATAAGGTTTTAGAACTTTCTAGATCATTCCTGAAATTTTTAGAACCTTCTAGAACATTCCATATCGATTTCAACAGTTGCGCTCATTTTGGAACTTTCTAGAACATTCTATATATTGATTTTAGCAGTTGATAACGTTTTGGAACATTCTAGATCATTCTTGAAACTTTTAGAACCTTCTAGATCAATTGTAACAGTTGCACACATTTCTAGATTATTTTAAAACATTTTAGAACTCTATACTTAGTACTCAACATGTCATAAGTTAGAAAAAGACAGACTTAGTACTCAAAATGTCATATGTTAGAAAGAGACAGATATACATTTTTTGAGATTTTCGCCTCCCACAACCACCCTCTTCCACCCACCGCGACCAAACTCCCTTACTTTCACCAGGAGACCAAGGGGTATCTACCACCCCAACGGGAAGCAGATTGGAGTTGGTGATCATGGAGAAAACCCTGTCTTTACGTACTAACATTAGCATTTTATATAAGTATTTAGATTTAGATTTAGTCGACACGTGTTTCTGGAAAACTTTTGTAATTGCTTTATTCTTTTTTTATTAATTTTTAAAAATTGCGATCGTAATACAGCAAAAAAATCATTTGTCAAAAGTTCAAACAAACTTTTGATTTTTAAAAGTTCCTGTTAATTAAAACATCGTGTTTATAGTATAGTTTTGTTTTAAAAATTACAATAGTTATTCGTATAAAACACTGTTGTTGTTAGGAAACACAAACAAAAGATATTTGACAAACTTGTGAGGCGACAAC
Source organism: Tinea pellionella (assembly GCA_948150575.1). NCBI lineage: Eukaryota > Metazoa > Arthropoda > Insecta > Lepidoptera > Tineidae > Tinea > Tinea pellionella. Next base: position 8,018,166 of record OX411261.1, on the reverse strand, counting down.
CATAGACAACAAAATAATATACAATTTTGTTGGGTTGGTACTTTGTATTCTATCTTGTCAAACTGTACGAAAGTCGAAGTGAAAGGTCGAAGACGGTCATTACAGTTTTTCAAATATCTCCTCGATTTTTAAGTATTTTCAGACGAGAATTAAAAAACTCTTCAAATTGAAGTAATATCTCGAAATGGTTTTCGATTCACCATGGGTTAGTTTTTTTGGACCTTGCCCATTGCGCGCATTTGTTGCATTTAACTTTTTTTTATCCGAGCTGTAGTTTTTCCTCTAGAAGCGAAAAACTGGTTTTTACCATTTTTACCTTTTTTTTTTGGCACCTTAGCGCTCAATATTCACTTATAAATTTCATTGGTATCAATTCCTGTACTTTTTAAGAATTTCTGCTAATTCTATCTGAGTAATATAAATTTGACAGATTGTAAGCGTATCAAAATATATGGGGAATGTGTAGAAAACTGTGGTGTTTCAAATAATAGTCTGAAGAGTGAGTTACAAATTGTAACTCTTTTTACACAGTTTACAGTAAGCTTTATAGTTATCCGACGTCACAATACACACACAAGTCCGAGAAGCGGGACTGAACCTGTCCCGCACAGGACATTGAATTTTGATTTAAAAATCGGGACGTCTGGCAACGCTGACGCGATTGTATGTGTGCTGCTTGAGTGAACTTATTACTCTCTTACTAGTCGACTCGCGCCACAAGCCGGACCTGCTCCTTTCTTTCTTGTCGCGACCTGTTACACATTCGCATCCGCATTAGCTCCGCATCGATTTATGCGGATGCGGATGCGGATGCGGATGTCTAAATCGATGCGGATGCTCCGCGTATGCGGATGCGGATGCGAATATTCGCAACATCCCTAGTTCAAACTGAATGAACAAAACGAAAATTCATTGTTTTATATTGTATCAAAGTTTTACTCATTTTGAATTTGTTTTACAATTTTGTCTAAAGTGCGGTCTGTTGTAATGTTACGTGTCATCAGTCACCTGCAAGGTCATTTGGGCTGATCGGGCCTGATGGCCCAGAGAATATTTTTTTTTTATATAATTTTATTTAATTATTTGTCCTTTATACAAAGAACACTGCCATTGCAATTGTCTTTATATTGAGATGTTTTTCTTGTTTTTTTTTTCATTCTCACTTAGATCCATGATCATCATTTTGAAAATTTCCAATTACCATATCAATACAATACAATACAATACAATTGTCGCGCCTGTTTCCCACAGGGATAGACGGAATGCCACTTACCACGATCCTGACAAAACAATAGTTGACATAAATTGTTTTTGTATGTTTTCAGACGTGATCCACGAGGTTGTTACATTCTTATAGGTCGCGGGTTCGATATCGATGCGCCAGAATTACTCGCGGCGGCAGGTACAACATTAATGTTATTGGCAGAAAATATAACAAAAACATGCGCTATGTATCTTCAAGAATTATTTAATTTGTGTGAGTATTCTTGAATATAAGTTATACTCAAGGTTAGATTCTCGATCCTGTGGTCTATGAGTAGAAACAGCGCTACCACAGACATCTGTATGTGGCATACAAGCTTGAGGAGACGAATGTGCACCATCCAGGTCGACAAAGCATAAATTATTTGAAAACACTACTTTGCAACTAATTTCCGCTAATCATGTTTTTCAGTGGAAATTAGTTGTAAAATAGTGTTTTCAAATAATTTGGTTATGGATTTCCGCAAAGTAACGCCTACTACTATTAAATAAAATAAAGTGTACTCTTCTCGTGGTACTGTAATATACTATGACCACCAATAATATATGCTATGGTTTGATTTTGCTGACTAATAAAAGATCTATTTAATATTGCAGGTTTAAAAATATTAGAAAAATACGAAGTACCATCTTTGGTAGTTAAAATATTGATATCGTATTCATTACAATGGTTGAATCAGCCGTCATGTTTGACAGACAGTGCGCTCATGATTGCGGCCAAAATAATTGAACACCACAAAAAGATAACATACAAGGATCAGAAACAAGTTATACCTGATTTATTAGCAAATGACACTTTCAAAGCATTGATAAACAGCGACGCAAAACTGTTGTTAATTACAAAATTACTCAGGACATGGGAGAGAATTCATGATAATCCCATCAAAATAAAATATTGGTTGGAAACTATCAAAACGGTCGATAATAATTTGCAACTTAAACTTGTCGGGTTATTACTCGGCATTGTTATGGGCGACGATGAGGAATTGATAGTTAAATCTTTGAAAATTATACTTAATTTAGTTCAAGTTAAGAAGGATATGTCGATACAAGTGTTGCCAGTGTTGTTGTATAAAGTTGCTAATGATACCAGCCCTATCGTTAAAGCTGAAGCTATGAAGGCTATTCCGCATATGGCTATTGTTAAGGTATTATAATTTTTTAACATTCGGCACATGACAACGCTCCGCCTGATGTTAAGCCAGACAAATTACAGGTAGCAGTCGCCTCCACTATGCCGGCTTGACGAGACGAACCAGGTCACTTCAGTTTTTTTTATTGAGTTTGTAATTTTGCAGGAAAATGTTCCAACAATAGTAAATATATTAGAAAAGTTAAAGACCAATAAAGCTGTACCTATGTCTTTTCTAATACATCTGTACTTGTTATTGGCTGAAATTCAAGTCAGGTGTTATCCTTATTTGCGGGAGATACTTTTGGACCATACTTTGATAAGGGAGGATGATTGCATATGGGAGGTTGAGATGGCCAAAGCTGTTGCTGTTAAGAGGATGTGTGAGAAAAGGTGGGATATATATTTAGAAAGAGACATAATTATTAAACAAACAATATCAAGACATAAACAGGTTATAATTTTTTTTGACACATTGTTTACGTTACGCCGCTTGTACGAGAAGCTTCTAGTACGTTACATGAACGTTTCTGTGTATTGAGAAAGTAATAGTAACACTTTTGGTTAATTTAAACAAAATATTTAGTCTGACAACATTATTATTGTGATTGTCGATTGTAACTCAGCATACGATAAATTGGCAGCAATCGCCTCCGCTATGCCTGCTTGAGATACGATCTAGATTGATGCTCAATTTCTCTCGTTTTACCTACTTCCAAAGTGATCCCAAAACGCGACAAGGTCGCTTTACGGGTTTTACATTCGAAAGTGGTAGTACTACCCCAGAATGGCAGGCTGGGTTAATAACTGTTATCTTTCTGCCTATGACTCTTTAATAGTGCCAAAAAGCACTGAGCGACCAAAGTACATATAACATAGTTACATTGGTACCAGTCAGAATTTAACGAGGTTTGAACACGGGGCCTCATCGATCGTGAGTTCACGCGTCTTACCACAAGACCACGGCCGCTCTAAATTATCTATCAAGAGTCGTTTGCGTTAAAAATGTTTTATTCCCACAGAGCGGGGTCCCATGGTCGTGAATTGGTAACAATGATATCTAACACGTTGAATCGTTGCACCGACTCGGATGGCGGATTGCCGACTTCCACCGCGATAGATGCACTAGGTATCCTATGGACTGAGACCGTGGTAGGACCTCCTAGTACATGGAAAGCGCTGGAACCTAAAATAGGGAACGATATAAGACCTATAGTGCAAGTTGCGTGAGTAATCTGTTATGTATATAAAAGATGAAGTTGGGTGACTGACTGAATCATTTATTTTTTTATTAATTTTGAGGGCGACCAGCGGTGGAATACATTTGATAATTCTTAAGAATAATTCATTAGTTTGATCATGGTAAATGACCTTTAGGTGACACAACGAGCATAATAATCAACAATCATAAGCAAATCATCAATAGAAACACACAAGTTAATAAAAAAAAATAAATATAATAATAATAATAAAAAAGTAATAATAATAAAGCTGTAAGAATAAATAAAATTAAAGGAGAATGCCCATTCGCCTACGAGAAATGGGCCCACAAATTTTTTCTCGAGTTTGTCGATGGATTTTAGTTAATTTTGTAGAAAAATAAATCTACTTCCTTATTACCAATCAGTTTTAATTTTTTCACCAGGGTTATTGAGTAATTAGACGTTTTCTGATGCATTATTTGAGGTTATTATTATTTTAAATGCGCTAATAATTGATTATATCTATTTTTTATATAATTAAATACTATCTGTTGATTGGTAAATGATATGTTGATATAATAAAAATGAATTAATAAACAAATAGATATTATTTTGGAATATTGTTTTGTTACCAAACTATTAGGTATCAAGTGGGCCCAAAAATGGGCATTCTCCTTTAAATCATAATCAATATACAGCCAGAATTAAGGTAGCACACCTCATGGCGAAATAATAAAAAAATCGAAAACGAAATCCCATTTTTTAAATTTTTTTATTCATTATATTTTACTATAAACAAATCTTGTGCCTCTCAAAGCCCACATTGGCCTTAACCTAAATTTAACAAAACCAACAGAAAATTATGCTGAAAGTATTTTATAAAATGACGTTTCTCGATCATACTTCCGTCTCGCTCTTTCTCATAGGCCATTGCATAAGGTGAGAGCGAGAGGGATGGGAAGAAAGGTTTCATACTTTGGGAGCTTTATAAGTCCGGGCAATTCTTTATTTATAAGAGGGCAAAACTCCGTAGCCTGATCTTAAATATTTATCAGTCTACCTCATTTACAGATTATGTAATCTTTTGGCAAGAATTCCGGCATTGAGGGTTGCAACACCTGAATATGATCAGCTGATGTCTGATGCTGCACGGAAATTATGGAGAAATGTCGCAGGTAAATCTAATAGTTTGTTTTATATGCGTGGTCAGCATAAAAAAATAACATATCAATGTAACACCCGTGAAGTGACCTTGTCGCGTTTCAGGAATAGTTTGAAAGTAGCCAGGTGTGCACTGTCAATTTAGATGGTTCATGCTCGTCTCCTCAAGCCGACATAGTGGAGGCGAGGCTCGCACAGGTAGTAGTTGTTTCCATTCATGGACCGCACTCTAGCTTTACATCAGGTGGAGTGTTGTCACATGCTGAGCTACAAAAAAAAAAAACAAAAAAAGCAAGAATTTTGGCACATTGAGATTATAGTTTTATATTCTTAGTTGTTTAGATTATTTAATGTAGTTTTAAACTGTTTGGTCTGTTATTTTTGTTGGCTGTACATTAAAAAAAAAAAAAGTAAATAAAAGCTCTTATTTAAAATAGGTTTGTATAGGTCACGTCAAACTTTATGACGTCTCGGAAGTTAGCTGCGGGCGCTATTTATGGCAGTTAAGTTTACAATAATAAAGGAGAATGCCCATTTTTGGGCCCACGTGACACCTAATAGTATGGCAACAAACAATATTCTAAAATAATCTCTTATTTTTTTATTAATTCATTGTAATTATATTAACACAACATTTACCAATTAATAGACAATGTTTAATTACATAAAAAACAGTTATCTTTAATTATTAAAGCATTAAAAATAATAATAACCTCAAATATTGCATCAGAAAACATGTAATTACTAAATAACCCGGGTGAAAAAATTAAAACTGTTTGATAATAAGGAAGTAGATTTATTTTTCTGCAAAATTAACTAAAAATCATCGACAAACTGGAGAAGAAAATTGTGGGCCCATTTTTCTTAGGCGAATGGGCTTTCTCCTTTAAGAGTTAATTTTTAATTTCTATATTCTATTCATGAATACAGCAGCGACTTGTGCCTTACTTCGGAGCCGCCATAAAGTTTGGTTTGCACTATATTTAATTTTGTCTCGCTATACGCATTACATTGTATGCAAATGTCATTTTATATGATTGTAACTATTATGTTGCAAAATAGAGATGTATGTTTCAACTTTCAGAATCGGACGTGCCCGAGATAGTGGCAGCGTCATGCAACGCACTATCAAAATATAATTTAGATGATTATAAACTAGCTGATTTGCCAGAGGCGTTTAGAAAAGTGGTGAAATTACCAGCTGCATATTCTAAGACAACTTCTGATGTTGATGTGAAACCTGAAGATGTACTTGATTATATACCATGTATGTATTGAAACAGAACAATTGTATGAGATGCTGATGTCATTAGTTCATTATTCCATCAAATTGTAGAACGACCTTCCCAGCCACGTCTTTCCCCCTTCCTATAACATGGGATCCTTCAAGCGCAGTGTGAAGAGGCATTTCATTAAGCCGGCATAGCGGACGCGACTGCTGTCTGCAGATCCCCTTCTCTGACAGCAATCGCCTCCGTTCATGGATCGCACTCTAGCTTAACATCAGGCGGAGTGCTAAAATAAAAAATAATAAAAAAAATTGTTACATTTTTCTGTTCAACATTAAACTACATTTTAAACAAATACATGTAACTTAGTATCGCGTTTACTATGCAAAAAAAAATTCTTTATCACGAACTGAAGTCGTTAACTAAATTTTTATTTGCTAAATAAAAAAAAAAACAAGCAACGGGATTTATTTAATTATTTTTTTTTTGCTGGTGGTACTTATTTGAAGTTATTTGACATCTATAAAGTGAAGCTAGCTGCAAGTACGGCTCTGTTCTTAGTTGGCTCGCATAGTAATTTAATCATAGATGTTTCAAAAGTTCGTGCTTGTAGCAACACTGAGGTGTTCAAGTGTCAAAGATGACAAAATTTCACCAGACTAAATGAATACATATCATTTGTTTTCAGGTGAAATATGGCCAGAAGTATTTAAGGAAGCGTATCAGACAGCTATTGATGCTGTACGTGATTTTGTGACCCAAATGATAGACAAAGAAATCAAAGGATATCGTACTGGCGTATTTTATCCTGAGAATAAAACTGAACTACCTAATCTGTCACATTTGCCACCTTACAGTGTGCTTAGAGGAATAGTTGATTATATTAAGAAGCAGGTAAATCATGTCATCGAGACTAAATTAAAAAAAAAGACTAAATTAAATCATGTAATCGCAAGACCTTGTTGTGTTCTGGGGTCAGTTTGGAAGTAACAGTCATGTCTGTTCGTGGACACAGGTGACACACTTGACATCAGATGGAGTGTTGTCATAGTTTTTGGCGGCCATCTTGAGACGTCGGGTTATCTGTTTTAAATTATTTTCCTAAACTTGTGTTTCTTCGAGTGTTAATGTGTAATAATGGTGGATTATTAACCATTAAGTATTCGTGAACGTGCGTGAGTGTGGGCAAACAATTCAAAAGAACAGAACATGTGTTTCCATTTTCCCTCCAAAACTCCGTAGGAAGTTTCAGTAAGGATTCTATGACTTTACTGGAACAATTTTTGACTCGACTGAGACTTGACCTGACTGTTTAGTGTGATGAATGAATGACTCGTGATGTGATTATTAACTTGATGCTTGATTACTTTGACTTTGGCAAATTGTTATAATGCCATATAAAACAAAAAGAAACAAAAAGAGTGTTGTCATATGCCGAACTACAATAAAAAAAAAATTAAATAAAATGCTTCCATCTGACTACAGTTATTTGAACCTGTAGGGGACTATAACAAAATCGTCTGGTATGGTGGAGCGGGTACGGTGTGCTGCAATGTGACTAAAGTAATCAGTTGTTAACTTTTAACTATTATAATAAGAAACTTGTTTAAAAAAATGCTAAGCTCTGTGCATTAAATTCACCACACCCACGACATTATGGTAATGGAAGATAATAGCAGTGTGTAATTGTATTGGCAGGCTCTTCGTCCATCGTACGAGTGTCCAGCGAGTGGTCTATCAGCCATGTTGCAATGTGTGAGTGCGGATTACGGCAAAGTGTTACCATCTATGGATCTGAGCTACCTACATCTTCTGGCGTCTGGAGGACAACATCTGTCAGAACACTGCGCGATACTAGCAGCCAGACAGGCGGAAAACACACACTCCGCCAAAGTATATGTGCAAGAATTACTCTCGCCGCTCACTGGAGACGATTTCGATGTTAGTTGCATGTGGACTAATTAAAAATATTACTAGTAATGTCTAGGGGCAACAGTCGCCTTCGCTATGCCGGCTAGAGGAGATGAATGTGCTCATAGGGCCATCGATAAATTACGTCACACGAATTTTGACTCCAACATCCTTGTCACAGCTGATCACATTTCTGAGGCTCTCCCTCTCTAGTGTGACGTCACATATTTAATAGAGTTAGATGTATTTTAAGTTTTTCGTTAATAGTTCAAAAGAGAATGGCCATTCGCCTAAGGAAAATGGGCCCACAATTTTTTTCTTGAGTTTATCAAGGATTTTTAGTTAATTTTGTAGAAAAATACATCTATATTCCTTATTACCAATCAGTCTTAATTTTTTTCACCCAGGTTATTGAGTAATTACATGTTTTCTGATGCAATATTTGAGGTTATTATTTTTTTAAATGATTTAATAATTGGTAATATATTTTGTTTGTGTAATTAAACTTATGGAAATTATGTGTTGATATAATTAAAATTAAGAAGAAGAATTAAGATATTATATTAGAATATTTCGTTAGCAAACTATTAGGTATCAAGTGGGCCCAAAAATGGGCATTCCCCTTTTGTGTTTTAATACTTACATATATTAGATTTTGAAATGTACCGTCACCAAATTTAGACCCCCCTTTTAACGTGTCACGTAATTTACAGATGGCTCCTAAGCAATGCATCTCTTTAACTTGCCCGGAATTTTCACATCTCAGTGTAATGTTCATGTTTATTTTTTTAGGACTCTACAGTTCTGCACTTTGGCACAATATTGCCTATAGCTTGTGTTACATTAGAGTCTAATCTACTTCGAATTCCACTCGACAAGAGTCTCAGTTACGCGTACAGTAGAGATGACCCGACCGGGGACCCGGAAGAGAGCGTGTTCATAATGCTCTTAGAAAACGTTAAAACTGCATTAACACGGAATATACAGGAGGATAATATATCTATGTTAACGGAGTTTATTGAACACTATTATTATTGCGTCAGTGATTCGCATGTGGTAAGTTTGAGTAATTATGATTTTAGTTAACGTTTAATACTTTTTTATTGTAGCTCTGCATATGACAACACTCCGCCTGATGTAAAGCTAGAGTGCGGTCCATGAATAGATACAACTGCTACTACAGAGAAGTCTCTACAGGGCAGCAGTCGCCTCTGCTATGCCGGCCTGAGGAGACGAATATGCACTATCCACATTGACAGTGCACACTCTCGTTATACCTGGCTAATTTCAAACTGTTACCGAAATGCGACAAGATCACTTTACGAGTGTTACATTTGAAACTTGACTTGACTTGGCAGACAAATATTAGAAAATGTTTTAGTTCATTATATTTTTACAATTTATACTATAAAAAATATTGTGCCTCTCAAAGCCCACATGCTAAACCGTAATTTAACAAAATCAACAAAAAAAAAAAAAAATGAAAAACAGGAGTCTTCGCTACAATACATAGTATTCATAACCCAATCAATTAATAATATCTTTATTAAAAAAAAAACAGCATAGCTGGCCCCCTGGCCTTCAGATAAGGTTGCTTTTTGGTCGGTTGGTTAGCAACTATTGTTCATAATTTAATTTTAAAAATAAAAGCGGAAAAAAATGATATAAATACAAAAATAATACAAAAACTATAACTAAACCAAACCCGTTAAAATTACAACTGAAACTCATCTACATCTATATGTATGTGTGATAATTGTATGAGTCTTGTTTCAGTCCTGGCCACATATCGTTCAGTGCATGTGCGCCTTACCTGAGAGGGTGTTGTCTTACATAATATCACCGAGTTCATGGTGGGAGTTATCATCGATCCGTGTCCGTAAATCGGCTGCAGTCGGGGTGGCCATAGTGGGAGTGGAGGGAAGAGGTGGATTGTACAGTCTCAATGAAGTCATTGATGTTACCGCCGGCTGTGCTGAGTGAGTGTGGACATTTATTTGGCTAGAGTATGATTCGGTAGTCCTCTCCACCTTAAGGAGTCAAAGGAATACCCATTCGTTTAAAAAAAAGTGGGCCAACGATTTATTTCTCGAGTTTTTTGATGATTTTTAGTTATTTTTTTAAATCTGCTTCCTTATTACTGATCAGTTTTAATTTTTTTACCCGGGTTTTTGAGTAATTAGATGTTTTCTGATGCAATATTTGAGATTATTATTATTTTAAAGGCTTTAGTAATTGAAGATATCTGTTTTTATGTAATTTGTATGTCTATTGATTGGTAAACGATGTGTTGATTGATATAATTAAAATGAATTAATAAAAAAATAAGATGTTTAGAATATTGTTTTGTTACCAACTATTAGGTATCTAGTGGGCCCAAAACTACTCGTTAACAGGGCATACTCTTCTCCTTATACCCGGCTATCTCAGTCTAATACGTTTTGCTTTTAGGGAGCATGACAACGTGAGAGCGATGATTAGATCAAGTCTCCGCACAAATAAACTGGATGATCAGCACAGAAATTGGTATAAACAATTATTGGCCCGAACACAGGCAGCCATCGCTGAGTATGTATTTTTTTAATTATGACACGACATGCATCCTCAGCTGCCGTAGTGGTAAGCACAGTGGAGGTCAATGAGAAATGACTACTCGAGAATCGCTTACTCGGTGGCTCCAGTCACCATTACTATGCTGGCCTGAGAAGGTGCTTTTTCGTGCTCCACTTGACGGATCCAATGTTAAAGGACTGGGAGAAGGGAGGTAGTTAATACTATCCTGGTTCCATCCCTAAGGAAGACAGCTGCCATGTTTAAATCTCGTTAAATTCTGAACGAATGTAATATGTACTTTGGTCGCTATTAAAGAGTGACCTTGTCGCATTTCGGGATCAATTTGGAAGTAGCCAGCTATAACGAGAGGAGTGTGCACTACAATCTGGGTGGTGCGCGCATTATTCGTCTCCTCAAGCCGGTATAGTGGAGGTGACTGCTTCCTGTAGAAGTTTATCTGTAGTAGCAGTTGCTTCCGTTTAAGGGGGGCACTGTAGCTTTACATCAGGTGGAGTGTTGTCATATGCCTATAGGCACTATTAAAGAGTGGTAGGCAGACTGATGACGGTTATTTGTCCAGTCTGGCGTCCTGGGGTAGTACCACCACTTTCGAATGTAACACCCGTGAAGTGACCTTGTCGCGTTTCGGGAATAGTTTGAAAGTAGCCAGGTATAGCGAGAGGAGTGTGCACTGTCAATCTTGGTACATGCTCGTCTCCTCAAGCCGGCATAGTGGAGGCGACTGCTGCCCGCACAGGTTTCTCTGTCGTAGCAGTTGTTTCCATTCATGGACCGCACTCTCTTTACATCAGGCGGAGTGTTGTCACATGCCGAGCTACAATATAAAAAAAAATTAAATATTACAGAAGGGAACACGACGCTGAGAAGCAGTTTCTGTTGTCGGTTGCGATAGAAGCCGCTGTAATGATGACAGGGTATTTTGTACTGGAGCCGGACACGAAAGTGGTGTATGAGGAACTTTTGCCGCTCGCCTTATGTGATATGTATGTGGAGAGAGCCAGCAGTTGGACTAAATGCTTGCCGCAGGTGAGTTTTATTTGCTATTGCTGTTCCCGGAAGACTCCTTGAAAAATTGGTGGCTTTCTTTTCTCGAATGGAGTTGACCTTTTCTTCATTCATTTCTATCACTTTTTGTTTAGAGTATTTTAGAGTGGTAGGCAGACAGATAATACTTATTAGCCCAGTCTGCTGTCCTGGGGTAGTACCACCACTTTTGAATGTAACACCTGTGAAGTAACCTTGTCGCGGTTCAGGAACAGTTTGAAAGTAGCAGTCGCCTCCGCTATGCCGGCTTGAGGAGACGAGCATGTACCGTCTAAATTGACAGTACACTCCACTCGTTATACCTGGCTACTTTCAAACTATTCCCTAAACGCGACAAAGTCACTTCGAAAGTGTGGTACTACCCCAGGATGGCAGACAGGACAAATAACCATCATCAGTCTGCCTACCACTCTTTAATAGTGCCTATGGGCACTGAGCGACCAAAGTACATATAACAAAGTTATATTGGTACCGGTCAGAATTAGCGAGGTTCGAACACGGGTCTCAGCGGTCTATTTTTTCTATTAACATTATTTCAGATAATGGAATGGCTGTTACATACAAGTACAGCTCCCGGCTCCACCGACTGCGCTTGCATCTCTCTGTGTGTACAATGCCTTAGAGAGGACATCACACACATGCACACGTGGGCCAGGGCCATCACGCACACACTTCTACTGTGAATTTGTGTTATTTTAGAAGTAAGAGAATACTGAATGTGATTTCTTTATCAAAAGGACAATACCCATTTCTGGGCCCACTTGATATCTAAGTTTGTCAACAAAACAATGTTCTAAAAAAATAAGCAATTATTTTCGTCGTGTACCAATCAATAGACAATCAATGGGCATTCTCCTTTACTATTAAGTTTGTTGTATATGTTTATTTATGTTATTGTAAAAGTTCGTGCCAAAATTTACGTTTTAAATGTATGTATTGAGTTAGTGCTTGTATCACAGGCACTTAGTGATTGAAAGTACGTTATATACGTAGTTACATTGGTGCCAGTCAGATTTTTTTTTATTGTAGCTCGGCATGTGACAACACTCCGCCTGATGTAAAGTTAGAGTGCGGTCCATGGGTGGAAACAACTGCTACTACATAGAGACCTGTCCGGGCAGCAGTCGCCTCCACTATGCCGGCTTGAGGAGACGAGCATGTACCATCTAGATTGACAGTGCACACTCCTCTCGCTATACCTGGCTACTTTCAAACTATTCCCGAAACGCGACAAAGTCACTTGACGGGTGTTACATTTCGAAAGTTTAGCGAGGTTTGAGTTCACATCCTCTTATTGGTTGACTGATGGCTGCTCTAAACAAGCATTCGTTTTTTATTTGAATCTTAGTGTACGTGCACACAGGCGAACTTAATGCTACATACTCTTACAACGAACCTCTGTTATTATTTTTATAATAAACAATATTTTTTATGTTTATAAATAATTTTCTTATATGGCATTTCTGTTTAAATAATAATTAATTTAAAAAAAAAACATCCTTTTTACATGTTAATCTTCAAACAATCTTATTATTTATTTGACTTAATATTAAAACTCATGGTTACTGTTGATGTATGTAGAATGCCTAAAGGTGATATATGTAATAAATGTATCTTTAAAAAAAGTTGTTTATTTAAGGGTCTCCCCACCGTCTCTGTGGATTTGTACACCCGCCTTCGATCACGGCTGAACGGAAACTGCCGATCTGTACCAACAGTGTACCGGCTTAAAGAGAATAGTTTAGTTTCTTATCAGTTCTATGCGGATATATGGAGACCCTTAGTGTGTGCTGTGTTACCTAGATGCTGAGGTGACAGGGAATATAGATATAATAAAATACTTGTCGTCACTTTGATGTTTATTTATTACTATAAACTTTAAAACTACGCTTATACTAAAAATCACGACAATATTCATTTATTTTCAGACACTTAAGGCTTCAGTACAAATTATAAAAGTTAATACTGTACAGCATGAAACACTTAAAACAAAACCGCTATCTAATAACTAAACTAATTAAAATCTATACATTTGGATAACCTCACGCTTGTTACAAACTTACATTTAAATACTTAAACAAAGGTCGACTTGACTGTCTAAGCAACGGTCACGACCGACATTTACTTGTATCTATTGTTATCAAAATTAAATTATAAGTCCTGGCGCCAAAGCTGGATCCGCTCTTGCAGGCAGGATCTATCGGTGAGAGTAATTTAGGAGGGCATGTATATGATCCGGGTATGGGAGGTTTGGCGTATGACCCTGTCGAGCATGCTCAGGGATGGTACGGAGTATCCACCACTTCTACAGCGTCATACGGAACACTAACGCCTACTACCGCTACTATAGCTCTAAGGACACAGGAACCCTTCAGCCCGTGATTCACGTCTGAACACGAAATTGCCCAGTCAGATTTGGTCCTATCTCAACCTTGGAAGGGACTGCGGGAACTTTTGCTGACGTCAGGTCAATGGCGCTTAAAGTACGGCTTTTCGACCTAATTAGACACACTGGGCCGTCTTTTCCCTCAGGACTTTCAGGAGCTAGCTGCCTTACGACATTATTGATGACTGGAAGTATACCTACGTGTGTGTGGGGACGGACGTCCTTACAACCCAGTTGCTTACAGACACACGGCTTCGCCTCTCGGTGGGAGGTGAAGATTGGGGTCCGTCTCCCGTTTAGAGAATATAGGCCTCACGTTTTTGAGAAAAGAGTCCTAAATCTAATGGATTCGGAGTGTATAACAAACAAGAAAAGAAAAACTCCATCCCAGGCGTCCTCGTCGGCAAGCAAGAAAAAGACGGCTGCGCTGCTGCACGACTAGGAATCTTCCACATTGCAGGTTAGACCCCCGGGCAAATTAGCCGTATTTTGAAGACAGGTCGCGAATGGGGTGACCGAGCAAACCACCAGCAATAAAAGAGATGAATTTTTATTGACTTCAAAGTATACACCGTTGCTGAAGTGGAAACGGCGAGTGCTGAGTGGACGCTTCTTCAACGACTGGTGACGCATGTGTGGGAATTATTTACCGACGTTACCCCTGTGCTCATACCAGCCCGTAAGATATATATTTATAGTTAGTACATTTACCGTTTAGAATATCTCCCCCTCTAGGTGGCCTTTGTCCATTACGAGAAGGTCTTCGACTCAGTAGAGACGTCGCCGCGTGGGTTCGAATCCTATTTGTCTGAACTTTTCCGGCATAGTATTGTATAAAAAAAATACCTTACATTTACAAGGAACCGCAGAAAAGGAAAAAACTTTCGTGAGCGCAATTTCGACAGCAAAAACGAGAGAAAGAGGTACATAAAGAAAAAATGGCAGGTTCTTTACTAAAATTTTTAGGCAAGCCAGAAAATAAGGAAACGGAATGCCAAGAAGATATTGAGATAGCTTTAACAAGCACAGCCTCAAATCAAGAAGTTATGAACTTAACTGAAGAAAAAGATATATGTTCTTCAGAAGGAGCGTCAAGTAAAACAAGAGAAGGAACTACTGAAGATCCTGTAAGCAGTTTATCGTCATCAGTAATATGTAGCAATTTAGATTGTGGTGATGATCCCGGTTTGTGGCCTGTCAGTATGACTAATGATCTTATAAATATTTTGGTTAATCGTAGTCCCGTACAGGCGTCCAACTGCAACTTTCTTATAAATGACCACGGAAGAAAACTTACAGACAATTATTATTATAGAAATCTTCCCAATGGAGATAAAATTAACAGGGAATGGCTTGTTTACTCTATTTCGAAAGATTCAGTATATCGTTTTTGTTGCAAAATATTTGGTAAATCTGTCTGCTTTGAACGGTTTTTCTGATTGGCAACATTTATCATTAACACTGGAAAGACATGAAACAAGTGTTTCCCACAGTGAAAATGTGAAATCTTGGGTACAATTGAATAATATGTTTCATGTATATAACATGACCCAGAGAACTTCTGGTTCCAGCAAGATGGTGCTACAGTACACACAGCCCGTCGTCCACGAGCTATTCTCCAGGAGATGTTCCCTGGGCGGGTGATCTCTTTGCGCGAGTCCATTCAATGGCCTCCACGCTCTCCCGATTTAAGCCCATGCGATATTTATTTACGGGGTTATCTCAAAGCTGAGGTCTTCAAACATCGTCCAAGCACTCCGGAAATGCTCAAGGCTGCAATTAAAGAAGAAATTGCACAGATAACCCGCGCCACACTCGAGAAATTAATGCGAAACTTTTACAAAAGGGTCACGCAAAACGAGCGGCCATGGCTGCTCAATTGCGGAGAACGAGTCTGCGGGAAATCTACAAAGGGTCAACATGTGCATTGCCCGGGAAGGCCATCATTTGGATGACATAATATTTAAATCATAACATAATAAAAATTACATTATTAAATCTTATATCAAATAAATTTGTTTTTCACTTTTTCTTATAGTTTTATTTTACCAGCCATTGAAATGTATAATCTTTTCTGATGAGGCATCTTTTTGGGCATTTGTTTCTAGGAAGCGAGCTTGGACTGTTAAATGCAGTCCTGTGATACAGCGTATGGTTAAACATCCCGTAAAGGTCAATGTTTGGGGGTGCTTTTGTTCACTTGGATTTGGATATTTGTATTTGTTTACTGGAACTTTGAATGCACAGTTGATGTTAAAAATATATCAAAAAGCCTTATTGAAGTCTTGGGTTTTACAAGAAGATAACAACCCTAAACATCGGAGCCATTTGTGTACGAACTGGAAAGTGCTGAACATTTATGCTACATTTATTTAAGGTTTAATGGTATTATTCAAAAGTATCTGTTAGACAGTGGAGCTACTTTATCAATTTTAAAACGCAGCTCGGTACCCCACGGAGTACCTGTTTATCCCCATGTTTGTGGCACCTTCCATGGGTGGAGCTTGGGAGCGAATGGTACGCTCAGTAAAAAGTGCTCTCTCTGTGACTCTTAAAGAGAGAGCTCCCTGAAAGGAGATTCTTCGGACTCTCGTAGCAGAGGCTGAAAACATTGTTAACTCCCGACCGTTGACTTACGTCGCAGTCGATGCTGAAGATGAACAAAGTCTGACTCCTAACCATTTTTTAATCGGAACATCATCGGGTTCACCACCGAGTGTCACGCTGGAGGATCGCGATTTGGTTCACAGATATGTATAAATGGGTTAGGCAGGAAGGTTAGGACAATAGGATGTATTTATGCAATATTAGGCATACTTGCGGTCCAAAAATTCTTTGGTCATATCAATGTACATTGATATTGTCTGTGACACTTGACACTTGTCTGTCACATTTTTCATGTAAAGAGTGTAAATCTATATTTAATATTCGTAAAATACAAAATGGCAAGCTTGACCCTGCAACAAAGAGCAGAAATAATAGTTTTGCATGAAGACGGTTGGAGTATTAGTACGATATCGCGAGAACTAAATATATCTCGATTCACTGTAAGGTTTTGGATCCGACGACATGGAGACGAGGGACAGTTAATTGACCACAGAAAAAAATCAGGACCAATATCGGAGTTACGAAGAAAACGGCTTCATACCGATTAGGCATTTTGCTGCTCTGTATGATGTGAATTCCCGCACGATTCGACGAAGTTTGCACCGTGCTGGTCTGCACTGCAGGCATCATGCCATCAAACCGGAGCTGAAACTCCAACGCAAAGCGGTCCGACTTTATTTTGCGCAGCAACATATAGACTTCGATCGGTCTACTGTTATATTTACTGACGAGAAAACATTTAAATCTAGTGAACACGGGAGACTGACATTATGGCGTTTTAATCGTACCCGTTATGACGAAGGTCATGTAGTGCCTCACAACAATTCTGGTCGCATTACACTCAACATGTGGGGTTGGATGAGCCACGACGACGTTGAAGAATTGGCGGTAATGAAGAGCAGGGTGACGGTAAATAATTATATCTCGCTTCGTATCCCGCTGTAGAATTTCCACAAATTAATGTGACACAAGATAATGCGCCGATACACACAGCTCGAGTTACAACTGAGTGGTTCAACTTGCATTGTGACTTGCAGCTCATTCAATGGCCAGCCCGGTCTGCAGATCCGAACCCAATAGAAAATTTATGGGGTTTAATGGTTCAACGCTGGGACAACCAAAATGAAAGAAACACATTGTCGCCTCTATATCTTGTTTTCATTTTAGTTTTTTGTTATCCCGACGTTACGAGCTCTTTCCAGAATTCGTGGTCACGAGTAGGTGACGCTCTCTACCACGTGCAATCGCCATTGTTATTTTGTGTGGACTGTGCGCTTTTTAAAAAACAAGAAAGGTCAGGTATCTGGATCCTCGAGCTCAAAATAATTACCCTCTTTTATAACTTGGATATGATTTTTAACAACCGTATATTACCACTGACTGACATCATGGAGCACTTGTTGAGGGGGTCAGAGATGATTCTTTTTGGGATGTGTAGAGGGCGCTCCCGTGACCTCGAGAAAACCTCGACTTTGACCGGAAGTGGACTCTGGACCAGACGAGATGGGGCCAAAGTGCCGGAACAAAGGTTGTAGGAAATGCCCTCTAATTTCGAAATCCATAATTTGAGACATATAAATAACCTAAGACTTATAGAGATAAATTATGTTACAAAATATACAACTTCTTATATTATAATTAACACATGGCTTTCGTACATATTATGATGGTTATTTATTAAAACATACAGTAAATATAGTTAAGGAATCGTTTTTTTACTTTCTTGAGTTGACCTTAGAAGACCACGATATCTCGGAATCGGAATGTGCAATGTCAGCTTGAGGAAACGACTCCTCGACAAACTCACTTCACGGGAATTAAATTCGAAACTTGTAGTAATACCCCAGAACGGCATACTGGGCCAATAATCATCATCAGTCTGCCTACCACTCTTTAATTGTTTCAACAGGCACTGAGCGACTAAAGTACATATAACATTTGAACGTGGGTCTTATTGATTGTGTTCATGCATTCGGATGCTAGACCACGGCCACTCTCATTGTGTGCATGTTAACCCTTAAGCGTTTCTACTAGTGTAAATCTATCTGTCTATCATCTACTATATTATAAGTAATAAATAACCATTCTCAGTGCTACTCAGATTCCTACAAAGGGGGAATAGCTTTTGTGTCAATATAAGTAATATTGTGACACCTTAGCACCGTTTCCACCAGAAGGTCGGTTAAAGTAACTTTAACTATTATTTTACGGCGACGACGACGGTTAAACGTTTACTCCACACTCGTTGCAATAGCGTGTAAATTCATATTGTCATCGTTAAATGGTGGCTGATCTTGAAAAAATAACAGAAAAACATATTTGGCTTCTTGATGATTTGACGATTACTTTAACTTTAACCAGCCAAGGTTAGCTGGTTACGGTTAACGTTAAAGTAAGCGTCAAAAAATGACACGGGCGACGATGGTGCAACTAGTGTGGAGTAAATGTAAACCATAATGTAAACGTAATAGTTAAAATTACTTTAACCGGGCTTCTGGTGCAAACAATCTTTATTTTCACTCGTCTGACGAGTTCTGTTGTAAACAAGTATTATGGGCGGCCGTCATACAGTTCAACTGATGCAGTGTCCAGTTTTTATTTACAATTAACTGAAGCCGGTCGTTTATTTTTTTAAATGTATTTAAGAACTAAGAATTTGAAGCTGTTTACATAATTGATGTCTATTTCATATTATAGATTTGAACCTAATCCCAATATTTGTATAAAAACATATTTGAATACTAAATAGCAATGTATAACATGTATTTAAATATGACAGGGGTCATATTTAAAGTGTGAATGCCATGTGTTTATGCCGACCTCATACAGATGTTTCGTCCGGATTGGGCGCCAGCTCTGGACTGCGGATCGGTATTGTTATTATGTCATCTTCTAATTTTGATTCTACAGGAAGATTCTGGAAGAAAATTTTGTATATTAAAATTAATAATTATATCAACACATCTTTTGCCAATTAAGGATTTAACGCTTAATTAGCAGTTGTGGTCTAGCAGTAGCGGAGTAACCTCACAATCGGTAATACCTGTGTTTGAACCTCAATATATAACATTAATTTCAAGACATTTGTAACCACAATCTAGCTGATTTGAATTTTTCGTTTAAAATTTTTTTTATTGTAGCTTGGCACATGACTACATGCTAGAGTGCAGTCCATGAACGAAAACCTTTGCTATGCCGGCTTGAGAAGACAAATGTGTACCATTCAGGTTGACAGTGCACACTCCTCTCAGTATACTTGGTCATTTTCAATCTGCTTACCACTCTTTTATATTTGACTGAATGTAAGGAGATAAATACTCAAGTACATGCAAGGAAAAGCAAACAAGCATTACCGATTTATGTAAATAATGAAAAAAAAAAACATACATATGTACTTATTACGCATAATCTCTATTTCGATTTATCTCTATTTTGTTTCTTTCTATTAAAATAAATATATACTAACAAAAACAGGAAATTGTTTATTTTCTACAAAATGTTTTGTATGATGTTATTGTTATTTCCATGCAATTTCATTAAACAGTTTCCACTGTAGTTTATAAATGACTCACCTCTAAAGCAGTATAATGTTTATGATGTTTATTAGCTGGTTTTGGTCTTTGTGGTCTTCTCTGTGGTGATCTCGGAGAATGAGGTGACCTGCCACACCCCCCGATGTTTTGGAGTAACTTTGCACTGAAATTATGTACCTTTAATGAAAACCAAGACCTTTTTTTTTTCATTTATTGCTCATGTAACTTCTATAAACTGGGAACATAATTTGTTAATCTGAACTTGACCGATGAATTTATTATTTTCTTTAATCGATTCACCATGTGAGAGGTACTAAAAATAGAACCCAACTAAGCAGAAAGAATAGGACTTGCTAACTTCGAGTGACATATCAAATAACATAACGTCTTAAGTTCGTCATAGATAATATATAAACAAAATGGCTTCTTGAGTTTTGGCGGTCATCTTGAGTTATTTTCCTAAACTTGTGTTTCTTCAAGTGTTAATGTGTAATAATGATGGATTATTAACCATTAAGTGTTTGTGAACGTGCATGAGTGTGGGCAAATAATTCAAAAGAAGAGAACCTGTGTTTCCATTTTCCCTCCAAAACTCCGTGGGAAGTTTCAGTAAAGATTCTACCACTTTACTGGAGCAATTTTTGACTTGGCCTGACTGTTTAGTGGGATGAATGAATGACTTGTGATGCACAATATTATTAACTTGATGCAAAAATATTTACTTTGACACTGGCAAATCGTTATAAAGCAATTTAGCAATTATTTGGAATTATACATATATTTGTTTATATTTTTTTTTTGTACACCTTACACATCATTAATGAAGTGAAAACGACTCAATATGGCGTCCTATTCTTTGTTGGCTCATATAGTACATGTTTATTTAGCACAGTTTTGTTTTTAGCTAAACATATATAATTTTTTTTAAATACTTACGCATCCAATAATTTCTTAAGCAATCTACTATATGCAATATAATGGTCTTCTCCAAACTGTCCTGGATGATGTCTTGCGTACTCATATGTATCACAAAATTGATGAACTAATTTCTGGCCATGACCATCGAGAGAAGCCGCTAATGAAGTCAGGAGAAATGCCCGTAGAGACTCCTGTGGATGACGACGAAGACCAGGGTCGTGACGACTTATTTCGTCTTCTGTAAATTATTTGTGGTGACTGCTTTTAATCCAGTTCGTCATCCTGGGGTAGTACCACTACTTTCAAATGTAATCCCTATCACGTTTGAAAGTAGCCAGGTATAACGAGAGGAGTGTGGACCGTCTATCTGGATGGTGCACATTCGTCCCTGCGAGGCGGCATAGTGGAGAAAACTGACCTCTCGATTTAGGTATTTCTAAAATTGTACTACTTCTTTTTCTTACCCAAAGTTTTCACGTCATCGACAGCTCTAAACCTGTAATGGTAAGGCTGTTGTGGCTCCAGAATGTAGTGCGAAGGCTCTGTACTCAGTAATCGGGGCTCATGAGTAATTCGAGGCACGGCTTCTATACGGCGCTCTATTTCTTTCTTGAGGCACTAAAATATAAATATATTTATCTTACTGTAAATAAAACGTGCTAATTAAGTCAGTAATACTCAAGTTACAAATTAGAACACCTACTTTCTTTGCATCAGCTCCTATGGGTACATGAGGTCCGCGCCTCGATCTCAAAGCGAACCTTGATATTTGTCTCTTGGCAAATATAAACAGTATAATGAACGTTACTACACCTCCACTAATAATAAATATAATATTTAAAATACTAGATATGTCCTGCATTCTCACACAGCACAAAACAATCCGCAATGGCGGAAGCAGGGCGGAAGGCCGCCTTCCGATGTTTTATAATATTGTTAAGTTGGCAATTTTATATGTTGTTTGGAAACTAACCAACTAAAATTCAAACTAATTGATAAAATTCTTTACTGTAAAAATAAAAAAGGTCTTTTACATAACGACTTAATGATATTTATATATATTAAACTATATTTTGAATAAATATATTATAAGAGATTTGCAGTTACAAAATTTTTAAAATAATTATTGTTTTTGATTGTGGACAGGCATGCCAACGTTATATTAAAAAGTCCGCCAAATTAAACGTCAAATTCGGTCGCACGGCGGTTGCTGGTGTTTTGCAGTTATGGTTTTGTGATATATTTAACTTTAAAAAATGCATATTCGGCTTAGATTGATTGGAAAACCAGAAGTGATTGTTGTGGTAGAATCAAAGTTAACAAAGATCGATCAATTTCGACGTCTAGTGCAAGATAAGGCTAACGTTAAGCCAGAATTTCAAAGGTTGTTTTATGGCGGCAAAGAGGTAAGGTTATTTGCTTTTTTTAATTAAAAGGTGTACGGTTTTGTATAATATCAAGGAATATCCAAACACATACGTTACTATATACATTCACATTAGCATGGTTGTAGAACTACTTCGTCTTAAACAAACCTCTACAAGGATGATCTTTTAATTTCAGTTGGACAATGGATACACATTCCACGACTACAATATTAAAATTAATGATGTAATACAACTCATTGTTAAATCACAAAATGAGGAAAAAACACAGGTCGAAGCCATATCGAAAAAAGCAGAAGAAAAAGAAAATAAAATAGTCTATTATGGTTGGTATTGCCTTCTTTCTGCATTGTTCAAAATGTTGACCGTCATGCGTAGTTCAAAGTCAAGTCAAATGCTAAGAAATAAGAACCTAAAGGTGACTGCGGCCATCTTTTCTCTTGCGTCACATTGGGAGCATTATTGCACATCTAGTTGTATATATCAATGCATTCAGCATTATAAAAACTTTATTGCAGATGCAAAAAGCAAACTGTACAATATTGGGGACTTAATAGATATGAGAGATCAAGAACTCGGAGCATGGTATGAAGGGAAAATAATTAGAATTGTTTCCGATCCCGCCCACCACAAAGACGTATCTTCTGCAGAAAATATACCACCTAATATTGTTGATGAATCATCTAGTAGTAAAAGAAGTATTAAGTCTTATTTTAAGAAAGGTAGTGTTAAGGATGCCAAGGATGATGATGATAATGAGGTTGGATTGCTGTATCAGGTGCACTTGGACAATGAGTATGTAAATTATATATACATATTTTTTTTATTGTAGCTCGGCATGTGACAACACTCCGCCTGATGTAAAGCTAGAGTGCGGTCTATGAATGGAAATAACTGCTACTACAGAGAAGCCTGTGCGGGCAGCAGTCGCCTCCACTATCCCGGCTTGAGGAGACGAACATGTACCATCTAGATTGACTGTGACTGTGACAGTGACAGTGCACATTCTTTTTCTTAAATCTGGTTACTTTCAAGCTAATCCTGAAAAATTACAAGGTCATTTTACAAGAAAAGTGTTGGACTATCTCAGGACAGCTAGCTAGCTGGGCTAGCCCCCGGGGCCTGGATGAATGCGAACGTGTGCCCAGACTCCACTATGCGTCGAGTGAAACAGGGGTTGTAGTCGGTATGCCAGGTTGGAGAGTCTGACATAACTCTGGTAACCTTCCCCAAGGGCCAGGGCATCTCTAAAGGATTTCCCCACTTAAAACAAAGGCTGGTCTAACCCCATCAGTAGATTTCCTCCCACTCCACTTACTTAATAAGGGTTAGATTGATCTCGTTTTTGTTACAGTGATGAAGATGATGAAGATAATTATTGTAAATTAAAAGATATCCGTCCGAGAGCTAGAAATTTGATTGATATATCAGATTTGAAGGTCGGCCAATGTGTTATGATTAACCAGGACACAGAAGACCCTACTCTTAAAGGACATTGGTATGTTCGTCTTATTTGTCATTTATTTATTTATTTATTTCAGCGAAATCACAGCATGAATTATAAAAAATAACAAAAATTTTAACAAAATTAAAATATGTATACATAATGATCAAAAAGTACCGGGAATTTGTAAATAAAACAAGTTTGTGTTAATTTTCGGCCAAACTTACTTTTTCTCCTTCAAAATAACATTCATCTGAAGCAACATACATGTACTAACGCTTATTATTATACGTCATTATTATAATTAAGTGACCAGGGGAAAGAGGTACAGTAGATTCTGCCTGTTCTGAACAGAGTACAGAAACCTTAATCTCGCTACATTCTGACTGGTACCAATGTAACTTTGTTATAATATGTACTTTGTTCGTTCAGTGCTTATGGTATAATATAGGCTTTAATTAAAGAGTGGTAGGCAGACCGATGATGGTTATTAACTCTTTCATCCTGGGGGAGTACCTTCGAGTGTAACCTTGATTAAATGACTCGACATTAAATGTCTGTGCTTAGCTAGTTCTTGTATCAGAGGCACTGAGTGACCAAAGTATATATAACATAGTTGCATTGGTCAGAATTTAGTGAGGTTCGAACACGAGTCTCATCAATCGTAAGGTCCATTCTCTACCGCTAGGCCATGGTTGTTCTTATAATGATATTTTGATGAATATTTCACAGGTACGATTTTAAAGTATCAGAAATTAAGAAACTACAGAAAAGCTATGAACTAATAGGTACATTATTTTTGGGACCTGAGGCTGTACCACAACATGATACGAAAATAAGATTACATGATAACATATATGAAATTGAACATGTTATACCATTATCTAAAAGAAGTGAAAAGTATAGTAAAATTATGATTACACCTACTGAGAAGAGTAAGTTATAAAATTTGTAATCAACTTATAATCTAAAATATTAGCCTACCACCACTTTCAAATGTAACACCCGTGGAGTGACCTTGACGCGTTTCGGGAACAGTTTGAAAGTAGCTAGATAGTAGTAGCGTGAGGAGTGTGCACTGTCACTCTAGATAGTGCATTCTTGTCTCCTCAGGCTGGCATAGCGGAGGTGACTGCTGCCTGTGGAGATTTCTCTATAGTAGCAGTTGTTTCCACTCATGGACTGCACTCTAAGCTTTACATCAGGTGGAGTGTTGTCATGCCGAGGTACAATAAAATAACAATGGTATTTGAGATAAGAAATGTATAATAAACAAAGAAATCACAGTCAAAGTAGTAATATTTCAGGGGTAGTCAACATTTTCCAAGATGGTCGACGGAATTAATTATATCTGACTAAAAAAAATTCAACAATTGTTTAGATCTGCCTTATTTCCGGTAAAAAAAAATCCTTAAACTGCAAGCAGTATTTTGTTTGACATGTGCGTTTAAATCATTTTAAAGATTTCACTAATAACTTAATTTTTTCCGTATTTCAGGGTCACAACCACTAAATTGTTTACACTGTAGAGACAATGAGGCTGTTCTGTGCAAAGATTGTGGTTGTTTCTGGTGCGGAGGTAAACAGAATCCAGAGAAGGTAATACTGCTAAATATGTGTGGTGAAAACTCCTGATATAAAGCTAGCGTGCTACGGCAACAGTCGCCTTCGCTATGCCGGCCTGAGGAGGCGAGTATGCACCATCTAGACTAATCTAGATTGACAGTGCACCCTCTTCTAGATAGATGGTGTACACTCGTCTCCTCAGGCCGGCATAGGGGAGGCAACTGGAGGAGTTTTCTCTATAGCAGCAGTAATAGTGTGTCTCTTGCTTCAGATTGTACTCTGTGACGAATGCAATAATGGCTATCACATGTTCTGCCTGCCTACCCCATTGACGGAGATACCTGAAGAGGATTGGTATTGTCCTAATTGTAAGAGGGATCCGAATGATGTGATAGCTCCGGGGGGACGGAGACAGGTTAAGAAAGGTGGTAAAAGTACTAAAGATTGGGGAAGAGGAATGGCTTGTGTTGGTATGATATACAATATTTCTTATAATAATTCTTGAATTAAATTAAATTTCTACAGGCTGCAGTCACCTCCACTATTCCGGCTTGAGGAGACGAATGTGCGCTCCACGTAATATTGTCAGATTGTTGGAGAGTTCACTTTGCGCCGTGACGGCGTAAAAGTAGATTCATACTTGGCCCTTTGATCTCGAAACGTTGTTATAATTTTTACAATAAATAAAATCTCACATATATTTTGTTTATTTTATCTTCAGGCAAAACGAAAACGTGCGCAATGCCACCTAATCATTTTGGTCCTATACCAGGAATTGAAGTTGGTATGACTTGGAGATTTAGAATACAGGTAATTATGTAACCTATGTATCCACCTGGCACATGCTTCTGCTATGCTGGTTTGAGACGTATGTCAACATTTAGATTGACACTCCTCTCGCTATACCTGGCTACTTGCAACCCGAGTGTTTGGCAGCTTTTGCCCGGGAAGGTTGAAGTGTTTTTTATCCACTTCCTTAATTAGTTTAGTGGTTATTATTGTGTAAAATTGGTGTTATTTTGCGTAATTTTATGCTGCGCTTGTGAGTAATTGTGGAAACATTAAAATTCACTCTATATGAGGCAACGGAAGCGGTTTTCTTTTTTGTGGTTATCCCACGTCGTAAAAAAAACGCTCATATTGTGACGTGACCGGGTGAAATTCCGCCAAATACTCCAAAAAAGCGTCAAACTGTGAAACACCATTGCAGTTTAATACAAAAACATCAAGGAAGAAATTATATAAAAAAAATACTCAAAAATACATTGGCAGAATTGTCATTATTATGACATCCGAGGCCATTTAACAAAAGAAGAAGTACTTTCAAACTGCTCCCGAAACGCGACAAGTTCACTTCACGGGTGTAAATTCGAAGTGGTGGTACTACCCCAGGACAGCAGAATAGGGTTATTAAACTATCATCAGTCTATCTACGACTCTTTTAATTTTGTTTTTCAGCTATCAGAATCTGGTGTTCATAGACCGCCAGTATCAGGTATTCATGGTAGAGACGTTGAAGGTGCTTACAGTATTGTATTATCTGGTAAGTTATGATACACCACGAATAAAGATTGTTGATCTTGAGATGCGCGGTAGATGTTTTGTAGATCTGTTTGGTTGTATGGGGTGAGGTACGGTTCCTTCCTTGTCACTCATTAGCTGCGTATATGTTGTTTTCTTTGTCGACTAAATATAGTCAAGAGCAACAACGTATTAAACGCGTATTTTATAATAATGTGTATTCTGTGAATAAATTTGCTATATAAGCAAATATAATATTTTTTTATGAATCAGAAGCTGTTTGGAGTTTTTAAAAATAACAAACGACCAATTAGGTTAGATTTACATTTGGTAATAGACAAAAAATTAACAATAATATGCACGTGATCACGATAATATAAACGATATCACCACGGTATGAAGTACAGTCTGCGAGCCACGACGAAAAGAGAGCGAGTCTATTTTTCCGGCTAGGGAGTGATCATATGTTCATATTATTATACTTAATGCATTTCGTGCGTGATTGTACGTGCGCAAACCACGCGCAAACACTCTTAACTCATGGCGTTATTTCTTTACCCATGAATGTACAATACAATACAATTGTCACGCCTATTTCCCGCAGGGATAGGCAGAGACAATGGAACGCCGCTTACCACGATCCTGACACAAGACCCTCGCTTCCTTCACATCCACAATTCTCTTCATACACGCCCGACTGTTATGGGCACTAGGCAGCCCAGCTTTCATGAGGATGTCTCTCATGAATGTAACAGTTTTTAATATATATTTCAGGTGGTTATGAAGATGATCACGATAACGGCACAGAGTTCACTTACACGGGCAGTGGCGGACGAGATTTATCTGGAAATAAACGTACGGCCGAACAATCATGCGATCAAACACTTACACTGGTGAACAAGTATGTTTTTTTTTCTTTGTTGTAGCCCAGCACATGGCAACACTCCGCCCGATGTCAACGAACAGAAACAATTGCTACTACAGATAAATTCTTACAGGCAGTACTCGCCTCCGCTATGCCGGCTTGAGGAGACGAATGTGCACCATCCAGTTTGACAGTGCACACGCCTCTTGTTATATCTGGCTGCTTCCAAGGTCACTTCACGGGTGTTACCCTTAGAGGTGGTAATACTGCCCCGAGATTGCAGACTGCCTATTAAAGAGTGGCTTTAATAGTGTCTATAGGCGTACAACATAATTACGTTGGTCCTGGTCAGAATTTAACGAGATTTTCGTGTTTCGGGAATAGTTTGAAAGTAGCCAGGTATAAGAGAGGAGTGTGCACTGTCAATCTGAATGGTACATGCTCGTCTCCTCAAGCCGGCATAGTGGAGGTGACTGCTGCCCGTAGAGATTTCTCTGTAGTAGCAGTTGTTTCCATTCATGGACCGCACTCTAGCTTTACATCAGGCGGAGTGTTGTCACATGCCGAGCTACAATAAAAAAAATATATAAAAAAAAAAGATTTAAACAATATAAAAAAGCTTATTTATCGAACACTAAACTCTGTTATAAAACTAGGTGCGTTAATTAATTAATAATATTCAGGGCTTTAGCGCGCAATTGCGCCGTGAAGTTGGACGAGAGAGGGGCGGACAGCGCTGATAAATGGAGGGAAGGGAAACCTGTCAGAGTTGTCAGATCATACAAAATGATGAAACACTTCCCGCAATATGCACCCAAGGAAGGTATTAGGTGAGTTACAAAGGATAATGCTCATTTTTGGGCCCACTTTTTTTAACAAAACAGTATTCTAAAATTATTTTTTTCATTAACTTATATAAATTATATCAACATATCGTTTATCAAGCAATTAATTCAACAAGGTTTAATTAACTATTACATAAAAAAAATTAAAGCATTTAATATAATAATAACCTTAAACATTGCATCAGAAACAGTCTCAATTACTCAATAACCCGGATTTAAAAGTTAAAAATTAGCGATAAGTAATGTAGATTTATTATTCTGCATATTGAACTAAAAATCAACTTTATACGAGTAGATTGTAGTCCTATTAGATAAATAAAACAATATTATAATAAATTATTTTCTATGTAGATATGATGGCATATATAAAGTAGTGAAATACTATCCTGAACGCGGGCTATCCGGGTTCAAGGTGTGGAAGTATTTACTAAGAAGAGATGATCCAGTACCAGCACCATGGGAGCCAGGAGCTAAACAATTCGATATTGTGGTATGTACAACACGTCACGTGAAATATAACCATTTTCTTTTTAAATGTATCTAATGTTAAGCTAGAGCGCGCGCCATGAACGTAAACAACTGCTACTAAAAGTAGATTTCTATAGGCAGCAGTCGCCTCCGCTATGCCGGCTTGAGGACACACTTGACAGTGCACACTCCTCTCGGTATACCTGGCTACTTTCAAATTGTTCCTGAAACGCGACAAGGTCACTGCACGGGTGTTACGGCAGGACGGCAGACTGGACTAGTAGCCACCATCAGTCTGCCTACCTATTACGTTTTACGGTGACGTAACCGTTAAACGTTTACATTTATAATACTTCACACGCGTTGCAATATTGTGTAAATTCATATTGTGATCGTTAATAGGGTGGCTGATCCCGATAAAAATAATAGATAAACATATTTGGCATCTTTTTATACATTTGACGTTAGTGACATTGGTTTGACAATTTCAAAATTCGCTGGTTACGGTTAGCGTTAAAGTAAGCGTCAAAAGTGACAGATGCGACGATGGTGTAACGCGTGTGTATTAAATGTAAACGTTAAAGTAACAGTCAAAGTAACTTTAACGGGCCTTTTGGTGCAATTGGACCCTAAAATATTAGTTTATATTGTTACGTTCGTGGGGGGTACAAAATAAATAATACACGACTTCGGTCTTCACACCGATTTATTGCATACGACACACAATAACGTAGAAGCAGGAGTGGTACGATAGTCGCTGGATAGCCTTCAGTCTCTGTTCAGTATCACTTGTTATCGCAGGAGTTGCTTGTATCGCATCCAGAATGGAACTACTTTTTGGGACACTCGGGTGTCGGTATTTATACTCAAACAGGAGGAAGCTTCGAGAAAGATCTCGTCGAAGTTGTTTACTAATTATAATGTAAACAAGGTTAGCAATAAACACTCGCGTGGGCGTGGCCAAGATGTTTACGCTACGCCGCTTATACGAGACCTTTCTAGAAACTTCGACGCATGCTATATCTTTCGCACTCTAGGTGCATGTAACAATATTAATGTTATATTTCAGTATCCAGACGGTTATTTAGAGGCTGAAGCAGAAAAGAAAGCGTTGAAAGAGAAAACAGCAAACTCAAAGTCAAAGGGAAAGAAGCGTAAAGCACTCGAAGATAAATCCGATACAACAGACGACGATGAGGAATTCAATAAAAAACCACAAAAGAAAAAAACTAAAAATAATGTTACGCCTAAAAATACACGGAATAAAACGAGAGGTGAGCATTGAAGCAGCCGACTCAGTCTGCCGTTCTGCCGTACCGTCAAGTGATGTACGTTTTAACATCAGTTTGGAAGTAGCCGGGTATAACGAGAGAAGTGTGCACTGTCAATCTAGATGGTGCACATTCGTCTCCTCCAGCCGACATAGTGAAGGCAGCTGCTGTTTGTAGACATTTCTCTATAGTAGCAATTGCTTCCGTTCATGGACCGCACTCTAGCTTTACATCAGGCGGAGTTACAATAGAAAAAAAATGCGACGGAACTTCCCACTACGTGTACAAAAATATAACATAGTTACATTGGTACCGGAATGGGATCTGTTGAATGCATAGAGATATACAGGGTGAATTTTTCAAGTGGGTTTTCATGGCCAAATCCTAAACTATAAGAGATATCGAAAAATGTTGACAGATGCCGATTTTGATGAAAACTAAAACTGCATTATTAGATTTTTGATAAATCCATTTTCCCAGCTAGAAATCGAACCTGTTGATTTTGAAAAAAAAACACTGTATTATTGCACCATCCGATAGTGTTCCTGATAAGGATCAAATTCTGGGAAGTAATGATATACGACAAACCAAAGAAAAGTGGTGATTTTTAACAAATTGTCTATTATTTCTATGTATTTATACTCAAAAAAATTCACTCTGTATACTTCATACATCTGACATAAAAAAACCGTTACAAACGATTTGACAATGTTGCTAGATTTGACAGAGAATCTATGTGTGGCCATGTTTTCTCTCGCGTCACATTGGGGGCGTTATTGCACATCTAGTTGTATATATCAATGGTTGAATGCAATTATTTTCAGAATCAAAAGAAGCATCAGTAAAAGAAGATCCAGAAGAATCTGTTGAGAAAAGTAAGCCAGTAGAAGCAGCGGATAATGCTATCTCAGACAAAGAACTGGAAGTCATAAAGGCTGATAAATTAAATGCAAAACTTTGGGATGAATGCTTAGAAATATTAAAAAATAGTGGAAAACAGGTTTGTTTTGTTATAATATATATTTTTTCTATATATTATATGTTCATAGATAAAATTGAACAACGAAAATATCATCGCGCACAACACAGCTTGCTAAATTCGGATGCCCTGACCACTAAGCCACTCAGGTTTTTTTAAAAGATTTTTTTGGCAGTGTCATTCGGTCCCACGTGTTTTTTTTTTCTCAAACTCCTACTCCACTCCATCCCTATGCGTCATCCATCGAGGCTACATCTACATGCCATTGCTTTAACAGACTTAACTTACATATTTGGTCTGACGAGGAATCAAACTAGAGTCCAATTCCTTCCAATAGTATAATAATGAGTTGTGCGACGCTCCACTAGCGCAGGGATAGTTTTTGTCGATTTCGAAATTGGGGGCATTTCCTACAACTTTTGTTCCGGAACTTCAGCCCTCGTTCCATTCTGGAGACAACGCGTTCCGGAACCGGACGGAACGGATTTCTGGACTTATTCATAAGTCATATGGGCCGTATCAAAGTTTCATTTCGCTAACCTCCCGGCAAGTGCTCCAAGAATCACGTCAGTGAGTCAGTTGTGATGGAGCCCCGACTCGACCCAAAGCCGGGGTTGGAAATAAAAATGCACTAATGTTGTCACAACAAGTAGGTTCTTTAATTGTATATGGCGATGGAACACTCCTAAGCACTAAGATGTAAATATAAGTTATCTTAGCTGTAATTCGATGCTTTTCGGTGAGCTGCCTGGTCGCCCTCGCGCCTGGGCGCTAACCGAACGGTGCTCTGCCTGTGTACAATAGTTCAATACAATACTGCTCAGTATCACTTGTTATCGCATCCAAAATAGCACTACCTGATAATCAAATTGAAGGAAGCTTCGACGGATGCTATCTCTTTCGCACCTTAGGTGAACGTAACAATATATGATGATGTTTTCAGCTATTCATCGAGCAAGTAACTCAAGTATTTCTGTGTATTATATGTCAAGAAGTGGTCGCTGGGCCAGTCACTACGCCATGTTTGCATAACTTTTGTATGGTAAGTCTTTGATAATCAGTTTTACATACCACCACTTTGAAGGGTAACACTCACCGAGTGGACTAGACGCATTTCGGGACTAGCTTGAAAGTAGCCGGGTATAACTAAAAATAGAGTGCATCATTAACGTGAAAGTCAACACCTGAGCGTCCATATATTTTGTTTTACAACATTGTTTGAAACATAGCACATTTATGTTGAAATTAAGTAGTTTTATAACTTTCTCAGCACTGATTATTATCGCAAATCACTATAATAAACAAATAGCTACGGCACAGAATATATAAAATGCATTTCAAACAATGTTGTAAAACAAAATATACGGACGCTCAGGTGTTGGCTTTCACGTTAAGTCGGTATTTTTTTTATTGTAGCTCGGCATGTGACAACACTCCGCCTGATGTAAAGCTAGAGTGCGGCCCATGAACGGAAACAACTGCTACTATAGAAAATTCTCTACGGGCAGCAGGCGTCTCCGCTATGCCGGCCCGAGGAGACGAGTATGCACCATCTAAATTGACAGTGCACACTCCTCTCGCTATACCTAGCTACTTTCAAACTGATCCCGAAACGCGACAAGGTCACTTCACAGGTGTTATATTCGAAAGTGGTGGTACTACCCCAGGACAGCAGACTGGGCTAATAACCATCATCAGTCTGCCTACCACTCTTTAAAAAGGCGACCGCTGCAGATATTTTTGTATAGCGGCAGTTGTTTCCCCGCTTTAGGATTGTAATCGGATGGAGTGTTGTCATATGCCGAGCTACAATTATAAAATATATATGACAGAACGGGAGAGTGGTCCAAGGCTTCTATCCTCCATTTGTGGATGATAACTAAGCAAATGTGCTGAAACGGCCGAGAGAGAAAAGAGCGGCCGTGGTCTAGTGGTAAGACGCGTGAACTCACGATCGATGAGACCCGTGTTCGGACCTCGCTAAAGACCGGTACCAATGTAACTTTGTTATATGTACTTTGGTCGCTCAGTGCCTATAGGCACTATTAAAGAGTGGTAGGCAGACTGATGATGGTTATTTGTCCAGTCTGTCGTCCTGGGGCAGTACCACCACTTTCGAATGTAACACCCGTGAAGTGACCTTGTCGCGTTTCGGGATCAGTTTGAAAGTACAGGTATACCGAGAGGAGTGTGCACTGTCAATTTAGATGGTGCATACTCGTCTCCTCGGGCCGGCATAGCGGAGACGCCTGCTGCCCGTAGTTCCTACTCGTTACTACGTAGTAAACTCGACAGTTCCTCCGCACAAACAAGTCGCAACATGTTCGCCGCGTGGCTTGTTTACAGAGACTCTGTCAAAGCGTAACGACGCTTTTGTTTCATATTCAGTTAGTGCTTGTACTCATGACCACGTATTCATTTTGTTC
Organism: Tinea pellionella; assembly: GCA_948150575.1. Classification (NCBI taxonomy): domain Eukaryota; kingdom Metazoa; phylum Arthropoda; class Insecta; order Lepidoptera; family Tineidae; genus Tinea; species Tinea pellionella. Next base: position 7,984,436 of record OX411261.1, on the reverse strand, counting down.
CAAGTTAGTTCCCGTAATCGTTCAAATTAGAGTCCGTATTCATGACTGTTCTGACAAATTATATTTTCAGGGTTGTATAAAGCTGGCGTTTAAGTCAACGGATTCGAAGAGTTGTCCTTACTGTAGAGGTGGTCTATCAAAGAGCATATTAGACTACAACGAAGAACTAAAATGTGCCTTACAAACTATTATGCCGGGCTACGATGCTAAGAGAAAATGTTAAATGTATTATTCTACACATTTACTCAAGAAAACTATAACTATTGTTTTTTATTGTAGCCTTGCACCACACTCCGCTAGAGTGTAGTCACCTCCGCTATGCCGGCTCGAGGGTCAAACGTTAAATTGTGATTGATCCTTAGTCGCACTTCGAGTCCAACTTGGAAATAGCTGGTGTTTTCTTTTTATTGCTGCTCGGCATGTGACAACACTCCGCCTGATGTGCGGTCCATGAACGGAAGCAACTGCTACTACAGAGAAAACTCTACAGGCAGCAGTCGCCTCCACTATGCCGGCTTGAGGAGACGTGCATGTATCATCTAGATTGACAGTGCACACTCCTCTCGTTATATCTGGCTACTTTCAAACTATTCCCGAAACGCGACTAGGTCATTTCACGGGTGTTACATTCGAAAGTGGTGGTACTATCCCAGGACGGTAGACTGGACTAATAAACATCATCAGTCTGCCTACCACTCTTTAATAGTGCCTATAGACACTGAGCGACCAAAGTACACATAACAAAGTAGCATTGGTACCGGTCAAAATTTAGCGAGCTTCGAACACGGGTCTCATCGATCGTGAGTTCACGCGTGTCACAGCTAGACCACGGCCACTCAGAAATGTTATATTTATAGTTATATTAATCTCACGAAATCGGTATAGTGAAGGCGACTCTTGTAGGTAGATATATCTGCTTATGGACCGCACTCATCTCATTATCAAGTGGAGTGCGGTGTACCTTATCTTAGTCTAGTTTAGTTTTTTTTTTAGTTAAAACATTCCATTTCATGTTAATTTAACAACCAACCCATTCGTTGCCATGCGATACTTAGAGATATACACTAGAACTTACTTCATACATCTGACATAAAAAACCGTAGTCCGCTTCAAACGATTTGACAATGTTGCCGTCAAGTCAAATAACTGACAGGGAACCTAAACGTGGCTGTGGCCATCTTTTCTCTCGCGTCACATTGGGAGCGTTATTGCACATCTAGTTGTATATAATATCAATAGTCATAGATGCTAGTTTTAATTGAATACCTCATTTGTTTGTTACAATTGTGATGTTAAACTTAATTAACTTAATATAATTAAGACAGTCCTCTTTTTAAGGGTAGACAATGAAATTTTATGTATTTTTTGATTAATTTTTTTTTGCAATAATTAATTATGAATGAATTTATATTTTCAAAAAATAATTCAATAAAACTTATCCGGATATCGATTACGCGGACGTCTATTAGTTCTAAGTTAGTGCTTATTAAGTTTTGATAGTTACCAAGGGCTAAAGTTAGAAGCCGATCGAAGTTGTCACTTGATCGAATCGAAAACAAAGTGTATAGGATAACGTCAAATATTTTTTCGAGAGTTTTGGCGGCCATCTTGAGGCATCAAGTTATCTGTCTTGAATTATTTTCCTAAACTTGTGTTTCTTCGAATGTTAATATGTAATAATGGTAGATTATTAACCATTGAGTGTTCGTAAACGGGCGTGAGTGTGGGCAAATAATTCAATAGAAGAGAACATTTGTTTCTATTTTCCCTCCAAAACTCCGTAGGGAGTTTCAGTAATGATTCTACGACTTTACTGAAGCAATTTTTGACTTGACCTGACTGTTTAGTGTGATGAATGAATGACTCGTGATGCACAATATTATTAACTTGATGCAAAAATATTTACTTTGACACTGGCAAATTGTTATAATGCCATATAAAAAAAAAGATATCGTCGATTCGAACAAGTGACAACCGATTGGACTTTAGCCCCAAGTCGTATTAAAGGCAATTAAGTTTGGTGTTAATTTAGAATTTTTAGCGTAATCTAGCTTTAGAGTTGAAATTGCTAATAAAGTATTATAAAAAAATGTAGTGATTATGTAATACATATAATTTGTACATATTTGAGAAGTTTTGGATGTTAGAAGAAAATTCGTTACAATTTTTATCTATTCGGGATTGGTTTTCAGATTTCGGGGGGTCGATATGCGAGACAGATGTGGTTAGTCGAACAATGGGTACCTCTCGCCAAAGTATTGGACCTTATCGCCCAATAATGCCAATATTGTTAGTGATATATGTAATTAGAATTAATGTTTTTTTTTCTTCTTGATATTAGTTAGTGAGATAACTAAGAATGTTTATGTTGAATTTGTGTGATTTTTAATAATAAATTATATTAATAATAATTTGTTGTTTTTTTAATTTTTATTTTTACCACAATTTTGTTATTTTAATTTTAAAATGAAAAATGAAAATCCTTTATTATTAACGTAGGCATGGACTTGGCATGCACTTGTTTATCGTCAGAATCTACTTTGGCTTCGGAAAGGCATATGACGAGAAGACAGCCATAAGAAACTCGTCAATTATAGCCTGTGTTTATAATAACAAAAAAAAACTGAATTATAAATTCAAAAAATTACGTGTTGTATTTTCTTATCTGTCTTTATTTAGACTGAGTAAAAGTAAATTAAACAATATTATGGTGTACTTTGCAGGTCAATCAGGCATATTGCAATAAAAAAAATCTATTTTCTTTCTACCCACCCCAAGTAGAAAGTTATTAAAACAAATTAACGCATTCAATTATGGTATAAAAACAATAATGTTTTTAAAAGTAACGCCTAATACTTTGCAGAAATACATAACCAAAATTATTTTTTAAATACTACTTTGTACGAATTACCGCTAATCAATGTTAGTGAGGGTAGGTACACAGTCACATCAGCTGTCAATGTTAGACCCTTCACCAACATGCAAAAAATCTCGACGCGTTTCGCCACTCCACGTGGCATCCTCAGGTGACGTATAGTCGCCACGACGACGTAAATAACAATGTTATTAAATCAAAGGACCGATGTGAAAATCGATCGTTCGGTAGGTATTTGTAAAAAGCCACAAAGAGTTTAATTTTGATTCTTAGAACAATAATAATTCGAATTTCCATATCCAACTGCTCGTTCCCCATAAAAATATAATCCATCTATTTTAACTGCGGCATTGTCTTTGGCGGATAACGTGACGGGAATACAAGATGGCGTCTATATACGTGTACATTGACACTTATAAACAATTGAAAGTTATATATGGGCTTCTGGTTATTGTACATACAGAAGTTATAATGAAAAAGATTTTTTTGCAGTGACGGACTAAGGCTAAAGCGGGCCCTGGGCAACATTGTAATTCTGGGCCTATTTTACGCACGTGCCTAGGTTGCCTAGGCCTTAGTCTGCAAAATTGACTTATTCCTATCTTCCAACCTAGCCTTCCCCGAACATAACTAGCTCATGACTTATATGGTTTTGTGTATGTAAAGGGCGGCGAAAATAATCTTTGCCCGGAGCGGCAAAATAGCTAGATCGGGCCCTGCGTATAGGTACTATTACGAGTAAAGCGTGGTAGGCAGACTGATGGTGGTTATTAGCGCAGTCTGCCGTCCTGAGTACCACCATTTTCAAATTTAACACCCGTGAAGTGACCTAATAGATTATCTTTGTCTTAGGTCCAACTGTACCAAAAGGCCCGTTAACGTTACTTTGACTGTTACGTTTGACGATAACTTTAACGGTTACGTTTACATTTACTCCACATGTGTTGCACCAATTGCATCGTGTAAATTCATATCGGTATCGAAGGGTGGCTGATGTAATTAAGAGTACATTCCCGAAAAATTAATAGAAAAACATGTTTGGCCTCTTTTCATACACTTAACGTTAGTGACATTGGTTTAACTATTACTTTAACTTTGAACCAGCCAATTTTAGCAATTTTTTTGCTGGTTACGGTTACCGTTAAAATAAGCGTCAAAACTGATAGGTTTTTTGAAACAACCCAGTTTTTATTTTAACCATTACTTTAACGTGAAAGTAATAGTTAACTCGTGTGGTGCAATTGGACCTAAAAATTGTAAAGTGAGCTTTAAGTCAATTTTTGATGCAGTTTTTCTCAGTGAAAACTCATCAAATTAATTATTATTTTACATCAATATATTCGCAAAATCATGATCTGGGGCATGGTTTTCAGATTTTTTTAAAATTCAAAATATATTACAAATAATGTAGAAATAATAGTTTCTTTTTAGGTGTTTACGCGCTGTCTAGGTCGAAGCAATCGTATAGTGAAGGTGATACCTAAATGTTTTGATTGATATTTTGTGCTATACCAAAGTGACGTTATTAGTTAGGTTAGCTCTGTGTAGCGGTGCTCGTGAGTAACATACGTGATTGGTTTGTTAGCATCGTTCCCATTTGACTCGCTAATTCGACGTGAACTCGCTAAAATGGCCGACCTTGTATGCTTGCTTATACATTGTTAAGAAATGAAATTTCAAAATAATATTGTTTCTTTCGTTTAAAACGCACATAGCGTTATGTAAAATTAAATGCATATTAAAATTCTTCCTCAGATTGCATTATACTACGACGTTGCATCCGAAGAGATTCATCACCAAGTGTAATCTCTTCAGATGCAACGTTTCGTATAATTGTGGTCAAACATCACTTCAGGTAAGTTCGTTTAACACAAATTATGCTACGACGTTGCATCCGAAGAGATTATTATTTATTATACTTGGTGATGAATCTCTTCGGATGCAACGTCTCGTATAATTATGGTCAAACATCACGTCAGGTAAGTTCGTTTAACCACAAATTACATAGTTATACTAGCTGTTGGGTAAAAGCCGCGGGCGCAAGCGGCCCGCGGAGGCCCTTTTTGTCGTAAAACGTATTAGATCGAATAGATTTTAGGCAGTTTCGAAAATATTTAGCTCGCCATCTAAAAGCGTTTACGTTTCTGAACAAAATTGGTCTTTACACGGTGACGCTAACGTATCTACTTTTCGAGATATGGCGATTTTAAAAAATTTAAAAAAAAACAAAATTTAAAAAAAAATTAGTGCTGGTCATACTGAACAAAATTGGTCTTTACACGGTGACGCTAACGTATCTACTTTTCGAGATATGGCGATTTAAAAAAATTAAAAAAAAAAAAAAAATTAAAAAAAAGTAGTGCTGGTCATACTGAACAATATTGGTCTTTACACGGTGACGCTAACGTATGTACTTTTTGAGTAATAGCTATTTTAGAAAATTAAAAAAAAAAAAAGCAAATAGTGCTGGTCATACTGAACAATATTGATCTTTACACGGTGACGCTAACGTATCTACTTTTCGAGATATGAAGATTTTTAAAATTAAAAAAAAAAAACAAAAATTAAAAAAAAAAAGTGCTGGTCACACTGAACAAAATTGGTCTTTACACGGTGACGCTAACGTATCAACTTTTCGAGATATGGCGATTTTAAAAAATTAAAAAAAAAACAAAAGTTTAAAAAAAAATTAGTGCTGGTCATACTGAACAATATTGGTCTTTACACGGTGACGCTAACGTATCTACTTTTCGAGATATGGCGATTTTAAAAAATTAAAAAAAAACAAAAATTAAAAAAAAAAATAGTGCTGGTCATACTGAACAATATTGGTCTTTACACGGTGACGCTAACGTATCTACTTTTCGAGATATGAAGATTTTAAAAAATTAAAAAAAAAACTAAAACAAAAATTTAAAAAAATAGTGCTGGTCACACTGAACAAAATTGTTCTTTACATGGTTACTCTGACGTATCTACTTCTTGAGATATTTAAAAGAAAGCCCGCCGCGCGGAGCAAATTCGATGTTCACGCGGCCGCGCTCACCGTCCGACTGACCGAGGTAAAGCCGTTTCGATCGTTCGTCCCGAAAATGCCTCGTCGCGGATGCTGTTAGGCCACGCCCAAGCGCCATGCTCCGTTTCATATTGGCGTACCGGCGGGAAAAGGATAAAAATACGATCGAGGAAAAATTTTTTTCGAGCAATTTTGAAAAAAAAAGTATCGTTTTCGAAATTATAGGGCATTCCCTACAACTTTCTCTACGGGGTGACTGCCCCGACTCGCCCCGTTTCCGAGATATCGCTACCACTTCCGGTCCAGAATCGACTTCCGGTCAAAGTCGTATTTTTCTCGACGGTTTTGGAACGCCCTCTATACGACCCAAAAAACCGCTACCCTCCACCATACCGGCAAGTGCGAAATAATTGATGTCAGTCAGTCAGTGGTATTGCAGCTATATATTAGTACTAGCTGTTGGGTAAAGGCCGCGGGCGCAAGCGGCCCGCGGAGGCCCTTTTTGTCGTAAAACGTATTAGATCGAATAGATTTTAGGCAGTTTCGAAAATATTTAGCTCGCCATCTAAAAGCGTTTACGTTTCTGAACAAAATTGGTCTTTACACGGTGACGCTAACGTATCTACTTTTCGAGATATGGCGATTTTAAAAAATTTAAAAAAAAACAAAATTTAAAAAAAAATTAGTGCTGGTCATACTGAACAAAATTGGTCTTTACACGGTGACGCTAACGTATCTACTTTTCGAGATATGGCGATTTAAAAAAATTAAAAAAAAAAAAAATTAAAAAAAAGTAGTGCTGGTCATACTGAACAATATTGGTCTTTACACGGTGACGCTAACGTATGTACTTTTTGAGTAATAGCTATTTTAGAAAATTAAAAAAAAAAAAGCAAATAGTGCTGGTCATACTGAACAATATTGATCTTTACACGGTGACGCTAACGTATCTACTTTTCGAGATATGAAGATTTTAAAAAATTAAAAAAAAAAACAAAAATTTAAAAAAAAAAGTGCTGGTCACACTGAACAAAATTGGTCTTTACACGGTGACGCTAACGTATCAACTTTTCGAGATATGGCGATTTTAAAAAATTAAAAAAAAAACAAAAGTTTAAAAAAAAATTAGTGCTGGTCATACTGAACAATATTGGTCTTTACACGGTGACGCTAACGTATCTACTTTTCGAGATATGGCGATTTTAAAAAATTAAAAAAAAAACAAAAATTTAAAAAAAAAATAGTGCTGGTCATACTGAACAATATTGGTCTTTACACGGTGACGCTAACGTATCTACTTTTCGAGATATGAAGATTTTAAAAAATTAAAAAAAAAACTAAAACAAAAATTTAAAAAAATAGTGCTGGTCACACTGAACAAAATTGTTCTTTACATGGTTACTCTGACGTATCTACTTCTTGAGATATTTAAAAGAAAGCCCGCCGCGCGGAGCAAATTCGATGTTCACGCGGCCGCGCTCACCGTCCGACTGACCGAGGTAAAGCCGTTTCGATCGTTCGTCCCGAAAATGCCTCGTCGCGGATGCTGTTAGGCCACGCCCAAGCGCCATGCTCCGTTTCATATTGGCGTACCGGCGGGAAAAGGATAAAAATACGATCGAGGAAAAATTTTTTTCGAGCAATTTTGAAAAAAAAAGTATCGTTTTCGAAATTATAGGGCATTCCCTACAACTTTCTCTACGGGGTGACTGCCCCGACTCGCCCCGTTTCCGAGATATCGCTACCACTTCCGGTCCAGAATCGACTTCCGGTCAAAGTCGTATTTTTTTCGACGGTTTTGGGACGTCCTCTATACGACTCAAGAAACCGCTACCCTCCACTATACCGGCAAGTACTAAATAATTGATGTCAGTGAGTGAGTGAGTGAGTGGTATTGCAGCTATATATTAGTACTAGCTGTTGGGTAAAAGCCGCGGGCGCAAGCGGCCCGCGGAGGCCCTTTTTGTCGTAAAACGTATTAGATCGAATATATATTTTTTTAAAGTAGTGCTGGTCATACTGAACAATGTTGGTCTTTACACGGTGACGCTAACGTATCTACTTTTCGAGATATGGATATTTTAAAAAATTAAAAAAAAATAATTAAAAAACAAATATTGCTGGTCATACTGAACAAAATTGGTCTTTACACGGTGATGCTAACGTATCTACTTTTCGAGATATGGCGATTAAAAAAAATTTAAAGAAAAACAAAAATTTAAAAAAAAATTAGTGCTGGTCATACTGAACAATATTGGTCTTTACACGGTGACGCTAACGTATCTACTTTTCGAGATATGGCGATTTTAAAAAATTAAAAAAAAAAAAATTAAAAAAAAGTAGTGCTGGTCATACTGAACAATATTGGTCTTTACACGGTGACGCTAACGTATGTACTTTTTGAGTAATAGCTATTTTAGAAAATTAAAAAAAAAAAAGCAAATAGTGCTGGTCATACTGAACAATATTGATCTTTACACGGTGACGCTAACGTATCTACTTTTCGAGATATGAAGATTTTAAAAAATTAAAAAAAAAAAACAAAAATTTAAAAAAAAAAGTGCTGGTCATACTGAACAATATTGGTCTTTACACGGTGACGCTAACGTATCTACTTTTCGAGATATGGCGATTTTAAAAAATTAAAAAAAAAACAAAAATTAAAAAAAAATAGTGCTGGTCATACTGAACAATATTGGTCTTTACACTGTGACGCTAACGTATCTACTTTTCGAGATATGAAGATTTTAAAAAATTAAAAAAAAAACTAAAACAAAAATTTAAAAAAATAGTGCTGGTCACACTGAACAAAATTGTTCTTTACATGGTTACTCTGACGTATCTACTTCTTGAGATATTTAAAAGAAAGCCCGCCGCGCGGAGCAAATTCGATGTTCACGCGGCCGCGCTCACCGTCCGACTGACCGAGGTAAAGCCGTTTCGATCGTTCGTCCCGAAAATGCCTCGTCGCGGATGCTGTTAGGCCACGCCCAAGCGCCATGCTCCGTTTCATATTGGCGTACCGGCGGGAAAAGGATAAAAATACGATCGAGGAAAAATTTTTTTCGAGCAATTTTGAAAAAAAAAGTATCGTTTTCGAAATTATAGGGCATTCCCTACAACTTTCTCTTCGGGGTGACTGCCCCGACTCGCCCCGTTTCCGAGATATCGCTACCACTTCCGGTCCAGAATCGACTTCCGGTCAAAGTCGTATTTTTCTCGACGGTTTTGGGACGTCCTCTATACGACTCAAAAAACCGCTACCCTCCACCATACCGGCAAGTACGAAATAATTGATGTCAGTGAGTGAGTGAGTGAGTGAGTGGTATTGCAGCTATATATTAGTATAATAATAATAATAATAATAATAATAATAATAATTTACTCTACAGTCCCCATATTTCTACTTAACTATTTATAAACTTAGTCTGCCTCTCTTTTCAGTATATGACCATACGCCACCTGAGGTAAAGCTAGAGTGCGGCCCATGAACAGAAATAACTGCTAGATACTAGATACCACAGAGAAATGTCTACAGGCGGCAGCCGCCTCCGCTGTGCCCGTTTAAGAAGACGAATGTGCACCAACTAGATTGACAGTGCACACTCCTTCTTGTTATACGTGGCAACTTCCAAACTTCTTGGAACGCGACAAAGTGTTACATTCGAAAGTGAATGTACTACGTAACTACCCCAACACTGGTAGACTAGACTAATAATCATCATCAGTTGGCCTACCATTCTTTAATGAGCGTACAAAAGTGCATAGTTACATTGGTCAGAATTTAACGAGGTTCGAACACGGGTCTCATCGATGGTGACTTCTACCGCTAGACCACGGCCGCTCTCAAACAGACACGGACATGAGGTTATATTAAGTTATGTATATTATCGTCTATAAAATATACGGCGTGACAATTGTATTGTATTGTAAAATATAGGTGTAGAAACATTTCACACAAATACCTAATCAATATTAAAAATGACTCATTAGATTTCATGTGTATTTTTGAATAAAACGTCATAATATTCAAATCGCGTACAGAGAAACACAATGGCGCGATGGCGGTTTGTATCGAATGAACGCGTAAATATGCGCAGGAGACACGTTTTGTGTTTGACGGCGATATTCTTTTACTTTTTTACTACTCGCCACCCCATATACCTAGAAGCCGCGTTATTCGTCACTTTATGTACTTCACTTTTTTTTTATATGGCATTATAACAATTTGCCAGTGTCAAAGTACATATTTTTGCATCAAGTTAATAATATTGTGCATCACGGGTCATTCATTCATCATGCTAAACAGTCAAGTCAAGTCTCAGTCAAGTCAAAAATTGCTTCAGTAAAGTGGTAGAATCTTTACTGAAACTTCCCACGGAGTTTTGGAGGGAAAATGGAAACACAGGTTCTCTTCTTTTGAATGGTTTGCCCACACTCACGCACGTTCACGAACACTTAATGGTTAATAATTATCCACCATTATTACACATTAACACTCGATATTCTAAAACACTATCTTATTTTTTCATTAATTTATTTCAATTATATCAACACATCGTTTACTAATGAATAAGACAATGTTTAATAACATAAAAAATAAATATTACGAAATTAAAGCTTTTAATACAATAACTAGCTGTTGGGTAAAAGCCGCGGGCGCAAGCGGCCCGCGGAGGCCCTTTTTGTCGTAAAACGTATTAGATCGAATAGATTTTAGGCAGTTTTGAAAATATTTAGCTCGCCATCTAAAAGCGTTTACGTTTCTGAACAAAATTGGTCTTTACACGGTGACGCTAACGTATCTACTTTTCGAGATATGGCGATTTTAAAAAATTTAAAAAAAAACAAAATTTAAAAAAAAATTAGTGCTGGTCATACTGAACAAAATTGGTCTTTACACGGTGACGCTAACGTATCTACTTTTCGAGATATGGCGATTTTAAAAAATTAAAAAAAAAAAATTAAAAAAGTAGTGCTGGTCATACTGAACAATATTGGTCTTTACACGGTGACGCTAACGTATGTACTTTTTGAGTAATAGCTATTTTAGAAAATTAAAAAAAAAAGCAAATAGTGCTGGTCATACTGAACAATATTGATCTTTACACGGTGACGCTAACGTATCTACTTATCGAGATATGAAGATTTTAAAAAATTAAAAAAAAAAAACAAAAATTTAAAAAAAAAAGTGCTGGTCACACTGAACAAAATTGGTCTTTACACGGTGACGCTAACGTATCAACTTTTCGAGATATATGGCGATTTTAAAAAATTAAAAAAAAAACAAAAGTTTAAAAAAAAATTAGTGCTGGTCATACTGAACAATATTGGTCTTTACACGGTGACGCTAACGTATCTACTTTTCGAGATATGGCGATTTTAAAAAATTAAAAAAAAAAAAAAAAAAAAAAAAAAATAGTGCTGGTCATACTGAACAATATTGGTCTTTACACGGTGACGCTAACGTATCTACTTTTCGAGATATGAAGATTTTAAAAAATTAAAAAAAAAACTAAAACAAAAATTTAAAAAAATAGTGCTGGTCACACTGAACAAAATTGTTCTTTACATGGTTACTCTGACGTATCTACTTCTTGAGATATTTAAAAGAAAGCCCGCCGCGCGGAGCAAATTCGATGTTCACGCGGCCGCGCTCACCGTCCGACTGACCGAGGTAAAGCCGTTTCGATCGTTCGTCCCGAAAATGCCTCGTCGCGGATGCTGTTAGGCCACGCCCAAGCGCCATGCTCCGTTTCATATTGGCGTACCGGCGGGAAAAGGATAAAAATACGATCGAGGAAAAATTTTTTTCGAGCAATTTTGAAAAAAAAAGTATCGTTTTCGAAATTATAGGGCATTCCCTACAACTTTCTCTTCGGGGTGACTGCCCCGACTCGCCCCGTTTCCGAGATATCGCTACCACTTCCGGTCCAGAATCGACTTCCGGTCAAAGTCGTATTTTTCTCGACGGTTTTGGGATGCCCTCTATACACCCCGAAAATTTCACCCCCGCACCCCCCCGGCAAGTACTAAATAATTGATGTCAGTCAGTGAGTGAGTGAGTGAGTGAGTCAGTCAGTGGTATTGCAGCTATATATTAGTACTAGCTGTTGGGTAAAGGCCGCGGGCGCAAGCGGCCCGCGGAGGCCCTTTTTGTCGTAAAACGTATTAGATCGAATAGATTTTAGTGCAGTTTTCAAAATATTTAGCTCGCCATCTAAAAGCGTTTACGATTCTGAATGAAATTGGTATTTACACGGTTACGCTAACGTATGTACTTTTTGAGTAATAGCGATTTTAAAAAATTAAAAAAAAGTAGTGCTGATCATACTAAACAATATTGGTCATTACACGGTTACGCTAACGTATGTACTTTTTGAGTAATAGCGATTTTAGAAAGTTAAAAAAAAAAATTAAAAAAAAGTAGTGCTGGTCATACTGAACAATATTGGTGTTTACACGGTGACGCTAACGTATCTACTTTTCGAGATATGGCGATTTTAAAAAATTAAAAAAAAAAAGAAAATTAAAAAAAAAAACAAATAGTGCTGGTCATACTGAACAAAATTGGTCTTTGCACGGTGACTCTAACGTATCTACTTTTCGAGATATGGCGATTTTAAAAAATTAAAAAAAAAATTAAATTAAAGTAGTGCTGGTCATACTGAACAATATTGGTCTTTACACGGTGATGCTAACGTATGTACTTTTTGAGATACGGCGATTTTAAAAAATTAATTTAAAAATGATTTAAAAATTTTTTTTGCCCGATTTTGAAATTTTTTTTTTATTTCGCCATAAAATGACATTCTCTACAACTTTCTCTTCGGGGTGACTGCCCCGTTTCGCCCCGTTTCCGAGATATCGCTACCACTTCCGGTCCAGAATCGACTTCCGGTCAAAGTCGTATTTTTCTCGAGGTTTTTTCGACACCCCCTATACACCCCGAAAATTTCACCCCTGCACCCCCCCGGCAAGTACTAAATAATTGATGTCAATAGATCAGTGAGTGAGTGAGTGAGTGAGTGGTATTGCAGCTATATATTAGTACTAGCTGTTGGGTAAAAGCCGCGGGCGCAAGCGGCCCGCGGAGGCCCTTTTTGTCGTAAAACGTATTAGATCGAATAGATTTTAGGCAGTTTTGAAAATATTTAGCTCGCCATCTAAAAGCGTTTACGTTTCTGAACAAAATTGGTCTTTACACGGTGACACTAACGTATCTACTTTTCGAGATATGGCGATTTTAAAAAATTTAAAAAAAAACAAAATTTAAAAAAAAATTAGTGCTGGTCATACTGAACAATATTGGTCTTTACACGGTGACGCTAACGTATGTACTTTTTGAGTAATAGCTATTTTAGAAAATTAAAAAAAAAAAAAGCAAATAGTGCTGGTCATACTGAACAATATTGATCTTTACACGGTGACGCTAACGTATCTACTTTTCGAGATATGAAGATTTTAAAAAATAAAAAAAAAAAACAAAAATTTAAAAAAAAAAGTGCTGGTCATACTGAACAAAATTGGTCTTTACACGGTGACGCTAACGTATCAACTTTTCGAGATATGGCGATTTTAAAAAATTAAAAAAAAAACAAATTTTTAAAAAAAAATTAGTGCTGGTCATACTGAACAATATTGGTCTTTACACGGTGACGCTAACGTATCTACTTTTCGAGATATGGCGATTTTAAAAAATTTAAAAAAAAAAACAAAAATTTAAAAAAATAGTGCTGGTCACACTGAACAAAATTGTTCTATACATGGTTACTCTGACGTATCTACTTCTTGAGATATTCGAAAAAAAGTCCGCCGCGCGGAGCAAATTCGATGTTCACGCGGCCGCGCTCACCGTCCGACTGACCGAGGTAAAGCCGTTTCGATCGTTCGTCCCGAAAATGCCTCGTCGCGGATGCTGTTAGGCCACGCCCAAGCGCCATGCTCCGTTTCATATTGGCGTACCGGCGGGAAAAGGATAAAAATACGATCGAGGAAAAATTTTTTTCGAGCAATTTTGAAAAAAAAAGTATCGTTTTCGAAATTATAGGGCATTCCCTACAACTTTCTCTTCGGGGTGACTGCCCCGACTCGCCCCGTTTCCGAGATATCGCTACCACTTCCGGTCCAGAATCGACTTCCGGTCAAAGTCGTATTTTTCTCGACGGTTTTGGGGCACCCTCTATACGACCCAAAAAACCGCTACCCTCTACTATACCGGCAAGTACTAAATAATTGATGTCAATGAGTGAGTCAGTGAGTGGTATTGCAGCTATATATTAGTATAATAATAATAATAATAATAATAACCTCAAACAATGTATCAGAAAAAGTCTAATTACTCAATAACTTGGATGAAAAAATTAATGTTGGTGATAAGGAATGTAGATTTATTTTCTTATAAAATGAGTTAAAATTTATCGAGAAATAAAAAATTGTGGGCCCATTTCTCTTAGGCGAATGGGCATTCTCCTTTTTCTTCAATTAATATAATTTATAACATGTAAATAGAGTAATTTATACGAAAAGTTGTAAGGCGATTTGGCATCAACAAAAAAAAAAACTAATCATAACTATAGGTCAAATAAGAATTATTACACCTACCCACTAAAGTGTAAACATTTACTGCTTTATGTTTGCTGTAATATTTTAATTACAAGGTTTTTTTTAAACAAAATTGCCGTGCTGGGGTGGTACCACCACTTTCACGTGTAACTAACACCCGGGAAGTGGGCTAATCGCTAATCGCGAGTGTGCACGGCCAACCTCATGGTGCATGTTCGTCTCCTTAAATCGGCATAGCGGAGACGACTGCCGTCTGTAGACATTTCTCAGTGGTACCTAGCAGTTTTTTTTTTGTAGCTCGGCATGTGACAACACTTGGCTAAGCTAGAGCGCGAAACAACTGATACTACAGCGAAACCTGTGCGGGCAGCAGTCGCCTCCACTATGTCGGCTTGAGGAGACGAGCATGTTCTGTTCATGGACCGCACTTTGATGCTAGGCGGAGAGTTGTTATTATCCGAGCTACAATCAAAAAAAGGTTTATTTTGATTAAGTAGGTTAGACGTTTCGAAAGCTTTGCAGCAATCGGTATTATCGCGACCACCTAAGGTTTTATTTTTATTTAATTATAAAGTATATACAATGTAGTATACGTAACTATTACTTAATAATTAATGATTCAGAATCACCTACGCAATTGCCAATCACTCAGACGCATTGAATGAATGGTAAAGATGTCGCAGATAACGCCCACTTTCAAATAATCTTTAAGGCCTTTGTCAAGTTTAAAAACAGGTTAATGCACTGCTAATTTCACCTTTATTTATACATTTAATTTGATTCTGGGGTAAGCAGGGATTATGGAAAGCCAAAAATCTCTATAATCTTTCTCCACATCAACTGGGCGCGTCAGTTGAGGGCGCAGTTGATAAAACTTTTGAATAATAATTTGAAAAATCTTTTCACATCTATCCATGATATCCTAGCGGTCGAAGGCGTGGACTTACATTCAAGAGAGTCGTGCTCAAAAAAAATCTCGTAAAATTGTGACCGGTACCAATGTATTTGTTATACGTTTTTTCATCGCTTAGACTAGACTATTGTAGGCATTAATTAAAAGAGTAGTACGCAGAGTGTAGCCAGGTATAACGAAAAGAGGGTGTTTTGTAAACCTGGATGGTGATACCAAGCTAAACAAATTAAATGTAATCAGAATTAAGACGCCTCAATCAGCATAGCGAGGCTTGTCTTTCTATAGAATAGTAAAAACGCCCCGAAATGTTTTAAAAAGTAAATTATGCAAGGTGGCCGTAGTCTCAAGTAGGTACAAATTAATAAATCAGTATGCGAGACTCGCGCATCCCCTCCTACAAGACAATGGATAGGTAGCTTGCGTATTTGGTCGCAGGAAATGACTCGATGGGTACGAGGTTTGATTCTAAATAGCTTTTGGTACCATATTTCGAAGCATAAAGTCACCATGCATGGCGTTATATCTTCGTATCTATGCAGGGGACATTTTCATCGTTGAGGAGGATATCCGCTTTTGAATTCATATTTTAACTAATAAAGGAAGCATAGTGATTACGTGCTGGTGACCTGTAACTGTTCTTTTAAAATCTATCTATGTCCGTTTACATTGTATATACTTTTTTATCCTTTGCCTTGAGCGGGAAACGCGGGAAATTTGTGGGCCAATTCTTTCCGAACGTAAAAATAATTTTCCGTCAAAGACAAAATAATTTTACTTTTAAAATTTAGTAAATTGTGCATAAATAAATTAATTTAATTATTTAAAACATCAGTTTATGTTCGCTTAGTAGCATAAAATCCGAGTGCTAATAAAAAAAGCTGTCGTATCCGGTGAAGGTGATACAAGGAGATCTTTTCTACCTGAGATTAGAGATAATATTATTTACATACCTATTACTTGTCTACAAATATTGACAAACTTCGTACGTTTAAAAGTTAGGGGTAGACAGTGGATTGAGATTTGTGGATTAGTCTATAAATTTCTTATAGGTTACTTACCCATGGTTTTTTTAGATATAAGTGATAACATTAATTTTAATCGTATAACTCGATGTTTGCATAATAATTATTGCGATTGTTTAATCTTTATTAATACACATTATGATTCTCAAGAATAAACATTTGCAATATAAACACAAAGTCTACCCAAGAGGTTCGGCGGTGTTTGTTTATTTAACACGGATTACTGAATAGACGTGGGAACTACTGGATGATGATATTATAACATATTTACGGCATCATGTATTTGATGTCAAGGCAGGCAGAGAATATGAAATGAGTGACGATCGGAATTCGGACCCATCCCTTAGTAAATATTTAGATAAGATAAAAAATATTTTTTATGTAAATAAACAAAACGCCTGAAGAAATTGCTATTGTCGATAGCTTAGTTTCGAAGTTTTCCCGTAATGCGGCTCTTGGTTTAAATCCCGACATTATTATGGAATTATGCTTAAATATGGTAACAGCTGACTCGAGACTTTATGAATCATCTCTGACGCAGTTTCAGCGTGTGGAATGTATGAACATGTGGCCGTAAGGATCTTCGACTGGTTCGAGAGTGCGGGCCGCGGTCAGTCGCGTATGGCGCCCGCCGCTGAGTCGCCGCGGAAAACTACCATCGATTTTACTGGCTACTATCGGTAGGAGGAATTTTTCTTAAGGTGCAGCCTGCCTAAATAATGACACGTACGTCGAGTGTCTAATTAGTATTCATCTGGGAGCGTGTACTTCTCCGCCGCGGTGGGGACGGGTTAATAGCCGGCGCCGCCTCCGCGCCCTGCCATATTGTTCCGCCGAGTGGGCCCGCGCGCTCTACGCTAATTCACTATGTCAATATTGAACGTTCGCATCGCTACGGCCGCAGTTCATCTCCGGCGACAAACGCAGTCGGTGGCTGGGAAGGCAAGATGTCGGCATAGCTGATTAGAGATGATATACGGCTGTGTCACATCGAGCCAGCTCAAACCACCGGCGATCGACGAGAGCCGGCTGAAACGACGATTGCGCGCGCCGAGGAAGTCACCTCAAGAAATGTAATTTAGGAACGTTCCCGTAGTCGCGCGCACCGCGAGAGGGCGCATCTGACAGCTCCTGTCACAGTCTGTTTTGTGTTCTCGTCCGCGGTGGCTGGTGGGCGAGATCTTTTTTTATTTATATCACACACGACGATGTTCCTTTAGTGTGCGACCGCCTGTGTACGTGCGTGACGAAAACGAATCGAAAACACGACGAAATGGCGAACGAGGAGGTGATAGGGCCGCGGAAGACTGTGATAGTTCTAGTGATAGTGGGGGCTTGTATCGCTGTGTTGTACCCTAGGATCCTGGCACCAGCGATTTGGGGCAATGTGCATGAAATGAAGCCGAACAAGTTCGACCGGGAGGCAGGTAATGGCGGTATTTTTAACTCAAGCTCAATGTCAATAGCGCTAATATTGTCGCGTATAATGCATTCACGATTATTGTTCATTGAATTATGAAATGCGTTAGTTATATACAATGAACGATAGGTAATATGGATGTATTTAGATTTAAAAATGTGTTATTTGAGTAAATATTTATCATTGTTATAAAACAAAAAAATATTTTATGACTTTATGTGGGTAGTTATAAATTTTATGAACCTCACTTCAAAATAAGTATATTATGGTAATCCTAGAAGCAAATGTTACATATTCTAATTAGTATCTAATTAGCATTTATACCTAATAAAACTTATTTTTAAACCTAAAATTTAAAATAAAACTAGTGCAGCACTGAAAAGGCTAAAAATGTATGAATTCTAAAACTTATTTGCTAAATTATTTATACTCAAGGTTATTATCCTAATATTTGTACTCATATATGTCATAGTTATTTAAACAGTGCTAGTGTCAGCCACACACATGCAAATACATTCATTGAAAGATTTGCTAACAAATAAATATCTACATAATATAATTTGCCGACATTTTTTTAATGATAACATAATTAGATTTGATTTTATATTACACTCTAATTACTTAACAAACATTGGTCCCTGTTTGCATTATTAAAAAAGTATTTTACATTTTGTTTAAATATATATTTGATTGTTTATACTGTATAATTACAAGAAATTGTGGTGTTTTTAAATAGCAGTCAAATATACAGATACGGATGTCCAATATACGTTTAACATCCCCGAAGTGACTTGGTTGTGCTTTGGGGGCTGGGAGCTCATTTTCCTCTTCAAGCCGGCACGTCCGAGGTGACTGCTGTATACAGAGATTTCTCTTTGATAGCAGTTGCTTTTGTTCACTCATACCTTCTTCATTCTTGATTTTCCGGGCTGGTTTCCGCACACAGACCCTCCATGGTGCGTCCTGCCGTACTTATACAAGCCATCCTATCTCCTGCATGAAGGCCAGTACGCCATCGACGTTCCGGCACACCTCGGGGAGTGTTGACGTTGTCCTCAGGAATTTCCTTCTTGGTGCTTCAATGCTGCTGCATTCCAGGAGCATGTGTTGCACCGTTTCCTCCTGTTCCAGACATCCTCTGTAACATTTATATTGTAGTAGTGCCTGTTTAGGGTGTCCTATAATGACCCCAACCATAACACTCATACCTTAATAAGTGGTCTGATTATTATAAAAATAATCTCCATGATTTAATACCGAGTTGAAGCCACTAAAGAAATGTCTATAGGATGCTGTGAAGTACTCTTCGAATCGGAAGTAGCATATTTGGAGATTATAAACGAGGTGTGCAGCTCGGCTTTTGGAAAAGATGGAAACTCCCCGCACTCTGCAGCAGAATGCTGGAAATCTGTGAATGCGACTTGCGGAGTGGACATTGCAGCCTTCTTAAAACGATCAGAGAATGTCGGAAAAACAACAAAGATGTTACTAGATATTATGAAAAGTAGTAACAGTTCTTGTATTCGAGATAATTTTGGAGTGCCAACCTGGACTATTGGGACACACGTGCCTATAAATTTTTGGACTATGCAGGAGGAACGTTAGTTTTTTTTAAACAGTTTAAGCATGGTTTTTGAGTTTACTAATGTATTTTAATTCTTTACTAATGTTTTACAAATTAAGTAATGAAATACCTATATTGCATAAGTTTTTGTGATTTTTGAAACTAATAATACTTTATTAAAAGTTAGGTCAATGTATCTACAACTGTAGAAAGTATTTCAGGTAAAGGAGAATGCCCATTCACCTAAGACATGGACCCACAATTTTTTTTTCTTGAGTTTGTCAATGATTTTTAGTTCATTTTGTACAAAAATAAATCTATATTCCTTGTCACTAATCAGTTTTAATTTTCTACCTAGATTATTGAGTAATTAGACTTTTCCTGATGCAATATTTGAGGTTATTATTATTTAATATAATATAATATGTTTTGAGAATTAACAATATCCGTTTCTTATATAATTAAACAGTCTATTGATGTGTTGATATAATTGTATCAAATTAGTCTATAAATAAGATATCTAAAATATTGTTTTGTTAATAAATTATTAGATACAAAACTGGACATTGTCCTTTTCTATAAGTAGGTAGGTATGTAATATTTTAATATAGGCGTGTAATGTGGATAGTGGGTTTTAAACTTATTATTTTGTTACGTTTGTACAGTGTGTTAAAGTTTAACAATATTATCTAAGCGCATTTTTTTAAAGAAATTGCGGTCACATGTTGAAGGCTCGCCTTTTATGGTGTTGACATCTGTACAATTTATTTTTTTACAGATGTGTTAAACTAAGATGTGTATGTTTACAATTACGCCTTTATTACCATATATGTAGAGTCGACATATCTTTTAAAACGAAATAGTAGGTACTGATGCATTTTGTTTTTCGTTATCTATTTTTATTAATATCTACTTTTTTATATAAGAAATATAGCAATTTAAAAGCGTTATATTATTCTTCGAACTCATAATAAATAATTACCTATTGATATTTTAAAATTAAAACTAAAACCTGATGAAGAAGTCAAAAAATGTTTTAAATAATGTTGAAACCAATTTATCAGAGGCCTGGTTTTGGATTTTTCATAAAAAAGGTAATAAAAAAGTTGTGGGCCTAAGTCACCTAAATCTCGCGCCATGTTTTTTGGTCGAATGGCAGGGCCCACACGGCTAAGGGGGACTCACTGGGCCCTTGGTCGCCAAACTCACGATTGCTAAAGTCAGTACCAACGTACCACCTATGCTACTTTGGTAGCTCAGTGTCAATAAATCCTATAGTACAAGGACTAGCTACGAATAGGTAATAATAGCCGAAAAAAAACTCAATTTAGGTCCGTACCAAAGGCTTTATTGACCCAAGAATTTGGTTAACTTTGGGTGTGAAGATGTGGTGAATAGTTTGTTCTTTCCTAATTGTAGGGTCTTTGATAGTCTATTTTACAGTTAACTAGTTCATACATGTGTGTGCTAATTAAAAATTATGTTTTGTAATTTTAACTAACCATATGTTTGTAATTGAGAATGCCACTTTTTAATTACTCGCATAATTACTGTTTTGTTTAGTATTATTTGAAGATAATGAGCGGAACAACAGGTAGGGTACAGGGGTTCTGGAACTATGATGGAATCTGGTATTATGATGAAAATTTAAAAGATTTTTTTAAATCGTGAACATTAATCCAGCAGTTGGGGGAGTTGCCAATGATATTATAGAACAGATGTATTTTGACGCGGTCCCGTGAAGCACCAGCTACTGTGTAGCACCTCGGCATGGCGGCACCATCTAGGTTGAAAATGTACACTCTTATTTTACCTGGCTTCTTTCAAACTGATCCCGAAACGCGACAGGGTAATACTACCCCAGGACGGCAGACTGGGCTAATAACTACCATCAGTCTGCCTACCACTCTTTATTATACATGATAATAAGTGATATTTATCATTCTCTCCGTAGAATTAAAACAAGAACGTCAACCGATCCGTGGTGCGGCTCCTCATCCAGCTTTCCGTGAGAGAGGTCGTGCGATACCGGCCGGAGTATCAACGACGACGCCCGCACGTGGATCCGTCACGCTACCACCACATGTCAGGGTAAAGTCTCCACTCTCAGATTATTTCAAACAGGTCAGTTTGGTGTGAAAATCGTTTGATGGAGTGCTGCTTCTCGTAGATAGGGGTTTCTGGTTCGATTCATACGTTTGGCTATGGTTTTCTAAATAACAGCGCCGGCCAACCCGCGACCTGACGCGATTATCCCATTCCATTAATTATTTTTGTACATGTTTATTAACTTGTTAGGCTATTGCGAGGCCACCTCAGGCACGAATACGCGTTTAGCGCCCGCTTTTGTCTATGATTAAACTGAATGAACCTGTATCTTGTAGTTTAAAACTCAACATTGAGTCAAAGCACAATAATTGTAATTTTTTTTTCTACTTATTATTTGCGACCAGTCTATTGACTTTAATCAGATCTTTTGTGTGGCGTTCCGAGTGTCAGTGGGGTTGTTATTGCCACTGGACCTCTGTATATTAGGGAGCACGTGGGCTCGCTTCAGTCTCCTCGTTGGTCTGTCTGTGGTTAGTTGGTTATAATTGTATTTGTATTACATTACTTAAAAAGCTTTTTTAAATAATGTACAAACGTTATACTTAAATACGTAGTGGCCCGGGAGACCTTTAGGGTTGGCCAGGCCTGGACTGTAAAGTTTGAATGAATTCGAATGTTTAAACGTGAATTGGGAACCCTATCCTTAATAACTAATAAAAAAGGCTTCTACTAATTAACAGGTAAGTATAATTAATACAATATTTCTATCAATAGATAAATTAGTAGCTCATACAAAACACGATGATTATGTATTCACTAAAGCCTCTAACATGTAGGTAACGCTACTATTTTTGACCACCAGTCGTCGCCGCTATGCCGGATTGATTGATGTGATTGACTGTGCACTCTTCTCTTGTTATATCTGGCTGCTTCCAAGCTAATCGTAAAACGCGACTGGGCAACTAAAAAATCTACTAAAAGTTATTGATACTTGATCGAAAATATAGATTTTAGCCTAATTAGCATTTTTCTTAAAACTACATTAAAATATAAAAGAAAAATAAAAAGGCTGGTAGCTTTGGCGGCTCGAACCGAATACCCGGTACCAATGTAACCTTGTTATATGTACTTTGGTCGCTCAGCGCCTATAGGCACTATTAAAGAGTGGTAGGCAGACTGATGATGGTTATTAGCCCAGCCTACCGCCCTGGGGCAGTACCACCACTTTTGAATGTAACACCCGTGAGAGTGACCTTGTCGCGTTTCGGAAACAGTTTGGAAGTGTGCACTGTCAATCTAAATGGTGCATGCTCGTCTCCTCATGCCGGCATAGTGGACGCGACTGCTGCCCGCACAGGTTTCTCTGTAGTAGCAGTTGTTTCCATTAATGGACCGCACTCTAGCTTTACATCAGGCGGAGTGTTGTCGCATGTCGAGCTATAGTTTAAAAAATGTATGATTGTAATACCGGCCCTTAGTCACCAAACATATACAGGATGTTATAATCCCGTTAAATTAAAACACGTATGATGCATTTAGTTGGTGGTTATTTTAGTATGAGTGTGTCTAGGTCGTCCGTCAGAACGTGTGGGCGGCTTGCTTTATCAATGCCAATCTTTTATGTCGCTGTCTTTCGTATTAATTAAGTATTTGCCTATTAGAAGATTTAAAGTGTAAAGAGTTGGGGCCGGATTGATCTTGGTTATTAGCCCGTTCTGTTGTCCTAGGGTAGTATTGGTAGTACTGTCGCTTTCAAGTGTAACACTCGCAGAGAAGTGCTCTATCAATGCAATTAGAGCTGCCGTGGTCTTGCGCTAGGGGACGGACCTCACGATCGATGAGACCCGTGTTCAAACCTCCCAAGCACTTTATTGTAACTCGGCATGTGACAACACTCCGTCTGATGTAAAGATAGAATGCGGTCCATGAATGTAAGCAACAGAGAAATCTCTACGGGCAGCAGTCGCCTCCACTGCCGACTTGAGGAGACGAGTACGCACCGTATAGATTAATAGATTGACAGTGCACACTCCTCTCGATATACCTGGCTACTTTCAAACGCGACAAATCACTCACGGGTGTTACATTCAAAAGTGGTGGTACTACCCCAGGGCGGTAGGCTGGGCTAATAACCATCATCAGTGCAGCTACCACTCTTTGAAGTTGAGGTATTTAAAAAAATGGAAGTTGCAATTCAGTTAGTACAGAGAAACATCTGCAGGCAGCAGTTGGCTCAACTATGCCGGCGAGTCTGAGGAGACGAGTCAGTACACATTCGTTGTCCAGTTTGACGGGCAGATACGACTCTTCAGTTGTTCACGTTAGTTATATTTTGAAATGGCCTAGACTACCTACATTTCGGTCTCTAAACACAAATTATAATAATGAAACATACATGAAGCGTAGTGTTGAACAATCCATGCCTATGTGGGTTTGTGAACCGGTTTATTGCAAGATGTACATAAAGCAAACATCATGTTTCCTCATTTTGTACGTTTTTGTATTGTAGAGACGTGACAAACATGACTATTGTGTAACATAGGTAGGTATTACTGCTCACAAATATATAATGCCGTTATTCATTGGCAAGGTAGGTAGAGGCATTAGACGTAAAAAGAAATCCTATACTAAACTATCTATTGAGTCGCGAGACTGATTTGTGGACTGCAGTTAACTTCATCTGTATTGAAATTCGTGGTAGGTAGACTTATGATGGTTCCTAGCCCAGTCTGCCGTCCTGGGGTAGTAATGTTTCGAATGTAACACCCGTGAAGTGACCTTGTCGCGTTTCAAAGTAGCCAGGTACTCGTATAACGAGAGGAGTGTCTACTGCCAACCTGGTTGGTGCACATTCGTCTCCTTAAGCCGGTATAGCGGAGGCAACTCTAGAGAAATTGTGTTCATAGACAGCACTCTTGTTCTGCACGGCTAATAACCATCATCAGTCTGCCTACCACTTTTAGAAAATTGTGTCCAAGCCAGTCCAACGTAGGGTTGCCGACTGTATGGTATAGTATAGTACTGTACCTATTTCAAACAAATATTTTGAATTTGAATCTACCTTTGCCGTTTTTACGCTTTCCGTAAAATAATAAAATGTTGGCAACCCTAGTCCAAGGTGAGGTGAGTAATATAATATACAGGCAAACAGAAAGGCGGAGGAGACTTCCCTACTTAACAGAGATGAAGTAACATAAATCTATTATTGTCAAAGAGAAGAAGAAAATATTATGTGGTTCATAATATTCTTTTTAAAGTTAAACACAAAAAGAAAATGTAAAATGTAAATTTATACAAAAATATAAATACGTTTGTAAATGACCGTAAATAGATCATTGTTTGTGTTAATTATGTTTTTAAAATGAACGTACTTACTGTGTTATTTATTAACAAAAGAGTTTTTAATGACAACGTTTTTAAATGTTTTAATTGTTATTATAGTCACACAAATTTCCCGCCGTAACATGTGACATTTATTATTTTCAATTTAAATCAGGCTTAGGACGTCAAATTCTTTCTTCCAATTTTTTTAAATTCCTAATATGTTTTCTTGTACAATAAAAAATAATTAATATTAGACATGAGAAGTTTTTAATTTTTATATGGTTTAGTATTTAATGGTTGAATGCCCTTATTGTGTAACTCAAGCAAAGGCAAATAAAATGTCCACAACTATATCGCGAAATCAAACACTTTAAAATAATATTGACGTTATCAAACAAAAATATTTTCGGTTGTGTATTTGTTACATAATTTGCGTAATTAGAAATTATACACGTTCAAAATTAAATATTGGTCGTGTATGGACCAATCATAAATGATGCGTGCGTAAATTATACAGTTCCCGCGAAAATGTAGGAGTTTGCTTATAAACTGAAAGTTATGACTAATTTCCGTAAACCATTAATTTAATTATTACAAACATAAAACTGCGCCAGATTAAATACAGATTAGTGATGTGATAGATTTGATGTCGACGAAATCTCTCATGCATTTTACAATTTTTAACCACATAACATAGTCAATTCAAGAACGGGCTTGACGCTTAGTAGGTGTACCGTCAACAAAAACAATTTTTTATTAAATATTTATCTACTTAATTGGCAAGGTAAATTAAAGTTTTGCTGCTGGTCATACTAGAAGCGTCTCGAATGTGAATAAATAATTAATTAAAAATCATAAGTGTACTGCACAGATGCATAATAATTAAATATGTAAAAATTTATCGATCATCTCGAAATAAAGATATGAGTTTTTCAATTCGATGAAAATAATTATCGATATCGTCTATATCCTGTCATTTTATGATCTTCTATTTTTATTTGGAACCAGAAAATCATTGTCAATCACTAGTTAGTGTAGACACTGGCCACGGTTTGGTCGTGTACAGGCCGTGTAAAAAACGAATATTTGCCACTATTTTACTTTTGACTTGAAAATGTATAACGGGCAAATTGAAAAGGTAAAAGGAAAAAATCTAATTTCATTTGTTTTCATTACCAGAAATTTTGTTTTATAGAGCTTGATATTACAATAAATAAATAAAAAACAGACTAATATATCCACCTCAGCCTGCTCAATTTTCATCAAAACAATAAAATATTCGGTATTCGTAAGATTAACGTCAAAAAATATTTCTTTTAAAATAACAGAATAATTTTTGATTTTGGTTCATTGCAACAAAGCTAAGGGTCGAGACTGTACAGCATTTAATTAATTTATATCGTATTTTTATGGTTTTTTTTTATATAAATTCCAGCCTCCTCCGATTCCCGGTATGAGACCGCCATTGGGTGCTGGTGTTGGACCAGTGCCTGTACCAAAGTCTTCAATGAACGTCTTCATGCCAATATACACAATTTGTATTATTATTTTCTTCGTTTATACTCTTAGTAAGGTATGTATATTTTTTATTTTAATCGACAACAGTTTTTTTAATTTACTAATACTATAATCACGGCCATATTGTTTTTTTAAATGGTAGCTCTTCATGTGTCAACACCACCTGATGTTAAGCAAGAGTGCAGTCTATAAACGGAAACAACTGCTGCACCGGAAAAATGTCTACAGGCAGCAGTCGCCTCCGCTATGCCGGCTTGAGGAGACGAATTTGCACCATTCTGGTTGACAGTGAACACTCCTCGTTATACCCGGCTACTTTCAAACTTCACGGGTGTTACACTTGAAAGTGATGGTAGGGCGGAAACTGGGCTATCATCATTCTGAAATAACTAAACTATCCTAATAATAATCTATTTCAGATCTTATTTAAAAGAACGGGCGAAACTGTCACACCAGATCCGCAATTCAGGAAGAGAGTGTTCAGGGACGATTCTAGATCAACGCCTGACACTAAATTTGGTAAATATTAATTAAATTAAATATTCTATGTAACTTCAGGTGGTTTGAAACCGTCTTTACCAAAATCTTTAAACTACTGAGGGGAGGGGGGCATTCTCAAATGTTTTCATTTTATTATCATATTCAATATTTCTCGGATTTTTTAGCTAATAGGTAATCTTTTTTTTTTTAAAAACTGTATGTATTGTCGCTGTAAAATAATAAGGAAGGCAACGACTATTAGTACCGGAAGAACGAGGCCAAGACTTTCAACGACAAACGTGGAGAAAAGGGACATAGAGCTCACGTAGCGGCCATAGAGAATAATGAACACTAGGTGCTTTATCCTCTATGGCGGGGTATTCATTCGTGTCAGGGAAACAGATCCGAGTGGTCGTGAATAAAGTTGATTTCATGTGTTTTTGTATTATCCTAATTTTAATAAACAAGTTTTTAAATTATAAAATAAACATATTGATTATCTTTAGTAGATCTAAGGCTAAAGTCAAAAGTTATCACTTATGTCCATTTGCACCATATGACTTAACTATTACCGTCACGTTAAAGTAATGGTTAAAGTTAAAATTGGTTTGCTTCAAAAAAAATCTGTCACATTTGACGATTACTTTAACCTTAACCGTTACTTTCGAATTTCGGCCGGTCAAAGTTAAAGTAATAGTTAAATCAATGTCGCTAACGTCAAATCTTTGAAAAGCCGCTCTTGTTTGTATTGAGAGAATTCATTTAAATCTTGTATTATTTATCTAACTCCTCATTACACCAGGAACCCTTTTACCTATAACGAATTAATTTACACGATGGTGCAACGCGCGTGGAGTAAAAGTAAAGGTAACTGTCAAAGTTAAAGTAACAGTCAAAGTTACTTTAACCGGCCTTCTCTGGTGCAAACCACCCGTAGGTGACAGTGAAACGTGTCAATTGGATTAAGTGACAACTGTAGATTGGGTATTGACTTTAAGCCCTGTAATACACTAAAGATAACCTATATCTTTATTTTACACAATTTGAATTCAACAAAGATTAATTTAAGAAGTTATATATAAAAAAATACTATAATAACATAACGTTGCATGTTGAGAAAACAATTTTCTTATTAGCTAAAAAGTTCGTAGAAATAAAAAGTTGTAGTAATAAATCTATTACACGCCCTCCAGAGCAGATGACTCAAAACTAGTTAAACCGATTATTATGAAACTTATCAGCATGTTAAAATGGTTTAAGTGTCTCGTAAAATTGACCGTAGAATTAATAAGGTATCGAACAAATTATACGGCCGTTCGAATCTATCCATGTGTTT
This sequence comes from Tinea pellionella, assembly GCA_948150575.1. NCBI lineage: Eukaryota > Metazoa > Arthropoda > Insecta > Lepidoptera > Tineidae > Tinea > Tinea pellionella. The sequence continues at coordinate 7,956,354 of OX411261.1, read as the reverse complement.
AGGTACTACGGCCTTGAACTTATTAGTCTATGATCTTAAAATGTAACTAGGGTTGCCAGATGTGTTGAGGAAAAAAACCGGACATAACTAAACCCAAGAACATAACCTCATTAGTAAAATTATATACTATTGTCCGGTTGATTGCGATTGTCCAGGCCAGAAACCGAACAACTGGCAACCCTAAAGTAATCCATTTGTTTGTTATTCATGCGTTCAGGACAGAAAGAGGCGGATACTAGTAAGTGAAACGGCATTTATTATTTACTTAAATATAAACTACGTGCCTTTAGTTTAAAATTACCTATGAACATTATTGTTAGGTAATAGAACAAAATTGTGTCGATCATTTTTAAATTGGCAACAATAAGTTTAATGTTTTCTTAGAATTTTTGCGCTTACGTGTTTTAAATAAATGATTCTATGCGGCTTACGATCGCGGCATAAATTTATGATTGGTCGGCCGCTGCGCGAGCGGTGACCAATCATAAATCAATGGATCAAGTTTTATTTTGATTGATTTCTATGCAGTCATCGTTGGTTTCGAAAATTAAGAAAAAAACGCTATTGTAGATCGCAAAGAAAAATTATATTTATTTAATTCACAGTTTTCTTTTATTTCTCCGGCTAGCCCGGTTACAATGTATTAATTTAAAGAATAAGTTTTTGTGATGTTATTTATTAGGTAAATGTAATTCGATAGTTTAGTTAGTGATATTGGTTGTTGTACTTGACCAAACTTAAACTGAATTAGGAGATGAAGAATTGGAGTTACTGCGCGCAAGACTCGCGGAGACCGAGCGAGCCATGCAGAGGATCGTGAGCCAACTGGCAAAACGCGATGAGGCGGTATTAGTCTCTTCATCTATTACATTAACTTTTGACGTTTATGGTGATGTAAAAATAGTATTCAATTATTTTTAATTGAATACAAATAAATAATTAAGTACTGAGTAATAATTATTATATTAATGTATTAATGTGGTACCAATGTACATGTAAAAGTTTCTGCAAAAGATGGATTGACTATAGTTGTTACTAGTTAGTGCTTGAGGCATGGTGGAGGTTAGGTATCCGCACGTTAGACCAAAATAATATGCCACTTTTTGAAATTTTATTATTTGGAACTTTAACTACACTCGGAGTTCCATTGTTTTGGTTTTTTTTTAATAGTTATCCCGAATTAATGTTTATTAAGCTCTTTTTAGTTCACACCTTACTAATTTGAGTTGTGCAGTTATTTTTTTTTTTAAAGAGAAGCAAAACAAACGTGTATGTAAAAATGCGCATTTCTTTTTACCTAAAAATAGATTTGAAAGATTGGCTAATTGGAATTCCTTTTTGCGTTGGATTGAAATTTAAGAAAGTAAACAATAGTGAATCAATATTGAAAGAAAAAAATCGTATGAAAATTGGTGTAATTATTTGGTTCTTTTTGTTTTATGGCGTCGAGAGTCGATTAAAGTCCCGATCATGAGACATGCACCGAATGCGATATAATACGAAATAAAATAGTATATCAATAAATAAGAAAAAGCGACCGGTTGGCATGAGTCCAATAGAATTGGCATGACCCCTGTTAATGTATTGGGTGTTTATTTTGGTCTCGTGTCCTTCAGTTATGATTATTTTTCATTGCGTTTTCTATTTTTGTTAAATTTTACATATTATTTCTTTGTCTATACACGTTTCTGTTATTATTAAGTTATCTTGTAACATGAATAGGAAAAAAATCGATGCGATCATGCTTAGTGGTCAAGATATTAATGCGTAAAGCGTAAAGGTCGTGGGTTCGGTTCCTCAGTAGACCAGGCCGCTGGGTGCGCGTTGATTTTTTTTTCTGTTCAATTTTCATCATAATTTAATAATAACAAATCCAGCATTTGAATATAGCAAAAATTAATGAAAAATATACGTATTAATTTTTCCCACGATTATTTTTATTTTTTTAGATAAACAAATCTGTAAAAAGTAAATATTTTATGTGATGTATATTGTATATACATATAATTAAAATATTAAATATTAAAAACTCAATAATATTAATTGTAAATTCTTATTGTAACTACATAAGGCTCAAATTCATTATTATTAATTGCGAAGCGGTCATACGAATGAAGACCACAAAAATATAATCCCCAATGTTTATCATTAAATTTTCTCGTGTAAACAGAATAAACACTAAATTAGCAGCATAATAAATATTGAAATGGTTTTGGGTCACAGTCGTCACGGCCATATCGGGCCTGGTAGCGGAGGTGCAGCAGCAAATGGAAGAGGGCTACATGAACAACCAGCAGCGAGTTCAGGTCATCCACTCTTGCATGTAATCCACTGTCCTATATCCGCCTCATCTTTCAAATCATTATTCTGAAGTCCTAAACTATTAAGCACCGTACTTACCGACGTCTAAAAATAGTAACCCTAATTAGTTGACTTATGGAAATTACGAGCGTTGTTTAAAACGAAGCATGCACAATTGCACACTCATCTTATCATAGACTTTGGCGCGACCACTGCTGCTTGTAGACCTTTCTCTGAGGAAGCAGAATGACGGACTACCTTAAAATTATAATAGTTTCAAAATGCAGACAGCAGTCGACTCCGCGGTTTGAGAGGACGAACGTGCATTGTGCATTCCTCTCGTATTATTCTGTTACTGCCAAACTGATCTCGTCATTTCACGGTTGTTACACTTGAAAACGGTGATAAGAGCGGCCGTCTAGCGGTAAGACGCGTGAACTCACGATCGATGAGACCCGTGTTCAAACCTCGCTAATTCTGACCAGTACCAATGTAACTTTGTTATATGTACTTTGGTCGCTCAGTGCCTATAGGCACTATGAAAGAGTGGTAGGCAGACTGATGACGGTTATTTGTCCAGTCTGCCGTCCTGGGGTAGGACTTTCGAATGTAACACCCGTGAAGTGACTTTGTCGCGTTTCGGGAATAGTTTGAAAGTAGTCAGGTATAACGAGAGGAGTGTGCACTGTCAATCTAAGATGGTACATGCTCGTCTCCTCAAGCCGGCATAGTGGAGGCGAGCTGCTTAATTAGCTGTATCAATGTTCGATGTCTAAAATTCAAATCCCATTTCCATAAACCAATTATCATGAATACCTTTCACTTATAATTAAGTTGCGGTTTTGTTGTTTTGATTTATTTGTTTTTGGCTTATTATTGGAAGCATGAATGTTGTCACCTTTAGGTCGTGTCTCATCATTTTCCTGTCGAGCGATTCAGTGATTTTTAATTTTCCAATACCTGTCTGTACCTGTGCTGCCAAGCCTTTGTTGTATTAACAAAAAAAAAACTAAATAAAAAATAAATCTTTCGTCAAATAAAACTATTTTTATAATATTATATTTTTGCCTAATTTTATTTTTGTTTTACTGCTTGTTTTTAGACACTGTGTGTGTGTAGTTTTTTTTTTCTAGATGACACGTTTTGATTGTTTGATTTTTTTTAGTACTTTGTGTTGTGATTGTAATATGTATGTAAGTATATACTTATGCGTATAATCCTAATGGTTGAGAATTATGTAGATAAAGAAAAATTATAATTTGAAGTAAATAGCATAAGATGTACCTACATACATACATAAAAACATACGTCTAATACAATTGATGTGTTTTTTTTATATCTTTAGGATGCTGTGCGGGATGATTCGAATGGGCCTTACACAAATGGCATCAACAACGTAGCCCCAGTACGTATCGTAGCTACCGAGTATAGGGACACTTCCAAAGTTGATGAGGAACGAGCTGAGTTAAAAGAATCTGTTGTGGATCAATCGAAAGAGTTAGAAGTGACTTCGTTAGATGATAAAGTAGCAGTTAAGGAGTTAGTAGAGATAAATCAGACTACGGTCGATGATTCGAGGGAGTTAAAAGAACCGACGTCATTAGTAGATCAAAAAGACCAAAAACAAACAGAAGATGAAGAAGTTAAGATAGTAACTCCTGAAAATAGTCACTTAAACGAGGCAAATATAGAAAAGAAAGAGAATGAGATAGAAAAAGAGATTTTAGAAGGAAACGAAAAAATTAACAAATGGCTCAACGATACAGAATTAGAGACAGCGGACGATAAGTTCGATGAACTATTCAATTATTCTAATGGCGACGTTAAGGCAGATGTAAAAGACGATTCAATTAACTTGATTGAGAACGAGAGAGGAGTCGAAGAGGATATAGATCTGGATAATAGTACTCCGGACCTATTGGCCGAGGCATTGCAAGAAGACTCTGTTGATGATGAAGATTATAGCGAAGATGAGGATATGGAAATTGAAATGGAATTTGATGACAAACCTGCAGTTAAAGTGAGTATTCTAAATGAAGCTTTTAGTGCGTAAATATTTTTTGTCAATGGGATTTTGAACCTTACTTATTAGGCATTAGCTAAATGTGCTGTAATTTTTAGCTTGCTTCAAAACTAGGAACAAAAACTGGCTTATTACTTTTTTAATACAATATATTACAAAATATTAGCGTTTTTATTCATGTAAAATAAATCAATTTTCTTAGTAAGTCTGCATGTGACTACTAAGCTTGATGTTAAGTTAGAGTGCGGTCCATGAACGGAGACAACCACAGAGAAACAATCGCAGGTAGTCTCCACTTTGCCGGCTTGAGTAGACGAATGTGTACCGTCCCACTTCTCTCGTTATATGTAGATGCAGAAGTCTGTTTTTGTTTCTTTTTAAACATATAGTTATTGTTGTGCTGTTTAAAAAAATGGAGCCGTGGTAAATGGTAAAGGTATGGGCGGTTTAGGTTATGGGTATGGAGACGACGGCTCATCCCGCGGACGGTGGCGCCTGGCCCTCAGCGGAGCCCCAAGTGACATCGTCGCCCCCGAAACGACCCCTGGTGAGGCAGGCCTCCTGCACTGTACATATTACACAAATACTATATGAAAATACTACTTGATCTTCACACGTACTCTTCCTTTTAACTAATCATTTAAAAAGTTATCCAATGCTCATTTTTTTTTATATATAAAGGCAGATATTACTCGCTAGAGAGCGTTCGAAACAAAAGGTACTTCAAATGAATAAATAATAATTGGAGAAATAAATTAAATATTTTTCGTTAAAAAATTTATTAAATGTCAAACAATCAAGTTCAGAGTAGTACCAATGTCATCATCATCGATTGTAACGCCTTTTTCCCACAAGGATACCAATGTAACTTTAGAAAAATATACTTATGTAATAATAGTATTAGTTCGCTCAATTCCGTGTATGGATAGATTTTTTGGACAGACAAAAAAAAGTTACCGGCGGTAAATAGTGATGTATCATGTAATACTAATGCTGGTAATCAATTAATATTTAATTGAATTTATTTTTTTAATGTTATTTGCTTTTTAGAAATACATTCCACAAATGCTCAATTTTTTCGCACCGCCATCTTTAATGTTAATGAAAGAAAACTGCTAAATAGCATTTCCGATATTTTCTACCTCAAGTTATGTCTTTTTTTTTTTAAATATTTGTTATTACTATTTCAATAAAGACTATTTTCGTGTACATAAGCAGTTTTATTTCATTTTAACATGTGCTTGTTAGACTAACATTATATTTCCTTTATTTATTAATATTAGTTGTTTTTTGTTCACTTTTGCATTTTTAGATAGAATTGCACTTTAGAAATTAGTATTTTTTTCGATTTTATTATACTAATATATAGCTGCAATACCACTCACTGACTCACTCATTGACATCAATTATTTCGTACTTGCCGGTATAGTGGAGGGTAGCGGTTTTTTGGGTCGTATAGAGGACGTTCCAAAACCGTCGAGAAAAATACGACTTTGACCGGAAGTCGATTCTGGACCGGAAGTGGTAGCGATATCTCGGAAACGGGGCGAGTCGGGGCAGTCACCCCGTAGAGAAAGTTGTAGAGAATGTCGTTTTATGCCGAAATCAAAAAAAAAATTTTCAAAATCGGGCAAAAAAAATTTTTCCTCGATCGTATTTATATCCTTTTCCCGCCGGTACGCCAATATGAAACGGAGCATGGCGGTGGGCGTGGCCTAACAGCATCCGCGACGAGGCATTTTCGGGACGAACGATCGAAACGGCTTTACCTCGGTCAGTCGGACGGTGAGCGCGGCCGCGTGAACATCGAATTTGCTCCGCGCGGCGGGCTTTCTTTTAAATATCTCAAGAAGTAGATACGTCAGAGTAACCATGTAAAGAACAATTTTGTTCAGTGTGACCAGCACTATTTTTTAAAATTTTTGTTTTAGTTTTTTTTTTAATTTTTTAAAATCTTCATATCTCGAAAAGTAGATACGTTAGCGTCACCGTGTAAAGACCAATATTGTTCAGTATGACCAGCACTATTTTTTTTTTTTAATTTTTGTTTTTTTTTTTAATTTTTTAAAATCGCCATATCTCGAAAAGTTGATACGTTAGCGTCATCGTGTAAAGACCAATTTTGTTCAGTATGACCAGCATTTTTTTTTTTAAATTTTTGTTTTTTTTTTTTTAATTTTTTAAAATCTTCATATCTCGAAAAGTAGATACGTTAGCGTCACCGTGTAAAGATCAATATTGTTCAGTATGACCAGCACTATTTGCTTTTTTTTTTTTTAATTTTCTAAAATAGCTATTACTCAAAAAGTACATACGTTAGCGTCACCGTGTAAAGACCAATATTGTTCAGTATGACCAGCACTACTTTTTTTTTAATTTTTTTTTTTAATTTTTTAAAATCGCCATATCTCGAAAAGTAGATACGTTAGCGTCACCGTGTAAAGACCAATTTTGTTCAGTATGACCAGCACTATTTTTTTTTAATTTTGTTTTTTTTTAAATTTTTTAAAATCGCCATATCTCGAAAAGTAGATACGTTAGCGTCACCGTGTAAAGACCAATTTTGTTCAGAAACGTAAACGCTTTTAGATGGCGAGCTAAATATTTTCAAAACTGCCTAAAATCTATTCGATCTAATACGTTTTACGACAAAAAGGGCCTCCGCGGGCCGCTTGCGCCCGCGGCTTTTACCCAACAGCTAGTTATAAGTTTATAACTGAAAAATCAATTTATTATTGCGTGCTCCCTGTCGTACAGGACTTAGTGCGAAAGAGACGACGCTATACGAAGTTGATACTAGTAGTTTAATATCCTTTTCTCAAGATTGATTTACTGCTCCTTAATGAATTATTTAATTAATTCTTGAATTAATTGGACACAGAGTGGTAGGCAGACTAATGTTGATTATTGGCCCAATCTTTCAAGTGTAAAGTCCGAGAGGTGATCTTGTGCGTTTTGGTGTCAGTTTAGAAGTAGCCAGGACGACAGAAGTGTGCACTGTTAAGCTGATGGTGCATATTCGTTTCCTTAAACCGGCATAGCGGAGGCGACTGCCGTCTGCAGAAATTTCAGGGGCAGCAGTTGTATTCGTTCATGGACCGCACTCTAGCTTAACATCAGGCGGAGTGTTGTCATATGTCGAGCTACAATAATTTAAAAAAAAATGAACTAATGTTGACGGTCTCTGGCGCGCCAATCTGCTACGCGGAAGTCCCGGGTTCTATTTCCGGTCGAAACAAATATATGGTATTATTTAAAAAAAAGTAGTGTTACGTGCCTGGGTAAAAATGTATGTCAAAATTGGAGTAGACAGATCTATTAGAAGTAAGATAATAATGTTAAATATTTATTTAGCATACGGCTGAAGAGGTGAAGTCTATATTCTTGGAGACTGATATACCGCAGCAATCCAGGGTGCTGGTGACCGACTTTGCGGACAGAACTGATGAGGGATCCAGTGAGAGACATTCGCCGGTTAGTATTTAGTGCCATATTCCTTCAAAGCTTTTACTTTTCTATTATATCTTATCTGATGATAAGCAAGTGCGTGCTAAGACCATACCTACGCCAATATTTTATTTCATTTCCTTCATTCATCCTCAGGGATACTGCAGACTGGACTAAATAGTTAATTAATTAATTAATAGTATCAGGCGTTAGTTTAAATAATCTACAAACATTTTTTTAAAACAACCTTGCATATAGTATAGTTGATTTTAGTGAGGGTACATTTTTTAGGTTAGATAGTTTTTTAGGTTGGAATGTTGGAAAATGTTGGTTTAGAATGGTGTTGTCATTAATGTATATTAATAATATATAAATATAGTATAATGTATATATTGTATAAAGGTATTTTGTGTATAAGTATTATGTATTATGCAAGCAATATAACTTAAAGATCACAGACAAACCAAATAGGTTTTGTGATCCGATAGTGCAAAACGGGATAGTTTAAGTATTGTAAATAAATAACAAAATAAAAAATAAAGATACATATACACACTACCCGTAACGTGTCGTTTACGCTTGTAGTTTAGAAGAAAGCGCGGTCCAAGGATTTGTGCGGTATGCTGTTCAACAAACAATTCTCGCACTCGGTCGCTTAAACATTGACCAATAGAAATCGGTCCGAGCTTAAATGATTAATTTCTAAGCTGCAATACCAGATTTTATTGGTTATATAAAAGTTATTTTATTGCAGCTTGTGGTCAGCGGTAAAATGACTCTGTCACTTATTCAAGATATGCCGAGGAGGACTCCCGAACGGGAAGGTACGTATCGACCACTGAACCCTTTCTGACTCAAATCCCAAACCATTCAGGTTGGATATATGATCATTGCTAAGCCGGCATCTTGATATTGAACTTCATAACTGTTGCATAATGAAACCGCTAAACATGTTGTAAAAGCAGATTGTATTTTAACATCTTCCTCTGACAATAAACAACAACCGAAACCATGGCAACGTTTCTAGTCCTTTTAGTCGAAAGGCCTAGGTATACAACAATAACTGGAGCTAGTATGTCTTCTGAGATTTGTTGTGGGTAAATAGAGATGTTTACTTTATCTACTTTGGTCAAATTCAATTCCTAAATCAATCTTAGTGTAACATAATGGCGGATTAGAAGTTTAAATTTGGTATCACCCAGAAATAATCTTTAAAAGTCACGTTATTTATGTATTTATTGCATGTCACATAATATAATATACAGTCTATATAATGTGACGGGCATTAAATATAAAATGGCATGAATAAAATTAAACTAGGAATAAATGTATCGTTTAATTAATTTAAATAATGTTTCCTCTACTCATAACTATTAATAAACAACTTACTGTTAGTTTTACTGTAATTGGGGAGGTGTCTCTGGTGACAGCTATCTTTTTTACATATTTTTTAGATAATATAGATTAATTTAGTCGACACGTGTTTCTGGAAAACTTTTGTAATTGCTTTGTTCTTTTTTTATTAATTTTTAAAAATTGCGATCGTAATATTGGCAAACCTGAGGATTCGTACGGAACTAAACCATTGCCAATGAACAAAAAAAAAATCGTTTGTCAAAAGTTCAAACAAAACTTTTCATTTTTAAAAGTTCCTGTTAATTAAAACATCGTGTTTATAGTGTAGTTTTGTTTTAAAAATTACAATAGTTATTCGTATAAAACACTGTTATTGTTAGGAAACACAAACAAAAGATATTTGACAAACTTGTGAGGCGACAACCATAGACAACATAATAATCTACAAAACTGTTAGGTTGGTACTTTGTATTCTATCTTGTCAAACGGTACGAAAGTCGAAGTGAAAGGTCGAAGACGGTCATTACAGTTTTTCAAATATCTCCTCGATTTTTAAGTATTTTCAGACGAGAATCAAAAAATTCTTCTAATTGAAGTGATATCTCGAAATGGTTTTCGATTCACCATGGGTTAGTTTTTTGGACCTTGCCCATTATGTACTACAAAATTAGAGAAATAAAATTACTCATAAGGCCTCGTTGCCTCTGAACGACACGGCCATTTTCAATATGATTTCAAAACATTTATCCATATTGACCTTATTAGACACTCAGATGGCAGTAATGAGTAAAATATAAATACGTTATATAATTAAATCGAATATTGCAATGGATTGATTGATTTTATTTACATAACAGAATCGACTGTTGATGATTTCACAACAGCGAGTGCGTTGACACAGCCCGCTGCGTCACTGGATCAGGTATTTGAGTGCAATAACACAATTGAAAGCTGTACTAATAATTACTAATATATAAAATATGAAGAAATACATGCGCTATGTACCTGCAAAGCCATTTTCATAAAATTCTGTATTAAAGCTAATTCCGATGTTGGCAACACTTAACAAAATAAAAATTGTGCTCACAAGAGCGTGATACACGCCTCCCTTTAATTTTAAACCGATTTCCGGTTGAACAACTTGTAGCGCCACACATAGTAGATGGCGTGACCCGCTATCGTGTTTGACCAATGAGCGTGGCGCTACAAATAATCGTTAAAGTGATGCATTTAACCTGTAACTGTTTGTACGTGTAATAGTTTGGCGTGTGTTCATTTACGACTAATAAATGTAATAGTAGCGTGCGTAGCCATAAGTTATAGGTATTAAGACAACATAAAACAAGCCCTGAATTGATTTCCCGTGAGCTAGGTATATAAAAAAGTTATTATGCCGTTTTGACCAAGGATTATAAGTCGTATATTTCAATAGATTTTCATATTAACACGTCTCTAGTCCCATAGGTATAAGTGTTGACAATGTTACACTTTCTTCTACTGTTATGGGGATTGTTGCCAGATTTGTTAAAAAAAAATGTACAAAATTCTAAACCCAATAACGTGATCTCAAAAATTAGTAAAATTACAATCTATTGACCATATATTGATCATATGTCAACAGGGAACGCCCATCGTGGCTCGTCCAATTACATTACAAATAGTGCCGGAAGGAAACCAGATAGTCACCGTGACTCACAGTGAGCTCGCGTCCGCAATAGCCCCCCTGATGTATGAAGTTTGCACCTCCAGTGTATATCTCTATGCTATTGACCGGTTGATTGCAATTGTTTAGACCGGACAGACATGCAAAAAGCAGGACTGTACGGAAACCTATTAGAAACCGAACATCTAGGAGCCCTAGTGACAACAAAATCTCCATTTTAATATTATTCTTATCGTTATAAAAAGTTTTTATTTTATTACAGAATAAAGAAGAATTGACAGAATCTGAAGAAGAAATAGAGGTAGAGGAAATTGAGGAAGAAGTGGAGGAAGAGGAAGTAGAAGAGAAACCAAATGATAATACAACTAGACAAATTTAGTCAAGTCTAGATTTTTATATTGTACTTATTTCGTATGCAATTTTACTCGTAATATTTTTAACTGTAGGTTAGGGAGTAGTAACTCAGTAACAATTTAATTGGAAGAAGATAACTCGGCACCTCGCCTCTCATCTGCCAAGTTAACTTTTCTCTCGATATTTAAGAGTAGATACGAATTAAGATGGAACTGTTTCATGTAAAGTTTGAGAATTAGTTTTAGATGAAAACAAAGATTAAGATACGCTACGTTTTCTGTCGTTGACCATTATTGAAAGCACAACACACACACACAACTACACGTACTCACCCACACTATGACAGTAACGATACTCGTGGACACGAGGCAAAGATAGAAATACGTTGTTGGACTGCAACGCGAGGGCTGTCTCCCTGTTGATGCTGTTATTTGTTTATGTACGTGTGTCGAACTATGTCAGTTAGCCCTAGTTTGCTGGCTCCACTTTTTAGTCGTGCATAACGTATCTTTCTTTTTTGTTTTAATCTAAGCTTTTTAAACATAATTCGGTGAATATCCAACTTTGTGGCTTTTTTTTTGTATGCTATATTTCTTTCTTTTCTATTGTGGTATCAGTTGTTTTTAAATGTCTGTACGAAGCTAGTGTTTTTATCACAGGCACCACTAGCTTAGTACGTAACATAGTTACATTGGTACTGGTCAGAATTTAGAGAGGTTTGAACACGAGTCTCATCGACCGTAAGGGCCGTCCCCCTTGAAGCTTGTTAGAAATTTTACAATTGTCCCTATGCCTTTTTTCTAGATATATTACTACGCCTTTATTGCCACAGAGAAAGGCCGATACAATTGATCGCTATACGCCACCCCCACGATCCTTACAGATCTCTCACATCCATTATACAACCTTGGTACAAATTCCCGCAGCATAAGAATGCAGTCGCCTCCGCTATGCCGGTTCGAGGAGACGACAGTGCACCATCCATTAACAGGGCACTCATCTCGTTGTATTAATCTAGAATGGGAGACTAAGCAATGACCATCAGTCTATTTCTTTTTTATTAGGTTAGGCTATTGTTTTTTAATTATATAGTGACTTATGAATAGTAAGCAACTAACAGGCGTACAACAAGCGTAAGATTAAGAATATAGCACGATTCAGTGGACAGTTAAAGGAGTCTTAGATGATCTTATAATACAAAATAAATATTAACGATTTTTATTATGTAGAAATTAATATCTTTTAAATTAAACTTTCAAATGTTTTCAAGTTAAATAATTGTGTGACAAAATTCAATAATTTTTATAGTTCCTTTGACAAATTGTTTATTTATTTTGTAGGGTTACACAGTGTAGCTTTTTTATTATAATGTACGGTCAATATTGGGAATCTAACACTTGTTCAGATAATGATGTGAGATTGAAGAAGATGTTCCTGCCAACATTTATATTTTCTATAAAAAGGCCATATAATTTTAAATAGAGACAGCCTCTTACGCTCTTCCACTTGTATTTCCTTCAGAGCTGGATATCTGGACATATGTCATCTGCCGAGTATATGGTCTGAGTCTGTATGAATTAATTTATCTAATATTGGTTTCATCTTAAGGGCTATTTTCGCTCGCACTTTTACAACTAACTGCGTAGATAATTATTTTCTAATATACTCGAGCGTGAAGTGGTCCAGCTGTACTTTGGCCTTTAAAGTGTGAGGCAAAAATATTAATAAATTATATATGTATTTTATCGTTGACTGTACATAAGTAAATTATAATGAATAAAATAATAATTTAGTATAATAGTTCTTTTCAAAAAGCATGTGTGGTTTAGTTTTTAATGCATTTAAGAAAGTAGGTTTTTTTATTGCAAAATTCTGTTTTAAAACTGTTGCAAAACATTTATTTTTTTAGCATTTTGCTTTTGGTCTTATTTTCTCTTAGTATAATAAGGTAATATAATATTGAATTAACAATGTGTGTTTATTATTATTTTACATTTGAAAAAAAAAAAAACTAGTCATGGTTTTAAAATCTTAAAACAAAAATAATAATATATTATTTATGTAATATTTATTAACTTACGGCGAATTAAATAACAAATTCAATGATTTTATTTACAACTTGACAGACTACACTGCATCTGAGCTCCAGTAACCCTTGTTCCAATTAGTTACCTGCAGAAAAAAAAAATTAAAGATTATTATAATACTGTAAGAGATAGATGCTTTGCCTTTCTGTGTTAAAAGCTATACGAGCTATAAAATTATGACGAAAACTGACAGGAACTTAATCACGATCACATGAAGCACCGACTTGTAGAAAAACTGTAGCTTCAATATCCATAGTTGCTGTATATACGCCAATACATACGTTTTACTGGGCATCAGAAAATAGAGTAATTTAAGAGCAGTTCACGTTTTCGATCTAACATTTTTCTGAAACTGGTGTTGCCCACTACGAATTTTATTACCCCTATTTGCCATGAGATTTTGGTAGATTACCCCACCACCAATAGACCCATATTACTGTTTTGTGTGACGCACAACCAAATTGGTGCATATTCTTACTTTGGCACTGGCAATTATAATGACAATAAATAAAAAATAATAACAAATGCTGGCAGTTGTCAATAACATCTAAAAATACAGATATAAATGGTAAACAAAGTATTTATTTTGTACATCACTTAAAAGCTATATACCTATAATAATAAATAGTGTGCAAAGAAGTCAAAAATACCTGTTTTATATGTCTTGGGCAGATCTCCAAGCATAGTCCAGTCATTACGGGCATGAGTACTTTTTGTGGAGTGCATCACGTCTGGAAAGAGATCATAGCCACCGTCTATCGCAGTTTTCTTCGCCATTGCTATACAACCTAATACAAAAGCTGCCGGTACAGCAATGAGCTTGGACTTTTGCCAAAGACTAACAACACCACCAGACATCACACCGCCCAAGAAGTAGTTGAGATTATCGTTCTTGCCTCTAATCTTCTGCGCCGCATTTGAGGTTATGGTGAAGGCTGTAGCCATTCCTATTAGAGGACCCGTGAAGTAAAAGTAACGAGCCGCAGTGTTGAAGATTCCTTGTGGATGCGAGTACATAAGAACATCGAATGTTCCTACCAACAGACCGGTCGCAGCTGCATATTTCGAGAGGACAAATGTTTTCAATGCAACATCCTCGCCGTCAGGAGTATCATAATATTTGTATTTGGTGTAAAAAGACATGGTTTTCGCAGTAAAGAAAATAATAACTCGGAACAAGTGTTACACAATTCGCTAGTGTTTATAGGACGTGTTTACATTTAAGGTTGGTTCTGGAGTATTTTAAATTATTATACCGATTTTTAAATTAATAATAAAAAGCAAAAAGTACAAATAGTAAATCGTTAACTTATAACGTAAATGTAATTTGTCAATGCTAATTAAAAACGCAATTGTATATAAAAACAATAATTTAAATTTATTGGTAGTATTCTTTGTAAATGTACTTACTTTTTCTTTTTATTATGGCACTATAACTATTTGCCAGTGTCAAAGCAAATATTTGCATCACTTGTATGTATAATGTATATTTATTTTATACCATAACTACATAAAAAAACGGACTCACGAGTGGGTAATGGGTATTTAAAAATAAACAAGGTTCGATAAACCAAAAACTCTAATTAATGTGCAAAAGTTTGTTGTTTATGGAGAATCACATGGCCGTGAGAACGATTATATTATATCGATGTTTTGTGAAATAGTATTGTGAAATACCTCAGAAAAAGTAACAAAAGCAACTTAGTCGTTATTATTATACGTAGTAATATTATAGTAGATTTCAGGAGTGTTTGACGGCCATTTGCGCGGGTAGGTCGAGTAGGAGTTAAATCGGTTATCAGTGGTTGTTATTATATAAAACTAGTATTAATTTGTGTAATGATGGGCCGTACGATAGTGAATTATTTGGCAAGACATAAAAATTCATTCTATAATATGATGCGATAACTGGTAATTTTGTGGCATCCCACGCCCCATGACAACGCTCATATATTAATATTTCAGAGTAAAATGTTAAATACTCTAAGAAAGCATCGAATTGTCAAATTTACAAAAATACAAAAAAGAAGAAAATATAATACTGACTGTATAGGCTTTGATCCATTTGCTTTCCCAAAATGGCAGAACAGTCCCGGGTGTAAAATAAAAACTTAATTCTCATACGCCCTCTACAAAAAAAAAAAAACCAGTACCAGTGTTATTCACCCAAATCACCCAGTAAATTTTTGTAATGGTGGCTGCTTGTGGAAGTGAATCATTGCTGACAACATAATATTGAGAAAATCTCAAGCTATCAAAAAGTATGCAATTGCAAACTTGATTGCAAAGGTAATTATTATGATTTACATAATTATACGAGTTCTCCCGAATTATAAGGAAATTGCATCGGTCACAAAAATTACAGTTGCGCTACAGATTCAAAATGGCTGCTGAGAGTGAGATATTATATCACAAATTCTCGCTTTTTACGCAAAAAAGTATGAAAGTATTATCTTTAAGGTGGTATGTCGATATTTTGGAAGAAGGCCAACAAAAAAATATTATTTTTCAAATTTCATTTTGTATGGGCGCCAATTGGGATATATCGGCTTTATAACGTTTAGATATTTGTTCTTGTATGATAGCTTTGATTATTTACCCTTAAAAGTCTATTGCGTATTATTTTACGCAGCAACAACTGAATATATCAATAAATATGTTTCTAAGTTTAATAGAGATTATAGACGTGTTTTACAAAACGCGCGAAACCTAAATATACGCAAGGCCTGAGAAAAGAAACGATAATTGTGAAGATTTACATGTACATCATTTCAACAAGATATAATAATTCTATTAATAAGAAGAAGATATAGTTATTTATAATGTTAAAATAATCTATATATAATTCTCTTAGTCTACCCTCCTTACAACTTTTATTACAACCTAAACTCTGAATGGACTCTTCCAGTTATACATGTAAAAATTAAATAAGTCAAACCAAAGGATTTTATTAGACTTGAGGACAATAATTTACTTTCATTTGTATTTACTTAATAGACAAACCAGTTTGAGTCCTAGTCTAGTCAGTAAACTAGTAATCTACTAGAACTTTCACTGGAGTTTTGGAGGGAAAACGAAAACACATCTTATAGGATTTTTAATAATCCACTATCGGTAGGATGGCAGACTGGACTAATAACCACCATCGGTCTGCTTACAACTCTTTAATAGTACCTATAGTCACCGAGCGACCAAAGTACATATAACATATGTTTAATAGTATTTAGAGCGGCCGTGGTGTAGCGATAAGACGCGTGAACTCATGATCGATGAGACCCGTGTTCGAGCCTCGCTAATTCTGACCGGTACCAATGTAACTTTGTTATATGAACTTTGGTCGCTCATTAAAGAGTGGTAGGCAGACTGATGATGGTTATTCGTCCGGTCTGCCGTCCTGGGGTAGTACCACCACTTTCGAATGTAGCACCCGTGAAGTGACTGTCGCGTTTCGGGAGCAGTTTGAAAGTAGCCAGGTATAACGAGGAGTGTGCACTGTCAATATGAATGGTACATGCTAGTCTCCTCAAGCCGGCATAGTGGAGGCGACTGGTGCGTTTCTCTGTAGTAGTAGTTGTTTCCATTCATGGACCGCACTCTAGCTTTACATCAGGCGGAGTGTTATCACATGCCGAGCTACAATAAAAAAAATATAAAAAATTACTCATTACTTTGCAGAAATCCATAACCATATTGAATGTTGGTGAAGGGTCTAACATTAACAGCTGATGTGACTGTGTACCTACCCTCACTAACATTGTTTATCGGAAATTACTTGCAAAGTAGTGTTTTAAAATAAATTTGGTACAGGTCTTTAGCGAACACGGGGTCTCATCGATCCACCACAGCTGCTCTTAAACATATCTTTTCAATAATATAATAAAAACAATTTCAGATACAACATGACTACATTTAAATCTTGTCTTATATGCAATACATATAAAAATGATTGTATGTCTGTGTTTGATAGTAAAGTAAGTAGATTATTTACATAATTTATAATCTAAACATATTCATGAGAGAAATATCCCAGTAGAGGAGTGCAATCCGAATTCCTTTATTGTAGAAGTTGTGGTTTTTTTTTATTGTAGCTCGACATGCGACAACACTCCGCCTGATGTAAAGCTAGAGTGCGGTCCATGAATGGAAACAACTGCTACTACAGATAAACCTGTGTGAGCAGCAGTCGCCTCCACTATGCCGGCTTGGACAGACGAGCATGTACCATTCAGATTGACAGTGCACACTCCTCGTTATACCTGGCTACTTTCAAACTGTTCCCGAAACGCGACAGTGTCGCCTCACGGGTTTTACATTCGAAAGTGGTGGTACTACCCTAGGACGGCAGACTGGACAAATATCCATCATCAGTCTGCCTATCCACTCTTTAACTCCATTTCTTTTTATTTAATAGAATTAATGTTATGTAAATTAAATGTGATATTACCATACTATAGATTTTTTTTTTCACAATGACTATATGCTATCACAAAGAAATATTTGCAGTCGGCAGTCGCCTCCGCTATGCCGGCTTAAGGAGGCGAATGTGTATCATCTAGTTTGACATACCTGGCTGCTTCCAAACTGATCCCGAAACGCGACAAGGTCACTTTTTTTTTATTGTAGCTCGGCATATGACAACACTCCACCTGATGTAAAGCTAGAATGCGGTCCATGAATGGAAATAACTGCTACTACAGAGAAACATGTGCGGCAGTCACCTCCACTATGCCGGCTTGAGGAGACTAGCATGTACCATCTAGATTGACAGTGCACACTCCTTTCATTATACCTGGCTACTTTCAAACTATTCCCGAAACGCGACAAAGTCACTTCACGGGTGTTACATTCGAAAGTGGTGTCATAGGTCTCTTTAAGCGATTGAAGTACATATAACATAGTTACATTGGTTAGAATTTAGCGAGATTCGAACACGGATGTCATCGATCGTGGGTTCACGCGTTTTGCCGCTAGACCACGGCCGTTCATATTTTTTTTACAAATAATTAATTTTTATAGGTCATACTTAAATCAGGTAATAAGTTGACAGCGGTTATTAATAAAATATTAGATGAACAAGTAACAAGGCAGCGAGACGATGCGTCGGAAATATGCAAATCATGTTATAAACATTGTTTAGAGTATGATCAATTACACTCAAGGTAAGCGGCGGTACTTGTGTCATAGGCAGCACAGTTTCAGTTCTATCAGTTTTCAGCTAGCCAACCAGTAACTGCTATTTTTGTGGATTAAGAAGTGGTGGGCAGACTGATGATAGTTATTTGCCCAGTCTGTCGTCCTGGGGTAGTACCACCACTTTCGAATGTAACACCCGTGAAGTGACCTTGTCGCGTTTCGGGAATAGTTTGAAAGTAGCCAGGTATAATGAGAGGAGTATGCGCTGTCAGTCTAGATGGTGCATATTCGTCTCCTCAGGCCGGCATAACGGAGGCGACTGCGAAAGGCGACAAGGTCACTTCACGGGAGTTACATTTGGAAGTGGTGGTACTACCCCAGGACGGCAGACTGGGGTAATAACCATCATCGGTCTGCGTACCACTCTTTAACACACGGGTTACGCGTCTTGCCGCTAGACCACGGTCGCATGAACAACTGCTACTACAGATTAATTTTTACAGATAGCAGTCGCCTTCGCTATGCTTTCTCTCTTTCACATTCATCGTAACGTTTCTTTTCATTTGACCAATGATTTTATTTCTTCCAGGCTAAAAGAAATAAAAGCAGATTTGAAACATCAACATAAATCGACAGTTTTGAAAGTTGATTGTCAAAACTTAGCTGCAGACTCTCCCAAATCAGCGCCAAAGAAACTTGTGTTGCCAGCTTCCAAATTAAAACCATTGCCAGATAATTATATTATTAACGTAAAATCAGCATTGATTAATAATGTGAGTATATTCATATTTCTTTGTCTATAGTATTTTTCGGGATTGTAAATTCATCTCAAGCCGGGATAGCGGAAGCGACTGCGAACTGTGATCTGTAAATCGGCGTTTAATTGAGCCAGTATAGCTTACAGAATAGAACCTCATCTTAGTAAACATTCTTGGCATGCGACACTGGGTTACTAGCTTCATTACTAGCTTACTGACTCAGGAATGATGCTAGTTCTTTGCAAACATGGCCAAAAGTACTAGCTAGCTAGCTAGCTTACAAAAATGGGGTTATAAAAAAAGGATCTCTTTCTATATTTCAGAAATCAACATCAGCTACAAATATTAAAACAAATCAAAAAGATGACATCAAACCAGGAACATCATTATTATCAACAAACGTCAAATCTCCAATAAAACCATCAAATGTTATTTCACCAAAGTTGAAGACCACACCTTCGTACTCACCAAAACGTTTGCCCAGACTAGCACCCAAAGTACAATCAACTGTGCCAAACAAACCAACTACCAGTTCCATATTAACGAGTGCCAGTAGTCTGTTAACAACACCCAGTAGTCTATTAACAACTCCCAATTCTATATTAACAAGTGATGGCAATCTATTAATAACTTCCAATTCCATATTAACTAGTGCTGGCAGTCTATTATCAACTCCCAGTTCCATATTAACAAATGGCGGTTCTTTATTAACTAGTACTGTTGAAAGAGATCCGTTATCTCAAGAGGTTATAAGAATCACAGATAATTTGGATAGCAGAAATGTGAATGTAATTTTACATGAAATTAATGAAGAACACCCAATGGAGATCGATGAAGGTATTTTAAAATTTTAGTAGCTCGGCATATGACACCACTCCACCTGATGTAAAGCTAGAGTGCGGTCCGTCCTGAGTCTGAGCGTATTTTTAAAAGAAAAAAAAAATCTTGTGCCTCACAAAGCTCACATGGGCTTAGACATTATATTTTTAACGGTTCTTTTGTTTTCTCCTTTCAGAATGTACGTATGTGAATTTGAAAACTGAAGATATATCTGAAGCAACTGAGCAGCAGGTAAGGCTACATGTTTTTTTGTTGTAGTAACTCGGCATATGACAACACTCCGCCTGATGTTCAGCTAGAGTGCGGTCCGTGAATGGAAACAATTGCTACCACAGACATTTCTACAGGCAACAGTCGCCTCCGCTATGCCGGCTTGAGGAGACGAATGCGCACCATCCAGATTGACAGTGCACGCTCTTCTCGTTATACCCGACTATGGGTATAACTTCACGGGTACTACATTCGAAAGTGGTGGTACTACCCCAGGGCGGCAGACTGGGCTAGTAACCATCATCAGTCTGCCTACCACTCTTTAATAGTGTCTATAAGCATACAACATAGTTACATTGGTACCAGTCAGAAGTTGACGAGATTTGTACATTGGTCGCATCGATCGTGAGTTACCCGCTCTACCGCTAGACTATATCTATTTAACGCGAAAGCCAACACCTGAGCGTCTATACATTTTGTTTTACAACATTGTTTAAAGCATAGCAGATTTATGTTGAAATTAAGTAATTTGATAACTTTCTCAGCACTAATTATTATCGCAAATCACTATAATAAACAAATAGCTACGGCACAGAATATATAAAATGCTTGTGAAATATAACTAATATAAAGTGTTTAAAATATTTAAAATGCATTTTATATATTCTGTGCCGTAGCTATTTCTTTATTATAGTGATTTGCACAAACAATTAGTGCTTAGAAAGTTATAAAATTACTTAATTTCAGCATAAATCTGCTATGCTTCGAACAATGTGGTAAAACAAAATGTATGGACTCTCAGCTGTTGGCTTTCACGTTAATTTAACTTGTATCTAATGTACTACTATTGTAGGATGAAGATGATGATGAAGATGATGGCAGTGATCAGGAGTTGATTAAGATTACTTTGCCATCTATAGACGGTGACAGTAACAATGATGATCAAATACAGGAATCCGAAGACTTTGTCATAGGAAAAGTTGAAATTATGGAGGGTGACCATGAATTGGGTGATGATCGTGAGTAGTTTTTTTTTAAATTGTAGCTGGGCATATTACAACACGTGGAGTACGCAGTCTGCCGTCCTGGGGTAGTACCACCACTTTCAAATATAACACCCGGGAACAGTTTGGAAGTAGCCAAGTCTTCTCGAGCCGGCATAGCGGAGGCGACTGCTACGTGTAGAAGTTTATCTGTAGTAGTTGTTGAGCAGTAGTTTTTTTTAATTGTATCCCGGCATGTGACAACACTCCGCCTGATGTAAAGCTAGAGTGCGGTCCACGAATGGAAACGACTGCTACTACAGAGAAACCTGTGCGGGCAGCAGTCGCCTCCACTATGCCGGCTAGAGGAGACGAGCATGTACCATCTAGATACACAGTGCACACTCCTCTCTTATACCTGGCTACTTTCAAACTATTCCCGAAACGCGACAAAGTCACTTCACGGGTGTTGCATTCGAAAGTGTTGGCACTACCCTGACACGGCAGACTGGCCAAATAACATCATCAGTCTGCCTACCACTCGTTGAAGTTTCTCGCAACAGATCTTTTTCATTATTTTTTGTAAATGTAATGTATTGTATTAACAGATGCGATTCTGATGGAGGAGAATGGATCAATAATCAGGTTGGTGTCGGGGCAGAAGTTTATTTATAATGATAAAGAGATATCATTAATAATACCTGAACAGGATAGTGATAATAATCAGGAGGAAGGTGAGCTTGGATTTCGGTTTTACGCGAATTACAAATTACGAAATACAAAAAATGTACTTTGGTCGCTCAGTGCCTATAGACACTATTAAAGAGTGGTAGGCAGACTGATGATGGTTATTCGTCCAGTTTGCCGTGTTAGGGTAGTACCACCACTTTCGAATGTAACACCCGTGAAGTGACCTTGTTGCGTTTTGGGTATAGTTTGAAAGTAGCCAGGTATAACGAGAGGAGTGCACTGTGAATCTAGATGGTACATGCTCGTCTCCTCAAGCCGGCATAGTGGAGGCGACTGCTGCCCGCAGAGGTTTCTCTGTAGTAGCAGTTGTTTCCGTTCATGGGCCGCACTCTAGCTTTGCATCAGGCGGAGTGTTGTCACATGCAGAGCCTTACAATTTTTATTATAATTTATTTGTTTTTTTTTGTTCATCTATGTTTCAGAAGGATCTCAAATTGAATTGGACCACTCTCAAAATAGTAAAATGTTAAAAGCTATGAAAAAAGTCACTGATAAGAACAGTAAAGTATTTTCTTTTATTCATAAAAAATCGGTTTTATGTGTTAACAACTGCTTGAAATGTGAAGAGAGAGCATACTCGTCTCCTCAGAGGCCGGCATAGCGGAGGCTGCTGCCCGTAGAGATTTCTCTATAGTAGCGGTTGTATCCACACATGGACCACACTCTAGCTCTACATTTAGGTGGAGAGTTGTCATATGGCGAGCTACAATAAAAAAAAGATGTAACGAGAGGAGTGTGTCTCCTCAAGCCGGCAGAGCGGGGACGACAGCTGCCTGTAGAAATTTGCAAGCAGTTGTCTCCGTGGACAGGTGGAGTGTGGTGATATGACGAGCTACAATAAAAAAAAAAGTTAGGTTACTGCACGGGTGGACACGGGGTTGTCCAGGATAAAAAATCTTACAGTAGTGTGTAAAGTAACTGAAATTAAAAAAAATAAAATAAATAAGAGCAAATCAATAGTTATACTATAATGGTCATATATGTTCTGCCTACCCCTGTTATTGTAGCTCGGTATATGACAACACTCCGCCTGATGTAAAGCTAGAGTGCAGTCCATGAGTGGAAACAACTGCTACTACAAAGAAATCTATAGGCAGCAGTCGCTTTCGCTATGCCGTCCTGAGGAGACGAGTATGCACCATCTAGATTGACAGTGTACACTCTTCTCGCTATACCTGGCTACTTTCAAACTGCTCCCGACACGAGACAAGGTCTTTCGAAGGTTACATTCGAATGTGGTGGTACTACCCCAGGACGGCAGACCGGGCTAATAACCATCATCCGTCTGCCTACCACTCTAGTTATTGTGGGCGCGATTAAATAATAAATTAATTTACTTTTCAGCCTACACTTACATAAAAACTGAAACGGAGGAAGTGCGTGGCGTGGAAAGTATTTCAACTCAAAATGAAGCCCATAATGTATGTATTGGGTTTAAGTATGAGTGGCCGTGGTCTAGCGGTAAAGCACGAGCCTCACAATCAATGCGGTCCATGTTCGAACCTAGCTAAATTCTGACCGGTACTAAAGTACATTAGTTACATTGGTACCGGTCAGAATTTTGCGAGATTTGAACACGGGCCTCATCGATTGATCAAGACCACTTTTAAGCTGTATCAGCTGTTATCGGCTGTAGCTGTAAGCTGTAATATGTTATTTGAACTTTATTATTACAGATCGTACAACCAGATGGTGAATATTTCAAATGTGTTTTATGCGAGAGATCCAAAAGTAAGTTAGTATTTGTAAATATTAAGGTTTAACTCAGCTGTACCACTTTCCCACCACGACTCTGGTTGGAAAGTGGTTGAACAGTTAACTGTATCGACCAATTTTGTAAGATATGAATCAACTTCTGCGCGTTTATACACGTCAAAGAACTCCCGTACCATCTAGATTGACAGTGTACACTCCTCTCGTTATACCTGGCTACTTTCTACCAATCTCCGAAACGCGACAAAGTCACTTCACGGGTGTTACATTCGAAATTGGTGGAGTAGTAACTCCAGGTCGGCATACTGGACGAATAACCATCATCAGTCTCCCTACCACTCTTTAATAGTGCCTATAGGCACTGAGCGACCAAAGTACATATAACAAAGTTACCTTGGTACCAGTCAGAATTAGCGAGGTTCGAACACGGGTCTCATCGATCGTGAATGGTCGTACCGCTAGAGCACGGCCGCTCTAATGAAAAAAGTGCGGTCCATGAGTGGAAACTACTGCTACCACGGAGAAATCTCTACGGGCAGCAGTCGCCTATGCACCATCTAGAGTGACAGTGCACACTCCTCTCGCTATACCTGGCTACTTCCACTGATTCCGAAATGCGACTAGGTCGACGGCAGACTGGGCTAATAACTTACGATTTATTTTTTATTTCACATTGCTAGCAGTCATTTAAACACTTAACATGATGCGGAGATGAATTTTGCCACATCTAGGTTGACAGTGCACATTCTTCCCGTTTAGGAAAATATTTTTTTTATTATTAAATTTTATTTAGGGATTTTTAACCTTAAACATTTATTAGTAAACAAAATAAATTATCTAACTTATAACTATTACTTAAATCTACACAATATTCTAAAATAATATCTTATATTTTTTATTAATTCATTTTAATTATATCAACACATCGTTTACCCATCAATAGACTATGTTTAAATACATAAAGAATAGATATCATCAATTATTAAAGCATTTAATATAATAATAACCTCAAATGTTGCTTCAGAAAACATCTAATTACACAATAATCCGGATGAAAAAATTTTACTGATTAGTAATAAGGAAGTAGATTTATTTTTCTACAAAATTAACTAAAAATCGACAGGATCGAGAAAAAATTGTGGGCCCATTTCTTAGGCTAATGGGCATTCTCCATTTAGCTGTCGTAGGAAAATAATAACGACAATAATTTCATTCGTATATTTCCAGATAGAGTGTCATTCTCATCCGACGCGTTGTCTGTGATGCGGCATGTGCGCGATGAACACAATGCGCGCGTGTATATATGCAGCACGTGCGGGGAAATTATGAGGAAACGGTCAGATTTCACAGATCATACGAGTGAGTTTTGTTAATTGTAGCTCGCCATATGACAACACTCCGCCTAGTGTAAAGCTAGAGTGCAGTCGATGAATGGAAACAACTGCTACTACAGCTACAGCAGTCGGCTCCGCTATACCGGCTTGAAGAGACGAACATGTACTACCTAGATTGACAGTGCACACTCCTCTCGCTATACCTGACTACTTTCAAACTGCTTCCGAAACGCGACAAGGTCACTTCACGGGTGTTACATTCGAAAGTGGTGGTACTACCCCAGGACGGCAGACTGGGCTAATAATCATCATCAGTCTGCCTACCGCTCTTTAAAAGCGCTCTGAGCGATACTCAGATAGGAGTACTGAGAGGAGAGGTACTATACTCAAATAGGAGGAAGCTTTGAGAAAGATCTCGTCGAAGTTGTTTACTAATTATAATGTAAACAAGGTCACAGGTCACGCCACTCGTGTGGGACGCTACGCCGCTTATACGAGACCATTCTAGAAACTTCGACGCATGCTGTCTCTTTCGCACTCTAGATGCACGTTACAATATCATAACACTATGGCACCGAGTATAAAATCTTGTGCCGGACTTTCCAGAGGTAGGCAGATGGAGTGCGTACGAATTCATAGTTTATTGTTTTAGCGATGCACGCCGACGAGTCATCAGCAAGTCGCGGACTGGAGCGTAACGCGTACTATGAGTGCCATTATTGTTCTAAAAAATTCGTGTAAGTATACGAGGCTTGCGTTCGTTAGAGGCTAGTTGATTGTAGCTGGGCATTGGCATTCCGCTTGATGTGAAGCTAGAGTGCGGTCCATGGACGGTAATGGCTTGAAGATATATCCATTGACAGGACACACTCGTTTTATACCTAGCTACTTCCAAATATATACCGAAAGTACTGGCGCGGTTTTTTTCTAATGGACGCAGTTCGGTTCGGTTAGCCTAGTGGACGCCATCCGTAAAAAAAAGGTTGCCTTCGTCTATCTATCTATTTGTAATAATTTGTCGCTAGAATATATAAAAAAATATATATTTATTTTTCAGCTCGAGAAATTTGTTAATCGACCACGTGAACGTGCACAACGGCACCAAACCGCATCAGTGCGATAAGTGCAATAAGAAATTTTCATCACGATATACTTTTCAAGCGCATCAGAAGACACATATGGTAATAAAATTACTTCTTTTCAAGTTCAATTCCAGTAGTCCAAAAGTCGTCCCCACTATGCCGGCTTAACAAGACAAATGTCCACTTTCGAACTGATCCCGAAACGCGCGTTATTGCACTACCTTGGGACGGCAGACTGGGCATATAATCCATCATCAGTTTGGTAATTCCAGGATAGACCGAGGCCGTACTCCTGTCAAACATGTGGGAAGGCATTCTATACGTCGCAGAATCTCACACAGCATGTTAAGATACATCAGCATCGGGAGGAGTTCGAGTGTAACGTTTGCCGTGAGTCGTCATTTTCAGTCTTACTCGCTTTAGTCAATCCGCGCGGGCTCCTTTTCCGCAATGGGCAAGGTATACAAAAACTAAACCATGTTAAATCGAAAACCATTTCGAGATATCATTTGAAAACGCGGAGATATTTGTAAAACTGTAACGACACGCTCGTCGTTTTTCGGACGGACCATAGACATTGGTGTATAAAAAGAGGTGGTGTATAGTCTTAACATTTTTATAGATATTTTTATTGTCTATGGTTATCTATCAAAATTGCCAATATCTTTTTGTATTTTCTTACGATAACAGTATTTAATACAAAAACCGCTACAGTGTAATGAACAAAATAGTATACTATAAACACCTGGTTTTAATTAAAATAAATCTTTTAAAATTGAAAGTTTGGCCGAATAATTTGACAAGGATTTAGTTTTTATGTTTACTGGCAATGGTTTAGTTCCGTTCGAAACGTTACGATTACTATATTACAATCGTAGTTTTTAAAAATTAATAAAAAAAGAACAAAGCAATTATAAAAGTTTTCCAGTAACGCGTGTCGACTAAATTAATCTATATTATCCAAAAAATATGTAAAAAAGACGGCTGTCACCAGATTTACCTTCCTAATTGAGCTGCCCGAAGTCTCTTGGGAAGAAGACCAGGAGCATGATTGTCTCTTCAGCATCCATGTAATCTTTGTATGGGAGGCTGTCTGTAACACTATAGTCAGCGGTCTGCACGTAGTCATAACTCAATCGTACCACTCCACCCACATTAGAGACACTAAAATGGTTGTTACGGTTCATAGTTCAACCACATTACAACCACTGCACTGTTTTTGTGGTTGGAAAGTGGTATGTTTCAGTTAAGCCTAACTTAGTATTGCTCTCGAATAAATGTTCAAACAATAATAACGAGAGGAGTGTGCACTGTCAACCTGGACGATGCACATTAGTCTCTTCAAGCCAGCATGGTGGAGTGGACTGCTTCCTAACAGACATTTCTCTTTTAAAGCAGTTGTTTTCGTACATGGACCTCAGTATCGCAACATTTATATAGAAATGTCTATCAGGCATCAATCGCCTCCGCTATGCTGGCTCAATGGCTACTGCGGTATTGTATTGTATAAATGTTGTATTTTTCAGACAAAATGTTTGGTTCCCAACATAATTTGGAAGTGCATGGCATTGTGCATTCCGGCAAGAAGCCATTTTTATGTGGAATATGCAATAAACAATTCGCAAGACGCGCCGAAATTAGAGACCATCTACGAACGCACACCGGTATGTACCTATATATATTTTTTATAGTAGCTCGACATATGACAACACTCCGCTTGATGTGAAGTTGATGTCCTTGAACGGAAAGAACTGTTCCCACAGAGAAGTTTTTGCAGGCAGTAGTCGCCTCCGCTATGCTGGTTTGAGAAGACGAATATGTACTATCTATTGATAGTGGCTGCTATTTCCTAGCTGATCCCGAAACGCGACAAGGTTATTTTGCGGGTGTTATAGTAGATGCGCGGTAGATGTTTTGTAGGTCTGTTTTATTGTATGGGGTGAGGTATGACCCCTTCTTTGTCACTCGTTAGCTGCCTGTAAATTGTTTTCTTTGTCAAATAAATACAGTCAAGATCAAAAGTGTAAATGGGCGTATTCAATAAAAATGTGCATTTATATTTCATTTTTATATTTTATGAATTTCGTGTGTGATTGTACGTGCGCGCTAACCACGCCCCATTAGTGCTCGTTAACTCGTGGCGTTAGCTATACCAATGTTTTTTTTAATTGTAGCTCGGCATGTGACAACACTGCCTGATGTAAAACTAGAGTGCGGTCCATGAATGGAAACAACCGCTACCACTGAGAAGCCTGTGCGGGCAGCAGTCGCCTCCACTATGTCGGCTTGAGGAGACGAGCATGTACCATTTTAGATTGACAGTGCACACTCCTCTCGTTATACCTGGCTACTTCCAAACTATTCCCGAAACGCGACAAAGTCACTTCACGGGTGTTACATTCGAAAGTGGTGGTACTACCCCAGGACGGCAGACTGGACAAATAAGCATCTTCAGTCTGCCTACCACTCTTTAATAGTGCCTATATATAATAGGCACAGAGCGACCAAAGTACACATGACAAAGTTACATTGGTACCGGTCAGAATTAGCGAGGTTCGAACGCGGGTCTCATCGATCGTGAGTTCACGCGTCTTACCGCTAGACCACGGCCGCTCTTTTTGAATTCGTAAATAATGTATATTGTATTTCAGGTGAGCGTCCCTTCAAATGTGACCTTTGCGGTACTTCGTTCTCTCAGCGCTCGAATCTTCAGTCGCACAAACGCGCAACACATTACAATGACCAAAGATATGTGTGTACAGAATGTCCCAAGAAGTTTAAACGACGCAGGTTTGCCTTTTTATGTATATGACAGAACGGGAGAGCGGTCCAAGGCTTCTATCCTCCATTTGTGGGCGATAACTAAGCAAATATGCTGAAACACGACAGTTCCTCCGCACAAACAAGTTACAACGTGTTCGCCGCGTGGCTTGTTTTCAGAGACTCTGTCAAAGCGTAACGACGCTTTTGTTTCATATTCAGTTAGTGCTTGTACTCATGACCGCGTATTAATTTTGTTCCAAGTTAGTTTCCGTAATCGTTCAAATTAGAGTCCGTATTCATGACCGTTCCGACATACATATATTTGACTAGCAACTTGCAATTGATGAGACTCGTGTTCAATAACAAAAAAGTAGATGACGCATACTCGTCTCCTCAGGCCGGCATAGCGGAGGCGACTGCTGCCCGTAGAGATTTTAGAGAGACCGCACTCTAGCTTTACATCAGACGAAGTGTTGTCATATGCCTAGCTATCATCATCCAGGAACGGAAACAACTATTACTACAGATGTCTACTGGCAGCAATCGCCTACGCTATGCCGGCTGGAGGACACGAATGTCCACTATTGAGGGTGCACACTCCTCTCGTTTTACCTGGCTACTTTCAAACTTCTCCCGAAACGCGACAAGGTCCTACCCCAGGACGGCAGACTGGACAAATAACCATCATCAGTCTGCCTACAAGTATTGGATGTTTTTCATTCTTTCAGATTATTGGATTATCACATAAAGGCGACACACACGGGCGAGAGGCCACACAAGTGCAGTATATGCGGCGCCACGTTCGTGTATCCGGAGCATTATAAGAAACACCTGCGCAGTCACAGTGGACAGAAGCCGTACTCGTGTGCTGTAAGTATAGTATAGTAACTTATACGCTGCCGTGGTCTAGCGGTTAAACGACCGTCGTGACCCGTGTTCGATCCTCGCTAAATTCTGACCAATGTAACTATGTTATATGTTCTTTTGGTCCCTATTAAAGAGTGGTAGGCAGACTGATGATGGTTCTTAAGCCCGTCTGCCGTCCTGGGGTAGTACCACCACTTTCGAATGTAACCTTCGAAAGACCTTTTGGAAGCCAGTTTGGAAGTAGCCGGGTATAACGAGAGGTGGTGCGAATTCGCCTCCTCAAGTATAAATATTACACTACGTTTCCTAAAAACTATTTTATTTTCAGGTATGTCATAAAACATTTTCAACGCGTGACAATCGCAATGTCCACATGTTCACGCATAGCGATAGAAAACCATACGAGTGTGTCGTGTGCGGCGCTAACTTTATGAGGAAACCGCAATTATTCTCACATATGAGGTCTTTTGTAAGTATAATAATTATGGCTAGTGATGTTCCGATACCCACAAGGAGTTGTATCGATACCCACTGAAATAGGAGGGGAATTAGGAGCTTATTTCAGTGGCCGTGGTCCAGCGGTTGAACTTTTTTTTTTAATGTAGCTTGATGTAAAGCTAGAGTGCGGTCCATGAATGGAAACAACTGCTACTACAGAGAAACCTGTGCGGGCAGCAGTCGCCTCCACTATGTCGGCTTGAGGAGACGATCATGTACCATCTAAATTGACGGTGCACACTCCTCCTTAACCTCGTTAAATATTTACGTTAAAAATGTAGCTATATGTTCATTTGTCGCTTATTAAAGAGTGGTAGATGGTCTGTTGGCCTGGTAGTAACACCACTTTCAAGTGTAACACCCAGGGTCAGCTTGGCTATACCTAACAAGAGGAAACCTGTCAACCTGAATTGTCTACTCAAGCCGAGGCAACTCCTGCTTGCTTCTACTGCTCTGGTAGCAGTTGTTTACGCTCAGTACTTCAGCATGAAAATCAGGTGGAGTGTGGTCAGGTCAGGTGCCGTAGCTTATAATGCAAAATATCTTTACAGGGTCACTTGTCTGAACAAATAATGATTAATCAACCAAGATTGACTCCCGACAACAATGAGGTGAGATTTAATGTATAAAAAGTGGGTTGTTGAGATATTGTATGTACTAGTACTACTTAACTCATGCCCTGTTCCAAATGGGGTAGGCAGAAACTACGGAGCGCTACCGACTCCTCTCTCTACATACCACTTTCAGTACTCCCCTCATGCGTGCACGTCGGTTGAGGGTGCTCCTTGTCTAAAGCTTCTCAGCAGTTGACCGATCTGACTGAGAAAGGTTTTCCAAGGGCGGCCTCTTCCGACACTACCATCCACTTTCGCACAATAAATCCCCTTTCATTCATTCTTTCCAAATATTGTATATGCAAGTAAAACGAAGTCTTTTTTAAAAATAGTTGGTATGAAGTTTTAGGCAGGCGGATGATGGTTTTTTTAAAATAGTAATTGCACGTGGGTGTAATGCATTTTTCTTACCAATATACCAATTATTGTAGCAAGATCAAGAAAAAGTCTGAACCCTGCAAGACTCAAGAGCCAGAACATGACTTAGCTTGCAAGACTCGTGTATCGCGCAGTCAAAATGAGACTTGGCGTGTGTATTTAGGTCTCTTGCTGTAGCTCTTCTTTGTCTGGCTTTGGGCACGATTGGGATACCATGACATAGGCGGCTGCTGCCTGCACGTTACATCACAGGCGGAGTGCGATCGCATGCCGAGCTACTATAAAAAAATACTATAGACAATAAACTTTATTATTGTTAATGTTTTTAGGTAATCACGGATCATAGACTGTTGGCGGTAGAGGGTGATGATACGGAACAAGCGGATGAGAGTGAGTTATTATTGTTTTTTTATTGTAGTTTTGTTTTTTATGTGGCATTGTAACAATTTGCCAGTGTCAAAGTAAATATTTTGCATCAAGTGACTTTGTCGCGTTTCGGGAATAGTTTGAAAGTAGCCAGGTATAACGAGAGGAGTGTGCACTGTTAATCTAAGATGGTACATGCTCGTCAGCTTTACATCAGGCGGAGTGTTGTCACATGCCGAGGTACAATAAAAAAGTTAATATTATTGTGCATCACGAGTCATTCATTCATCACCTTAAACAGTCAAGTCTCAGTCAAGTCAAAAATTGCTCCAGTAAAGTGGTAGAATCTTTACTAAAACTTCCTACGGAGTTTTAGAGGGAAAATGGAAACACATGTTCCCTTCTTTTGAATTGTTTGCCCACACTCACGCACGTTCACGATAATCCACCATTATTACACATTAACACTCGAAGAACACACAAGTTTAGGAAAATAATTCAAGACAGATAACCTGACGTCTCAAGATGGCCGCAAAAACTCTTTATTGTAGCTCGGCATGTGACAACACTCCGTCTGATGTTAAGATAGAGTGCGGTCCATGAACGGACACAACTGCTGCTACAGGAGGGTGCCTATTTGCCTAAGAGAAAAGGGCCTACGATTATGTTTTTCCGAGTTCATTCTAGAATTGTCCATTTCATTTAGAAGTTAGGTTAGAGAAAATAATATAAATTATTCTTTTCAGTGACAGAGGACTCCGACACTGCCAAAGTGTTGATTACTAATAAAGGAATCATTTTGCGCGATGGTAATTTGATATTTAATTATTTTAAAATGTTTATGGGAGCGAAGTTGCTTTAGATGCCATCTAGAGTAATATAGATAGGTTTAGCATTGAATCGTCTATCGTTCTAGGTCATCGTTTCTCAACTATTTTTATGTCGCGAAAAACCCAAAAAGTTAAATAAAAAGTCTTGCGACCTCGTCACTATAAATAAACGAATTTTTTGTACCTATTATTTTTGGATTTATTATTTTTTAACAGACTGCGACCCCCTTTAAAAACAAACTCGACCCCCCGCTTGAGAAACGATGATCTAGATATAAGTACTATGTTATATGTACTTTGGTCACTTAAAGCCTACCACGGCAGACTGATGATGGTTATTAGCCCAGTCTGCCGTCCTGAGGTAGTATAACCACTTTCGAATGTAACATCCGTGTTGCGAGAGGAGTGCGCACTGTCAATCTGGATGGTACACACATTCGTCTCCTTTCCTCACACAAACACACACACTCCTCAAGCCGGCAGCGGTATAGCGGAGGCGACCGCTGCAACTAAAAATTTATGAGTAGTAGCAGTTGTCTCCGTTCATGGAGCTAGAGTGCGAGCTTAACATCAGGTGCAGTTTTACAGGTTACAGCCGAGCTACAATTTTTAAAAATCAAATGGAACAATTTACATTTTGCTACTTTGTCAACTTGCTCGATATCTACATTCTTAAATCTTAGGTTTCTTTGAATGTTAATATGTAATTATATTACGTGAACGTTAAAATAAATATTAACATGGGATTTTTTTTAGAAACAGGCAACGCACAGATGTATACAGTAGATTTTGACGCATCAAACAATGCTGAACAACTTTTTACAGCAGAAATACAAGGTAAAGTAAAAATACATAATACAGTATCAACACAACCAAAAATCTGGTTTTTTTTTTTTTTTTAATTGTAGCTTGGTATAGACAACATCCATGGCTTGTATAAGTACGGCAGGACGCACCAGGGACCCCCATAGTGGGTCTGCGTGCGGAAACCAGCCCGGAAAATCAAAATCAAATAGACAACATCCTGCCTGATGTTGAGTTTGTGTGTGGTCCATGAACAGAAACAACTGTTGCTACAGAGAATTATCTTCAGGAAATAGTCACCTCCGCTATGAAATCGAGAATATATCGGATTTTATAGTAACTTGAAATGTGTACAGCGCTCCGATGCGATGAAGAAAGTGGCAAATGTCTGCTTACCCTTTATTGAAGATCTTTAGTGTCATTTTTAAATTGTTTATAATATTTCAGATGCCAATGTGAAATCTGATGCAAATGATACAACAGATCTATCAGGGAACCCTGAGGTAAGAAATAAAAACAAAAATTGTCTACAAATTCTAAAACACGAGGTTCCATAATACCCACAGTGGCCAAGTTGTGAATGTTTTGTGCGATATTGGGTTGAGTAACAACGGAGATATCTACAAGGGACAGTCGCCTCCGCTATGCCGGCTCGCACCGTACAGGTAGACAATGCACACTCGAGTTCAAGCTCTAAGCGGGACTAGTGGCCACTGCATTTCTCGAAATACGATTAGATGTAAAAATGTATTCCTTTGTTCCAGATCGTGGCCAAAGATAGTTCTGGTGGCGTTGTCTTCAGATTAGTACAGATGGAGTTGGAAGGCGGAGGGACTGGGTGGGTTACTGTAGAGGAATAGAGAAGGGAACAATCTCGAACCAGGAACCTCGCATGTCTTTATGAAGATTTTGTCAGATCTTTCGGTTTACTTTATAAATAAATATTTCACTAGTCATATTCTTATGTAGTGTATTAAGTATCAAGTTGGTAATTTAAATCATGTTTAACGATATTTTTTAACATTATAGTTATATAATATGGCTGAAATTAACTCGTTTTATTGATAAATGAAAAATTGAAAAATTTAGGATGTTTTTGTTGTTATACAAAAAAAAAGTAAGTGTAGATGCTGTAATAAAATATTTAAATCAACTAAAAATTGTTTTAATTATTATTGTGGGCCAAGTACGACGTTGTATTTTCGCCGTAACAGCGTGACGCGATTATTGCCTACCAATATGGTTGCTTTGGGTAAATGCGGCGAGCGATCGAAATAACGTCGTCTGATTAGTGGAGTGGTATCGCGTTACGCTTTCACGGCGTAAATGCAACCTCGTGCTTTGCCCTCTGTTTCCTCGTGTATTTTTTTATTTCAGGCATAGATGGAAGTTTGGGCGGGCCCGTGCGCCGCTCATTATATATGTATATATAAACTACATTTTCATGAACGCATACTTCATATTATTTTATATCTGGTAACACTTATGATTGCCGTCAATTATTGTGTCAACAGCAAAGCTGTCAAAGAGATTAAAAATGGCGGCGGATGGTGACGAAGTGGTCACTGATCAAGAAAAAGTTAGAATCGTTTCTGATTTTATTTTACATTCCCCTCCCGGTGAATTTAATGAAGTTTTCAACGATGTGAGAGTGCTATTAAACAACGACAGTCTCCTAAAGGAGGGCGCCAGTGTTGCCTTCTCGCAATACAACAAAGATCAGCTTACGCCCGTTCGTCTAGAGAACTCTGAGGTTCACTCGTTGATAACTGACCATAACGATCTCGGTGGCGGACGTTTCTTCGATCCGAGGACTAAACGTTCCTTTAAGTATGATCATCTGCGCAAAGAAGCGTCCGAATTCGAGCCATATGAGGGTGATCGCGCCTCAGAGCCGTGGCGAGCTGCTCTGGACGAGGAACTCACGGCATACGTGTCGGCGCATTACAGACATGGTGCCGCTCTGGTCGTGGGACGAGCGCAGCCTGGAGGCGGCGTGGCCCTCGTGGCTTGTATAGAAGATCATCAATTCCAACCCAAAAACTTCTGGAACGGTCGTTGGCGCTCAGTATGGTCATTGTCGATCGGCGGTCCGGGCGCGGGCGAACTACGCGGAGTGTTGAGGGTGCAGGTGCATTACTATGAGGACGGCAATGTGCAATTGGTGAGCAGTAAAGAAGTACGCGATTCGTTGGCGGCCACAGGAGACCCAGCGACCGCGGCGAAAGAGGCCGTAAGATTGATCGCGGACGCTGAGAACGCATATCAGACCGCCATCTCTGACAATTACCAGACTATGAGTGATACCACGTTCAAAGCTCTGAGAAGACAGCTGCCCGTGACCCGTACCAAGATAGACTGGACCCGTATAGTATCATACACTATTGGTAAGG
This sequence comes from Tinea pellionella, assembly GCA_948150575.1. NCBI lineage: Eukaryota > Metazoa > Arthropoda > Insecta > Lepidoptera > Tineidae > Tinea > Tinea pellionella. Next base: position 7,920,807 of record OX411261.1, on the reverse strand, counting down.
AGTTGAAGAGTCAATGATGACCCGCCGCTGCGTCAGTCGCAGCAATCACCCCATTGATAGTGGAGTCCCCCTTAGAGGTAATCGGGCACTTCTCCAGGTGCATATATGTATATCTATAATATAGAGATGCTATGATAACTGTTGAATTGTATTACATTTTGTTATCCTCACTGTTAATGGCAGAGTGTTGATGACCACTGTGGTGGCCGTGGTGTAACATTATTTAAATGTTGAGTGTCCAGTCTGAGGTGTGTGTTATTAAGGACTTGTGTACAATGACATCAGAGTTGCTTCTTTAATACACAAAATTATAAATTGTTATTATTCGCATAAACATAATAATTTTGTGTAGATTTATTTTTATAGAAAGAAATTGTTAGTGTAAAATTATGTACATTTTTGCCTTATGATTGCATTTTTATGATATCAGTATTATGATTGGAGATAATGGGCCGGAAACCTCACCACTTCTATAGGTCTTTTGTCTATTTATATTTTTGTCATTGCGAATACATTTCTGCATCTTGAGGTAGGCTTATTTACATTACGGCCACAGTTAGCGACTCCATGGTGCATTTAATTATATTTAAAAATGTCCATTCTCTTATTTAGCTTTAAAAACAGCAGCCCGTGCACTGCACAAAATAATACATAAACAAGTTTAAAATTATACAGATGATTTCATATAATATCAAACTTTGAAGATATTAAATAACTATTTTAAAGGAATATTGTGTGCCTTAATTCCTGCAATTAAAAAAATGACAAAAATAATGTGATCTGTGAAAGATTACTAATTCATATAAAATTATCTGTGTAATTACGAAAATAAATATATTTTTTTAATTTCTATTGTTTTAATACGGCAACTGATTAAATGTTTATAACATAAGACCTTTCTAAAACAAATCTTTTTTATGGAACAAAAAGCGCGTCAATCAAGAAGGTCGAGGATTTTTCCTGTCTACCATGTAGACATGTTTTCGTATAGTTTCAATATTGTTGCTCAATAAATTAAATATTACGAATTAATCCAGTTTAAATCCACCTAAAACATTTGTAGTGCGCTGTTGGTCTACTTGTAATTTTTTTTTTATATTAATGATGCCAATAAGGTTTTTTTTTTGTAATTATAATTATTTTAATAAAAACGTACGATCCGAGTCTGTATGAGGATTATAATTCATTTAAATAAAATTTATTAAAATGTTTTTTGTTGTTTTATTTAGAGCATAGGTAGTTTTGCCGCAGTTTCGCCCTTATTGCGTGTTTTACAACGTTCAGTTTTGATTGTAACGAATATGACGTCATTGACCGGGAGTGGCTTGTGATTCATGATTCATGTGAACTTAAACAGCAGCTGATAATATGACATTATGTTGATAATAATTTAAACCGCATTCCTATTTCAATTTGTTAATTAATTGTGTTGATTCTAGTTATCGCCACTGTAATTGAAATAAAGAGTAGTGGACGTAAGTTTTCAATCGTATATTCTCTCTCGAAAACTAGTTTTTATAAATATAAATGAAAGGGTTCTGTATACATACATAGTGTTCTGCCATCGAAATTAGTCTGGGGACTGTATCTCCAATGGCAGACAATAGGCAGAATCTAGATCAAGACAAAAATAATTATTAGATTACTACCTACTATTACAGTAGTGCTATGCGGTGTTCACGCTGTGTACACTAAAAATATCTGGGAATTAGAATTCATAAGTGGGACATTTTATATTAAGAATCACTTCAGACTATTATGCAATCCGAGTCGCCTTGTACATTTAGCACTTCGCAGTTTTGGTTTATTTTCTTTGGAATACAGATAAATGAAAGAATCTGGAGTTCTATGACTACAATAAACAAGTACATCAATGTAAATGAAAAATAACACAATAGTTTTTAAGCAGAAAAATTTATTTCACAGCCTTAAAATTAATATAATTCTTAAATTTAAATATTCTTAAAATTAGAAATAATTTACTGATTTAAAATGAAATAACCTGTCTACAAAGGCACTGCAAATAGTGCATCCAGAAGGCTAGTAAGTGGTTATTATATGTGCGTTTAGGCAACTTGTATTTTTATTTTTGACATAACAGAATGCCGGAGCTGTTTTTCTATTTATTTAATTCGGACGCACGGCTTGATTTCGAAATCAACTTCAGGAATTACTTTCCAACGGAAAATATATAATCTTATACAAGCAGAAATGCGTCCATTCAGGATATGAAAACCAAATTAGGAAATCGTTCGATGCGTGTGTGGCCAGCCTAAGAAAATGATTCAAGAAGGCAACATGCTATCTCACGTAGCTAGCCAGAACGCTCCAGATTCTAGCCCCCTTGCGCCAACCAAGTATTCTGATGTCTTTGATTTGACCGATAAGGTGGATGCCAATATTGACCATAGCCACGATAATTTTCTCTGTAGCTTTGAACTGTTGGTACTACTATATCTTTAACAATATTATCTGGTGGTAACGCGAACGACGGAACAGGCCCTTCTATTCCCGTTGGAACATCTAAGTCTGTTTCGCTGTTTATCACATGAAAGTCTGAAAACTGACCCTGCATTTCTGCTGGTTTATTTTCAGTTTCAACTTGTTTAACATTTTCTGGATTGTTTGTATTGGAATCATTTGTTTCTTTAATCGTTTCAATATGAATACTTCTTGTTTCTTTATTATGTATAGTTTTTGATGGTTTATCAATATTATTTATATCTTCTTTAGGTATATCGTTTATAGAATCAGTTAGTGTTTCTAATGGCGAATTATCTTCATTAGAGATTTTTATTTTGTAAATATCTTTGTCGAAATCAGTCATATTTTCTATGGTTACGTGTATAGGATCATTATTTACTTTTTCTTTACTTGTACTTTCATATTCAAAAACTAAATTTGATTCGTTTAAATCATTTTCATCTTGTTCATCTACAGTGATATTTAAACCAGTATTTTCCTGATTAATTTCAGCAATTTCTAAGTTACTAATATAATCATAAAGTGGATCTTCGAGTGGTATTCCTTCAGGTAAGTCTTGAAAGGCGAAATCTTCTGTAATGATGATCTCTCCGTCATCAAGCGATCTGGCGTTTATGAAGACATTGTCTGGACCAATATCTTGTTGTATTTTATGTGACAAACGAGCTGGACAATCTTCCGGTATTGTGTATATCTGTCAAATAATATTGTAATTTATTTTTAGAGTACCTACTTATAAGAAATAAATAAATACGATGCAAAATGAATAGAGAGGTGTTAATAAATAATTTCATGCTTCAGTTAGGATGCTATTAAAGGAGAATGCCCATTCGCCTATGAGAAATGGGCCCACAATTTTTTTCTCAAGTTTGTCGATGATTTTTACCTACTTTTGTAGAAAAATAAAAGTACCCGAGTTATTGAGTAATTAGATGTTTTCTGATGTGATATTTGAGGTTGTTATGAACCTGTTGAAATGCTTTAATAATTGAATTAAACATTGTCTATTGATTGGTAAATGATGTGTTGATATAATTAAAATGAATTAATACAAAAATAAGATATTATTTTAGAATATTGTTTTGTTACCAAACTATTAGGTATCAAGTGGGCCCGAAAATGGGCATTCTCCTTTGTAAATATCTATTTTAAATTCTAAAATCTATTTTGTATTCGTAAAAGACGTGGCTGTATGGGCCTTGAAGCCTTTGCCTTGCCAGAGTGGAAGAAAAGTAAAAAATACCTGAGTGTAATTAATGTAAGGCGCATAATAATCCATGACAGTGACGTAGGCAGGCCTCGTGCGTGATTTGGGACCAACACTATGTATAGGGAAGCAATAATGACCAGCTCTTGCGACCTCTAGATTCGAACCCAGATACAATGTTATCCTATTGTGAAAAGTACTTGTTTCTATTCGACGAATTACTGAAATCATTAAAAATTAATATTAGGTGAAAAGCCTAAGTACATATCGAAGATACATTGGTACCACGTTAACTTGGTTAATTTATAAGAATGTGCCTCGTTAATCAGAACGTTCTGGTCTCCCAAGCCGGCATAGCGAAGGCAATTTCTATCTGCAGATATTTTTATACTTATTTTTTTTATTGTATTTTGGCATATGACAACACTTCGCCTGACGCGGAAACTACAAAGTAATTACTGCAGACAGCAGTAACCTTCGCTATGCCGACTTAAAGAGACGAATGTGCACAATCCAGATTGACAGTGCACACTCCTCTCGTTATACCTGGCTACTATTAAACTGTTACCGAATCGTGACAAGGTTACTTCAAGGGTTACATTTAAAAGTGGTGGTACTACCATTAGTGCTTACCACTGTTGTATTTTATTTACAATTTTTTTTATTATAATTTTAATAGAGGGTAACATACAAGGATTTGTTGGTGTCAACAGTGAATAAAGTAATGTGGCATCCGCTGAAAATCCACCTGGTAATCTCACATCAAGTAACGCCATTTCAGGAAAGTCTCTCGTCCATAACACGCACACCTGAAATATATTTTGAAAGTAATATACAGCTAACGTACAGCATCTTGAGACATTAAGTTATCTATCTTGAATTATTTCCCTAAACTTGTGTGTTCTTCGAGTGTTAATGTGTAATAATGGTGGATTATTAACCATTAAGTGTTCGTGACCCTGTGTTTCCATTTTCCCTCCAAAACTCCGTAGGAAGTTTCAGTAAAGATTCTACCACTTTACTGGAGCAATTTTTGACTTGATTGAGACTCGACCTGACTGTTTAGTGTGATGAATGAATGACTCGTGATGCACAATATTATTAACTTGATGCAAAAATATTTATTTTGACAATGGCAAATTGTTATAATGCCATATATAAAAAAAATATATGCGTCTTGACAGTTCTATTCTTAGTTGGCTTGCATAGTATAGATAATTAATATACCTCAATAACAGCAGCGCAATAACAACCAGTATTATTATTAACACAGTTAAAAACACCATCCGTATGTGTTTGTATTTGTACAGTTAAGGAGCCTTCCGTCGAACGAGCTTCGTTTGACAATGTATTGTATGATCTTGTAGCTTGAACTAACGCGCAGCCTTTACCTGCAAAATAAATAGGGTATAAAAAAAAAGAACACCTCAACCGACGTGCATGCATGAGGGGAGTAATGGATGTGGTCAAGGCGAAAGTGGTATATGTAGAAACGTCTTTCCCCCTTCCTATAACATGGGATCCTTCAAGCGCAGTGTGAAGAGGCATCTCATTAAGCCGGCATAGCGGACGCGACTGCTGTCTGCAGATCCCCTTCTCTGACAGCAGTCACCTCCGTTCATGGATCGCACTCTAGCTTAACATCAGGCGGAGTGCGGTCATATGACGTGCTAAAAAAAAAAAAAAAAAACAGGAGTCGTTGGCGCTCCGTAGTTTCTGCCTGATTTTTTTTACATTTATTGGAAATCTACCTACTGTAGTCTGTAGTGTGTGTAGTTTCCTTGTTTATACTAATCTAGTGCTTGTATCAGTCACTGAGCGACCAAAGTGCATATAACAAAGTTACATTGGTACCGGTCAGAATTTAGCGAGGTTAGAACACGGGTCTCATCAAGCCGTTCTATGAACTCACCTTGAACTTTGACCTTCAAATATCCACCAGGTTTAATGTTAAAGGCATGCGGCACAGAAGAAGATGATACAACAGAGTGTTGTTCCGTAAAAGGGTAGGCAGTATAAATGGACACGTTCAGCTTCTTAGCTGGTGTTTGTTCTGATGACCAGGAAAGTAAACCTTCTAATGCAATTAGAGTATCCTGAAGAAGAGAAAAATTGAATAAAAAGTTGTTCGCTGTGTTGGTTTTTTTTTAAATAGCTCGGCATATGTTGAGAGAGATGAATATGTCGCTAGGGGTGTGCAGTGTCACTCTAGATGGTGCATACTCGTCTCCTCAAGCCGGCATAGCGGAGGCGACTACTGCCCCTAGAGATTTCTCTGTAGTAGCAGTTGTTTCCGTTCATGGACCGCACTCTAGCATTACATCAGATGGATGGTGCCTCTCCGGGTGCCTGGATATCCAATGGAAGAAAGGATCGATTTATGCTTAAATCCGGCACTGGTATCCGGTAAAAAGCCGATAAACGACAGACGAACCACTGGTTTATGGCCGTTGTATTACACACCTGTGTAGACAAAAATCCCCCTGTCATAGTACGATGTGTCGATAGCCATCTTATAGCTGAGAACGCGTCACTCTGACATATATCGATCATAGTGATGGGACACAATGATAGAGCCATTAGCGCGTATCCTGTGGCTTCTATCGATGTTGATAGGCTGCCTGTAAGAACAATTTTAGATTAAGCAAAACGTTAAAAGTTTCCACTAGTAAAAATTCATAATTTTATTAATAACTAGCTGTTGCTTGCTGTCGTATGTATTTATATATTTAATTCCCTATTTCACCTCACTCAGTTTTTTTTAAATTGTAGTTCGGCACATGACAACACTCCGTCTGATGTAAAGCCTGAATGCGGTTCATGAATGGAAACAATTGCTACTACAGATAAAATTTCTACAGGCAGCGGTAGCCTCCGCTATGCCGGCTTGAGGAGACATATGTGGACTCTTACGGGTGTTACATTCGAAAGTGGTGGTATTGCCCCAGAACGGCAAACTGGGTAAATAACCATCATCAGTCTGCCTACCAGTTTTTTTTTGAGACGAAATGTTTATACACATCTGCCAGGACGCAATCTCTTTCCTTATCAAAATTTGTTCAGCTATAATGAGAGAAGTGTTCACTGTCAATCTAGATGGTGCATATTCGTCTCCTTAGATCGCCATAGCGGAGGCGACTGCTGTCCGTAGAGATTTATCTGTAGTGACATTTGTTTCCGTTCATGGACCGCACTCTAGCTTTACATCAGGCGGAGTGTTGTCACATGCCGAGCTGCAATTTAAAAAAAGGGCAATGCCCATTCGCCTAAGAAAAATGGGCCCATTTTTTTTCTCGAGTTTTTCGATGCTTTTGAGTTAATTTTGTAGAAAAATAAATCTACTTCCTTATTAGCAATTAGTTTTCATTTTTTCACCCGGGTAATTAGAAGTTTTCTAATGCAATATTTGAGGTTATTATTATTTTAAATGCTTTAAAATTATTAAATGATATCTGTTTTTTTATGTAATTAAACATTGTCTATTGATTGGTCTACAATGTGTTGATATAATTGAAATGAATTAATAAAAAAATAAGGTATTATTTTGGATGTTTTTTTTAAAACTATTAGCAATATAGTGGGCCCAAAAATGGGCATTCTCCTTTGATAAAATGTATTTTTACTGACCTGTATCCCACCAAACAAAATTGCCGTTTCTTTTGGCCATTTTCAAAAGTCCAACTAACTGTTTTACTTCCTCATCTTTGTCTAGAATCGGGTCTTTTTCTCTTAAATATCTAAAAAGTACATCAAACATTTATATTTAGACCACTCCCCGCTCCCTCGAGTGCGGAGACAACAGCTGTTACCACAGATAAATATACCATAGACACTGAGCTAAAGTACACATTTTTCTAGCCAGGAATCGAACCTGTTGACTGTATTATTGCACCATCCGATAGTTTGTCTAATGAGGATTAAATTCTGAGAAGTAATGTCATACGGCAAACTAAAGGAAAGTGTTGATTTTTAACAAAAAGTGTTTTTTACTAAACTAAAAGGAGAATGGCCATTCGCCTAAGAGAAATGGGCCCAGGATTTTTTCCTCGGGTTTGTCGGTAATTTTTAATTTTCTAAAAAATAAATCCACAATCTTTATTACCAATCAGTTTTAATTGTTTCACCCGGGTTATTGAGTAATTAGACTTTTCCTGATGCAATATTTGAGGTTATTATTATATTAAATGCTTTAATAATTGATGATATCTGTTTTTTATGTAATTAAAAAAGAAATAAATTAATAAATAAAAAAATTAGATATTATATAAGAATATTGTTTTGTATTTTCTACATCTTTGTTAACTGCAATAAAGAATTTGTTATTATTATTTTGTTATCAAACTATTAGGTATCGAGTGGGCCCAAAAATTATCCTAATATATTATTATAATTACATACATACCCAGCTTCGTTAACTTTATAAATATTTCTTTCATAATGATGTATAGCTAATATACAATGTGTGACAAGCGCCTGCGCATAAACTCTAGACTGCGATGTTGTTGGCAATGCTCTGAGGCAATCTAACGAGTTATGTAACGTTCTTGAAGTTAATGTGACATCTCCTTTTATTAACGATAATATTACATACGCTGTTAATGCAATGGCCGCCACTTCACTATCGTCGCCTAATGCACCCTGAAAACACACAATTATTTATTTCATTGTGGCTCGGCAAATGAACACACTCCGCCTGGTGTAAAGCTAGAGTGCGGTCCATGAATGGAAACAACTGCTACTATAGATAAACTTCTATAGGCAGCAGTCGCCTCCGCTATGCCGCCTTGGGGAGACGAATGTGCATCATCCAGATAGACAGTGTATGCACTGTTAAGGACGACTACTTCATACATTTCAGCTGAGACAAATATATATAGACGTAAGATTCATTTCAAATAGAACAGATTCATTATTGTATTAGGTACCGTGAGTTGTCCGTTTGATTAAATATATTTTTAAAGTCTTCAGCTGGCTACTTTCAAACTGTTTCCGAAATGCGACACCTTCACGGGTGTTACGTTCGAAAGTGGCTTCTACCCTAGGACGGTAGAAAATGTGTTAAAGGACCATTTTTTGGCCCACTTGATATCTTTTTTTTTTATTGTAGCTCGGCATGTGACAACACTCCGCCTGATGTAAAGCTAGAGTGCGGTCCATGAATGGGAACAACTGCTACTACAGAGAAACCTGTGCGGGTAGCAGTCGCCTCCACTATGCCGGCTTGAGGAGACGAGCATGTACCATCTAGATTAACAGTGCACACTCCTCTCGTTCTATCTGGCTACTTTCAAACTATTCCCGAAACGCGACAAGGTCACTTCACGGGTGTTACATTCGAAAGTGGTGGTACTGCCCCAGGACGGCAGACTGGACAAATGACCATCATCAGTCTGCCTACCACTCTTTAATAGTGCCTATAGGCACTGAGCGAATTTTACGCGCGCATATTGCTTGCCCGTTTTTTTTTTGGTCGTACTTATTCATACTGAGACAATCCTAAATAATGTAGGGTGTCCGGCTATTAGGTTCGGCAACCTGGCAACCCTATACGTACTGTATGTACTCTTTTTGAACAAAAAATAGTTGGTCACCTTATATAAAATGAACTAAAAATCATCGACAAACTCGAAAAAATTGTGGGCCCATTTCTCTTAGCTGAATGGGCATTCATCTTTTATCGTAATTTGATTAAAATAAATCTTACTTTTAATTCCCTGTGGAAAACTTGTCCCTCATTCCTGAAACATCCATTCTCCATTTGTTGTTTTATCAACCACGTTTCAGCTTTCATTATTGCAACAGGTAAAGGTGAATCAGATATTTTCGCATGCGCATGACGCAGATATCTTAATGAGAATGCTGTGAGCCACGTCGAGGCAGCCACAGTGGTGCCGCCAAATGCTGAAAAACCTCCTGAAGGATGCACAAATTGCAACTGTCTTGAAAATCCTGAAATTTGTATTATTTTGTTAATTTTTATTATATCTTTTTTCTGAATTTATAATTCAGTTTTTTTTTTGTTATTATTAACACAGGCTATAATTGACGAGTTTCTTATGGCTGTCTTCTCGTCATATGCCTTTCCGAAGCCAAAAATAGATTCTGACGATGAACAAGTGCATGCCAAGTCCGTGCCTACGTTAATAAAGGATTTTCATTTCAATACATAATTATATGTTTTTAATTGCAAATGTCTTGAATGCATCTAAAGTCTGACGACCACTAGATGCGTGTTCCGAATCGAACCGCTTCTGCGTCAGAAATTCGCTTGACGTTCGATGACCGAATCGCCTAGGCTCGGCTCTTTCCTAATAGCCGCAGTTTCATAATAAATACATATGTAAATGTAAAAATGACGAGAGGAGTATGCACTGTCAATCTAGACATTACATGCTCGTCTCCTAAAGGCATAGTGGAGGCGACTACTGCCCGTAGAGATTTCTCTGTAGTAGCAGTTGTTTCCACTCACGGATTGCACTCTAGCTTTACATCAGGCGAAGTATTGACACATGCCGAGCTACAATAAAAAAAACTAAAAAAATGAAGACTTCCTGTTATAAATACTGATATTAATTATTATGTACCTGAAGCTATATTATTTTGAGCTATAGCGGCTGCTGTCGAGTGTACATCAACTTGTTTTAGTGCCAGCAAGTTAGTGGCAATACGAGCCATGTTCTGTTCACCACATCCGCGTGGCAGATCGGTAAGAGAATCTGCATTCTGTACAATTAATAAACTATATTCATTATATTATATGAATTCATTTTTATTATGAATATATGGTTTGAAAGATGATGTAGTGACGAGGATTGAGAAAGGAATGCTTCGATGGTTCGGGCACTTGGAAAGGATTAATGAAAGGAGATTGACGGAGGGATATATAAATCTGATGTGAATGGATGTGTTAAACAAGGCAGACCCAGAAGGGTGTAATATAACTAATATAGAATGTTTAAAATATTTCATAAGCATTTTATTTATTCTGTGTCGTAGCTATTTATTATTGTGATTTGCGATAATAATTAGTGCTAAAAAAGTTATCAAATTACTTAATTTCAACATAAATCTGCTATGCTTCGAACAATGTTGTAAAACAAAATGTATGGACGCTCAGGTGTTGGCTTTCACCTTAACAAATATTGGTACTATAATGTTATGTAGTTACTTTTAGACCAATAAATGTAAAAAAAAGATCTCAGAAAGTCTACTTCGTGGACTGGCTTAATAGCAAGCACAGTGGAGGTCCATGAGCGCCGACGACCGGAGAACCGCAGCACACGGTGGCCCCAGTCGCCGTCACTATGCCGGCGCAACGTGTTTTTTCACGCTCCGCTTGAATGTGGAACTCACCGCGATCAAAGGACCGACAATATCACCGACTGCCCACACCTTCCACGCCTCAGTGTCCGTAATTATACCACTGATATTAGACCAACGCCATAATGCTTCGGATGAACTTTCCCTATCACCTGTATTTAAAAAAAAACTATAAAAATTCTGCTGTTTGATTCCCAAAAGATAAATTTCTTATAGACCTTGTCGCGTTACGGGAATAGTTTAAAAGTAGTAAGGTATAACGAGGAGAGTGCACACTGTCAATCTAGATGGTAAATGCTCGTCTCCTCAGGCCGGCATAGTGGAGGCGACTGCTGCCAGCAAAGGTTTCTCTGTTGTTTCAGCAGTTATATTTTCAGTTTCATTGTAGCAGTTGTTTCCGTTCATGGACCGCACTCTAGCTTTACATCAGGGGGAGTGTTGTCACATGCCCGAGCTACAATAATAAAAAAAAAATAGCTAGAGTGCAATCCGTGATACCACATAAGACATGTTCGCAGACACAAGCCGTGTCCGCTATGCGTGACCTAGTCGCGTTTCAGAATCAATATAGAAATAGCTAGATATAACGAGTGGAGGTGCATATTCGTCTTCTGGAGCCGGCATAGCGGAGGCGACTGCTGCTTCCAGAAATGTATCTGTAGTAGCAGCGGCTGCCGTTCATGGACCGCACTCTAGCTTAACATCAGGAGTGTTGTCATGTTTTTTTTTTAATTGTAGCTCGGCATGTGACAACACTCCGCCTGTCGTAAAGCTAGAGTGCGGTCCATGAACGGAAACAACTGCTACTACAGAGAAATCTCTACTGACAGCAGTCGCTTCCGCCGGCTTGAGAAGACAGGCATATGGTACATCGATTGTAGTACACACTCTTCTCGTACTAACTGGCTACCTTCAAACTGTTCCCGAAACGCGACAAGATCACTTTACGAACATTCGAAAGCGGTGGTACTACCCCAGAACGGCAGACTGGACAAATAAACATCATCAGTCTGCCTACCACTCTTTAAAATGTCGATGTCGCACCACTGGAACAGAGGTCTCATCGGTCCTCTAACCGCTGGACCATGCACTAACATCTTACCATCGCCACAAAGTAATCCTGAACGGTGCTCCTCAACAGGCATTCCTTCTGCTACTATCTTGATGGGTAAAATTATTTCATCACTGAAAATAAAATTATTACAAGTTATTGCCTAAAGGGACGGTAGACAGATTGATGATGGTGATTAACCCAGTCTGCCGTTCTGGGGAAGTTTTTATTTATTTTGACACGACATGTGACCTCGACTGGCCTGATGGTAAGCGCAGCGGAGGTCCATGAGCACCGACGACTGGAGAACCGCTAACACGGTGGCTCCAGTCGCCACTACTATGCCGGCGTGAGAAGGTGCTTTTTCACACTCCGCTTGAAGGATCCGCGGTGAAAGGACTGGGAGAACACATGGGAGGGCAAAGCATTCCACTTGTCAATTGTCCGACACAAAAAGGACGTACCACCATTTTCCAAAGGTGACCTTGTCTAAATCCGGGATAATTTTGAAAGTAGGCAGGTATAACGAGAAGATTGTACACTCAAGTTTTAAGGTGTTTATTTTTTATTTTATTGTAGCTCGGCATGTGACAACACTCCGCCTGATGTAAAGCTAGAGTGTGGTCCATGAATGGAAACAACTGCTACTACAGAGAAATCTCTACGGGCTGCAGTCACCTCCACAATGCCGGCTTGAAGAGACGAGCAGGCACCATCCAGATTGACAGTGCACACTCCTCTCGTTCTATCTGGCTACTTTCAAACTATTCTCGAAACGCGACAAGGTCACTTCACGGGTGTTACATTCGAAAGTGGTGGTGCAGGACGGCAGACTGGACAAATTACCATCATCAGTCTGCCTACCACTCTTTAATAGTGCCTATAGGCACTGAGCGACCAAAGTACATATAACAAAGTTACATTGGTACCGGTCAGAATTTAGCGAGGTTCGAACACGGGACTCATCGATCGTGAGTTCACGTGTCTTACTGCTAAACCACGGCCGCTCTATACATTTATACATTCGGTTTCTCAAAGCCGGCATAGTGGAGGGAAATGTTTTTGCTCACGGATCGTATTCACGTTTCCTAGAATTGCTTTTGTTAAAAAGAAAAAGCCAACCTGACAATGCGTTCAATGAGAAATGTCTACAAGCAGTAGTCGCCACCACTATGCCGGCCTAAGAGGAGTGAGCACCATCCAGGTTGACAGAAGAGAGCGATTGAACCTCACCTATTATTCTTATTATTTCCAGTATAATTCTGACAAACGCCAATATCGTCAGTGATCGTAGCTCGTACACTGAGGTGGGTGATACCACGTGATATTGCCACCAACTCCACGTGCTGGGATTCCGAAGATCTTTGTTTAACACATGTAGTTATTATTTTTGTTGAAACTCTTATTTGGGAGCCCGATGTCACTTCTATTTTTACCTGGAAATTGAAAAGGTATTTTATTAGGTATATAGGGTATTTATAAAGGTATATTATTAACCATGTTCGTGAACGTGCGTGAGTGTGGGCAAACAATTCAAAAGAAGAGAACCTCTGTTTCCATTTTCCCTACAAAACTCCGTGGGAAGTTTCAGTAAAGATTCTACCACTTTACTTATACTGGAATAATTTTTGACTTGACTGTTTGGTGTGATGAATGAATGACTCGTGATGCACAATATTATTAACTTGATGCAAAATATTTACTTTGACATTGGCAAATTGTTATAACGCCATATAAAACAAAGAAACGTCAAAGTCAAAGTGACATTTCAGGGGCAGTCAACATTTTCCTAGACAGACAGCGAAATTAGTTAAATTTGACTAAGAAAAATTCAATAATTAAAATGTTTAGACCTTCTGCTGTTGTTTCCGGTCATGGACTGCACTCTAGCTTTACATCAGGTGGAGTGTTGACATTTGCCGAGGCCATAAAAAAAAAAAACTTACTGGCAATGATTCATATAGGTAATTAAAGATTCTATATATTAACAGACTCGTGTCACCACGTGTTAGAGTCATAGGGACGTTTACATGGAGAAAGAATTCACGGAACACCTGAAAAATATAAATGGTATATAAACTTAGTTCCAAACAACAGCGTCAAACCGAAATCGGGTGTTGGGCCAAGGATTAGGGATTATATTTAAAAACAAGCCAAGTAAAAGTTTAAAATTATAATATAATATACAGGGTGTCCCGTAAGTAGTGGTGTCAACGGTATTTTACAGATAGAGGGGTTCAATATCTAGAATATAATTTGGTGATTTTTTTTTATACCTTCTGGTTTAAAAGTTATGACATTTTTAAAGAATTATCATTTTTCCCCCGTTTTATCACAAAATAATGTTATAAAAATTTGTTTACAATTATTTTCACTGATATTTTTATTTAAGTGGGTTGAGAAAACACAGGGCTTTCTTTTTTTGTAAAATACCGTTGACACCACTACTTACGGGACACCCTGTATATAAGTTTAAAATACTATACTTTTTTTAATGCCTAAAATTTAAAAAAAAATTAATTTTTAATTAAAATGAATTTCTCATAGCCTATTATTTCTTGGCCCATATGTATGAAGTGTATTTGTTAACATAGGATATTAAGAAGACTGAAAGAGGATGATAAATAAATGCCCATTCGCCTAAGAGAAAAGGGCCCACAATTTTTTTCTATGCCCACACTTTGTCGATGATTTTTAGTTTATTTTGTAAAAAAATTAATCTACATTCCTTATCGCCGATCAGTTTTAATTTTTTTTTTCACCCATGTTATTGAGTAATTAAGACTTTTTTTAATGCAATATTTGAGGTTATTATTATACAAATGCTTTAATAATTGATAATATATGTTTTTTATGTAATTAAACATTGTCTATTGATTGGTAAACGATGTGTTGATATGATAATTAAAATAAATTAATGTATAATTTTAGAATATTGTTTTGTTAAAAACATATGAAGTGGGCCCAGAAATGGGCATTCTCCTTTAACAAGCTTATGCAAAATTAAAACGCTTTTAAACATTGCAATTTTTTTCTTAAAAATAGGTAAAAAAAATACATACATAACACCTTTGGGTTCTAGCCAAAGACTCGATCTTTATAGATTTGAAGATACGGAACATATTTTTTTACAAACTAAAAATTTGAAACCTGTTTTTGCTAATGTTCCGAATATATGCTCTACATTTTGATTTACCTGAATAATGGTAGGTTGTAACAATGCCAGACCATTGTTAGCAACGCACAGTCCTGCGGTCGAATAACGTGTTACACTATCCGGGGTCAGTGATGTAACTATTGCTGTTAAATTATTGCTCACTGGCACTAAACGCCATAACCACGACTGAAAATTAAAAAAAAAACATTTACAGACAGAACGAATCTAAGTGATCGTTTTAATTGATGGATTAGTCTGGCAGGGTAACAACTAATGTAAAGGGTCCATTCACAATCTAGCATGGCAGTCAGCTGTGTTCGTCCTTGATGGACTGCAATGCTGGATTGTGAATGGACCACTTAAGGCATCCTAATCATTCCATATTCTTTGATATTAATGTATTCTGTCACTTGTATCTTGATTGTCACTCAATATTTTTTCTTAATGTAGCTCGGCATATGACAACACTCCGCCTGATGTAAAGCTAGAGTGCGGTCCACGAATGGAAACAACTGCTACTATAGAGAAATCTGTGCGGGCAACAGTCGCCTCCACTATGCCAGCAGAGTACCATCTAGATTGACAGTGCACACTCCTCTCGTTATACCTGGCTACTTTCAAATTATTCCCGAAACGCGACAAGGTCACTTTACGGGTGTTACATTCGAAAGTGGTGGTACTACCCCAGGACGGCAGACTGGGCAAATAACGAACATTAGTCTGCCTACCACTTTTTGACGGCTGACCGGACAAGATGAATTTTTCGATTAAAAACCGAAAGCATGCGAAATGCTGGGGATGTGGCCGTGCCGTTTGTTTGTATTCCATTGGCCTTTGTTAATTGAAACTTCGGCACATACCTCATCAAATTCCATTCTAGGAGGAGTGGTAAGCGGTTCAGGTTGCAAGAATTTTCCAGAACATTTTGTTGTGTGAACAGCATCTCTTGAAGTTCTAACACCGGCTGATGATAGATGACGAATTATTGACGGTGACTGGTCGCTGTTCTCTGGAATGTATACACAATATTGATAGCATAGTGGGAACGGGGTCTCTTTGAATTGGTCTAGCGGTAAGACGCGTGAACTCACGGTCGACGAGACCCGTGTTCGAACCTCGCTAATTCTGACCGGTACCAATGTAACTTTGTTATATGTACTTTGGTCCCTCATTAAAGCGTGGTAGGCAGACTGATGATGACTATTAGCCCAGTCTGCCGTTCTGGGGTAGTACCACTACTATCAAATGGAACACCCGTGCAGTGACCTTGTCGCGTTGCGGGAGCAGTTTGAAAGTAGCTAGGTATAGCGAGAGGAGTATGCACTGTCAATCTAAATGGTTATACTCGTCTCCTCAGGCCGGCATAGCAGAGGTGACTGCCCCTAGAGATTTCTCTATAGTAGCAGTTGTTTCCGTTCATGGACCGCACTCTACCTTTACATATAGGCGGAGTGTTGGCATATGCCGAGCTACAATAATAAAAAAAAATATGATTGTATCACTGCTAACATCAGGCAGGGTGTGGTCAAACGCTTGCCTATTAATAATTAAAAAAAATACTTTTTAGTAACTTACCGATATTACACAAAACATCAAAAGTAGTAATATTTCTATAATCAGCTATATTCTTTTTTAATTTTTCCAAAAGTATTTGTTTGATATTCTGAGGTGATTTCACAGCGACATCTAGTGAGGAGATAGCGCATAGTGACGGAACTGAAGTTGTTACTATTAAACTTGCTATAGATTTTGGTGGTACCTGACGAGTCATCCATGTTATTTCTGCCTGAAAATAAATGCTACATTTTTTTTTATTCTAGCTCGGCATGTGACAACACTCCGCCTGATTTAAAGCTAGAGTGCGGTCCATGAATGGAAACAAAGCTATAGACGTTGCCGTGTAACTTATTTGTTAAGCAAGGTAAGTAACAAAACAACAACATGCAGTTTTCCTATGTAAGAATCCACTGTAAGAACGGTTGCTGCTAATGTTGCAAGAAAATACAAAGACCGCATGTTTAACCACCCCAACAAACTTGCTTCCGAGCTCCTCACAAAGACAAAACCTAGACGAAGATTAAAAAGGAAAATGCCTAAAGCTCAAAACTGGAGAATGGTAATAAGGAACTCCTCCGCTCGGGGGCTCGAACTCCCATGAGAAATAAACAGTGGGTGCCGAGCATCCCTGAGAATAGACATCAAGAAATAGATTAGTAGTCGCCATTTAGGGATGGGCGTTTTTTATTACCCGTTGATGTAACTTTGTTATATGTACTTTGGTCGCTCAGTGCCCATTGGCACTATTAAAGAGTGGGATAGTACCACCACTTTCGAATGTAACACCCGTGAAGTGACCTTGTCGCGTTTCGGGAATAATTTGAAAGTAGCCAGATAGAATGAGAGGAGTGTGCACTGATAATCTGGATGGTGCATGCTCGTCTCTTCAAGCCGGCATAGTGGAGGTGACTGCTGCCTGTAGAGATTTCTCTGTAGTAGCAGTTGTTTCCATTCATGGACCACACTCTAGCTTTACATCAGGCGGAGTGTTGTCACATGCCGAGCTACAATAAAAAAAAAGGAAAAAAAAAAGATCCGTTTAGCGCAGTGGCTTAGAGCGCTAATTGAGACGCAAGGGTTGCTGGTTCGATTCCCGCACCAACACAAATATTTGTTGATCAGTGTGCGTTTGTCAAATAAGCCACAACCAGCGCTGAATGTTCTTCTTGTGACAGATAGTGTTGCAGAGAGGAGTTTAAAAAAAGAAAACAGAATTTTGTGCATGATTGTACTCTTACTCCAGCACTCTTAACTCGTGGCGTTACCTATATGTATGTCTAAATGCATGCAATGTCCTCCACACACACTGCCTCAACTCTTACCTTATTAGCAAAACAATCTTCAACTTCTAAATGTTTAATAGCACTCACTAATTCACTGTTCTGATAGAAATATGCAATCAAATGGCTGTCCGGACACATCTGGTGGGTTATCTTAATAGGTATCATTATTCTTAATAATTTTGCATTTTTTACGTCTGAAACTAAAAAAATTGTATGTTAAAAACAAAACAATACCTTGTTGCGTTTCAGGAATAGTGTGAAACCAGCCAGGTATAACGAGAGGAGTGTGCACTGTCAATCTAGATAGTACATGCTCGTCTCCTCAATCCGGTATAGTGGAGGAGACTGCTGCCCAGGTTTCTCTGTAGCAACATTCAGCATAACAGGCGAATTGCACAGAACAGGCAGAGCTGAGCGCCAAGTATGAGTTTACAATAATGTAAAGTGGTATCATTTCACCAATGGGATCGCTTCATTTAATTTTTTTTTACCTCGGTGGTCACTATATTATCTGATCGGTTCAGAGGTCTCACTTTACGCTGTGAAAGCGTTAATGTACTATTTATACTTGCCCTCTTATGTAGGATTGAATTAGGGTTGTCGACACCTTTTTTCAGTGAATTATTTGTAGAATTTTTCGAAATATCGATTTTATGGAGAGAAAAAATAAAAAGTTTAAAAAAATTATTTATTTCAAATAGGTCTAATATTTTACTTTAATTGTTGTAATATAATCTTAATTTTATACTAGTTTTGCACAATTTATATTTAATTTTTTTAAATAGTATTATGGAACGCAGACCACAATGTATTATAGTATGCTTGGCAACCCTAAATCGAACCCAAGACCACGAAACACAGCAATTAGCGCTTCACATGACCAACAGTGCTGGATTTAAGCATAGGCAACATAGGCCTATGGGCTGCCACCACAACACAAAAAAAATTAAATTAAATCGATAAAGGCTCAGTGGAAACAAAAAATACCGAGTTTTGTTTTAAATTTTGTGTTAGCCAACCTTAATAGAAACTTTCAACATATAACCATAAACGATTTGAGGGCCTCCGCAACATGCTCTGCCTATGGGCCGCCGAAGTCTAAATCCGGCGCTGGTGACCAATTTCCACCATTATAACTTCCATCCTTCTAACTGCTGTATTGTCAACAATTGATATATTTTTCTTTTCATTTACTTACCATAATTTTGTCCTGTTTTATGATAATTTGAGCCACAATAAGACCCTTTATGTGCATAATAGGGGTCAGCCGTGGTATTTGAAGTGGGACATTGTGTAGTTGCACCCCACCTGTAGATCATACTGCCACGTGTTATTATCTAAAAAAATAATACATAATTATACTGATATTCATGGACTGCATTCTATAAAAAGTTATTATACAAATATATATGAAATGCGTTCATTGAGGTAGGTCTGAGCTTTTTTTTGGATGGAAGAAATATTGTATAAATTACTTACATTTCAAAAACCTCATAATTTTTATGTAAAATATGTTTACGAAATGCATTTTCGGTTTTTTTCGTATAGTTTTATAATTAAGGATTTGTGAAACAGTAAAACAACTCACAACAAAATGTACAGTGATTGATGTATCTGTCCTCATTGCTAAATACAACGGTATTAGGGTTTTGGTCTTTATGTCCATTGTAACAGCACCTAAAGTTGCTCGGGCACCTTTTGTTGATATAGGCAGCTGAAGTTGTATTTTTGTTGACGTATCATTAGGTATCATTGCCTGTTGAAAAAAAAGAAACGTAAACAAATATTTCTTTTTTTATAAATAATAAATATTTATTTAATAACAATAATAATAATAACATGCTAAAGACCGACAATAATTATAGTCAAATGAAAATAATAATAATAATCCAAAACAACCCTTAGTCCTGCAAATAGTTCCTTTATCCCATACTAGATGTCGCCACTGTTGTTTAAGAACGTCTCCCACTTTGGCGATGGCATTGTTTAATAGTCTAACGAGAGCTACAGAATGCAAGGTCTAGGTACTGCCTAGGCTGAACACACATATGCACTGTTATAGGTGCATTCTTTTTAAGTGGGATGTTCCCGCTTCTATATTCGTGTATGGCTGCGCAGTGGCCCTGGCGCGTTCGTCGTTCCCAGATCGGGACCTATCTTAGGTGTCGATCTGGGTCGAAAGACGTGCTTGGTATGGATGCTGCGTGTGGGGTGTTGGATGTTGGATGTTGCTTTTGCACAAGTAGTATCCGTTGTAACCTTGTCGATCCGATATCTTAGAATGATTTCCGTTTTTTATTAAATAATCCGCTATTAAATAATTTTGAGATAACTATCATCCCCTATTTTTGCTACTTTGATAGGATAATCTTTTTTGTTTTACAAATAATGGCTCTTTAATGTTATGAAGTTGATATTAAACTAATAAATGACGCAAAAACAATCATGTTCTTCTTACCTCATCACATTGATGTATACAACTTCTAGTTCGCGGAGAAAGTCACCTTTCATTTTTCATACTGTACTTTTTATATACCTAAGTTGTGGCTTTCCTCTTTCATCCCCTCCAGTTTAGTTTGAGAAATATTAGAAAAAAAACTAACCTCAAAATTATAAAACTTGTAAGACTCATAAAATGAAACAGTAAATGACATCTTAGCTACTCCTCTTCCATCAGTGGTACTATTCTCACAAGTTAGAGAGCCATTGATTAATCTCTTGTTTTTATAAGACAGAGTTTGAGGGTCACTGGGATTGTTTGTTGGTTGACGGCATATTGTGATGTTTATGTTTGACGCTAGTTTTTCGTCGTATCTCGTTGCTTTTACCTAAAGAATAGTTAAAACACTATTCATGAATAAAGAATACAACCTTCTGTACTGTAGAATTGCATGAAGTTGAATTAAGATACGGTTACTGAAGCGCCAACGCGCTGTGTAGGTCGAGCATTGATCTTTTAATACCCAATAGTTTGGTAACAAAACAATATTTTGAAATAATATCTTATTTTTTTATTAATTTATTTTAATTATATCAAAACATCGTTTAACAATCAATAGACAATGTGTATTTATATAAAAACAGATATCATCAATTATTAAAGCATTAAAAATAATAATAACCTCAAATATTGCATCGGAAAACATGTAATTACTCAATAACTAAATAAAAATTAAAACTGAATGGTAATAAGGAAGTAGATATATTTTTCTACAAAATTAACTTAAAAATCATCGACAAACTCGAGAAAAATATAGTGCTCCCATTTTTCTTAGGCGAATGGGCATTCTCCTTTATTAATTAAGAGAATAATAAATCAATTAAGAGAAAAATGTATCAAAAAGGGAAGGCACAGATGCATGTAATACAGTCATTGGACTAGTACAAGCCCCAGGGCTCAAACAAACTTTTTATTTACTTATTAGTTAAAACATGTTCGCACAAAACGTAAGAAGTAAGCATACCTTCAATTTGTATGGTAATCCTGGGGATATAACAGTTTTATGTTTAGCTATAAAATCTAAGGTTACAGCTTCCTTAACTACTTCGGATACTACAGATGTATTTTGCCATATACGCGTTCCATCTTCCTGTAATTAAAAAAATCTTCAGTAATTTGGGATCGGTGATACCCGTCCCGTATTCAGACCACGCTAAATTCTGATCGGTACCAGTGTAACTATGTTAAATGCAGAGGCGGCTTTACGTATAGTGCAGGGTGTGCGGCGCAACGGGCGCCGGGTCTAAGGGGGCGCCGAGCACCCTCTAATCTAATGCGACACCTCCAAAGACACTACTCATTTTCCGACATCATTTAAAATTGCACTATTTGCACCCGAATTTTCGTTTGAAAATATAACTGTAAGTACTTTATTTTCACCCCGCTCCTACTAGAGGGCGCCATGGTATTGGTTGCACACGGGCGCCACAGGGGCTAGAGCCGCCTCTGGTTAAATGTACTATGGTCCTTCAGTGTCTACGATACAAGCATAGTATAGGCAATAAAAATATACACAATTGTTAATAGTATAATGTTCTCATGTTCCCATGGTCCCAATTATTATGGCGGCAAATACGACCAATCATTACTCTATGTGAAAATGTTAGTAATTTACGTATGTAAATTATATTATTATTATACATAATTAAATTTTACATGTCAATATATCTTTATTAATTTGTCGTTTATTAGTAATTAGGTACTATTTAATTCCATCCAAGTCAGCCACGTCTTTCCCCCTTCTTATAATATGGGATCTTTCAAGCGCAGTGTGAAGAGGCATCTCACAACGCCGGCATAGCGGATGCGACTGCTGTCTGCGGATCCCCTTCTCTGACAGCAGTAGCCTCCGTTCATGGATTGCACTCTAGCTTAACATCAGGCGAAGTGCGGTCATATGATGTGCTAAAAAAATCTATTATTTATTGAATGAATTTTGTTGGCCGGCTTCTTGTATTCGCCGCGTGAGGGTGTACTTGGCTGGACCCCTAAATAGGTAAATAGGTGAACAATCGTGCAATGCATTTGTATTGATGTTTTGTTATGTAATATTAAAACTAACACTAGAATAAGTTTCTTAATACTAACAAGTTTAATTTTAGTTTATATCGGACAAATTGAATTTTTTGTTAAAAGCTCTTAGAGCGAATTTATTTATTCTTTTGAGTTTAATAAATTCTATAAACCTAAACCTAATTATTTATTATTATTTTTATTTTATTTTATAAACTTTATTGTTATACAACAAAAGGCGAGCTTAATGCCGCAAGCTTCAGGAAGCAGAAAGGTAGAAAGGGTAGTAAATAATAAAAAAAAAGTCTTATGCTATTATAACTTCTGCTGCTCCGATTTTTTTCTTCCGATACATTGAAATGATCCTTACATGAAACTGAGTCGAATCGCATCAAAAAATTGTTTTCATCAAAATGACTCATTTCCATGGACAACTCAGGAGTGACCAGAAAAATTACTATGCCAAATTCGTTTTCATAAAAAAAGAGCAAATGGTTCCTAAGACAGTTTTCCTGATCTCCTGTGGTTTAGGATTTCCCCATACTGCCCCGTTAAAAATATTACTTGACTAAATTTGACTAACATCTGCTGCTTCGATTTTTTTCTTCCGATACAATGAAATGATCCTTACATGAAACTGAGTCGAACCGATCAAAAAAAATTTTCATCAAAATGACTCATTTCCATGGACAACTCAAGCTTGACCAGAAAAATTATAATGCCAAATTCGTTTTCATAAAGAGCAAATGATTCCTAAGACAGTTTTCCTGTATGTCCTGTGGTTTAGGATTTCCCCATACTGTCCCAGTTAAAAAAATTACCCTGTATATAACTTAGAAATACTTAACTATATTCAGATACCTACCTACACACACAATAGTGATAATATACATAAACTAATCGAAATATAATACAATTTAAGAGATGTCAATGTTTATAACCTAAAAACTCCTTTATTACATAAAATCCTTACTTGAAATGAGAAATGAGCGACGACAACGTGCGGCGGTGAAAGTGCATTCAATCCAACCCTTCTGGAGGCCACCGCGTGTCTGTGACATGCTCTCGGTGCCCTCGTCCTTACGACCGTACGAACGCCTGTTTCATTTGCGGACCCACCAGCACCGCGTAAACGAATTACAAGTAAACCCTCCACTGCTTCTCCCCATGGATATCTGGGGTACAAACGTAGAGATATTTTTTCATGTTTACTCCAAAAAAAGTTTGAACTTTTTTTTTATTGTAGCTCGGCATGTGACAACACATGATGTAAAGCTAGAGCGCGGTCCATGAATAGAAACAACTGCTAATACAGAGATACCTGTGCGAGCAGCAGTCGCCTCCACTATGCTGGCTTGAGGAGACGAGCATGTGTCATCTAGATTGACAGTGCACACTCCTCTCGTTATACCTGGCTACTTTCAAACTATTCCCGATTTTTTTTTATATTTTATAGTTACCTCTATTAGTTTGTTGAGCCAGAGTCCGATCCGTGAACGGAGGCGACTATTGTCAGAGAAGGGGATCTGCAGACAGCAGTCGCGTCCGCTATGCCGGCTTGAATGTTTTAATAATGACACGTACCTTACGCAGACAGTCCAAACGAGTCTCTCACTGCTACGCAATATTTTTGTTGAATGTCGTACTGTCAGTTGAAAGGGTGGCAAATCATAATCACCAACCCAGAAATTTGCACGACCCTAAAAGAAATTGTTAATTTCTGTTTACAATTATTGTTACAGTATTACAGTTACAGTATAGTATTCTTACAGGTGTAAAAGACATCTAGCAATTCGGAGAACTAGAATTTGTATACATCATACTGATGCGGTTCAAGTATTTCTTTTTATTCTTAATTCTTATGATCATACGAATAATTTTAATTTAAAAAAATGCCTAAAGGAGAATGTCCATTCGCCTAAGAAAAATGGGACCATAATTTTTTCTCGAGTTTATCGATAATTTTTAAACTTTTTCACTCGGGTTATTGAGTAATTAGATGTTTTTTGATATTATAATGTTTGAGGTTATTATTATTTTAAATGCTTTAATAATTTTTTTAATGTAATAAAACATTGTCTATCGATATAAATAAAATGAATTAATAAAGAATAAGATATTATTTTAGAATATTGTTTTGTTAATGTCTTATTTTTAATTCTTTTAATTTCAGTTATACAAACACATCGTTTACCAATCAATAGACAAAGTTAAATTATTCAATAGTAGTAGGCGTTACTTTGCGGAAATCCATAACCAAATTATTTGAAAACACTACTACGCCAATCAATGTCAGTGAGGGTAGGTACAGTCACATTAGCTGTTACTGTTAGACCCGTCAGGAACATGCAAAAACCTCTCGACTTTTTTTTTACATTTCAAATAAGTTAAATTACATAAAAAATAGATATTATCAATTATCAAAGGATTTAATATAATAATAACCTGAAATATTGTATCAGAAAACATCTAATTACTCAATAACCCGCGTGAAAAAATTAAAACTAATTGGTAATAAGGAAGTAGATTTTTTTTTTACAAAATTAACTTAAAATCATCGACAAACTCGAGAAAAAAAATGTGGGCCCATTTCTCTTAGGCGAATGGGGATTCCCCTTTAGTGCATCGGGCGAGTTGTAGCGATCTTACCCGTGTTCCATCTGAAGCTATGGCGTGTACGGTCCATTCACCAATAGCTGGCTGTTTGTCAATATTATAATGTAATTGAGCTATGCCTAGTCGGGTTCGAACTTTGGTCCACTCGACAATTCTTGTCCCGTCACCCCAAACACCAGGTGGCCCCTCCAGCCATACTTCTTCTATCTATAAAAACCCTGGTTATATTTTAAAATTAGCGGCCGTGGTCTAGCGGTAAGACGTGAACACACGATCGACGAGACCCGTGTTCGAACCTCACTAAATTCTGACCGGTACCAATGTAACTTTGTTATATGTACTTTGGTCGCTCAATAGGCACTATTTAAGATTGGTAGGCAGACTGATGATGGTTATTACCGTGTACCACCACATTCGAATGTAACACCCGTTAAGTGATCTTGTCGCGTTTCGGGAATAGTTTGAAAGTAGCCAGGTATAACGAGACGAGTGAGTGAGAGTGAGAGAGAGAGTGTGCACTGTCAATCTGGATAGTACATGCGTACATGCTCTTCAAACCGGCATAGTGGAGGCGAGTGATGCCCGTAGAGATTTCTCTGTTAGTAGCAGTTGTTTCCACTCATGGACCGCACTCTAGCTTTACATCATGTCGAGCTACTATAAAAAAAAATGTACCGAATTTTTGGACGGTTATATGGGCTTATATGGGGTTATACGGGTTATACGGACAACACTCCGCCTGATGTAAAGCTAGAGTGCGGTCCATGAATGAAAACAACTGCTACTACAGAGAAATTTAGGTCCCATGCCATCCCTATAGATTCGTTTTAAAAAACCAGCTGGTTCCGAAACGCATATGGGACAAACAAAGAAACAATCATTCATTTTTATATACGAGTATTATAAAACCTCTCTGTTGTTTTTCGGTTACAGTTTACAAATAATAAAACAAAAATTAACCAGAACAAATGTATAACGGCTTTGTTATTATGTTCATCATCTATAAATCGTGTCGTTTAACTTAACCGGTTGCGGATATACAGTTAGTGGTAAAAGTGACCCCTACTGTGAATATTTTTATCTATTTACAAGTGATAGTCTCACCATTACCACGATCGCTGCAAACTTTCGAAACGACGGACGCAGATAAAATTATTATTTTAACTCAGTTAAACCGTATTCGCGCGAAATCTATAAAAAATAGTTTCTATCTTCCATCAACATCTTTGCATCAATCACTGGGTTCATTCAAATCAGGCGAGTCTAGCATTGTGACGGCTTTGGAACTGGATGTGTAAATCTCAACATGATTTGTATTATTTTTATTTTATCCTCATACTGCATTAATATTTTTTGGTTACTTTGTTCTCACCTACCTATTTTTCTATAATTCATTGTGGACAATGTGGTTGGTTGTACTGTTACATTTTTCTATTACTTACCAACGTACTAGACCTAAGATTTTTTTACTGTACAACTGTTTTTTGTTCCAAATAAAAAAAAAAAAATAGTTATCAAATAAAAAGCGAACATTTATTTCAGTTGTGTTTTAATAATAAGTTTTCTACTTTTACTTAGCGACCAAAGTACATATAACATAGTAACATTGGCACCCGTCAGAATTTGCGAGATTTGAACATGGGTCTTATCGATTGAGAGTTCACGCCTTCTGCTTGGTTTTGTCCTAGTCCTGATGCTTTAAATAGTATTACTTAGACCTGTAATCAGGAGCAAAAGCCAAAAGTCAATCGGCAGTTGTTACTTGACGTTTCATTATCTTCTTCTTCTTCTTTTGTTAAATGGCCTCAAATGTCATAACAACGACAATTCTGCCAATGTCGAGTAGTAAATTCTTAATGTTTTTGTATCAAATTGCAATGGTGTTTTACAATTTGACGCTTTCTTGGAGTATTTGGCGGCAATTCACCCGGTCACGTCACAATATGAGCATTGTCGCGGCGTGGGATAACCACAAAAAAACCGCTTCGGTTGCCCTTATATAGAGTGAATTTTAATGTTTCCACAATTACTCACTTGCGTAGCATATTATTATGTTAAATTACACAAATTTTACACAATAATAACCACTAAACTAATTAAGGAAAGGGATAAAAAACACCTCAACCTTCCCGATTTTCCCTTCATTATCACTTTGGTGACAGTGAAACGTCAAGTCCTGTATATTGTTTTCGATTCGTTCAAGTGGCAACTGCCATTTGCCTTTTGACTTTAGCTCCAGCTTATCCTATTGGAAGATGTAATTATTTTTGCAATAACGTAATTTTTGAATTTGCATTTAAAGGTCCATTTTCTCGAAGAACGCATGAATCCGTTAATTGTGACCTTTCTCGGGGACTATTTTAATGCGAGTGCAGAAAATTGGTGTCAGTGTGGCATCAGGTAAACAGGTTTATAATTCTGCTAGGGTTATATCATTTTCTTTGCTAACATATAAAAATATTTTTTTTTTTAGATTTGAGATAAAAGTGTCACATCACTATAGTTATTATAGCATCACTAAAGTATTTATTTTATTGTGGCTCGGCATGTGACAACACTCCGCCTGATGTAAAGCTAGAGTGCGTTCCATGAGTGGACACAACTGCTACTACGGAGAAACCTGTGCGGGCAGCAGTCGCCTCCACTATGCCGGCTCGAGGAGCGAGCATGTTCCATCTAGATTGACAGTGCACACTCCTCTCGTTGTACTTGGCTACTTTCAAACTATTCCCGAAACGTTTTAAGAATAACTCGACATTTTAATAACACCACAAATGTTAAGCCAGTGTGCGGTCCATGAAACAACTGCTACCACAGTCTGCAGGTATATACTGTTTCCTATTCGTCTCCTCAAGCTTTTTTTTTTACATACAGAGTGTTTTTAATTAAGTTTTAATAAATGATTTTTTAAAATAATCATTTGTTTCGACCGGGGCTCGAACTCGGGATCTTAACGTAACGTGCTTCGAATGTAACACCCGTGAAGTGACGATGTAACGAGAGGAGTGTGCACTGTCAGTCTAGATAGTACATATTCGTCTCCTCAAGCTCGCATCTCGGAGGCAGTTTTCACAGATCGCATTCTAGCTTTACATCAGGCGGAGTGTTGTCACATGCCTGAGCTACAATAAAAAACCTAACCACTGCGCCACAACGTATAGGTAAAAAACATTACGATCATACTTACAGGTAAATGCGAAGGTGTCAAATCTTGCCGTAACTGTAATATCCGTAATCTGAGAGTCTCGCCAGGTCTGTACCTAGGTCTGTCGGTCTGTATTACAAATATTCTTGTACCTAAAACGCGTACTGTTAATTTGTTCACCCATGTACAATTAGATTCTGCATATCTGCAAAAGTAATAATAAATCTACGCTCATCTTTGCCTCGATCTTTGTCGTAGGTTTGGCACAGTTTGTTAGGTCCCTGCTTCGATTCCGTCGATTCCTGCTTGAACTACTACTACTACTTAGCTCATATCTATGTCAATTATGCTATTCGATCGAGGCTTCAGCGGGAACGAGGATTTAGGACCATTTGCACCAAAAAGCAAAGTAAAATTACTTTGACTGTTACTTTTTACCGTAACGTAACCGTTAAACGTTTACATTTACTCCACACGCGTTGCAATATCGTGTAAATTCGTATTGTTATCGTTAAAAGGGTGGCTGTTCAAGAAAAAATAATAGAAAAACATATTTGGTTTCTTTTCATACATTTGGCGTTAGTGACATTGGTTTGACGATTACTTTAATTTTAACCAACCAAGATTCGTTAGTTACAGTAAGCGTCAAAAATGACGGGCGCGACGATGGCGCATTGCATGTGAAGTAAATGTAAACGTTTAACGGTTACGTCGCCGCAAAAGCAATAGTTAAAGTAACGTTAACGAGTCTTTTGGTGCAAATGGACCTTAACGAGAACGAGGTTTCAGCGAGAGTGCGAATTCAGTGGGAACGAGGCTTTAGCGGAAATGAGGCTTCAGTGGGAATTCTTTTTCGATATTTAAGAAAAATAAACTTATAAGCCACTTTTAATTTTTCAATGACAAGGATATCTTTTTTTTATTGTAGTTCGGCATGTGACAACACTCCGCCTGATGTAAAGCTTCCATGAATGGAAACAACTACTACCATAGAGAAATCTCTACGGGCTGCAGTCGCCTCCACTATGCCGGCTTGAGGAGACGAGCATGTACCATCTAGATTGACAGTGCACACTCCTCTCTTATACCTGGCTACTTTTAAACTATTCCCGAGACAAGGTCACTTCACGGGTGGTGGTACTACGGCAAACTGGTCAAATTACCATCATCATCTGCCTACCACTCTTTAGCTGCAACTGTAGCTTTAACTGCACGTCTTCCTATAACTACGTACACATATTAATATCTCTAATTATAATTATAATTACAATTGTGTTTATAAGGAAAACTATAAAAATAAATAAAAATGAACAATCTCCATGATAATTTTTTATATTGGTAATTTATAACTTCTGCCTACTTGAAGATGCTATTAAAGTTCTTACCTAACATTGACATGTATATCGAGTTTAGATTTAACACTTGAAGGCACCAAAAAGGCAACACAACCGCCATCACCTGAAAAAATTAAACAATACAATATAAAATACACACTTCATTCGCATATTTTTGATAAGTCTCTTAAAATATCTGATGCAACTAAAAAATGCTAATAGATCAACCTTATATCAAAAACACGTAAAACCACAGAGATATACAGAGTGATTTTTTTTTAAACGAGGACAGTATGGGGAAATCCTAAACCACAGGACTTTTTTTATGAAAACCATTTTAATAAATTTAACTAACTTCTACTGCTCCGATTTTTTTCTTCCGATACAATGAAATGATCCTTCCATGAAACTGAGTCGAACCGCATCAAAAATTTTTTTTCATCAAAATGACTCATTTCCATGGACAACTCAAGCTTGACCAGAAAAATTACTATGCCAAATTCGTTTTCATAAAAAAAGACCAAATGGTTCCTAAGACAGTTTTCCTGTATTTCCTGTGGTTTAGGATTTCCCCATACTGTACCAGTTAAAAAAATTACCATGCATACCCTGCAAACTTCATACATATACTGACATAAAAAAACCGTAGGCCGCTTCAAACGATTTGACAATGTTGCTGTGAAGTCAAATACTAACTGACAGAAAACCTAAACGTGGCTGTGGTCATCTTTTCTCTCGCGTCAAATTAGGAGCGTTATTGCACATCTAGTTGTACGAGTATATGTATATCAATGCGTAAAACATAATAATTAATAAATCTAAAATACTCGTATATCAAAAACTTATCCGATACTCTTGTACAACTAAAATTTTAATTTTAAAATTTAATATTAAATAGTTGTAGGCAGACTGAAGATGGTTATTAACCCAGTCTGCCATTCTGGGGTAATACCACCAGTTAAATGATTACACCCACTATTATAGCCACTAACCTGCTTGCAAATCGACAACTGATGAAACAGCCCCAGCATCAGACAACAAGACCTGAAGTCGAGCTGCACCGCGCACTGCAGAGCCAAATCGCGATAAACAACCACGATTGCTATTCCCCGATGATAATACTCCTGGAACTAGGAATATGTTGTTTTGCTCTGAACATTGGGAAGACCTGGAAAGACGTATTTTTGCTTATATTATTATAATTTTTATAGACAGTCTCAATATATACAACTAGATTTGTAATAACGCTTCCAATGTGACGTGAGAGAAAAGATGACCACAGTCACTTCTAGTCATTGTTAGATATTTGACTCGACGGCAATATTGTCATTTAAAACCGACTACGCTTTTTTCATGTCCCATGTATGAGGTTTGCAGTGCCGGATTAGCCACGTAGCAAGAGTAGCAAATGCTACGGGCCCCGCGCTCCAACGACTATCTGACCGTAATATAAAAAATATCAATTTAGATAGGAACGTAAAATATCTTGCATGTCTTAAACGTGAAGCGCCTTGGCTATGCTTCACTTCCACTTATTTAATACCCTAAACTTTAGAACCTAAAGCAAACCAAGGGTCCCTTGACAGAATTTGCCACAGGCCCTGCGCTGGCTTAATCCGGCACTGGAGGTTTGCACCTCTAGTTATGTACCTCTATGGAAAGTCTTAAGTTTGGCTTAAGTAAGCTAGTGTTTGCATCATTGGCACATCGGTTTGAATTATCGAGATTTGAACTTTCATCGATCGTGAGTTCACACCTTCTATCGTTCAAAAACACAAATCTCATTGTTTTCGTTCAAAGGAAATACGTAGTTATGCTATTTTTAGCATGTTTTTTGTCTTTAAACAAAAACATGATATTTCAGAAAAATAACAAAATAATAAACGTTCAATGTTGGATTACTCTTTACGCAAACTAAGCACATGTATAAAGGCGCGTGTTTACATCCGATCACCCGTTATTTTTTTCAGTATTTTACAGTCATTATTAGGCACAGGACCCAGTGCCGTCTTTTGCAGATGAGGGGCTCTAGGCTCACAATACTTGGGGGCCCATGTAAAAAAGCTTCCTTATTTTTTCACACATACAGTATTATTTCAAATTCGTACATATAAATATATGCAAATAATGATCTACTATGGTATAAGAATAATTTTTTTTAGTATGATAAATGTTAATATTAAATTATTCACCAATAAAAAAAATATAAGTATTAGTTTTGTACTTTTTTTCATTTTACCTTGAATTTTTTGTGTGAAATTGAAACAAAAATTTCTTCTTCTCAGAGGCCTCCAACCGTGCGGGGCCCTAGGCTTAAGCCTATAGAGCCTATGCATAAAGACGGCACTGACAGGACCTTTTCGATATGTGATGCTGGCGCCGTATGATGAAAATCCCGCTTACCGGACAATTTTTTTATTATTTTTTATTATGACACGACATGTGATCTCGACTGGCGTGGTGGTAAGCACAGTGGTGGTCCATGAGCACTGACGACTCGAGAACCGTTTACTCGGTGGCTCCAGTCGCCTTTACTATGCCGACCTGAGGTGCTTTTTCACGCTCCGCTTGAAGGATCCAATGTTAAAGAACTTCTACTTGCTTTTGTTCTTTCGGAACTGAGCATTGAAAATCAACCGCGCCTGTCATCACTTTGCCTGAAGTACTTCGGCCACATAGCGCGCAAGAATGGCGACAATCTAGAAGGCTTGTTGTGTCAGGGAAGGTTGATGGCAGAAGACCGTGCGGTAGAAGCCCAAGCCAGCTAGACAGACCAGGTGTCCATTTATCTAGAGTTGCCGGTCCATAAAGCCCTCCATCAGGTAAGTAGTCGCAGCTACCAGGAGTTACGATCCTCAACAATGAGGGAACGACGAGGAGAGAGAGAGAGATTAGGGAGAGAACCTTCGTACCGCCACTTTCAAGTGTAACCTGTAAAGTGACTTTGTCGCGTTTCGGGATCAGTATGAAAGTAGCCGGTAAACGGTAAACCTACGTGCTGCCGTCTGCAGCTATTTCTCTTTAGCTTAACATAAAAAAAATTACCAACCAAAAAGGCGTCGATGATTTTTAATTGCGAGCTACAAATTGCAGACAACAAAAATATAGTGCCCCAGTTTATCCCATTTTATCTGTTAAAGTAAATTGGCAATATGGTCAACTGCTTTCTAATTTTTTTTAATTACTAAAACAATTACCTTTCAGACCCCCGTTCCAAATAATCAACATTTTCCGAACTACACTCGACGCAAACAAAAATAATAAATAACAAAAATAACTTCATTATTAAACATTAATATTATTATAAATTAAAAATTAATGACATCTTCTTAACAAATTTGTAATTAAACTTAATTATTCATTATTCTTAACGGTTCACGGGAAACAATGGCACATACGTAATTTTGAAAAAACGTTAATCATTTACGTTTAATGCTCCTCCATTATCATTGTAAGATATTTATTAAATACCACTAAAAACTTAATTTTACAATCACTACCACTAATATAACCACATAATATATGGACGATAACTAATATTTTAAAACTTTTGTACAATCGTACTTAACGCATCCGACAAGCTGCGCACGCGCACTCATACTGAAGTTTAATCAAAACAATACATATACTATTGACGACCTTTGCATTTTCTGCGTAAAGGCAGGTGTATTCAACGGTTTTTAATATTCAAGTTCATGTTCAGTAGTTCGTTGACACCGGAACATAGTCATAATGTTTTAAAGACTAAAAAAGGTCGTAATTATAAACCTGTTAAAGTTACATAAAGGCTGAAGCTACCTTTCATAGTTATTAAAGTCCAAAAAACTCTATCTTCTCATAAAATATAGGTTAAGATGTATGGAAAGCGTTACCAAAGGTTGTGTGGATCTGTAGGTTAACAGGTCGCGTCGACGAACTCTTGCGTATAAACAACTTACTACTATTAATAATTGCTTTCTAGTTATCTATCTTGACTGCCCACTATCTCATTCATGTTTATTATAATATACTTTAATTATAGAATTAAAAAAAAAATACTTATTTGATTTGAAAATACCGGTCGGTTAATGAAACCAGTACAAGTTAACTCGTCTTGAGGCGTCGAATTATAAGTAGTAAATAATAAAACAAGTTAGTGTTTTGAAGCAATTCCCGAACGTATGTTGACTCTTACTATACCTACCTAGGATAAAATATACTGTAAAAAACAAAAAAAAAAAATTATAAATATTTTTTTTTGTCTATATATTTTCAGTGACATCTAGTATATCTGTTAGGAACTACATGTTGATGATATGGTTTTAAATTCTATAAAGGTTTTAGTGATTTAGACAAAATACAAATTTATATTTATACAATATTTATCTTCGTTTTAATTAAATAGACACGAAAGATTTTTAATTTAACACTATTATCAGCGCCATCTAGACATATTACTGGGAACTACATAATGCGTCATTAAATAAGTTTCAAGACCAATAATAGTTCGTAACAATTTCAGTAGATGGCGCTACATAGGTTTGACTAAAAACAATCAATTATTTTAATTGAATGTTATTTCTATTCATATAATTTTCCAAAAATATTAGTTATTCTATCTAATTAACGTGAAATGTTTAATATCCCAATTTATTTTGCGTGCAATTTTTTTTTAAATCAGCTAAAAAGCTGCCAATGATCGGATAGGTAGTTCAAATTAACATCGCATTTCACTGATTGAAGTGCTACGAACATGACCGGGTTATCCGGGCCGCGGTTTCACTCACTATATAACGCGAACGAAATAATTCTAGAAAATTCGCCGGTAAATTCTGAAATGTTCAGTACATTGCTTCATTAGTTATTATTTAAAAAAAAACTATTATAAATATATAATTATATATTATGTCGTAAATTACTGTAATTCACGAACTAATAATATATTTTAATTGATTAATAATTTAATAGGTGCCTTAACCCACTTGTTGCTATCGTCCTTTTAAAAGGACACCGGACAAATAAAATTATTGTAATCAATGTGTGTGTCTATGAAAAAATTATTTATATTCTTTAGACACTTTACAAGTCCACGGAAAAGATACGTAACTCATTGTGCGTGATTTAAGTTGCGTTATATTTTTTATTAATTTTTAAAAACACCCTTTTTATTTTGCAAAATCTAAGGCATGGATTTAATGTTACAATTACGTTTTATTTTTTAAATAACTGCATAACTAAGTAATATGATTCGTCTATTATCAAATACAAGAGATTGCATTGTTTGAATGTCATTATATTTATATAATTTACACGATTTTAATTGCCGTCCTTTTAAACGACCAATAGTAAAATGTGCCACCATCATGTTGCACATTCTTGGGGTGCAGAACTAGAATAATTCTTAGCTTTTATCAATAAATGAAACCTTTGAAGAGTTAGAAGATGACGAGGATGAGGAAATATCCTATCCAATCATTATTTTACCTCCTGAAAACTACAATGTTGATGTCACCGATGAGAATTGAGATGATGAAAACCAAGTAAATTTACAAAATTTACATAGATTTTGGAAATTTACGAGCCTATTTAGAGGTCGTTTTCCGATGAGAAGATTGTAGTGATGAAGACAATGATCATACGATCATCATACGACATATGATGATCAAAACACAGACACGTTTCATTCGACTTATTCGATCACGCTTCAAGAGCATTATAGCATTGATGAAGCAATGGTACGAAACCATGGTGATGATATGGTGGTCATCCGTGTTAACATTTTGTCACAGGATAATCCATAAGGATAGGGGTGTAAGTTTTAGGTAGAAGCAACAAATTTTGGAAGCAGAAAAGTGCATGCTAACAAGCAAGTGGCATGATAAGAGCATTGTTACTGCTGCGTCGAAGCACAGATCTTAATCAGTCAAGAATATTGGTAGTCAATAGAATGTTTTTTATTTCCGCATAAGTGTGGCAATAACTCTTCTAGCAACATATAAGAATAATTCTGAGTAAAGTAACCCATGTCTGCCGATGATCTGCGATTTGGCGCATATGAGGCATACAAATAATCAAATTCGGTGCTCTGAATGTCAAAAAAAAGCCCTTTTTAACTGTCTAAAATATAAATGATGCTTTGCATCCCAAGTTTTGCTTCAAAAAGTTTCACAATTCGAAATAAATTCAGTTAAATCTATAATCTAATTGTATTTCAACTCTAATCGTCGTAGTAGTACATAATACTAGCGTCCTTTTAAAAGAACACCATTATCCCAATTTCCTGAAAAGCGGGGAATTTTCTTTTTATTTTTCCCGTTAACTAGACCCATATATGACACCAATATCCAAAAATCATTGAATTCTGAAGACAAAAGTTGTTTCAGGAACAAGTGGGTTAATGTTTTGTTTTTCGGTAAAAAAAAATAAATAAAAATTCATATTGCCTACTAACCCTAAAACTATTTTATTATTTATTTACTTATTTATTGTTTATTTAAAGCGCACTGTAAAATGAACGAGCAGTGAACAAAATTAAAAAAAAAGATGTTTAAAACCCCAACTAAGTCGCAATTAATGGAACCAAAAAATCGATAATTTCGGTTTTTGCTAATCAACATAAATTGGATTTAACCTTATACACAGATTTTATTTAAGTGTGCGTGTATAGTTAAATTTAAAAATACACAAAGAAAACTAAAACTACATTAATAGATTCCTGAAAAATCTACTTTTCCAGTCAGGAATGTAACCTAAAAATTTTGAAAAAAAAACACACTGAATTATTGCACAATCCGATAATGTCCGTAATAAGAATTAAATTTTAGGAAGGAATGACAAACGGCTACATGATGATGACTTTTCTTGTCATCTGACTGTTCTTTTAACGTGGGACTATCTTCATACAGAGTCCTTTATAGGAGTGGATAAATAGGTTTTTCCAAATACTATGCTAAAGTAGTTGTTGTGTTAATCAATTATTATTGTAACATTATAATATTTGTTATTTGATGGTGGTGGTTAGTATAATTAGTTAGTTTGAGTAGTTGCTATATTATTGTTGTATTAAGTTTTAGTTTAATTTGTTATTTTTATGGTGATGGTGAGCTTATAATAATAGTATTTTTCTGTATTTATGACATTGGAGGAAATCTGTATACAGTGCCGGACTAAGCTAGCGCGGGGCCTGTAACAAATTCTGCCAAGGGGCCCTGGGTTTGCTTTAGGTTCTCAAGTTTAGGTTATTAAATAAGTGGAAGGGAAGCATAGCCTAAGGAGCTTCGCGTTTAAGGCATGCAAGATATTTTACGGTCCTATCTAAATTATTTTTTTTTATTACGGACAGACAGGCGTTGGAGCGCGGGGCCCCCAAATTCGCGGGGCCTGTAGCATTTGCTACTCTTGCTACGTGGCTAATCCGGCACTGTCTGTATAACCATGGACCCACAGGACAGGCTTTGCCTAGTGTGGGTCTACTAAACTCCTTGTTTTTTGTAAACTAAAAATTGTAAAATAAATAAATAAATAAATTAAAAAAAAAAACAATTTTATACATAAAGCCGCCATGTTTAGTAATGCGCCGTGTGCACAATTCCGGTAAAACAATGCGGGAACGGGATCAATAAGCCGGAAAATAGCGGAAAATGGCAGCTTATCGGTACCTAATGTGCTTTCATAGATAGAGCCTATTATCACTGTTAAATGGGTGTAAATTAATTTAGGCAATGTGTTCAAATTAAAACTTATTTCAATGAGTGAGTGGGAATCTCCCAAAATCACGGTAGAGTTCATAAGACGATTCTTACCACAAAGGCATGTCGCCTCCGTTAGTGGAGATTTCTCCCATACCTGGCTATGTACTCGTACAAGCTGAATTTCTACAGGCAGCAGTTGCCTTCGCTATGCCGGCTTGAGGAGTACCTGGCTTGTAAATTGATCCCGAAATGCGACTAGGTCACTTTACGGGTTAAGTATTTGCTAAAACGTAAATTATGACGAAAGGGGTGTGTTTTGTCAACATGAATGATGCACATTCGTCTCATCAAGCCGGCATGGCGGATGTGACTGCTGTCTGCAGAAATTTCTCTGTGGTAATAGTTGTTTTCGCTCATGCAATCTAGTTTAAATTCAGGCTGAGTGTTGTCATATGTCGAGCTACTGTAAAAAAAAGTCTTAGGATTTCTAAGACTTTTCGTCATGACTGTACTTGACCTGGACACGTTGTCACTACATCAAGTCTAGTTTCTACTTAAGTAAACTACTCTACGTACACGAGCACCGCTGAAAAATGCTCTATAGTTTTTTTATAGGGTAGGCAGGGGTTTTGGAAATGTACCCACACGTAATTATTTTATTAAGTATTCCTTTGGGTTGTTACAGGACAAGGACAGAGTTCGACTAAACTCTGCTACCACAGAGAAATGTGTGCCGGTACCAGTCGCCTCTGCTATGCCGACTCTTGTTTTTTTTTTATTGTAACTCGGCATGTGACAACATTTCGCCTGAGGTAAAGCTAGAGTGCGGTCCATGAACGGAAACAACTGCTACTATAGAGAAATCTCAGCAGTCGTCTCCCCTATGGCCTGGGAGACGAGCATGCACCATCTAGATTGACAGTGCACACTCCTCTCGCTCCTGGCTACTTTCAAACTGCTCACTTCACAGGTGTTACATTCGAAAGTGGTGGTACTTCCCCAGGACGGCAGACTGGGTTAATAACCATCATCAGTCTACCTACTACTCTTTAATAGTGCCTATAGGCACTGAGCGACCAAAGTACATATAACAAAGTTATATTGGTACCGGCCAGAATTAGCGAGGTTCGAATACGGGTCTCATCGATCGTGAGTTCACGCGTCTTACCGCTAGACCACGGCCGCTCAAAATGTATGAAATTAGGTCCAAAAATAGGCTGTTGTTATATTTTTTATAATGTATACAATACGTCTATCAAATGCTTTTGTTCGTACGTCGATTGCTAATGAAAAGCCGTCAATGTGCATCAAATGAAGTTCCAACTAGCATAATTCTATACAAACTTATTCATGTAGAACAAAACGTATTACGTCCAAAATTCTTGGAAATTAAAAGAACGGTGTACTATGAGCTTTTAGGCTTCTGTTGTGTAGCTATGGTTGCCGATTTTCTAATTTAATTTTCATTATAATTTGATAAACAGACTGTCATGGTAAGTTTGTGTCCATAAAGGTGGAATATTCGTAAATTAATAATAATAATAACAATAATAATAAATTCTTTATTGCATTTAACACAGTTATAGAAATACAGAATGATAAATAAGTTACTGCAATTGGCGGTCCTATCACTAAAAGCAATCTCTTCCAGACAACCAATTGATATTAAATAAATTGTGAGGGAAAAGAGAATTTTTTTAAATTAAAAAAAAATAAAATTAATCATTGAATTTATAGAATATAACTATAATAATTGAAGTAAATATTTTTATGTTTTTCGATTAAGCTTTAAGTCCCAAAATAAAGTTAATAAAACAAAATCGATTCAGAGTAAATCTTGATTTTGGTATCGTTCTGTCGCGCTATCTAATTATTTAAATTAAAATTTTAAAAACTTATTTTAGTCTACTTTAGTCACGAAGCCACATCGAACTAAATTAAAGTAAACTAGATCTAGACTATACCTTATTCAATCAGATTATAACGCATTTAAAAAAACATTGTTTAATAATCTATAAGTTAAACTAAGTAATAGTTAAAAAAGTAATATAATTTTAAACTATTTAGAGATTAATTATTTTATTGTAATAAATCCGATAAAATTAATATAATTTTTTAAATATCTGTATTAAGATGAGGCGTTGAGCGACCAAAGTACATATAACTCAGCGATATCAGAGAACTCAGAGAAATCTCAGCAGTCGTCTCCCCCATGAGACCCCGGCCTGGTGAGACGAATATGCACCATCTAGATTGACAGTGCACACTCCTCTCGCTCCTGGCTACTTTCAAACTGCTCCCGAAACGCGACACAAGGTCACTTCACGGCAGACTGGGTTAATAACCATCATCAGTCTGCCTACCTTTAATAGTGCCTTAATAGGCACTGAGCGATCAAAGTAGTTAGTTTGGTAAGTTACATTGGTACCGGTCTGAATTTAGCGAGGTTTGAACACGGGTCTCTTTGATTGTGAGGTCCTCTTTCAACCGCTAGACCACAGCCGCTCATTTTAGTGTTGCCATGACTTGACTAAATTATATTTTAATTCTGTCAAATTCGATTAAACTTGGGATATTTACGTGACAAAACAATACTCGTACAAGCACGATTGTCAATTATTCTATTGCAGTGGGTATTAATCAAGAGTTATTTTGGCAATGGACAGCAATCATGTGGAGTGCGGAAATATATTGGCGGGAACAATAAATTTTTTATTGTTATCTCACACTAACAAATCAAACAGTTGTGAAATGTGAGAATATGTCTATTGACAACATTGAATAAGTGAATATAATCGTGTTTTGGTGAGTTACTCTTAAAACTCGATTGATTTTTAACTTTATAATTTTCAAGAGTGTTTGACGCGCTTTTGCCCGGGATGGTTGAGGTGTTTGTTCCCTTTCCTTAATTAGGTTAGTAGTTATTATTGTGTAAAATTGGTGTTATTTTGCGTAATTTTATGCTGCGCTTGTGAGTAATTGTGGAAACATTAAAATTCACTCTATATGAGGGAACGGAAGCGGTTTTTTTGTGGTTATCCCACGCCGTGAAAACGCTCATATTGTGACTTGACCCGGTGAATTGCCGCCAAATACTCCAAGAAAGCGCCAAATTGTAAATCACCATTGCAATTTGATGCAAAAACATTTAGAATTTACTACTCGACATTGGCAGAATTGTCGTTGTTATGACATTTGAGGCCATTTAACAAAAGAAGAAGAAGTATAATTTTCAACGCGGATTCGATCTCAGATAACACTAGACTGTGTTGTTGTATGTTGTATGCAGTTGTATGCAGACTGATGATAGTTATTAGCCAAGTCCTGGAGTACACAGGGTTGCTAAGTGTACTATAATATTAGTACTGTATTATATTTCAAGTCTCCGTATTGTTTGAAGAAAAATATAGTACGCAAAAATAGTATATTTCAGTTTATCAT
Source organism: Tinea pellionella (assembly GCA_948150575.1). Lineage (NCBI taxonomy): Eukaryota > Metazoa > Arthropoda > Insecta > Lepidoptera > Tineidae > Tinea > Tinea pellionella. Next base: position 7,880,029 of record OX411261.1, on the reverse strand, counting down.
TAATAGAGCCTTTCCCATTACAATGACAATTCAAGGGCTCAAGTAGGCCTATTTAAAAAAAAAAAATTTGAATTTACGTTTTTTCCTTTGTAAAAGTAATTACTTTCAAATGTAACAGTCGTGAAGTGACTTGGTCGCTTTTCGGGATCAGCTTGGAAGTAGCCAAGTGGGCCGGATGTTATGGTCACAAGCCTGCATAGTGGAGGGGACTGCTGCCTAAGGACATTAGTCTGACTTTTAGTGTTTTCTTAGGTTTTTCTCGAACATATTTTAACTGATTAAGATTTCATTTTTAAAAGTAATCATGCAAAATGGTTTCTGTTATAAAATCAATGTGTTTACTTTTTCTTTTGTTATGCGGGCGAGTTATGAAAGTTTAAAATTTTCATGTCCGATATTTTTTCGATAAACAATTTTCAGTGAGCTGCAGTGGGTTATAAAAAATGCATTTTTCAGTTAGTGCCTTACGTAACGCAACGACATGATTATTTATAACTTTATACTATTTTTCAATAAATAATAGCATATATATGGGTGAATATACGGTAAATGTATTTTTAGTGTTCCCAAGTAAAAAGTTAAGTATTTGAATTAATATTAAATAGCGTACAACTTCGTAATGTGTATGTATGTATAATGTTATGGGCCAGAAGAAAAATACATTTTTTTAAGTTTTATAGGTCCCAGGGGAAAATGTGTGGCCAGGGGAGTGACACCATGGACAGGGAAGTGACATCCTATTAGAATTTTGATATGTTAAATATGATATATCAATAAAAGTTGTTGCTTATTAATGTTTACTATTTTAATTAATGAAATTATATCAGTCTCAAGTGTTAAACACCATGTTTTTTTAAATTACGAGTATATCTTAACATGAGATAAAAATAATGAATTTGAATATAAAAAACCTAGTTCAAAAAGAGTTCCATTGTTACCACATATCTTCAGAAAGGTCACTAAGACATCTCCTTCTTCTTCGTCAAAATCGGATGAGCACACGGCGGCATATCTGTACTCCTTTTTATTTTTGTATTATACATTGATCAACGACCGCCAATATGGATTCAGGTCGAAGCGATCAACTAGTGATCTGCTAGCGCATATTCTGACGCATATCTGGCATACAAAATGCCAGGGGAGTGACGCCAGGGTAGTGACAAAATCGCTAATAACCTCAAATTACAGCTAAACACGTGTGTGTTTCTATACTTTTATGCAATTAGCTCCTCTGGCTCACAATTATTATTCTTTTTTACAAATCCAAATCTATGTAACAATAAAATGTAAAAATATACGCTTACCAGGGGAAATACTGCATTGACTGACACAAACAGGCTCTGGGACACTGCAACGACTACTGCTGCAACGCCGAGTTGTAAATCCTCGCTGCGTTTGTCTTGTTGCTGTCTTCACTTTGTTCAATATACGTTTGTCAAGATTAAACGTCGGCATTAACGGTTTTGGTCGATAATTTTGCCTTTAAAGTTCGCCAGGTGAGGGGTCACTGTGTTAGTGGCACCAAAACTTTGTTATTATTGCTACGTTTGATAATATTTTTTTTACATTTATTTCATGAAATTATGGTATATTTTATATTTAGTTACATAATTATCCAGGAAATATCATTGTAGGATTTATATAAAAAAATATATGAACAAAGTTTGTTAAAATTAGGCAGTGGGGTCAGCCAGGGGAGGATACATTTTTACTACTTATTATCGTTTAATGGTCTGAAGTGATATTGTTAGCGTAATTTAAATACACTGCCTCAATAAAACACGATATTAATAGTTACTTTAAAGATATAGGATAATAAATAAATTAATTTTGGGTAATATTTCTGATGGAAACGCTACAATACAAATACCGTATATTCACCCATATAGCAATAAATAAATAAGAGCTACAATAAATAATTAAAAAAAGATAAATAGATCAATAAACATAATAACCTAAATGAATTTATAATTCCGGTTACATTTTTATATAATCCATTGCTCATTTGCTATAATAATATGGTTAAAACATAAAATAGTGTTACATGATCAATACATCCACAAACGAGGATCTCCTTTTGTAAACCGATAAAATAGCTACATTGGCACCAGTTAGAATTTAGCGAGATTTGAACACGGGTCTCATCGATTGTGAGTTCACGCTTTCTACCGCTAGACCACGGCCGCTTGCACATCTATTTGTCGTAAAGTAAATAATATTTATGTTTTTCAGTAATGTAGGCTTTACGATTTTTTATGATATTTCTTCAGTGGTTTTGATGTAATTTATACACTTTGAGCGCACCATGTATCATTCCAAACCATTGAGCCGGTTTGCTTTTTCATACAAATACACCTACACATGTACAGGATGTGTTATAACTATTTTTTAAAACATTAATTATATTTTTTATTAAACATTAGCGTTACCTGCAACTTCTTATGCTTATAATTGTTTATCAATCGAGTGTCCGTGGTCTAGTAGTAAGACGCGTGAACTTATGATCGATGAGACCCGTGTTCGAACCTCGCTAATTCTGACCGGTACCAATGTAACTTTGTTATATGTACTTTGGTCGCTCAGTGCCTATAGGCACTGCTAAAAAGTTGTAGGCAGACTGATGATGGTTATTAACCCAGTCTGCCGTCCTGGGGTAGTACCACCACTTTCGAATGTAACACCCGTGAAGTGACCTTGTTGCGTTTCGGGAATAGTTTGAAAGTAGCTAGGTATAGCGAGAGGAGTGTGCACTGTTCATCTAGATGGTACATGTTCGTCTCCTCAAGCCGGCTTAGTGGAGGCGACCAATGCCCGCACAGGTTTCTCTATAGTAGCAGTTGTTTCCATTCATGGATCACACTCTAGCTTTATATCAGGCGGAGTGTGTCACATGTCGAGCTACAATAAAAAAAATCAATAAGCGTTCAGCATTCTCGTTTCATCTATAGGAAGTAAAGAGTGAGTAGGCGGACTGTTGATGGGTATTATCCAAGTCTGCCGTCCTGGAGTAGAACCACTACTTTCAAGTGTAACACCCGTGAAGTGACCTAATTGCGTTTTGGGATCAGTTTGAGAGGAGCCAGGTATAACGGGATGTATGCCTCAAACCGGTATAGTGAAGACGTCTGCTTTTTTATGTCCACGGCTTTTCTCGTGCCTAATTAATGTTTGTTTCATTAGTTAAGACAATTAAATTGTTTATAAATCTAAATTTAGCAATCTAAATTATTGTTTACTAAGAACAACCTGTATTATCTGAAGTAAATTGTTTCAATACTTAACGTTCACGATGCGAAGTTTCTCTAAGGACCTCATCATCATCATCATTATGTGGATACCAGTTTTAGTTTCGTAAACCCTCTCGCGAACAAGAAGGTTTTCTGACACGTCTTTCTGTGACTTCGGATCCTTAGAGTAGTGAGTGAGCAGCCAGCATAGCGGATTCGACTGTTGTCTACAGATCTCTTTATTGTAGGCGAGAGGAATCTGCCCTCCTCAAGCCGGCATGGTGGAGACGACTGCTGTCGAAATTTCGAAATTTCTTTCTGGTAGCAATTGTTTTTGCTCATGTGCTGCACTCTAGTTTAATATCAGGCGGATTTATATGTTACTATAAAAAAAGTTGTGAGTTGACACGGTTGACTTTGTTATCGAATGTTTTATCGTCTTGGATGCTACGCTTAAAAAAAATGAATCGTGGGCCTCAAAGAAAGAAGACGTTAATTCGTAAAAGTATAAAGTTTTTTTAAAAGCAATAATTTAGAAAGTCAGCGGAGCGAGATCGCTTCTAGATAGAAAGAAGAAATTGAAAACCATTTTCATTATATTAATGTGCAATCGATGTCATTTTGGGAGAGTTTCGGTCGTACTAACAGAAGCTAAAAAAACGTCATGAACGTTCAAAATGTACCCAGTTTTATGGACGTCCAGATGAGAGGGCATTAGGCGAATCTTTTTAATGAAAATATATACGTTTACTCAAGTATATTGTACATGTACAGGGTGAAATTTTCAAGTATGCGTGGATGACCAAATCCGTAGCAATTAGAATTAGCGAAAAAATTAAATACTCAAAGCAATTTCGAGGTCGATTTTTGATGAAAACTAAGACTACATCATTTATCAAACTACAACGATTTTCCTGCCAGAAATCGAATCGAAGATTTTGAAAAAAAAAAAACCATACATACAAAAAAACTTTTAATAGTGTCACTAATAAGGATCTTTGGCAAAATCGTGATCTAGTATGTAAGATAGAGTATGATTATTTTATTTTACTCGTGTTGAAATAATTAATGTGAAATAATAGGTTTTTTTTGCGTGTCTATTAGGTTAAAATAAACATATGTTCAAGGGCTTCTTAAAGTATGATGAAAATTCAACTAAAAAAACTATAGGTGTCGACTAAAACTATAGGACCGCGTGTGTGATTTTTTTTTGTTAATTTTTCATCCAAATTTAATAATTACATTTAAAAAATCAACTCATTACCTAATTTACTATCAAATATGAATGAACTAAATGAACATCAGTTATTTATTTATATATAACATCAATTAATGTATTTATTTATTGCTTAATAATTAAAATTATTTACTGTTAAGTGAACATATTTGCGTTTGGTCCAACAAACGTATTGAATTTGCGTTAATTGGGAGATTTTAATTAATTTAATTAATCACAATTCTATTAAATTTAACGACCTTGAGCGAAATATCTGAAAAAATTTAGGTAATATGTATTTACGACATTAATTTCAAGACTTTATTAACAATATTACATGTCGTCCTGGGGCAGTACCACCACTTTCGAATGTAACACCCGTGAAGTGACCTTGTCGCGTTTCGGGGATAGTTTGAAAGTAGCCAGGTATAAGAGAGGAGTGTGCACTGTCAATCTAGATGGTACATGCTCGTCTCCTCAAGCCGGCATAGTGGAGGCGACTGCAGCCCGTAGAGATTTCTCTGTGGTAGCAGTTGTTTCCATTCATGGACCGCACTCTAGCTTTACATCAGGCGGAGTGTTGTCACATGTCGAGCTACAATAAAAAAAAAAAAAAAAAAAAAAAAATATCCATCGGAAGTTTGCTAATATTTTTTATTTAATTTTTGCTTCATCATATCATATCTTGTACCATGGTATAAAAACTACAGAGAATTAAAATCTATTGACACTGCCTACTATCAAGAGAAAATGACGTGAGAATATGCATGTATTTCTCAAATGTAAAAGCTTTGACTTCATGTAAATTGTCACACGTTGCAGTATTATAACCACAAATGCAATTATACGGCAATTCAGCCCTTAAAGTCCTAAGCATAAGGTTCGTTATTTTAGTACGTGATAACCGGATATGAGGTTTTGTGTGGGAAGACACAATCTCATTATTTTTAAAGCCCCCTTACTTTCCGTTCGGTATCCTAGTAGATTTACAACGGCATAGGTTTTACTGTTTTTTTAATGTGATGTAAGTAATTTGAAATCTAAAATAGGCGATATACCTACACAGTTTTCAAACTGTTTTTTGTTTACGATAAAATGAAATTGTGCGGCCATCTCAAGACATTAGGTTATCTATCTTGAATTATTTTGCTGATCTGTGTTAATGTGTAATAATGGTGGATTATTAACCAATAAGTGTTCGTAAACGTGCGTGAGTGTAGGCAAACAATTCAAAAGATGACAACATTTGTTTTCATTTTCCCTCCCTAGGAAGTTTTAATAGATTCTACCACTTTATTAAAGTTATTTTTGACTTGACTGGGATTCGACCTGACTATTTATGTAATAAGAATTAAGAGTACAGGCGTTTGTAATTACATAATATACAATGAGAGGAGTGAGCCCTGTCAATGGATGGTGCACATTATCTCCACAAGCCGGTATACCGGAGGCGATTGCTGCATGCAGACTATGGTAGCAATTGTTTCTGCTGATGGATTGTACTCTAGCATAAGACGGAGTACCGCGGTCAAGGTCAATGTCTCAGGATCGGGACGGAAAAGGTGGGTCATTACTTCGGTCTTCGGCGCGTCCGTATAGTAAATATGAAAATTTAAGAGCTAATTTTGTTGTTATACTGAAAAAACGAAGCTCTAGCAGAGTGCTAATTTGGCTTGGTGATTTCTTTTTTTTTATTTTTTTATTTTGGCAGGACATGTGACCTCGACTGGTCTGATGGTAAACGCAGTGGAGGTCCATGAGCATTGACGACTAGAGAACCTTGGCAAAATTCGGCAACGTACAACCAAGACTTATTCAAAACGTGCAATACAGAGTCAATATTAGGCAAGCAGTGTACGTTAACAGGGTTGGCTTGTTTAATTTTAACAACACACTTTGTTGGCGAACACAATCACTCTATTGAAAATAGCAACAACTTGTTTATTTGTAGCCGTTACGCAGTTTCGGTGATAAATGTTACCACATTAGATATAAGAATAACTAATTATAAAAAACAAATGATATAGAGATAAAAAAGGTAATTCTGGCCGAAGGATTTTTGAAAGACATGTAATGTATTAATATAAGGAAATGCCTCCTACCTTCATTTAGGTCTAAATATTTGCCTTTCGGTTTAAAGAGATCCGTTGCGATTAGGACACATGACTTATGGCCGAGAATACCCGACCTTAATGGACCATCGCTTAGGCTGGCCAAGAAACGAATAGACCCACTTAGTACGTATTTTTTGACCTCCTCAATAATTAGCGATATTATGACCTGTAGTTTTGAATTTAATTACGTTAAGCCAACTTACCACTCGCTGTATATGATGACTCGTCATAGACGCGTACGATTTACCGAAAGTGTATCAGAGCAGAAGTGTGATATACCACAATATTTGATATATACAATATTTATGTTTATGTACAAGATAACACGGTAAATTATAGTAGGGTATAATTTAGTAAAAAGCCTTCTTTTTAAAGCTAGCAACTAGCAACAGTTTTTGTCAAAAGTAGGTAATTATTTTTGATCTCTGCAACACTGAGAAGAGCTCAGCCATAAGATGTAATTGGTCGGGCGCTTCAAAATCCATTACTCTTATTAAAAAAAACACGTAATGTACTTCATCAACTGGATCTTTCATTCATATCCAATTTAATAGACAATCTGATAAGTCTGGTATTTTAAAAACACTATTTTTTATTATTAAGTTGAATTTATTAAATAGTTTTTAGTTGACCTATGAATAATAAAACTATATATACTACAAATCGGGAATGTCGCTTGATATATTCTTGTTGGAACATGTAACAGGTCAAAAGTTAGGGGTCGAATAAAAAATTATTACCATCAAAATTAATATGGACGGGCGTCTTGAGAAAATTGAATCGGTAGCAAAATTTAGTGAGTTAATTTCAAAAAGGAGATTTCGCACAGATTCTCCAGATTCTTTGGGGGCTTACAAGAGATCTTTGGGAAGATGGCGACGGGGATTTTATGGTGCCGCTAAGCTTTCTTCTATCTAATTTAGATAAGTTAATGTAAGGGTGTATCAGTCTAAATAACCCCCATTAAGGTTATAAAATTAGTTGAAGTTATTTCATTAATGTAGATGCTGAAAATGGGATGGAGTCTCCGCTATGCCGGCTTGATGAGCAAAAAGGTGTTCTCACCGGTTTAGACAGTAGACTTTTCACTTTTCTTTTCTTTTTATATTGTAGCTCGGCATGTGACAACACTCCGCCTGATGTAAAGCTAGAGTGCGGTCCATGAATGGAAACAACTGCTACTACAGAGAAACCTGTGCGGGCAGCAGTCGCCTCCACTATGCCGGCTTGAGGAGACGAGCATGTACCATCTATTGACAGTGCACACTCCTCTCGCTATACCTGGCTACTTTCAAACTATTCCCGAAACGCGACTTCACGGGTGTAACATTCGAAAGTGGTGGTACTACCCCAGGACAGCAGACTGTACAAATAACCATCAGCAGTCTGCCTACCATTCTTTAATAGTGCCTATAGGCACCGAGCGACCAAAGTACATATAACAAAGTTACATTGGTCAGAATTAGCGAGGTTCGAACGCGGGTCTCATCGATCGTGAGTTCACGCGTCTTACCGCTAGACCACGGCCGCTCTTTCTGCCTATCATACTTTACAATGTAATAGTGAATAATAATTCTTAAATTAATTAATATCAAGTTGAGAGTGGAGTTCATCTTTGACCTCCATTAGTAAGTTGTTTATGTATGAGTTGGCTTCCAATAAAACTTTTGGATGAAGACCTTAAACCCTCGAGTGACTTCAACAATATCCAAGATCAATCAAATGATAATAATTTTAGGCAACCCTTTTAACAATGTACATAATATATCGCAAACATTATCTTGAATACTAATATCACGACTTTCAATAACATGAGCTTGCAGATAGCCAGGTTTTACGAAAAGAGTATCCCTTGTCAACTTGAACCGTGTTCACTTACTTGTCTCATGTAATCAGTATAGTAGAGGCGACTACGGCGTTATTTCCGCTCATAATTAGCATTCTAGCTTAATTATGGCGAGAGCTATGTGCACTGACAAGCTAGACGGTGCATGTTCCTCTCCTCAGGCCGGTATAGCGGAGGCGACTGCTGCGTGGTCGATGTGATTCGTGTTTAAAAAAAAATGCTTCTGTCTTTATATATATAACAATAACAAAAAATTTAACAAACCTCAGTGAAAATATATATACGTAACCAAAAGATAACACGCTGCGGGTTTTCCTGTCGACTCGTGGCCGGACGAGCTGCCCTGGCCAATGATTCGGAATGACCAATCGGGTTTGACCCTAATATCTCAAGATTAGTAATATATTTACTTTTTTTTGTTTTATATGGCATTATAACAATTTGCCAGTGTCAAAGTAAACATTTTGCATCAAGTTAATAATATTGTGCATCACGTCAAGTCTCAGTCAAATTAAAAACTTTCTACGGAGTTTTCGAGGGAAAATGGAAACACATGTTCTCTTCTTTTGAATTGTTTGCTTACACTCAAGCATCGAATTTTAAATGCAATGTTAGACATTTGTGGTATTAATTTAAACAGTTTCTTAATTTTGGGACACACTGGCACTTTTTTTTAGCAATACGTATGAGGACACAAATACACGTCAAAAAGGAACAAGACCGATTAACGCTACCCGTAAACTAATCGACCGTAAACACCTTTTAATAAATTAAAGAGATCTCTTCTCCACTCATATTTGACCCTCCTTTAATTTATTACTACAGGAAATTATGTAGGTACTTTTTTGCTGTCTTAGGTGCTGGTTAATGAATGAAAATGGTTAAAGTATATGCTTTTGGAGTGCGACGAACCCCGTCACAATTTATACGGCAGAGTAAAGACATTCTCAGGTGTGTAGGAACGTAAAGAGTGTTCTGGCCTTCCTGGAAGATATGGAGAGATACTCAATTGCGGAAGAGGAGCCCGCGAATAATCTACAATCACTTATAGTTTATGAATAAAAGTTTGTGTGATACGGAACGACAAATGTCATTGTGGACTTTATCCTATTGAGATAATGTTTAAATTTGTGCAGATGGGACGGCTCTGCCAAGTATCTCCTCGATGCCCTGGATTCAAGGGAGCGTCGAGCTGTCCGAGTAATAGGCGACACAGAGGTCGCAAGGAGCTTAGAGACCCTGCAACTTCGCAAGGACATAGCCTTCTTATATGTCCTCTATCGCCTATACCATGGCGAATGCTCCGAAGAGCTCTTTAATACCTGTCTCATCCTTCCACACCCGTAATACCCACACTGGGAGGGGGATGCATTCACATTATGTCGACCGGATTGGTCGCCGAACAAAACATTTCGGCGCGTCCTTTTTGTGTCGGACAATTGACAAGTGGAATGCTTTGCCCTCCCATGTGTTCTCCCAATCCTTTCACCTCGGATACTTCAAGCGGAGCGTGAAAAAGCACCTTCTCAGGCCGGCATAGTAGTGGCGACTGGAGCCACCGTGCGTCCACCACTGAGTTTATCACCAGAACAATCGAGGTCACGTGTCGTGCCAAAAAAAAAAAAGATAACTTAAAACAGTCTGTTCATCACAATATTTTTGGTGCTGACTGTACATGCGTGGTGATTCCACTAAACGCTCATAGATGGCGTTGCTTTCAATATATCACACAAGCCTACATTCAAGATCTGTATTTTTATTTCTTACACGAGAATTTTCCCATTTGTCACGTTTCGGGATCCATCAATTAGAATGGTGAACATTCGTCTCATCAAGCCGGCATGGCATAGCGGAGGCTGCTGTCTGTTTACCTGTAGTAGTAATTGTTTCCGTTCGTGGACCGCACTTTAGCTTAACATCAGGTGGAGTGATGCCATATGCCAATATAAAATAAAAAAATATTCTTTTTCCCTAATTTGTATTGTGTATATTTATATATATATATTTATTTTTGTGTATTATATTATATGATATGTATATATTATATTTTATTCTATTTATTCTATCTATTTTGTCAATTTTTTTCATTGCACTGTAGACATCTCCGCTCACACCAACAAAGGTTAGCTGGTAGACAATGCCAAAGGCATTAAGCTCGCCTATGTACCACTTATATGTGCAACAAAGTGTTTTTTATTTATTTATTAACTGACTTCAAAAGGAGGAGGTTATCAATTCGTCGTGTATTTCTTTTTTTTTGTGGCAATGTTTCCTCATATCTCCGCCGTTTGTGGACCGATTTTAATGATTCTTTTTTTGTTGGATAAAGTATGTCTCGGGATTGATCCCATGTAAATTTGAAGAACATATTCCATCTCTAAGGGTGGAAAATTATGGGATGTTTCGCCGTTTATGAAGCGATTTTGATGATTATTTTTTATTTAAAACTATGTTTATTCGCCGGGTTTTTACTGCCGTCCTGTAGTACTGGCCATTTAATATAAAGTGGCAATTTCATAGGTAAAGACTTCTTATACAATGTTCTCTATATTTTTGTAAGATGTGGTTGTAAGACTTGAAGCTCTAAAACAAAAGGGGATGGCACGCAACCACAAGTTAAATCGACCGTAAACGCCTACTAATATATTAAAAGCGTGATTCTAGAAGGTATCTGTAAAATAATCTTCTGTATACAGAGTGAATTTTTCAAGTGGGCTTTCATGGCCAAATCCTAAACTATAAGAGATATCGAAAAATGCTGAAAGGAGTCTCGTAGGAAAACGTAGGAAAAACAATAAATTATTTTTTAAGGTCCTGTGCCGTGGCCGGATAGGTCGCCAGATCTAACACCTTTAGATTATTTGATCCTTATCAGGAACACTATCGGATGGTGCAATAATACAGGTACAGTGTTTATTTTTTTTTTCAAAATAAACAGGTTCGATTCCTGGCCGGGAAAATAGATTTATCAAAAATCTAATAATGCAGTTTTATTTTTCATTAAAATCGGCATCGAGACTCCTTTCACCATTTTTCGATATCTCTTATAGTTTAGGATTTGGCCATGAAAGCCCACTTGAAAAATTCACCCTGTATATAAAAGACAAAGTGCTCATTGAGTGATTAATAATCATCGTATAGCTAAAACTGTGATAGGTGGTTTAAGAGTGGTAGGCAGACTTCTGATGGTTATTAGCCTAGTCTGCCGTCCTGGGGTAGTACCACCACTTTCGAATGTAACACCCGTGAAGTGGCCTTGTCGCGTGGAGGGACTAGTTTGAAAGTAGCCAGGTATAACGAGAGGAGTGTGCACTGTCAATCTAAGATGGTACATGCTCGTCTCCTCAAGCCGGCATAGTGGAGGCGACTGCACAAGTTTCTCTGTAGTAGCAGTTGTTTCCATTCATGGACCGCACTCTAGCTTTACATCAGGCGGAGTGTTGTCACATGCCGAGCTACAATAAAAAAAAAGGTAGCGACCTCAAAGAAGAATGTCTATTTGCCTAAGAGAAATGGGCCCAAAATTTTTCCTTGAGTTTCACGTTAATTTTTGGTTCTTTTTGTAGAAAAATAAACTTAATTCCTTATCACCAATCAGTTTTTTTTTTACCCGAGTCATTGAGTAATTATATGTTTTCTGAAGCAACATTTGAGGTTATTATTATTTTAAATGCTTTAATAATTTATGATATCTGTTTTTTTTTTATGTAATTAAACATTGTCTATTGATTAGTAAACGATGTGTTGATATAATTGAAATAAGTTAATGAAAAAATAAGGTATTATTTTAGAATATTGTTTTGATATCAAACTATTAGGTATTAAGTGGGCCCACCAAAATTGCCGCCAAATACTCTAAGAAAGTGTTAAATTGTAAAACACCATTGCAATTTGATGCAAAAACTTCAAGAATTTACTACTCGACATTGGCAGAATTGTCGTTGTTATGACATTTGAAGCCATTTAACAAAAGAAGAAGAACATCTACGTATAGTTATGTTAATGCAAACCGGTATATTAAGGTGGTTGGCAATTTATTACCCGAGTACCGTAGGTCATAAGCTAGGTGAAGTCCGGACCTAACTTAGACAAAGTTATTACACAAACTTATGTCTTAGACAGCTAAAGTTTAACACAATTCACTCGAGTTATTGATACTTATTGGTTATTAATTGAAGTCAATGTACATGTTTTTGTTGTTGCTCGACATGTAAACACACTGTTACGTCCAACCACATGTCTTCAGGTAGCAGTCCCCTCCATTATTATTATTATTTTTATTGTAGCTCTGCATGTGACAACACTCCGCCTGATGTAAAGCTAGAGTGCGGTCCTTGAATGGAAACGACTGCTACTACAGAGAAACCTGTGGGGGCAGCAGTCGTCTCCACTATGCCGGCTTGAGGAGATGAGCATGTTCCATCTAGATTGACAGTGCACACTCCTCTCGTTATACCTGGCTACTTTCAAACTATACCCGAAACGCGACTAGATTTCGATATTCGAAAGTGGTGGTATTACCCCAGGACGACAGACTGGGCAAATAACCATCATCAGTCTGCCTACCACTCTTTAATAGTGCCTATAGGTACTGAGCGACCAAAGTACATATAACAAAGTTGCATTGGTACCGGTCTTTAGCGAGGTTCGAACACGGGTCTCATCGATCGTGAGTTCACGCGTCTTACTGCTAGACCACGGCCGCTCTCATTATGTCTGGCTTGAGTAGACAGGACACATTCTTCTTGCCCTGAAGCGTTACAAAGTTACGATTGAGCTAATAACCACCATCAGTCTTTAAAATAATGAAGTCTACATAAACGAACACTCACGAGCCCTTTAAAAGGAATCAATGGCATCGCAAGGCAGAATTTGGACGTCGCACAGTGAGTCAAAACTGTAATTTTAAAGACTTAGGAACCGACTTTATTTTTAAACTTTTTTCTTTATGCCGATGCATCGACGACCTAAATCTAATTAATCGTAACAATAGTTGTTATTTTTACTAAATTTAGTATTTTGGATTGATAAAAATATTTTTAGATTTGCAGTTTTTGGACCAATCAAATAGAAGTGAATTCCTGCTTTGTCCTGATTGGTCCTGCATAGTCCCTCAAATAACAGTTTTGACTCACTGTGTCGCCAATATTAGTTTTACGATGTCTCTTTCATTTCCCAGTTAATTGAATCAGATTTTTAGGTAGGCAGCCTGATGATAGTTATTAGCTCAGTCTGTCGTCCTGGGGTAGTACCACCACTTTCGAATGTAACACCCGTGAAGTGACTTTGTCGCATTTCATTTCACGAGAAGAGTGTGCACTGTCAATCTAGATGGTACATATTCGTCTCCTCAAGCCGGCATAGAGGAGGCGACTGCTGTATGTAGGGATTTTTTGTAGTAGCAGTTGTTTCCCTTAATGGTGCGCACTCTAGCTTCACATCAGGCGGAGTGTCGTCCCCTTAGGTGGAACAGAAATCCCAAAATGTCGATTAAAAGCATCTAACCAAAAGATCTCATACAACATTAAGAGAATATATTTGCAATTGGTTTCGTTGGTACGTTTGTAAGGACAATCTCATTAGCCCTCAACTGAGTGCGACGCGACATTTACTAGATTTATGCCAAATGTTCATTCGGAGACCTATTCTGAGTTCAAATTGAATTGTTTTTATCGATTGGCCTTAATATCTATAAACTTTCGATTCTGTGTAACTAATATTTTTAATTTTAACACTGTAATAGTTATTTGTGTTATTGGAGGAATACCATGGAGATATATACTAGAATTGCAAACTTCATACATCTGACATAAAAACCGTAGGCTGCTTCAAATGATTTGGCAATGTTGCCGTCAAGTCAAATACTAACTGACAGATAATCTAAACCGTGGCTGTGGCCATATTTTCTCCCGCGTCACATTGGGAGCGTTATTGCACATCTAGTTGTGCAAGATGACGTAATTTGATTTGTTTTTTTTTGTTTCAACTAATAATAAGATAGACTGCGTGTCATAACAACATTTTTTCAAATATTGTCTCGTTTTAAAAGATTTTCAGATTCAGTCAAATGAATGAATAAATAAGTATATTTACACAAGAAAATGTCAAAGAGAATCTCGAAATGATTTTCGGGTCTTTCCCATTTCGTCTACGATTTTAATTCAATACAATTTTTGTATAAAAAGAATAGCGCCCCCAAAACTCAAGGAAGGTTCGATAATCACTTCTTCACCGAATTAAATCAGAAGACGTAATCAATTATGTGAGGAATAGGGGCACAAAATTACATTTTGGACTTTCATTTTAATGGACGGCCGCGTCTCGAAATCGTTCTGCCTTTATTGTATTTTAACATTTAATTTAAATGGTAATTGATTTTGTTTATCAGATGTATGTCTGTTACTGTTTTGTTCACAATTTTACGGACAAATTGTTCAAGCCGTAAAGGAGATGCTCGTTTGTGGATCCCTGAAGTCTATTGATCATAATACATATAAAAATCTAACTAAAATGATAAAATTATCAGGTTATTGATAATTGCACCAGACGGCCGGTTAAAGTAACTTTAACTATTACTTTTACGGCGCGGCGACGACGACCGTTAAACGTTTACATTTACTCCACACGCGTTGCAATATCGTGTAAATTTATATTGTTATCGTTAAAAGGGTGGCTGATCTCAAAAAATAATAGAAAAAATATTTGGCTTCTTTTCATACATTTGAAGTTAGCACAATGTTGACGATTACTTCAACTTTTACCAAGCCAAGATTCGCTGGTTACGGTGATGACAGACGCGACGATGGTGCAACTCGTGTGGAGTAAATATACACCATAATGTAAACGTAACGGTTAAAGTAAACGTAAAAGTCATAGTTAAAATAAAACTAATATTACAACTATAATGTACAGATTATAAGGAACAAATCAACATGTATTATAGAGGAGTATGCGCTGTCAATCTAGATGGTGCGTACTCGTCACCTCAATCCGGCATAGCGGAGGCGACTGCTGCCTGTAGAGATTTCTCTGTAGTACCGCACCTATGCCGAGTTACAATAAAGAAAGGAGTATCTCAAATTAGAAAAGATGAGAGAGAGAGAGAGAGAAAAAAAGACAAAAGGTGAGATACGATTAGAGAAAGATAGAGAAAATTCTCATTAATATACTCAGTCCCTCCTTCCGAAGAGATTTATATTGTAACAAAATGGCCATTCGATAATGACTTGGCGAAAACTACTAACTGCTTGTAATGTTACGTGTAAAAGGTATGGCGTGTCTACTTTAAAATTTATTATTATGTTTTTATTTTTTTTTAATTCGGCGCTCATGGACCTCCACTGTGCTTACCACCAGGCCAGTCGACGTCACATGTCGCGTCAATATAAATAAATAAAAAAATATATTTGTTGTGTTTAACAAGTGTAAGGAGGTTTTAAATGCTTACATAAAAATGCTCTCTAATTCCTTAGAAGCCTAATTCCTGTTTATATATACTCTTTTGGATCATAATAATTATCTGTGTTTTATATTATTTTGTCATATTTATGTTAGTGTTTAACTTGTTAGTTTTGTTGTGTAATTTATTGTCCTGCTTTGTCTATTGTAATAATTGTTCATCATTGTCATCACATTTTTCATCATTAAAATTGTATTAAATTGTATACCATACAGGCTGTATTGTTGAATGCTAAGGACTCTTAAATGTTATGTATGTTATGCCATTGGCGCAGCAAATAAATAAATAAACAAAGTGTGAGAAAACGTTATCCCCCAAAAGTCGATGTCGCAGTTAAATTTGTTATATAGTAACTTTAATTGCATTTCAGCAAGCCGTGTATTTTTTTTTTAAATTAATCTTTCATCATAATCTCGATACCAATAATGTTAAAGGTAAAGGAGAATGCCCATTCGCCTAAGAAAAATGGGCCCAAAATTTTTTTCTAGCGTATGTCGATGATTACGCGTTAATTTTGTATAAAAATAAATCTACTTCCTTATTACCAACAAGTTTTAATTTTTTCACCCGGGTTATTGAGTAATTAGATGTTTCCTGATGCAATATTTGAGGTTATTATTATTTTAAATGATTTAATAATTTATTATATCTGTTTTTATTTAATTAAACATTGTCTATTGATTGATAAATGATGTGTTGATATAATTAACATGAATTAATAAAAAAAAAATTATTATAGAACGCCCAAAAATGGACATTCTCCTTTTGCTAAATAAAATACAGGAGGCTGAAATAAATTATTATGTTATTAAGAAAAACAAGGTAATAACATAATTAATTTCCTAAAACTAATTGTCGTAGCGTGATTTAGCGTATAGTCTTGCAAGGCTAATTATTACTGGCCACCCCTATTGTGTGGAGGCGTGAAGAGCACGAACGACAAATTGTATGATGGCACGCGAACTTTTGACGTTATAAAATTGAAACTTTTCACTATGAACGTAGTAACGTCCGTGAAGTGACCTTGTCGCGTTTCGGGAACAGTTTCGAAGAAGCCTAACGGAGTATGCACTGTCAATCTGGATAGTGCACATTCGTCTCTTCAAGCCGGTATAGCGGCTGCTGTCCGTAGAATCTATAGTAGCAGTTGTTTTCGTTCATGGACCGCACTCTAGTTCTACATCAGACGGAGTGTTGTTATTTGCCGAGCTACAATAAAAAAGTTAACTTTTTACTTTATATAAACATGGTCTATCCATTTACACTCTTGCAAATATTTTGTACACATTGAATATGAAACCGCCATAGCGGAGGTGACTGCCGCATGCAGATTTGTTTCTGTGGTAGCAGTTGCCTCTTCTCACTCTAGCTACGATTAAAAATATATTGTGTCTTTCTTTGTGTTGCCACAAATTCGTTATTTATATGAACCGTGACGCGTCTATTACGAGACGCCTAGGTAGATAGAGGTCTAAGTGTTAATATAAAAACTAATAAGCGAGTATAAATTCCTAGGCTACAATGAACATTAAGTGTTATAAAAATTTAATTTTCTGCAATGTTGGCAAACATCAAAGCTGATAATTAACTGCATACGAAATTACTATAAAAGTCGGTAGAAGTCGATGATAAAAATCTGCTATGTGTATATTTACAAAAGAAAAATATGGTTCTGTAGATAATAATAATAAATATTTGTTTATTAAAAACTTTATTTGTTTCTACACAATTTCGGAGTACTCACACGTCTGTCCCAGGAGCAATATAAAAATTAGAGCCTTAATTGCTATTTTTACGTGGGGAAATCCCAATTACGGATACCCTGGCCCTTGGGAAAGGTGCCAGGGTTACGTTTAACTCTCTAGATATTTCCTGCCCCCTTGCTACGTTGCCCCATGTGCAACGCGACTGGAGCAATTTTTAGCGGCCGTGGTCTAGCGGTAAGACGCGTGAACTCACGATTGATGAGACCCGTGTTCAAATTTCGCTAATTCTGACCAATGTAACTATGTTATATGTATTATGATCGCTCATTAAAGACTGGTAGGCAGACTGATGATGGTTATTTGTCCAGTTTGCCGTCCTGGGGTAGTACCACCACTTTCGAATGTAACACCCGTGAAACGACCTTAAGTTTGAAAGTAGCCAGGTATAACGAGAGGAGTGTGCACTGTCAATCTAGATGGTACATGCTCGTCTCCTCAAGCCGGCATAGTGGAGGCGACTGCTGCCTGCATTCATAGACCGCACTCTAGCTTTACATCAGGCGGAGTTTTGTCACATGCCGAGCTACAATAAAAAAAATATATCTAACGTCGCGTCTGCCGTGTGGATACTGGCGACATGGTGCTATTATCAACATGTCTGTCAGCGCTAAGAGAAGCCTTCTAACTTGCTCCAATCGCTATCTAACCTAGACTGTCTCTGTGGCAAGCGTGTGAGTAGTCGGCTTCAATCGCGATAGGCTCGCGATTTCGGGTAGGCTTTTTTATTTTTATTTTGGCACGACATGTGACCTCGACTGGTCTGATGGTAAACGCAGTGGAGGTCCGTGAGCATTGACGACTAGAGAACCGCTCGCACGGTGGCTCCAGTCGCCATCACTATGCCGGCCTGAGAAGGCGCTTTTTCACGCTTCGCTTGAAGGATCCAAGGTGAAAGGATTGGGAGAATACATGGGAGAGCAAAGCATTCCACTTGTCAATTGTGCGACACAAAAAGGACGCGCCGAACCGTTTTGTTCGGCTTTTGTTTTGCTCAGAAGTAATCAGGTATACGAGTCTTCTTTTCAAGTCGTTGGCGGTCCGTTTCTATATTTGTGGTGGTCCTCACAATGTGTTGCCATCAGGCGGAGTGTGGTGGCCACATGCGTAAAATTAAGGTTTAAAACGTCCCGATTATTTTTGTACATAAAAACAAATCCATAGTCCAAGGTAACTCTAAAAACGATCATAGCATAGCCAATGCAAATATAAAGCTAGTTCAGTGGAAAACTTTAATGATAATTAGAAAACTGCGCCGGTAAAATTTTCACAGCTTATTAACCTAATATTGTTTTTTTTATTTTTGATCAATTATTGATCATAATTTTTTTTTTTTTATTTTTTTTTTTTTATTGTAGCTCGGCATGTGACAACACTCCGCCTGATGTAAAGCTAGAGTGCGGTCCATGAATGGAAACAACTGCTACCACAGAGAAATCTCTACAGGCACAGCCGCCTCCACTATGCCGGCTCGAAGAGACGAGAATGTACCATCCAATCGACAGTGCACACTCCTCTCTTTATACCTGGTTACTTTCAAATTTATCTTATTTATTTATTACTTATTGGAGACAAACATATTATATATAATTTTGACGTGCGGATACGCGCCCCTTTTGGAGTAAAAATAATTTTAAAAAAGGTTATATTTTAACACTCTTCTTATTATTAGTTAATTTTAATTATTTTTTTTTTATAATTTTTTATTGTGCAGTTGTCTCTTCGCAGACCGCACTCTAGCTGAACGTCAGACGGAGTGTGGTCATTGAGATTTTTTTATTGTAGATCGGCATATGACAACACTTCGCCTGATGTAAAGCTAGAGTGCGGTCCATGAACGGAAACAACTGCTACTACAGAGAAATCTTTACAGGCTGTGCACACTCTTCTCGCTATATCTGGCTACTTTCAAACTGCTCCTGAAACGCGACATCGCTTCAGGGGTGTTAC
The DNA here is from genome assembly GCA_948150575.1 of Tinea pellionella. Taxonomy (NCBI): domain Eukaryota; kingdom Metazoa; phylum Arthropoda; class Insecta; order Lepidoptera; family Tineidae; genus Tinea; species Tinea pellionella. The sequence continues at coordinate 7,860,454 of OX411261.1, read as the reverse complement.
ATTCGAAAGTGGTGGTACTACCCCAGGACAGCAGACTGGGCTAATAACCATCATCAGTCTGCCTACCACTCTTTATATCCTATAGGCATTGAGTGACAAAAATACATATAACAAAGTTAAATTGGTACCGGTCAGAATTAGCGAGGTTCGACTACGGGTCTCATCCTTGTGAGTTCACGCGTCATACCACGGCCGCTCTAAAATCGAACCTGGTCACAAACAGTCACATTACACATCCCAACGTATTATAATGCAAATGTCTAAAATGCAAGTCACGTGCCTCACTGATAGAACGTTGCACAAATGCACCAAACACAACTGATAGTTATAGGTCTAATTGTTGGTACTAAATTACCTACGTGTATGGCCTACATACTTACCCAAAATACACACATATAGATACATATATACACATGTGTACAAGCACTAGCTTAGTATGACCATTAAAAAAAAACAACTTTGTCCTACTGGGACAATTTATTTCGCCTTTTCGCATCCATTCTTCTTCATCATTCATCTTCTTTTGTTAAATAGCCTCAGATGTCATAACAACGACAATTCTGCCAATGTCAATTATTAATGTTTGTGCATCAAAATGCAATGGTGTTTTACAATTTGACGCTTTCTTGGAGTATTTGGCGGCAATTCAGCCGGTCACGTCATAATATGAACGTTTTCACGGCGTGGGATAACGACAAAAAAACCGCTTCTATTGCCTCATATAGAGTGAATTTTAATGTTTCCACAATTACTCACATGGGTAGCATATAATTTCGCAAAATAACACCAATTTTACACAATAATAACCACTAAACTAATTAAGGAAAGGGATAAAAAAAACACCTTGATGAGCGGCCGTGGTCTAGCGGTAAGACGCGTGAACTCACGATCGATGAGACCCGTGTTCGAACCCCGCTAATTCTGACCGGTACCGATGTAACTTTGTTATATGTACTTTGGTCGCTCAGTGCCTATAGGCGCTATTAAAGAGTGGTAGGCAGACTGATGATGGTTATTTGTCCAGTCTGCCGTCCTGGGGTAGTACCACCACTTTCGAATGTAACACCCGTGAAGTGACCATGTCGCGCTTCGGGAATAGTTTGAAAGTAGCCAGGTATAACGAGAGGAGTGTGCACTGTCAATTTAGATGGTACATGCTCGTCTCCTCAAGCCGGTTTTTCTCTGTAGTAGCAGTTGTTTCCATTCATGGACCGCACTCTAGCTTTACATCAGGCGGAGTGTTGTCACATGCCGAGCTACAATAAAAAAAAACCCTTCCGGGCAAAAGCGCGCCAAACACTCCCAAAACGAGAGTCAATGCGTTTGTTAGTATAGTGACAATTGCTGCCTGCTGACATTCTCTGTAGTTGCGACTGTCACTTAACGGGCGGAGGCTATTATATAAAAAAACTTTCGATGGATGTTTGTCGGTTTGTTTGGTTTTAACTAACTGAATTAGTATTGAGTTTTCTTATTACTTTTAGTACGATTACAATGGACAGCGCTGACTATTAGATATATATGACAAAACTTGGAAAACTAATTCGAGAATTTCACAAAAGAAAATTTATCTTAATAAAAAATAGTAGTATGTTGGATAAAGAACTTTTCTATCAGTTTTCAAGCTATGACAAAAACCATTTCAAGCCTCCCCTTCCTATGAAACTAGCGTTTTCAACATGACATGAATTGGAGGGTGACCATTAATTGAGCATAGACGCGTTACAAATACCAACAGACAGTGTACACACTCTACATCTATACTTTCGCGGTATGTACGAAAAATGTGGTATACCTTCCCTCTCTTAACATGAAGTGACCACGCCTTTTGTAACTGAGCGGCCGTGGTGATGGTGTAGCGGTAAGACGCGTGAACTCACGATCGATGAGACCTATGTTCGAACCTCGCTAAATTCTGACCGGTAACTTTGCTATATGTACTTTGGTCGCTTATCGCCTATAGGCTGATAATGGTTATTAACTTAGTCTGCCGCCCTGGGATTTTACCACCACTTTCGAATGTAACACCCGTGAAGTGTCCTTGTCGCGTTTCGGGAGCAGTTTGAAAGTAGCCAGGTATAACGAGAGAAGTATGCACTGTCAATCTAGAATCTAGATAGTACATGCTCGTCAGTACATAGAGGTGGCGACTACGGCCCGTAGAGATTTTTCTGTAATAGAAGTTGTTTCCACTCATGGACCGCACCCTTGCTTAACATCATGTGGAGTGTTGTTATATGGCGATCTTTATTCCTATAGATAAAAAAGGGGGAAACAAGAGTGGGGGAAAACATAGAATAAAACTCGAAATAATAAAGTCAAAAATAATAATAAAAGTTTATTAAAAATAAATATTGGATCATGGAGTTTGGTGTCATGGATTTTACTCCAGTTTATTAACATCAGGCGGAGTCAAATGCGAGTCTAGCATGAAAAACAACAATTGTCACGCTTTTCCCCTTAGCATGAATAAATATATGTCGGAACGGTCATGAATACGGACTCTAATTTGAACGATTACGGAAACTAACTTGAACATAATGAATACGCGGTCATGAGTACAAACACTAACTTGATATCAAACAAGAAGCGTGGTTACGCTTTGACAGATTCTCGAAAAACACACCACACGGCGGACACGTCGGGATTTGTTTGTGGTGTTTCAACATATTTGCTTAGTTATCGCCCACAAATGGAGGATAGGAGCCATGGACCGCTTCTGTCATATATAAAAAATGCCATAAGTTAGTAAGGTCCCTGTGTAAAGGGCGTTTGTCGCTTATCGCTACGCCTATGTGTAGCCGTAACTGTAAACTTCCAAAAAAGTAAAAAAGGGTTCTACTCGTAAGGCAACGAATGGAAAATAGGGATGTTTTGTGAACTTGAGTTAGCGACGCGCGTTTCCGATTTTATTTATAGATAAACAAATAAAGGTTATTAAGTAATAGAAAAGTTATTTATGGTGAATAAAGGATTATTTATGTCTTTAATTTCATTCAAACTTTATATTTACATGGGTTGTTCTAGAATGCTGTCGATGCTCGGAGATTTATTTTGGCACGACATGTGACCTCGACTGATAACTGCTATCCCATATAAATGTTTGTAGGAAGCAGTCGTTTCCACTATGCCGGCTTGAATAAATAAATGGGCACTACTGGCTACTTCCAAACTGCATAGCGGGGCGATTACTGCCTGTAGATATTTCTCTGTGATGGCGGTTGTTTCCGTTTATGGACCGCACTCTGGCTTAACGTTAGGTGTAGTTTTGTAATATGACTAGCTACAATAATAAAAAAAAATTGTTTGAAATTGTTTTAGGGAAAGAAGAATACCCATTTTTGGGCCCACTTGATACCTAATAGTTTGGTAACAAAACAATAGTCTAAAATAATATCTTATATTTTGTTAATTTATTTTAATTAAATCAAGCGAATATATTCCCTGCACCACAGCTAATACGGCATTACTAAGAAAGGGCCTTCTCGGTTTAGCCCCAAAAATCTATAATAAAATCCCGGACCACATAAAGAATTGCGAATTAAAAATATTTAAAACTAAATTGAAAGAATTATTAATTGAAAAGTGCTACTATGACATTAGAGAATATTTAGACTAAGTATATGACATTCCTATTATTATTATTATTATTAAGACAACTGACTTCACTTTAACAATTGACATTATTTTACTATTTAATTTAATTTTATATTTTTAAATCATTATTTTTAGTCTTTATTGTATTGTATTATTATGTTATTTATTGTTTTAGAATAAAATATATATATATTTGTACGCCTAAGAGCAGGTACTTGAGAATCTAATACTGACATCAACAACTTGTGATTTTATACCATGTACCACAAATAAATAATTTGATTTGATTTGATTTGAACACAATTAAAACATCATTTACCAATCAATAGATGATGTTTAATTACATAAAAACAGACTTCAAATATTGCAGAAAACATCAAATTACTCAATAACCTGGGTGAAAAAATTAGAAATGATTAATAATAAGAATTGTAGATTTTTTTCTATAAAATTAACTAAAAATTATCGACAAACTCGAGAAAAAAATTGTGAGCCCATTTTTCTTAGGCGAATGGGCATTCTCCTTTAGACATGTATCTAATTATTTTTGAAACATATAATATTATATTTAAAATAAAATATATTTTAATATAGGAAAATTGTTTAACAGAAAATAGTTAGGAAAATTATGTTCTCTAATGAAAATGTTGAGGCTACGGGCTAGAAAATAATATACTCGCTAACTATTGTATTACTTGCGTTCACCACCACTATGAATATAGTATACTGAAAACTATATGCAAAACGCGAGCTAACCAAAACATTTGGCAGGCATCCCGTCCGCAGCGATAAGGTGACAACAATATTACAAGGAAAGGAGATTCGCCTAAAAAAATGTACCCACAATTTTTTTCTCGGGTTTGTTGATGATTTTTAGTTAATTTTATAGAAAAATAAATCTACATTCCCTATTACTAATAATTTTTAATTTTTTCACCCGGGTTATTGGGTAATTTGATGTTTTCTGATGCAATATTTGAGGTTATTATTATATTAAATGCTGTAACAACTACAAGAATCGGCGCCGACCAGAATAGGCCCGCGCTTAAATTATGAAGGCGAATCTACCGCCAACTCAGAATAGGCCCGCGCTAAAATGTGAAGACAAATCTACCTTCAACTAAAAGAGGTGGCCGTGCTAAAGAAATATGAAGACGAATCTACCTTCAACTAAAAAAAGGGCTATATAAGCGGGTGCTGGCGCTGTGAGAAGTCAGTCGAGGCCGCGCCCGCAACGGACCAGCTTAGACTTTAGGGACCTCTCCAACGATAAGACCGTGAGTCGCTTCCGCATTGGAACAACTTTGAGGTATTATCATTGAAGAAGGGTAAACAGTGTTGACACCGTGACCAACTTGTCTCGGGTGTAACTCGTCGGTGCATCGGCCGCTTCCGTATCGGAACAGTCTCCGCATCGATAGGGTTGCCCTGCGGGATAGTCGGACTTGGGTCAACCCTGACGTACTTTTCGGTGATACGCAAGCGCCATATAGGGCCTTGCCTCTCATCTTTATTTTGTAAATAGTTTCATTGTGTATAACCTTAATTGTTTAATTTTGTTTCAAGTCACTCTGACACATTTGCGTTAATTGATTTTGATTGATTCGCTTTTACTTTTGCTTGCTTTGTTTATATTTATTTTGCTTGTCCTTCAGACGACCTTGTGTGTATTTTTTTAATATACCTATTATATGTGTTTCTTTGTCTTTTACTAGTTTTGTTCTTCGAGACCCCAAGACAACGACCCACCCGTCGGTTACAATTGGCGCCCAACGTGGGGCCCAAAGAATTAAATTTTGGCGCCCGAACACGGGCCCATCTGTTACAAATTGGCGCCCAACGTGGGGCCCAAAGAATTAAATTTTGGCGCCCGAACACGGGCCCATCTGTTATAAATTGACGCCCAACTTAGAGGCCGAAGAATTTAAACTGGCGAACGAGAATAGAAACACAAACTCTGATGACTTCGAACCCAATTATAAAAAGGAAGCTCAGCATTGCAGTACCACTGTACCGGTTATCACAACCACGCCAAGAAATGCTGGTAAAGGAAATAGAAGAGATGCTGTGAGACGACATCATAGAAAATTCTCAATCACCTTGGGCTGCATCAGTTGTTTTGGTCCCCAAGAAGTCCGGAGAGATACGTGTTTGCATCGATTATGTCAACAGATGTTACGAGACGGCATCATAGAATCTTTACCTTGGGCTGCACCAGTTGTTTTGGTCCCCAAGAAGTCCGGAGGGACACGCCTTTGCATTGATTATCGCAGGCTAAACTCCGCTACAGTATTCGATGCATACTTGATCCCACGCATTGATGATCTTCTACATGAAGCAAAATCTACACACAGGAATATACGACATTTGATATTCTTTCTTCGAACTTGTTCCTGGTACCGAAGATTTATAAATAACTTCACGAAGATTGCAAAACCATTGAAACGCTTAACAGAGAAGAGCGCTATCTGGAAATGGGCAGAAGAACAGGAACAAACTTTCAACTTTATGAAAGAAATGTTATTTACGGCGCCTGTTTTGTGCCAAGCTGATGACACCAAACCTTACGTACTGCATAACCGACGCCAGCAACTACGCTCTCGGAGCAGTTCTAGTCCAAGGGGAGGGAGAAGACGAGCATCCTGTCGAATATGCCAGCCGTCTTCTGACAACAGCGCGCCGAAACTGCACGCTCGCCGTAGAGGACGGCCAAGGCTTCAGCACATCGATGCAACAAACATGGACGCCGAGGCTACAGCGCGCCAAAACTACACACTTGCAGTATAGGCCTGCCCGAGAAGCATCATATCGAGACTGCACAGCCTAGGACCTGACAACAACAATCAAAGTCCTACCTTCCTCGCCGGGACGTCTTCAGAGGTAGAAGGGGAGACTGTAACAACTACAAGAATCGGCACCGACCAGAATAGGCCCGCGCTTAAATTATGAAGGCGAATCTACCGCCAACTCAGAATAGGCCCGCGCTAAAATGTGAAGACAAATCTACCTTCAACTAAAAGAGGTGGCCGTACTGAAGAAATATGAAGACGAATCTACCTTCAACTAAAAAAAGGGCTATATAAGCGGGTGCTGGCGCTGTGAGAAGTCAGTCGAGGCCGCGCCCGCAACGGACCAGCTTTGACTCTAGGGACCTCTCCAACGATAAGACCGTGAGTCGCTTCCGCATTGGAACAACTTTGAGGTATTATCATTGAAGAAGGGTAAACAGTGTTGACACCGTGACCAACTTGTCTCGGGTGTAACTCACCGGTGCATCGGCCGCTTCCGTATCGGAACAGTCTCCGCATCGATAGGGTTGCCCTGCGGGATAGTCGGACTTGGGTCAACCCTGACGTACTTTTCGGTGATACGCAAGCGCCATATAGGACCTTGCCTCTCATCTTTATTTTGTAAATAGTTTCATTGTGTATAACTTTAATTGTTTAATTTTGTTTCAAGTCACTCTGACACATTTGCGTTAATTGATTTTGATTGATTCGCTTTTACTTTTGCTTGCTTTGTTTATATTTATTTTGCTTGTCCTTCAGACGACCTTGTGTGTATTTTTTTAATATACCTATTATATGTGTTTCTTTGTCTTTTACTAGTTTTGTTCTTCGAGACCCCAAGACAACGACCCACCCGTCGGTTACAATTGGCGCCCAACGTGGGGCCCAAAGAATTAAATTTTGGCGCCCGAACACGGGCCCATCTGTTATAATGCTTAAATAATTGATGAATTTTTTTAAAAATGTAATTAAATTACGTTTGGTGATTGGTAAATGATATTATGTTGATATAATTAAAATGAATTAATAAAAAATTAAGATATTATTTTAGATTATTGTTTTGTTACCAAATTATTAGGTGTTAAGTGGACGCGAAAATGGCTTTTAGAACAAGCTATACATAAAAAACGATTAAACATCCTTAAGGAAGCTGGGCCTAGTGCCCATAACTGTCAGTCTTCATGAAGAGCATGGACCGCAGTCCAGCTTTACATAAGGCGGAGTGTGTGACGTGCGCCCCGACTCGACCCAAAGCCGGGGGCGAAATAAAAATGCAATAAAATTTGTCACAGCAAATAGGTTCTTTAATTGTATATGGCGATGGAACACTCCTAAGCACTAAGATGTAGATATAAGGGATCTTAGCTGTTCTCCGATGCTTTTCGGTGAGCTGCCTGGTCGACCTCGAGCCTGGGCGCTAACCGGATGTCCTCTGTCGGTGCTTCTAGACTGGGCGTGTGGGGGGCCGCAGTATAAGGGACTGCGTAAGCCTCTAAGCCCGAATCTGGTTCCCTGGAACGATCAAAGTCGCCAGATCAGCTTCCGCTCGTTAGGAAGCAATCGCAGCTAGATAATTATACAAACATCTAGGGTAGGGTGCGATGCGTCGTAACGAGCAGAAGCGGTGTTACACAAGAAATAAGCAAATAAATATAATAAGCCTAACCTAGGTAACCTACCAAATAAGTGTTTGAAACTTACCCAAGGAATTGGGGAAACCACTTGGCAAATGAAGAAGGTGGCGGTGATTACACACGAGGGTCCCTCAACGGGAGGCAATCACACGCCAGGTAGGGCTTCTTCGGACGCAAAATTGAAATTGATGCCGACCCGTTGTCATTCATACCGGCTGACGGTCGATGACAGATCGTCGCGGTGTTGTCGAACGATAAAAATTTACAGTGTGGCGAGGGAAAAAATACTAAATAAAAATATATAAAATATTTCTACGTTACAAGTGCTACAATAAAAAAAAAGATAATTGTAGATGTGAGGGAAGTGAAGGAGTTCTGTCAGGATCGTAGCAAGTGGGGTTCTGTTGTCTCTCCCTATCCCTCTGGGGAAAATGAGTAAAAAACAACACTACTGCAGTTATAATCATAGGAGTAGTACCCTTCACTATGCCGGCTTGAGGAAACAAATGTGAACCGTTCATTGAAAGTGTATAACTGCTCTAGCTACTTCTAAGCTAACTATCCCATTACCGTAACAATAAAATATATAAAAATCTCTAGCTATAGTCCATGAATAACCATTATCAGTCTGTCTACAACTTTTTGTAAAGAATTATCCCAAATAACTTCTCAATTTATACTAACCCTGCAAAGCTGATAACACTCTAAAATAAAATGTACACTAACTAGAAGCAAGATGTTGTTACCTCATACACTACTTTATTTTGACGATTATTATTCTAAACATTCTGTGTAGAGATATTTTAAACTATTTTGTAGCAGCTTAAGTCAAAACCGCACTTAAGCGGCGCGGAGTGGACTGTCAAATATTGTTTTTATTGATTTATACGACAGTAACCGCACTACAGCAGCGCGGCTCGTGGCCGAGTTGGGTTCTGGAGCATATCCCACTCCCAGAGTAATAAGAGCCTTTTTATGGTGGTTTTGAGTTATTGGTACGGTTAGATAGTCCTAATAAGGCCGCATAAGCTCAATTTTTTTCGTAATTTTATCGTTAAAATTCGCAATTTTACACATGAAATTATATAATACGTCGTTTGACAGTTCCGATTTTCTTATTTACGCAAAATTATTATTGTTTAATTAAAAGTAACGACTCATATGATTAAAAACACTTAAATGACGTTTTAAACATTCTTTTAGGTCAAAGGAAAAAAAGTTATATCCATTTAAACTGTCTATTGCGGTTTCTGCTTTACTGACGTCACGAACTCGCCTGCTGGGAAGTAAATTGGAGAAAACGTGACCGTTGCCATCACTGCCACCTTAAAAGTCTCTCATCATTATCGCGTATTCATTTTTAACCAACCATGAGATATTACTTAGTAATTAACTAAAACGAACTTTGTATTAGCTTGTCGTTAACTTTTCTATTTATATTATGAAAAATAGAGTTTTAAAACTATAACTTGAAACTAGTTTAAGTGACATTAAATAAGAAATAACCTAAAAAAAAACACACCGCTAACTTGAAAAGTATAGCTGAAGTGTAATTTACATAGTCACGAATATTTTTAAGGCGGATATTCTACACTTGTATAGAATTAAATATATTTTTAATTAATATTTTATAGCATACGTGATCACAATTCGCCTGATGTTAAACTTCAGTGCGGTTCATTGGAGATGTAGGTTGTATATTGTTGATTCCTCACGGGTTATCTTCCGTAGATGAGGGAATATAGCCGCTCGTACGTGAGGTACTCCGCAGCACTACTTCCACCCATTATCTCCTGTTCACGAACGGAAAAAACCTCAGATATAGCTTGATGATACGTATGTACACTGTCTAACAGAGCAATTTTTCCTGTTTTAATCTTTTTTTAAATATAGATTGGCATATGACAACACTCCGTCTGATGTAAAGCTCTAGCTTTGCGGTCCATGAATGGAAACAACTGCTACTACAGAGAAATCTCTACAGGCAGCAGTATACTTCCAAATTGATCCCAAAATGTCGCAAAACTTAACGGATTTCATGCTTGAATTTGGTTGTACTACCACAGGACGGCAGACTGGGTTAATGACAACACTCCGCCTGAAGCTAGCCGTAAAGCTAGAGTACGGTTTATTAACGGGAACAGCTTATGTAATTGTACGTGTTCATATCTTATAATAATAATAATAACTACCTATCACCATCCGACCAATACTGTTCCCTTGGCCTAGGCCCGAGAACATGTTAATAACCGGCTGCAGACCGAGACTTTATATAAAAATAAATAAATAAATAATAATAATTTATTTGCTTTGAAAAAGGTTACAGTTGTTGTTGATAGTTATATATGTCCTCCTTAATCAGCTATATATTAGTAGCATGCAAATGTCTAGTTGGTTTAGTTATAATTTATTATTTTGTAAGTCATTACATACGAGTATATGACAGAACGGGAGAGCGGTTTAAACTCCTATCCGCCATTTGTGGGCGATATATCAAAATCAATATGCTGAAACACGACAGTTCCTCCGGACAAACCAAGTCGCAACGTGTTCGCCGCGTGACGTGTTTTCAGAGACTCTGTCAAAGCGTAACGACGCTTTTGTTTCATATTCAGTTAGTGCTTGTACTCATGACCACGTATTCATTTTGTTCCAAGTTAGTTTCCATAATCGTTCAAATTAGAGTCCGTATTCATGACCGTTCCGACATATAATATAAGAAAAAGTGTGTGCGCCTTAACCGAAATGTAAATATAATCTTTTATGGAAGCGGATTGGCTGTCAAGGGGAATAGCTTGCTTCTAAGACGTAATGTGAAAACTTTGGGCCTACTGAGCTAACTTTTAAACGACTAAATTGCAGAATTGGCCCTCAACTGTAACGATGTTTGTTGAACCAACCGCATTGTATAATGTTCAACATAACTTTAAGCGTACTTATTTCAACGGTATTAGTCCGATAATAGTAACTCAGCCTAGTGGTAATAGTAAACCCGCTGTGTGTGTCGAACCGTCGCCATACCACCCATGATCATCAACAATTATCACGCCTTTTTCCTACACGGATAGCAGAGACAACGGAACGCCACTTACCACGATCCTGACACAACACCCTCGCTTCCCTCATATCCATAATTCTTTTTTTTTTATTGTAGCTCGGCATGTGACAACACTCTGCCTGATGTAAAGCTAGAGTGCGGTCCATGAATGGAAACAATTGCTATCCAGATTGACAGTGCATACACCTCTCGTTATAACTGGCTACTTTCAAACTATTCCCGATTCTCTTTATACAATTTCGACGGTTATGGGCACTAGGCAGCCCAGTATCTCCAAAAAACACAAAATATCATCAAATTGTAATGTAAATGCAAGGACTGATATACAGCTAGGTTCGCAAAGGCCTCGTAGTACGCTCGAAGTCAACACACAATTGATAGACGGCCGAGCGCGCTTGCGGTAGCCATTATAGTGGCTTGATTTTACAACAAAATTTTTACAAATATCTTGCAGTAACGTTTTAGTATTAGTCCTGTATATTTCCATCAACCTAGGTTAGAATGTGAGACCTACGATGCGACGTCACTGTAATACGTATTAAATCAATAATATAGGTAATTAGTTATAATAGTTTAATGAATAATACGACTGTTCACGTGCCACGACAATGTATACCTGTTATGTGGACATAGACACAAACAGGCATCTATACATAGACAAACATAGACAGACTAGCGCATGTTGGCAACATGTCTTTATACTTTCAAGAGAAAGGGGAATTAAGTCCAAATATGTCAATAAAATTCCGCAGGGTGGAGAGAAAATCTAACTTAAAATACAGTTAAAACATTTTAAATTCTGTTACTCGTGAAACTCGGAGACTGTGGTGGCATTGGGTGGCATCCTGAGCACTGAAGCGCGGAAGTGACTCACTATTGACTGAACCAATTCATGAGATAGCGTAAAAGCCTTTTCGGGGTACTCACTCTGTAACAAATGTTAAGTAGAAATGTTTTAATGAATCAAATGTCACGTATTTTTTTTTAAATTTTTTTGTTCTCATCTGAATTGAGAATTGACACTCAAACCCTTACCCTCCGCTTTGCACACACAATACTTGGGTTTTAAAGTTCATTTTTAAATAAATTTCGATATAATAAAGCGCGTCGTTTAGAAATCAATTAAATTTCAAAGTCGTTCAGAAATCAAATTAAATTAAATTTTTTTGGTTTGATTGTGAATTCTTTTTGTTCCGGTTAAGTTTTGACCACTTTTTTTTACTAAAGTTGAAACATTCTTCGATTATCATTCAGCTTTTTTATTTATTCATTCTGAGTTACGTCGAGAGCGAAGTTTGCCGGGCCAGCTAGTTATTTATATATCTTTATTATAAATATTTTTATATTATTTCATAATAGGCTAACCTAACTGCATCGCCCGCTTTTCTCTTTTCCTTACAATTTATCTAATAACAATTGGTTGTCTGGAAGAAATTGCTTTTAGTGATAAGACCGCCAATTGCTGTAAGTTATTTTTGCTTTTGTAATTTCTATAACTTTGTTAACTACAATAAAGAATTTATTATTATTATTATTGAACTAGATCAGCCTATTAAAGTCACTAATCTATATTTAATTTAGTGTTAAAGTATTCATACGTGGTGAGTAATAGGTCATTAATAGTTTGGGCGTGCGGTCGAATGACATCGGCCACTGCGACCCATTTTGGTTAGATTTATAGTTATCCATTACAATTCTAGACAACGTACATTAAATTGCCCCTGTTATAAACAACATACAGGTTAGTTATGCTATGCGAGTCGAATAAGGATAGATCTGTCAAGACATTTGATCAACAGTTACTGATTTTTTTTTCATTTTCCTTCTAATTCTACCACTTTACTGGATCAATTTTTGACTTGACTGAGACTTGACCTGACTGTTTAGTGTGATGATCGAATGATTCGTGATGCACAATATTATTAACTTGATGCAATAATATTTACTTTGACAATGGCAAATTGTTGTAATGCCATATAAAAAAATTACAACTTTTAATGCCAAAACAAAACTTTTTAGCTTTCAACTTTGATTCGGCAATTTACCCTTATTTGGTTAATTTGACTGGGCTATTATGAATTAATTAAATCAGCACTTTATAACTATCTATAAGTTTAATTAAATACGAAACAACTATAAAATTGCTTATCAGTGTGTCGGGCGGGCGGACGACGACGGTCGAAGGGCGGGCGTGACTCATTTTAATTTATGTTACGATCACGTGACCGTACAGTGATTGATAGTATTTGCCATAGATTAAGTTGTTTCCCCCTTTTTAGTGCGAGGCTCTATAACTGACATAGATGAAGTAATTATTATTACTTATCTGCATAGAAATATATACTCGAGGTGCAAAGTTGAAACATTTGACATAAAAAAAAAACCGTTTCAAACGATTTGACAATGTTGCCGTCAAGTCAAATACTAACTGACAGATAATCTAAATGTGCCTGTGGCCATGTTTTCTCTCGCGTCACATTGGGAGTTGGGGACATATATCAATCAATCAATCTATCTATCTGTCTGTCTACCTGATCATACAAACTGATTTCTTTTTGATTTTTTTCATATAATTTCAAACTTGTTTTTAAAGAAATATATGAATTAAATTAATCTAAATGACGTAAGTGAAGTGAACTTGTCACGTTTCAGGATCAGTTTGGAAGTAGCCAGAAGTGTGCACATTCATCTCCACAAGCCGGCATAGTGGAGGTCACTGATGCCTCTAGAAACGTATCTTTGGTAGCAGTTGTTTCCGTTCGTGAACCGTACTATAGCTTTACTTCAGGCGGAGTCTGGTCACATGCCGGGTAAAAGTAGCGCTCGGCATATGACAAAACGCCGCCTGATGTAAAGCCAGAGTGCGGTCCATGAACGGTAACAACTGCTACTACAGAGAAATCTCTACAGACAGCAGTCGCTTCTGCTATACCGGCCTGAGAAGACGAATATGTACCATCTAGATTGACAGTGCACACTCCTCTCGTTATACCTGGCTACTTTCAAATTGCTCCCGAAACGCGACAAGGTCACTTCACGGGTATTACATTCGAAAGTGGTGGTACTACCACAGGACGGCAGACTGGACAAATAACCATCATTAGTTTTACCATTCTTTAAATTTTGTAATACATATTATTGAAAAAAATACACAAGATTATTTTCATTTAGGAGTGTGAAAAATTGTTCCTGAAATATACGGTGAGCTCCAAAAACATATTTAAGAAGTGAATATTCCCTGTTTGTGTTGCTAACATTATTTTTAATATATCCCACGACGACGACTCTTATGCTAGATATGAAATATCTGCGATACAAACGGGAACATGTCCTAGAGTTGGATCACCATGAGTTCTACTATTCAAAGAGACATTGCACTTAATTTTTTTATTACGTTCCCAAAAACGACGTGGCTAAGCGTCTGCTCATATTACTGTATTTATAGGATAAAAGAGTGGTAGGCAAACTGATAATGGTTATTACTCCAATCTGCCGATGCCGTCATAGACAGTATTAAGTTAAAACTAACTTATTACACCCGTAAAGTGACCCATCTTCTGTCGTTCCATTAAATTGTGGAACGACCTTCCCAGTCACGTCTTTCCACCTTTCTATAACATGGGATCCTTCAAGCGCAGTGTGAAGAGGCATCTCATCAAGCCGGCATAGCGGGCGCGACTGCTGTCTGCAGATCCCCTACTCTGACAGCAGTCGCCTCCGTTCATGGATCGCACTCTGGCTTAACATCAGGCGGTCATATGACGTGCTAAAATAAAAAAATAAAAAAAGACGAGTGTTCACTGTCAACTTGGATGGTACATATTCGTCTTCTCAAGTTGGCATAGCGGAGGCGTATGCTGACTGTAGAAATTTCTCTGTGGTAGCAGTTGTTTACGTTCATAGACCGCACTCATTTTAATGCAAGAAAAGACTGAATGCTTGTACTAAAACTTATAAAATCATGTTCACCGTACTAATATGAAATATGTTTATGCGTTTTAGTTGGCATCACATACAAAAGGAATATGTATTCTATTTCTCAGTTGTTGTGAGGGTTGTTGATATTGAGATGTGTGACCGCTTTACTGCCATCAACTAATTTCCGCCCAATGACAAATATACCTATGTGTAATCTCATATACTAAGTAACAAAGAAGTAGATTACTTAAATGTTGACGCAATGTAATGTTCGCCTCTCTTTTTCTATTACAATTTAATTTATTGTTTTTTATTTTTAATGTTGACATTTTCAAACTTAATTTAATTAATGTTCTTTGCCCTACTGTAAAATGTAAACCCATCACTACTGCTACGATTTGGCATCGAATGAATACGCGTTAATACTTGCGAGTATTTGGGGAAAATTTTACGCTGCGTTTCGCTTTACCTCTACGTCAGCGTCAGTGGGGCTAAAGTCTTCCTACACAAGGGCGTCGCCAAGGGGGGGCAGGGAGGGGCAACTTCCCCCCCCCTAGAGATTTTAAAAAAGTTGTTAAATGTAAATTTATTTATTATTTACAATCAAGAGTTCGTGTAGCTTTACACGTTAGACTCTGTACCGTTGTTATTACAATCGCCGTAGATGTGAGGCTCGTACTACAAGTGAAAAGCTTCATGTACTTTACTTACAATTCATACTTTTCTCATCTTCCATATCAACTTGCCCCTCCCTAGGCCATCTGCTGGCGACGCTCTTGTTCCTACAGGATATCTAATGTCAACCCAGTTCTGGTCTAAACTATTAATTGAAATAAGAAATAAAAAAAAACCTTGGATTTATGTGGTAATAAGTAGTTTTCTTTAAAACCCTAAATTGTTTGATATTTTAAACTATTAGCAAGCGGCAAATAAAAAATGACTTAAAAACGTGGTATCATTTATTGAGGATAAAACCCAGACTAGTCGGCCGACGTATCTGTCAGGTTGATCGATTAGTCGTTGGATTAGAACACGTTGAGCATATATCAAGTCAGTTTATATGTTTATTCATGTCGAATTTCATATTAACAACAAATTCATATCGATATTGTTTGCCGTCAATATTTTTTTCAGACTATCCGTTTACTTCAGACTAGGATTTCTAAGACTTTTTGTTTTGTTTCTTTTTGTGTTTTTTTTATAAGATTCAGTAAAATTTTTCACCATAAATATATTATTTACTTACGTAATTATTTGCCTATCCCTGTGGGAAGAAGGCGTGACAATTGTATTGTAATTATTTGTTTAAATTCCAATAACGATTTAGGTTCGATTCATATTATCACAATCGAATAAGAATTGTTTTCGAGAATAAAGAATAAGGCTCTAGAGATACGAAGCCTCTATGTGAACCTGTGAACATTTGTTTCCACGTTAAACATAACCTAAATTCGTAGTTTACCTTTTTGTATATAAGAGTTTTGGTTATTACTTTCACCAACAACTTAGTATATTTTTCATTGATTATACTACTAATATAAATAAATGACTGCATGGAAAAAAGTCTGGACTTCTGGAGCCTGAAATTCGACTTCAGTTCCTTAGTGTCTACGTTCCATCTGAAATTAATTATAGGTGGAGGTAAAATGGTACCAAAAAGATGATGGAAGATGTTTGCAGACAGCAGTTCCCTTCGCTATGCTGCCTTGAGGATAAGTGTGCACCGTACACGCTAAAAGAGCCCGGCTACTTCTAAGCTGATTCCAAAACGTGATTAATAGGCTGAAGAAAAATTGTATGTTTTTTAAAATAATTTTTTCATGTATCTTCTAATTTATTTAAACTTTAGCTTAAGAGTGAGTAGCACTATGCCTGCTGTCAAAAACACATTTGAACTTAACTTGATGAATTTGTGGATATTTGCAGAAAGTCTGCCCAAAACCGAAACATGATAAAGGATCAATAGATATATTATAATTTTAGATAGATAAATAAATTATTAATGTTTTTTGTTTGTTACAGGTCATAGTCACTCCACGGGTGTTACACTCGAAAGTGGTTGTACTGCCTACGAAAGGTTTTGGGATTTTTTGATGTTCAGGAATCGGTAGATTAGAGTAGAGGGGTGAGGGGGGGGGGGGGGGTTAGGTATAAGAGAGGAGTGTGCACTGTCACTCTAGATGGTGCATACTCGTCTCCTCAAGCCGGCATAGCGAAGGCGACTGCTGCCCGTAGAAATTTCTCTGTAGTAGCAGTTGTTTCGTTGTGCACAATATTAACTTGATTAAAAAATATGTACTTTGACACTGGCAAATTGTTATAATGCCATATAATACAAAAAGAAAAAAATATACGTAGATAGTGTGAAAATTCGCAACAATGTAAATGCAAAAAGCATCTCTATCTAGGAAATAAAACTAGTGACATTTAGTAACATTATTCGTGCGCTAAAGAGTGTCACATAAACTAGTGGAGTGGGGGAGGCAGGGCGTGAGATAAGGCGACATTACACCGGGAATGAAATTCATGTTTACCATCGCGCTAACTCGAATATTACAGACTCAATTTATTTTCTAAACTATTGTGTATAGTTTTACTTTTTTTTTTTTAAATTGTAGCTCGGCATTTAAAGAGTGGTAGGCAGACTGATGATGGTTATTAGCCCAGTCTGCCGTCCTGAGGTAGTACCGTCACTTTCGAATGTAACACTCGTGAAGTGACTTTGTCGCGTTTCGGGAATAGTTTGAAAATAGTCAGGTATAACGAGAGGACTGTGCACTGTCAATCTGGATTCTCTTCAAGCCGGCATAGTGGAGGTGACTGCTGCCTGTAGAGATTTACCTATAGTAGCAGTTGTACTCTAGTTTTACATCAGGCTTTACATGTCACATGCCGAGCTACAAAAAAAAACTTGGCCTGAGGGTATGCACAATCTAGATTGACAGTGAACACTCCTCTCGCTACTTTCAACACGACAAGGTCACTTCACAGGTGTAACATTCGAAGTTATTCAGTTGTTACCTATGATAGGCTAGTATGGTCCTTAAAATTTCGTGGTCTAACGAGTGAACTCACGATTATTAAGACCCGTGTTCGAACCTCGCTAATTCTGACCGGTACCACTGTAACTATTAAAGAGTGGTAGGCGGACTGATGATGGTTATTAGTCCAGTCTGCCGTCCTGGGTTAGTACCACCACTTTCGAATGTAACACCCGTGAAGTGACATTGTCACGTTTCGGAAGCAGTTTGAAAGTAGCCAGGTATAGCGAGAGTAGTGTGCACTGTCAATCTAGATGGTACATACTCGTCTCCTTAGGCCGGTAAAGCGGAGGCGACTGCTGCCCGTAGAGGTTTCTCTGTGGTCATTACATCGGGCGGAGTGTTGTCATATGTCGAGCTACAATTAAAAGTAAAGAAATTAGATTGAAATGAAATACTGTAATCAATAAATACGTTATGCGTTAATTGGATCCTGAAACATTCTCTCAAATTGCATTGCCACTTGTAGATACTCAACACGAACGCTGCCTCCTCATGGTAACGATTTTAATCATCACAGCTTTATAATTCGTCTAGGTACATGCCTATTACTATATTTGACGTTTAAAAAATAGTTTAAACTTTTAAAAACTATTTTATTTGTACACAAAACAGAAAAGCAGTACAATGAAACTTAGACAATTTTTTTTCTTTTATTGTAGCTCGACATGTGACAACACTCCGCCTGATGTAAAGCTAGAGTGCGGTCCATGAATGGAAACAACTGCTACCACAGAGAAACCTCTACGGACTGCAGTCGCCTCTACTATGCCGGCTTGAGGAGACGAGTATGTACCATCTAGATTGACAGTGCACACTCCTCTCTTGTACCTTACTTATTACTAAAATTATTAAAGATAGGTAGTTTGTAAGTAGATTTAAGTATTAGTTATAAGTTAGATTAATTTTTTATGTTGTTTGTTTATGTTTAAGGTATGATGGGACTGGCGTAACCTGTCTAGTTAAAAGTCCCTAATTTAAATTGAAATAATAAAAACAAACTTAGACTATTACAATTTTCACGATACATAGCAGTATCCTTCCAAAAGAATGTGTACCAACATGCTTAAAATTACCAAATCACTTACAACCTGTTCACCTAAAACAACGCACCACCAGAATGAACAGATTTTTTTTCCTTGACAATAACAATAACATTCGTCTCTTCAAGCAGGCATAGCGGAGGCGACTGCAGCCCGTAGAGATTTCTCTGTAGTAGCAGTTGTTTGCGTTCATGGACTACGTTCTAGCTTTACATTGCACGAAGTGTTGTCATATGCCGAGCTGCAATAAAATGATGTAAAAATAACACAGTTATTTTAGTGTAAATTAAACTATGAACACCTTATAAGAGGCTTTAAATATCTTATTTCTTTTTTAATTCATTTTAATTGTGTTTCTCGAGATGTACAATACAGGCCTCTACAAATTAAGGGTAAATAGGTACCTCATAGGCAAGCGTGCTCCATCTTAGACCGCATCACTGCTTTACATCAGGCAGGGTGCGGTCAAACGTTTGCTTATTAAGCATAAAAAAAGAATATATATATATACATATATACACATCATTTACCAATCAATAGTCAATGTTGAATTACATAAAAAACAGATATCATTAATTATTAAAGCATTTAAAATAATAATAACCTGAAATATTGTATCCGAAAAACTCAGATTATTCAATAACCCGGGTGAAAAGATTAAGACTGTTTTTTAATAAGGAAGTAGATTTATTTTTCCTCAAAATTAACTAAAAATCATCGACAAACTCAAAAAAAAAATTGTGGGCCCATTTTTCTTAGCCAAATGGTCATTCTCCTTTTATTGCGTGAAACATGGTGATAGTAAAAATATTATTAAAAATTAACCATAATTTACAAAAAAAAAAAAAAACCAACTACCTATCTTTAAAGAAAAACATTACTTTGTACATTTCTACAGCGGCTTCAACATACTATACTATTGTATGTGCCCATATCCCATTTATTTATACAAAACTTATCATAAAGCCACTGTCTATTGATTCATTTATTACTCTTAATACTAACTATAACAGTTACACGTTCTCAACTTATTTGTACTCACTCGTATAATATACAGTGGTCCATTTCTCAAGATTAAACTAGTATTCCGTAAGGCACGACCTACTGCAACGATCGTAGTTCTCGAGTCGATTTCCTTATGCAAGGAAAGGAAAACAGATTTAGGTACGTTCGGAAACCTCCTCGAAATGCGTCTGGGAATTTTTCGAACGCCACCAGATGTTAACGTTACAAAAATTCCTCCTAAGTGCATGAGTTTCCAAATGTACTATGAGGGGAATTGTTGGTTTACCAGCTATCAATTTGTATTTTCATCGTTAAGTATTTGAAATCGGATATTGATAAAAATACCATGAAAAATACCATTATTTTTAATACTGAAAAATGAAAAAACAACAATAATATTTAATTACACAATGACTTTGATGTTAACAACACAATATTCTAAAACAATATCATATTTTTTCATTAATCTATTACAATTATATCAACACGTCGTTTACCAATCAAAAGACGAGAAATCTTAACTTATGGTAACTGTGTAACTTCTTTCCTCGATAGTACAGAGGTGTCCAAGCGGGTGATAAAAATGTCACCATTCGTTTGTAGCAATTCTGAAAGTTTCGTCATTACTCTATTCGTACGTTTGCAGTTCAAATGTACATTTTATTAGGTTCTATTTGATTTCGTGTTTTAGGAAACAAGTTATCTCCTCTCTTTAACAGAATCTTTAAAGAAGGATAAGTAGACAGTAACACCCCTGAGGCTATAACAAGAAGAGTGTGCACTTTTAATAGTGCACATTCGTTTCCATAGCGAAGGTGATTGCTGCCAGTTTTTTCCGCCTTCACTCGCACTCCAGCTTAACATTAGAAGAACTGGTCACGTGGCATGTAGTAACACATATAGATTTGTTTTTAATATGTATATTTGAATGGAACCTGGGCCCTCCGTGGAACAGACTAGGCTAACCCATTACAAAACAAATGAGCGGTTAAGTACGAATTTTGTCATATTTTTTATGTATTAAATTCGATTAAAAATACATGTTACATTATAGGTTATAAGGTTGAGCGTGTTTTTCTTAATATTTTTTTTATTGTAGCTCGACATGTGACAACACTCCGCCTCACACTGGGTCGATTTTGAAATTTGAGGACTTCGGAACAGACTTGCATTTTTCACTTTTTTCTTTATGGCAATGGCTAAACCTAATTAACCTAAACAATAGTTGTTCTCTTCAATTTTTTTCTAAACCTTATAGTTTGGACAGAAAAAGCAAATTTAAAAATTTGTTGTATGGGACGAATAAAAAAAAAGTGAATTCCTGCTTTATCCCGATCGATCCCCCTACGAAACCTATTTTTTCTTAATCCTTGCCTAGTCTGCTATATTTCTACACATTGAACGTGTGTATAAACTTGCATGTTTGCCAGATAAATGGATCCGAAAAACAACAAAAAATAAATATTTCAAAGAAAAGTGA
Organism: Tinea pellionella; assembly: GCA_948150575.1. Taxonomy (NCBI): domain Eukaryota; kingdom Metazoa; phylum Arthropoda; class Insecta; order Lepidoptera; family Tineidae; genus Tinea; species Tinea pellionella. Next base: position 7,838,889 of record OX411261.1, on the reverse strand, counting down.
ATTCCTGGTTTATCCCGATCGATCCCCCTACGAAACCTATTTTTTCTTAATCCTTGCCTAGTCTGCTATATTTCTACACATTGAGCGTGTGTATAAACTTGCATGTTTGCCAGATAAATGGATCCGAAAAATGACCAAAGTTTAAATATTTCAAAGAAAAGTGAATTCCTGGTTTATCCTGATCGATCCCCCTGCGAAACATTTTTTGTCTTAATCCTTGCCTAGTCTACTATATTTCTGCACATTGAACGTTTGCATAAAGTTGCATGTTTGCCAGATAAATGGTTCCGAAAAATAACAAAAATATTTCAAAGAAAAGTGAATTCCTGGTTTATCCTGATCGATCCCCCAGCGAAACCTTTTTTGTCTTAATCCTTGCCTAGTCTGCTATATTTCTGCACATTGAACGTTTGCATAAAGTTGCATATTTGCCAGATAAATGGTTCCGAAAAATAACAAAAATATTTCAAAGAAAAGTGAATTCCTGGTTTATCCCGATCGATCCCCCTACGAAACCTATTTTTTCTTAATCCTTGCCTAGTCTGCTATATTTCTACACATTGAGCGTGTGTATAAACTTGCATGTTTGCCAGATAAATGGATCCGAAAAATAACAAAAATTTAATATTTCAAAGAAAAGTGTATTCCTGGTTTATCCCGATCGATCCCCCTACGAAACCTATTTTTTCTTAATCCTTGCCTAGTCTGCTATATTTCTACACATTGAGCGTGTGTATAAACTTGCATGTTTGCCAGATAAATGGATCCGAAAAATAACAAAAATTTAATATTTCAAAGAAAAGTGAATTCCTGGTTTATCCTGATCGATCCCCCAGCGAAACCTTTTTTGTCTTAATCCTTGCCTAGTCTGCTATATTTCTACACATTGAACGTGTGCATAAAGTTGCATGTTTGCCAGATAAATGGATCCGAAAAATGACCAAAGTTTAAATATTTCAAAGAAAAGTGAATTCCTGGTTTATCCTGATCGATCCCCCTGCGAAACATTTTTTGTCTTAATCCTTGCCTAGTCTACTATATTTCTGCACATTGAACGTTTGCATAAAGTTGCATGTTTGCCAGATAAATGGTTCCGAAAAATAACAAAAATATTTCAAAGAAAAGTGAATTCCTGGTTTATCCTGATCGATCCCCCAGCGAAACCTTTTTTATCTTAATCCTTGCCTAGTCTGCTATATTTCTGCACATTGAACGTTTGCATAAAGTTGCATATTTGCCAGATAAATGGTTCCGAAAAATAACAAAAATATTTCAAAGAAAAGTGAATTCCTGGTTTATCCCGATCGATCCCCCTACGAAACCTATTTTTTCTTAATCCTTGCCTAGTCTGCTATATTTCTACACATTGAGCGTGTGTATAAACTTGCATGTTTGCCAGATAAATGGATCCGAAAAATAACAAAAATTTAATATTTCAAAGAAAAGTGTATTCCTGGTTTATCCCGATCGATCCCCCTACGAAACCTATTTTTTCTTAATCCTTGCCTAGTCTGCTATATTTCTACACATTGAGCGTGTGTATAAACTTGCATGTTTGCCAGATAAATGGATCCGAAAAATAACAAAAATTTAATATTTCAAAGAAAAGTGAATTCCTGGTTTATCCTGATCGATCCCCCAGCGAAACCTTTTTTGTCTTAATCCTTGCCTAGTCTGCTATATTTCTACACATTGAACGTGTGCATAAAGTTGCATGTTTGCCAGATAAATGGATCCGAAAAATGACAAAAGTTTAAATATTTCAAAGAAAAGTGAATTCCTGGTTTATCCTGATCGATCCCCCTGCGAAACGTTTTTTGTCTTAATCCTTGCCTAGTCTGCTATATTTCTGCACATTGAACGTTTGCATAAAGTTGCATGTTTGCCAGATAAATGGATCCGAAAAATAACAGAAATTTAATATTTCAAAGAAAAGTGTATTCCTGGTTTATCCCGATCGATCCCCCTACGAAACGTTTTTTGTCTTAATCCTTGCCTAGTCTACTATATTTCTACACATTGAACGTTTGCATAAAGTTGCATGTTTGCCAGATAAATGGTTCCGAAAAATAACAAAAAATATTTCAAAGAAAAGTGAATTCCTGGTTCTGTTCAAACTATAAGGTTTAAGAAAAATATCTGCTGCTGCTGAAGGCTTTAAAAGAAAACGACTACCTACTCACTATTTCGTGTTAAATGTGGCTTTCAATAACCCAAGATAAATAAAAATGTACTTTGAAATATTTATTTTTTGTTATTTTTCGGAACCATTTATCTGGCAAACATGCAACTTTATGCAAACGTTTAATGTGCAGAAATATAGCAGACTAGGCAAGGATTAAGATAAAAAAGGTTTCGCAGGGGGATCGATCAGGATACACCAGGAATTCACTTTTCTTTGAAATATTTATTTTTTGTTATTTTTCGGAACCATTTATCTGGCAAACATGCAACTTTATGCAAACGTTCAATGTGCAGAAATATAGCAGACTAGGCAAGGATTAAGACAAAAAAGGTTTCGCTGGGGGATCGATCAGGATAAACCAGGAATTCACTTTTCTTTGAAATATTTTTGTTATTTTTCGGAACCATTTATCTGGCAAACATGCAACTTTATGCAAACGTTTAATGTGCAGAAATATAGCAGACTAGGCAAGGATTAAGACAAAAAACGTTTCGCAGGGGGATCGATCAGGATAAACCAGGAATTCACTTTTCTTTGAAATATTTTTGTTATTTTTCGGAACCATTTATCTGGCAAATATGCAACTTTATGCAAACGTTCAATGTGCAGAAATATAGCAGACTAGGCAAGGATTAAGACAAAAAAGGTTTCGCTGGGGGATCGATCAGGATAAACCAGGAATTCACTTTTCTTTGAAATATTTTTGTTATTTTTCGGAACCATTTATCTGGCAAACATGCAAGTTTATACACACGCTCAATGTGTAGAAATATAGCAGACTAGGCAAGGATTAAGAAAAAATAGGTTTCGTAGGGGGATCGATCGGGATAAAGCAGGAATTCACTTTTTTTTTATTCGTCCCATACAACAAATTTTTAAATTTGCTTTTTCTGTCCAAACTATAAGGTTTAGAAAAAAATTGAAGAGAACAACTATTGTTTAGGTTAATTAGGTTTAGCCATTGCCATAAAGAAAAAAGTAAAAAATGCAAGTCTGTTCCGAAGTCCTCAAATTTCAATTTCGACCCAGTGTGCGCCTGATGTAAAGCCAGAGTGCGGTCCATGAATGGAAACAACTGCTACCACAGAGAAATCTCTACGGGCTGCAGTCGCCTCCACTATGCCGGCTTGAGGAGACGAGCATGTACCATCTAGATTGACAGTGCACACTCCTCTCTTATACTTATAATGCCCTATTAATAAAATCGTAAAGTGTGCTCTTAATCAGTTTTTGATGTATTTTTCAGTGAAAATTAATCGAATAAATTTATACATCATATTCGCAAAATTATAATTCAGAGCCTGGTTATTTTTTTTTTAATTTATTTTAATTAATATTAAGTGTAATGCGTGTTTACGTACTGTCAAGGTCGAAGGATTCGTATGCTCAAGGTTATTTGGAGATAGTCGTAAAGGACTCTTAAGCAGTTATTATTGTTACGTGCACCTAGGGTGCGTAAGAGATAGCATGCGTCGAGGTTTCTAGAAAGGTCTCGTATAAGCGGCGTAGCGTAAACATCTTGGCCACGTGACCTGTGACCTTGTTTACTTTATAATTAGTAAACAACTTCGACGAGATCTTTCTCGAAGCTTCCTCCTGTTTGAGTATAAATACCGACACCCGAGTGTCCCAAAGAGTAGTCCTATTTTGGATGCGATACAAGCAACTCCTGTGATACCAAGCGACTATCGTACCACTCCTGCTTCTACGTTATTGTGTGTCGTATGCAATAAATTGGTGTGAAGACCGAAGTCGTGTATTTTATGTTTGTATCCCCCATAAACCCAACATTATTATAACAAAGTTTAATAGTTTACGGAATACAGTGTTACTTTTCATGAGTAATTGCTAACATTCCCAAGATAAATGTAGACGAGATCTAGTACTCAATCAAGACGGCGGCTAATCGATCTGCGGTGAGCAGGCTATTGTTCATATGTCAACAACGCCACCTGCCGGCCTAATAGTCTCTTACGAGGTTAGGCAAGCATTTGCTATACCATATGTATAGGTAATTAAAGTTTTGTTTGTAGTATATCGACATTTAACCGCACCCCGTCTGATGTTAAACTAGATTGCGGTTGATGTCACCTCGGCTATGCCGGCTAGTTAATCAGAAACGCAACTTCGTCATTTTTTATTTAAAATATTCGTAATTAAATCGTTAAGCCTTTATGCTAATATTATAAATGAAAGTTTGCTTGTTTGTCTCCCAATTGCTCTTAAACGGCTGATAGAATAATGATGACATTGAGTATTAAAGTAAATAGTAGACTAGTAATAAAGAATAAATAGTAATAAAAATTAAAAATATATGGTATCCTGTATATCAACACTTTTCTTTGGTTTGCCGTATATCATTACTTCCCAGAATTTGATCCTTATCAGGAACACTATCGGATGGTGCAATTTTAAAGAGTGTTTTTTTTTTTTCAAAATCAACAGGTTCGATTCCTGGCCGGGAAAATGGATTTATCAAAAATCTAATTATGCAGTTTTAGTTTTCATCAAAATCGGCATCGAGACTCCTTTCACCATTTTTCGATATCTCTTATAGTTTAGGATTTGGCCATGAAAGCCCACTTGAAAAATTCACTCTGTATATCAGTATTATAAAATTATTTTTGTTTTGGGTAGAGTTCTTTAATTTTTTTTTTAATTAACGTAAATAAAAAATATTCCCTAAACGGAATGGAAACGTCTATTATTGATATTATAAGTAGTATATCTTATCAAGTCTGGACAAGAAGACGTGTGTCCTGTCTGCCATGCGTCGGTCGAAACACCGTGAGGTCGGGTAGGCAGGAGAGTTCGACACAACATCTTCCCTAAGGGCCAGGACATCCGTAATTGGGATTTCTAAACGGAAAAAAGACATATGTTATCTGGTAGGTATATATAATCTATACACGTATTACATCGCCTACTTTTTCAAAGTTCATACTTTTCGGTTTTCAGATTCTGGTCACAAAGTTTCCGAATTGCATCACTTCACTTGGGATTTGAGGGAATTTCACAAGATTCCAGTTTCATAACAAAATATATTCTTTTTATATCTATACTAATATTATAAAGCTAAAGAGTTTGTTTGTTTGTACGCGCTAATCTCAGGAACTACTGGTTCGAATTGAAAAATTCTTTTTGTGCTGGATATATCATTTATCGAGGAAGGCTTTAGGCTATATAAAATCACGTTGCGACTAATAGGAGCGAAGAAACAGTCGAAAATGTGGAAAAAACGGGGAATATTGTTCATCTTTGAGGGCATCCGTTGCGTGCGCTGCGAAAACCGTTCGAGATACCCAAAAAATATGTATGAAAGAATTATTCCTCTTTAAATTATCTAAAAAAATGTCCACGACAGTATATGTCTATCTTTTAAGATTAACTCACAATAACCGTTTTTATGATAATGAAATTTGGTCGAAATTATTTATTGTTACTATGGAAACGAAGTTAAATATGAGGTATTCTTTTCTTACTTTTCATACTTCGAGAGCCGTTAAATTGATAAGCCCGGGTAGCACCGGGGACCAACATCTAGTTTGTAAATATATCTGATTATACATATATTATTTTATTAAAGTTATTGTGCAATTAGGAACTATTGTGTTTTGGTTATTGTTTTCTTACGCTTGTCCAAACGTTTTTAATTACTTTTTTATTACAAATGATGTCTAGACGCCGTTGTGGACGTGAACCTTAGAAAAAAGAAATCTATTTAAAACTAGTTTTTTTTTTTAAATACCTATACTGAGCCAGTGTTTATGTCAACTTTTTTCGACTGCCGCCACTGCCAGTATCTATTACTAGCAGCCGTAGTCTAGTGGCAAGGCGCGTGAACTCACGATATACACACTATTAAAGAGTGGTAGACAAGCTGACCCAGCCCAGTGTATACCCCAGGTGTCCTGGGATATTACCGAAGTGACATCGTCGCGTTTTAAGAACAATTTGGAAGTAGCCAGGTAGATATTTAAACACATTCGTCTCCTCAAGCCGGCATAGCGGAGGCGACTGCTGAGTGCTGAAATGTATCTGTAGTAGCAGTCGTTTCCGTTCATGGACCGCACTCTAGCTTAACATCAGGCGGAGTGTTGTCATATGCCGAGCTACAATAAAAAAAAAACTCTACTGCACCCTATCGTGACCATATACAATATAGTTGTAAACTTCCTCTGCTAACCTATAAACCTAAACACAATTGATATTACCCTAAAACACGAAGATGCCTTTAAGATACCAGAAAGTCAATGAACTCTTTTAAATTAAATTGTGTAATTAGTTTTTATTTAAATAGAGGTAGGCAGATTGATGATGGTTTTAGCCCAGTCTTTCAAGTGTAACACAAAGGTATGCAGGAACGTGAAGAGTCTCTTGTCCTTCCTGGAAGACATCGGGTGGCTACGGTGATGCGGACCACCACACGCAAAACGAGCGGCCATAAGTAGCCTGTCAACTTGGACATCTCCTCAAGCCGGCATAGTAGAGGTGATTTTTTATAAATTTTAGTACGTTAAGCTAGAGTGCGATTCATGAACGGAGACGACTGCTGTCAGAGCAGCCGGTTTGATGAGATGCCTCTTCACACTGCGCTTGAAGGATCCGATGTTATAGGAAGGTGAAAAGATGTGACTGGGAGTGGAAAAGGAGGGATCCTCCAGACAGCGCAGACGTCGACAACAGACAAACAATGAGACGAGCCGCTTTACTAAAATACTATTTGTTAAATTTTCTTAGAAATAGAGAAAATTCTAATTGCTAATGAATACTGAATTGTTTGGGTCTTCGTAAATTTAGGTATGTTACACACTGCTGGCAGCTTTTTTATTTATATTTTGTTAAAGTTGTAGCAATCCTCTCAACGCCCTCTACAGGCATCTTAAGTAATCAAGACATAATTCGGTCGATCAATCCTAGCGTCGATTACCAGCTTCCGGCGTTACTTTGTTGTTAAAATAAATAAATAGGAAACTTTACTAACTTTCAAAGGATACCAGGACAAGGACAACAAATAAAGAACCCAAAACAAATACTTACTTGAAGAAAAAATAGTAATAAACATTTATTTCTTGCGAATGTAACGCCCGTGAAGTGACTTTGTCGCGTTTCGGGAGCAGTTTGAAAGTAGCCGGGTATAACGAGAGGAGTGTACACTGTCAATCTAGATGGTGAATACTCGTCGCCTTAAGCGGAGGCGACTGCTGCCCGTAGAGATTTCTCTGTAGTAGCAGTTGTTTCATAGACCGCAGTCTTGCTTTACATCAGGCGGAGTGTTTTCATAGACCGAACTACAATAACCCATAACTTGTAAATAAAATTATTTTATTTAACTGTTATCATAGAGAAATTACTGCATGCAGCAGTCGCCACCACTATGCCTCTGCTCGAGAAGACCGATGTACACCAGGACGGCGGACTTGTCTAATTAAACGTCTTCCTAATAATAATATATATCAGAAATTTTAAGAGTTGGCTGTAATATTGGAGATGACGGACGGTCATTGACCTCTTGCGAGCTATTATCCTCCATTGAAACGACTTTGTCTTCAATCTCGTTTAATTTTATAATTGTTTGTAATTACTGTAATATCACATTAAACTTGTTACACTGACTTTAAAACTGACACAGATCATACGTTGATATCAAATTAAAATTATTGAATCCCGTTCAAACGCCGTTGTAAGAATGATCCTCTTCTCCGGGCCTCCTGCTTATATATTGCCTGTTTTGCTTTAATTATACGGTGCGTTAAAACACCTGCGAGATGCAGCTGCGTTGGAACACCTGCGAGCCGCAGCTGCGTTGGAACACCTGCAAACTACACGTGCGTAGGAACACCTGCAAACTGCAGCTGTGTTGTAACACCTGCGTCGATTCTTTTATTTTAACGAGGGTAGGTTGGTGTTGCCGGGTGATGTAATTCTTGTGTTTTTGAATTGAATAGATGACATATTTTTCATGCGCCGACACGGCCATTCTGCGACAGGTCGAGCTCGACATGTCCTGAAATAAAATAAAGAAGAAAGTAGTTCTTACTAGCCACTTTTATAAGTGTCACCCCGAATACTATTTCATAAGTAATTCATATTTTATCATTTGACCATATCAAAATACGTTGCTCAAAAGTCAGTTGTTTAATTTAGTTAAGCATTAACGAACTATATCTAGGAGACTTCGCTTCCAACTAGATCTTTGCTACAAATCAGTGTCATATCTAGGAGACCAACGACTCTGTTAAACTTATGTCTGGGAGTACACACTCCAACCAGAACACAACAACATGGTCAACGTTATGTCTAGGAGACACCATCTCCGACTAGATCAAAACGACTCTGTTAAACTTATGTCTGGGAGTACACACTCCAACCAGAACACAACATCATGGTCAACGTTATGTCTAGGAGACACCAACTCCGACTAGATCAAAACGACTCTGTTAAACTTATGTCTGGGAGTACACACTCCAACCAGAACACAACAACATGGTCAACGTTATGTCTAGGAGACACCATCTCCGACTAGATCAAAACGACTCTGTTAAACTTATGTCTGGGAGTACACACTCCAACCAGAACACGGTCAATGGCTTTAATAGGATAACGTCTCCAATTGAGTACATGAACACAGTCGACTCTTTAACAATTAAAAAGGCCTACAATACTGACCTTAATACATTTCACATATTGTCATCCATGTCCCTTTTCAATGTTAATCACATGACATGACATCACCTGTCAGGTCACGTGGTACCGCCGACACGGAGTTCTGATTAGTTACAGTTCCGGGCTTAGGAGCTAATCTCAGTTGATCATGTGCAACCTTTTTTGGTCTTCCTCTGCCGACAACTTTTTTAACCCTGTATCTATCATGAGGTAAAATTTTATAAATTTCATAAGCATCTGCATACTTGAGATCAAGACCAATTTGACTCCTTGGATTTGTCTTAAATAGCACGATATCACCTTTTTTAAATCTTATCACTCGCGCTTTTCCTGAATCAAACCTCAATTTATCTACACTGCTCCTTGCTTTAATTCGTTTACCTATGTAATCATCTAGTAATTCACGATTAACAGTACTCGTGTTTTCATCTATTAAAGATACTAATTCGATCGGAACGGCGCATTGTCTTCCCGTTAAAGCTTTAAGCGGACTGACGCCTGTAGTTTTATGTTTAGTACAATTAATAGCAAGTTGTAAGGCATCGAGTCCTGTTTTCCAATTATTATATTCGTGATTTCGTATAATTGTGAGTCCGTTTTTAACAACTGCCATCATGCGTTCCACCTGTCCATTTGCACGACTTGCACCTGGAGCTATAAAATGTTGAATAATACCTTGCTCTTTACAGTATGTTTCGAACTCCGATTTAAATGCTGTGTCTTGATCACTAATAATTTGTTTTGGTGCACCAAATAGTGACACTACCTTTTTCAGAGCTAAAAGTATGGACTTAGTGGTTTTATCCGTGGCGTAAGACAACATTGTATATTTAGTAAATGCATCTATAGTAACAATAACATATTCGTGCTTATTATTTCTGCTGGTCAATTTGCCAGTCATATCCATATGTATGGTGTGAAATGGAATCGGCTCCTTTGGTATGGGGTGCATCCGTATTTGTTTTGCACCAGATGATCCCTTACTTGTTTTACATATCACACAATTATCTACAAATTTTCGAACTGTATTTGTCATTTCTGGAAACCAGTACTCTTCTCGCAATTTAGATAAAGTTTTCTCCCATCCGAAATGTTTAAGAGATGTGTGATATGCGTTTATAATGCTCCACTGATAAGATCTAGGTACCACCTTCTTCCAGTGATTATTACCAGGTTCATCATCAATGTGTTTTCGTTGTAGGACTAAGTTATGCAAGCGATAATTTTCAATGTTGTCGCCTCGTTCTATCCTTTTAATAATAGTGTATAAATCAGGGTCTCGTCGTTGTTCAACTTTAAGCCATGAATCTGTAGTATTAAGTAAGCTAATACAAGAAACTGGATTGCGGCTAAAATAATCCGCATGTTGCATTCGTTTTCCTTGACGATATTCAATTTTAAAATCATAATGTTGAAGAAATGCTAGCCACCTGTATATTCTGGGCAATAGTTCGTGTTTTTGTAACGACGACTTAATGGCGTTGCAATCTGTCACAATAGTAAAAGATCGTCCGTATAAGTATTGACGAAAGTGCTTAACGGCGCGGACGATTGCAAGTGTTTCCAATTCGTATGAATGGTAGTTACTCTCCGGTTTAGTTGTCCTCATGCTCATAAAGGCCACAACATGTTGTCTTCCATCTTTCTTTTGAATTAGGACTGCTCCAAGGCCCGTACTACTCGCATCCGTGTGCAACTCTATTGGCAAGTTGTCTTGATATATAGTAAGAGCCGGAGCAGAAGTTAACCTGCGAATAACATCTAGTCTTGCATTTTCGCACTCTACCGTCCAAGAAAATTTTGTTTCTTTCTTAGTTAAATTATATAAAGGAATCATACGCTCTGAGAATGAGGGTATAAATTTTCTGAAGTAGCTAGCCAAACCGCAAAATTGACGTACTTGCTTGACATTCCTTGGTATGGGCGACTTTTCCAAGGCTTCAACTTTTCTGGGACTCGGTTTAACTGTGTTATTCGATATTACATTACCGAGATATTCTACCGATTTCTTGAAGAAAATACATTTATTGGAGTTTACTGAGAAACCAGATTCTCTCAAAGTATATAGCACTTTCTGTAATAGTAAGACACCTTCGTTAAAACTCTTGCATTTTATAAGGACATCGTCCATGTAAATTAGAATTTCATTAAGATACGGGCGTAGCGCGGTCATTATTGACCGTTGGTATACAGCTGGAGCGTTCATTAATCCAAATGGCATCATAACGTATTCATACAGCCCATCTGGAGTAATAAAAGCGGTCTTGTGAATAGAGTCCTTTTTGACGGGTATTTGATGAAATCCCTGAGCCATGTCTAGTGATATGAAGTATGTTGCATCAGCTAAACGATCAATTTGATCAGATATTATTGGCAAGGGGAACTTTATCGGCACAGTGTTACTATTTAGTTCTCGGTAATCTATACACATCCTATCATCTCCGCTCTTTTTCTTTACTAGAATTACGGGACTCGCAAATTCTGAGGTACTTTCACGAACAATGCCATTAGCAATAAGCTCGTCGATTATAGATTTAATTTTGTCTCTTTCAATTGGAGCCATTCGGTACGGTCTACGACAAACCACTTTCAAGGGATCCTTAAGTTTAATTTCTAAACATCCTGTTGTTACTTTAGTTTTGGGTATCCCAGAGGCAAAAATGTCTTCATACTTTTTGAGTAAGTGTTTTAAAGTTGTAATGTCTTTCTGATCCACTAAGTCTGTATCTATGTTATTCATCAGGTATTTATTCGGAATGATGCTCATAATATTAGAGGTTCTAGATACAGTTGCGCCCTCATTGTTAATGTGAACATTTAAACCAGGGGTTTTTACAAGGTCGCATCCTACTAAAAGTTCACACGGAATTTCATGATTCTCGACAACATGAAATTTAATTTCAACAAATATAGAGCAAATTTCGCAGATTATAGTCACACTTTGATACGACGCCACCGGCACTCCTGTACCTAGTCCCTTTAGGAATAATGTGGAGTGTTCCCGTTTTCCTGGTAAGGACATACTAAAAGATCTTCGAATAAGAGAACTGTCAGCACCGCTATCAAACAGTGCCACATAGGTATTGTTATTAATAATAATCTTCAACGGGGTACATATTAGTGATTCTGTTCGAGCTATGTTTATATTTTTAATATTATCATTTGCTCTCCGAAAGCAATCTCTTTCAATATGCCCGGATTTTTTACAATAATTGCAAAATTTGGTTTTCACTGTTGCTATATTGTCAGGTGATTTCGTTATTAGTGATTTAACTTCAGGTACCACATCGGAAGTACATCCTGACTGCATGTGACCTATTTGGCCACACTTGTAACAGTTCACATTACGAACCGCAGTCTCATTCTTAGAGAATCGATATCTCGTACGCTTTGCGAGTGGTTCGTCCGATCTATCGTTCTGTATCTTCGTAGTAGATATGATCGAAATCAGCTCAGGTACAGTGGAGCATTTACTGGAAAGAAGTCTAAGTCGCAAAGAGTCATTATCTATACACCCTATGACAGCTTCAACAGCATCTGTGTCTTTATTGCCTTGCATAATCCTTTTCCAAAAGTTCCATGCTCTCGTAATAGAATCAGCCGGTTTAGTAGTATCGAATTTGAAATTTCGGAATTTCACAATATCGTTCGAATACCTAGCTTCAGGCTCAAAGGTTTGGATTAGTGCTGCTCTCATATCTACCCACAATTGGGACTTAATAAGCCAAGTATCTCCTAGCGCTTTAGCGCGACCATGTAGTGAACCAGCTATTTTATTACATACCTCGTAATCTGTAAGGTTCCAGTGTTCTTTAGCTCGATCCACATGATCACACCAATCGCGTATCGGAACATCTCCATCTGGGTTGAATGACGCAATATATACGTCGGAAAGCCGTGGTCTTGGTGTCACATTTGTTGTCATTAATTTAGCAAGTAATTCACTATTGTATTTAACGCTATCACTTTGGTGTTGAGTCAAGTTCTGTATTATGTTAACCAAAGATGATAACGACTGATCTGTTTCTTCTGGTCCGCGAGCGTGATGTTGAGTTTCACTTCTGATATCAGAAATTTTAAGAGTTGGCTGTAATATTGGAGATGACGGACGGTCATTGACCTCTTGCGAGCTATTATCCTCCATTGAAACGACTTTGTCTTCAATCTCGTTTAATTTTATAATTGTTTGTAATTACTGTAATATCACATTAAACTTGTTACACTGACTTTAAAACTGACACAGATCATACGTTGATATCAAATTAAAATTATTGAATCCCGTTCAAACGCCGTTGTAAGAATGATCCTCTTCTCCGGGCCTCCTGCTTATATATTGCCTGTTTTGCTTTAATTATACGGTGCGTTAAAACACCTGCGAGATGCAGCTGCGTTGGAACACCTGCGAGCCGCAGCTGCGTTGGAACACCTGCAAACTACACGTGCGTAGGAACACCTGCAAACTGCAGCTGTGTTGTAACACCTGCGTCGATTCTTTTATTTTAACGAGGGTAGGTTGGTGTTGCCGGGTGATGTAATTCTTGTGTTTTTGAATTGAATAGATGACATATTTTTCATGCGCCGACATATATTTTTCTTAAAAATCATCGAGTGTAAATACGTCTCAAAAGAGGAGGATAGGGGTTCTTTAGAAGAAGCAACAACTCTCTCTTTTGCGAAACATTTTCAATTAAAAATTTTGTTTTCGATTAGTTATCACCTCGGAGTTTAGTAAATGCTTGATTCTCGTTTGTTTTTTACTGTAATTTTTTTACTTCTTTAATAAACACACACACAGTTCACAGTCAGGCCACCGCTGCACCGTCACATGTTACATTGACATTAATTGAAACCTGTGTTAGTAAAAGTAACTCATGAGTGACTGAGTGACGTGGTGTGTCGAGGGTGACACGCCGGCTTGAGATGCATCTAGGTAGACCCGGCTACTTCTAATAAAATAGAACAAATAGACAAATAAAGTTAACACATTTTTTAGGTAATTTTGTAGAAAAATAAATCCACTTCCTTATTACCAATCAGTTTTAATTTTGTCACCCGGGTTATTGAGTAATTACTAATTAGATGTTTTCTAATGCAATATTTGAGGTTATTATTATTTTAAATGCTTATTAAAGCAATTGATGATATCTGTTTTTTATGTAATTAAACATTGTCTATTAATTGGTATACTATGTGTTGATGTTAAAATGAATTAATGAAAAAATAAGGTATTATTTTAGATTTTTTTTACCAAACTATTAGCTATGAAGTGGGCCCAAAAATGGGCATTCTCCTTTAATTAGGGACTTTTAACCAAGTAGTGTTTAAAAAATAGTGTTTTGGCAATGCAACTATGTTATATGGAATTTGATCGTCGTATTTTTGTGTATTTTTTTTTCTATACAAAAAAAACATAACAATAATAACAAATGGCCGGCAGCCACACGGTTATAAGCTATGAGTACTGTAATCTTCACATCGACTATGGTATCACGTACGCATGTACGCAACTATCGACATAGTAGGTACGCGAGACTGTCGGATTAACAGAATGATCTATTTTGTAACAAAATGGGTTGTATATAATTTATTTATTTATTTTGGAGAAAAGACAGCGACGGAATTATACCCGCCACCAAATGAATTTCTCACTATGTTTTTTTTATTATAGCTCGACATGTGACAACACTCCGCCTGATGTAAAGCTAGAGTGCGGTCCATGAATGGAAACAACTGCTACCACAGAGAAATCTCTACGGGCTGCAGTCGCCTCCACAATGATATTATGTATATTACTAAGATGCACATCGGCGGACTAAGGCCTAGGCGACATAGGAACGTGCCTAGGGCCCGTAATTTTTGGGGCCCGAAAATTAGGTTTTTACGAAACGCAAAGTATCATGACTGAAAAATAGGCCCGAAATTACAATGTTGCCTAGGGCCCGCTTTAACCTTAGTCCGCCACTGAAGATGAACAATTAGACATTGTGCGGCAGCCTCCGGTGGTTATTATGTGCTGACATTGAGGATTACTGCCTTCCATATTTTTGTTTTGAAGGTCGCGCGTGAATTGCTAAATAAGTCAACACCCATGAAATGACATGATGTTATATTTAAATTAAAACACGCTAAAATAAAAACTAATCAAATTAAGTTTTTAAAGTAATAAAAAAAATAACTTCCATACAACTGTCTCCAGTGCACGTTGAGTCAAAATTTTGGAATAGAGCCTTGGTACGACGTCTACAGTTCCAGAGGATGTAGTAGTCGTTAGACCCTAAAGTGGTGGTACTACCCCAGGACGGCAGACAGAACTAATAACCATCATCAGTCTGTCTGCCTACCACTCTTTAATTTTACGTACTCAAATAGTAAACAAATTATCGATAAAAGGTCGAAACAATTTTTATAAAGTGGAAAAGAAAATCCTTTTACAAGTGGTACAGACGAATGAAGACAAATGGGGTGTCCTCGGTTCGATTCCCGAGAGGGGATGACCGCACAATACGATACACGATTACATTCAATAGCCTCTGATTGGCTCGAGGTGGAAATTTTTATTTACAAAACATCTTTTATTCAGGGGATTTAGCTTCTAAATAAAAAATATAAGTTTTCACTTTATTTTACAATTTTTTTTTATTGTAGCTCGGCATGCGACAACACTCCGCCTGGTGTAAAGCTAGAGTGCAGTCCATGATAGGAAAAATCTACTACTACAGAGAGAAGCCTGTGCGGGCAGCAGTCGCCTCCACTATGCCGGCTTGAGAAGACGAGCATTCACCATCTAGATTGACAGTGCACACTCTTCTCGTTATACCTAGCTACTTTTAAACTATTCCCGAAACGCGACAAGGTCACTTCACGGGTGTTACATTTGAAAGTGGTGGTACTACTCCAGGACGGTAGACTGGACAAATAATCATCATCAGTCTGCCTACCACTCTTTAATAGTGCCTATAGGGATTGAGCGACAAAAGTACATATAACAAAGTTACATTGGTATACACCGGGTATTACAAAATTTTGTATGTTTTAATGAATAATAAACTTAAAATATAAAAAACCTAAAAAATTTAAATCTCTGTAGCTTATTCGTAATTGGATTTAATTAAATGACCTAATTTAAATGTTGCCAGTAGAAAGGAAGCAATTTTAAATATGCACTAAATCCTCTTAAGAGTTAATTGCAAACCTTTAAATGCAAAAAATACGTTCAATTTAAAATATGTTGGTAACACTGAATGTATTGTGTGTCGACATTAGGAAGCATTCGTCTTCATTTTGTAGACCACAACGGTATATAGGATGTTTCATATTTTATTTATTATTACTTTTATTATTTATTTATTTATTATTATTTTTATTTACTATGTGTTTCTTTAATAATGTTGAAAGTTTATTATAGATATTACTTATTTTATTTTTTAGCTCGGCATATGACAAGACTTCGTCTGATATAAAGCTAGAGTGCGGTCCATGGACGGAAATAACTGCTACTATAGAGAAAAATCTACGGGCAGCAGTCGCCTCTGCTATGCCGGCTTGAAGAGATGAGAAACCTAGATTGACAGTGCACACTCCTCTAGTTACAGTTTTTCTTGTTTTATTATACTTATTCTTATAATAATAAACATGTTATGACGTATTAAATTATATAATAGCGTTTGACTTTGTTTAAGAGTGTTGGGCAGACCGATGACAGTCTGCCGTCCTGGAGAAGTACTGCCTTTTTCAAACGCCTAGTAGCGTTTTGAGGTCATTATGAAAGCAGCCAGGTATAACGAGAGGAAGTTACACTGTCTATCTGGATAACGCATATTCGTCACCTCAAGCCGGTATAGCGGAGGCGACTGCTACTAAAATTTCTCTGTGGTATCCGCTAATGGACGATACTATAGCTAGCTTAACGTCGGGAGAAGTATAATCACATGCAAGGCTACTATAAAAAAAATCGAGGAAGATGTCACAGTTCGACTACGAGTTTGTGTATAAATAAACATGCTGTATATAGAGACGGCATGGAATTGAGTGTTGGGAGTTAAATTGTGGGTCACGAGACGTCGATCGAGAGCTTTCAGACAAATGGGCGGTACATTTCTTATTAGACTATCTTTGGCTACCACTGTACTATTGCTTTCAGTTTGCGAATTTAATTTAATACTACCTATACCTATACTATACCTATAGTGTATTAATTAAATCATTATTTATTATTTTTTCATTTTTTTTTTATTTATTTATTATTATTTTTTTTTATTGTAGCTCGACATGTGACAACACTCCGCCTGATGTAAAGCCAGAGTGCGGTCCATGAATGGAAACAACTGCTACCACAGAGAAATCTCTACGGGCTGCAGTCGCCTCCACTATGCCGGCTTGAGGAGACGAGCATGTACCATCTAGATTGACAGTGCACACTCCTCTCTTATACCTGGCTACTTTCAAACTATCCCCGAAACGCGACAAGGTCACTTCACGGGTGTTACATTCGAAAGTGGTGGTACTGCCCCAGGACGACAGACTAGACAAATAACCATCATCAGTCTGCCTACCACTCTTTAATAGTGCCTATAGGCACTGAGCGACCAAAGTACGTATAACAAAGTTACATTGGTACCGGTCTTTAGCGAGGTTCGAACACGGGTCTCATTGATCGTGAGTTCACGCGTCTTACCGCTAGACCACGGCCGCTCTGTAACGACTAACGCACGAGATTAATAATCAATTTTGATCCATTTTTGGCTAACTCAGATAGAAAACTTGATCCAGATTTGTTGCAAGTTTTAGCAAACAGTCACGATAGCGGATAGAATGAGGAATAGTGTTGTGCGCGATAGATGTGGTTTGATGTAGTGACGAGGATTGAGAAAGGAATGCTTCGATGGTTTGGGCACATGGAAAGGATGAATGAAAGGAGATTGACGAAAGGAATATATAAATCTGATGTGAATGGATGCGTTAAACAAGGCAGAAGGGTGTTTTCCGATCAAATCGGAGACATCCTCATGAAAGCTGGGCCGCCTAGTGCCCATAACCATTCGGGCGTGCATGAAGAGAATTGTGGATGTGAAGGAAGCGAGGGTGTTGTGTCAGGATCGTGGTAAGTGGCGTTCCGTTGTCTCTGCCTATCCCTGTCGGAAAAAGGCGTGACAATTGTATTGTATTGTATTGTATCTTTCCTAATCACGTCTACACTCTAATACGAAGATATTTCTAAAATTTGAGGTCGCTAGCTATACCATTTTTGGCTGTACGATGATTATTAATTATTCAGTCGGGACTTTTTTATATTTTAGCACGTTATATGACCGCACTCCGCCTGATGTTAAGCTAGAGTGCGATCCATGAACGGAGGTAACTACTGTCAAAGAAGGGGATCTGCAGACAGCAGTCGCGTCCGCTATGCCGGCTTAATGAGATGCCTCTTCACACTGCGCATGAAGGATCCCAAAAGGATTATTTACACAAAGTTGGAAATAGCTAGGTATCACGAGAGGTTTACAGAACAGTAAACTTTTTATTAAGCGTCGTATTAAGTTGGTATAGCGGTGATGACTGTAGCCTACAGACATTTCACTGTGGTTCAGAAGTCAGACATGAAGTAATCCTGCTAACATTTAACTATGAAAAACCTCATTAAAATGATACATAATTATGTTTATTAAAGAATTAATTAACTCGCCACTTTAAAATGTAGGAACATAAAATTACTACCTAACCCATCGTGTATTTTAGAGTCTGGCACACACTTCACTAAATTATTTAAATTTAATTAATATAATGAAATTGATTTCATGTTTAAATAAAACTATGTAATTTCATACAAGAATAGATAATGTAAAAGATAATACAATAATTAAACTTAATTAAATTTTTCGATATACCATACTTACTCAATTCAAACTTCAACCTTGGATCCTTCAAGCGGAGCGTGAAAAAGCACATTCTTGGGCCGGCATCGGCGCCTCCAGTCGTCGGCGCTCATGGACCTCCACTGTGCTTACCACCAGGCCAGTAGACGTTACATGTCGCGTCAATATGAAAAAAAATATATATTAGAATAACTTGTCATGGAGACCCCTGGAGAAGAGTGGAGTCCTAAGCCATCGGCACTGATGCAGTCCATGAACGGAAACAACTGCCACCACTAAGAAATTTCAGCTGTTGTCGCCTTTGATACGAACGTACACCGGGTTGATATTACACATACCTTAAATGTTGGCAATCTGGAAATGATCCTGAGTTTCTTGTAGCTTTTTTCTTTGGCCGAACCGTTCCGACGTCACCAGTAAATGTTATTGCAGTCATAATTTTATTTTGACCACATAAGTGCTCTAGTTGGAGTATTTAATTAATACGCTGGAATTTACCAGACATTTCACGACATCGGTCAGCTAAAGATTTTTCCTAGGTTGAGGGTTGATAACCTTTATTTTTAGCCATCGATGGACTGACTATCCTGTCCTCTAACCGTTCCCAATGCTTTTTTTATTGTAGCTCGGTATATGACACCACTCCGCCTGATTTAAAGCTAGAGTGCGGTTCATGAACGGAAACAATTGCTACTACAGAGATATCTCTACAGGCAGCTATCTTTTCCGCTATGCTTGCTTAAGGAGGCGAATATGCACCATCTAGATTGAGATACATCTCTCGTTATACCTGGCTACTTTCAGACTGTTCCCGAAACGCGAGAATGTCTTTATGTTATTAGTTTTATATAAAATTGAAGGCCCCATATGATAGTGTATATGAGTCCTAAGTTTGTAGTCATAAAAAGGCCTCGTTAAATTGTAACAAATTACTTTCACCTTGGCCTTAATATCTTCATCGCGTCTTCCTTTAAGGGGGAGAACAGTTTAATTGCTTAATCGTTTGTACCGATATAAAGTTGTTAAACTTTTCTACAGATAATTTTTAGAATTTATAAATAAATATTTTTTTTTACTGGTAACCCCTATGTAAACATATATTTTTTTATTATTTATTCAATAGGTAACATGATGGATTGCGTATTGTGTTAAAAACAGTAAAAAATTTCACTAAAAATATAGTAGGCTACACGCGCTACATTCCACCTTTGTTAAGATAAACGGAGAAAACTGGCAGCAGTCGCCTCCACTATTTCGGCTTGGCCGACAGTTCAGGTTAATAGTCCTCTTGTTATAACCCGACTAGGTTGATTCCCAGATTTTTTTTGCAATTTTTTTATCTATTATAAAAAGCTCACACCAACAATGGTGAGCTGGTAGACAATGCCAAAGGCTTTGTGGTTTAGGATTTCCCCATACTGTCCCAGTTAAAAAAATTACCCTGTATATTTGTCGTGTGAGTATAAATATAATATTGGTTATGGTCCGTTCACGTACAACGCGTTCACTGCATCACGTACACGTGGAATTGTATGAAAGCGCTCATGCGTGCAATTGTGTGCATCTGTCAATTTCACACATTACCAATGCCATAATACCATTACGCGTTATGTAATACAATATACACGTAATGTAACATGTTTTTAATAAAATAAAAATGAAAAACACTTTATTGCACATGTAAATCGTTCGTAAAAAAATGTACGATTTACATGTGCAATAAAGTGTTTTTCATTTTTATTTTATTAAAAATGAATTTATAGGAACTTTTAAAGGAACTAAATTATGTGTGCTTATCATGTAGATAACCAGGTATATTTTCACTTCAACAGTTTATTAACTTTAGTTAATTAAGCAAAATTAAAGGCACACGCAATCTGTTCTTAAACAAAAGCTTAATTATCTTCAGTGCTCGTCTGACAAAGCGTTGAGGTCACAACCAAAAACCAATCTAATAACTAACGTTTTCTAAGTACTGAAATTAAACCCTTTGTATTTATTTTCCTGTTACTTCACGGCTGTTAACTTAAATAGGACAAAGATATCTGTAGCAGAGCTGTAACTGTTTGAGAGCGGCCGTGGTTTAGTGGTAGAAGATGTGACTCACGATTGAGGGAACCAGTGTTCGAGTCTCGCCGGTATCAATCAATGTTACATCCTATATGTACTTTGGTCGCTCAGTAGCTATGATAGAAACACTAACTACTATTTTTCAACATCATACTGTGCTGAGCTGTTTATTTTTGTATTTTTTTTTCTGAGAGAGCGCCTTTTACGAGTACTCGCGAGGTTTTTAATTATTTACCTGACAGCCTGTATCTAATCAATATTTTACAATTACCTGTAGGAGCTTGATTAATTCCGATATTTGCCAGCCTGTCTTGTTTTTCACGTTTTCTTTTTTTATTATGTTAAAGAATGATTTCTTAATGTTTACATTATTTTTTTTTATTCCTTTTTTGTGCCGCGCAGTGTGGAGGACACGGGTACGATTTCCTACCCCAGCTTGTGATTACGCGGCAATTTTAACTATAAAATTTTCATCCTGATTTAATACTATTATTAAGTAAAACGAAATATTAATATAATCCTTTTTGATTTAAATTATAATATTAAAGGTAAGCCGTTTGGTGGTTACCCGTCCCGTAAAAGTCACTCTCTTAATATTTTCAAAGTTTAATTTTAAAATTATACAAAACCCGAGTTGTAAGATTATTCTGACAACAATAACTTGCGAGTCATAAAACTGGCAACATTGTAACTTCTCTCCTTGAATTAATGTACTCCGAACTTTATGCGACCCGTTGACTTTAACGGAACTGTGTCAACACTAAATGAAATTAAATAACATTCCTAGACGTTTTAAGAGTATACGTATATAGGATGTAAAAAGACAGATAACAATCCCGCGAACCAGAATTTGTATACAGTATGATGTTGTCCAAGGAAGTACTGCTTTTTTATTTTTGATACCATATTTAAATTGCCAATTTCACATTTATTGATGTAATATAAACTACATAACGTTATGGTACAATTATTTGTTGCTAAAACACAAAAGATCATCGAAATATCAAAACAAGCAATGTAAATGGCAGACTGATGATGGTTATTTGACCAGTCTGTCGTCCTGGGGTAGTACCACCGCTTTCGAATGTAACACCCGTAAAGTGACCTTGTCGCGTTTCGGGAATAGTTTGAAAGTAGCCAGGTATAAAAGAGGAGTGTGCACTGTCAATCTAGATGGTACATGCTCGTCTCTTCAAGCTCTCTAGTAGCAGTTGTTTACATTCATGGACCGCACTCTAGCTTTACATCAGGCAGAGTGTTGTCACATGCCGAGCTACAATAAAAAAAAATGCAAGGATTACGGTAAGGATACGGTTGGTGTCGTGATGATCTTGTAGTACGCGCGAGATCATTCAACTTACAGATGATGGACGGTCGAGCGTACCTTAGCAATGTTATTAAAACATTGCGGCTTCATTTATATGAACATTTTAAAAACAATATTATTTAAAAAATCTTTGGAATAACGTTTCAATACTGATAGTGTAACACTGGGAAACACAGGGAATGCCTGCTGTCCTTTTACACCCTATATACTTAGGTCTAAATATCTTACATAAGAGCAAAAGATATAAATATACAAGTAAATATATCTTTTTTAAATTATAAACGGATTGCATAATATGTATGTGTAACAAGCGGTCATTAAGTGGTCCAAAAACATTACTCTTTCGTAGCACTCGGTTTTGACAGTCGTATGTCGGGACGGCATAAACCTGTCTAAATTTGACATACAGCCTAACAATGTCAAGGTTATTCCCTAATAGTTACTAAATTGTGACCCAATGTATTCTGATTTTATTAATTTATTTTGCTCGACAAATGGAATAGAAGCTGATAAAAAAACTTCGAACTGCATATATATGCAATGATCTGAAAAATAACATATATTCTGTCTATAAAATGGTTATGGTACCTCTTGCAAATATTTATTTGTTTCAACCTACAATCGGATCTTCCGCATCAGGCTAATGTGCACTCTGCTACAAAAAACGACGATTTATTTCATTTGATCATGTCTAGCTATTAGGTTAGGTCAGGATAGGTTAAATAAAATTCAGCACTGCAGACGACAATTTCATTGGTAAAGACCTATTATAAAAAAAATAAAAAAATCATTTAGTTTGTTAATTTCTTAAACTTTCATATAATATCGTAAAAAAAAATTCAATGTACGTTTATCTAACCAAATTGTAAATCAATTATAATAGGGTCACACGGGCACTATGTACCAATAAACGGGACAAATAAAACGGACAAAGAGGCAACTAAATAACGCAACGCGTATGGAATTAATGAACTGTATAGGAAAGCGTACGTATTCGCACGTCACCATCCGACGTGGTGGAAAGATGATCAGGCGAAAAATTGACGCTTTGGATTGCTCCGTTATTTTTTATATGGAAACAATATTTTGATTTTACGTGTATCTATTCAAGAATTTTAGTATGGGTGTTATTGAATTATTTGTGGTTTAATCATGTACCTATATTATAAAAATTATTATAGATATTAGATTTTGTTAAATTGTAGCTCGGCATGTGACAACACTCCGCCTGATGTAAAGCTAGAGTGCGGTCCATGAATAGATACAACTGCTACCACAGAGAAACCTTTTGGGCAGCAGTCGCCTCCACTATGCCGGCTTGATGAGACGAGCATGTATCATCTAGATTGACAGTGCACACTCCTCTCGTTATACCTGGCTACTTTCAAACTATTCCCGAAACGCGACAAAGTCACTTCACGGGTGTTACATTCGAAAGTGGTGGCACTACCCCAGGACGGCAGACTGGGCTACCTTCATCAGTCTGCCTACCCCACTTTAGCTGATATGTTTAAAAAGTATTTAAATTGTTTTAAATTCAAAAGTAGATAATAAATTATTTGGTATGGATCTTATATCCATGAAGGGTGAATCTGGGTCCATAAAAGTGTCAGTTCTATGATAAACGGTCAAATCGGGCTTCCAGAATATGCATCATGGAGACTAACTGCTACTGCTTTTCATATAATAAAATATGAAGAGTCACTTTATTAAGAACTATGTACTATCAAGAGCAGGGGAGCAGTCCCAGTTTTTTTTTAAATTGTTTATCGGAATATTTCAGTTGCCTTCTCTTTCTGATTGCATTATAAGTAAAGGGGATCAATATTGTTGTCAATGTTTCTATATGTTTTTTACATATTGCACCTCATTTAGTTGTCAATGTTATGAGGAAAAACGAAAAAAAATGACATGTAAACATCAATCAAATTAATCTACACACGTCAGTTGTCATAGCAACGTAAACATATGTTGTATTTAAAGTAGGAGCTGAGAGAAACATAAACATATGCAAGTAACATTAGTCCTCAAGGTGGGACTGCTCCCCTGCTCTTTTATGGTTACGCTACGGTTTTTACGGTTTATACTATAAGTACTAGGCCGAGGAACAAACAGGGGCAACGGATAGAAAGAGTGGTAGCAGACTGATGATGGTTATTAGCTCAGTCTGCGTCCTGAAGTAATACCACCACTTTCGAAAGTAACACACGTGACCCTCGACCACTGCCTGTGGTTTCCGTCCAGGGACCGCGCTCTTGCTTGACATCGTCTTTGACCAAATTGACAGTGCACACTTCTCTCGTTATACCCAGTTACTTCCAAGGTAATCACATACTTGAAAGTAGAAGAGGTTATTGCTTTTTAAATTAAATATAACCTTGTCTCTCTGGGGCAGGCAAAAACTATGGAGCACCAGCGACTTCTCTCTCTACATTTTGAATCATATCGATCATCTTTTCATCGATCTCCTTTCGAACAGTCGTACTCTCTTTCGTTTTTAATATAATAACAATATATAAGTATTATTTTGCAACAAATAAACGTTTATATTTGTGAAAATAAAATGAAAATCTCTTTTGTGTAAAACACAAAGGAATTTGTAATGCCTTAGGTTTTTAACAAAGCCTAAGCAACACTATATTTCTAGCTTTTTAAAAATTCTAATGCCTTTGTATTCTTGTCATTCTCCTATTGTGATAACAACGCTTTATCGTAAACTAAAAATTGAATAACATAATATAATAATAAAAGAAGACTGATAATTTATTTATTTATATACAGCATAGTCTACAGCTGTTGGCCAGCCAAGTCACTACGTGTCACATCAAATATTATTCGTATATTAATTAAAAATAAACTATGATAGTTAGTGAACTGAAATTTTAAGCGTAGCTTCGTGTCATAGTGTAGCGTGCACTAAGAAAGGATTTTGCAAAATATTGATCTGGATCGGAATTCACCGCGATATCTGAAAAAAAAAATTGAAACTGACAAAAAAATGTTATCAAATTGGTCGGTGGTTGATCATAGCTTCGTCTTGCTCTTTCTAACGATTTATTGCATATGACGAGAGCGAGAGGTATGGAGAGAAAAGTATTCATATATTAGGACTGTTAACTTGATTGTTAAGCCCGTGCAGTTACCGGCACGGTCAGCTAGTATTGTATAAATTGTAAATAAAATACTGTAAATGAAATATTTCCAGATAGAAATGTTAGTGAAATTTTTGATAGAACGTTGTGAAATTGCATCGAGTTTCGACTTTTAAAGTTTTGAGTTAAAAATTTCTGAAATATAATAGATTGAACCGAACGCCGATTTAATAAATATCCTACTAAAGTTCGGGCGCATACTAAAGGGTAGACAGACGTTTAACCTTCATAAGATCTTGAAAATTCCCACCTAAACTGGTCTTCGGGTCAGACCCAAATAAGTGGTAGGCAAACTGATGATGGTTACTATCCCAGTCCACCGTCCTGGGGTAGTACCACTACTTTCGAATGAAACAAGTGTGAAGTGACTTTATCGTGTTTCGCGAGTAGTTTGGAAGTAGTCAGGTATAACGAGAGGAGTGTGCACTGTTAATCTGAACGGTGTATATTCGTCCGCCGACATAGCTGAGACAACTGTTGTCTGTAGAGATTTCTCTGTGCATATTTTAACTTAAAAATCGTATGAAATTGTGGCTTATATAGTCCTCTATATAGTCGGCCTATTATGATTTTCTTTAATATGAAGACATAGCTCAATATCTCAAGAAAGTCTTTCTCATGCCATTTCACTATTTAGGCCAAACGCCGTAAGCGATATTACTCCGAATGAAAATGGGTATTCGCCATTTTATGTTTAATAAACAGACATTCAACGTCTCACAAAAGCGTCTGAATTTCAAAGCTATTTATTATGGATGTTTACGTTCGAAGACAGTTTTTTGTTTGAAACATGATATTTTATTTGTTTTTCATTTATTTTGAATTTCTTTACATTTTACACTAACTACTGGAACTACCTTTTTATTTGCCTTTTCGAAGAAGCTAAAGAAGATTTAGAATATTAAAAAAACATGATTGCGAGACCTTTGCCTACGATTAAATAAAAGGTTTAAGTAAATAACTCAAAGTTGGGATTCGGACCGCGTCCCTTTATTTGCTTACCCAAAGCAATGCTAGTATTATTAGTGAAGTATTTGTAGGAGAATCGAATCACCAATTCATTTATTGAAGATCGAAGCTGGACACAATGATATCTTTAATGATCGGGTCCCTTTATTAATCGCTGTCTATACCCTATTGAATGGATGACCCTATTCTATAGACCTTATCCTGTTTGAGAAGATATATATACCTACCCATATAAACTACATATAAATCCTACTAGAAGCAGGTGTATATTTTTACAGTATATACGTTAACATAAAGTATACCACACGTACAATAACAATAATAATAAAAAGTGACCGTGGTCTAGCGGTAAGACGTGTGAACTCACGATCGATGAGACCCGTGTTCGAACCTCGCTAATTCTGACCAATGTAACTTTGTTATATGTACTGTGGTCGCTCAGTCCTTATAGGCACTATTAAAGAGTGGTAGACAGTCTGGTGATGGTTATTTGTTCAGTCTGCCGTCCTGGGGTAGTACCACCACTTTCGAATGTAACACCCGTGAAGTGACCTTGTCGCGTTTCGGGAATAGTTTGAAAGTAGGCAGGTATAACGAGAGGAGTGTGCACATGCTCGTCTCCTCAAGCCGGGATAGTGGAGGCGACTGCTCTAGCTTTACATCAGGCGGAGTGTTGTCACATGCCGAGCTTCAATAAAAAAAAACTTGACAATGCGTGCCAGTTGTTATTCTTAATAAAAACTTTTTTAAAGATTTTATCTGTTGTGATTGAAGAGTGGGGTTCTAAGAGGTTTGTCGGTTTATGCCTAAAACGGCACTACACATAAAATCTTTTATTCAGTTAACTTGTTCCAGTAAAACCTAAGAAAACACTAATATCGTATGCGATTAGTGTGTGTTAAACATTCCTATTTTATCTATTATTTTATTCCTATTTTTGTATTTAGTTAACTCCAAATATATATAAAATTAAAACAGGAAACATCCAATCCAATCCAAATTTTAATTTTGCAACATTGATCTATAAAATGCAAAGTAGAACATAATTCCTTGCGAAGGAGGAGGTTAGCCGAAAAAAAGAAAATTGTGCCACTACGCTCTACGTTTTTAAAATTAAGTTTTGGAGATGAAAGTTGAATATTAAATTTTTAAATTGCTATTCTGCTATTCAGGCAAAATATTTTCTTACATCTAGAATATCTTTCAATATACATACATAGTTATAGATACATATAGAGTTACGTAAGGGTTAGGCGCTAAGAAAGTCTTTAAATTTCAACCTTAAAAGAGGGTCTTTAAAGATTGGTAAGCAGACTGGTGATGGTTATTAGCCCAGTCTGCCGTATTGGGGTAGTACCACCATTTTTAAATTTTGCACCCCTGAAGTGACCTTGTCGCGCTTCATGAGAGGAGTGTGTACTGTCAATCAGGATGGTGCACATTCGTCTTTTTAGGTCGGCATAGCAGAGGCGACTGGCTGTAGAAATTTATCTATAGTAGTAGTTGTTTTCGTTCTCTCTCTAACTTTTTTAGCAGGTGGAGTGTTGTCACATGAAGAGCTAAAAAAACATTTCCTTTTACAATTAATTATAATTTATTTTTTATTTCCAATTTTGAAATAATATAAACAATTACATAACTGTTATCATAGAAATATATACTAGAGGAGCAAACTTTATACATCTGACATGAAAAAAGGGTAGGTCGCTTCAAACGATTTGACAATGTTGCCGTCAAGTCAAATATTAACTGACAGAGAACTTAAAACTGACTGGGGTCATCTTTTCTCTCGCGTTACATTGGGAGGGTCAATGCATATCTAGTTGTATATATCAATGTCTGTCATAATAAAATTTGTAATGTAAAATACAAGGTTTATATCGAAATATTATAGCACATTTAGACAGAAAGAAAAGTTGTTAAGAGTCAATAAAGGCCGTGTTATAATGGGGAATTGAATTGAATTTCTGCCCGTGAACGTGAGTTGGGTGGCGGAGCCTTAATGATAGATATTTCGCGACCATTGCGGTCGTATTGCATGCTGATACCATTAAGGCGATAAATATTAGTTTTATTTATTTATCTACCTACACGTATGTATATTTTTTAGCCCAGTCTACAGTTTTGAATTAGTACCACCACTTTTTTTGTTGACATATGTCAACACTCCGCCTGATGTAGAGCTACAATGCGGTCCATGAACGGAAACAACTGTTACTACAGAGAAATCTCTCAGCAGTTGAGAAGATGAGTATGCACCATCTAGATTGTCAGTGTACACTCCTCTCATTATGGCTACTTTTAAACTACTTCCGAAGCACGACAAGGTGACTTCGCGGTTGTTACATTCGAAACTGGTGGTACTGCCCCAGGACGGCAGAATGTAACACCCGTGAAGTGACATTGTCGCGTTTTGGGATCAGTTTGGAAGTAGTCAGGAATAACGACAGGAGTATGCATTGTCAATCTGGATGGTGCATCTGTAGTAGCAATTGTTTCCGTTCATGGACCGTACTCTAGCTTAACATTAGGCAGGGTTTTATGTGCGCGTTATTTTTTTTTGCAACATAATTTATTAATAATAAAAATTTAATTACAAAACAGCGCCTTAACAGGAGAGGTCAACCATTGTACTGGAGATCCAATTATTCGCTTTTGGACAATAATTATCGGACATCGGCATGCATTTAATACGAGTGTTCACGTATAAATGGTTATCGATTGCTCTTTAAATGTAGACAAGGGCTTAAATTTAGATTTAATTACAGCCATTTGAATTTAAGAGCTGCTGTGGTCTAGCGGTAGGACGCGTGAACTCACAATCGATGAGACCCGTGTTCGAACCTCGACAAATACAGACCGCTACTAATGTAACTATGTTATATAAATACCTTGTTTACTCAGTGTCTATGGTACAATACAGGCATTTACTCATTACATTTACTCACGATCGATGAGACCCGTGTTCGAACCTCGCTAAAAGACCGGTACCAATGTAACTTTGTTATATGTACTTTGGTCGCTCAGTGCCTATAGGCACTATTAAAGAGTGGTAGGCAGACTGATGATGGTTATTTGTCCAGTCTGTCGTCCTGGGGCAGTACCATCACTTTCGAATGTAACATCCGTGAAGTGACTTTGTCGCGTTTCGGGAATAGTTTGAAAGTAGCCAGATATAAGAGAGGAGTGTGCACTGTCAATCTAGATGGTACATGCTCGTCTCCTCAAGCCGGCATTTCTCTGTAGTAGCAGTTGTTTCCATTCATGGACTGCACTCTAGCTTTACGTCAGGCGGAGTGTTGTCACATGCCGAGCTACAATAAAAAAATATATATATATGATTAATAACAATAAAATTCAATTGTTAATGCGATTGTGTGGTCTGAATTGGTAACGAAGGTGTGTTGATATCGCTTTGATTTTGCTATTTAGTACGTTTTAATGAATACATTAGATACAGTTTGCGAAATTTTAGTCAAATCTCATGTGGGTGTGTTAAGAGAAAGTTTGTTTACATTATGGCCGATCGATACATGTATAGTCGAGAAAACTTATTTAATTGTAGCTAAGACAACAAACCGCTTGATGTTAAACTAGAGTCCGGTCCGTGAACGGAAACAACTGCTATCACAAAGAAATTTCTGCAGGCAGCAATCGCATCCGCTATGCTGGCTTGAGGCGATGAATGTGCACTATTCTGAAGTACAATACAATACAATTGTCACGCCTTTTTCCTACAGGGATAGGCAGAGACAATGGAATGCCACTTACCACGATCCTGACACAACACCCTCGCTTTCTTCACATCCACAATTCTCTTCATGCACGCTCGACGGTTGTGGGCACTAGGCAGCCCAGCTTTCATGAGGATGTCTCTTTTTTGATCGGAAAACATCCTTCTGGGTCTGCCTTGTAAAGTACATATAAAACTCAATAAAGTTACATTAGTATCGGTCAGATTTTAGTGAGATTTGAACACGGGTCTCAGCAAACGCGAGTTAGTGCGTCCTATCGCTAGACCACGACCGCTCTTAAAATAAATGTTGCAGACTAAAACTCCAAGAAACTATTGAATTGTAAATCGATTAACAAAAGAGGAAAATAGAACGTTGAAGACGTGGCTGTATAGGTTTTGTCCCCTGCGCCTTCTCAAGGATGAGAGAACTGAACTAAATAAATAACTTTAGTAAAACAATGAAATTCTCAAACTAATAAAAGTAACAATTATAAATTAATAATATTAATATACTTTTATAATTAAAACTTAATATGAAGTAAGTTTTGCCGTTAGTTAAAAGTTTTACAAAGTTAGTTACGAAGAAATGTTATTAAAACTAAATATAAGAATTTTATTGTCTATTATTTTTATTATTGGGTATTTTTCTTTTTTAATTTTATTATAGCAGTATAATATGACAATAAACCGCCTGATATGAAACTAGAGTGCGGTCCGTGAACGAATACAACTGCTACCACAAAGATCTTTTGCAGTTTTGTCGCCTTTGTTATGCCGGTTCGAGGAGTCAGAAGACAAATGTGCACTTACCAGGCTGACAGTGCACACGTTCATTTTCTTAGTTAGGGACTGAACCTATTGATTTTGAAAAACAAAATTAAAATCCGATAATAGCTAATAAGGATCAAGTGGTAGGCACACTGATGATGGTTATTTGTCCAGTCTGTCGTCCTGGGGTAGTACCACCACTTTCGAATGTAACACCCGTGAAGTGACTTTGTCGCGTTTCGGGAATAGTTCGAAAGTAGCCAGGTATAAGAGAGGAGTGTGCACTGTCAATCTAGATGGTACATGCTCGTCTCCTCAAGCCGGCATAGTGGAGGCGACTGGAGCCCGTAGAGATTTTTCTGTGGTAGCAGTTGTTTCCATTAATGGACCGCACTCTAGCTTTACATCAGGCGGAGTGTTGTCACATGTGGAGCTACAATAAAAAAAAAAAAAAAAAAAAAAAAAAATTCTGGATAGTAATAATACACGTACAGCGAACCAAAAATAGGGTTATAAATATAGAATAACCCTACATTTGAGTATATAGAAAAAATGCGTCAATAAATAAATATAATAAAGTTTGAGATCAACTTCAAAGTGGAAATTTGTGTAGAGAGTTTTTTCAGTTGAAATTGGATGAAGGATTCTTCGCTTGATTGCTTCATCATAAGTTTTCAATCCATTAAAAGTTTATCATTTTATTTCAGTGATAAAAATATAAGATATACATTAAATAATCATAAAACATCTAAGATCCGAAAAGATAAGTTCAGAATTTAACTGTAAAAAAGTTGTTATTTCGTTCTAAGCTTTAAAGCCAACAATTTTTTTTGTATCCGGATTTTTTTAAATCCAGGATTTTTGCATAGAACATTATTAAAAACATTTTATGATATTTTTTTTATATAAATATAAATAAACATCTACATAAAATTCTAATTTTTAAATTGTAATGTTTTATGCAGTCGATCTTAAGAGAGATGTCATACAGGAAGAGTGGTTTAAAACAAATATATTCTCATAATATTCCTTACCCAATTTTTGTTTGATTTCTTTCACACAACGTATTTCGCATTAAAGCTTTCAAAAGTGTGCAACTCATTTGTATGCTGTAAATCTAAAATTCAAACGATTTTAAACATTATTTCAATCACAATAAAGTCAATATTGACTAGTGTAAATATTGTATCAAATCAAACGTGTTCAGTACGTGTTAGAGCCTAGAGCAATGGTTTGCCACATTGTTGTTCTGATATGATAAAATTTATAATAGTATTAAATAGTGGAATAAAAAAAAATGTATTACATAGTAACTAAATAACAGTGTTTCACAAATTACAACGCTTACGTTAAGCACACGTCACGCATGTGTAACGTGTAGTTTAAACTGTTTTTAAAGATATTATGTTTATTTTTATTCGAAGTTGAAAGCACTGCTAATCCAATAAAATCTTTTAATTTAATGGTTTTAAGGTTAGGTTTGTTTTTTTATTTCTGTAACAGCATTTTATCATAACCGGGTTGCATGTGAAATGGAGAGGAAGTGGGTCGTTATCGAGCGATGGTGATCGAGCGATATGACTGCAGATATCAGCAACACGCATTTAAATTTAAATACATTAGTTGTTACATGTGTATGAGTTATAGGTTATTTTCACATAAAATATATCGTTTAATATCTTGTAGTTTTGTGTATTACCCGTAAGTCCAGTATGTAGCACTACGAGCTACGACGTTTGCTACGGCGTAGACTTTTCAAGATATGTTGCGGTGTGTTTTTATTTCTACTTTGCTATTTTCTCAATTAAATTTTGTCGGAATGGATAGAGTTATTTTAGACAATTTAAAGAAAAAAAAACACAGAAACTTTCCGAAAACGTATTTAAATTCCTTGTAAAGAAAAAAACTTGTGTAGCTCACGTGAGGCATCTCATCAAGCCGGCATAGCGGACGCGACTGCTGTCTGCAGATCCCCTCCTTTGACAGCAGTCGCCTTCGTTCATGGATTGCACTCTAGTTTAACATCAGGCGGAGTGCGGTCATATGACGTGCTAAAATAAAAACAAAATGGCTGAGTGGCCTAGTGGTCAGTGTATCCGTGTACAAAGCTTAGGACATAGGTTCAACCCTCACCTTAACTCAGGTGTGCGCCTTGATTTTTTTATTTCATAATAAAGTTTAGTAAAATTTTCTTTTTAAACAAAATTTGAAAATGTTTCTATGGACTGATATACTTACTCAACTTAAGCTGGAGTAAATGGGGTTAAAGTCCAAGCCTTCTTGGTTCTTATTACGAGCGTCAGAAGGTCGAATTTCTCATTAAACTAAACTAAGTTACAACAGCAACAGCTACTGTACTTTATAGCCAAGATATCGACTACCACCATTTCCGGTTGCAGTTGACCTCTATACGGATAAAAGCCTTGCTCCGATGAAAGTTTATTTTGGTAGCTTTTTCGGACTTTTACTACTTTCAACAACGTGAATGTTTTCTTTTAAATATAACACTATTTAATACCGGCATAGTGGAGGCGACTGCTGCCCGTAGAGATTTCTCTGTAGTAGCAGTTGTCGTGGACCGCACTCTAGCTTCACATCAGGCGGAGTGTTGTCACATGCCGAGCTACAATAAAACAAAATCATGTTAATTTTACAAATAACCTTCTACGAAAATATGTAATTTTCTTTACGTACATTTTATGTGCACTAATTTTGTATGACTTAGTTAATATAAGATTGTATGCGGCTTACTATTACGTTTATTTTGGTCAATATATACCGGCGACCGCGACATTTTAAAATCCCTGCAGCCATCGAGGTCGCAGTGAAACAGTTAATTTTAACAACCCGCAACCTTCTGAAATACAATATCATTTGAATTAAAGAGTGGCACATTATAAAAAAAAAATCTTTATTTAGTACAAAACATCATATAAATTACATGAGTTGAGGACCCCGTACTATACTATAGCCTGTATTACGGGTAATAATACTTTAACAAAAGTACAAAGAAAACACTGTGTCTTCTTGGATCAGCTTGATAAGCCGGCATAGGGGAGGTGACTATTGCCTGCAGACATTACTGTGTAGTCGCATATAGCTCATGGACCGCACTCCAGTTTAATATCAGAGGTATTAGACACGAAATTCGTTGAGTTGCATGTGTTTAACACGTATAAAAGTATATTTTCTCGCCCCTAGAACATACTGTTGAAGTTTTAATGAGTTGCTGCACTGAATCTAACTAAATTGGCTCCCATCACGACAACCGACGGTCTTGCTTTCGATAAACGTAAACAGAATTGTTTAAACTTTTCAAATTTTCTCCGAAAGTGTTAATTTGTATATGTATAAAAACATTGTATGTTGTATATAACATATTTATATGTTAAATAATCCATATCGTATACTATTCACATGTAGACAAGGACGACAAACTACAACAGAAAAACGTGTGTAAGTTGCAGTCGTCGCCGATCTGAGCATACGTCCAACTTTCAAACAAATCACGAAAGACAACGAGGTTATTTAACTTTTTTTTATTATTGTAGCTCGGCATATGACAACACTCCGCCTGATGTAAAGCTAGAGTGCGGTCCATGAACGGTAACAACTGCTGCTGCTGCTGCAACAAAAACTACGGGCAGCAGTCGCCTCCACCATCTAAATTGACAGTGCACACTCCTCTTGTTATATCTGGCAGAAACGCGACAAAGTCACTTCACGGGTGTTACATTCGAAAGTAGTGGTACTTCCCCAGGACGGAAGACTAGGCTAATAACCATCATCAGTCTGCCTACCACTTGCCTATAGGCACTGAGCGACCAAATTACGTATAACAAAGTTACATTGGTACCGGTCAGAATTTAGCGAGGTTCGAACACGGGTCTCATCGATCATGAGTACCGTTAGCCCACGGCCGCTCTAACGCGCCACTTGAAAGTGGAGGCATTACAGAGTAGACTGGACTAATAAATATCCATACATTAAACTTTCATTATTAATTCTCTAATTGTTAAAAGCGTAAAAATACAGTAAAATTACAAGAAATAAAAACGTAATTTTATTATAAAAATTAAAAAATATTTATTATGTACATTTTAATAAGCGTTATTACAGGGAAACTAGGCAAGTTCACTGGAATCCAATTACACTTGCACGATTGAAATACATGTTCGGAATAAAATGTAAGGTAATGAAGTAAAGCTGCATTTACATGTGGGTAAATACTTTTTTTATTGTAGCTCGACATATGACAACACTTCACCTGATGTAAAACTAGAATGCGGTTCATCAACGGAAACAACTGCTACCACAGAGAAACCTTTGTAAGTAGCAATCCCCGCCGCCATGCCGGTTTGATGAGATGAATCGTACCCTTCAGATTGACAATGTCCATTCCGCTCGTTTTACCTGCCTATTTTTTTAAAATATTTATTCTACGCTTTTTAAATTAAAAGTTAGTTGAAAACATGTGTAACCACCCTTATAACCTTTAAGCAGAATAATACTTTGAAATTCTTTAATAAACTATAAGAGAACAAGTTTTTAAATTGCATCCACATGCTTGTTGAATATTTGTCTAGCTAATAAAAGGTAATTAAATGTACTGAAAAACCCGACAAATATTATTTGAAAATGTTAGGTTAACTCTACTTTGAGTTAAACTTAAAAAAAGTCTTACTTTGAAACTCATTATTATAATTACTGTACTTGTATAACGAAAGACGCGCGCCCTGACAATCTGAATGATGCACACTCATCTCCTGAAGTCGACATAGCGGAGGCGACGTAGCTAGTGGAGAACATTTTTTTTTATTGTAGCTCGACATATGACGACACACGC
The DNA here is from genome assembly GCA_948150575.1 of Tinea pellionella. Taxonomy (NCBI): domain Eukaryota; kingdom Metazoa; phylum Arthropoda; class Insecta; order Lepidoptera; family Tineidae; genus Tinea; species Tinea pellionella. Next base: position 7,803,298 of record OX411261.1, on the reverse strand, counting down.
CTCAACGGAATCAACTGCTACTACAGAGAAATCTCTAAGTGGCAGCAGTCGCCTTTTAGATTGACAGTGCACACTCCTTTCGTTATACTACTCGAAAACTGCTCCCGAAACGCGACAAGACCACTTCGCGGTCGCATTCCAAAGTGGTAGTACTACCCCAGGACGGCAGACTGGGCTAATAACCATCATCAGTCTGTTTACCAATCTTTAATAGTACCTAGAGGCACTGAGCGATCAAAGTACATATAACAAAGTTACATTGGTAGCGGTCAGAATTGAGCGAGCTTCGAACACAGGGCTCATCGATCGTAAGTTCACGCGTCTTATCGCTAGACCACGGCCGCTCTTATCTTAAAATATCAAAAAATACATATCTTAAAAAATACAAAATTAAATTAATGGTAAAGTTTTATTTTGTGTGTGTATTAAATTTTTTAAAGATTATATTTACATATTTGGGACCATTTGGCTTGGCCAGCCCTGGGTTAAGATACTAAGATAATTGTGAGTATAGATGACATATTATGTAAAGGAGTATATTATCTTTTAGGTTTCAGCAACGTAATCTAAGTAATTGTGAGTTTTATGTGCGTTCCCAGATGTTCCTTGTCATCAGTTCCTAAACTTATGTTACGTATAGAAACGAAAATTAGCCGATTTTAAATTGTTCTAACTTCTTTGTGCAGTCTTGTCAAACTTCGCCTGTTGTTAAGCTAGATTGCGGAACTGAAACGGCTTCCGTAGAGCAAGCAAGACAACAGCCGCTTCCGATATGTCGTTTTGAGGAGACGAATATACGTAATACATGGACAAATGTGTAGATAGTGCACACTCCTCTAATTTGTCATATTCCGAGCTGTTATTTTAAAAATTAAAATAGCTTGGGGTCATAGTTTTGTATGTTTATGTAATTGTATTTATTTATTATAATTTATTAGTTAATTTTATATTTGAGTTTGAGAAGAAAATTCCTTGTTTTAATAATATCTAATTTAAATTAACTCACTTATAGCTGTAATAAAATAACAACATAATGAAGTAATATCAGGCACGTCCGTTAACAATTTACATAATTACTGAAATGTCGTGAAAACGTGTAATTTTCAGCAAACAATATTATTAAGGCTTGTATTTTGTGCTCACAAGAATACTGTGCCTGCCGATAGTTTTGTAATATATTAAAAAGAAGTTATAGTTAAATTAATAATTTTACAGGTTGTAAAAGCACAGTGCAGTGGGTGTTCGAGTGTCAGTTGAAATAATATGCACAAATTATCTGTTTGTATGATTATATTATTGAAACTTTAAAATTAAATAGGAATTTTAGGATTAGGAATAAAACAAAAGAATGTGACAAACAAAAAAATTAAAGAATATGAAAGTGTTGCCAGTTAAAATTATATAATAACAAATAATATTATGTGCATTCCCTTTAACCACGTGTACTACCCCAGCACGGCAGACAGGACAAATAACTATCATCAGTCAAGTTACATTGATACCAATCAGAATTTGGTGAGGTTCGAACACGGGTCTCATCGATCGGGAGTTCACGCGTCTTACCGCTAGACCACGGCCGCTCACTTAACAGTTTCCACTGGTCACTTAACACAAATGTATACTTCCACTTGCCTATGATACAACTACTATCTTAGTATAGGAATTTATTAATAAAAATTAATACAAGAAAATTTCAAAACAAAGCGTGACCAAGAACAATATAGGTATTTTGCACAAAGACCGATAAAGCATTTAGTGTACAACATAAAGATATAATCTTGGTACGTTTGGCTCGAATCACCTCGTTGCATTTTATGCTTACCTCCAACGATATAAGATCTCATTATCTAAAGAGTGGTTTTAGTTAAAATGTTATTAATAAATGTTTATTATATTCTGTTATTTAATACAAGTTTAGTATAGGCAGAGGTATGCAGCGACGTACTGATAGGAAATAGCTTCTAGAGCGATCATTTATGTTCTAAAAGCCCACATAAATAAATAATAATACCCACATTTCATTCAAATATTAAATATGAATAAAATTATGTTTTTTTAAATGCCTGTACTAGGCTAGACACAGCACAGGCACCCGTGAAGTGACCTTGTCGCGTTTTGGGAATAGTTTGAAACCAGGTACAACGAGACCGAGTGTGCATTGTCAATCTAGATGGTACATGGTCTCCTCAAGCCGGCTTAATGGACGCGGCTGCTGCACGCATAGGTTTCCTTCTGTAGCAGTTGTTTCCATTCAGGGACCGCACTCTAGCTTTACGTGACAGCACTCAGACGGAGTGTTGTCACATGTCGAGCTATAATAAAAAGGCACTGAACGACTAAAGTACATATAACATAGGATTAGGAATAAAACAAAAGAATGTGACAAACAAAAAAATTAAAGAATATGAAAGTGTTGCCAGATTAAATTTATATAATATCAATAATATTATGTGCATTCCCTTTAACCATGTGTACTACCCCAGCACGGCAGACAGGACAAATAACTATCATCAGTCAAGTTACATTGATACCAATCAGAATTTAGTGAGGTTCGAACACGGGTCTCATCTATCGTGAGTTCACGCGTCCTACCGCTAGACCAAAGTTGTTTTATTTTTATAAATTTTAGCACGTTTAATTTATTGTTAAACTAAGAAAGAGCTTTTGCGCCCATTTTCAATAGTGCCTAGGACACATGGTTTACCTACCTCACTCCAGGCACGTCATTAGAGGTATGTAATGAGCAATACAAAGTGTTTTTATTGTAGCTCGACATATGACAACACTCCACCTGATGCTACGAACAGAAACAACACTATATTACTTATTTAAATAATAATTATGATTTAAAAATAGAGAATTAATTGAGAGATATAGAAATTACGGATTTAGCCATCCTTTGAACAAAGTTCGTCAGAATTTCTACCAATAATTGGGAACGCTTTAACGGGTTAGTAAACTAATTTACAATTCTGCGAAGTAACTTTTATAAACTTATATTTGAATTATCACAAGTTGTAATAATTATTTAATACTTTTTTTTTACTAATTTGAGCGACTGTGGTAAATCGTAGATAGCGGTAGATGTCGTGAAGTTACTATCAATGAAACCCGTGTTATAAATCACGCTAGAGTGGCAACGGATAGTAGTTTAGCCGGATACCGGATATTCGACCAACATGGTTTTTTTTATTGTAGCTCGACATGTGACAACACTCCGCCTGATGTAAAGCTAGAGTGCGGTCCATGAATGGAAACAACTGCTACCACAGAGAAATCTCTACGGGCTGCAGTCGCCTTCACTATGCCGGCTCGAGGAGACGAGCATGTACCATCTAGATTGACAGTGCACACTCCTCTCTTATACCTGGCTACTTTCAAACTATCCCCGAAACGCGACAAGGTCACTTCGCGGGTGTTACATGGTGGCTAGATGGCCGGATATTCGGCTGCCGAATAACTGACAGTACTTTGTTGATTACCGATTACATTTCTTAAGTGATACTAACTAAATAAAGCAATGAATTATTTTAAAATATATATTTTTTGCGGCCGGATAGGTGCTAGTTATCCGGTATTCGGCTGCATAGTATTTAGACCGCCTGATAGGCCGGATACCGGATAGTTACCGGATATCCGTTACATCTCTAGTATCAACAGTGGGTTTCATTTTCATGCCGCTATTAATTCCCCTGTTAACTGGAAACTCTGAAGCTTCTAGCGCCGCCACCGAGAACCAATGTAACTATGTCACATGATTAATTAAAACTTGGCAATAGTGTAGGTACACTATTCCTTAGAAATTAAACCACGCCCATAAGTGTGATGCAAACATACTACTCTCTTGAACCTATAACTTAGTGTCCCCGCTCGTTGTCTAACTAACAGCTTTATAGGCGAGGAGATAACGGCCAAAAAAGATCTATCATAATTTATGATGATCTGTCCTTCCTTTGGCGCTTCAAAATTCCTTCCTCTATCTATCACCAGTCCTTTCAAATACATATTACAAGATTTTACACCACAATTAACGTTGGAGAATTTGCAGGCACGACAATGCGTGCTCAAAACATAATGTAAATATAAGTCGTATTTGCAGGGCGTGAAAAAGCAATTTCTTGTGCCGGCATAGTGAAGGCGACTGGGGCCGCCTCTACTGTGCTTACCATTGCCAGTCGACGTCACATGTCGCGTCAATATAAAAAAAAAATTAGTTTTCGTGTAATAAGGTGCTTATTCATAATAAAAAAATGTTATAGTTTCGAATATACTTGGATAGCATATTATATTTATTTTATCACAAGCCGGCATAGCGGGCGCGACTGCAGTCTGCAATTCCCTGCTCTGACAGCAGTCGCCTCCGTTCATGGATCGCACTCTGGCTTAACATCAGGCGGAGTACGGTTATATGACGCGCTAAAATAAAAAAAATAAAATAAATGCCTTTATTATTAGAATATTGGGCGACAAATTAGCCAATTTACAAAAACTAAATAGATAAACATAAATTCAAATAAACTATTATTCGTCTATAATTTGTGAAAGGAATAAATTGGTTTAAGCAAATTGTGTCGTTGACCTTTCTGCCTATAAAGACGGTTACACACAAACGTTAGAGAGTAATCTTCTTATGTATGTGTAAGTTATGTATAATAACCAACAGGCTTTACGTTACGTATTATGAATTGCCAGCCCCGAAAACTTTGCAAATGTGACACAAACACAAATGCTAAGTCAACACAGGTGTATTTACCTACAACTAAGTGAGGGTAGTTGTCAATTTGACCTATAATTTTTGACCCGTTTTTATATTTCTTTTTTAAATTATTTTAAACTTTTAATCAGGTGTGTGAAGCCTCAGTGCGATCTATAAGTGGCGGCGACAGTTACAGAAGAAAGTCTCTAGTCAGCACTTACGTCCACTATGCCGACTTATTGTCTATATCTTCATACTGAGGTCGAAATATTTTTATATATATATATATAATAAAAAAAAGTTAGATGTTATGTATTTAGGGATGTTTAGCGTTCATCCCTAGAAAACAATTTTCCCTAAACCGTTTAGATTTTCTAATGCAAAAAAAGCAAACAAAAAACAATAATATTTATACATTATTAAAAAGTATCTTTGGGAGTTTTGGCGGCCATCTTGAGACGTCAGGTTATTTGTCTTGAATTATTTTCCTAAACTTGTGTGTTGCTTCGAGTGTTAATGTGTAATAATGGTGGATTATTAACCATTAAGTGTTCGTGAACGTGCGTGAGTGTGGGCAAACAATTCAAAAGAAGAGACCGTATGTTTCCATTTTCCTTCAAAAACTCCGTAGGAAGTTTTAGTAAAAATTCTACCACTTTACTGAAGCAATTTTTGACTTGACCTAACTGTTTAGTGTGATGAATGAATGACTCGTGATGAACAATATTATTAACTTGATGCAAAAATATTTACTTTGACACTGGCAAATTGTTATAATGTCATATAAAATAAAAAAAAGTATCTTCAAATTAAAATTAAGAATTCTTATTTAAATAGGTAAGTAAAGTAGAGCACTTATTTTACGCCCACGTCCCTACAAGGATAGGCTAAAAACTTTTGAGTGCCTTTTTCTATGTAATGAATAAATAAAAATAAACTTTATAATGTTTTGTTTATTGGAATTTAATTTAAAAAATAAGTAGAGGTAGTGGTTTAATAGTGGTAGGCAGACTGACGATGGTTATTAGCCTAGTCTGCCGTTCTGGGCTGGTACCTTCAAGCGTAACAGTGATCTACTCGCGTTTTAAGATCAGTTTGGAAGTGGCCAGATATAAGAGGCACAACTTGGATGGTGGAGGCGACTGCTGCCTGCAGAAATTTCTCTGTAGTAGCAGTTGTTTCCATTGAATACATATTATGCCGAGTTACAAGGTCTAGCGGTAAGACGCGTGAACTCACGAGTGAAGAGACCCGTGTTCGAACCTCGCTAATTCTGAATGAGGCCAATGTAACTTTGTTATATGTACTTTGGTCGCTCAGTGCCTATAAGCACTATTAAAGAGTGCTAGGCAGACTGATGATGGTTATGTCTGCCGTCCCAAGGTAGTACCACCACTTTCGAATGTAACACCCGTGAAGTGACCTCGGCGCGTTTCGGGAATAGTCTGAAAGTAGCCAGGTGAGAGGAGTGTTCACTGTCGATCTAGATGGTACATGGAGACCTCAAGCCGGCATAGTGGAGGCGATTGCTGTCTGTAGAGATTTCTCTGTAGCTCACTAGCTTTACATCAGGCGGAATGTTGTCACATGCCGAGCTACAATAATAATAAAAAAAGATAGGTTAAATAAGCCACATTGCTAAATTTAACAGTAAACAGGGTTGAATCTTAAACAATGCTCTTTCTTGTGTGTTTGTTGGTCACAAAGCAAAGGTACGAATAAACATTACTAAGCATTGTTTGTTTAATTTATTTTTAGACTCGTAGGCCCGCGTTTATTTATGTTTTGCATATTTATACAGTGTACAAAATTTTCGCTTCATAAGCAAGATAATGCAGTACGTGTGATCGAATAATACTTTTTTTACGTGAGGTAATCCATTACGGTTACCCTGTAACCTCGGGGAAGACGCCGGGGTTATATAAAAGAAAGGAAAACTTTATTCAACCCAGTACATTTATGACACAGTAGCCAGTCTGAACGCGAATGTGTAGGGACGAAAGTGCGCACAGCTCAGCTTGTGCTAACAACCTACACGAGGCAGCTCGTAGGGCTGGATTGACAGTGCACACTCCTCTCTTTATACCTGGCTGCTTCTAACGGCTACTCGAAACTATTAACAAGGTCACTTCACGGGTGTTACATTCGAAAGTGATGGTAGGTACTACGCGACCAAAGTACATATAACAGAGTTACATTGATACCAGGCAGAATTTAGCGAGATTCGAACACGGGTCTCATTGATCGTGAGTTCACGCGTCTTACCGCTAGACTACGGCCGCTGTTACAAATATCGAGCTACTTATTCTTTCTAGATTATAAATACTAAAATTAGTTACTTTAACATGCTAACAACAGATGCTACTGTTGTTAAAGTTTAAACATACAGTGTGTAGTGTAGTTTATATAGGATTAGGTATTTAGGTTAATTAGATAACCTTACTAATTAATACTACAACATTAAACATAATTATATTAAGACTTAAATGTATAATATAGGGTGTGAGTTCTTGTTTTTTATTTTTTTTTATCACGTCATATGACCGTGAATGATTCATAGACCGCACTCTAGCTATACATCAGGCGGCGTGTTGTCACATGTCGAGCTACAATAATAAAAAAATGTTTGCAGGCAGTAGTCATATCCAAATTATTTGAAAACACTACTTTGCAACTAGTCATGTCCGCTATGCTGGCTTCTTATATCCGACTACTTCTAAGTTAAAACATGATTCTGATCTGATCTACCACTCTTTTAATTAATCCCTGTATATAACTGAACGACTGAAGTGCATTGTAACAATTTTGCGGGATTTGAAGACGAGTCTCTCTATGGTGCCTACCGATACATGCAATCGCCAACCCATGGCGAATTAATCTAAATAATTATAATAATGAATTTTTATTAATAATAATTTCAAAGAAACGTAATGAATAAAGCAAATATTCCATGAATTGCTAATGGCGCTGGTGAAATTAAAATCGCCACTTCTTATAAAAATGCATGAATTCAAGCAAAACGCAAAACATTTCAGACAATCCTTCCTTAAACCGTACTGAAACTTTCAAGTTTCTCAACTTGTGATATTAGGCTGTTATTACACTTGCTGTTTCCAACATTTGTTTACGACTAAATTATAAAAAATAAAATCGAAAGATACAAAGGAAGAAAAATTGGCCCACTATTTTTTTTTCGAGTTTGTCGATGATTTTTAGTTAACTTTGTAGAAAAATAAATCTACTTTTTTATTACCAATCAGTTTAAATTTTTTCACTTGAGTTTTCTGGTGTAATATTTGAGGTTATTATTATTTTAAATGATAATAATTTATAATTGATGATATCCGTTTTTTATGTAATTAAACATTGTCTATTGATTGGTAAATGATGTGTTGATATAATTAAAATGAATGAATAAGAAAATAAGATATTATTTCAAATTATTGTTTTTTTTTACCAAACTATTAGGTATCAAGTGCGGTTGAGTGCGGTCCATGAGCGGAGACAACTACTTCTATAGAAAAATTTGCAGGTTAAGTCGCCTCCGCTATGTCGTGTAAGTTGTGAAATGTTCCCAGAAACGATGGCAGCAGATTATGATAGATTTTCTGTGGATCATCCTTCTATCTCTTTATCAGTCCCTCATTGTTGAGGATCATGATTCTGGTGGCTCACTCACCCGTCTCCTTGCCTGGTGGAGGGCTTTGAACACCGGCATCCTGAATGGAAAGCTAATCGACCCAGGCTTGACTTGCTACGGTTCTGCCTTCAACCTTCAACGAAGCTTCTTACGGTCGTCGACATCCTTGCCAGCTATGATTTGTCGGACGATGTTCATTGATATCTATTTACGGTAGCATAGAAGAATTTGTCCGATGAGCTGTCCAGGGGATGTTCAACAAACGGCGCCAGCACCAAATTTCAACCGCGTCTATTCTGCTTATTCGCTGCTTTAATTATACTGCATTTGTCGTCACTTGTCGCCATTCGGGATCAGTTTGAAAGTAGACAAGTATAGCGAGCACTGCTGCCTGTAGAAATTTGTATGTAGCAGCAGTTGTTTCCCTTCATGGACCGCATTCTAGCTCTATTTCAGTCGGAATGTAGTCACATACCTATGTCGAGCTACAGTAAAAAATAAACATGTGCTGCTAGGTGTGGTCATCGTAACAATGGTCTCTGTCCGCAGTCCACAGTGTAGACAAACCCTTAACTCGTGGAAGTTACGCTGAGCCTAATTACTAATGAATGTTCGGGAAAGGAGCTTCGAAATTTCTTTTGAGATAAAAAAGGCATTTGCCCGGAGAAAAATAAGGAGAGAAAAAGAAGGAAAAAATAAAGACACATTTGCGCGGCGTCCGACTGCCTTTTGTTTTTATGTAACTAGATATCTGATTACTTCCGAATGCCCTAGGCTTTATTAGTTGCTTAATAATTGTCTTGTTTATTTAAGTAATTTGCGTGAGGATGCGAAATACGATGTAGTGCAAGGATTAAGTTTCTTCAAAGAATAATTAGAGTCATATTTATAGTCTGAAATGGAACTGATGCAAAGCTGGAGTGCAGTCAATAAATCGAAGACAATTCCTAACCACAGTGAAACATCTGCAAGTAGCTGTCGCTATACCGGCTACTACCCCTTCACGGGTGTTACATTCGAAAGTGGTGGTACTACCCCAGAACGGTAGACAGGACAAATAACCATCATCAGTCTGCCTACCGCTCTTTAATAGACACATTTCATTATATTGAGATGCTCTTACAGGCTACAGTGCTTAGTTTAGTAAAGGTTATAAATAATGTCCCGTCATCTCTGCCTACCCGGACTAGACGAAAAGCGTAATTATAAGGCATAAACACAATAACATATACTTGCACAACAACCTACAATTGGATGCATGCCAAATCTCTTCAGAGTGTCTAAAATCGTTCAAATGCAACTTCTCTTCAACTATGCATACAGGCTGGAAAACACTTTTCTGCCGAAAATACAGTAATTATTTCTTCGATAGAAGGAGTGGTAAACTGATTGGAGATGGTTATAAGCTCAGTCTGCTGCGTCACCGCCTGATGTAAAGCTAGAGAGCGGTCCATGATAGGAAACAATTGCTACTACAGTGAAACCTGTGTGGGAAGCAGTCGCCTCCACTATGCACCAAATTTTGACTGGTGCCAATGTTATATGTACTTTGGTCGTCAGTGCCTATAATTATTAAAGAGTCGTAGGCAGCCTGACGATGGTTATTAGCCCAGTCTGCTGTCCTGAGGTAGTACTGTCATGTTCAAAGTTAACACAGAGCCAGGTAACGAGAGGAGTGTGCACTGTTAGTCTGGATGGTACACATTCGTCTCCTGAAACCGGCATAGCGGAGGCGACTGCTACCTGCGGACATTTTTCTGTAGTAGCAGTTGTTTTTGTTTATGCATAGAGTTTGACTAGCTTTACTATTAATTTTAAAACTCATAAATAATTTGAAAAGCTTTCAATCCTTAATATATACATACGAGTATATGTAAAGTAAACGTTGTATTTGCATATTATTTTGACTCAATCGACTGTAGTTTCTAAGCTCAGGCAAACATGGTATGGGCAAATCTAGAAATGTTGGCAATATTCCAAACTGAACAAGTTAGAACAAACATGTTTTAAAAATTTTATAGTGATATTTTGATACGAAGGTTGAGGGTTCAATTTTTGCTTTAAATAAATTTAAAAAATATATCAGTACAAAATCTTTATAGTATTTCATACGTGACATGTATCGGGATTAATTTGAAAGTATAGTGAGAGGAGTATGTACTGTTAATGCATAGCGGAGGTGACAGCTGCCTACGGAAAATCTATGGTAGCAAGCAGATGCTTTCGTTCATAGACCACACTCTAGCTTTATACCAGGCGGAATGTTGTTATATGCTGATCTACAATTTAAAAAAAACATGGTTTTTCTTGCAAAGAATGAAAATGCCCTGCTTGTGTCAGCATAGTGATGGCGACACCATTTAAAGTCATCGACGTTCAACCTCCACTGTATTTACCACAGCTAGTTAGAGACAATTGTCACAATAGAAAAATTTAACTACAATACTTAATAAAAAAAACATTGCTAAACGCACAAGACTAGGCTACAGATGGCATTTCTAGAGACGGTATAAACATATATATATATATATATATATATATTGGAACTAGATAGTCAGTGTAGCGAGAAAAAGCCGCTGAAAGAAGCTCATCTAAAATTTTAAATCAATTTAAATAATATTTCATATAAAAGTTGTACAGCGCTTTATGGTGAAAATAACAAGAAACTTTAATAAAAGTAGATACAAAGTTCAATACATTTTGGCATAGTTTAACAGAAGGCTTCGGATTCGACGAAGTTTTGAGAAAGCGTTCCCAACGATGGCTCTTGGATGTCGATATTTGAAATAAATGCTTCGATTCAGCAACCGAGTATTTCTTGCATAGAAAATATATAGACATAGAACGTACATTAAACACGTTAGTAAATAAAAAATAGCTGTTCACGCCTTCATGTGTGGTAGGCAGACTGATAATGGTTATTAGTAGAGATGCAACGGATAGTAGTTTAGCCGGATACCGGATATTCGGCCAACATTGTGGATATATAACAAAGTTACAATGGTACCGGTAAGAATTATCAAAGTTCGAACCCGAGTCGTGAGTTTACTTGTCTTACCACGTAGACCACGGTCGCCCTGAAGTGTGTGCAGCGGGACTTTTTCTGAAGCTAGCTTTCTTTACGAAGACAAGCGAAACCGCTTGCTACCTCTTAATGCAGAGAAATTAGTATTCATTCGTTGCAATTTGTTTTTAGTGCAGTATGGGTACTAATTTATTACTTTTATAACATGGGATCCTTCAAGCGCAGTGTGAAGAGGCATCTCATTAAGCCGGCATAGCGGGAACGACTGCTGTTTGCAGATCCCCTTCTCTGACAGCAGTCGCCTCCGCTCATGGATCGCACTCTAGCTTAACACCAGGCGGAGTGCGGTCATATGACGTGCTAAAATAAAAAAATCAAAGTTGTAGAATTATCTTGTGATTACTGATTGCATTTGTTAAGTGATAAAGCACTAAATAAAACAAATAATTACTTTAAAATATATATTTTTTAAAATACCGGTATTCGGCCGGGTAGTTACCGGATATCCGATGCATCTCTAGTTATTAGCCCAGTCTGCCGTTCCAGGTAGTACCACCACTTTCAACCATCTAGTTTCGTTTCGGGATCAGTTTGGAAGTAGCCAGGTATGACGAGAGGAGTGTGGAATGTCAACCTGGATGGTGTATCTCCTTAGGCCGCTATAGCGGAGGCGACTTGTGTCTAGATAATTTTTTTTGTGGTAGGAGTTGTTTCCGTTCATTGTTCCATGAAAAAAAAATATATATGCATTTTCAATTATTTTTTATTTTTTTTATCTTTCAATTAATTTTCCTCAAGGAATTCTTTTAAAATCGTTTTTACGGTTGAAAATTCACTACAATTACCAACAAATTACAATTACGGTTTGCTCAAGCAAACAAAAAGAGTTTTAATTTAAATCTAACAATTTAAATAAGCTTGTTTCAATTTATTAGAGACTTTGTACAGAAAATACTAATTTTAAAATCTAGATTTTATTATTAATTGAGACCAAAGCAAAGTTTTTTTTTATATACAGCCAGACTGCGATCAATTAGAGGAAAGTATGAAGCGGCCGTGGTCTAGCTGTAAGACGCTTACGATCGGTGAGACCCGTGTTCGAACCTCGCTAATTCTGACCGGTACCAATGTAACTTTGTTATATGTATTTTGGTCGCTCAGCCTATAGGCACAATTAAAGAGTGGTAGGCAGACTGGTGATGGTTATTTGCCCAGTCTGCCGTCCTGGGGTAGTACCACTACTTTTGAATGTAATACCCGTGAAGTGACTTTGTCGCGTTTCGGGAATAGTTTGAAAGTAACCAGGTATAGCGAGAGGAGTGTATCTAGTACCATCAATCTAGATGGTACGTGGTCTAGGCGACTGCTGCCTGTAGACATTTCTCTGTAGTAGCAGTTATTTCCATTCGTGGACCGCACTCTAGCTTTACATCAGGCGGAGTTTTGTCACATGCCGAGCTACAATAAAAAAAAGTTAGAAACAATTGTTGTCACAGAAAAGTTGCTGTCGCTTCCACTATGCCGGCTTGATTGACAGGGTACATTCCTCTTGGCTTTTAGCGCGATTAAGTCACTTCAAGGGTGTTAGTTACACTTGGTATTAAAAGTTTACGTCCTATATCATCGAATTGACGAGCTTGAGCCTGAATTGTTGATCTTTCTATACATACGAAATGTTAGTGTATGCACTTGAATTTTATTGCATCTAATGCAGTTTTGTATACCTCAGATGGTTAAAATATATATTTTTTTATTGTAGCTCGGCATGTGACAACACTCCGCCTGATGTAAAGCTAGAGTGCGGTCCATGAATGGAAACAACTGCTACTACAGAGAAACCTGTAGCAGTCGCCTCGACTATGCCGGCTTGAGGAGACGAGCATGTACCATCTTAGATTGACAGTGCACACTCCTCTCGTTATACCTGACTATTTTCAAACTATTCCCGAAACGCGACAAAGTCACTTCACGGGTGCTACATTCGGAAGTGGTGGTACTACCCCAGGACGACAGACTGGACAAATAACCTTCATCAGTCTGCCTACCACTCTTGAATAGTGCCTATAGGCTGAGCGACCAAAGTACATATAACAAAGTTACATTGGTACCGGTCAGAATTAGCGAGGTTCGAACACTGGTCTCATCGATCGTGAATTCACGCGTCTTACCGCTAGACCACGGCCGCTCTTAAAATATATAAGGAGTATGCCCATTCGCCTAAGAGAAATGCGCCCACAATTTTTTCTCGAGTTTGTCGATGATTTTTAGTTAATTTTGTAGAAAAATAAATCGACTTCCTTATTACTATAATAATAATAATTTTTTCACCCGGTTTATTGAGTAGTTAGATGTTTTTAGATGCAATATTTGAGGTTATTAATATTTTTAATGCTTTAATAATTGAAGATATCTGTTTTTTATGTAATTAAACATTGTCTACTGATTGTTAAATGATGTGTTATTATAATTAAAATGAATGAATAAAAAAATAAAATATTATTTTAGAATATTGTTTTGTTACCAAACTATTAGGTATCAAGTGGGCCCATAAATGGGCATTCTCCTTTAAATCAAAAATACATAAGTAACGTTAAAAGAGAAAGTGTATCTAGTCAACACCTCAAGACAGCATAGCGGAGGCGGCTACGTTTATTGACCGCATTCTTGCTAAACATCAGACGAAGTTGTATATTATTGTATATTTGTGTATATGTCACTTTTAATGAATGAAGGTTTCGTTAGATCTAAAGAATTAAAAAAGGGGTTGAAGTAATATCAATTTATTTTACCCAATATTCAAAGAAAAACGCAGAAAACATTTATATTTTATTTATCAGAAATCTTCAAATATAATAAATATTTCGTCTCACAATCGAATGAAAGCAACTGACCTCAAAGGAAAGGGATCGGTAGTTCGTTTTCAGTTTGGTAGCGATAAATTAAATGAATGAGGGAAATTATCAATTTATACGGAAAAACACTCCGGGAGTTTAATTTTACCAAACAACCAAGTGTTTATGTTATTTATAATACGTACCTTTACAAAGGTATCGGCAACCTAAGTAAATATGATAACACTCCGCCTGATGTGAAGCTACAGTGTGGTTCATGAACAGGAACAACTGTTACTACAGATAAATTTCCACAGGCAGTAGTCGCCTCCACTATACCGGCTTGAGAGACGAATATCCATCCAGATAAACAGTAACCATTCGAAAGTGGTGGTATTATTTTTTTTTTTTTTTTTTTTTTTTTTTTTTTATTGTAGCTCGACATGTGACAACACTCCGCCTGATGTAAAGCTAGAGTGCGGTCCATGAATGGAAACAACTGCTACCACAGAGAAATCTGGGCTGCAGTCACCTCCACTATGCCGGCTTGAGGAGACGAGCATGTACCATCTAGATTGACAGTGCACACTCCTCTCTTATACCTGGCTACTTTCAAACTATCCCCGAAACGCGACAAGGTCACTTCACGGGTGTTACATTCGAAAGCGGTGGTACTGCCCCAGAACGACAGACTGGACAAATAACCATCATCAGTCTGCCTACCACTCTTTAATAGTGCCTATAGGCACTGAGCGACCAAAGTACATATAACAAAGTTACATTGGTACCGGTCTTTAGCGAGGTTCGAACACGGGTCTCATTGATCGTGAGTTCACGCGTCTTACCGCTAGACCACGGCCGCTCATTACAACATCATTAGTATAACACACAAAAGCGCTCGACTAATAAGTAACACTACAGCGTGCACGGCGTAACCCGCAATCGCGTTCGACCAATGAGCGTGGAAAATACACTAACGATGTTGTAATTACGTCTGCGACAGTGTACACTCCTCTCTACACTACACTGCTCCTGAAACGCGACAAGGTCACTTCACGGGTGTTCCATCAGTCTGCCTACCACTCTTTAATAGTGCCTGAGCGACTAAAGTACATATAAAAAAGTTACATTGGTACCAGTCAGATTCAGCGAACACGGGTCTCATCCATCGTGAGTTCACGTGTCTTACCGCTAGACCAAGGCGTCTCAAGGCACATATAAGGCCGAGATAGAATGAAGGTAAATTAAAAAAAACAGAGAAAGGACTGCCCGAACTTTACGGATATACACACATACACGTGACACACACACACACACACACATCAATAAACGAAAAACCTTCAAAGCCCATTTTTGTATGACAATGGACACAATTTGAGAAACTTCATACATTTATGCATGAATTGTTTATTCATAGTGGAAAAGATTGCAATTGAAAACTACTTTTCTAAACCATTCCCTTGATCATTGTTTAGGTCGTATTTACCTTTTATTTACTTATAACAAGGGTTGCTCGGGTTTTAGAGCGGCCGTGGTCTAGCGGTATAATGCTTGTACTCACAATCGATAAGACCCGCGTTCAAATCTTGCTGAATTCTTTTTTTTATTGTAGCTCGACATATGACAGCATTCCGCCTGATATAAAGCTAGAGTGCGGTCCACGAACGGAAACAACTACAGCTACGGTCTAAGGAGACGAGTATGCACCGTCTAGATTGACAGTGCACGCTCCTCTCGCTATACCTGGCTAATTTCAAACTGCTCCCGAAACGCGACAAGGTCACTTCACGGGTGTTACATTCGAAGTGGTGGTACCATCCCAGGACGGCAGACTGGGCTAATAACCATTATTGGTCTGCCTATCACTCTTTAATAGTGTCTATAAGCACTGAGCGACCAAAGTACATATAAGATTTCTGACCAATGTAACTATGTTTTATATACTTTGGTTATTAACTGCCAATCTGGATGGTGCATATTCGTCTCTTCAAGCCGGCATAGCGACGGCAGTTGTCTCCCTTAATGGACTGCACTCTAGCTTAACAGTTGGAGTGTTGTCATACTCTTATAGCGAGCTACAATAAATTAAAATCGTACGAAGTAATTACAAAAAATAAATTCAACCTTGCAAAATTAATTTCAGTATAATCTGTCAACATCGGAAAGGTTATTAATCCAAACATAGGTTATTCAAAATCTCATTAAAACACCGTAAACAATCATACAAAACGAAATTTTAAAATTCCATTAAAATCAGGTTGATTATTTGGTCGTTGGAACGTCCGGCACTTGGGACCGCATTCTAATTAAAAAATATAGATACAGTGTGTCCTAAAAGTCAACGTCAAGCGGAATCAGGTAATGGACCAAGGGATAACAACAACTATGAGAAAAATATAAAAAATCCATTAAAATTATACTATTAAAAACGTCGATAAAATCGACACCTTTACGCACCTGTACCTGTAGTACATTTTTATAGTAGTCCGGCCGACAACACCCAGCGTCATGTTTAAGCAAAAGTGCAGTCCATGAATAGAAACAACTGCTACCACAAAGAAATTTCTACAGGTTTGAGGTGACGAATCTGCATTTAGGTGTTTGGAGTATACATTCCCATCATTACATCCTTGGCTACTTCCAAATTAATTACGCTATTAGATAAATTCATGGGTGTTACACTTGAAAGTGGTGGGATGTCAGGCTGCGTTAATAACCGCCATCAGTCTGCCTACCACTCTTTAATAGTGCCTATAGGCTGAGCGACCAAAGTACATATAACAAAGTCCGTACCGGTCAGAATTAGCGAGGTTCGAACAGGGTGTCATCGATTGTGAGTTCACGCGTCTTACCGCTAGACCACGGCGGCTTTTTTTTTTTATTGTAGCTCGGCATGTGACAACACTCCGCCTGATGTAAAGCTAGAGTGCGGTCCATGAATGGAAACAACTGCTACTACAGGGAAACCTGTGCGGGTAGCAGTCGCCTCCACTATGCCGGCTTGAGGAGACGAGCATGTACCATCTTAGATTGACTGTGCACACTCCTCTCGTTATACCTGGCTACTTTCAAACTATCCCCGAAACGCGACAAGGTCACTTCACAGGTGTTACATTCGAAAGTGGTGTACTACCCCAGGACGGCAGACTGGATAGATAACCATCATCAGTCTGCCTACCACTCTTCAATAGTGCCTATAGGCACTGAGCGACCAAAGTACATATAACAAAGTTACATTGGTACCGGTCAGAATTAGCGAGGTTTGAACACGGGTCTAATCGATCGGGGTTCACGTGTCTTACCGCTAGACCACGGCAGCTTTAACTAATACCTACCATACCATAGGCACTATGATTAATATCTGTTTTATACTTTTAAAATTATTTAGAAATACATTGGTATCTACTGCTTGTATGGCGCTGTTTGAACCCAGACGATTAACCTATATACGATTTGAATGTAATTCACAGACCCTTTCAGTAAGTGAACAGGCAATAGATATTGGGACGCCATTCGTCTTTTTTAATGCTCATCCTAGATTTACGAAAGATTTTATAGAGACCGGCTCTTTTTTATACACTTCTTTTTTTATAACCGCTTAGAAGTTATTTATGTGTATGTAAAATTTACTTATATCAACCAATTTTATTTAATTTTTTTATATGACAACATTCCGCTTGATATAAAGCCAGAGTGCTACAGAGAAGTCTCTACAGGTAGCAGTAGCCTCCGCTATGCCGGCTTAAGGAGATAAGTATGCACCATCTAGATTGACCACTACACACTCCTCTCGTTATACCTAGCTACTTTATGGCTGTCACATTCGAAAGTGGTGGCACTACTCCAGGACGGCAGACTGGTAAAATAACCGTCTGCCTACCACGGTCAAGCTTTAATAGTGCTTATAGGCGCTGAGTGGCCAAAGTACATATAACATTAGTACCGGTCAGAATTGAAGGAGATTTGAACACGGATCTCATCGATCGTCTTCTACAGTTAGACCATGATCGCTCTTACAGATGAATATAATTAGTTGTTTGACATAAGTCTACCCTGTCAACTTGGATTACACTCTAGCTTTACTTCAGGTAAAGTGCGGTCTAACCTGGACAGTTATAAAAAATATTGGAATATTTATTGGACCGTATCGTTATAGGCGCGTACGGTTGATTAAAAACTTACTTAGACTCGGACACTTTTTAATAATATCGAATTATAATTTGTTTATTCTAAAGTGAACTTTATGCCGTTCGCTTTATGGATCAATTTTGAGCCTCTAAACGGACAAAGCCTCTAAGCACTAAGTAATAAACTAATGCATAGAATATATTAGTACCTATAATACGGAATTATTCATGAATTAAATGGAATCATACTATACAATTATTCATACAAATAATATGATTTTCTAAGCTACTTTAGCGTTGGATTGGAAAGAGTATTTTTTTGAGAATAATCAGTCTTAGGCGTTTATTGTTCCCGTTTCCCTTCATATGGAACCTTTTGATATCTTCTCTGTATACAGAGTGTCCCGTAAGTAGTGGTATCAAAGGTCTTATGGCGATAGATGAGGTCATTATTTTCAAGGTACGTTAGATTTTATTTTTCTATGCCTTCTTGTTTTAACATAAGGAATACATTTTTCTCCTTTTTACGCAAAAACATATTTTTAAAAGCCGTGACAATTGTATTTGTATATTTTTAAGTGATCTTGTCGCGTGTGCACTGCCAATCTGGATGGTACATGCTCGTCTCCTCAAGCCGGCATAGTGGAGGCGACTGCTGCTCGTACAGGTTTCTCTGTAGTAGAAGTTGTTTCCATTCATTGACCGCACTCTAGCTTTACATCAGGCGGAGTGTTGTCACATGCCGAGCTACAATAAAGACAAGTTTAGGGAAATAAGTCAAGGCAGATAACTTAATGTCCAGATAATCGCTAAAAATGTGTTTACAATTATTTTTCAGGGTGTTTTTATGTATGTAAAACACTCTTTAAACTTAATGTATGTTAATTACCCCTCAAAATTTTGACTATGATATATTTACAAACGCAACGTAAAAGGGATATTTATTAAATATAGATAAAATTTTATTCCTGAACAGCTTTATTCCGAGAAGCGATTTAATAAAAACATGTATTGATACTGGGAAAATATTTGTATAATTACAAGAAAAAATCCAATTAATAAATTCCCAGAACCACGAGAAAGTAATACAAAAAAAAAAAAAACAGCAATAATGAGCCGAAAATCTTATTCTAAATTATCATTTCTACTCAAATTCCAGAATTACATTTTTACGTAGCATAAAATGCCCGTTAATTGACCTAGTTACAGTGACATCACTAGTACATCACTAGTGTTGTTTCATACACATTTAATACAGACTACGCAATAAATTCATCAACATCACAACCAGAACTTGTGTAATGTCCAGTTAATCCAGTTTATAAGGCATGTACGAGCCTTCCAACATTTACAATAAAATAATATTTTACCATGTTTTTTTGGTATCAAAAAGATTAGTAGGGAGACTGATGATGGTTTACTGGGGTAATACCACCATTAATAGATATAACACTTTAGTCGTGTTATGGGATCAGCTTGCCAGTTGGAAGAAAAGTAATTTTAATAAATTAATATTAAATAAATTTAAGATCGACCGCGGTCTAGCGGTAAGACGCGTGAACTCACGATCGATGAGACCCGTGTTCGAACCTCGCTAATTCAGACCAATGTAACTTTGTTATATGTACTTTGGTCGCTCAGTGCCTATAGGCACTATTAAAGAGTGGCAGGCAGACTGATGATGGTTATTTATCCACTCTGCAGTCCTAGGGTAGTACTACCACTATCGAATGTAACACCCGTGAAGTGACCTTGTCGCGTTTCGGGAATAGTTTGAAAGTAGCCAGGTATAAGAAAGGTGTGTGCACTGTCAATCTAGATGGTACATGCTCGTCTCCTACGTTTGAGCAATATCTAATTCCTTAGATTGAAATAAAATTTATTATATTTATCTCGGAAACCGTAAATTTTATTAAAATGATTTTTTTTTTTTTTTATTGTAGCTCGACATGTGACAACACTCCGCCTGATGTAAAGCTAGAGTGCGGTCCATGAATGGAAACAACTGCTACCATAGAGAAATCAATACGGGCTGCAGTCGCCTCCACTATGCCGGCTTGAGGAGACGAGTATGTACCATCTAGATTGACAGTGCACACTCCTCTCTTATATCTGGCTACTTTCAAATGGCTAATTTTAATTGATTTTTGAAACGAATTTGATCTTATTAAAATCTAAAGTATGGTACGAAATTTCCTACCGCTTCACACTAAATCACGTGAGCGAATCTATCGTAATAGGAGCCCGTTTGTTTCCGAACGATAAAACTGAATATATATCACCCGTTTAAATAAAATAGATTTGATTTTGCCAAAGATTCTTTTTTAAATGTTATTTGTAGTGGTTTGTAAGTCAAAGATCTATGTAAAAAGTTATTTTTCTTTGGTTAAATTTATTTTTAACTAATAGCAGCACATTTTTACATAGGATATC
This sequence comes from Tinea pellionella, assembly GCA_948150575.1. NCBI lineage: Eukaryota > Metazoa > Arthropoda > Insecta > Lepidoptera > Tineidae > Tinea > Tinea pellionella. The sequence continues at coordinate 7,782,546 of OX411261.1, read as the reverse complement.
TATTAACTGAATAAAATTCGGCGGCTTAACCATCGTGAGAGATATTTAATATGGCTTAATCCAGGTCTGGCCAACTCAAATAGTGTCTTGAACAAAAAGTCTAAATCGTAGCTCGGCAAATAACAACACTCCGCTCGATGTAAAGCTAGAGTGCGGCCCGTGAACGGAAACAACTGCTACTACAGTTTAAATTTATTTCTACAGGCAGCAGTCGTGTCTGCTAGGAGACGAAAGTGCACCATCCAGATACATTTTTGCAAAAAATAAAGAATGAAAGCTTTATTCATCCCAAAATAAATATTTTTGTGAGACAATATAGGAAGTCTGCACGCGAATGTGTAGGGACGAAAGGGCGCACAGCTCAGCATGTGCTACTCGTAACGGCTTACACGAGGCAGCTCGTAGCGTTGATTTTGAGTTGGAACCTGGGACAGGTGGACGCGAACGGTGTGAAGTGTATATATTTGTTAAATCTGGCTATTTCACGAGTATTACAATCAAAAATGGTGGTATTAACTCAGGACGGCAGACTAGGCTAATACCCATCATTAGTCTGCCTACCACTTTTATTGTTTTTTTTTTTTAGTTATTTTTATAATACAATAACTTGTTTTTAAATAAATATTTGCACTTACTAGGTAAATACGAACTGTTTATAATAAGTGTCTCTGGCCCCATTACACGATCAGAAACCTAAACAATTTAATTATGCCGGTTATTGTCTATGACGCGCCATCGATAATATTTTCTTGGAGAAGCAAGATTTGGTTTGCGTAAATTCTCAGATTGCTCAGAAAGGGTCGGATGAGAAGCACCCTCAACTGCATGAGGGGAGTAATGGATGTGATCGAAGCGAAAGTGTTGTAGAGAGAGGAGTGACGAAATTAACATTAATTTATTATAATATGTACCTAATAGTTTTTTTTTGTTTTATATGGCATTATAACAATTTGCCAGTGTCAAAGTAAATATTTTTGCATCAAGTTAATAATATTGTGCATCACGAGTCATTCATTCAACACACTAAACAGTCAGGTCAAGTCTTAGTCAAGTCAAAAATTGCTTCAGTAAAGTGAAACTTCCCACGGAGTTTTGGAGGGAAAATGGAAACACATGTTCTCTTCTTTTGAATTGTTTGCCCACACTCACGCACGTTCACGAACACTTAATGGTTAATAATCCACCATTATTACACATTAACACTCGAAGAACACACAAGTTTAGGAAAATAATTCAAGACAGATAACCTGATGTCTCAAGATGGCCGCCAAAAATCTCTACCTAATAGTTATAATAATAAGTATTTGAAATTATTTGTTTAGGGGCCTACTGCGATTTTGCGTATGAGTAGGTTCGTTTCCGCAAACGAAGAAATTTTTGTCAAATCGAAATATTCGGTAGTTATTTTTTTATTTTTTATTGTAGCTCGGCATGTGACAACACTCCGCCTGATGTAAAGCGGTCCATGAATGGAAACAACTGCTACTACAGAGAAACCTGTGCGGGCAGCAGTCGCCTCCACTATACCGGCTTGAGGAGACGAGCATGTACCATCTAGATTGACAGTGCACACTCCTCTCGTTATACCTGGCTACTTTCAAACTATTCCCGAAACGCGACAAAATCACTTCACCGCTCAACAAATACCTGACTTTAACATCTAACAGCCGTATTATTGGCCGATGGAACCGCAACACGGCAGATTGGGCTAATAACCGTCATCAGTCTGCCTACCACTCTATAACAACAGAAACATTTGTAAGTGCACATAGCAAACGTTCAACGTACCTACTCGTATATCAAACGGGAAGCTTCTCGGCCTCCGTTGAAGTTTCTCCGTTCAGTTAATCCAATTGGCTTGGCCCTTTCATGAGTCCGGGCTGAAGGCTGAAGCTTCTATGATTATATTATCGGTAAAGATAAGTCGTTATTGAAAGCTATTTGGCAGTTAAATTCAATAAAGGTAATTTATTTTCGGGCAATAAATAAAGCTTGTTATTTTATAATATTATATGTTATGAAAAAAATAATTAAATATAAATATTTGTGATCAGGAAATTTTATTTGTGAAGTATTTAATTTATTATTTTACACGTGAATAATTATTTACATAATTGATGTAAAAATTCATCAAAAACATTCCTCTCCTTATACCTGGCTAATTTTTTTTTAAATTGTAGCTCGGCATGTGATAACACTCCGCCTGATGTAAAGCTAGAGTGCATGCAATGAATGAAATCAACTGCTACTACAGAGAAACCGGACAGCAGTCGCCTCCACTATGCCGGCTTGAAGAGACGAGCATGTACAATCTAGATTGACAGTGCACACGCCTCTCACTATACCTGGCTACTTTCAAACTGTTCCTGAAAAGCGACAATGTCACTTCATGGGTGTTACATTCGAAAGTGGTGGTACTATTCCAGGACGGCAGACTAGGCTGATTACCATCATCACTCTTTATAGGTACATATAATATAGTTACATTGGTACCGGTCTGACTTTAGTGAGGAAAATAACGCGTTAAAGTCTATACCACACTTAATTAACGCGTTAAGACGCAGGTAGACTCGCAGCATTAAGTTTAGTTTTAATATACACATAGATATATAGTGTGTAGGTATGTATATCGTTTCCTTTGAAGATAAAGTTTGTTAAGAAAACAAGGCAAATCTCCAAAACATCCTACACAAATTTCTTTATGAACTCACAACCCAGTTACAGTGCCGTTTATAGGATATTTTATTTATACGTTTTTAATATTAAATTAGAATATACTGCAGTATCAGGGCAGGGATAACGGAAAAAATAGAATGCAATGAGCTAACGAATACCTTTTTATTTTTTTTATAGGAGACCGCACTCCGCCTGCTTTAAGCTAAAGTGCGGTCCAATCTGTGAGATAACTGCTATCACAGAGAAATGTCCGCAGACTTAACGAGACGAATGTGCGGCGTTCAGGTGACAGTGCATACTACTCTCTTTATACCTCAATACTTCCGAGAATTTTCGTTTAGAGTGGCTGTGGTCTAGCGGGTAAGACGCGTGAACTCACGATCAATGAGACCCGTGTTCGAACCTCGCTAAATTCTGTATAATGTAACTATGTTATATGTACTTTGGTCGCTCAGTGCCTACGATGCCAGTACTAGATTAGCATTTAAAAGAAAATACTAGGAATTGAACCAGGGTCATTCATAATATGATCCTTGGGTGTGGTTACTAAGCTAGTGCCTGTATCTAATGCACTGAGTAACAAAAAACGAATTAAAAATAAATAGGGCACTTTAGACCGCATCACTGCTTCTTCAGGCAGGGTGTCGTCAAACGCTTGCCTAAAATTAAAAAAAAACGAAAGTTACATTATTTTCTATATCATTTGACCGTGGTTCTCTGCGCGGCTCTAATCATCGACTTGGGCCTGCTAATCAGATATTGCGATACTTTTTTAAGGCTCAAAGGAGAATGCCGATTCGCCTAAATGGGCCCACAATTTTTTAAAATAGTTTGTCGATGATTTTTAGTTAATTTTGTAAAAAAAAAAAATCGACTTCCTTATTATAAATCAGTTTTAAACTTTTCACCCGGGTTTTTTTAGCAATCAGATGTTTTCTGACGCAGTATTTGAGGTTATTATTATTTTAAATGCTTTAATAATTGAAGATATCTGTTTTTTTATGTAATTAAACAATGTCATTTGTTGGTAAATGATGTGTTGATATAATTAAAATAGGGTATAGGGGTAAAATAAGGTATTCATTTTGAATATTGTTTTGTTAATAAACTATTAGAAATCAAGTGGGCCCAAAAATGGGCATTGTCCTTTGAAAGTTTTGATTTCGGCGTAATATCTTGTTGGACCATATTATGTATTATATTTTGTCTGTAATATACTCGTACAGTGATTTAATCAAAATTTAAATTTACACTGAAAATCAGCACGTTTCAGAATAAATTTCACGCTTTGTAACTGCACTCAATTGAGGTGATTGATGGCAAAATGTATTTAAATATTATCGATTAAAAATTATCGATATTTTATTTTATTCATATAAATGGCTGTAGGAGGTTGTCGTCTCTGCAACGCAGATATCTTCAAAGTGTTACTACAGGACGGGATGATCAGCTTCGAAGTAATGTCAAACCTTGATGGTGCATATTAGTCTCCTCAAGCCGGCATAGCAGAAGCGATTACTGCCTGCAGAAATTTCTCTATAGTAGCAGTTGTATTTAATCATGGACCGCACGTTAATAAATTATTTTTTGTAGAACTTATGTTCAGTACTGTAGATAACATCCTCGTTTGTCACGAATTATAGCTATTACACAAAATCGATTTAGGCTTTAGCTGAAAAAATTGTGCGTATATTGTGCGTACACATTAGTTGTGTCAGTGTTTATTATTTACCCAACAAGATTATTATAAAAACCATTATACGAAAAAAAAATGAGACAAAATGAAACAATTTTTGGTATTCGTAAAAAAAATGGTTTAATAATTCTGGCCACATTTCGAACTGGCAACGTGCACCTTCATGTACATACAGAACGAGACGGCATAAAAAAATCCATCCGAATATTTTTTACCGGTAAATGTCACATCGGCTTCGGACTAATTATATATGTATAAAATTTTGTGTAGTATCCCGATGTTAATTTATATCAAATATTCATTTGTTATTTATGTTTTACACACAAACACACACCCGCCCATACACCCACACCCACACACGCACACGAGCGCGCACAAATACCAAACAACAAACATTTAAGTGTAAACTTTATGGTAGGAAAATTATATATAATTTTCTACAAGATTAATTTTCGGTAAAGAGAAAATTTTGTGGTATATGTATGTTTGTTTTGTAACATTTCTTTGCGAAAAGGGACCTCTTTTTTATTAAAGATAATTCGTTTTAAATAGGTATAAAAAGAGGGGGGGGGGGATACCCGATAGAAGCGAAGCTAAACAAGCGATGAAGAGAAAATGAGAATAAGCAAAAGAAAATTAAATATCGGTGATGGTGATGATCAGGGTTTTTCACAATTTACTCTAGCAGGCGAGCGCGTAACATCCGTAAGAAAGTTTCGCTTCAAAAAGTCAAGACAGAGAGACTCAGGATATAACATAATTAACATGTATGTGGGATCAGCGAGCAAGTGACTCAAAAATAAAAGCAATTTTTCTCCTTCTATGATGGTTATTAGCCCAGTCTGCCGTCCTGGGGTAGTACCACCACTTTCGAATGTAACACCCGCGAAGTGACCTTGTCGCGTTTTGCGAATAGTTTGAAAGTAACCAGGTATAACGAGTGGAGTGTGCACTGTCAATCTAGATAGTACATGCTCGTCTCCTTAAGCCGGCATAGTGGAGGCGACTGCTGCCCGCACAGGTTTCTCTGTAGTAGCAGTTGTTTCCATTCATGGACCGCACTCTAACTTTACATCAGGCGGAGTGTTGTAACATGCCGAGGTACAATTAAAAAAAATTCAACATCTTCGTCGTACTCACCAATGTTTTTCACACCCACTAGAACTTTGAGACCATGCGCACCTTTGAATCCTTCATGCATGCGGTCGTGGCGAAAATGGTATACTATGTGTGGAGAGAGAAGTCGCTGGCGTTCCATATTCATCGAATTTTCTATGTAAGTTTTCCTATTAAATAAAATTTATTAGTTTTTGTTAAAGGTATCCTTTTCTTTAGAAACGATTACTTAGTTAATTTTGCAAGATGTCTGTCACAATAAGAGACAGAATGGCAGGACGATATCAATATATTTTATTAACGATTTTTCCTTTCAATGTTCCTACTTATCAAAGAAAATGTATTTTGATCGCCTTTTCTATTCTTATAACTTGATTTTATGAAATATTTAATAAAATTATTTCATATTTTATTTTAAAATAAAAATCGTTTAGTATATACCTACTACATATTGTAACGAGAGAAGTGTATCAATCTGGATGGTGAGGAGTGTGCACTGTCAGTCTAGATGGATGGTATATGCTCGTCTCCTCAAGCCGGCATAGTGAAGGCGACTGCTGCCCGCACAGGTTTCTCTGTAGAGGGTAGAGGATGGATCTCACGATCGACCCGTGTTCAAATCTCATTAGATTTTTTTAAAAATTTTTTATATTGTAGTTCGGCATGTGACAACACTCCGCCTAATGTAAAGTTAGAGTGCGGTCCGTTCTATTCTGATCAATGTAACTATGTTATATGTACTCGGGACGCTCAGTGCCATTAATGGAATCACTAGATTATTCTGTTTTAGTAATTGGTAATAATGGAACATAGGTAGGTATATATTATATGATAATATTTATTCCATAAAGTTATTTGAATAAATTGTCATATCTTGTGAAAATATATTCCCTCAAATATGAAATAGGTAAATTATATCTGTGCTAACATTTTGAATGGGAATGGAGCTCATTAAGTGACGAGACTCAAGCGTAGATTAATATTAGAGGAATAATATTGCGGTGGGTGTTTCAATGAACCACTTGACTCCACCTCAAATTATTTTCACTCGTACATTGTTTTTTTTTTTTACGAGATATTTATTTTTTATTGTACCCCGGCATGTGACAACACTATTCCGGCTTGAGGAGATGAGCATGCACCATCTAGATTGACAGTGCACACTCCTCTCGTTATACCTGGCTACTTTCAAACTATTCCCGTAACGGGACAAGGTCACTTCACGGGTGTTACATTCGAAAGTGGTGGTGACTCGAAAGGACGGCAGACTGGACTAATAACATCATCAGTCTGTCTACCACTCTTAAAACTGAAGTTAAAGCTGTTATTTTTGCTAGAGTACTTTTTTTGCGTCAGTTTTATAATAAACTACGATATATAAAGATTTGTTTGTTCTTTTTTCTTAATTACTCGTATGTCTTGTTAAAGGACAATGCCCATTTTTGGGCCTACTTGATATCTAATAGTTTGTTAACAAAACAATATTCTAAAATAATACCGTTTTTTTTTTATTAATTCATTTTCATTTTATCAACACGTCATTTACCAATCAATAGACAATCTTTTATTACATAAAAAACAGATATCTTCAATGATTAAAGCATTTAAAATAATAATAACCTCAAATATTGCATCAGGAAACATCTAATTACTCAATAATCCGAGTGAAAAAATTAAAACTGATTAGTAATAAGAAAGTAGATTTATTTTTCTACAAAATTAACTAAAAATCATCGACAAACTCGAGAAAAATTTGTGGGCCCATTTTTCTTAGACGAATGGGCATTCTCCTTTGAGAGAAAAAAAATATTGTAAACAGTGAGCTCTAAATCAATTTTTGATCAACTTTTTTTAAATTGTAGCTCAGGATATGACAGCACTCCGTCTGATGTACAGCTAGAGTGCGGTTCATGAGTGGAAACAACTGCTACAGAAATCTCTACGGGCAGCTGTCGCCTCCGCTATGCCGGCCATCTAGAGTGACAGTGTACACTCCTCTTGCTATCAAGTGCCTAACTACCCCACTGCTATCTACAGCTATTCATAATACAATAAACAATATCAATTACAATTACACAAAAACACATATTACAGATAATACTCGTATATATTAAGATGAGATAATTAATTTGATTGTGTGAAAAGGTCATTATTCAGCGCGGTTGTTGTTGACATTTGATGTTAACTAACTAAACATATTATACAGATGTGTAACTGAATATGCTAGTAATATATTTTGTATTAAATCGATGAATTTATTGTATTTCTATGAGTGGTATATTTATAAGAGTGGTAGGCAGACTCATGCTGGTTATTTTAGGTGACACTTTAGCTTGTGCTATAAAATTTAAGAGTAAACAGGAAAAAACCGTGATTACCGTCACCGTTGCTAGATTACATACCACTTTCGCTTCGAGCACATTACTCTCCCCATGCATGTTTTATTTAATAATTTTATATTCTCAGGTCCACTATGCGTCGAGTGTAACACCTTAGGGTTTTTCGTAGGGGTCAGAATTGGCGTCTTCCCCGAAGTATCCGTAAGCATTTCCCCAAATAAAAAAGGCGAACGTCGCTACAACAAAAAGAAAGGAAAAACTTGCTAAGTAGAGCATGTATCATATTATAAGTTTATACTTGTATATGCTAAGATATCAACTTTTATGTAAACAAAAATATTCGCAAGAAAAACACGACTTTCAGTATTGATCATATAATCGTACTATAAATAAACATCTTACAAAAGAAATATATTATTTATGATATTTTTTTTTGGCACAACATGTGACCTCGACTGGACACTCTATGTCTATGAGCATTGACTAGGGAACCGCTCGCACGGTGGCTCCAGTCGCCACTACTATGCCGGCCGGAGAAGGTGCTTTTTCACGCTCCGCTTGAAGGATCTAAGGTGAAAGGATTGGGAGAACGCATGCAAGGGCAAAGTATTCCACTTGTCAATTGTGCGACACAAAAAGGACGCGCGACCAATTCGGACGACATAATGTGGATGCTTCCCCCTCCCAGTGCGGGTGTTATGGGTGTGGAAGGATGAGACGGGTATTAGGTTAAAGAGCTCTTCGGAGCATTCATATATTCATAGATTTATATATTTACTTATATTTAGGACTAATATATCGTCATCTGCTTACACCTCTTTAACTAAAGTGTTGTGAAGTAAAAAGGTTATTTTAACAATAAGTATTTATAAGATTATGATGAAAATTAAATGGAAAAAATCTCAGATGTGTGCGTATTGATTTTCTTAAATTAATTTTCCATTATAATTAATCCGCAGTTCCTCGACACGGCAAGGACATTCCGGAGATGTGCAGGAATGTGAAGAGTCTCCTGGCCTTCCTGGGAAATATCGGGTGGCTGTACATCTGCTCAATTGCGGAAAAGAATTCGGTGAAGAATCTACAATCTACATTATAATTAAATAAATCTAGAATTTAAATTGTTAAAAATTATTTTTAAAAAAAACTAACAACTGTATAAGCAGTTTTCAGTACAAATGATTTCATAAACCCTTATCCCTTCTGTGTCGCACAATTGACAAGTGGAATGTTTTGCCCTCCCATGAGTTCTCCCAGTCTTTAACCATGGATCCTTCAAGCGGAGCGTGGAAAAGCACCTTCTCTGGCCGGCATAGTAGTGGCGACTGGAGCCACCGTGCGAGCGGTTCTCTAGTTCTAGTCGTATGGACCTCTATTGAGTTTACCAGTCGAGGTTATATTGTGCAAAAAAAATAATTTAGGAACATATATATTTATGTATATTCTACAAAATTGTATGAACTGCAAAGTAAAATAAGCAAAAAATAATAGCCTGACTAGCTAGCTTTGAAACGCTGCAACCATAGAATGCATTGTCCAGAACAGGATATCTAATTCGGAAGTTCGGGTTTTACCTTCCGAGTGGTTTTGCATGTTGGGAAAATGCACTTTGAATAGGTTTTAGTTTAAACTATTTCTAGCACATTCTGAAGATAATCTAATGGTTTTTTTTTATTGTAGCTATTAGGATTAACATTTATAATAAGTACAACAAGTACTTCATTTGAACTATTTGTCATCTGATAGAAATTGCATCTACCGCAGTATAATAATAATAATAATAAATTCTTTATTGCATTTAACAGAGTTAAAGAAATACAGAATGATAAATAACTTACTGCAATTGGCGGTCTTATCACTAAAAGCAATTTCTTCCAGACAACCAATTGATATTAAATAAAAAAAATAAAAAAATAAAAAAATATATATAAAAAAAGCAGTATAATTAAGACAAAATACTAAAACACATCTTTTTCCTTAGTTAATTTATTTCGAGTGACGTATATCATTTTTGACAATTCTATTTTGAATTAGAACAAGCGAATTTTTAATGACAATCGGTAGCTAGCGTTGCGATTGCGAATATGTCGGGACTGCCTGCACAGGATTATTTTAACAGTAGCTCCACATGTAATGACAACACTTCATCCGATGTTAAGATACAGTGCACTATCTACTATGAATTGGATACATGATACTTTTTTTAACAACAGATATTTTAATGTGTTTGAAACAAAATTAATTTAATTAAAAATAATTATTGTTAATTAATTAAACGTACGCGCTCTCTATGAAATTGAATATAGGTGGAAGATAAAAGACCGGTACCAATGTAACTTTGTTACATGTACTTTGGTCGCTCAGTGCCTATAGGCACTATTAAAGAGTGGTAGGCAGACTGATTATGGTTATTTGTCCAATCTGTCGTCCTGGGGCAGTACCACCACTTTCGAATGTAACACCCGTGAAGCAACCTTGTCGCGTTTCGGGAATAGTTTGAAAGTAGCCAGGTATAAGAGAGGAGTGTGCACTGTCAATCTAGATGGTACATGCTCGTCTCCTCGAGCCGGCATAGTGGAGGCGACTGCAGCTCGTAGAGATTTCTCTGTGGTAGCAGTGGTTTCCATTCATGGACCGCACTCTAGCTTTACATCAGGCGGAGTGTTGTCACACGTCGAGCTACAATAAAAAAGAAAAAAAGAGATGAATAAACTTTGCATAGTATGAAATAATCTAGTGGTAGCACCCGGGGCGGACTAAGACTGACCTCAAATAGGCAGAATGTCTGTCTGAATTCAGAGACGGAAACCACATTATGCATTCAGAAAGTTCGAACACCCATGTTTTCTTTCAATCCTTTTACCTCGGATCCTTCAAGCGGAGTGTGAAAAAGCACCCTTTTAGGCCGGCATAGTAGTGGCGACTGGAACCACCGTGCGAGCGGTTTGGACCTCCGCTGCGCTTACCATCAGGCCAGTCGAGGTCACATGTCGTGTCAAAATGAAAATAAAAAGAATTAACATGTAATTATGCCCTACACACTTCTATCGGACGTCCAGGCACCCGGAGAGGTACCATCCGTTTATGGTTCAAGTTCCTAAAGTGCGTACGAGGCGTTTTGACAACACGTTCCTCGTGCGTACTGCGAAACTGTGGAACTCCCTCCCGGTGTCTGTGTTTCCCGACACGTACAACATAGGTCTCTTCAAATCGAAGGTGAACAGGTACCTCATAGGCAAGCGTGCTCCACCTTAGACCACATCACTGCTTAACACCAGGCAGGGTGTGGTCAAACGCTTGCCTATTAAGCATAAAAAAAAACACACAAATTTTTTTTTTTCTGTATGCGATTCTGGTCTTTCTGAATTTCGTCTCTTAATTCAGACAGAATTTCCGCCTGTATGAGGTCAGCCTAAGTGATTTCCCCCTAAACTGGTGGAATCCGGGGGCGGAACTCGTGGTGGTCACCCTAAGGACTAAAAATGCTCCTCAAAGTTGTAGTACTTCTTCAGATTACATTACATAGAAATGAAATCCTTGCAGATGCATTTCTATGTCATATGCGTTGGGTTTCCGGCGCGAAAGGAAATCGAGGTCGAGGATCTAATCTTTCTGCATGCATATTCATGTATTTGTATATGGGTTTGATTTTTTTGAATATCATAATTATTAAATTATGATCTAAAATGAATTGAAAAAAAAAAACTCCCGTCTCAGCTCAGCTGTATGCGTGTTTTTTTTAATTTTCATCATAATTTAATAATAGACAATGGAAACTGTCTATTCGTCTGAGAGAAATGGACCCATAATTTTATTATTGCTTTTTAGTTTGTAGCAAAATAGATGTTAAGTGTGATCGACTACTGCCACAGAATGAGATTTGCCTCACCTCCACTATGCCGGTTTAAAAAAATATAAGAGAAAACAAATAACAAGAATACACTTCCAGATGATCTCATCACAAACATACTTTGACACTAAAAGCTGAATCTTATACTTAAAATCTAAATTTAATTTAACTAATTTCAGCACAACAACAGCACCAGTCGCCTCCGCTATGCCGGCTTGAGGAGGCGAATGTGCACCATCCAGTTTGACAGTGCACACTCCTCTCGTTATACCTGGCTACTTCCAAACTGTTCCCGAAACGCGACAAAGTCACTTCACGGCTGTTACGTACGCTTTAACATAGATAAGATTGAATTATGTAATTCTAATTTTAATACAATTATCACTTAAAAGGTAATTAACAGTCCACATTTCCATTTACTCGTAAAAAGAGTCTCCACTATTACTCGGTATAAACCAAATGAACATTTATATCAATAAAGTAGATAGGAGACAGATTATCCAGGTCTTCTAGGAGTATTAATCTAGACAGATTAAAGCTGCTCACTCCGAACTTTATAGTGATACCAGATTATTTTATTTATTTTAAATATTATTTTATTGTAGCTCTGCACTCCGCCTGATGTTTAGGTATAGTGCGGCTCGTAAAAAAATATTGGTACTACAGCTAAATTTCTACAGACAGACAGGCCGTGGTCTAGCGGTTAGACGCGTGAACTCACGATCGATGAGACTCGTGTTCGAAACTCGCTAATTTTGACCGGTACCAATGTAACTTTGTTATATGTACTTTGGTCGCTCAGTGCCTATAGGTCTTTCTAGTGTATATACTTAATAGTGCCTATAGTCTATTGTCTTTTTCTTTTTTTTTATTGTAGCTCGGCATGTGACAACACTCCGCCTGATGTAAAGCTAGAGTGCGGTCCATGAATAAAAACAACTGCTACTACAGAGAAACCTCAGTCACCTCCACTATGCCGGTTTGAGGAGACGAGCATGTACCATCTTAGATTGACAGTGCACACTCCTCTCGTTATACCTGGCTACTTTCAAACTATTCCCGAAACGCGACAAGGTCACTTCACGGGTGTTACATTCGAAAGTGGTGGTACTACCCCAGGACGGCAGACTGGACAAATAACCATCATCAGTCTGCCTACTCTTAAATTATTCTTATTACATAGGAATGGAAGTGGAGTATGTAGAGCTTATTAAATGATGTCTGGCAACACTGCCAAGTGGTGCATGCTTGCATATCGAGTCGGAGGCTTAAATTCCTTACCTGAAAATGAAATAGGAATCCTGAGGTTTATCTAAGAACTGAATTTCATATAATTTTTGTAATTTTATTTGTTTACTTATTTAAAAATACTGCATAATATTAAATATATATCGAATTAAATTGTAATGTAATAGTAATCAATTGTGCTCTTACTACTCGATGATTTGAAATATATTCACCTCACTAATTTTATTTTTTCATATATCAAATCAAATAATTTCCTTATATACATTAATTTTCTTCATGTTTTAATCTATTATAAATCGAGAGGAGAATGCATTGTCAAACTGGATGGTATATGCTCGTCTCCTCAAGCCGGCATAGTGGAGGCGACTGCTGCCCGTAGAGATTTCTCTGTAGTAGCAGTTGTTTCCCGACCGCACTCTAGATAAGGATCATCAGTCTGCCTACCAGTATCAATGAAGATGATTGTCAATATTGATGGTGCACATTCGTTTTGTCAAGCCGGCATAGCGGAGGCGAATGCTGCCTGCGGAAATTTAGCAGTTGTTTCCGTTTATGGAGCGCACTCTACTTTACATTGGATGGAGCTACAGTAAAAAAGTAAATCATTTTGGTTAACAGAATTATATAAGATATTTTTAGACGTAAGTTTTGTATTGAATTGAACTTTATTACGCTTATTATAAGGACTTGACGTATTGTACAAGTATGTACAAGTCACGTGTGAGCGACGAATAATAGTTTCCGTTGTACGTTTTCGCGTCAAACAAGAGTGGTGTATTCTTGAAAACAGCCACTTTTCAAATTCATTGCATTTTAAAATAAAAAATATAATAAAGTATAAATAAAATACATATATGTCGGAACGGTCATGAATACGAACTCTAATTTGAACGATTACGGAAACTAACTTGGAACAAAATGAATACGCGGTCATGAGTACAAACACTAACTGAATATGTAACAAAAGCGTGGTTACGCTTTGACAGTCTCTGAAAACACACCACGCGGCGGACTTGTGACTTGTGTTTCAGCATATTTGCTTAGTTATCGCCCACAAATGGAGGATAGAAGCCTTGGACCGCTCTCCAGTTCTGTCATATTTAATATTATTTAATTTGTTAAAATTTGATTTATTTTACTCCCCAATACCGAGTATGTACGACTAAAAACCCCACGGTGTCCCTCTCAACGTCATATGGTGGAGTCACGGCCGCGCTCTCGCATTCATCCGCGACCCCATCGACGCTTGGTCGTTAGGCCCCACCTCACCGGGAAGAAACACCATTCCAGCCAAGTAAATGAGCGGCAGTCCAACCCCGGGACTACCGCTCTTGGCTCGGAGCGGGGGAGATAACGCTTGGTACCCCGCTACCGCCTCCGCCCACGCTCAGGTCTTCTCTGAAAGCAGAGTGTGACCCGAGGAGAGACCTCACCTTGCTGGTTTTGGTTCGCGCCGGGGTACCTCAGGGAGGTATCCCGGGAGACTCTATCCACCACCTGAGGACGCGCCCGATGGGAGACCAGCATCTCCAACAGTGTCTCCCATACGACACTGTCACTCACGGTCAAAGGACCGCGAGCCACGGGTCCTGAAAGACGCCTAAATAAGTAGAACGATTTGATTTGTATACGCCTCCAAACTTCCATATGCCCGAACTAAAAATATGTCAAATACAAATTCGAAACTAATTGAAAGTAATACAATTTGATTTTATAAGAAACAAGAATAAGGTTTCTGGTCATGCTTTCAAAGAACATGGCGCCCAAATAGTTCTAACAATATTTATTTAGGAATTCCTAACACGATGTTAGTAACTTGTATCATATATTTTATGATTTAGAAAATAAAATCTTTGATTTTTATTATTGTATGAAATAAAATTTTATTTACTACTAAACTTAATCACATAAAATAAATACATACATGTACAATAAAGGTAAGATGTAATATAAAGATGAACGTATTTCTAGTTCACATCCCTAACTTTAATGAGAAATTAGCTTCTTTGAATCCTTTTTCACCACAGCTTAGCTAAGCTAAAACGAGTGGTAGGCGGACTGATTTATTAGATACATACCCATGAAGCGACCCAGTCACGTTTCGCCATCAGTTTGGAAGTAGAGTGTGCACTGTCAAGTTGAATGGTGCATATTCATCTTTTCAAGCCGGCATAGTGGAGGTGACTGGTGTACAGACTGTGAAGTGCACTCTAGCTTAACATGAGGCGTAGTTGTGGTATACCGAGCGAGAGTATAAGAATAAAGTTTTGATGTTATGGTTTTTACTTATGTACAGCGAAGTGGTTAGCCCACCCCAGTTCATTCGATTCCTGTAAATATTCAAAGTAAATATTTGTTTTAATTAAAAAAGTAAATGTTTATTCACGCTTCTAGTCTTTCCCTAATATTTGTATAAAACAAATGCAATTTATTTATTAATATTAAACATAAGTAACAATTAATTAATTAACTAATTAACTAATTGAAAACAGTTCTTGTTCGTCTTTACACCAGAGATGTGTAGCGAGGAATGAGACACCTAAGAGGATCGTCTTATTTCTTCTTCTTTTGTTAAATGGCCTCAAATGTCATAACAACGACAATTCTGCCAATGTCGAGTAGTAAATTCTTGATGTTTTTGCATCAAATTGCAATGGTGTTTTACAATTCGACGCTCTCTTGGAGTATTTGGCAGCAATTCACCCGGTCACATCACAATATGAGCGTTTGCGCGGCGTGCGATAAACACAAAAAAAAACCACTTCCGTTGCCTCATATAGAGTGAATTTTAATGTTTCCACAATTACTCACATGTGTATTATAAAATGACTCAAAATAACACCAATTTTACATAATAATAACCACAAAACTAATTAAGGAAAGGGATAAAAAACACCTCAATCTTCCCGGGCAAAAGCGCGCCAAACACTCTCCACATCTTTCTTATATAGATCGGCATATGACAACACTCCGCCTGATGTTAAGCTAGAGTGTGGTCCATGAACAGAAACCATTCTTATGTCAGCTTATCACCATCTAGATTGACAGTGCACACTCCTAGCTATACCTGTCTACTTTCAAACTGATCCCGAAACACGACAGAAATTAATACAAAATCAAAACCAAATCTTATTATTTATATATATCAAAATTTTATCACATCATACCTACTTAACTTTAGTGAAAATAGACAAGATTCGTAATTTTGTCTTTGGTCGCCATTAGCTACATTTTACTGCTGAAAAAGTTTGCATCCTAAAGTATGTATGCGTGCCGATACTGCTACAAAACAAAAACTAATTATAAATTCTATATGTACACAAACAAAAATTAAAAATAAAACTTTTGGAAAAAATTAAATAATAACTTGAATATTTACATAATATTAATTTAATATATAAATAATTTCTAAGCCAAAGGATTAATTATGAAACATCTGTTTTAATTTAATCTCTACGGTAAAATTTTGAAAGAAAACGATCCAAAATTAAGTTTTGCCGAAGTTTAAAGTTGTCGGTAGGGAGAGAGCTCTAATCGGATTTCCGTTATTGCGCAAGCACATAGTACAGCCATCGAAAAACATATTGAACATTCTGCAAATAAACTCATTTTAGAAAGTAAACAAAGGAAAGGAGAAATCTTTTGAAAATATTTTTTTCTGATTACAGTATCAAGTCGTCATATCGTAAAAAGAGAATAACTGACACCTTGATCAGAAAGATATTGATATGGGTTGATTTGTTCCACTGAAAATATAATCAAATAAAAATTATATACCCATATACTTGTATATACAGATTAGGGATTTTGCGGATGCAGATTTTTTTATATCCGCGGATGCGTATTTTCGAAGGTCCACATCGCTGAGGAGGATGTTAAATCACATCAAATTAAATCAATTATTTGTAGTACATGGTATAAAAGTTTTTTGGTATAAAAAGAAATTTAATAATCAGTAAATTGTGTAATAAAATTTTAATAATAAAAACCAATTATAATAATAAAAAATAAAATAGTACAATAATGTCAATTTGTTAAAAAGTGGGAAAAAGGCGTGACAATTGTATTGTATTGTTAAAAAGTAAGTGGCCCACGATCATGTTAGTAACCGGCTACAAACCGAGAATATATATAATATAAATAATAATAATATTAAATTATGAGTCCAGAAATAAGATCTCGTAACATTGATCCCTATGCCCCTGGGTGTCATTATAATTATCTACAAAAAACAAGATAGACAATAACAAACACGTTGGATCATATAACCGAAAGCTCCTATTGGTTAATCAGCACGTAGTACTCACAAAACACCACTGTTTTTTTTTTCATGCCCAATTTCTTGTCGTGATCTGTGCATGCGTCCGGTTGCAGATGTCCAAATCCATATGGAAACTCTGAAGTTGTAGATGCGAATATCCGCACCATCCCTAGACTATACATTTTGCTAGATGACTTAACACATGAAAACGATATATGTACAATTCATATGTTTTGAATGAACAATGTTAAAGTGAAAGTAATTAGTGAACGTGGAGAAATTTCCTTCTGGGTTGTAGCTGAAAAGCGGCGATAGTTCCCCGCGGGGGTTTCTACGTAAAGTTTTATTAATTTCACAGTATTTAGCGCCCGAGCCGCAGACGCGAAACTGACAAATTCCTACCGACTTGCGTTCAAGTTTCGCATCTCAGCAAAACTTCAACTTTCGTAGCGGTATCATGAATTGTACACATAAATTGTACACGTATTGTTTTTGAGTTTTGCTCCCGTGCTTACTATAACTTCATGTTGTTCTTTAATTTTGTCCCCTTATATAAACTTATTTATACTTCACGACTTTATTCTCTAATGCTCTCTAAATTATTATTATTATTATTATTATTATTATTGTGGGGGGCAAATAGCCCCGTAGGAACTCAGCTATATTTACCTAACCCTATGATTCGATAGCTCAGAATGTATGTGCACTAGAAATCACGATCTTGCGATACTTTAACGAGGACAAATACAGAGTTGCTTTCACACCACCTTGAGCTTATGGTACAGCCTTGGTTCCTCGGTCCTG
Organism: Tinea pellionella; assembly: GCA_948150575.1. Classification (NCBI taxonomy): domain Eukaryota; kingdom Metazoa; phylum Arthropoda; class Insecta; order Lepidoptera; family Tineidae; genus Tinea; species Tinea pellionella. Next base: position 7,764,556 of record OX411261.1, on the reverse strand, counting down.
GTAGAGTTAGCTGGTGGTGGTCACTCGCGTACACATACAGTTAATTACGATTTAGCGAACGTCGCTGATGAATGTCCTGAGGAATACGATTCCTGGCACGATGATGGGCTGCTTCGAAGTCTTACACCAACAGTACGAGTGCGTGTGGCACGGCCACAATGGACAACGAAGGTCAGTCACTAAATTAGCACAGTTATTCTCACTATGCACTACTATGGACTATTCTTGATGATGATTACGAGGAGCTCCAGCAGCACGGCTGCTGGTCGCACGTTGATCGACCAAGGACACGACGAGACTGTACACTGCGGCTCGCCGCGGGCTACTTACATCGACAGCGAACAGAGTACCTACCCTCAATAAAAAATATCGCAAGATCGTACAATTATTATTGATAATTTTTTGTGTATTCTTGTCTTACCTTGTACAGCACATCAAATTTAGTGTATTTAATGTAAATAATCTTTATAAGCATGTTGTGTTCAATATTATTAGAGCTTACATAGATTGTTGTTTCTTACATTTGTTAATTTATACATAATTAGTTGTTTTTGAACCAAATAAATAAACAAATAAAATAAATGCAATGTAGAGCTTCTTATTCCCAATAAAATAATATACCACAAAAGTGGAATAAAAAAGTAATAAAGTATTTTTTTTACAAAATCATCCCCCGAGGGGGTGAAATAGGGGATGAAAATTTGTACAGAGAAAACATTATTTCTCAAGTTAAATGCAAAATATCTATTATAGCTAGCAGCTAGTATTAATTATCCGCTAGTATTATTTTATGCGACACATCATTCGCGTATGTAAAAAATCGATAAAGCCTAGCAATGGGTAATTACAACTGACCTAATCTTACCCCCTAAAAATTCCAGGACTAGCTTCTGTTCCGACGTATCCTGACGTCAACATATGACGTGAAAATAGTGGTTAAAGCACCTATAGTTACGTTTTACTAATACACAAACAAAAATAAACAGGTCACAATTAAATATTATAGAAACTATTCTTGTTTAACTAAACGGGTATAGGGGGAGGGGACGGTGTACTCATGATCACAGAATTTGCTTAATAATGTCAATTTATCCTTGAAGATGTTATATACTTTAGTTTCATATTTATATACTTTGGTCCCAGGATCGTTCACTTCTTTTACGTCCTCTATTTTATTTTCATTTTAATATTGTGAACCTGAATTAAACGACAAGAGTGTGTGCTCTGTCACCTCAAAGGTTTTTTTAAAGTATAAATATTTTTTTTTTATTTTAGATTTATTTTTAGCTCGGCCTATGACAACACTCCGCCTGATGTAAAGCTAGAATGCGGTCAATGAACAGAAACAACTGCTTGTACAGAGAAATCTCTACGAGCAGCAGTTGCCTTCGCTATGCCGGACTGAGGAGACGAGTATACACCATCTACATTGACAGTGCACACTCCTCTCGCTTAACTGGCTACTTTTAAACTGCTCCCGAAACGCGACAAGTACTACTCCAGGACGGCAGACTGGCCTAATAGCAGCATCAGTTTGCCTATTTTTTTTGCATATTTTTATACACACATAGTATAGTATTAGTTGTTGTTTTATACACATATAGTACATTATTACAACAAATATGTTTATATAATTTTTTTAAAAATAATATCTACAAATTCGTGTCACTGAATATGAAAACCAAAAAGGCAGCTCACGTATCACGAAGTAATAAAATCAGGCAGCCAATGCACAATGATATAATAATATTTTATATATGCGACGATGGTTGAATGCAGTGAAAAGTTAACAAAAAGTTGTATTTAAATTCTTAAAAAAATATATATATTGTGAGTGGTAGGTAGACTGATGATGGTTATTTGTCCTGTCTGCCGACCTGGGGGTAGTACCACCACTTTCGAATATAACACCCGTGAAGTGACCTTGTCGCGTTTCGGGAATAGTTTGAAAGTAGCCAGGTATAGCGAGAGGAGTGTGCACTGTCAATCTAGATGGTGCATGCTCGTCTCCTCAAGCCGGCATAGTGGAGGCGACTGCTGCCCGCACAGGTTTCTCTGTAGTAGCAGTTGTTTCCATTCATGGACCGCACTTTAGCTTTACATCAGGCGGAGTGTTGTCACATGCCGAGCTACAATTTAAATTTTTTTTGTTATAGCTTGGCATATGACAACGCACCGCCTGATGTAAAGCTAGAGTGCGATCCATGAACGTAAATAGCTGCCACTACAGATAAACTATAGGCAGCAGTCGCGTCCGTCATACCGGCTTGAGGAGACAAATGTGCACCAACCAGATTAACAGTGAATACCTGGCTACTTCCAAACGCGACAAGGTCACTTCATCAGTCTGCTTACCTCTCTTTTAACTATAATATAAATATTATATAGAGTTTTGGCGGCCATCTTGAGACATTAGGTTATCTGTCTTGAATGATTTTCCTAAACTTGTGTTTCTTCGAATGTTAATGTGTAATAATGGTGGATTATTAACTATTAAGTGTTCGTGAACGTGCGTGAGTGTAGGTAAACAATTCAAAAGAAGAGAACATGAGTTTCTATTTTCCCTCCAAAACTCCGTAGGGAGTTTCAGTAAAGATTCTACCACTTTACTGAAGCAATTTTTGACTTGACTGAGACTTGACCTGACTGTTTAGTATGATGAATGAATGACGTACAATATTATTAACTTGATGTAAAAATATTTACTTTGACACTGGCAAATTGTTATAATGCCATATAAAGCAAACAAAAAAATTATATAATTGTATATAAAAACAAAAGAAGCGCCTTATACACTTTTTACATGAAAAGTTTGTATTTCTTTTGATATATTTCAGTAATATGTCAGCTTGTGTCAACCACCGTATCTCTATAATAAAGAGGCTGTGTATGTGTGCCAGTGACATAGGAAAGTGAAACCTTACAGTCTTTTGTATAAATAATAAAAATAACAATATCCATTACCCCAAAATAATTTTAAATAAGATTTAAACACGAGGCGAAGAGCGGCCGTGGCCTAGTGGTAAGACGCGTGAACTCACGTTCGATGAGACCCGTGTTCGAATCTCGCTAAATTATAACTATTACTGTAAATATTGTACGTACGATAGCTCATTGCCTATAGGCAGACAGTGGATGATGGTTATTAGCCCAGTCTGCCGTGTTAGGGTAGTACCACCACTTTCGAATGTAACACCAGTGAAGTGTTCTGTCACGTTTCGTGTATAGTTTGAAAGTAGCCAGGTATAACGAGAGGAGTGTGTACTGTCAACCTAGATGGTACATGCTCGTCTCCTCAAGCCGGCATAGTGGAGGCGACTGCTGACTACAGAAGTTTCTCTCTGTAGTGGCAGTTGTTTCCATTCATGGACCGCACTCTAGCTTTACGTCAAGCTGAGTATTGTCACATGCCGAGCTACAATAAAAAAAACTTTTCTTTTGTTTAAATTGTTATGTGAGTTTTTACACAAACCAATAAAATAACGAAATTAATTTAAAAGTTATTTACGTATAATAAGTATTTAAAATTTACGAGGTAATGTAAAAAGTAATATTGCTAACGATTGTCGTCTACACATGGCTCGGTGTGGTTCGTTACTGGATTCATTAAAAGTTGAAGAAACTCTATTAAAAGTTCCGGTGCCGGGTTCTATGACAAAACATTTAGAAAATTCCAATAATGTGATAAATAAGTTACCCCGTCTTTGTTATTATCTTACCCTTGTATTCCTAAAAAATTACCTTAAAACCATTGATTAAACTAGATGTGCAATAACGCTCTCAATATGACGCGAGAGAAAACATGACCACAGCCACCTTTAGGTTCTCTGTCAGTTAGTATTTGACTTGACGGCAACATCGTCAAATCGTTTGAAGCGGCCTACGGTATTTTATGTCAAATGTATGAAGTTTGCCCCTCTAGTGTATATCTCCATGCTTAAAACATACTTTTTTTTTCTATTTTCTGTTTATTGAATTACAACAATATGCCAGTGTCAAAGTAAATATTTTTTAAAATTGTAGCTCGGCATATGACAACACTCCGCCAGATGTAAAGCTAGAGTGCGGTCCATCAACGGAAACAATTGCTACTACAGACCAATTTCTAAAGACAGCAGACGCCTCCACTATGCCGGCTTGAAGGGACGAGCATGTATTATCCAGATTGACAGTACACACTTCTCTCGTTATATCTGGCTACTTTCAAACTATTCCTGAAACGCGACATGGTCACTTCACGGGTGTTACATTCGAAAGTGGTGGTACTACCCTAACACGGCAGACTGGGTTAATAACCGTCATTAGTTTGCCTACCACTCTTTTATAGTGCCTATAGGCACTGAACGACCAAAGTTCATGTAACAAACTTACATTGGTACCGGTTAGAATTTAGCGAGATTCGAACACGGGACTCATCGATCGTGAGTTCATGCGTCGTACCGCTAGACCACGGCCGCAAATTAATTAGATTAATAAGGTTATACGAAATTATGAAACATTGAGGCTGGGGTTAGTTCCAGTATACCATTATGTGCAATAAGAAGGCGGTAATGGTACTCTTAGAGTTCATGTACAGTGAAGAACAATAGGAAAGTTTCTGCTTTACTGAAACGGAATTTCAGGGTATTGCTTAAATGGAACATACGTTGTGATAGTTGGACTATAGATATATGTAATTTCTTAAAATTTTTAGTATACTACTGATAATGGTTATTAACCCAGTCTGACGTACCACTAATTGTAATGGAACACTCATAAGTGAACTTGTAAATACACATGAGTTTTGGCGGCCATCTTGAGACATTAGGTTATCTGTCTTGAATTATTTTCCTAAACTTGTGTTTCTTCGAGTGTTAATGTGTAATAATGGTGGAATATTAATCATTGAGTGTTCGTGAACGTGTGTGAGTGTGGACAAACAATTCAAAAGAAGAGAACCTGTGTTTCCATTTTCCCTCCAAAACTCCCTAGGAAGTTTCAGTAAAGATTCTACCACTTTACTGAAGCAATTTTTGACTTGACTGAGACTTGACCTGACTGTTTAGTGTGATGAATGAATGACTCGTGATGCACAATATTAATAACTCGATGCAAAAATATTTACTTTGACACTGGGAGATTGGTATATACTCGTAAAACTAAAGAGTGACCTTGTCAGGTTTAGGGAACAGTTTGAAAGTTGCCAGGTATGAGAGGAGTGTGCACTGTCAATTTGGATGGTGCACATTCGTCTCGCCAAACCGGCATAGCGGAGGCAACTATTGTATTCTAGCCTAAAATCAAACGGACTATTAATTAATTACCCCTTCTAATATCATACACGATATATTTAGAACATGTATTACAACTAAACAAAACCGCGGTTTTAAACACTTATACACATCAACAGCAATTCTATCAAAAGCAAAGATTATTATATCGAATTCGAACCGCGTTAAAATTACATTAAAAGTGAAAAAATACTTAAGTAGATTAGACACGATAACTTTGTCACTATCATTGTCTGAAGCAATATTGCAGAAAGAATATTCTTTTCTTTTAGCAAATAACTTCTTCTGAGATCGCATCTTAGAACAATTTCATCTGTTTGTATAATAGTATTAATGGATACGTCTTCTATGATAGACACGAGTGATTTTAAAAAAAATTGTAGTTCGGTTAAACTAGAGTGCGGAATTTACTGCAGACAGCAGTCGGTTTGACAGAGCATACTCCCTTCGTTATAAATGGCTATTTATAAACTGACCCTGAAACGCGTCAAGGTCACTTCGAAAGTAATTGTACTACCCCTGGACGGTAGACTGGCCTAATAACCATCATCAGTCTGCCTACCAACTCTTAAATATAGTGAAGTGACCTTGCCACGAGAGGAGTGTGCACTGCCACTCTAGATGGTGCTGGATGGCGACTGCTGCCCGTAGAAATTTCTCAGTAGTAGAAGTTGTTTCCACTTACCGCACTCTAGCCTTACATCAGGCGGAGTGTTGTCACATGCCGAGCTACAATAAAAAAAATTAAAAGATATTTATTAATTTTAACTTATAACTTTATTAACGTGGAACGCCAGACTTGTTTAATAATCACCAGTCTGTCTGTCTATTCTGTGGCTCTGTGCTGAACAAAGAAATGAAGTGGGGTGGGGTGTGGATTTGTTATTTGGTACGACTTTTTTTTTTAATTCTGCATTTCACATGCACTGAGCGACCAAAGTTCACATACATACCGGTCAGAATTACCGAGGTTTGAACACGAGTCTTAGCGATCGTGACTCGTGAAGCCCGCTCTACGGCTAGACCACGGCTGCTCGATATTGTTTGTAGTATAGTCACCAGTAGTACATTGCTACTTTGGTACCAGTCAGCAAAATTTAAACATGGGTTTTGTCTATCGGTTCAGAAGGGTCGCTCTAAATAAATTTTTATATTTTAATATTTTTTTTCGGAAAATTTAGACTTTACACAATTAAACGAAAAATGGGTGAACGTAGTGTTGGCTAAAACATAAATCTCTAGTTAGTTCTTGAGTCGGCGTCAGCAAAATACGGCTTTTTCCGCTGAAACCACGAAACCATTGCCAGCGCACCCGAAAATCATGTTTTACGTGGTTCTCTGCATATGTCGTATGAAGAAAGTATTTGCAATAATTTTAAGAAATTTCTAAGGTTTAAATAGAATAAGTAGAGGGTCTAGTATGAATTTATATTTACGCTGTCACAGCGTGAAGTGAGTTCTCTCCACTAATAAGATTTTGGAGTGAGAAGAGCTACTCCAATTAAATTAAATAAAACTTGTAAAATAATATATTTTCCGACATAAAGAAATAAAGGCTTGACATCTTTGACATGACGTTTTAATAGAGGTTGTCACAAGATAATATTATATTATTTTGACCGCCAAAGCAAAAAAAAAAATAATTGAAACGATCCTATTGGATATAGTTCTCACTTTACGCCGTGAAGTCGTAAATGTAATCTCGTACTCAGACCTCTGAAAGATTTTCGTTTTATATGCACACTGTAATTACTTGCATTCACATTGCTTGTTATTGATGTTTAGATTATGTTTTTTTTTTAACAAACTGGTCAAAAATGATGCAAAAAATCTTAGTCTCAGAAATGCATACTTGGATCGCACTTCTGGTTTCCCGGGATTGCTAGATGTCTTTTATCACTCTGTATAATGCATTTGCGAGTACAGATAATCCGCATAAAATAAATAAGAGGAATTAGCGGAAGTGTTAATGAAGTCTCAGAAAAAGGTTCTTCTATCAAATTATAGACTGAAAGTGGTATTTTGGTATCGATACCCAAAAAATATCGTTCCAAAAATACCGGTTACTATAGCGGTAAAGAATAATAAAGTATTGCCAATACCTTTCTTATGACTATAGCATGTCATAAGAGGGTTAGGCAGACTGATGCTGGTTATTAGCCCAGTCTGCCATCCTGGGTTAGTACAATCACTTTCGAATGTAACACCCGTGAAGTGATTTTGTCGCGTTTCGGGTTAATTTTTGAAGTAGCCAGATTTACGAGAGGACGAGGAGTATCTCGTTTATAGTTTGGAGTGATAGGAGACACTCCAATTAAATAAAATAAACATGTTGTTGCTTGAGTAAAAATATATTTTATACTGCATAAAAAACAAAAGATCGAAGCTTGTCATATTTTTGACATATTACTTCATAAAACAAAAACTATTAAATAGAGGTCGCCACAATAGTAATAAAAAAATATCGTCTCGATAACATAGTAACGTTATCTAATATAGCTATTTTTTACGACATAAAAATAACGGACCTTTTCGCAATACTATAATAGTAAAAAACAAAGAAATAATGTTACTAATCGTGGTATCGTTATTAGTTTCTGTAGCAAACCTCGAACAGGGCCAGGGAATTGCACATGTATTTGTTTTATTTACCCCTCAAATGCATATTGTTGCCAAAAGTATACATATTATCTTTATATTAGTACCTAAATTTCCTATGATATACGATTTTATTAATTCAAAAGAAAAAAAATTGGCATTTTAGGGTCAATAAATAATAAATTAAAAAATAATAGTAAAACAATATTGTTAGTTATTTTATAAAAAATACATATTATAATGTGATCATGCCGCATGTAAAAAAAAAATCACACACAAATATCACCTCTTTCTCTTACAATACAAAGTTTAAATTCGAATTGCATACAAATTATAATATTAGACAACATAAAATGAATCAGCCAAAATAATAACCGTCTCTTTTTCACACATTGTTAGCTAATGCTGCAGATAAAGATAAACGATAGATGATTAAGGCAACAGCTTTTTGTAGAGGGTGCAAAATTTCAGAACCACATAATTGGAAGTCTTCTGCAAAGGCGGATGTAAATAGAAAAAAAATATTTTAAGGTAACCTGCACTATTGTTAACCATTCTATATTTCAGCTCGTTCAAGTGTTTTGTACGCTTTGTAATGGAGTCATTGGATAAAATTTGCCTCCGCTATGCTGGCTTGAGGAAACGAATGCGCACCATCCTCACTGACAGTTCACTACTTTATAGTTGACTACTTTCAAAGTGATCCCGAAACACGACTAGGTCACTTCACATGGTGTTACATGGTTACAGCATCAGTGCGCAAAGCAGAGGACGTTGTTGTCGAATCCTCGGCAAATTCCACTCCCGTAACACCCGCACTGGGCGGGTAAAGCATCCGCATTACGTCGACAGAATTGGAAGCCGAACAAAACGGTTCGGCGCATCCTTTCTATGTCGCACAATCGATAAATGGAATGCTTTGCCCTCCCAATTCTTCGACCTTGGATCCTTCAAGCGGAGCGTGAAAAAGCACCTTCTTGGGCCGGCATAGTGACGACGACTGGGGTCACCGTGTACCGCGGTCCTCCAGTCGTCGGCGCTCATGGACCTCCACTGTGCTTACCACCAGGCCAGTCGACGTCACATGTCGCTTCAATATAAAAAAAAAAACTGTGCGTGTACGCCGATATTATTTTCTCTGTGATACAGAGCTAGCTTAGTACAGACAAAAAAATAAATAAATAAATAAACAAAAAAAAATGTTACTTTTCAAGAAAAACTTGTTAAAGTTAGCATTCATCATATTAATTATTAAGTGCAATCTAGTATCAATTGTTAGGGCTTTGACCTTAAAAACACAGGGTTTGTATTTCATATGTGTATGTACAATTAATTAAAAACAAGAGAACGAATGTATGAGAATTTAAAATTCCTTTGCGTTATTTTTTTTAGATTTTTTTGTAAACATACTAAGGGTGGTTTGCACCAGAGATGGCCGGTTAAAGTAACTTTGACTGTTACTTTAACTTTAACTTTGACAGTTACCTTTACTTTAACTCCACGCGCGTTGCACCATCGTGTAAATTAATTGGGTTGCTGGTGTAAATGAATTCTCTCAATACAAACAAGAAAGGCTTTTCAAAGATTTGACGTTAGCGACATTGATTTAACTATTACTTTAACTTTGACCGGCCGAAATTCGCCAGTAACGGTTAAGGTTAAAGTAATCGTCAAATATGACAGATTTTTTTTGAAGCAAACCAATTTTAACTTTAACCATTACTTTAACGTGACAGTAATAGTTAAGTCATATGGTGCAAATGGACATAAAATTTTTTGCACTTAGAATTAATTTGAAATAGAATTTGTAAAACTAAACATTACTATGTTTTAAAATTAATATTTAATAAGAAGAAAATGAATGAAAAAATCAATATTAAAAAAAAAAGCTTTTTTTTTAGTTTTATATGGCATTTTAACAATTTGCCAGTGTCAAAGTAAATATTTTTGCATCAAGTTAATAATATTGTGCAACACGAGTCATTCATTCATCACACCAAACAGTCAGGTCAAGTCTCAGTCAAATCAAAAATTGCTTCTGTAAAGTGGTAGAATCTTTACTGAAACTTCCTACGGAGTTTTGGAGGGAATATGGAAACACATTTTCTCTTCTTTTGAATTGTTTACCCACACTCACGTACGTTCACGAACACTTAATGGTTAATAATCCACCATTATTACACATTAACACTCGAAGAAACACAAGTTTAGGAAAATAATTCAAGACAGATAACCTAATGTCTCAAGATGTCCGCCAAAACTCTAATTTGTAATTCTAAAATTTATATCTATTGGTAAGTTTATGTTACGTAATTTAATTAATTAAGGTTCAGTAAAAGCTATAAACTATATTTTGTTGGAAAATAATCCAAGTAAAGAATTTTATAGAAAAATTTATACTTTCTATTAGATGTGGGAAGAAAATAAATGCATTTGTTGAAGCGGAAAATGTTTTCCGAATGCTGTTTGGCTTTTCTGATAGATAACAGATAACGAATACGGTCAATGTAGAGTGTACTGTTTTGTATTAAATGCGGTTTTTTTACCGCATTTAAAGTTGAACATTATATGTTTTCGAAAGAGCTTTTGTTCATTATATACATTTAATTACACATTGATATTATTTTATTATTATTGTAATTTTTCCAAAATTTTTTTTCCGTCTGATTGGCAAAATAATTTGATGGTTTGATAAAAAAAAAATCTGTCTTAACAACTGGCATAGTGAGGTTGACATTTGTTTTTGGTAGCATATTTGAATCACAATTTTGTTTATCGTTAAGTGGAGTGCGGTCATAATATTTTAGACTACAATAAAAAAAATGTATTTACGTAATTTTTTCCTTGTATCGTCATGGACGCGTATCGATGTTTATATGCGATATAGGGTTATTGTGACAAATCTGTATGTGTAGTATAATGATTTGATATGTAAGCATAAGGTACCTAACTGAAGATATATCTTTAATAGTATGTTTTAAATTTTTAAAAATAAGTTAAATGTCTATAAAACCAAATAGAGTATAGAGTTTTTAATTAGATTTTAAATACTTTAGTTGTTATCTTTATCTGTTACAGCATTTATATTCGCGTATTCGTACTTTAGCTTGTATGAGTGCCCTAAAAATAATAAATAAATAAATCTTTGACGAAACGTTTTAGTAGAGAGTGGGCGTAACAAACCGCACAGTGTGTTGAAGCTATCTTTCCCTACAGTAGCACAAAAGAGGCAGCATTTTTTATGGTTAATAGAACTTACCTAAGTGAATTTCTACCATAATTATACGAGATGTTACATCCGAAGAGATTTAATTATTACAACGTAGTCCGTTTCCCAACGTGCTGCATCATCACACTTTTAGATTTTAAAAATAGTTTAAAAAATAATATTTGAATGGCAACATTGTTCAGGCTGTCACCTAGCTGTCACCCAGCTGTCATCTCCTCGCTTATATGTCATTCGTTTCAGAGTTGTACATTCTGCAACTAATTCTTGGGCGATAAATGTTAACTTACATTCTAGGGTGAGGCGGGAGTTAAATCTCTTCGGATGTAACATCTCGTATAATTATGGTAGAAATTCACTTAGGTAAGTTCTATTAACCATAAATTATACTTCGATGTTACATCCTCAAGATTTAATTATTACAACGTAGATGTTCAGCGTTTTCAGTTGCAGAATGAAGAGATCTTATAAGAACATGAACTATTATACTACTACTATATAATAAATAGGTTACATGTCATATTGGTTGTATATTCCTTCAGCAAAAGCTCTGTCGTCCTGTAAGCTTAAAGGTGGGTTATAAAGTTTTGCAAAACAAAGGAAGCTACCGATCTATCCGGCAGTCTATTGATACACCGGACCTGAAGCTGAAAAAATGCTCACATCGATCCCACTCTCGCTTAGGGTGTGTTTAAACCAAATATTTTGAGAACTAGCGTTGTGTATTGACTTTTTAGTTGTTAATATTAGTTTTTCCGTTTCAGGCTTTTTCAGTCATTTTAATATAGGAAGACAGAGTTTTTGCTGGGCAAAGTAATTCTTTATCTTTAAAGAATGGAATAATAAGTTTTGGGTTACAATGTCATTTATTACAATAATAACACTAATAATAATGTCCTTAATGTTTATGAGATATAACGTCTGCACGCGTTGTCCTGTAGACAATGCAATTAGAGTCAACAGTTTTCTTGTTAGAGTAACAAGTGATAATGATACATTAGGAAATAATTTTGAAAGAAATTCCAAAACTACAAAATAAGCACGGATTCCGAGTTGAACTACTTAGGAAAGGTAGGTTTGATTTGAAACACACCTTTTAGGAATCTGGATATACATTCATTATTACACAGTTTTTTTGCCTAAAATCAACGATAAGGCGGATTTAAACGAATTTAAGGAAAGGCTTGCGCCTTTTTCAAATTGTTGAGTTAAAAAGTGGAACTATGAAAGCAATTTAAATTGTTATTTTTACAAAATATGAACCATTGCTTCAATGCTACATTATATTGATTAAGAGTGTTTTAAGATAGAGATTTCAACATAATGTCCACAGTATCGACTGATAGGTCTTATTCTAGGAATGCTTGCGGGATAGTACTGCACACGCCAGGGTAAGGTTGCGCCATAAAGGATGATGTTGTCTGTAAGGTGATAACAAGAGATTTTTATTAGGTTTAAGGTTGAAGAAACCAGCGCTGACTAGGCCAGTGAGGAACGACCGCTATGTCTAAGCTTTGTCGTCTATTATTTTCCTTAGGGTTTTTAGGACGAGAGCGAATGGGGGAAAAGCATAAAAGAAATACTTTAAAAGGGTAAAAGCATCAATATCAAAGGCACCGGGTCTTGTTTCCAGAAAGCATATCTTGCGCATTTATGATTGAGATGAGATCCGAAGAGATCTGTGTCTGGTTGTCCAAATTTATCGACTAATGCTTGAAAGTAATTTTGATTAAGATTCCATTCGGTGTCTATGTTTGTGTATCTAGATGCTATGTCTGTTTCAATATTGTCGCGAGATTTAATATATGAAACAAAAATAAATATGTCCCGTTCTTCTCACCACTGCCATATGTCTTTGGTAATTTTATTAAGATGAGGGAATTGAATTCCTCCCATCATATCTGTGGTATCAATTAATGGCTCTTGATATAAAGTTATGTTTAATATAAAGCTTAATTAATTATTAATTTTAATAAAAAAAATAAAAATTAATTAATATAGGATATTTTGTTACAAAATGATCTCAACCCTAAGAAAGCAGCTGATAATTCATTCAGCAGCTCATAATTAATTTTATTTTGTGACCAGTGACCTCTGGTTATGGTACCTTCTGAATAGGATTTTGGGCTTTACCATTAGACATGTTGAACCACCAATCAAAATCATTTTTTAAGTTAGAGCTTGGAGACATTTTAGTATTATAATCATTGTTCGATTTTTAGTAACGCAATATACTTTGCTCTTTCGATGTGTTTTGTATAAAACCAACCATAAGTCACTGTTGGGCATGTGGCCGTTAGTGTACCTATGAATTTTGCTGATGTATTGCTGATGACGAATATTTTTTACCATTTCCTTAATTCTAAGTATTTTTTCCCGAGGTAACTACAAAGACATAGTGGTGGAGTCCTAAAAATCTGCATATTCGTGTAGGTATTAAGTTACCTTTTGTTGTGTTAATAACGAAACCTAATTTCTCAAGAATTTGTATTGTCACATTAACTATGTTTAAACATATGTTGTAATCTTTACCGATACATAAAATGTCATCTAAAAATTGGATATTTGTAAACACAAAAGGCACAGAGATTAAGCCATAGGGCAAATGTGCCTATGTCTTCCATTTTAAAGTGTTGCAAAACCACAAACCTATTTAGTTTTCTAAAACCGCCTGTACTTTCAGGCGTAGAAAGAAATATTGGAGAAATAAATTGACCTGGACAATCATTACATTGAAAGATTGCACCTAGATCTTAAAGTTTTGCCATGGCAATCGACATATCCTTTTTTTTTTTTTTTTTTTTTTTTTTTTTTTTTGAAAAAAGGAGGATTTGTCGGTTTAATAGTCTGATAAACTATGCTAGCCAGCGGGATTTTATGTCCCTTTACACATGATAATATTACGAAATCATCAGTTATTGAATACCAGTTATTGGTAAAGTGCTGGAGTCGACCAGCATGTTGTACCTTTAGTGGCGTGTCCTCCGGTAGTATGTATTATTTGACGTCGTCTGTCGGCCGCGGGGGGTTGTTGGTCCTCGTCGTAGTGGCTGGATCGCGGAACTTCTGCGCCATTACTGGTGGTATTTGAGAATTGTTCTGCTGATGAGGAGCTCGTACGATTCCCGGCTGGGATTGAGCTCGTCTTTAAAAATATGGCTATGCTGGAACAGGCTTCTTAATTTGTTGGCTAGACTTTTCGATGTTCTTGGTATTTTAATATTTTCACCCAGATTTGCACCGAAAAAGGAAATCATCTCTCTTGACTCCTTGGATAATGTTCCAGAAGTTTTTGTCTAATAGTGGTAATATTAGCTTTCGTCTGTTGACGTTTCTTCATAATGTAAGCCAAGAAGTAGCTGACTTATCTCAGAGAGTTTTTTAATAATTTCCAGTTTATTGATGTTTACTTCCGGTTTAATTAGGCCACTCGTCAAATGCCACCCCGCAATGCCACACCCAAGCTGGTTTTGTGATTTTTCCAGACGTTTATCACGATTTTTTGCAGTATCTGTCACAACAGATGCCACCTCTGCATTCAGTTTTGGCGCTCGGGCCAATAAAAAGTTTTCAGGTATTGGCATTTTTTCTATTGAACCCTATTTAGGTTCTTTAGCCAGGCCGTCAGTCAGGATTTTACCCCAACGTTCGGAGATTTCATTCGGTACCTTCTCACTCAATGGAAATTCAAGTTTTTTTTGCCTCTCCCAAAATACTATGTATTTCGTCTGGGAGAACTGGAGAGGGTTGTTCTATGAGCTCCTTTGGAGATTCATCTAGTATGGCACTGGTTGGTCGGACAGGTATTACCATCGACCTGGGGTAGGTAGAGATATCTGAACAATCCTCAGCGAAGTTGTCATCTGATAAGTCAATCTCATCGTCATGGGGATCACGACGTGGTGTGAAAGACGACGAGTGGGACGAATGATAATCACGGTCTGTATGAACGAGAAAAAACCAATTGTTATTCTCATTACTTTCTGGATGACATCGCGTGTCACCACGTTAAGAAAGTAAATTAGGTTTTGCTCTGGATGATATCGCGTATCACCACTTTATGAAGCAAATATTAAAAATTTGTAGGTTATACCTTTATGAACTTCTGAATAATATTGCATATTATTACATAAAGAAGTTACAAATAGAGGGTAATATAAATATTAAAGCGCTTTATATTTTATGTTGTTGGGTAAAGAAGTTATAAATAAATCACGTGTCACCACGTTAAGAAAGTAAATTAGGTTTTGCTCTGGATGATATCGCGCATCACCACTTTATGAAGCAAATATTAAAAATTTGTAGGTTAATAACCTTTATTAACTTCTGAATAATATTACATATTATTACGTAAAGAAGTTACAAATAGAGGGTAATATAAATATTAAAGCGGTTTATATTTTATGTTGTTGGGTAAAGAAGTTATAAATTATTGTAATTGATCATATATGAACAAAAGTTTGGTTAGAAATACCTTCATTGTGTCTCCGATTTTTTAAAAGTCGTTCCTCCAACCTTTTAATTTTACGACGGATATGATTTTCGTCGTTTTTATGTTTTCTTTTACCCATAATTAGCACTTATCTTGAAAATAAATCACTGATTGCACTATTTCGATGAATTACAAGTTTGTACATGTCGATGATGCCGCACACGAAAAACGAATGACATATAAGCGAGGAGATGACAGCTGGGTGACAGCTAGGTGACAGCCTGAACAATGTTGCCATTCAAATATTATTTTTTAAACTATTTTTAAAATCTAAAAGTGTGATGATGCAGCACGTTGGGAAACGGACTACGTTGTAATAATTAAATCTTGAGGATGTAACATCGAAGTATAATTTGTGAGTGAACGTGTCAAAAATGATTGAACGCTATCCTGGATAAACATATTCAGAGAGATTTTTGACGGGCAAAAATCCAACCTCATACTTAATTTTTTATAAAGCCTTCCTTTGAAGCACGCATGAATTTTTTTAGTGTGCGTTTTCGAAAAAACTGACTGCTTCATTTAACTAACACGAAAACGTTAGTCATTTTTATTTAAACGCCTATACTAAGCTACCGCCGTATCAGCGGCACTGCACGTCCAAAGAGATTTGAACACCAATCTCATCGATGACGATAGTGCGTTTACACCACACGATCTCTCTTTTTTTGTCACTTCAATACAATTAAAAAAATAATTAGAATAATTTAAAAACTGATACCAACCTTTCAAAGTTTTTAAAGAGCCACAAAAAATTGTTCTTGCCAACAATAAGTAGTACTTGCATAAATAAAGTTTTTTGACGGGGAAGGGGTGCGTGAAAAGCGAGTACAAGTTGCTGAGAGATAGACATGGTGCCTAATCCTCGTTAATCAATTCAGAACGATTTTTTTAAATAAAATGAATAATATTTGCATATGGAACTAAAGAGCCGCAGCTTCACATGCAGGTTACCGACCCCTGCCTTAACGTAATAGATACAGACGTCGCTGTACGTCGGGTCACCGGTTCCCTGTTAGTTAGTTAGTACCACCACTTTCGAATGTAACACCCGTGAAGTGACCTTGTCGCGTTTCGGGGTCAGTTTGACCAAGTAGCGAAGTATAACAAGAGGAGTGTGCACTGTCAATCTAGATGGTACATGCTCGTCTCCTCAAGCCGGCATAGTGGAGGCGACTGCAGCCCGTAGAGATTTCTCTGTGGTAGCAGTTGTTTCCATTCATGGACCGCACTCTAGCTTTACATCAGGCGGAGTGTTGTCACATGTCGAGCTACAATAATAAAAAAAAAAAAGTTAGTCAATAATAAAACAGTTTTTTCTTTTCAATTTGTTTTGATTCCTTAACATTGATCAGTATATGCGCGACCTATTAATGCCCCTAGAACAGATGAGTGATGGAGCGCCCTAATTTATTTTTGATACTATGGCTTTGACCGCTTAGCTACGCCATGTAAGATGACAAAGTTATATTTTGACTACACTAATATTGGGCCAATTGATACCACATATATTTAATAACATAAAGCACAAAACTTTACGTAAACTTCGCAGGTAAGTTTTAGTAAACGCCTAGAATTTAAGATCTAAGAAGAGGAAGTCACCCAACTGTGAAACCACGAAGTCAAAATGTTCTTTGCAATTAAACATTAATTAAACATCACAAAAATACGTTTATTTATTCATTGTTTTAAGAAAAAAGTATTTCAATGGTATTACAAAATGTAATTTATTAAAAAACGTTCTGGTATTTTACGTTGGGGAATATTAACAATTTTAAAATTTTCTTGTGGCAGAAATACCAAGGCTTGGATTCTATATAAAGACAATTATTAAATTTTTTTATTCGATATTTGATGTTTTTTATGTGGTTATTTTTGTTTATGTAGCTATTTTTTCATTATTAGCTTTTGTTGTAAAATCAAACCGCATGTTATAATATACTCGTACATTGCTTGTTTTTTTTGTATAATCTATACTTCTATACTAATATTATAAAGCTGAAGAGTTTTTTTGTTTGTTTGTACGCGCTAATCTCAGGAACTACTGGTTCGAATTGAAAAATTCTTTTTGTGTTGGATAGATCATTTATCGAGGAAGGCTTTAGGCTATATAACATCACGTTGCGACTAATAGGAGCGAAGAAACAGTCGAAAATGTGGAAAAAACGGGGAATATTGTTCATCTTTGAGGGCTTCCGTTGCGTGCGCTGCGAAAACCGTTCGAGATACTCAAAAAATATGTATGAAAGAATTATTCCTCTTTAAATTAAAAAAATGTCCGCGACAGTACACCCACGACTTATTTTAGACGGTTTAGTACACAATCTAATGATTTAATGCCAACTGATTTACATAGATGATTGGCGCGGGCCGAGCAGACGCGCGTTTTTTTGTGGCGCGCAGCCGCATGGTGTAGCTGTCGTCGACAAGCTACGAGCAAAAACAATTTCAAAGTGATTTACACACAAAGAAGCGAAACCCTGAATAGTGTATAGTATACTTTAAAACCTATGTACGTATGTATAGACATGCTAAAATAGATAGGTGCAACCCATTCATGTTGAGTCACAAGCTTTTATGAAACGACTTTATTCATAGATGAGATTCTGTCTGAAAAAAACACACACAGACCTTTTAATGTTCGTGTACTGTTTTATATTGTGAACTAGTTTTTTTGTGGCGTGCTTCGCGAGAGCTGGGATAGTTTTGAAAATCGATATTAGATGATATTTCCTACAACATTTGTTCTGGAACTTCGGCCCTATGTCGTCCCGTTCCGAAGATATCGTGTTCCGGAACGGGAAGTCACCGATTTACGGAACATTTCTTGTTTTATCTGAAGTCACATGGGTCCCCTCTATACGTATCAAAAAAATTATCTATAATTGTTGTCAGTCAGTTAGTGAGTCAGTGGTACATTTTTTTATTATTTAATAACATTTAACAGGCGTATCGTTATAGAAGCGTACAATTTGATGAAAAAAACCTATGTAAGCACAGAGTACATTCCCTTTTATGGCCAGACAAGCAGGCAGCAGTCACCTCCACTATGCTTGCTTGAGGTCCCCTCATTTCAACTTACATTTTGATAGTGCACATTGCTCTCGTTATACCCGACTACTTCTAAGCTTCCTTTTATGTTAAGCTACATGGCTCTGATCCGTGAGTGAAAACAGGTAGCAATCACCTCCACTTTGCCGGCTTGAGGGAATGAATGTCGACTTGCCCACTGCTCTCGTTATACCTCCAACCTGATCCCAAAACGTGACTAGGTTACTTCACGGGTGTTTCACGGGTGTGACACTATCTACCCCAGAACGGCAGACTGGGGTAATAATCATTTGCTTACACATATTTATAAGCATAAAAAGTTCGTTTACACCTAATAATAGAACTCTAAAGAAGTCCTAGAGAAAGAAAACTGCAAAAAGCAATGGTAAAACACACAGTAGGTTCGCGTGACATGTCGCAATATCATTTCAGCGTTAAGTGTTGCCAGGAAAAAAACAAGCTAAATAATAAATGTATGCTTGCTTTTGTGAAAATTTATGATTTTGGGGAGTATAAAAATGGTTTTGTATTTCAGTGGTCACTACTTCATAAATAAGGGTTTTAATGTTTAAGTTAAACACCAGCTGCGTATGTGCGTGACGTGTGCGTAAACTACTTTGTAAGTTTAACGGTTATTCTTTGTATACTTACACTCCGCCTGATGTAAAGCTAGAGTGCGGTCCATGAATGGAAACAACTATTACTACAGATAAACCTGTATGGGCAGCAGTCGCCTGCACTATGCCGGGTTAAGGATACGCGCATGCCCCATCTAGATTGATAATGCACACTCCTCTCGTTATACCTGGCTACTTTCAAACTATTCCCGAAACGCGACAACGTCTCTTCACGAGTGTTACATTCGAAAGTGGTGGTACTACCCCAGGACGGAAGACTGGGCTAATAACCATTATCAGTCTGCCTACGAAGAGCGTCGCCAGCAGATGGCCTGGGGAGGATGGGGGTTGGGCGGTAAGGTGATATGGAGGATGAGAAATGTATGAATTGTAGGTAAAGTACATGAAGCTTTTCACTTGTAGTACGAGCCTCACATCTACGGCGATTGTAATAACACCGGTGCAGAGCCTAACGTGTAAAGCAGCTGCCCCTCCCTGCCCCCCCTTGGCGACGCCCTTGCTGCCTCACACTCTTTAATAGTGCCTATACGCACTGAGCGACCAAAATACATATAACAAAGTTACGTTGGTACCGGTCATAATTAGCGAGGTTCGAACACGGGTCTCATCGATCGTGAGTTCACGCGTCTTACCGCTAGACCACGACCGCTCAAAAATAACTAAAATATGTTTAAAAAAAGTTGCCAATATTCTTAAGATGCCCGTCAATTTCAATCTCATCTCAGTTGGTTTAAAATCAGCTTTTAACTTAATGTGAGTCGTTGCACGCTGATGACAAAATAAAAGTAAACCTACTAATGCATTTTCTTAAGATTGCATTTTGTACTTACTTCATACCGTCAAAGGAGCGACTATGACCGAATTGGTATTTTTTAAAATTTATTGTAGCATGTGACAACACTCCACCTGATGTAAAGCTAGAGTGCGGTCCATGAATGGAAACAAGTAGCACTACAGAGAAATCTCTGCGGGCAGCAGTCGCCTCCATTATGCCGGCTGGAGGAGACGAGCATGTACCATCCAGATTGACAGTGCACACTCCTCTCGTAATATAGACTTGTGTTCGCAATCGATAACCCTCCGTGTTTCAATGCCGCAAAAATCTGGACTGGTACTGATGTTAATTTGTTTGCTATATTACTTCTAATAATCGTTTGAGATATATTTTTTAGCCATTCTTCGTTGTGTTTTTTTTTTAATTTTAAACCATACACTAACAATATTGAGTAACCTATAATTAATTGACTTTATTTTTAATTAATACGAGTATTTTTAAAAATTACTGTAACTTTGTTGATTTGCATAAATATATTAGTAATTAACAATATACCAGAAAGTTTGCTTTTGATTAATATCAGGCCGGCATAGTGGTGGCGACTGGAGCCACCGTGCGAGCGGTTCTCTAGTTGTCAATGCTCATGGACCTCCACTGCGTTTACCATCAGACCAGTCGAGGTCACATGTCGTGCCAAAAAAAAACTTATAAAATTAAAGGATAATCGCAGTTAACAATGTACACCTTAAGTCGTTCTAACGCTAATACAATTTTGTCTACTACTGCAG
Source organism: Tinea pellionella (assembly GCA_948150575.1). NCBI lineage: Eukaryota > Metazoa > Arthropoda > Insecta > Lepidoptera > Tineidae > Tinea > Tinea pellionella. The sequence goes on along the minus strand of OX411261.1, from coordinate 7,743,718 downwards.
TAAAAATGACATCGGCTGACCTATCGTCTTTAATATCCTACAGTATAGTATATAATTTTTATTCCCTAGTTCTAGCTATCTATAGCAGTCACTCCAGCGGCCAAGTTTCACTTCTTCGTGTCTACCAGTATAACGAAAGCTTATGTCAAAATTAGAATACAAATTCAGAATAGAGGTTTATCATTTATTTAATGAATCTTAAAAAAAAACTGGAATTTGGCCGCTGGATTACTTTCCTAAACATGTATTACTAATGATTATGTATCATCTAACAATTAATACAGTTATTACTGCTCTAGGCTGTATGGCTAATAATCCCTCTGCCTTAATTAATAACAACAACTTTATTAGATAAAACAAAATAATAAATAAATTCTTTAGTTAGTTTTTCAAGGTTGAATAAAGTGTATTTAGAATTTTACATACCTACGTAGATTGTAAATAGATAGCGTGAAATTTTTGCCTCTTCAGCTCCTGTCCGCCCTGAAACTTGACACGGGTATGGCTACCGGGGCGGTTAAACGAATAATGAATTTGAATTACATTTATACGTATCTTTAAATTTATATAGGCACGTTTATATACAAAGATGTGTATATAGGCAGTGGAAAGGAAGTATTCGCGATTGTACCTTGCAAATATAAAAGCAACTTTAATTAGTTGGTTTATATAAGGATATTAATGTAAAGCAGACCAACATAGATTATTTTTTATTGATATTGCAACCTATACTAGTCTCATATTTTCCATAGTTCCTACTGTTTTTATTGTAGCTCGGCATATGACATCATTCCGCCTAATGCTAAGCTAGAGTGCGGTCCATGAACGGAAATAATTGCTACTACAGAGAAATTTCTGCAAGCAGGTGCCTCTATGCCGGCCTGAAGAGACGAATGTGCACCATGCGGGTTGAAAGTGACCACTCCTCTCGTTATACCTGGCTACTTCTTTACTGTTCCCAAGACGCGACCTGGAACTAGAGTCAAAAGCTAGTCGACAGTTGTCACTGACAGTTGACGTTTCCTTATCAATCACTTAGGTGACAGTGAAACGTCAAATCCCATGTATTTTGTTTTCGATTCGATCAAGAGACAACTGTAGATTAGCTTTTGACTCTAGCGCATAGTACGGGTGTTACATGTGAAAGTGGTGGTACTAACCCAGGACGGCAGACTTAGATGTAAATAAAGTGGACAATTGTATTTGTATGGAAAATAGGCTTACAATACTTAAACTGTTAAGTTTATTAATGAAATGAAATAATGTATATGTCGATTTGGATTCTCCATAATCTCTACTCTATAGTTTTATAATGTGTAACCGGAATAATGAGAAATATGTCAAGAGCGGCCGTGGTCTAGCGGTAAGACGCGTGAACTCACGATCGATGAGACCCGTGTTTGCTGAATCTTACTGGTACCAATGCAACTTTTTTATATGTACTTTAGTCGCTTAGTGCCTATAGGCACTATTAAAGAGTGGTAGGCAGACTGATGATGGTTATTAGCCCAGTCTGTCGTCCTGGGGCAGTACCACCACTTTCGAATGTAACACCCGTGAAGCGACCTTGTCGCGTTTCGGGAATAGTTTGAAAGTAGCCAGGTATAAGAGAGGAGTGTGCACTGTCAATCTAGATGGCACATGCTCGTCTCCTCAAGCCGGCATAGTGGAGGCGACTGCAGCCCGTAGAGGTTTCTCTGTGGTAGCAGTTGTTTCCATTCATGGACCGCACTCTAGCTTTACATCAGACGGAGTGTTGTCACATGTCGAGCTACAATAAAAAAAATCATAGTAACCTAATTGAATTCAATATACAATTTACTACAGAAAATTGGTTATTATTTTTATGAGTAATATAATCATTTGACGTGAGGGCCCACAAAAGAGGATCTCCTTTCAAAATATATTATTACATAATATTGAAAATAAATGTTCAATTCTAGGAATCGTGAAAGAATACACGATATGTAGCAAATATCTGATTTCAGACACTATATCCATTGGGACGACTCGAATATTGCATAGTCTTCAGAGACACTATTTCAGAAGCTGAAAATATTTGATACTACTGCCTTGTTTCATCATGTTTTTCAAGAAAAATCTAAAAATTTAGTGATTTTTGTACCTACTAATAGGTTCCTTTAAAGGAATTATATCACAAGAGTCGGCATAGTGGAGGCGACTTTAGTGTTTTTTATTTATCTTTAGTGGCAGTTATTTCTACGTTTTACATCAGGCGGAGTGTTGTCATATCGAGCTATATTAAAAAATAATACGTTTATTAACTTATTTCAGAAAGCGTTTAGGTTTAAATCAAATATATATATATTTTTTTGTTTTCCTTTAACGATTTTCTTGTTCTATTTTTTAAACTGATTCTGTTAGATGTTCAGTAAGAACGCGGTCCCTGAGCGAAGGTAACTTCTACCATAGGAGAATCTCTGCAGGCGTGATTCACCTCTGCTATGCCGGCTTGAGCAGATGAATATGTACCGTCCAAACTAATCCTGAAACGCGAATAGTGGTAGTACAACTCCATTATCAGTCTGCCTTAAATATAAATGTTTATTGTGTATATTTCATAAGAACACATAAGCTTGGGTATCCGATAGTATTCCCACTAGAAAATTGCTCTGTGATTCCGAAAGAACCACTAGCTTTAATCTATAACAGATAGACGGCAAAGGGAAGCTGTAAAAGTAATTTTAGGACCTTGATACACGTGTCAAATATCATGTTTAGGTATAACCAATTTACGTATATTTTTTTTCCAATTTGATTTAAGGACTTAACCCGTCAGGTTACGCCAGTAACACAATGATGAACAGACAAATATAATCTAACTTATAACTATTACTATACTACTCTAATCTATTTTTAATAATTTTTACAATAAATGTGTAGGCTGAGTCGGACAAAGGATCCACTAATGCTGTATTGATGACACCGACATCATATTTATTTAAATTCAGTCTATTCATTAATTGTTCTCGGATAGTTTGTCCCCTGACACAACTAGTCAAAATGTGTTCAACGTCTTCCAATTGATGTCATATGCTACAATTAGGAGATTATATCTTTCTCATCAACTACATTTCTTAGCTGCTTGTTTTCGTCTTGTCTATTCTCATTATTTGTCTTGTACCTTTACGTATTCCAAATAATATACATTTTTAATATATTCAAAAGTGCTTGTGGTATATTTTCATTATCAACCTTTATTGTGTCCGTCTTCGAACTGTGAACTGTCCGCCTCATCTCCATTCTTCCACTCCTGCCTTTCCTGGAATCAGTTTGAAATGTAGCCAAGTACTAATATGCCTACTCACGCCGGTATAACGGAGGTGACTACTGAATGCCGTAGTAGTTTTTTTCAGTTCGTAGATCGCACTTTATTTTGACATCAGGCGGAGTGTTATGATATACCAAGCTACAATAAAAAAAGTTAAATATATATAATAATAAAAATCAATTGCTGTTCGTTAGTCTCGCTAAAACTCGAGAACGGCTGGACTGATTTGGCTAATTTTGGCTCTGAATTATTTGTGCAAGTCCAAGGTAGCTTGGAATATAGTAAAAACAACAATTTCGCTTTCCCTTAGAAACTATTCCTTTGGTTTTGAATGTCAAACATTTGATGTTCGTCCCATCGTTTAGAAATCAATTAAATTTAAAAGTCGTTCAGAAATGCTTTTTTATTTTTTGATACTGAGGCGGTACGAAGTTTGCTAGTATTCAGCTAGTATTTTTATATTTTACTGTAGATCTTTCTAGATGTACGATGGTCTTTAAACTCACAAAGACTGTATGAATGGACTTCAGCGTTAGAGGTTGTATTGGAGTAGCTGGTTTATTCATGCGGTGAGATTGGTAGAGTGAAAGGTGAAAGCCTGCGGGTGACGGGGAGTTAATGCGGTGACGAGTCAACTCAGGTGATTCAGCTCTTTTATATCTTGAGGTCGTGTAACTCGTTTGTGATATTATGTTTACGTAGATATACTCGTATACTACACAAATTAAGATTATTATACATATACTCGTATATTATGTAGGTAGGAATTAGGGTAGGAGGAAATCCAAAATAATAAAAAAAACTATTCTAGCCCGGTATCAAAATCTGTTTGTGCGTAATTGGAAGACAAACATATACACCATTTTTATTTTTATTATTAGAGTTTAGCTATGAGGTTATTAAAAAAAAATTTGCATTTTTCTCCTCTTCCCTATCACTGCCTCTTTGCCACTTCCTGCGGTGTCAGTTGAAAATCAGCGCTTTGACATTTGCCAGAGCATATGCTGAGCTGATTTCCCTTTTGTGACCTCATCCTGTACATATCTAAAAACATAGATATTCTATTCTATTCTATTTAATAATTAACCAAAAATTTATTTCGTTTTATATATATATATATATATTTATTGGGTTTGTGTTTTATGTACATTCATTATGTTGTCCTAATCCTATACTATTTAGATCGAGATATTTTTTTTTTGAAACTATCGATATTACAAATTCACATCACTAAACTTACCTATGGGTCGAGGAAGCAATCTCTCGACTCTTGCTTTTGACTTTTCTTCATTATAGAAAAGAGTCGAGTGTTCTCTACATGTGAGGGCCCTTATTTATGTTTAATTGAAGGCGTACTCATTAATACCAAAACATGTACCTAATTATCGGTTATTTTTTGTTAAATTAAAATGATGAATTTGCTATTTGCTATATTTGCTATAATTTGCGAAAGGGTCAGAGGAGGAGCACCCTCAACCGACGTGCATGCATGAGGGGAGTAATGGATGTGGTCGAAGCGAAAGTGGTATGTAGAGAGAGGAGTCGCTAGTGCTCCCTAGTTTCTGCCTACCCCGTTTGGAACAGGTCATCTTTATATAGATTTCTCACAAACATCACATCACAAAACATAAATTAAGAAAAGTAAAGATCAGTAGGTGTAGTATCATTGAAATATTATCTCAGGATGTCGGTTTTATCGATTATTTAATGCCTTTAAAATTACACTAAGAGCGGCCGTGGTCTAGCGGTAAGACGTGTGAACTCACGATCGATGAGACCCGTGTTCGAACCTCGCTAATTCTGACCGGTACTATGTAACTTTGTTATATGTACTTTGGTCGCTCAGTGCCTCAGTCAGATGGTTATTTGTCCTGTGTGCCCTCCCGTGAAGTGACCTTGTCGCGTTTCGGGAATAGTTTGAAAGTAGAAAGATGGTACATGCTCCTCTCCTCAAGCCGGCATAGTGGAGGCGACTGCTGCCCGCACAGGTTTCTCTGTAGTGGCAGTTGTTTCCATTCATGGATCGCACTCTAGCTTTACATCAGGCGGAGTGTTGTCAAAAAAAAACACTACTTGGATTTCTTCCGGTTTCGGTTTGACGTTGATTTTTGGGACATACTGTATATGTGTGTACTTATAAAAGATCCTTATCCATCTAATAAGTTTATATATCATGAATATTGTATCTGACATGATGTAATGAAGGAGAAAATTACGCATGTCTGCATTATAATCGGTTTTTTAACAGCTCAAAGGGGTTTTGAAGTCTACGAAGATTGGTAGAAATAAAGTTTTATATTTTTCACTTCGGTGTACTTATACGGTGATAATTTGATTTATTCTTCGGATTAATAACTCACTAAGATTGAAATATTTAGTCACAAAAAGTTATTTTTTTATTTTAATTTAAAAAAAAGGAGAATGGCCATTTTTGGGCCCACTGAAATGAAATGAAAATCCTTTATTAACGTAGGCACGGACTTGGCATGCACTTGTTCATCGTCAGAATCTACTTTTGGCTTCGGAAAGGCATATGACGAGAAGACAGCCATAAGAAACTCGTCAATTATAGCCTGTGTTTATAATAACATAAAAAAAACTGAATTATAAATCCAGAAAAAAAAAATAGATATATTTGATACCACTTGATACCTAATATTGTGGTAACGAGACAATATTTTAAAATAATATCTTATTTTTTATTAATTAATTTTAATTATATCAACACATCATTTACCAATTAACAGACGATATTTAATGAACTAAAAAAAATCATCAATATAATAACAACTTCAAATATTGCATCAGAAAACATCTAATTATTCAATAACCTGGGTGAATAAATTAAAACTGATTGGTAAAGGAATGTAGACTTATTTTTCTACAAAATTAACTGAAAATCATTGGCAAACTTGAGAAAAAAATTGTGGGCCCATTTCTCTTAGGCGAATGGGTATTCTCCTTTTTTAATTATCAAGTGGGCCCAAAAGTTGGAATTTTCCTTTCTTTAATATTTTAAAAAATAAAAAATGCGAGAAAATTTTGTAATCTTCCCGCCTTTTAGAGATGTAAATCATTGAGAAAGTATTGGCTATAAATCTAGGATTATCCCACCAAATGGCCGGTCAGGTGATCGTTGCGGGTAACACTTAATGGGTGAGGCGGTTGATGCATATAAATTAACCAAACTAAATTCTCTACTATTTAATTTCAAGCGTATTTATTTATTTATCTTCACAAACAATTATGTCAATAAAACAAATAAATGTGGTCCTAATTTTTTTTAATTGTAGCTCGGCATATGACAACACTCCGCCTGATGTAAAGTTAGAGTGCGGTCCACGAACGAGGATTGTCGTCACCGCTATGCCGGCTTGAGGAGACGAATGTGCACCATCCAAATTGACATTACACACTCCTCTCGCGATAAGGTTACATTCGAAAGTGGTGGTACTACCCCAACACGACAGACTGGGCTAATAACCACCATCAGTCTGCCTACCACTCTTTAATAGTGTCTAAAGGCACTGAGCGACTAAAGTACATATACCGGTCAGAATTTAGCAAGGTTCGAACACGGGTCTCATCGATCGTGAGTTTACTCATCTTACTGCTAGACCACGGCCGCTCTAATGTACGTTTAATAAAAAAACGTCAGAATTTTTATATAGACGTCACACATTCACCTAGCAAAATATAAATTATTTCTTACAATACAATTGTCACGCCTTTTCCCACAGAGATAGGCAGAGACAACGGAACGCTACTTACCACGATCCTGACACAACACCCTTGCTTCTTAAATTGTAAAATAGAGCAAAATATGCTAGTTATTCAATGCAATAAATAAATTCTTTTGGGAAATATAAATTTGGTACTGCTCATGCCAAATGTCTGTCTTGTGCCGATAATTTATGTCAAGCTTCAAAGAATCAGGCCAGGGAACTCAATAAGTAACTTCTATTTGAATACAATATTGCCACACGTAAGCGTTTTTGAAAGGAATCCTTCTTACCGAGACGTTACGAATTCGACTCTTGGGTAGAAAACTGGAAAAAACGCGATTGTCGCCGTCACCATACACAATCTCACATTAATAGCGCTCTTATATCATCTTTTATAACTCTTTTAAAAGTTTATATTAAGCTAGTATTTTTAGCTAGAATTAGCTCGAATTTTCTAAGGTAAATTTCTTATAATTTACGATTACGGACCCCTTTTAATTATAATAGTACATAAAATCAATAGAAAGGATATAAGTGAAAGTAGATTAACGAAAGGAATTCTGACCGGTACCAATTTAACTTTGTTATATGTACTTGGTCGCTCAGTGCCTATAGGCACTATTAAAGAGTGGTAGGCAGACTGATGATGGTTATTTGTCCAGTCTGTCGTCCTGGGGCAGTACCACCACTTTTGAATGCAACACCCGTAAAGTGACCTTATCGCGTTTCGGGAATAGTTTGAAAGTAGCCAGATAGAACGAGAGGAGTGTTCACTGTCAATCTGGATGGTGCATGCTCGTCTCTTCAAGCCGGCATCGTAACTGCTGTCTGTAGAGATTTCTTTGTAGTAGCAGTTGTTTCCATTCATGGACCACACTCTAGCTTTACATCAGGCGGAGTGTTGTCACATGCCGAGCTACAATAAAAAAAATTAAAAATCTGATGTAAATGGTGTGCACTGTCAATCTGGATGGTGTAGATTCGTCTATTTAAGCCGATATAGCAGTTGCAACTGCAAAAATTTCTTTTCGGTAGCAGTTGTTACTCTAGCTTAATCAGGCGGCAGTCATATGCCGAGTTACAATAATAAGAATAAAAATGTACGTATTTCTGTATATTTTCCTTTAATTCCCTGTTTTCTTTATGCCCAAATTATTTGTATAGCGAGCTCGTTATATCTTACACGTAATAACATGTTATGTGAACCAACGGCACCTCATGTCATAACATGCCCCAATATTTCACTAAAAGCGTCTCATATGATATACGGTACAGGAAAGCAAATTTAATTTTACACTATAATATTGTTTAACAACGTTCGTGTAACAATGTGGCTGAAAATACTTATTTACGTAGACAATTATTATTAGGAAATTCATTATAAATAGAAAGTGAATAAATTTGATTAATAATAGCTTCAGCATGGGCGAGTTTAAACACAAATTAAATTTCTACTAACTAAACTTAATATATCACTATGCAGTGGCGCAGTGGAGGTGCTAAAAAAGAATAATGTCCATTTTTGAACCCACTTCTCGTCTAATAGTTTGTTAACAAAACAATATTCTAAAATAATATCTTATTTTTTCATTAATTTATTTCAATTATATCAACACAGCATTTACAATCAATAGACAATGTTTAATTGCATATACAAACATTAACATGTCTTCTTCATTTAAAAAAATAAATAAATAGTTTTAAATATCATTAATATTCATGCGAAGTAACCCCTGTTTTAGAAATATAAAACCATTTTTCTCCTAAACTATTAATAGCTAGGTTTTTTTATTTTCATCATGATATTAGACAATACAATATCTAGGGAATCTTCGGTTTATTTTTTAAATATCTTTTCTTTTACATAAATCGGCACACAATCGCGTGAGCAACTTATCTGTCGCCCAATCAGTGTGAGACGAGCAAGGTCAATCGTGCAAGGTCAACGGCGCATACCCAGCTCTTAAGGTGAAAGCATGGAGGACATATATTATCTTTGGGTGAAAGCCAACACCTGAGCGTCCATACATTTTGTTTTACTACATTATTCGAAGCATAGCAGATTTATGTTGAAATTTGATAACTTTTTCAACACTAATCATTATCGCAAATCACTATAATAATTAAATAGCTACGGCACAGAATATATAAAATGCTTGTGAAATACGTGTATAACTAATATAAAATGTTTAAAATATTTAAAATGCATGTGCCGTAGCTATTTGTTTATTTAAGTGATTTGCGATAATATATAATTAGTGCTGAGAAAGTTATTAAATTACTTAATTTCAACATAAATCTGCTATGCTTTGAACAATGTGGTAAAACAAAATGTATGGACGCTCAGGTGTTGGCTTTCATCTTAAGCTAGAGTGCGATCAATAAGCACTTCGACGGTGATACACTTGAAAGTGATGGTTCTACCCTAAGATGTTAGACTGGCCTAATAATTGTCATGAACCTGCTTTAAAGTTACGAATTTAAAGGCGACCGACCTTCAACCACACATGAGAAGAGTGATGGTTGTGTTCGAAATATCTGGTGCTTGATAGTCTCTGCTTACTCCGAGATACCATGGAAAACCAATAGTTTTTAAGATTATGTCATAAGAATTACAATAAAAACAAAAGAAAGCATATAAAACAAAATGAAGATAATAAAGTACTGCAATTTGATTCCAACAAAATGAACTGCAAGGAAGTCAGTTAAAATAGTTCTTCTTAAAACCCACTTACAAACGTCGTTAATCACAGGTTTTGTTTTAAAGCAAAACGACCGAGGACTGCTTCACACTTTTTACTTTTCATGCATTTTGCTGCAGTCGCTTGCAATCTACGATTTATGTATCCATGCCGTAACTTTCTCTGTTTGAGAACTAAATCGATTTCCTTTTAAAGATTTGTATGTTTCTATTTTGCGAATTAAAAAAAAATGATTATAATTTTTTTTAGTAGCTCGGCGTGTGACCGCACGTGTAGAAAGTAGAAACAACTGCTACTACAGATAAATGTCTCTACGCCGTGGTCCCCTGCGCTATTCCGGTTCAAAGAGACGTGCACAGGTTGACAGAACACACTTGTTATACCCGACTACTTGTCCAGTCTGCCGTCCTGGGGTAGTACCACCACTTTCGAATGTAACACCCGTGAAGTGACCTTGTCGCGTTTCAGGAATACTTTGAAAGTAGCCAGGTATAACGAGAGGAGTGTGCACTGTCAATCTAGATGTTATATGCTCGTCTCCTCAAGCCTGCATAGTGGAGGCGACTGCCGTACAGGTTTCTCTGTAGTAGCAGTTGTTTCTGTTCATTGACCTCACTCTAGCTTTTCACCAGGCGGAGTGTTGTCACATGCCGGGGTATAATAAAAAAAAACCAAAGATCCCGAAACACGACCAAGTCACTTGACAGTGACGGTGGGTGCGTGAGTGTGGGCAAACAATTTAAAAGAAGATAACCAGTGTTTCCATTTTCCCTCCAAAACTCCCTAGGAGGTTTCAGTAAAGATTCTACCACTTTACTGGAACAATTTTTGACTTGACTGAGACTTGACCTGACTGTTTAGTGTGATGAATGAATGACTCGTGATGCACAGTGTTATTAACTTGATGCAAAAATATTTACTTTGACACTGGCAAATTGTTATAACGCCATATAAAACAAAAAAAAATATGGAAAGATTGTGTTCTCGACAACCATAATCAGACCGCCTACCACTCTTTGATATAAATAAGCAAGCTGCTCTTAATACACCTATATTGCGTTCCCAAATATTATGTAATAAGTATCGGGAGTAAGCAATAATATCAAAGATTCCCTACACAAAATTAATTATGAAATTAATTAGGTAATGGGAACAAAGTTATACTTGACAAATACAAAGTCACCGTTCAAAGGAAATTTATTAAAATACTTGTTTGTTTTGTTAAACGAGCTACCGTATTCTCAGTTCTTCCTCGTTCTTTAAAGACTGGTAAGCAGACTAATGATGGTTATTTTGGCTGTTTTATATGGCTTATAACAATTTGCCTGTGTCAAAGTAAATATTTTGTATCAAGTTAATAATATTGTGCATCACGAGTCATTCATTCATCACACTAAACAGTCACTTCAAGTTTCAGTCAAGTCAAAAATTGCTTCAGTAAAGTGGTAGAATCTTTACTGAAACTTCCAACGGAGTTTTGGAGGGAAAATAGAAACACAGGTTCTCTTCTTTTGAATTGTTTGCTCACACTCACACACGTTCACGAACACTTAATGGTTAATAATCCATCATTATTACACATTAACACTCGAAGAAACACAAGTTTATGAAAATTATTCAAGACAGATAACCTAATGTCTCAAGATGGCCGCCAAAAACTCCTAAATTAAGTTTGAAGTCGCCGGGTACACCGGACACTACTCAAGAGGTGTACGGTTAAACCTGGATGATGCATTATTTTCTAAATCTAAAACATGCACAGCGGAGGCAACTGCTGTCTGCTGGTTGATTTGTATATGGTGGCAGTTGTTTTTGTTAACGGGTGAAAAATGGACAAACGATTGTTTACTATTACTACTTAGCTCACGACTTGTTTCCACTGGGGTAGGCAGAAACTATGGAGCGCCAGCTACTCCTCTCTCTACATACCACTTTCGCATATACATACCACATCAATTACTCCCCACCAATTACAGATTTTAATTAGTGTATTTTACTTATAAAATATAAGTTTAGGAAAAAATTTAAAGTAAATTCTAAAGATTGAATTGTAATAATACAATTTTCAAGTTTAAATCAATTTCAGGAATAGAATATATTTTGACAAAACAATTTCACATCTTCAATATTATTAGTAACTTTGCTTGGACTTATTGTTTCTGAGTGAAAATAGATTTACTACGTAAATTTAACGGGCGGTTAAAATTCATTTGATATTGTAGGTAGACCTAGATGGTCCTGGGATAGTACCACCACATCCAAGTGGAAAACTTTGAAATGACCTATTAAGTCGCATACAACCTGAATTCGCCTCCTCGAGCACGTTTTAGGTCCGTTTGCATCAGAAGGCCCGTTAAAGTTACTTTAACCGTTACGCGCCGTTCATTTTTGACGTCTACTTTAACGCTAATCGTATCGAATCTTGTTAATGTAATCGTCAAACCAATGTCACTAACGTCAAATGTATGAAAAGAAGCCAAATATGTTTTTCTATTATTTTTTCGGCATCAGCCACCCTTTTAATGATAACAATATGAATTTACATTTTACAATTTATGTAAACTTTTAACGGTTACGTCGTCGCCGTAAAAGTTATAGTTAAAGTAAACGGGCTTTCTGGTGAAAACGGGCCTTAGAAGACTAGCATCTGATCACACTCCTCCTGATACTAAGCAGTTCAACTAGCACCACAAGTCGCCTCCACTATGCAGAATTTGAAACAGCAAACTTGTCTAATAACCATCATTATTCTAGCTAACAAAAGCTTGCGAAACAAATAAACCATGAGTTATAAGGAAAAGTTTACGTGATGAAATAGCTGGTCGCGCACAACGGACAGAACGGAACCTTCAATCTAACTTTATAATTGGAGGTGATTAGTTTAAGCACATAGGAAAGTTTTGATTGATCCCACTTGTTTGGATCTGACAACTGGCAACCCTCAGGGTTTTAACTTGGGACAATTTTTTTTTTCATTTCTTACCTGGTTCCTTACCTGTTTGTTCTTTTTAGGAGATATTAGTCGTGTTTTTTTGGCAATAAGATCTATTTAAAGAGTTGAGCTTGGAAATAAATTATAAGGTTTTAATTTAAAGTCTAATTAAATGACATTGAAACATGTTAATTAAAATATTGTACTTATATTAAATTTAGAGCTTTGTGTCAACAATTACAGACTAAACTCGGTTTTATATTATAATTAAAGAAGGATTGAAATATTGGCTCTAAATATCTTTTAATTTATTACAGTAAAGAGTTCTTTTTTAAATCTATTTTAGTTTTAGTTACAAAAATAATGTAAACAATTTTTTAAAGAATTATTACACAGAACCTTTAAGCGTGAAAAGGTATCTTCGTGAGTCAGCATAGTGATGGCGATTAAAACTACAGTGTAACGTGATTCTCTAGCCCTCGTCGCTGATGGACCTCCACTATGATTACTTCGAGACCACATGTCTCGCCGATATATATATTTATACTACAACTCGGCATATGATAACAATCCGCCTGATGTAAAGCTAGAGTGCGATCTATGAGTGGAAACAACTGCTACTATAGAGAAATCTCTAGGGGCAGACGAGACTAGAGGAGACGAGCATGTGCCCACTCCTTTCGCTGTACCTGGCTACTTTCAAACTTCTCCCGAAACGCGACAATGTGTTAGTAGTGGTACTGCCTCAGGACGGCAGACTGGGCAAATAATCATCATCAGTCTGCCTACCACTTAAAATAAAATGAAATTAAACTATTTCATCTAAAATTATAGTAGAAGGAAGCTATACAAAAAGGTTAAATTATGCATGCGGAAAACCTGACCTCTTTTTTTGCGCGGCTAATTTGTAACAGCTTTTGCACGACCCGAGAAAAATTGCTAACACTAGTAAGTGACAAGGGAAGGGCGTGAAAGGGTTATACGAGTATTTCTTTGTCTAAATTATTTAATTAAAAAATAATTTAGACGTATGGATTATTTATTTATTTTTACAACTCTCAAGGACCGAACTCTAGCGACTGTTTTTTTTTTAAATTTATTTTGGAGATAATACAGCGACAGACAGAAGCAGAAATAAAGAAGAATTAAAACATAAAATATAGAAAATTTACCCGCCACCAAATAAATTTTTTAGACTTATTAGTAATAATAATAGTACCGGCCGGAGTTTAACGACTTCTACCACGGCCGCTCTAAAATATTTTTTTTGTAAAATCCACGTACTGTCCCAAAGTCTATTACACAGCTATTGCAAAACAAAAGAACACTATTAGGTAAGATAACAATGGTATGCGAGTGGGAGAAAATACTACCTCATATTTGTCTCGTAGTCGCGGGGCCTGTGTCATGAAATACGACCCAAGGGTACGAATTTAATAAAGCCACTATGCATTTTTCTTTATGCACTTTTTTCTCTTTGACAGTTTAAATGTTTAAGTTTTCTCCCGAGATTGTACTTTGTGTCGGACCAAAAAAATATTAGGTACATTTGTTTTATGGTATGGAATAAGTTTTGATAAAATATTACGTTAAATTATCTTATTTCGACTATTTGAATAACTAGTTTTTTTTTAATACATGGCAACACTGCTTAAGATACAGTGCGGTCTATGAACGGAAGCAGCTGCTATCCACATCCTAGAAATCTCTGCAGGCGGATGCCTGGATAGGTAGACAGCACACTACTCTCGTTATACCTAGCTACTTCCAAACAGATCCCAAAACGTGACTATAGGACACTTCACGTGTGTTGCTGCACGGAGGCGACTGTTGCATGTAGAAACACTGCAGTGGTAGTTGGTTCCGTTCATGGACCGCCCTCTAGCTTAACATCAGGTGGAATGTCATGTTAGGCGAATAAAATTTTATTTATTTTTTATTGTAGCTCGGCATGTGACAACACTCCGCCTGATGTAAAGCTAGAGTGCGGTACATAAATGGAAACAACTGATACTACAGAGAGACCTGTGCGAGCAGCAGTCGCCTCCACTATGTCGGTTTGAGGAGACGAGCATGTACCATCTAGATTGACATCTAGACAGTATACAGTCCTCTCGTTATACCTTTAACAAATGTGTAAAAGTAGAAGACTAAAAACTTAAAATGATTTGCAACCGAAGAATTAAATATCTAAGAGAAGCGCGTTTTATGTAGCACAATGGGAAATTGCAACAAATGTTATTATTTTTCTCACAGAGAAAATATCTTCATATTTCCTTACAACTTCCACCGAATACCTCGAAATACCTGGGAAATTCTTTATAGAAAATAGTGCTCGATTGTACGAGTACATTGGATTTTGGTTATAATAAATAGTGAGGGGCGTTGTTCCAAAAAATTACAATCGAATTGTCCGAATGATCAGAAAATCTTTATAGAATCCAAAAAATTTATAGAAAAAAAAAAAAAGAAAAAAAAAAAAAAAAAATTATGCAATCCAATTTTCATTCATCATTCGAAATCAAATAATTAGCTACAAATCACTCTGCCTGATGTAACGCTAGAATGCGGTCCATGAACGGAAACAACTGTTACCATAGATAAATGAAACAACCAGTCGCCTCCGTTATGCCGGCTTGAGGAGGCGAATGTGCACCATCCAGCACACATTCCTCTCGTTATAAAGGCGACAAGGCAACTTCACGGGTGTTACATTTAAAATCTAGTGGTAAATTATATGTAGGTATTAGGTATGTACATTTTAAAATAATATCTTTTGTTACAATCCTTCATTAATTAATTAATTAAATAAAAATTAAACAAATTAAAATATTAATTAAATAAACTACTCAAATTGTAACCAAAGCCAATAGATTAATTTTTTTTTATATTGTAGCTCGGCATGTGACAACACTCCGCCTGATGTAAAGCTAGAGTGCGGTCCATGAATGGAAACAACTGCTACTACAGAGAAATCTCTAGGGGCTGCAGTCGCCTCCACTATGCCGGCTTGAGGAGACGAGCATGTACCATTTAGATTGACAGTGCACACTACTCTTTTATATACCTTAAAATGGATAAACTTATTCGGAATGAAAAAGAAAATAATCGAATTAACGAATTTTTTAAAATGACAATTGAATATTTCGAATATTACCTAGTTCGAATGAATCATTCATATTCGCCCATCACTAATATATAAAATCAGAAAAGTTGGAGTTTTTTTTACAATGAAACGACATGTGTACTAGATTGGAGGTCCAAGTGTATCGACGACTGGAGAAACGTAAATAGTACACGAGGTCCCAGTCGCCGTCATTATACCGGCTCAAGAGATATTTTCCTTCCCATTTGAACAAAAACACGTAAGCAGATGTGAAAGCAATGTTTTTTAATATAGATGTTTGTGATTACATTTGTTTTGTGTTTAAAGTTTAAATCTCCTAAATTCTGACCGGTACCAATGTAACTATGGTATATGTACTTAGGTCGCTTAGTGTTTATACAAGCACAGTATTTAAAAAAAGTTTAAAACTTCAAGTCTGGTCGTTGTTATCGCGTTACTGACTACACTAGTGTTAACTAACACAAATCCAGATCTCTTGTAAACTTCAAGAACTTTTTCGAACCCAAAAATGTTAGGTGTTGAACTGGGAACAAGAAAGAACACCACCTCTTTAAAACACCAACCGAACTAAGTTAGAGTCGGTATTTCAAACACTGCCTAAACCAACGTTAACTATTGTAAAATATGACATGGCTGTAAAAATTTATAATAAATTACCTCGTCATATAAGAAAAACAGCCAAATTACTATAAATGAGGCAGCAACCAAAAAAAGGCAGACTGATGATGGTTATTAGTCCAGTCTGCCGTCCTGGGGTAGTACCACCACTTTCGAATGTAACACCCGTGAAGTGACTTTGTCGCGTTTCGGGAATAGTTTGAAAGTAGCCAGGTATAACGAGAGAAGTGTGCACTGTCAATCTAAGACAGTACATGCTCGTCTCCTCAAGCCGGCATAGTAAAGGCGACTGCTACCCGCACAGGTTTCTCTGTAGTAGCAGTTGTTTCCATTTATGGACCGCACTCTAGCTTTACATCAGGCCGAGCTACAATAAAAAAAAAATCGTATATTTTTATTAGACAAGTTTTTATAATTTAAGAGATTTTTTTTTATAATAAGTAATAATAGTGTATAAGTTGGTTACAGTGCCCTGACGGGGTTCTTGCAGCACATTTAGCAAGATAATAAAGATTTTGATTTTGTTTGAAAATTTAGTTTTACTTGGCTTTAGATATAATGCAATAAATAAAAGTGGATTAAGCGTAATAGTTCTAAATGTTTAGCGAATTTATTATTTTAGACCTATACGTGTACTTACTCTTAATTATGACATCAGTTTATTTTTGGGTAAAAATAATCTCAATTAAATGCATATAACGAGAGGAGTGTGCACTGTCAATCTAAATGGTACATGCTCGTCTCCTCAAGCCAGCATAGTGGACTGCAGCCCGTAGAGATTTCTCTGTGGTAGCAGTTGTTTCCATTAATGGAACGCACTCTAGCTTTACATCAGGCGGAGTGTTGTCACATGTCGAGCTACAATGAAAAAAAATAAAAAATAAAAATATATATCTTAAACTTATCGTTTATTTTTGGTAAGTATATTAAATTGCTGGAGAGTCGTGTCAGGATCGTGGTAAGTGGCGTTCCGTTGTCTCTGCCTATCCCTGTAGGAAAAAGGCGTAACAATTGTATTGTATTGTAATAAATTGCTGAAATTGTTTGCTAATAAATTATAATGAAAATTGAATAAAAAAGACGGTCACTTAAAGCGCCAGTGGCTGTGTAGCTGTGTAGTTAGAGGTAATCTTAGTTAAATAATAATTGATATAACAGCTTCTAAGCGCTATCCAACCCGAGTTAGCGGAATCGTGGAACAAAATGTTCACAAAGTAGATAAAAATTGTAAAGAACTGCGTTTTGTTAGGATTCCAGTCACGGCAAGTGACTGCCTCGACACTTTTCTTTGCGACTTCCAGTTGTACATTATTAAACGCGACTTTAATTTTATTATACAGGGGGTGTAAAAAGACAAATAAAAAACCATACAACCTTTAACCATGTTTTTTTTTATTGTAGCTCAAAATGTGACAACACTCCGCCTGATGTAAAGCTAGAGTACGGTCTATGAACGGAAATAACTGCTTTTACACAGAAATGTCTACGGGCAGCAGTCGCCTCCGCTATGCCGGCCTGAGGAGACGAGCATGTACCATCTAGATTGACAGTGCACACTTCTCTCGTTATACCTGTCTACTCTCAAACTGCTCCCGAAACGCGACAAGGTCACTTCACGGGTGTTACATTCGAAAGTGGCAGTACTACCCCAGGACTGCAGCCTGGGAAAATAACTACCATCAGTCAGTCTACCACTCTTTAATAGGCACTGAGCGACCAAAGTACACAAAACACAGTTACACTGGTATCGGTCTGAATTAGCGAGGTTCGAACACGGATCTCATCGATTGTAAGTTCACGGGTCTTACCGTTAGACCACGGTCGCTCTGATGTGTTACACTGCTGATGCTAAAACGTTATTGCAAGAAATTATTTTACTATACTATACTATACTATACTATACTATACTATACTATACTATACTATACTATACTATACTATACTATACTATACTATACTATACTATACTATACTATACTATACTATACTATACCATACCATACCATACCATACCATACCATACCATACCATACCATACCATACCATACCATACCATACCATACCATACCATACCATACCATACCATACCATACCATACCATACTATACTATACCATACTATACTAATACAAACCTCAATGTCGTTCGGCCGTTTATCAGCTGTCTTCACGCGTGGTATTAAGCCGTGGCTACACTAGGTATATATCAATTCTTCAATTCAATTTGCTCGTTTTTGATATTGTTATGTTTTTTAAAAATAATGTTATTAGTTGACAGTAGACCGATAAATGTCAAGAAACGGTACTTTTTTTTTTCTAATGATGGCCTCAAAAATAAAAATAAAATACTGGACCGTATCAGTACAGCTGTATTATAATAATTATTATTTTTTACAATAGCTCAGCATGACAACATTCCGCCTGATGTAAAGCTAGAGTGCGGTCCATGAACGAAGACAACTGCTACTACAGAGAAATCTGTAAGGGCGGCAGTCGCCTCCGCTACCTGGCCACTTTCAACCTATTCCCGAAATGCGACAAGGTCCCTTCACGAGTGTTACATCTTAGCATTGGAACAGCTTTTGTACCAATTTAGGTTGTTTTACGATATTTCTTTTATTTAAAAAGTATGATTACTCGAGCAGTCGTGGGTTTCTTCAACCGCTAGAAGGCGTAAACTTACAACTTACAATCGAGACTTAATTTACCGCATAATGCAATCGAAAGCTGAAACAAATGTAATTCAGGCCGCGTAACAGTTACTTGGCGCCTAGAGTATTTATATCTTACTTTACCGTTTCGTTGTCACACGTATAATGTTTTGTTCATAAGATGATACAATATAAGTAAGTAGCTATGAACTGTTTTGTATATTATATAATATATAGCAAAGTTAGAGGCTTGGAAAGATGTATGTATGAACTGAGGAGGAACTTTCAGATTTTCAAAGGAAACTAGTTTTATGGGCGCGCTTCGTGAGCGCAAGGATAGTTTTGTGGGTAGTTTAGAAAAAAAAATATTTTTTTTATAGATCGAAATTAGATGATATTTCCTACATTTTTTTCCCGGAAATTCGATCCTATCTCGTTACGTTCCGGAGATATAGCGTTCCGAAACCGGACGGAACGGATTTTCGGAACATATTGCATTTTATCCGAGATCACGTGGGCCCCATCTATAGGTATCAAAAAAAATTCTCTCTAACTCCCCCGCAAGTGCTCCATAATTGATTTCAGTCAGTGAGTAGAAAATAAACTGACATTATAGGCCTAATCATTCCTTTTGTAGTAACACCGCACCACTCAGAATTTACATGCATTTTTTTTTTATTGTAGCTCGGCATGTGACATGGTTATTATTATTATTATTATTATAAAGTGGTGGTACTACCTCAGGACGGCAGACTGGATAAATAACCATCATCAGTCTGCCTACCACTCTTGAAAGTAGTACCTCAGAGCTGATGTCTGGATATTTCTTTTTACGTGGGGAAACCTTTTAAGGATGTCCTAGGAAGGTACCAGGGTTATGTCAGACTCTTCAGCCTAGAGACTTTAGAAATCTTTGTTTTCTTTGCGTAAAATTTACTATTTTCATTATTTAGGGTACTTTCTCTATAAGGACGCCGCTTGATTAAATTTAGAGTACAGTTCAAGAACGGACAACTACTACCAAAACTCGCTTCAGGCGATGAATGTGAACACTGTCCTCGTTAAACCCGGCTTCTTTCAAACGGACTAGGTAGTCATACCTACCACTCCTAGTTAGTAATTTTTATAAATATAATATTTTGTTATTTTCCAAAAAGTATTCAGAATTGTAAAATAAGATATTTCGTAGCCCCATTTGAAATGTAGGTGTTTAATACCAATATTAGGTTGCAAAAAGCCTTCGAGGAAACCTGTATAAAAGGTAACCTAGACCTTCAGTCACCCTCGAATTAATGGCTTGCTATTGGATGACAAAACGTGATAGAAAATACAATGAAAATTGAATTGAATTTTTTCTATTTAATTTTTATCATAATTTAATACGAAAACAAAAAAAAACGACTTGAGAGGAGTGTGCACTGTCAATCTGGATGGTGCTTGCTCGTCTCTTCAAGCCGGCATAGTGGAGGTGACTGCTGCCTGTAGAGATTTATCTGTAGTAGCAGTTGTTTCCATTCATGGACCGCACTCTAGTTCTACATCAGGCGGAGTGTTGTCACATGCCGAGCTACAGTAAAAAAAAAAAAACTTGTGTCAGTCAGCAACGACTCAAAGAGGAGTAGTCAAAGAAGTGACTTTTTCGTGTTTCGGGAACAGTTTGGAAGTTGCCAGGTATAAGGAATGCGCACTGCCAAGCTGGATAGTTCCCATTCGTTTCTCCAAGCCTCAAACGGAAGCACCTGCTGCCTGCAGAATTTTTTCCGTTGTAGCAATTACGCCACCACTGCCTTTTACCATTCAATAGCGTTTGGGGAAGTATTAAAGTAGGTTAAAAGGGCTTTAATCACATTACAGAGGAGGCTAATAATAAAGTGAAGTTAGTTAAGTTACCTGAATTTATAATTATTTAGTTTTTATTTAGATATTTATCAGTACATACTCCACTCGCTTTACCTGGATATCTTACGATACGGGTGTTACATTCGAAAGTGGTGGTATTACCCCAGGACGGCAGACTGGGCTAATAACCATCATCAGTCTGCCTACAGTTCATTATGTCTTGTGTTTTATGTATAAATTAATATAAGTAAGTTTTTATATGCCTGTACTAAGCTAGTGCTTCAGTCTGCCTACCACTCTTTAATAGTACCTATAGGCACTGAGCGACTAAAGTACATTAACAAAGTTACATTGGTACCGGTCAGATTTAGCTGCATATCCATTAAACAAAAGAAATTCATTCCGATGGAAGCCCTTTTACGTCACAAATTATGAATGTTCACAATGAAGTTAAACAATAGGGAATAACGTTGGATAAAGTTATAATAACTCGCCTATTAAGACAAGCATTAAACTCGATTCCGCAGTTTCGTGGGAAGCTTAATTTGTGCGTAAAACTGAAAATTATTGACGATCCCTGCCACATTGCCACTTCACTTGCTTTAAGTACTAATATATAAATTGTGTTTCAAAGGACCATGCCCATTTTTGGGCCCCACGTCTTGATATCGAACAGTTTGTTAACAAAACAATATTCTAAAATAATATCTTATTTTATTTATATTTATTAATACATCGTTTACAAATCAAATTACAAATATGCAACACCCGTGAAGTGACTTTGTCGCGTTTCGGGAATAGTTTGAAAGTAGCCAGGTATAACGAGAGGAGTGTGCACTATCAATCTAAGATGGTACATGCTCATCTCCTCGAGGTTTCTCTGTAGTAGCAGTTGTTCATTCATGGACCGCACTCTAGCTTTACATCAGGCGGAGTGTTGTCACATGCCGAGCTATAATAAAAAAAAAATCAATAGACAATGTTTAATTACATAAAAAACAGATATCATCAATTATAATTATTAAAATAATAACCTCGAATGTTGCACAAGAAAAATTAAAATTACCCAATAACCTGGGTGAAAAAAAAAACTGATTGGGGATAATGAATGTAGATTTATTATTCTACAAAATAAACTCAAAATCATCGACAAACTCGTGAAAAAAAATTGTGGGCCCATTTTTTTTAGGCTATTGAGGGGTTAGGTTTGTGTTGCTAACTAGTCCAAAACGGAATGGAATGAAATGAAATGGATAATGCACATTCGTCTTCTCAAGTCGGAATAGCGGAGGCAACTGCTGCCTGCAGATATTTCTTTGTACGTTCATGGATTAATATCAGGCGGAGTGTTGTCATTTATGTCGACCTACTATAAAATAAAAGTTACAAGCTCATTACACAATATTAAACTTAACTAAAATACTAACAATCAATTAAAATGTTTATTAGTAATAAAATAATACTTTGAAGTTGATTTTATGGCTTCCATCCTGAACTTCATCTGAAAATACATTGTACACGGAATTTGGTTACGTCTGTCGTTTTTGCATAATATTGTCTATTTATTATATAAAATTTCTGCAGAGAGCAGTCACATCTGCGATGCTGGCTAGAGGAGAAGAATGTCGACTTGAATGTTGACAGTACACACTGGTCTCGTAATAGCTGGCTACTTCCAAACCGATCCCAAAACGCTATTATATCACATCCCGGGTGTGGCATTTGAATGTGGTTTACGTCAGGACGGCAGACTGGTCTAATAACCATCATCAGTCTGCCTACCACTCTCACACCACACTATTTACTGGTACATTACGTTATTATTTACATGTTTACATTACACTATTTATGATTAAATAAAAAACAAAACTCAAGAGCGGCCGTGGTCTAGCGGTAAGACGCGTGAACTCACGATCGATGAGACCCGTGTTTGAACCTCGCTAATTCTGACCGGTACCAATGTAACTTTGTTATATGATCTTTGGTCGCTCAGTGCCTATAGGCACTATTAAAGAGTGATAGGCAGACTGATGATGGTTATTTGTTCAGTCTGCCGTCCTGTGGTAGTACCACCACTTTCGAATGTAACACCGGTAACCTGGTCGCGTTTCGGAAATGGTTTGAAAGTAGCCAGGTATAACGAGAGGAGTGTGCACAGTCAATCTAGATGGTACATGCTCGTCTCTTTAAGCCGGCATAATGGAGGCGACTCCTGCCTGTAGAGATTTCTCTGTGGCAGTTGAATCCATTCATGGACCGCACTATGGCTTTTCATCAGGCGGAGTGTTGTCACATGCCGTGCTACCATAAAAAAATACCACGTCTTCCATTGTACATACGGATACTCTGACCACCAAGCTACTCAGCGTTGTGTGAAACGCGTAATATATATTTTTCTATTCATTTTTCATCATAATTTAATAATACGAGTAACAACTCCATTTGAAAAGGACAAAAGAAAGAGAAAATGTTTTTAGCTAATTTATTCCTTAAATATTCCTCCTAGTAAATTCTTTGTTTCAGCCAAAAACAGCATATTTAATTTATACCTTGAATATTCTACAAATAATCTAGGACTTGTTGATGTATGCACTTTTGAGTTTTGCAAAATACATCAGGATTTTAAAATGGTATAAAAAATATGCTGCTTCGGGATATAGGATGTAAAAAGAAACGGAACATCCCCGCGAACAAACAGTTGTAGACAGACTGATGATGGTTATTAGCCCAGTCTGCCGTATTGGGTAGTACCACCACTTTCGAATGTAACGTCTTGTCGCATGTCGGGAACAGTTTAGAAGTAGCCAGGTATAGCGAACGAGAGGAGTGTGCACTGTCAATCTACATTGTGCATACTCGTCTCCTTAAGCCGGCATAGCGGAGACGACTGTTGTCCGTAGTGATTTCTCTGTTGTATCAGTTGTTTCCTGGTTCATGGACCGCACTCTAGCTTTATATCAGGCGGAGTGTGATCACAATATGCTGAGATATTATAAAAATGTATAAAATTAAGTAGATGAACAAAATTTCAACTAATACGAGTACAGTGGTAAAAAAATAAATGAATCCTAAGTTGATATGATGAAATGAGGTAATCCGAGAACGCACAAAAGTTCTAGACTCGTTAGAAATGTTATGCAAAATTAAATGGAAATGGGCTGGGCATGTTGCTAGAGATGACAGATGGACTAATAGATTAATAAACTGGTACCCAAAAGACGCATCAAGAACTCGCGGACGGCCAAGGAAACGCTGGGTAGACGACATAGTCTCTTTTGCTGGTACCCAATGGACAAGACTTGCTCAGAACAGAGACGTCTGGAGATCGATGGAGGAGGCCTACACCCGTCACTGGGTGTCCCAACTTAGACATTAATTTTTTTTATTGACATAACTTTTTAATTTTAATTTAATGTTTGGTAAATAAATAGGCTTATTATTATTATTAAGTTGATATGAACACGTCTTGGTGCCCACTAAAAAAAAAATTTAATGTGATTTCTAGTTTCAATACTAGAATCTTCTTATGAAAAAACAAAATGAAAGTTTACTTTGAGATCGAACACTGCGATGGATTGGCCTACATTTTGCAAACGGTCTTTGATAAGCTCCCCAGTTAACCTGTTAATGTGGATGCCACATTTTTCCTACACTAATAAAAATTCGTGGTATGTGAGACTGGTTTAAAACAAATATATATTCTGGCCCTAGGTTGGATACCAGAAAAAAAAAAACAAATTTAATTAGTTTATTGCTTATGGTTACTTGTGCCTTAATATTATACTTTCAAAATTGTTTTGGCGGTCCAGTTTAATACCTTCAGTGGACCGGATTTAAACCACAGTCCTCCAGTTGCCGACTGTTTCCCTATTACTAATAGAACACAAAACAAACCTGAAACAAAACCTAATTTTTTTTATTTAAATATCAATAAATATTTACGAATATTTGTTTCGACTAAGAATCGAACAAACGCTCATTCCCATATGTAAAAAAGTAGATAATAACACTTCCATACATAATAATCTGAGAGGTATATACTATAGAGGTATAAAAATTAATTAATTTGCAATCATGTAGTGTCTGTAAGACCCCGTCTCAACTGTAAGGTTAACAGCTTTCTTTTATAGCTCCCTGTTATTGTTACTAGTCTTTCATTAGTAGAAAAAACTGTTAAGCTTAAAGCTTACCTTAAAATTTAACTAGAAAAAAAGCATTATTTTCTGAATAATTTCCTGAATGTACTCTAAACGTCGAAGTTTAGTATAATATTTTTATACGTTTTTTTTATGTTGACGCGACATGTGACGTCGACTGGTCTGGTAGTAAGCACAGAGGAGGTCTATGAGCGCCGACGACTGGAGGACCGCGGTGGCCCCGGTCGCCGTCACTATGCCGGCCCAACAAGGTGCTTTTTCACGCTCCGCTTGAAGGATCCAAAGTTGAAGGATTGGGAGAACACGTGGGAGGGCCTATTTGTATATAGGCAATTATTTTTATAGTAGCTCGGCATACGATAACACTCCGTCAGATCTAAAGCTAGAGTGCGGTCCATGAACGAAAACAACTGCTACTATAGAGAAATCTCTACGGGCAGCAGTCGCCTCCGCCATGCCGGCTTAAGGAGACGAGTATGCACCATCTAGATTGACAGTGCACACTCCTCTCGCTATACATGGCTACTTTCAAACTGCTTCCGAAACGCGACAAGTTTACATTCGAAAATGGAGGAATATATGAGTAAAAAGGACCGCAGTAAAAAGTGATCTGTAACTATTCGTATATAGTAAGGGAGGGGGAAGGGCGTCGTAGCAGCGTATTACTCAATAACCGTCTCAAATAGAGCATTTCTAAATGAAAGGCAATTGGAACATTGCCAGAACATTATCTCATGTAATAAACAAACTGGGAATTTAACGGTATTGTGGGGCAATTGGGGAAGAAACTATGGTCCGGGTTTATAGGTCAAATATTCTTTCTCAGCGAAAAGTAGAGGGAGGGCAGCGGAGGGTTATATTTAATTAAGCGTCACCATCTGTCATGCACTCTTTATAGAAAAATACATACAAATTACTACTATTAAGGTGTGATTTCAATGGCTGCAGACTACAGTTTCAGACAAAAATTTCAGGCGCAGTAACAGTGTTATGCAGCCAATGTGTCGCTCGCCTTAAGTCTTACGTCACGTACGACGTTTATGTCTTTGATATAAAAATATATTATAAAATAATTAATATTTTATTAAGATCTCTAAAACCATACATAGTATCAATTTTCTTTATATACATAGAATGGTAGGTGGACTGTTGATGGTTATTAGCCCAATCTGCCGTCCTGGGGTAGTACCACCACTTTAGAATGGAACACCCGTAAAGTGACCTTGTCGCGTTTCGGGAACAGTTTGAAAGTCGCCAGATATATCGAGAGGAGTATAATCTACATGGTGCACATTCATCTTCTCAGGTCGGCATAGCGGAGGCGACTGCTAACTGTAGAAATTTATACGTAGTAGCAGTTGTTTCCGTTTATGGACCGTAATCTAGCTTTACATCAGGCGGAGTGTTGTCATATACCGAGCTACATTAAAAAAAAACTTACCAAACGTTTAGGTACCCCTTTTGTTATTAATAAAAATGCGTGATTTATGAAAAGTGAAATCCAGAATTCGTGACTTAATACATCTAGGAAAATGGCTGTCTGTTAAACATTTTGCGCAACGTCATCGTTCTTTAATTTGATTTCCAAATCTTCACAATCACAAGCTTACAGTTGTAATGATGACTAAGCAAATACATCATTCATTAGCCGAATACTGACTACAACATTTTGCCGAACTATTTCATATTGGATTGCTAATAATTTATAATTTATTATTCTATCGTCATTTATAATCGATTTCTCCTTACTTATCGTAATGTGTAAACAAACAGAATCAAAACTATCTCATCACAAAAATTCACAATCCTTAATTCAAATACTCTATGATCTATCTATGATCATCTCGTTAAAAAAAAAACTTATATTAAGAATATTTTAAAACATGTTTTTATAAAAATTGAATCAAAATATCATAAATTCTATATTTTTAGTTATTTGATCTTATATATACACTTAAGTTTATTAATCATGAAAAATTGTAATTATTATTACATAATAATATATAATTTATGAAAAAAAAATGTCTATAGATTACCAAGACTTACATTTATTTATTTATTTATTTATATACAGCATAGCATACAGCTGTTGGCCAGCCAAGTCACTACGTGTCACATCAAATATTATTTATACAATCATTAAAAAAAAATTAAAGATAAAAAATTAACTGAAAAATTTATTACTATACTATATATACATACATACAATAAATACATGAATACTAAAATACACGTGCATGATTCCAATAACTTCCGCGAACAGTGTAACTGCTTTTAACAATAAAAAATGTAAGAAAATGACGAGATTCCCATTTTGCCTATAGTTCCATAAAACTTTATGACCAAATACAGCAGTCACTCTTTATTATCTTTCGTGAAAAAGTGTATTGTATAAAACAAATCCGGAGCTATGGCGAAATACGTTTCGCGGGGATGCATGCGACATTGGCGCCGCGTGTGGCGATTCGAGAAAACTTTGCTCCAGTTGTTAAATGCCGCTCTGGGGGGTGGTCGTGTCGCTCGATCGTGTAGTAGTGTATGTGTTTGTGAAGTGAGTTAAAAGTGGACCTAAATATTATAAGTTCGTGAGTTTCTGTAGACTTGGATTTTTTTTCTGGTTGTAAAAATTCTATTTTTCAAGGTATGTAAGTTGTTTTTCTAATAGTTACAGAGCGGAGTTTTGAAGGTTAATTTTATTAAAAGAAAAATACTTTTATTGGCTACTTCCGCCGTCTTTTAATCTGAAACTTATAAGATTACATACTAGCTGTTACCCGCGACCTCGTATCTATATAATTTTTATTATACGTTTAACTTGAGAAGTTTCTATCCCTTTTTTTGAGACTGAAAATATTGTACCCTTTCCCAGAATGCAATTAATCTCTACTTTTTATATTGTTCAGCGGTTTAGACTTGAAAAGGTAAAATACCTACCACCATCGTAAAAACCAAATTCAATATTAAAATATTTAGAGACGTTTGTACCTAAATTAGTATCTATTTTTTTTTACGTGTTAAAGTCCCTGTTGTCGATGCACTGGCCCTTGAAGAAGGTACCACGGTAATGTGAGTTCTCTCTAACAGCGCTGGTATACTGCCTAAAACTCACTTTGTTTCAGTCGACGCATGTGGGCGGAGGTAATCCAGGCTACGAATTAGATATTTGGATAATTTGTCAGAATAATATATTAAATAAATTATACCCTGATGTTTTCATGAAATTTTAATGTTCATTGTAATGGGAAACATTATGTTGTCAAAGTAAATTTTTGTATTCATTCATTAGTAACGTATCGTGAAATAATTATGTTTACATTTTGGTTAAGAATTCGTGAGATTTCTAATAATATGTACCAATTATATTTATGTGTTAAGAGCTGTTGCCTGCAGCTTCGCATGCGTATATGTTACGACTTATGCTTATAAACTTTCATCACCTATTTTACCCCATTAAGGGATGATTTTACAAAAAGGCTGAAACTCGTATTTTTTCATTTCTTACGAAATATGTATTTTCATAGACTGACTTTCATATGACTGGGTCCGCCGTACAAATTTTCATCCACTATTTCAACCCGTTGAGTTTTTTTTATGCTTTAGAACTTGTTACGGGGTATGAGGTTAAAAAGTAAAATTTTTCGTAACTCGGACATAATCTAAAGGACATGCGGCTGCCAATTTTTATAAATTAAAATATTTCCTAATAAATAAATGTTATTATTCTGTAAATGTTTTTTTTGAGGATGATTATTTGACATTATAAATAATTGCTATATTTTGACATTTGAATTTTTTATTTGACATTTACACACCCAAGTGGGTGTATACACTAACATAGAAATAAGACCATTGTTACTAACCCATAACCGATAAATAAATTGATTTGATTTATAAATAATATTTGCTTTGAAATCTTGTTCATCGGTTTAGGCGTGAAAGGGTAACAAACAAATTGAGTTACTATCACATTTCTACTAGTATAGATTTTTTAAATTTATCGTAGCTCGGCATATGACAAGACTACACCTGATCTAAAACTAGAATGCGGTCCATGAACCTATATATGTGTACCTATATATTAAATGTCTTCAAAGTTTGATTCAGGTTTATAAAAAAAATCTGTCGTCGACCCTTTTTGGTTATATAATTATTTCATTAATTTAACTGACATGACAACATTTTCTGATATAGGGTTAATCTGGGGGAGATGCCTACTCGTTAAAGTAAGCACTTCCAAACGTTTAATTAGTTTTTATTCAGTGATCGAGTTAGACTCTGTTAGGTATCAAATTACCAATTGACAATTGTATGATATTGTTGTAAAATTGAACAAACAAAAAAATGGCGCCGCGTTTGAGATGGGAATCGAACCCACACGTTCTCCATCGTCGCATCATTTTTCATGATAATAATAACACTAGCATTTGATGCAAAAAATGTAATAAAAATATGTTGGCGCATGCAAAAAGTTAAATTGTTTTACTTGCTGCTAGACCACGATCGCTTACAGATCTTATGTAGGTACAATACCTAGACAAATATTCTAAGTTTATTTTAAGATAACATTCGTATAAAATTATGCTTGAGTTTTCACACAAAAAAAAGTAGTTATGTTCAACTCCCCCTGGACTTACCCTAATTATTTAATTTAATATTTTACTAGATTTAGAAATTTAATAAACACCATTATTTTGATTATATAATAAGGTAGTATGTATATCACTTTTTGAGGTTTAACACTAATAATTTACGCTAGAATAAATAATATATCCACATAATATTATCGGCTTACTAAACGCGTTTGTTTTCCATTTTTCCTGTATCGCTGAATTACGTTTGAAATCGAAATAATGGATTGTTAGAACGGAAAATAAATAACGAAACTTTTTATTACCCGATTTGTTCGTTGTTTATTTCGGAAAATAACTCTGGACGCCGTAGTATAGCGGTAGAAGGCGTAATGAGACCCGTGTTCAAATCTTGCTAATTGCTGACTTATGTAATTATGTCCTACAGGATGTAAAAGCATTCCTTTAACCACGTGTGATACTAATACTAAAACGTTATTGCAATATTTTTTTTTTATTTGCTTTTTTAAGACTTTGGTCGCTCAGTGCTTACAATTTAGCTCTAACTAGGCATTAAAAAAACTAGAGTTAATGGACAAGGTGCACAAAAATTAACCCATGTTAAATCGAAAACCATTTCGAGATATCATTTCAATTAGTTGTATTTTTGATTCCCGTCTGAAAAACTTTAAAATCGCGGAGATATTTGAAAAACTGTAATGACACGCGATCGACCTTTCTCGGACAGTCATAAACATTTGACAACATAGAAAACAAAGTACTAACCTAACAATTTGTAGATTATTTTGTTGTCTATGGTTATTACCTCACAAGTTTATCAATTTTTTTTTAATGTTTCCTTACAATAACAGTGTTTTATACAAATACCTATTGCAGTTTTAAAAACAAAACTATACTATAAACACGATGTTTTAAAGAACAGGAATTTTTAAAAATTAAAAAGTTTGTTTGAACTTTTGACAAATTATTATTTTTTCTTGTTTATTGCCAATGGTTTAGTTCCATCCGAATCGTTACTATTACTATATTACAATTGCAATTTTTAAAAATTAATAAATAAGAAGAAAGCAATTGTAAAAGTTTTCCAGAAACACGTGTAGACCTAATTAATCTATATTATCTAGAAAACTTGTAAAAAAGATTGCTGTCACCATATACACCTTCCCAATTGGTCGTGGCACAAGATCAGACAATTTACCAAGGAGATTTAAAATGAACAGGAGGTTTGATAGCCCGATTTGGAGTTAGCAGGTTATCGTTTTTGAATTATTTTTTCTATAATATTTATAAATAGTGCTCATAGCCATAGAGTTTGCTTGAACGTTTCGTTGTCTATGGGAAAAAGGAGTGGCTGATTATGATGAATCCATAGTAACTAATATTATAACTGTTAAAGTAGTATATATATCTATGGGTAGATATATAATATACATTTTGTTGGGTTTCTTCAAGTATGACAAATCATCTAAAGGGGCTCTGGGAACGATTTTCTTAAAATTTTCCTTATACTGTTTCCTTTTTATATAAGACCATACTTTTACTTACTGCTTCGGGCTTTATCTTCAAAGAAAGAAATAATTAATGTTTTCTTTATTAAGATTTTATTATACCTACTGCTATTTTTGTATAAGATACCTATATTGTTTAATAATCCAAATTCTTAGGTCCCCACTTCTCCATAGGAAAATAAGGTCAACTATCCGTTGATACATTTGTGAGCAAATCGTTTGACGATACGCTGCAATGAACAGTTGCCCTAATATTCAAAACTTAACATACACTTTTTTAAGACATTCTTCCTATAATATAGATTTATCTTTAAGAGTGGTAGGCAGACTGATGATGGTGATCAGCCCAGTCTGCCGTCCTGTCGAAATACACCACTTTAAGTGTAACACCCGTGAAGTGACTTAGTCGCGTTTCAGGATCAGTTTAAAAGTAACGAGAGAAGTGTGCACTGTTAAACCGGGTGCACATTCATCTTCTAAGCCGGTATAGCGGAGGGGACTGCTGACTACAACCTACTATAGTCTATCTTAGACCAAAACAATGATGGTATTTTTTTTATGATCTCATAAATTATAATACTTGGACCGCATTACTCATACTAAATATGTCTTGTCTAGTGGTATCGATGAGACCCGTGTTCGAACCTTGCTAAATTGTGACTGGTACAAATGTACAAGCCTTAGCCTACCTGTGCTAAGCATTTAAAGAAAATGGTTCGTGGGACTGCTTGCTCTCTTTTTACAGCCTGTATATAAATATAAAGTACAGTAATGGTACCATATAAGGGTTGGTTTTATTAAAAAAAAATCATGCATGTCTGCCGCCGTAACGCACTGCTAATATTGCTCCCAGTTTGTTTGAAACTGAACCGTAAGTAAGTTCTTTAATATCAGGTGTCGAAATTAGCTTTTGATATTTGATCCAACCTACTTTTTTTATTGTACATTGGTTGGTTTATGTAAATATGGTAATACAAGTATTCTATGATAATTTTTTATAAATAAACATTTTTTTTCCTTTAAGAATGCGACCCATGAACGGAGGCGACTGCTGTCAGAGAAGGGGATCCGCAAACAGCAGTCGCGTCCGCTATGCCGGCTTCACACTGCGCTTGCAATTGCAAATATAAATTGAATAAAAATTTGCTAAATTATGCTTTAATTCATTGTAATGAGTTTTCGATTGCAAAATACATGTTCGCTGTTTGATTATAAAGATAAAGTCGGGCCTCACACTTCCACGATCTGTAACTCTTTATATGGAAATTATGAATCGACGGAGCTTTTCCGGAGCCAAATATAGTTGTTGACAGTGTAAAATGGGCCTTTATACGTGAACAAATTTCGATTTGATCGGTCGGAGTGCCGGACTTCAGTAAAAAAAACTACGTTGGTGATTGACGGCCATTTGCGCGGTAAGGTCGAGTGGAAGTTTTACGTTTTTATAAATTGGTTTACAATGGTTGGTTTATTGTATAAAAGTGGTATTAATTTGTACAAAGATGTGCTGCGGTAGTGTCAAATTGTCGTTACATGAATAGAGATAAATACTAGAGGTGCAAACTTCATACATCTGACATAAAAAACCCGTAGGCAGCTTTAAACCATTTGACAATGTTGCCGTCAAGTCAAATACTAACTGACAGAGAACCTAAACGTGGCTGTGGTCATCTTTTCTCTCGCGTCACATTGGAAGCGTTATTGCACATCTAGTTGTATATATCAATGCTATTACGGTGGAGTGAGCGGTAATTGTTTGTGGCATCCCGAGCCGCTCGCAGCTAACTTCACCTGACATATGTGAAATAAGAATGTACCATCATAAAAAAAGGAATAAATCCGTTTACTATGTTTGTACATATAGCAAATAAAAATGTAGTTAACTCCTTCAATAGGCGGCTATCTTGAGACGTCAGGTTATCTATCTTGAATTATTTTCCTAAACTTGTGTTTCTTTGTGTGTTTATGTGTAATAATGGCAGATTATTAACCATTAAGTGTTCGTGAACGTGCGTGAGTGTGGGCAAACAATTCAAAAGAAGAGAACATGTGTTTCCATTTTCCCTCTAAAACTCGATAGGAAGTTTCAGTAAAGATTCTACCACTTTACTGGAGCAATTTTTGACTTGACTGAGACTTGACCTGGCTGTTTAGTGTGATGAATGAATGACTCGTGTTGTACAATATTATGAACTTGATACAAAAATATTTACTTTGACACTGGCAAATTGTTATAATGCCATATAAAACAAAAAAAAATTTAGTAGTTGACGAAGTTTTTGTTTTTTGTTTGCTTCATGTGTTTTTCAATGTATTTGGTAGTTTATTTTGTATACCTCACATATCACTGAAGTACCTGCGAAT
This sequence comes from Tinea pellionella, assembly GCA_948150575.1. NCBI lineage: Eukaryota > Metazoa > Arthropoda > Insecta > Lepidoptera > Tineidae > Tinea > Tinea pellionella. The sequence continues at coordinate 7,710,216 of OX411261.1, read as the reverse complement.
TGCAGAACAAAATGGTGTCTTGATAGTACCATTCTTAGTTGACTCGCCTAGTATATTGATGTTTTTTAGCAAAAATTTGATGCCAAACACACAACAAGAAGCCAGATATAGCGCGAGGAGTGTGCACTGTCGATCTAGATCGTACTCGATCTGGAAGCGACTGCTGCCCGTAGAGATTTTGTTGTAAGAGTTGTTGTTACCGTTCATGGACCGCACTCTAGCTTTGCAAGCCGAGCTACAATAAAAACTAAAATATTCCCTGAATGGGAAAACTTCACTAATTTTTTTTAAGGAATGAGATAGCTCTAATATTACGTGCGCAGATTAGTTTAATAACGTAAGCGATAACCCACTTCTTATTTTCATCTCGACGTCTACATAATGCGAGTCGATCATTAATAATGAGTTATCGGAATGACCCCGAAATTTTATGAAGGGTAGAAATGAACGATCGATGAGGGGGTAGGATAACAAACTGGTTTTTATGTCATTCTCTGATGCAGCGTTTTATATTTAAAAGCTAAATCGGTGAAAGTAAATATTATTTTATCTTTATTAGCTATTAAGTTTAACTGTAGTACAGCGGCGTCGAAATTCTTATTCAAATGGCGATCGGTTGAAGAGCGGCTGTGGTGGAAGAGACCCGTGTTCGAACCTCGCTAATTCTGACCGGCACCAATGTAACTTTGTTATGTGTACTTTGGTCGCTCAGTGCCTACAGGCACTATTAAAGAGTGGTAGGCAGATTGATGATGGTTATTTGTCCAGTCTGCCGTGTTGGGGTAGTACCACCACTTTCGAATGTAACACCGGTGAAGTGACGTTGTTGCGTTTCGGGAATAGTTTGAAAGTAACCAGGTATAACATGCACTGTCAATCTAGATTATACATGCTCGTCGCCCCAAGCCGGCATAATGGGGGCGACTGTTGCCCGTAGAGATATTTTATCTATAGTAGCAGTTGTTTCCGTTCATGGATCGCATTCTAGCTTTTCATCAGGAGTGTTGTCATATGCCGAGCTACAATAAAAAATATATTAAAGTTGATGTGTTGCAGCGCCACCTAGTGGCGAGGGATAGCACAAAAATCTATAAAAAAATACAGTCTACACACGAACTTTTATGATCATCGGTTAAACGGCGTCGAAGTCTATTAATCTCGGATATACTAACCATTTTTTATATATTTATAGATACCTACATGTTTTTTTATATATGCGAGCACTACATGAAAATAAAATACCTTCAGGGTAGTTTATTTGAGGAACATTTACAGTAAAACTAACGTTTTTTTACTACTATAGTTATCCGGGCCGCTGCCTTTGATTAATCAAAGTTCATGTAGGTAGATAGAAGTATGCAAAATGTAGGTAGTTATATATACGACAGTGAACATTATTATACGTTTTTAGAATCCGTGTGAATTGTAGATATTTTTAAAATAATGGTTCCGTAATCTTACATACATTTTTTTTACATCAGCTTCGTTTAAATATTTTGCTTAAAATTTGATAAATTAAATCTTGTTTAGATTTTAATTTTTAATTTAATCATGGTTATTAATTGGTTACAAATAACATTTGAATTAGAAAGCCCTGTTTTCTCAACCCGCTTAAATAAAAAGACCAGTGAAAATAATTGTAAACACATTTTTAAAACATTGTTTTGTGATAAAACTGGGGAAAAAATTACAATTCTTTAAAAATGTCATAACTTTTTAACCAGAAGGTATAAAAAAAAAACACCAAATTATATTGTAGATATTGAACCCCTCTATCTGTAAAATAGCGTTGACACCACTACTTACGGGACACCCTGTATACATATTGCGCGGTTAATCACTGGCTCAGTATTGAATATATGATTTTTCGTTCATGAGGTTATTTACTAACTCACGATCGAAGAGATCCGTATTCAAATCCCGCAAGAATTTTAACGCTCAGTGTCTGTGGTATAATAAAGGGTTTACTTACCTTTGCAGTTATATAAATAACTAGTCCCGGAATTAACTTGGATGAACCTACCTAGCTAATTTAGTATATGGTGCACATTCGTCTCCTGAAGCCGGCGTAGTGAAGGCGACTGCTGTCTGCAGTCATTTCTCTAAGGTAGCGGTTGTTACAGCTCATGTAACGCGCTTATGTGGTCACATGTTGAGCAAAGAAACAAAAGAAAATAGGGAAATGGAGGAGTTCGATCGATTTATTTCTCGTAAAGGCTAATAGCTCAATTTCAAATTAAACCTTTATATCAACACAATAGAGGAACGTCAGAAACACGACTACAAGAGCATCCGCTGAACAAGTTTTAAAAGAATAGAGAGAAACTATAGGCTTATTCTCGTTAACGATTTGATTATAATACGAACACAATTCGAAGTCGTTTAATTCATTAATACACTATGTTGCAAAAAAAACGAGCACTTAAGATACATTGTAATAACTATTTCATTTTTTATAATTATTAATTATTTGTTCTGAATATTGTTAGAATGTTTAATTAGACGTGCTGGCCACTAAAAAAGAATATCCTCAATTCCAAAAAAGGTAGATGTTCTTCGATTTTTTCAATCGAATACTAACCAAAGGCAAATTCGTTCTCATAATATTGTTATCTTTTGTATCGTTAATTAAAAATTCCATACTTTCATTGATTTCATTGATTACTAGAAACAGTGCACAAGTAACATTAACTTAAATAACTTGGATTATAAGAATGTACAGCGCGATATTAGCTGGTAAAGTCGTCGCACTTCTTACTGAAGGTTTTAACCAATGTTATGTGACACGTCGACTTGGAATTATGCGTTCCAAGGTCCAGAGGATTTGGAAGAGGTTCTTAGAGACTGGTTTTCTATCTAGAAGACCTAGTTCAGGCATAAAACGGTATACGGAGCAGAAAAATGATCGATTTCTTGTTAAAAAAGCTCTCAGAAATCGACGGTCGTCTTACAATGACCGTAAAAATCACGTACAAGAAGCGAGATCGGTGAGGATTAGCAAATGGACAGTAAGGAGGAGACTTATTGAAGTAGGAATTCATTCACAAAAACCCGGTAGAGGGCCAAAGTTACTCCGTGAACGTCGCGTAACAAGACTTTGGTTTGGCCAAAATTTGTTACAATGGGCCGGTGAGGAATGGGATGGGGTATTGTTTTCAAATGAGGCCCGCATATGTCTACATGGTGGGAACAGACGTCGGAGAGTGCCGAGAAGGCGAGGTGAGTGTTATGCCGACGTGTACTTTGAAGAGGTAACACCCTACGGTCGGGGGTCTATAATGTTCTTGGCTTGTATAACTTCGGAAGCTCGTACAGAGTTAGTTTTTCTTCAAAATGGGACACTTAATGCACATTGCTATACCTCAGAAATCCTCAATCCACATGTGCAACCTGCATTAGTTGCTAGGGCGACAGATCCATTTTTATGGACGATAATGTTCGTCCCAATCGGGCCGCTGATGTATATGCCTATATGGAGAAGGTCGGCACCTGGCAATCGGATTGGCCAGCGAGGAGTCCCGACCTCAATCCTATAGAGCATCTATGGGACGCCCTAAAGCGTCGGGTTCGAGCTACATTTCCACCTCCACAAAACCTCACGGAGTTAAAAAGTGTAATTCAAGCGGAATGCGAACCTATACCACAAGAGACCAGAGATCAACTCGATCGGGAGTATGAAAAAAGAATAGAAGCTGTCGTAAGTGCGAGAGGTAGACATACTGAATATTAATTTTTACATGAGTTTATTTAAAGAAGTTTAAAAATAAAATTGTTGTAAAAATAATTAATTCCTTTATATTCATGAAAATTATTAATAAATGGTTTTTTACTTTTTTTCAAATTTTCTATCCGATAGGCAATGAAAATGTAGATATGCGATTACAAGATTATAATAACGTACAATAATAATAGAAACAGCATGTATTTACAATAAAATATAACAATAAATAAGAAAATCTAAAGTGCTCGATTTTTTTGCAACAGAGTTTATTTAAACTATTAGTTGGAGTGTAATTTACATAGACATTTGTGGCCGTGGTCTAGCGGTAAGACGTGTGAACTCACGATTGATGAGACCAGTGTTCGAACCTTGCTAAATTCTGACCGGTACCAACGTAACTTTGTTATATGTACTTTGGTTGCTCAATGCCTATTAGAGAGTGGTAGGCAGATTGATGATGGTTATTAGTTGTCTGCCGTCCTGGGGTAGTACCACCACTTTCGAATGTAACACCCGTGAAGTGACGTGAAGTGAGCAAATACTTTTTTTTTGTAGCTCATAACAACGCTAGAGTGCGGTCCATGAATGGAGACAACTGTTACCACAGAGAAATCTCTACAGACAGCAGTCGCCTCCACTATGCCGGCTTGAAGAGACGATCATGTACCATCCAGATTGACAGTGCACACTCCTCTCGTTATACCTGGCTACTTTCAAACTATTTCCGAAACGCGACAAGATCACTTCACGGGTGTTACATTTGAAAGTGATGGTACTACCCCAGGACGACAGACTGGACAAATAACCATCATCAGCCTGCCTACCACTCTTTAATAATGCCTATAGGCACTGAGCGACCAAAGTACATTTAACAAATTTACATTGGTACCGGTCAGAATTAGCGAGGTTCGAACACGGGTCTTACCGCTAGACCACGGCCGCTCTATGGTGTTATAAAATACTGAAAAAATATTATTCTTTTAAGTTCATAACGGTGGTTAGTTAACCACTGGCATTACATAATAAGTTGGACTAATACTAAGAACAAATTTAGTTTAGTAAGAGTAGTTGTATTAACTACTCTAATTCATTACAAGTTGTTTATTTTCATGAATTTTCTTTTATAAGCCGAGCTACAATAAACAAACAGGAATATATGGTACGGTCATTGACTTTTTTGCTTTAAAGTTTAGGTAATTTAATAAACCTTAATTCAATTTTTACACCCAAGTTATTGAATTAAAACAGATTTTTGTTAAAGAATAAGCCTCCTTTCTGTCGAGAGGAGGGAATCGCAATTCTGTGAGTGCCATTTTTCCCTCTAACAAATTGAATGAAGGAAGAACTTCTCGACTAAAATTGAATGTGATTAAATTAAGATAGGCTTCCCCTAGTCTGGATCTAGGTAATACAAATGTTTATTTCTTATAATGGGCAGACTTAAGGTAGGTAGTTTTATTTTATTTCCGTGTTTCAGCCATTGATATATACAACTTTTTTTATTCAGTTATTCACTATATTTACAATTTACATTTATAAAATAGAATAACTATTTGACACGTGAAGTGACTTTGTCGCGTTTCGGGAATAGTTTGAAAGTAGCCACATGTAACGAGGAATGAAATTTATTTATTTGCGGGAGCATTATTCAAGTACCCTGTCTCTCGACATGCAAAATTACCTATGTTACATACACACAATTTATATAATTAATAAGTTACACAAATAGAATCAAATTATTAAACAATCATTAACGAAAAAAAAATAGTAAAATTATAATTATCATAAAATTTATACAGAAAGACAATATTATTTTTTTAAATTTTATTTCAGGAGAGGAGTGTGCACTGTCGATTTGGATGGTACATGCTCGTCTCTTCAAGCCGGCATAGTGGAGGCGACTGCTGCCTGTAGAGATTTCTCTGTAGTAGCAGTTGTTGCCTTTCATGGACCGCACTCTAGCTTTACATCAGGTGGAATGTTGTCACATGCCGAGCTACCATTAAAGAAACCCCTATACTGTACCAATAAAAATGATAGCTTGTTTCCATTATCGGATTGACATGAATCTACGCAGTCTGCATCTACTAGTGTTATTCTCTTGAGCATAGCTCCTAGTTCTAATTTCCCATGGTGACATTACTGAAAGAAATTCACTATTTTTTATTTATTTTAGTGGGCGCTGATCAATATTGTTTAGATCGTTTTCTTTTCGAAGCGACAATAACGACCCCGCACGGACACAACAAGCACTAGTCTACAGACTTTCATTGCCTATGAATGATGACTATCAGTCCACTTCAGCTCAGTCTGTCGTCCTGGTATAGTGTGGGGCACATCCGTCTAATCGAGTTTTAAATACAGGAAGTTGCTGGTCTAACGAAAGTGCATTCTTAACCTCTAGCCGGCATAGTGGAGCGACTCTTGTGGTAAAGTTTAGAATTCCTGTAGAAAGTTTGTATGGGGAAAATTGCTTTAATCTTTTCATAAATACGGTTGTGAAGATAACGCCCGTATGGCCGACTAACAAAACCGTGTACTCATTAGGTACACATTGTTTGTGTCAGGATTTTCACTTTAACAGCAATATTTAAACTTTAAATGCATATTGTTGCCTATTGTCTACATTAATTTTCTTATAAAATTATTTAAAAACCTGAGTGTGCGTCAGGACTTTAACGTACTGAGTGCATCAAATGAAAGTTCGCTTTGTGTCATGACAAAAATCGGAATTGCTTTGCTCAATTTCATTCATAAATAATAAGGAAATTCCTATACTAAAGTATTTTTTTTTAATTGTAGCTCGGCATGTGACAACACTCCGCCTGATGTAAAGCTAGAGTGCGGTCAATGAATAAAAGCAACTGCTACTACAAAGAAACCTGTGCGGGCAGCAGTCGCCTTTACTATGCCGGCTTGAGGAGACGAGCATGTACCATCTTAGATTGACAGTGCACACTCCTCTCGTTATACCTGGCTACTTTCAAACTATTTCCGAAACGCGACAAAGTCACTTCACGGGTGTTACATTCGAAAGTGGTGGTACTACCCCAGGACGGCAGACTAGACAATAACCATCATCAGTCTGCCTACCTCTCTTTAATAGTGCCTATAGGCACTGAGCGACCAACGTACATATAACAAAGTTACATTGGTCAGAATTAGCGAGGTTCGAACACGGGTCTCATCGATCGTGAGTTCACGCGTCTTACCGCTAGACCACGGCCGCTCTTTAATTTATTTTTTTTGTAAATTAAAATATAATATGACTATTAAATTTGTTTAATTTAAATTTAGGTCTACAGTAATTTTAGTAATAAACGCATGTTGTTGCCAAAAGTATACATACTATCTTTTCCAAATTATATATTCTTTATTATTACCCAAATTTTTTTTATTATTTTTTACGTAATCTATTCGCCTAAGAGAAATGGGCCCACAATTTTTTTCTCGAGTTTGTCGATGATTTTTAATTAATTTGTAGAAAAGAAATCTATTTCCTTATTACCAATCGGTTTTAATTTTTTCACCTGGTTTATTGAGTAATTAGATGTTATCTGATGCAATATTTGAGGTTATTATTATTTTAAATGCTTTAATAACTGATATCTGTTTTTTATGTAATTAAACATTGTATATTAATTGGTAAATGTTGTGTTGATATAATTAAAATGAATTAATAAAAAAATAAGATATTATTTCAGAATATTATGTTACTATATTTAATTATGCAAAAGAAAAATCATACAAATAAATTTAAAAAAAATAATTAAAAAAATGTTTGTTTACTATACTATTAGATATCAAGTGGGCCCAAAAGTGGGCATTCTCCTTTCCTATAATATACGAATTTATTATTATTATTTAGATTATACGAATCATGCATTTAAGGGTTAAATACTAACTGTTGCCCGCAACTTCGCACGCATGTTATTAATATTATGCATTTAACTTAAGCAATGATGTGTTCCACATACAAACTTTCATCCCCCGTTTCACTTGAATTTAAAGTTAAGAGTGCGGTTATGGACTGCAGTCGCTTCCACTATGCTGGCTTGAGTACACTGTACTGGGCTAATAACCATCATCAGTCTACCTACAACTCTTTAATAAATAAACATTTTCTTGATAAACATTTAATAAGTTCTAAAGTACTTCATTAGTGATGTGTAAGATGTACAAAAAAATATACCTATATTGCCTCTGTCTCCGCTTCCATCTCCCAATGGTTAGCTGGGAGAAAATGCCTAATGGCATTAAGCTCGTCATTGTGCAACATATGTGCATTCAAGTGTTATTATTATTATTAAAAACCTCTCATGTGTCACTATTGTATTAAAATGTGATTACGACGAATTGAAGGCGTTAACTATTATATTTTATTTGCTAAGTAGAAAAAGAAAACAAAACGGACGAAAAAAAAACAAGTCGGATTTATTCCAACGTTTTTTTTTTGTTTGTGATATTTATTTGAAGTTATTTGACATCTGTCAAGTGAAATTAGCTGCAAGTTCAGTACTATTTTTAGTTGAGTCGTCTCGCCATAGCACTTATTAATAAATAAAGAAATATGCTGATAGATAAATATATAATTTATTGTATAGTATTAGATAGTAATAGTATATTGTATAGTATAGTGTTTTCCGAGAAGTACAATACGGGCCTCTTCAAATTAAGAGTAAATAGGTACCTCATAGGCAGGCGTGCTCCATCTTAGATCGCATCACTGCTTAACATCAGGCAGGGTGCGGTCAAACGTTTGCCTATTAAGCATAAAAAAAGACGTTACTTTGCGGAAATCCATAACTAAAATTATTTAAACAACACTACCTTGCAACTAATTTTCTCCAATCAATGTTAGTGGGGGTAGGTACACAGTCACATCAGCTGTCAATGTTAGACCCTTCACCAACATGCAAATACCGCGACGCGTTTTTTATTTTTTAATTTTTTTATTTTTTTTTATTTTAGCACGTCATATGACCGCACTCCGTCTGGTGTTTAGCTAGAGTGCGATCCATGAGCGGAGGCGACTGCTGTCAGAGAAGGGGATCTGCAAACAGCAGTCGTGCCCGCTATGCCGGCTTAATGAGATGCCTCTTCACACTGCGCTTGAAGGATCCCATGTTATAGGAGGGGGGAAGACGCGAGGGGATTGTTTCGACGGTGAGGCGATGCATTCGATCGCCTGCACGCGTCGACCTCAACCGATGTGGGGTAGGAGGGATTAGATCGTGGATTTCTGCTGAACATTCATTTCACCACTCCACGTGACATCCTCAGGAGTCGTGTGGTCGATTCGACTTCAACTGCAGTCGCGGCGATATAATTTACTGTATAGTATACCATTATAGTAACCTTAACCCGTTTTTCAGTACGATTAACGAGTGAAAGAATTCTCTGGAAAAATGCCAAATCAGCTCATCCGTGTTTTTTTACTTGTTAATTTACTATAGTTTCTCTTTTAATTGTTCGTTACGTAATTTTTTTTTAAGAAAGTTTTATTTTTACTTGCAATTTTCAACTGATTATTTTCAAACGAACGGGAATAACTGTAACTATTGAGGAATTTCTAATGGTCGCAGTCGCCTCCGATATGCCGGCTTGTGGAGATGAATGTCCACCATGTGTCGTGTAAATTCAACAGAATATAATCAACGGGCGCCACACACAGCCAAGGAATCAAACCCAATTCATCTTTTTTTTCATAGGCAGTCCTTCGAACTACTTGGTTGAACTCATAAAAGAGTGATGAACAAATTGATGACCCCGATGATCTTCAAGCCGGTATAGGGGAGATGAAGTTGTTTCGATCTTTGAGCGTAATTTTTACCATAAGGTGGATTGTAGTCAACTCGCAACTATCTTAAAAACTACTTTATTTACATTTAAATTCTTATTAGTCCAGTCTGAAGTCCTGGGGCAGAACCACCACTTTCGAGTGTAACACCCGTGAAGTGACCTTGTCGCGTTTCGGGAATAGTTTGAAAGTAGCCAGATCTAACGAGAAAAGTGTGCACTGTTAATCTGGATGGTACATGCTCGTCTCTTGAAGCCGGCATAGTGGAGGCGACTGCTGCCTGTAGAGATTTCTCTGTAGTCGCTGTTGTACTCTAGCTTGGAGTGTTGCCTCATGCCGAGTTACAATAAAAAAAATCTAATTTTTAGCTTTCAAGTCTTGTTATTGAAGATATTTTGCGTAGGTATATACTTATTTATTTTAGATAGATATAACGTCTCTACACATACTTATGTATGTGGGTGTATATTTTAGGCAAAGTGCTCGAAATTCTCAGTTAAAAGACCTAAGTAAATAGCTCGCGATAGAAATCGTTTCGAATACAAATGTGAAAATGGAAGCACTAAAAATCTTGAAATGAAATAAGTTTCTTCTAAAATCCTCAATTAGCGAGACGTTTATATTTCCAATTTGAATTGTTAAGGTTTTTTTAAATATGTGTTTTGCATAAAGCTCTGTATAGTTTTTTTTTCTTTTACTTAGTTGTGATTTAAATACTCAATTATTGAGCGACTGTGGTAGAGAATGGATTTCTGTACCTACTGTACTCTGACCTGTACCAATTAATTTATTTATTTACATACAACATAGCATACAGCCAGTTGCACTACGTGTCACATCAAATATTATACATTAATTACAAAAAAATAAAAATAAAAGTTACAAGTTCAGCAGAGATCCATGATTTAATCCCTTCTACCCCACATCGCTTGAGGTCGACGCGTGCAGGCGATCGAATGCATCGCCACACTGTCGAAACAATCCCCTCGCGGACCAAAAGGTTCAGGCAATCCTTCTTCTGTCGTTCCATCAAATTGTGGAACGACCTTCCCAGCCACGTCTTTCCCCCTTCCTATAACATGGGATCCTTCAAGCGCAGTGTGAAGAGGCATCTCATCAGGCCGGCATAGCGGACGCGACTGCTGTCTGCAGATCCCCCTCTCTGACAGCAGTCATCTCCGTTCACGGATCGCACTTTAGCTTAACATCAGGCGGAGTGCGGTCATACGACGTGCTAAAAAAATAAAATAAAAATGAATGAATACGTCGGCATCGGGGAGCTGTGGGCGCGTTATTAGCCCGTCTGGTACGCGGACTACCATCGTATGAAAACAAGAGCCTGGGCTCGACGCGGTGGAATTGTGTATCCGATATGACTAAGTTGTATGTATTTTAGCACTAGCTCAGTACAGGCATTTAAAAAAGAAATCTACACTTTAATGCAAATTTTTAACCAGGTATATTTCTAGATGAGTAAAAAGTATAAAAACTTTATGTTATGTTAATAATAAGCTACAGCGAAAACTATAAATGAATTTAGTAATTATTACATTAGTAATATGGTGGAAAATAGCATAACATATTCCTCTTGAGAAACATAACGCTAATGAAAGGTAAATTCTCTTGTTTATCTGAACATTAAACTTATCAAAACTTATAACTGAAATGACGTCATACTTATCTTGTTTTTTTTTTAAGTTTTTGTTATTCGGTATATAACCACATTCTCCCTGATGTAAAGCTAGAGTGCGGTCCATGAACGAAAACAACTGCAACTAGAGAAATTTCTGTAGTCAACAGTCGCCTTCGCTATATACATTTTTTTCTCAATCCTTGTTAATACAAACTCTATCTTTCTTCTTTCAAACCACATCAATCTCACACACCAGTAAGGTCAGTTTGCACCAGAAGGCACGTTAAAGTTACTTTAACCCTTACCTTTACATTTACTCCACACGAGTTGCACCATTTTCGCGTCTGTCATTTTTGACGCGTACTTTAACCTTAACCGTAACCAGCGAATCTTGGCTGGTTAAAGTTAAATTAATCGTCAAACCAATGTTACTAGCGTCAAATGATGAAAAGAAGTCAAATATGTTTTTCTATTATTTTTCGAGATCAGCCACCCTTTTAACGATAACAATATAAATTTACACGACATTGCAACGCGTGTGGAGTAAATGTAAATGTTTAACGGTCGTCGTCGCCGTAAAATGGAAAGGATGGATGAAAGAAGATTAACTAAAAATATCTATTGTGCGAAAGTGGATGGCAGTGTCGGAAGGGGGCGCCCTAGTCAGATCGGTCAACTGCTGAGAAAGGGTCAGATGAGGAGCACCCTCAACCGACGTGCATGTATGAGGGGAGCGAAGGTGGTATGTAGAGAGAGGAGTCGCTGGCGCTCCATAGTTTCTGCCTACTCCAGTGGGAACAAGGCGTGAGCTAAGTAAGTAAGTCGCCGTAAAAGTAACAATTAAAGTTACTTTAACGGGCCTTCTGGTGCAAACGGACCTAAAAGTAAAAAAGTAACATAAATTCCTAAAATTTACAATAAATGTATAATCGAGGATATTTCTTTACATTGGATTAATAAAGTTATAAATATTCCCAGAACTTAATAAAGCCATTTTAATCTAAACACACCTTATCTCTTGCACAATAAATAATACATTTTCCTCTCATCAGATATTCTTTACAACCTTTTTTTTTATTAATTGGCACTGCTTTTGTGACCTCTATTTGGAGCAGTTACGACTCTCTCATTTAAACAACGGTAGGCAACGCCTGCGAATCGTCGTATAATAAAAAGGGTGTGCACTGTGAACCTGGACAGTGCGCATTCGTCCCTTCAAGTCGGCATAGCGGAGGCAACTGCTGCCTTTAGAAATCTCTCTGGTGGCAGTTTTATCTACTTATGGATCGTACACTAGTTTGACATCAGGTGGAATGTTGTCATATTGTTTTTTTTAATACCTAGTACTTGTATCACAGGCACAGATCGACTAAAGTACCTAAATATAACAAAGTTACATTGGTACCGGTTATTTAGAATTGAGTGTTAATGTATTTTTTTTTATTGTAAGGCTCGGCATGTGACAACACTCCGCCTGATGCAAAGCTAGAGTGCGGTCCATGAATGGAAACAACTGCTACTACAGAGAAACCTGTGCGGGTAACACAAACACTATGCCGGCTTGAGGAGACGAGCGTGTACCATCTTAGATTGACAGTGAACACTCCTCTCGTTATACCTGGCTACTTTCAAACTATTCCCGAAACGCGACAAAGTCACTTCACGGGTGTTACATTCGAAAGTGGTGGTACTACCCCAGGATGGCAGACTGGACAAATAACCATCATCAGTCAGTTGAAAAGGCGCTTGAGTAGGTATACAGATCGAAGTAGACGTGTGTTTAAAATCTCTCTCCGAAACTCTGTTGGAAGATTTACTAAGACTCCATTATTACCGAAGCTATTTTATTTAAGGTACCATAAAAAAGTGAGCAAGACCCTAATGAAATTGGGTCCGTTCGCTTGAATTCTAATATTTAATCAAGCAAAATAAACCTTGATTACGTTGATTTTGTAGTGATGATCAGTGAAATTGATTTAGAAAGGAATGCTTCGATGGTTTGGGTACAAATCTGATGTGAATAGATGCGTTAAACAAGGCAGACCCAGAAGGATGTTTTCCGATCGACATCCTTATGAAAGCTGGGCTGCCTAGTGCTCTTAACCGTCGTCGGTGTAGGAAGAGAATTGTGAATGTGAAGGAAGCGAGAGTGTTGTGCCAGGATCGTGGTAAGTGGCGTTCCGTTGTCTCTGCCTATCCCTGTGGGAAAAAGGCGTGACAACTGTATTGTAGTGAATTAGAGATGGTAATATTGGGGTCACAAAATTAGTACAAATTGGTAATATGCCAAAAAACGTTAAGAAGGAAAAATTGGTGAGGTACAAAAAAAGTGCTGACTTCAGAGGAGATTAGTTATTAAATTTGTCGTGTCTTGGATCAGAAGGCGCATAAATCATTTTTTTTTTCTACGTCTTTTGCCTTTAATTAATTTTTTTTTAGAACAAGAGACGCGGAATTTCTTAACACAATTACAAATGTTAGCTGATACCTTTTCAGAGATTTTTTCTCTCTGCATCCCTAATTTTTATGTAGATTTAGTTTTTTTTTCTATCTCGGCATGTGACAACACTTCGCCTGATGGAAAGCTAGAGTGCGGTCCATCAATGGAAACAACTGCTACTACAGAGAAACCTGTGCGCATGCCGGTTTGAGGAGGCGAGCAAGTACCATCTAGATTGACAGTGCACACTCCTCTCGCTATACCTGGCTACTTCCAAACTATTCCCAAAACGCGACAAGCACACTTCACGGGTGTTACATTCGAAAGTGATGGTACTACCCCAGGACAGCAGATTGGACTAATAACTATTATCAGTCTGCCTACCACTTTTTAATAGTACCTAAAGTTTTTTTTTTTTTTTTTTTTTTTTTTTTTTATTTTGGCACGACATGTGACCTCGACTGGTCTGATGGTAAACGCAGTGGAGGTCCATGAGCATTGACGACTAGAGAACCGCTCGCATTGTTACATTGGTACCGGTATTAGCGAGGTTCCAACACGTGTCACTCCGATCGTGAGTTCACGCGTCTTACTGCTAGACCACGACCGCTTCAGTTAAACCCTTGCAAACCGTCGTGTTTGAAAGTGATTAAAGTATTGTAAAGAACCAGCTCCACCAATAAAGTCCATTTGAACCAACGATTATTCGCTCCTTAATCTACAAAGGTTTGTCTGACGCTCTTTATAACTTCTCGACTCATGCGGGAGTGGTCTATACAGGGTGAATTTTTCAAGTGGGCTTTCATGGCCAAATCCTAAACTATAAGAGATATCGAAAAATGCTGAAAGGAGTCTCGATACCGATTTTGATGAAAACTAAAACTGCATTATTAGATTTTTGATAAATCCATTTTCCCGGCCAGGAATCGAACCTGTTGATTTTGAAAAAAAAATAAACACACTGTATTATTGCACCATCCGATAGTGTTCCTGATAAGGATCAAATTCTGGGAAGTAATGATATGCGGCAAACCAAAGAAAAGTGTTGATTTTTAACAAATTGTCTCTTATTTCCATGTATTTTTCATCAAAATTGGCATCGAGACTCCTTTCAGCATTTTTCGATATCTCTTATAGTTTAGGATTTGGCCATGAAAGCCCATTTGAAAAATTCACCCTGTATATGTATCTACCTACATAGTAGGTAGGTATGCAACACTCATTAATGCACGGGCGCTTGTGGTCATATAGCAAACAGTATCGCAACGTCGCGTCTCGTCCTCGACTCCACTCCCGTTGTTTGCGAAACATAACATAGCTAATTGTAAATTAAACCAAATGATCACATACAAAAATTTGCATTTTTCTTAATAAGTTATTTTATGCTAGCAAAATTTCCTCTTTACCCGTTTTACGACATATGACAATATTCCGCCTGATGTAAAGTTAGAGTGCGGTCCATTAACGGAAACAACTGCTACTACAGATACATTTCTACAGGCAGCAGTCGTCTTTGCTATGCCGGCTTAAGGAGACGTGTATGTGCACCATCCAGATTGACAGTGCACGCTCCTCTCGTTATACCTGGCTGCTTTGATCACTATGAATACCGTGTTCTCTGATTTTCAAGATAGGTAATAACCTAACGCCCTCTAGTGACATCTAGACATAGTTTAAAGTAATCACAGTGTCGGTAGCCAGCGACCGTAGTTACATTCAATTAGTGAGGTGACTCATTGAATTAATCGAAGTAGTAGTAATCGAACAATGTGATTACTAAGCTAGTACTATCACGGGCACTGAACGAACAATGTACATATAACATAGTTACATTGGTTACAATTTAGCGAGGTTCGAACATGGGTCTCATCGATCGTGAAACCCGTACCCTACCGCTAGACCACGAGCGCTCATAAATTACTTTCCGCGTACACCGTCATGTTTAATATTGAATTCATTATAATTAAAATTAAATAAAACTTACAAACTAAGATTGTCTTTTTTTATTGTAGCACTTCGTCTGATGTAAAGCTAGAGTGCGGTCCATGAACGGAGACAACTGCTACTACAGAAAAACCTGTGCGACCAGTAGTCGCCTCCACTATGCCGGCTTGAGGAGACGAGCACGTACCATCTAGATCAGGGATGCACAGACTTATTAGGACTAGGGGCCACTCGGGCAAATCATGAACTGATGGCGGGCCGCCAGAAGTATGAGTAATTAAAGACAATAAAGTATTGATAATAATGTATTAAAATTGAAAAAGAATCTATTAATTTTAAGCGTGGCACTGCATAGTGCTTACAATCTTTTTTATATTTGGCTCAAATTTACTTGTAGCAACACGTAAAACTGCTTCCAAACTTTCATTTGCAAGGCGGTTCCGATTTTTTGTTTTATTATTATTTAATATTGAAAAGGTTTGCTCACACATATAGGTAGAACCAAATAAGCTGGCACATTTCAGAGCGTTTATGCGCAACTCTTTGTACGTATTTTTATCAATGCAGCGGTAAAAGTTCAGCAAGTCTCCTTCGTTGAATTTGTTGCGTAAATCTTGGTCGTTTTGAATGTCGATAATTTCTAACTGCATTGACTCTGGCGCATTTTCAACTGAAATCGTGAAAGGATTGCTGAATATGTCCAACAGAGGTTTCACTTTTTTAAACTCCGAAAATCTGTCTTGAAAAGCTTGAATCAAAATATCTAGCTTTTCTACATAACTGAAATTAATCGCAGTTTTGTTGAATTTTTCAGCCATTTTCTTATAATTCGGAAAATGATTATAATTTCCAGAATTCAATTGCGATCTGAAAAGTGTCAGCTTGCATTGAAAGGATGATACATGAGCGTAGAGCTGGGATATCAGTTGATTTTTGCCTTGAAGCCGTGTGTTCAAGACATTCAACTGATTTGTAATGTCAACTAAAAAAGCCAAATCACACAACCAATCAGGATTTTTAAGTTCCGGGACATCCCTTTGCTTTTCCGCCAGAAATATTCCAATTTCTTCTATTAAATTTAGAAATCGTTCCAGTGTCAATCCACGACTTAGCCACCTTACTTCTGTGTAATACAGTAAATCTCCATATTCGCTTTCGATGTCATCAAGGAATTGTTTAAATTGTCTGTGATTGAGTCCTCGTGATTTTATGAAATTTACAGTCAAAACTACCACTTTCATGACATTTTGAAATTCAATTTTTTTAGAACAGATGGCTTCTTGGTGTATAATGCAGTGAAACTGCATGAAATCTTTAGCGTTTATGTTTTTTTCTTGCAGATGCTTTTTCAGCAAAGTAACTAGCCCGGAATTGACACCAATCATCGAAGGAGCACCGTCAGTCGCAACTCCCGATAATTTTGATAAGTCCAAATCAGTTTTTGAACACTCATCCAAAAGTACATTGAGTATATCAACTCCTTTGGTTTGACCTTTCAATGAACACATTCCTAATAACTCTTCGAAGACTTCAAAATCTTGAGTAACACCTCGTATGAATATGAGAAGTTGAGCTGTGGAACTAATATCAGTGGATTCGTCGAGTGCTAATGAAAAAAATTCAATGATCTTAGTTTTTTCAGTTAATTGTTCCGCAATATTACCTGACAAAGACATAATTCGTCTTTGGATAGTCATACGATTCAGTTGAATTTTCTCAAACTTTTTTGCTGCTTCTGGACACATTTTCTTAGCGGCAATTTCTATGCATTCTTTTACAAAATCCCCATCATTGAAGGGGCGACTTCGCTTTGCTATCATTCGAGAAATTTCATAACTAACTTCTGTAGCTGTTTCTGAATCTTGAATGGGTTTTGTAAACATAGCTTGCTGACCAATAAGCTCCCGTTTTAAAGACAACATTTTATGCTTTCTTAATTCACCTGTAAACTTGTTAAAAGTAGGATGCTGCGTTTCATAGTGCCTTTTTACATTATATTCCTTTGCAATCGCAACAGAATTCTTGCAAATTAAACAAACGACTTTGTTATGCGACCATACAAAAAAGTATTTCTCAGTCCAAATTTCTTGAAACTGCCGATTTTCATCTTTAACCTTACGTTTTTTACTAGGTCCTGGCTTGTCCATGTTGCGTTCTAATCCTGGCTAGGATTAACACAGCACCTAAAAACAATTACAGTACCTACTTAAATTACCCATCCTTTTTTAAATTACAAAAAATAATTGATTAAGGGGAATTATAAAACGAGCGAATAAAAAAAAACTTTGCGACTGATGATGACATACTGTTTTAATAACTTAAGCGGTATGAATTTGTAATTTACAGTCACTCGTTTTATTACTACCCATTAATTAAATAGGTAGGGAAACATTTATTAATAACAGAGTTTTACTTACGATTTCACAACACAATTATACACGGCACTTGACACTGCAACACGAAACCTACGTTGAATGTGGAACAAAATATATGACACCGGCTTGTCGCTCAAATTAAAACCGAAGTGTCGGTCGCTGCGGTTAGCATGGCTTTTATACCGCGCGTATAGAGTCGAAAACTGTCTGGAGAAATCTCGAAACCGACTCTGGAAGCTTCGTGTATCTACGCGAGCAATCGGGAATTCCGACATTACCGACGCACGCACGGCGCACCGATAAGCGCACTTAAGAGCGGGCGCGCGAGATTCAAATTTCGAACATTTTTTTTTGTTTTATTCTGGAATAGAATTCAATATTTTTCGAATGTACGAGAGTATTATTTTTGCTGTCGGCGGGCCACCAGTATTCGACCGGCGGGCCGCATGCGGCCCGCGGGCCGCGGTCTGTGCATCCCTGATCTAGATAGACAGTGCGCACTCCCTTTAGTTATACCTAGCTACTTTAAAACTATTCCCGAAACGCGACAAGGTCACTTCACGGATGTTACATTCGAAAGTGGTGGTGCTACCCCAAGACGGCAGACTGGACAAATAACCATCATCAGTCTGCCTACCATTCTTTAATAGTATCTATAGGCACTGAGCGACCAAAGTACATATAACAAAGTTACATTGTCTTACATTTCAGTATTATTGCAGTACAAGTTTCTCTTGTTCTTTGCACCTTAACGTCTAGTCTGTTGGCAAACTTTAAACAGCTGTTAAGTCGCTTCCTCGAAGTTGGCGACCATAAAAATAAAAATAAATTTGAAAAGGGAAAAATGGAGATTTAACTTAGGTTTTTTTGTATGCTTTATTTTCTATCTAATTTTCTACGTATGGTATGCTAACCGTACTCGTATGTACTTATATAAAGTTAGATTACCACTGACTCACTTACTGACATATATTATGGAGTTCGTTGCGTGTGAAGGAGTCCTATGCGCTCTCGGGAAAACCTCGACATGTTCCGAAAGTCCGATTCCGGAACGCAATATCTCCGGAACGGAACGAGATAGGGCCAAAGTGTCGGAACAAAAGTTGTAGGAAATGCCCTCTAATTTTGAGATCAACATCTTTTTTTTTCAAAACTATCCTAGCGCGCCACAAAAACTAGTTTAGAGACATAAATGGGATATGATAGAGACGCGGTTAGTGTCCAGTTAGCTGTGTAAAATGAGTTTTTTTTAAGTGTGATTTTCTATTGGCATTATTTAAAAAATAAATTAATAGGCAAGCGTTTGTTAAGTAGCGATGCGGTTTAAGGTGGAGCACGCTTACCTATGAGGTATTTAGTATTTACCCTCAATTCAGCCTACCAAAAATAAAAATAAAATATTTTGTTTATAGTAAATGTTGACATTTAATTTTTTAAAATGTCGATACTGAGCTAGTGCTTCTATCATAGGCAGTGAGCGGCTAAAGTAAACATGACCTTGGTACCTTAAATTAAAAAGGTAAAACAAAATTTATTCTAAAGAACTCCCGAATCAGATTTATGAAAAAGATTATGTTGTTTAATGTAGATTAGCCGATGCTTAATTTGCTTAAATATTTTTTAAAGAGCGACGTTTATGTATTTACCTACAAGAAATTCATTTAACACGTCTTTTTATAAATTACGTAATAATAATAATAATGGTGGAGCTACTGTGGTCTAGCGGTACAGGACGGTTCTCACGATCGACAGGACCCGTGTTCAAATCTCGCTAATTTCTGACTGATGTATGTACTTTGCAATAGTATTGTGGTACCGGCATTATTATTATTGTAGCTCGGCATGTGACAACACTCCGCCTTATGTAAAGCTAGAGTGCGGTCCATGAATGGAAACAACTGCTACTACAGAGAAACCTGTGCGAGCAGCAGTCGCCTCCACTATGTCGGCTTGAGGAGACGAGCATGTACCATCTAGATTGATAGTGCATACTCCTCTCGTTATACCTGGCTACTTCCAAACTATACTATACAAGGTCACTTCATGGGTCATACATTCGAAAGTGGTGGTACTACCCCAGGACGGCAGACTGGACAAATAACCATCATCAGTCTGCCTTCCACTCTTTAATAGTGCCTATAGGCACTGAGCGACCAAAGTACATATAACAGAGTTACATTGGTCTACGAGGTTCGAACACGGGTCTCATCGATCCCGAGTTCAGGCGTCTTACCGCTAGACCACAGCCGCTCTAAAAAATATATAGGATTAAAAAATGAATGAAATTGGCTTACATAATTCCTAACAAAAACACTATTGCAAATCCTAAGCGAGCAACGGTCCAAATAAACAATATTAATCCTGTGTCCACTCCGATGATAAATTAGAATAATCTTGATATTTTTTTGTTATCCTGCAAGAAAACTTTTTGTTCTATTTCTTTTATGAAATAGGACGTTTTTTTGTTTGATGTCTCCATTACTAAATAGAATTGAATATGTTTTATGTCGAACTATTGTTTTATTACAAGATTTTTTTATTTGTATAGTATTTATTTAGCGCTAAAAAAGGGGCGGTTGCAGCCGAGGGCTTGTTTTACCCCTCCGTCCTAGACAGGAATTTTTGGAGGGGTTGAACACTCACTACACGGCTAAGAGTTTAGATGTCTTGATAGATGATGCTTTCTTGGTTTATGTGATGATTATGGCTCCAGGCTCCTTGGGGTGGGGATTGTAGCTGTGATCTGTCCTAGCATATCATGAACATTTTTTTTACTGTCGTTCGGCATATGACAAAAAGCCAGAGTGTGGCCTAAGAACGAAAACAATTGCTACTTCGGAGAAATTTCTGCAGGCAACACTTGCCTCTGCTATGCCGGCTTCAGGAGACGAATGTGCACCATACTGAAATACTAAATGTCAAGTTTTTTTAATACAAAAGAACACTAGGTGAACCAATTCTACCCGATTTAGTATGTACAAAGTGAAATACTGAAAAAAAAAATGTAGGTAGTCTTAGAATTTAGAGAAGAAAACTTGGGATCTCTTAACTTGACTCACAACCTAGTAGATAAATATCCTGGTAAAGGGCATTCCACTTCGGCAGCTTTTAAGTTGTTGTTTGATGGTAAAATGATGTAGCTAGGTACAATTCTGTTGGCTTCTTGTGGCTTCTGCAGGCGGCAATCGTATCTGCTATGTCGGCTTCAGGAGACGAAGGCTGGCGCATACACCTCTTGTTATACCTAGCTACTGCCATAATATCGAAACGCTTGTCACTTGACGGCTGTTACACTTACAAAAAGATAGGTACTACCCCATGACGGCAGACTGGGCTAATAGCAGTTCTTTCTATCTCCACCGAATTTTAACTTAACTTCAGACGGAGTGTTGTCATATGCCGTGTTACAATAATTTAAAAAAAACACAGGATCTAATGCATAAAAAGGAAAAATATAATATAAGTACATAAACCACTAAACTTTTCATCAATTACCGAGGGGTGTGTACACTGTGAGTCTGGATGGTTCATATTCGTCTCCTCAAACCGGCATAGCGAAGGCGACTGCTGCCTGTAGAAATTTATCTGTAGCAGCAGTTGTTTCCGTTCATAGACTGCACTCTAGCTTAACATCAGTGTTGTCTTATACCGACCTACAATTAAATGTATGTAAAATGTATAAATAAATAACAATTGTAATTACCCACAAACAAATAAAATGATTGAGTGACCGGTACCAATGTAACTTTGTTATATGTACTTAAGTCACTCAGTCCCTCTAGGCACTATTAAAGAGTGGTAGGCAGACTGATGATGGTTATTACCCCAGTCTGCCGTCCTGGGGTAGTACCACCATTTTCGAATGTAACACCCGTGAAGTGAGCTTGTCGGGTTTCGGGAATAGTTTGAAAGTAGCCAGGTATAACGATGACAATCTAGATGGTACATGCTCGTCTCCTCAAGCCGGCATAGTGGAGGCGACTGCTTCCCGCACGGGTTTCTCTGTAGTAGCAGTTGTTTCCATTCATGGACCGCATTCTAGCTTTACATCAGGCGGAGTGTTGTCACATGCCGAGCTACAATAAAAAAAAATATATATTGACATATAGATTTGTCTTATTCTATTATAATATTTACCAAAATAACTTGGACATTTGTTGGAGTTATAATAAGCTTTTATTGATTAAGGGATTGCCCTTTTCCTTTCCTGTCAAAGGAAACGATTAAGGAAATGACGCAACTAATTCATTATTCTTTGATTATTCTTATACGTAAAAGTTATGTAATAAATATATATTTTTATAGTAATCTGTCATGACAACCTGATGCTAAGCTAGAGATAAGCACAGAGAAATTTTTGTAGGCAACAGTCGCCTCCTCTATGCCGGCTTCAGGAGACGAAAATGCACAATGCAGGTTGACACTAATTATTCCTCTTACAGGGCAACTTCCAAGCTTATCCCGATACACGAAGGTCATCTCATGTGTATTACATTTGAATGTGGTGATAACTCCCACAGCAGAACATAAAACCATCAACAGTCTGCTTTTTTTTTTAAATTGTAGCTCGGTATATGACAACACTCCGCCTGATGTAAAACAAGAGTGCGATCCATGAGTGGAAACAACTGCTGCTACAGAGAAACTTCTGCGGGCAGCAGTCGCCTCCGCTATGCCAGCTTAAAAATACGAATGTGCACCATTCAGATTGACACTCACTCCTCTCGCTATACCTGGCTACATCACTTCACAGATGTTACATTCGAAAGTGGTGGTACTACCCCAGGACGGCAGACTGGGCTAATAACTGGTCTGCCTACCACTCTTTAATAGTGCCTAAAGGCACTGAGCGACCAAAGTACATATAACAAAGTTACATTGGTATCGGTCAGAATTAGCGAGGTTCGAACACGGGTCTCATCGATTGTGAGTTCACGCGTCTTACCGATAGACCACGGTCGCTCTAATTCTAAAAGGAGCCGGGTTTCTTTACTTCGAGGTAGTAAAACGGAGGTATCTCCTCCAGTATATATAATACATACGTAAAACTATTTATTACTTATTTATTTATTTAATATTGGTGCTCCAACGGAGAATGGTCGATTACATGCATATGTTGTCGCTGTAAAATAATAAGGAAGGCAACGACTATTAGTACCGGAAGAACGAGGCCAAGACTTTCAACGACAAACGTGGAAAAAAGGGACATAGACGTAGCGGCCATAGAAAATAATGTACACTAGGTGCTTTATCCTCTATGGCGGGGTATTCATTCGTTAACTATTAATTTGTCTATTAAATAAATAAATTACTAAAAACTTACTGCATTTTGCCATTACAATAATTGTAGGAAAGGATTTATTCAAACAAAATTGGCGAATAAGCGAACGTTTTTTTTTTGGGACGTGTACCTTGTTTATTTTACGAATTAGTTTTTCCCATTTGATCCGTTTTAACTTTCTAAAGATTTTTGTATTTTCTCGGAGCTTTATTCTGATATTTAACTTGTACACTTTAGGGTCCAATTGCACCACATGCCTTAACTATTACATTCACGTTAAATTAATGGTTAAAATTAAAATTGGGTCGCTTCAAAAAAAAAACTTTTTGGTTTTGATGCTTGCTTTAAGGTTAACCGTAACCAGCGAATTTTGGCTGGTCAAAATTAAAGTAATAGTTAAACCAATGACACTAACGTCAAATACGTCAAAACGTCAAACAAGAAGCCAAATATGTTTTTCTATTAATTTTCGGGAATGTACTCCTAATTACATCAGCCACCCTTTTATCGATAACGATATGAATTTACTTTACACTATAGGTGCAACGCGTGTGGAGTAAATGTAAACGTAACCATTAAAGTCATCGTAAGATTGTAACAGTCAAAGTAACTTTAAAAGCCCTTTTGGTGCAATTGGACCTTAATGACTATGTCATGTAAGTAGAATTTGCATTTTTTTATTGTAGTTCGGCATGTGACAACACTCCGCCTGATGTAAAGCTAGAGTGCGGTCTATGAATGGAAACAACTACAGAGAAACCCGTCCGGGCAGCAGTCGTCTACACTATGCCGGCTTGAGGAGACGAGCATGTACCAGATTGACAGTGCACACTCCTCTTGTTATTATAAAATATTTAAATTTGTAAACACGTAAGATACCGAGCGATGGCAAAGTTGTTACCCGCCCGCCTAAAATTAACTTATTTAGTATCGTAATTCGTAACACCTTACGGGCGCGGCGCGGTCTATTTTATATCTTTTTTTTATGACTGTTGCGAAAATAAAATAAAGTTTTTTTAAATTAGCATTTGTAAATAATTGGATTAAGTCATCATATTATATAAAGCTCGATTACCACTCACTGACTGACTGGCGCTCCCGTGACCTCGAGAAAACCTCGACATGTTCCGGAAGCCCGTTCCGTCTGGTTCCGGAACGCGCTATCTCCGGAACGGAACGAGATAGAGCCAATGTGCCAAAACAAAGGTTGTAGGAAATGCCCTCTAATTTTGAAATCGACACCTTTTAAAAAATTTTTTTTTTTCAATACTACATAAAAAAAACTATCTCAGACCCGCGAAACACGCCCAAAAAACTAGTTTTTATGTATAGTTACTGAAATTAAGTTTATCATAAAAGTCAAAGAGATAAATTCCGATTACTCTCGCATGTGTAACGAGAGGAGTGCGCACTGGCAATCTGTATGGTGCACATTTGTCTTTTCAGGTCGGCATAGCGGAGACGACTGCTGCAAGTAGTAGCAGTAGTTTCCGTTCAGGGACACCAGCTTAACATCAGGCGGAGTGTGGTTGCCATATGAGGGTTAAGAAAACATCTCTCGGTTCTAAATTCATCATCGTCATCATTTTCTGACAGGGATAGGCAGAGGCATAGACAAATTAAGGTTCTAAATTATCATAAAATAAGCGCTTTAGACCTAATAAAGCGCTTAATGGGCTACAAAGAACTTTATCGTAATTCGTGTTTACCAGTTTTGGTAATACAATTAATATTGATCTTTTCGATGTCGTTTATCTTCCTTTTCGTTTCACTAAGCAGCATCTCTTTTCATTATACCGAGATACTTTTAAGCTAAACCTGAAACACGACTTGTTCACTATACCAGTCTGCCTCACTGCTCGATTTTTTAAAATAGTAGTTCAGCATATGACAACTTCTGCCTAATATTAAACTAGAGTGTGGTCCATGAATGGAAACAACTGCTACCTTACATAAATGTCGGCTTGTAGCAGTCGCCTCCGCTATGTTAGCTACAGGAAAATATTGTGCACCATGCAGTTTTGACAGTGCACATTCCTCTCGTTATACCTGGCAACTTTCAAACTGCTTCCGAAACGCGACAACCGTCACTTCACGGGTGTTACATTCGAAAGTAGTGGTACTACCCCAGGACGGTAGACGGGGCTAATAACCATCATTAGTCTGCCTACCACTCTTTACCTAAATTGCAATCTGATGTTTAGGTTATCCGAACGGTTATTTCACGCCTTCAAACTCAGTCCGAGGTAGACAGTTTGTAAATGGCATTAACTTGATAACAGATAGTTTGGACTCATTCTGTATTCACCAAGTTTGGTGATTTATGCAGAACTTCTATCTATTTTACATAACCTCACGGTAACCTGTGTTTTGAGATTTGCGCTCACCCATCTAAATATTTATTGATGTAATTTTATATGTACAAATAGGTTTTGGATGTTCAGCAGAGATCTATGATTTGATTCGCCCTGCCCCACATGGCTCGAGGGCATCGAGCGCATCGCCTCATTGTCGAGACGCCCCAAAAGACAAAAAGATTCGGGCTTTTCATTTTCCGTCGTCCCACGTCTTTCCTCTTTCCTACAAAGCCGCCATAGCGGATGCCACTGCTGTCTGCAGATCAGCGGTTGCGTCTGGTCACAGATCGCACTTCTTAACATGAGGTGGAGTGCGGATCATATGACAAGCTAAAATTAAAAAAGAAAACACATCGCCTATCCTATATCCAGAGTTATGAGTTGCAAAAATAATATAAAATATTTCGAAATCGCACCTACAGAATGCAGAGTTAACCATTGCATGTTCAGTAATGCCTGTCTTGAAGCTACGTAGCACATTTAAAAGAAATTTTATTTGGTAGCAATAAATTTCTGTAGTATTATTTATTGTGTGCCTCGAGAGATCAAATCGAAATTTTGACGTAGGTCTCCAATATTCGCTGAGACTTAAAATTGCTATCGATGCTTCATTGTGTATGATGCTCACGTATTTCGAGTTCGCCCTGTCGTTTTTATCATTTCCCCCGACTGTCTTATTTATTTATACATCTCTTTTTGGGACTTTTAATCCCCTCAATATTGAATTGTTATTGCTGAATATTTTTGTGCTAAATTGGATTCTGGGTTGTTAAAGGTTTTGATTTCGTTTTTGTCATATTACGTTTTAGGCTGCGTCGATTATTATTATTTTTATACTATAAAAAATGGTTTGATGTTAAGCTACAATACAGCACCACAGAGAAATGTTTGCAGGTAGCAGTCGCCTCCACTATGCTGGCTGTGCGCCGTCTGAGTTGACTACTTTCAATCTATTCCCATAACACAAATAGGGATACTTGACTGGACTAATCTAATTTTATTTTTAAATAAACTAAACTATTCCTAATAAACATTTATAGACCGAAATAAAATTTCATAGATACTCTTTTTTGCAAGATTTTCCTTTTAAAATTCAGGATGTAGTTTTCCTTTATGTACTTAATACATTAGGTTAGTGTAGTGGGATATAAAATGTACTTTATTTGCTATTCCGTCTACCCAAAAGTGTTCTCGAATACTCAAATATAATCTGACTTCAGTCTATTTGGAAATGCAGTCCTATTTGCTGATTGTCGATTCGTAACTTCATAGATATAAGGGCGGTTTCATTTTGCTGAATTATTTTTATTCATAAGTTAGATTTAGGAATTATGTGTATTTGTTGTGCGATAGGACTACACCAGTCCTATGGCTAGGCTAACACCTCACGTAAAGAGCGTTATTAGCTGGCACATGTACAATCGCGTACGAATTTAATAAAACATAAATGTATAAAAAAATAAATAATATTATTTACACTTTTGATCTTCACTATATTTGGTCGACAAAGAAAACAACATATACGCTAAGAAATGACAAGCAAGGAGTACTTCACGTCCGTCGTACCTAATACCACCAAACAGACCTACAAAACGACTACTGCGCATCTCAAGTCCAGCGTTCTTTATTCGTGGTGCGAGCTATAACATTGTTAGAAGCACGAAAAAAAAGAAACAAAATTTATATTATATTATTTTCTAAAAATGTATACATATTTTCTAAGTAGGCACCTACATGTTTTATTTTAGTTTTAACTTCTTGGCTTACCTTTAAAATAACATTAATAGCTAGTCTTTTTTTCTGTCATATTCAAATCGGTTTGTTATTTATAAATTATGCTTGAAAGTTGAAAGATATCGGCGCGCACACACAGCTTGCTGAGGTGGGAATTAATCCCAGGTCTTCCGCTTTGTGCACGGACTTCTGACCACAATGCAAAATAGCACTTCACGCAACGGTGTCCTAATTCCTCTATTCTACATTTTCATTGGCAGCCGGGTTAAGACTCTACTTTGCATCATAGTTAATATAATATTTTAATATAGAGTTTTCTGTAGATACGACTTTAGGCAACATTCACTTCCACTGTGCTGACTTGAGTAAAAGAAAGCGCACCATCCAGGTTGACAATGTACTCTTCTCAATGCAAACTGATCTCGAAAAACGAAAGTCACTCCACTCCATTTATTATTATTATTGTTATTATGACTACCATATATTTTTTTAAACATCCGTATATTATATATAAATACATGGTATATAACCGTCTTAATTTAACGAGCGAAAGATCTTACGTTTGTTTAAAATCGTGTAGTAGGTGGAGATGAGGGTTGCCTACATTTTTCCCCGGATTGTACTTTTCGGAATTAGCTAAAAAAGGACGCTCCAAAAATACAGTATTTTATGGAAAGAGTGAAATTTTATTTATAAAGAGTTTTTATTTTAATACTCCCAGTACTCCCACTGAAGCCGAGGGTTCACGTCCCACGTCGGCTCATTCATCAAGGTAATAATATTTTCTTAGTGTTGTTTTGAATTTAATATCTGCTAGTACATCAGACTGAATGTACTAGCAGATATTATTATTAGTCCGGTACAAAGGAGATCTTCGTTTGTGAGCCCCTAATGTTTAATTGATTTTATTACACAAAAAAAAGTTATAGTAAATAAAATACAAACCGGTATTATGAATTTTTTTTATTGTAGCTCGGCATGTGACAACACTCCGCATGATGTAAAGCTAGAGTGCAGTCCATGAATGGAAACAACTGCTACAACAGAGAAATCTCTACGGGCAGCAGTTGCCTCCACTATGCCGGCTTGAGGAGACGAGCATGTACCATCCAGATTGACAGTGCACACTCCTCTCTTATACCTGGCTACTTTCAAACTATTCCCGAAACGCGACACGGTCGCTTCACGGGTGTTACATTCGGAAGTGGTGGTACTACGCCAAGACGACAGACTGGACAAATAACCATCATCAGTCTGCCTACCACTCTTTAATAGTGCCTATAGGCACTGAGCGACCAAAGTACATATAACAAAGTTACATTGGTACCGGTCAGAATTAGCGAGGTTCGAACACGGATCTCATCCGCTAGACCACGGCCGCTCATTTAGGTATTTATGATTATTGTTGATCTATTTCTCATTATTCCGGTTAGACACGATAAAACTAATATTTTATTAATAGATGTTACAAATAAAATTGACCTATTTTATTTTTTTCTTACAGATTTGACGTCTGACTAGGATATAGATGTAAGTATTTCTTTTTTCCTGGATAATTCATATTTGTCTCCTTAAGCCGGCATAGCGGAGGGAAACGTTGCTCGCAAAAGATTCGCTGTGGTAGCGGTTGTTGTAAGCGCTCTATAGTTATTGTACGAGCAAGCAACAAGCAATTCCTGTAGCTGAAATGGCACGTGCAAGTCCTTGGTTTGGTTACTTTTGAACTTTTTTTTATAACGTGACAAGGTAAGTTAACGTGTGTAACTTACATTCGTATCGCGTCATACATACTACATAAATATAGGTACTAATCCCCGGAGTATTATCCAATCGGTAATATCTCGATGTGAAAATAGTGTTGCGAGAGGGAAAAATTCATATCTTTCGATACAATAACCATGTAGGTATTCTTGTAATGTGATAGCTGGTAATACTAGAATCTCGCATTGGGATATTCGAGCGAAATTCTAATGGAAATTCGATGCAATATTTTGTAGCGTCTTCCTTTTTGTTATAATAAAATTGGGACTGTCGTTCCCGGGTTCGATTCTCAGTCATAATAAATATTTTTAACAAAGCGACGGTTTTGGGCTATTTTAATAAGGTTTACCTGTTAATGAGGATTATCTAAATTTTTTAAATATTTTATATTTTAAACATTGTTTTATAAACCAATAAAGTGTTTTTCTTCAAATTTATTATATAGTAGAGGAGTGTTCACTGTCAATCTGGGTGGTGCACATTTGTCTCCTCAAGCCGGCATAGCGGAGGCGACTGCTGCCTGTAGAAATTTGTATTTGGTAGCAGTTGTTTCCGTTCATGAATCGCACTCTAGCTTTACGACGAAATATTTTTGTACAAATCTTGCATTTGTACCTAAATAACCTCATGTAAATTAAACTGTATTTAACGGATTGAATCAAAATGAATCCATCAATTAATACAAAATCTATGTCAAATGGTAACCAATTTAATAATGTCAATATATTCCCACTAAATGAATACAAACAACGAGTACGTTCGAACCTATCGCTATTGTAAACATCATAAATATCGGACTCGCCACGTAATAAGCCAGATAGAGTGTCACGTCAACGCTATTTCACTAATTTGGACCTTTAAAATTTGACCCTTTAATTTAGAAGTTAATGCTTCTTTTGTTTAATTTTTTACGTTTCTCTCTTTTTTTATTTATTAATTTTGAAGTGTATGTGGAGTCACGATAGCGGATAGAATGAGGAATAGTGTTGTGCGCGATAGATGTGGTTTGAAAGATGATGTAGTGACGAGGATTGAGAAAGGAATGCTTCGATGGTTCGGGCACTTGGAAAGGATGAATGAAAGGAGATTGACGAAAGGAATATATAAATCTGATGTGAATGGATGCGTTAAACAAGGCAGATCCAGAAGGGTGTTTTCCGATCAAATAGGAGACATCCGGATGAAAGCTGGGCTGCCTAGTGCCCATAACCGTAGGGCGTGCATGAAGAGAATTGTGGATGTGAAGGAAGCGAGGGTGTTGTGTCAGGATCGTGGTAAGTGGCGTTCCGTTGTCTCTGCCTATCCCTGTGGGAAAAAGCCGTAACAATTGTATTGTATTATTTTGAATTGTATAACAAACAGTTTACAAAACACAGTAATACAAAAAATATAATTAATACACAGATAGAAACAAGTCAAATTTTGTAAACCTAATAGGTATACATAACATTGGTTATTAAGAACAATAGAACAATTATAGAAGAAGAGGTGAAGTAGTATATAAATAATTTATTTAAGATTAAATTTTGGTCGATCTCCCATTGTTAAGAATCGTTAGTCCTGGTGGCCTGACCGCGGCTGCTTGCCTGGAGGCGGACCTGTAGCCTGGTCGGTCCACGCGGGGTTTCTTCTACAATCTTTCCTCGTCGCCAGAACGACGAAGTTCTTGCGAATCCGTCTTGGAATTTCTTTGACATACGTAGTTTAGATTCGCAATCAAATATTTTTTATATACCCATCCATGGGCGTTTATATATTTTTTCGGCCATGTTGTATTTATATAAACTAGTTTGGGTATCTAAATTCTAACTTAGATTGTATTTATTTATTTATATACAGCATAGCATACAGCTGTTGGCCAGCCAAGTCACTACGTGTCACATCAAATATTATTTATACATTCATTCAAAAAAATTACATAAAAATTAATGACAATACTGTCTTATTTACAATGTCAGTTTTTAAATATACAGGGTGTATCGGGCAACGTGTAAAAAGTTTCAAGAGATGACTCAGTAAGTGATTCTGAGCAAAAATTAATTTAAAAAAATAAATACTTTTTTTAAATCCAAATGTCCACCTTTTCCTTGTAGAAACGTACATAATTTACTACACGAACGCGTAATCGTTGTGTCGTCGGGCGGTGCATCAAATAAATGACCTAGCCTTTGATCAACGCCGACAACCTTTGCCGCCTCGCCTTTGATCTCGCGCCGACAAGCCGTGTGCCGGCCCACCTGCAACGGCGGTCCACGTCGGCCGGTCCATTTATAGACATTTTGTTTTTGTGATAATACCATCCACGAGAACTTTTATTTAGTAAATTTATTTTTTGAGCGGTGTTCATTCCTCACTTAATATTTACCTTAATTTTTTAACACGTTGCCTGATACAGCCTGTAGATATTATTATTAGTATAGATGTCAATATATTTATTTAAGGTCATATTTTTATGAATGAATACGTCGGCATCGGGGAGTTTCAG
The DNA here is from genome assembly GCA_948150575.1 of Tinea pellionella. Lineage (NCBI taxonomy): Eukaryota > Metazoa > Arthropoda > Insecta > Lepidoptera > Tineidae > Tinea > Tinea pellionella. The sequence continues at coordinate 7,678,685 of OX411261.1, read as the reverse complement.
CGACATATCATTTAGAAGTTTATGTGTATGTATTGTAAATTACCTTCAATATAATTAATCATAAGATTGCTTGTTTATTATATTATTTCCTCAACAAATATATACTTAAATAAATAATATAATATTCTTTTATATACATATATTTATAATAACGTATATTCGTGCAAAAATAACATAGTATTTGCTTCTTTTTCCTGTTGAATAAAATAAGGAAAATTTGTGAAGATATTTGCAAAAAAAGTAGTACAATGTACGAGTATAATGGTTTAAAGGGAAATATGCTTGTCGATTATAATATTTTCACACCAATTTAGATTCTAAGGAAGTTGTGCCTTAATTGTTGAGGAAAATGTCTTTACAAGCAAAAAAAAAATATTTATGTCCGCTTAGATCCAATCTTTGTTGTCCCATGAAAATATTGTGTAAATTGTGATATCTACAGATCGATTGTATTCCGTATACTACTAATTAATTTAAATTTATGTTCATTAACAGGTCGGCAATAATCATAGCTTCATAGTAACGACATTTTTTGAAACATATATATATTTTTTTAATTTTTTATTTTTTTTTATTTTGTAGGACGTCATATGACCGCACTCTGCCTGATGTTAAGCTAGAGTGCGATCCATGAACGGAGGTGACTGCTGTCAGAGAAGGGGATCTGCAGACAGCAGTCGCGTCCGCTATGCCGGCTTAAGTTTTTTTTTTTTAAAGTATTATAAGTTTCTATACTTTTCTCGTTTTTGTTTATCGTAAAAGTCAGTAATACGATCTTTAGTCATCTCTTCTTTTATTGACTCTATTGCGACAAAAACTCATCGTCCTAAAAATGTCCTTAGAAACGGAATATTTCAACTCACGCGTTAATGATATTTTTGTATTTGTACAGAGAGCAATAAACAAGGTTTTTGGGTTTATTAAAGTACCCGAGAAAAGCGGCGAAAGAAACTCGGGGGGAAAAAAGGCAATAATTTGATTATTTAGGACCAAAATGACAGTTACGGAAATATATGTATTAACTGAGTTTTTTATTTATTTATCGTTTATTGCTTATTAAGTAATGCCTTTAATGATCGTTTTTATTAGGTTTTTGATGTTGATGATAATGAGAGAAATCAATTGTTGTTCCAAAGCTTCGAATATTCTATTTAAGGTTATTCGAACAATATTAATCTTTATTGTGTCACCGATGACATTTATGGGTAATTTGATCGATGGCTCCATAAACACGTTCAGGTTTTCATAAATACAATATTAGCTATCTATAATATCATTCCGCGTTCATGACAGAGACCGATTCATGCATATTTATTTCATGCAATAAAAATATTTCTTCACAAAAGGAAAGTTATGAAGCAAAACAAATAACTCTGTTGTGCGGGTCCTCTGATGATAGATGGTGGTAACAGCAAAAAGGGGGGACCGACACATATTTCATTATTAACGATTTTGCCGCGTAAAGAAGCAACTTTCCAAATAAATGTGCCGGGTTCAGTGCAAAAGTTTTTACATAATCTGTATGCAGATGATTGAGCCTATTTATTAACATAATAAATACGGTTAATTCCTTGACTCCGCAATTGATATATAACAATTACACACAAGCCCAAAACATCCAATATCCCGTCAGTTTAATATATGTTTTATGAGTTATTGCGATGTTTAAAACTCTTGGGAAAACTGTCTTTTTATTCAAAGAGGTCAAAGTATAAAGGTCAAATAAGTACTCATGTGGACATGGCGCTGCCTTTGAAGGCTTTATTTATGATAATTATTATGCGCTTTTATTGTCCCGTTATTTCTTTGTTCAATTGTACTTTTCAGTGTTTATCGGTTCGTATTAAAAGTTTTAAATTTTATTTATGGCGGAAGAATTTAAGATAATTTATTAGTAAAGTTAGTTATTAGGAAGAGTTTTACCTCTTTACAATTAAGATTTTATTGTGGGAACTTTTCAAGTGTTTTGTTTGTTCACAATTTTTTTGTGTTTAATTCACCATTTTCCTATTTTTGTCCCGTCGATTTGACTACAGTGTTATGTGTGACATTTTTTTATAATAACACGAAGATCTGCAGGCAGCAGTCATCTCTTCTATGCCGTCAGGTTGATGAGACGAGCGTGCACTCTCAAGGTCTATTTCCATTATAATCCTGAAACACGACAAAACTGACGCCCGGAAGTGTAATGCTCGTGAAGTGATTACTTAATCACCTGTCGGGATTAGCTTGGAAGTGTCCTCAATCCGGCATAGTGGAGGCGACCGCCGATCACAGAAATCTTTCTGGTCGGAAAGAAATCGGTTGTCAGCCTTCAAACTAAATTTTTCAATTATTATTTTTGAAATGAAACCTTCTCAGAATATCGTATGTACGTAAGGTTGTCTCCGAGTGATCATATTAATCCAGGTTGAATGGGGAATACCTTTATGGCAGTATAATTTGAATAATGCCTCCGCAATGCACGAGCCATGGCTCCTTTACATATTTAACTCATTCACTTAAGCTGCTCAATTATTATGTCGCTTTTGTTTTCAGTTTCAAGCGGATTAGTGGATTTATTGTTATATTAAATTGTTTTGATATTGGATTAGCTATGTTTTATATTATATAACGTAGAATTAGACTCGGTTTTAGAGAAGATATTGTGACGAGGATTGAGAAAGGAACGCTTCGATGGTTTGGGCACATGCAAAGGATGAGTGAAAGGAATTTATAAATCTGATCTGAGTGGATGCACTAAACAAAGACGGACGGAAGGAGGGAGACATCCTTATGAAAGCTGGGTGTACATACCACTTTCACTACGGCCACATTCATCTTCTTCTTCTTTTGTTAAATGGCTTCAAATGTCATAACAACGACAATTATGCCAATGTCGAGTAGTAAATTCTTAATGTTTTTACATCAAATTGCAATGGTGTTTTACAATTTGACGCTTTCTTGGAGTATTTGGCGGCAATTCACCCGGTCAGGTCATAAATGAGCGTTTTCACGGCGTGGGATAACCACAAACAAAAAACCGCTTCCGTTGCTACATATAGAGTGAATTTTAATGTTTCCACATATTACTCACATGCGTAGCATAAAATTACGCAAAATAACACCAATTTTACACAATAATAACCACTAAACTAATTAAGGAAAGGGATAAAAAACACCTCAACCTTCCCGAGCAAAAGCGCGGCAAACACTCCGGCCACAATCATTACTCCTCTCATGCATGCACGTCGGTTGAGGGTGCTTCTCATCTGACTCCTTCTGAGCAGTTCACCAATCTGGCCGAGAATGGTCTTCTTACGGCGCTCCCTTTCTACACTCCATCCACTCCGCGCAATAAATCTTTTTAGTTAATCTCTTTTCATCTATTCTTTTCAAATAACCGAACATACTCCTTCCCACTCATTTGAAGTATGTAGAAAGAAATATGCCACTGCTAATTAATTACATTCTTTTCATTCTATTTACTTCGCATTTTTTTAAAGTAGCCAGGTATAGCGAGAGGAGTGTGCACTGTCAATCTAGATGGCACATGCTCGTCTCCTCAGGCCGGCATAGTGGAGGCGACAGGTTTCTCTGTAGTAGCAGTTGTTTCCATTCATGGACCGCACTCTAGCTTTACATCAGGTGGAGTGTTTTTGAATGTCTATGAATGTAGATTAGCGTGTACGTATGTATAAATTTTAATATCCATTTGCTCTAATGAGAATAAAGCGTTGTTGTCACAAAGTTTCTTTGAACATTTTTGCACTCACTAAGCCTCACGATTAAGGATGAGCGTTGTCATTACTTTAAAAATGTGCACGTCCCTTTTCAACTTATGTAAATGTAATCTGAATGAAAGGGACGGCATGCTAATTTATAGCCATTGTCCGTTCGGAGTGTGGTGTCCCAAAAAGTGCTCTGAATGGAAATTGATTTTCCTTTTATGTATATATTTGGGTTTTGAAATGTTCTCGGAGTTCCTGTGAAGGCTTTTAGATGCCACTCAAGAAAACATTTCAAACTATTTCTGCCATTTTATTTAGATTACATGATGGTTACGAAAGTGACAGCCGGATTTTTTTTCGGTTGATTTGTCTATACATAGGATTTTTTAATAATAAATAAACGCAGATTTTAGTAAAGTTTTAGTCGTAAAGGAGAATGCCCATTTTTAGGCTCACAAGTTAGTTTGGTAACAAAACAATATTCTAAAATATTATAATATTTTAATTTTTTTATTAGTTCATTTTAATTATATCAACACATTATTTAGCAATCAATAGACAATGTTTAATTACATAAAAACTTATATATCATTAATTATTAAAACATTTAATATAATAATAACCTCAAATATTACATCAGAAAACATCTAATTAAAACTGTTAAATTTATTTTAACTTAAGTTTTATTAGTTGAAATAATTAAAATTGATTCCTTATTACCAATAAGGAAGTATATTTATTTTTCTACAAAATTAACTAAAAATTATCGTGAAACAAAAAAAAAATGTGGGCCCATTTTTCTTAGGCGAATAGGCATTCTCCTTGAGTAGCCAGGTACAAGAGGAGTCGCACAAAAAATATATCATGCAACTATAATCGTAATTAAAACTTTTTTAAATTGTAGCTCGGCATAAGACAACACTCCGCCTGATGTTAAACTAAGGTGCGGTCCATGAACGGAAACAACTGCTACTACAGACTCGCCTTCGCTATGCCTGCTCGAGGAGATGAATGTGCACTATCCAAATTAACAGTGCACACTTCTCTCGCTATACCTGGCTACTTCCAAACCGATCCCTAAACGCGACCCGTCACTACACGGGTGTTATATTCAACCTCAGGACTGCAGACTGGGCTAATAACCATCATCAGTCTGCCTACCACTCTTAAAATACTTCTCTCTAAGTAGTCTGTTAGTGTAATTTCTAAAATGTAATTAATATGTATGTAGAGCCTCTTGGAAATAGCATTAACACACTTAACTATTCCCGGAAGTCTAATATTGCATTTAGGGTTGTCTTACAACTTCGCTCTGCGGCTTCAGACGCTTCCGCTCATGTACTGAATATATCCTTATACGAGTATAAAGTTCATTTTGGTCACTGCGTTTACCATCAGACCAGTCGAGGTCACATGTCGTACCAAAATAAAAAAATATAAAAAAAGATCTGGATGGTGCATGCTCGTCTCTTCAAACCGGCATAGTGGGGTGACTGCTGCCTGTAGAGATTTTTCTGTAGTAGCAGTTGTTTCCATTCATGGACCACACTCTAGCTTTACATCAGGCGGAGTGTTGTCACATGCCGAGCTACAATAATAAAAAAAAGATGAACATAATCAACGGGGTATAGACACGGTATTGGTGAACATGTGGACGCTACGACAAAAAATCCGTCTAACATTTTTTTTATGTTCACACGATATGTGACATCGACTGGCCAGTCGTGCTTATACGGTGGCCCCAGTCGCCACTACTATGCCGGCCGGAGAAGGTGCTTTTTCACATTTTGTTTAGATCTGGGAAAAAAAGAACCGAGAACACACGGATCGCTAACCATAATATGGGCTAGATAACATTATTCCGCGGATTATAGCTAAAAAGCTAAAAAAAATATATAGTTTTTTTATTGTATAGTTCGGCATGTGACAACACTCCGCCTGAAGTTAGAGGGCGGTTCATGAACGGAAATAACTGCTGCTAAAGAGAAATCTCTACGGGCAGCCTTCGCTATGCCGACCTGAGGAGACTATACCTGGTTACTTTCAAACTGCTCCCGAAACGCGACAAGGTCACTTCACGGGTGTTCCATTCGAAAGCGGTGGTTTATTATGTTTATTTTTTATTTATAGTATTGTTACGTTCGTGGGGGGTACAAAAATACACCACTTCGGTCTTCACACCAATTTATTGCTTACGACACACAATAAAGTAGAAGCAGGAATGGTACGATAGTCGCTGGGTATCGCAGGAGTTGCTTGTATCGTATCCAAAATAGGACTACTCTTTGGAACACTCGGGTGTCGGTTTTTATACTCAAATAGGAGGAAGCTTCGAGAAAGATCTCGTCGATGTTGTTTACTAATTATAATGTAAACAAGGTCACAGGTCAAGCCACTCCTGTGGGAGATGTTTACGCTACGCCGTTTATACGAGACCTTTTTAGAAACTTCGGCGCATGCTGTTTCTTTCGCACCCTAGGTGCACGTAACAGTATTTTATATAAAGAGTAAAAATGTAAAAGATAAATTAAAAAAACAAACTTTGAATAGACCTTGCGAAAGGCTCTATCGGTGATAAACTGAAATATAATATTTTTGCATACTATATATTTCTCCAAGAGTACGGTTAGGAACCCTAAATGAGCCAACCTACCAAGGCTACCAAATTCCGTCTACATTATGGTCATTACTGTTCGCAAACATCATCGGCACACAACTTCGCTAACGCACAGGAGTCATTACGTAATTATATTGAAAAGTATTAAAAGTAAATTTATGTAATGCAGTCAAATGAAAAAAACCATCCATTAAAATACAATTTGGCATTAAAGTGGGTGAACCAATAAATCGTTCGCACGAATTAGCATCCCTCGTAAATCGAATTCAATATCACAACTCCCCACTTGAATAAACCCCTTTTTAAAACTTACGAGCAGAATAACATGATTAATGAGTACCTATTATAGATATTTTTTTACAGGAAGCAGTTGCTTCCGCTATGCCGGCTTGAGGAGACGAATGTGCACCATCCAGATTGACAGTGCACACTCGCTTGGTCTCACTCAGGTCAGTTTAAATTCGAAAGATTTTATAGGTTACTTGACACCAGTTATATCAAGCTCTTTTTACAGAAACTATGAGATTTATTTTTGTGGTATCGTCTCTCTCTCTGTCTCTCCTTATCGGCCCCTCATTGTTGAGGTTCTTGACTCCTGGCGGCTCGCTCAATTAGATGTCTTCATCGGCTGCGACTGCTTGCCTGATGGAGAGCTTTATGGACCGGCATCTTCAGACAAATGGAAACCTGATGTGTCCAGCGGCTTGGGCTTCTACCGCGCGGTCTTCTGCTATCAACCTTCCCTGTCACCACAAGCCTTTCCAGATTGTCGCCATCCTTGCGCGCTATGTGGCCGAAGTACTTCAGGATGCGGCACAGGCAAAGCGGTATCTTCTATAGATATAAAAATTTTATATTTTCGTCCGTTTTTATATATTCTATACTAGGTAGACTACTGTTCGCTATGCCGCTGCCGCCCAGCGTAATCAACTAAATATGCAATTTGTTTCAATTTGCACTGTTGAAAAGAAAAACATCTTTCGCTTAATTATGATTTTTCACGAGTTTTATTACGGCTTTTTTAGTTTCGCATAAAAATAATTTCAAAAACAATTAAAAATAAACATGTTTAACCTAAATGTCTGGGTGCCAAAAAATTTTAACTTTCCTCAGATTAATATAGGAATTGAAAAGTTGGCAACACTGTGCTCGGACGTTACATAGTATTCTTTTATTAGAACTACCTTATTTTATGATGGTTTTTTTATTGTTTTTTTTTTTATTACTTTTGGCTTTGTGTGGCAAATTGTTACAGAAAATTATGATGTTTTAAAAAAATTATAAGAACCAAATTTGAGCAAATTGCCACATAAAAGGTACACAAAGAGTCCTATTGTAACCGTAGTTTCACATGTCGCCGATTGTCTTTTGTTTCAGTAATTAATCCACAAAAGGCGACATTTTAGCGGCTAAATCAGGCATTTTGCAAACGTTCTCTGACTAAAGAACCGTATACAATGTCTTAATCCGTTCTCTTCATTTTACCGAGCACCCTCACTGAATACAAAATCATTTATTGTTTTGTACATAGATACATCTAGGTGTACTGATATTGTAAAGGATTGTCCCATTTTTGGGTTCACTTGATATCTAATAGTTTGTTAACAAAACAATTATTATATAATAATATCCTAGTATTCAATAATATTTATTCACCATCGTTTACCAATCAATAGTCAACGTTAAATTACATAAAAACAGATATAAATGATTTTTAAAGCATTTAATACCTCAAATGCATCGGAAAAGTCAAATTACACAATTTAAAAAAAAACTGATGTTAAGGAAAGTGGATTTATTTTGTGGTCCGCTTTTTCTTAAGCGCATCCTTTAAAACTGCCTTTGTTTGGCTCCCAATCACGTTCAAACGTATTATTGCAAATACATCGTACATAGGCGAGCTTAATACCTTAGGCATTGTCTATCAGCCAACCTTTGTTGGTGTGAGTGGAGATATCTACAGTGCAATGAAAAATATTGACGAAATTAATAAAATATAATAAAAAATATATTTATTATTATTATTTTTATATACTTTGCAACTAATTTCCGCTAATCAATGACGTCATCGATCGTCGGAGCGAAGTCGAAGCAACCACACGTCTCCTGAGGATGCCACGTGGAGTGGCGAAACGCGTCGAGAGGTTTTTGCATGTTAGTAAAGTTACACACATTGACAGCTGATGTGACTGTGTTCCTACCCTCACTAACATTGATTGGCGGAAATTAGTTGAAAAGTAGTTTTTGGAAAATAATTTTAGTTATGGATTTCCGCAAAGTAACGCCTAATACTAATTAACAAATAATATGATACATATAAATAAATATTTATACACAATATAAATTAGGGAGAAAGAAGAGTAGTTCTGTTTTAGTTAGCATGATTTTAAACCTTTCAATTAAAGGTAGGTTATGGAATAGAATACTTTTTTTACATTAGATAGATATGTTAGTATTGCAAGGCGAATATTTTTATTGTATTTTATGTCGCAGTCTACGACATCTCTCCATCTGTTATTAAGAAAATAGAGTGCAGCCGACTAGCGGTGACAACTACCCTCTCGATATACCGGACTAGATGTAGTCACGGGTATTATTTATTCGCACTTCTGAAGCGAAAAAAGAGGGATAACTCATGTCATTTGTCTGAGATGGTTTCTTTTATCTTTTCGTCCAACTCTATTGGAAGACCATAAATGAGAGATTTTTATGCGAAACCGAATCCTTTGGAAAGAAAGGAAAATAGGCCGAGTTTGTACATTATTATACATTATTCTATATCTTTAGGCACTTAAGTCCTTGAAATTACTTCTCATAACTCTATTAGTAGTTACTGCGGCAAAACACTGGCTTAGTATACATTTTAAAAAATATATATGCATCATAAATCCCGCATGCTATAAGAAAACTTGTATGTAAATAAATAGGATGATTAATGCAGAAAATAATAATTTATGTAAAACACTTTCTTACTGTATGGGCTTTGTTCCCTTTGCCTTCCCAGAATGGGAGAATTAAAAAAAAAAAAAGAAAAAAAAATGTTCAAAATGACAATCTAGCAACTAAATGCACACTAGATCATGCGTAAAATTAACTTTAAATTATAAATAATTGAAGTTTTACCTTCTATTTTAGTCATATCACTTAACTTAATAAGAGCGGCCGTGGTCTAGCGGTAAGACGCGTGAACTCACGATCAATGAGACCCGTGTTCGAACCTCGCTAATTCTGACCGGTACCCATGTAACTTTGTTATATGTACTTTGGTCGCTCAGTGCCTATAGGCACTATTAAAGAGTGGTAGGCAGACTGATGATGGTTATTAGCCCAGTCTGCCGTCCTGGGGTAGTACCACCACTTTCGAATGTAACACCCGTGTAGTGACTGTCGCGTTTCGGGAATAGTTTGAAAGTAGCCAGGTATAACGAGAGGAGTGTGCACTGTCAATCTAGATGGTACATGCTCGTCTCCTCAAGCCGGCATAGTGGAGGCGACTGCTGCCCGCACAGGTTTCTCTGTAGTAGCAGTTGTTTCCATTGATGGACCGCACACTAGCTTTACATCAGGCGGAGTGTTGTCACATGCCGAGCTACAATAAAAAAAATTGACAATGACTTGTCACTCATGAACAAAATAGTACGCTTTATAAGAATAAAAATAATTAAACAATGTTGAAATATAAAATTGCCAACCCTTATCAAGTTTCGTATATTCTGATAGACGTTAAAACACTGCTACATTAGTCGTTGCCTAGCAACGCCATTTTATTATACATTCTTCATTTAGAATGGCTTTACTTGGCTTCAGATTTTTTTATTGTAGCTCGGCATATGACAACACTCCGCCTGATATAATGCTAGAGTGCGGTTCATGAACGGAAACAACTGCTACCACAGAAAAATTTTGTAATTATTCCTTTCTGGCAAACTGGGAAAACCTTAGGAAGGCAGATTGGACTAATAACCATCGTCCGTCTGCCCACCACACTTTAATAGTGCCTATAAGCACTGAGCGACCAAAGCCGTTAAAATTTGAGACAAAAAGTAGCTTATCAATTTACTGGTTCCTGGGGCTATAAGTAAGAAACGTAATTTTTATTATGAGCGCAAACTGAAAAAAGTGGAAAAACTTTTTTAGGAGAAAAAATGAATAATTCGTTCCCAAATCCGGTTCAATGAACTTGAATAAACTTTATAATTGAACAAATTTCGAGTTAAATCATCTTACAATTATTTTCTATTTTTATTAGTTTTTTTTTGTATGTAAAATATTGAGCGGCCTCTAGCGGTAGAAGTCGAAATTAACTCAGTCGCACAGTGCCTATGATACAGGCACTAGATTAGTATAACCATTAAAAAAAAATTAATTTACGGATACAATTTGCGATTTGCAAAGAGTGTGATTTCTACCTGATTTCTCTCGGTTGTGTATGCTCTTCATCTGACTCTTGCAGAGCAGTTAGCTAATCTGCTCTTCCAACACTAGCATTCAAAAGTATATGTAAGTGTAGCCCTTGTATCTCTGGGGTAGGCAGATACCTACTATCTTCTTCTCTTCTTCTCTCTTAAAATAACCACAGGTAAAGCGAGAGGAATGTGCAATGTCAATCTAGATGGTATATGCTCGTCTCCTCAAGCCGGCATAGTGGAGGCGACTGCTGCCCGCACTGGTTTCTCTGTAGTAGCAGTTGTTTCCATTCACATGCCGAGCTACAATAAAAAAAAATATCTACATGCAGCAGTCCCCTCCGCTATGCCAGCTTTAGGAACACTACACCAATCTTTCCTAAGTCGTTGAACAATCTAATTAAAAGTCAGATCCAGTGCCGATCTAAATAATACCCAAACATATGATATAATATTTTTAATAAAAATGTTATGTTTGTGACGATAAAAAAATATATATTATGGCTACCATTAAATAACGTCCAATGAACGTCGTCAAAGTACCAATCTACTCGTACGTCGTCATTTGGGCGAGTTTTCATGTAAATTTCAACCCTAAAAATGTTTATTACAAAGGAGATCTTCGTTTGTGGGCCCCTAACATCTATTGATCCTGTTACATAACAAAAAAATTACTAATGCCTATAGGCACTGAGCGACCAAAGTACATATAACAGAGTTACATTGGTACCGGTCAGAATTAGCAAGGTTCGAACACCTCTCATCGATCGTGAGTTCACGCATCTTACTGCTAGACCACGGCCGCTCTACCCATCTTTTCGTTTCGTGCTTTTTTTTGTGTGTAAATGACCATTAATTACCCGCTGTCTATTGGGAAAACATTTGTCTGTTTGCCCACGTTTTCCTAAATGACAAGTCATTTAGCTAAACACTACTTATCGCCTGTTTATCAGATGCATTTAGGAAAGCACGCACAAGAGCACAATTTGATTGTCATCCCCTTTCTAATCGGATGTCCAGACACACGCGTGTTATAAAGCTAGAGTGCGGTCCATGAATGGAAACAACTGCTACTACAGAGAAACCTGTGCGGGCAGCAGTCGCCTCCACTATACCGGCTTGAAGAGACGATGACGGCAGAATGGACAAATAACCATCATCAGTCTGCTCTCTTTGGTCGCTCAGTGTCCGTGATCAGGCACTAGATTAGTACAGGTATTAAAAATATATATTATGTAATAGTATTATATAATAATAGGTGATATAGGTCTCTCATAAAAGAGACAGATTGAAAGCAACGTTAAACTCGTTAAGCCCAAATCCAAGTTTTTCCAACCTATTACATTTTTCTTTTGTTGAAGCTTTTTTATTACAAAACAAAATACAATTGCGAACATCCACTTCAGACGTCAAAGAAACTGGAGGTTCACTTTTTTCTCTCTCTTTTACAAATATATATATATCTTAATTAATCCGGTGTGAGCCTATGTCACTGAAAGATCTCCTTTTATCAACGATTATTCTTTAAAAACAAAAAGAGAATCCAATCTCGGTAAAAACATTGATCCGCTTAACCGTTTATTTGCTCAGAAGTAAGAGGACTATCTTTAGAACTTTTATACGCGATTTCATCTACGAGTATAACCTAATTACGAGTACATATCGCACTCTAGAACAAAACTGTTTTTTTTTTATTGTAGCTCGCCATGTGACAACACTCCGCCTGATGTAAAGCTAGAGTGCGGTCCATGAATGGAAACAACTGCTACTACAGAGAAACCTGTGCGGGCAGCAGTCGCCTCCACTATGTCGGCTTGAGGAGACGAGCATGTATCTAGATTGACAGTGCTCACTCTTCTCGCTATACTTTCAAACTATTCCCGAAACGCGACAAGGTCACTTCACGGGTGTTACATTCGAAAGTGGTGGTACTACCCCAGGACGGCAGACTGGGCTAATAACCATCATCAGTCTGCCTACCACTCTTTAATAGTGCCTATATGCACTGAGCGACCAAAGTACATATACCAAAGTTACATTGGTCAGAATTAGCGAGGTTTCACGCGTCTTACCGCTAGACCACGGCCGTTCATTATTATTTTTCTCTCTCTTTATAACTCATCATTAACCAAATGAAACAATACCCTAATTAGATACCTACAAATTAATTATTTACACAAGAAAAAACGCGAAAAGACAAATGATAAGCACACAATGCGAGTAAAATCTATAGAAATTCGCGTGACATCTCGCACTGATTTCGTGTAACTCTCGAAATGGTCGACAAATAGCATCGCGTTCTGCGTTTGTCATCAAAAGACATTCCCTCCGTCAACCTCGACTTGAGTGATGTTATTTCCACTTTTTTGCACAAAGAAACCTCCAGCTATATTTCACTAATATTTTCGAATGAAAATTATCATTTTAATACGTTTATTACCTTATTAAATAGATCGGCATGTGATCACATTTCCCCTAATCTTAAGCTAAAGTAGCAATTACAGATAAATTTCTACAGACAGCAGTCGTTTACGCTATGACTAATGTGCACTAACTTTTTTTTTTATTGTAGCTCGGCATGTGACAACACTCCGCCTGATGTAAAGCTAGAGTCGCGTTTCAGGAATAGTTTGAAAGTAGCCAGGTATAGCGAGAGGAGTGTGCACTGTCAATCTAGATGGTACATGCTCGTCTACTCAAGCCGGCATAGTGGAGGCGACTGCTGCCCGCACAGGTTTCTCTGTAGTAGCAGTTGTTTCCATTCATGGACCGCTCTCTAGCTTTACACCAGGCGGAGTGTTGTCACATGCCGCGAGCTACAATAAAAACAAAGATTAAGATAATTGTTTTGTTTAGGGCTTATTACGTAAAATATTTCAACATAAATAAATGTTCCATAAAAAACTATCAGAAAATATTATTATTGACAATAGATTTATAATAAAGCATTAAATCATCCTGAAAGGTCATCATTTACATTTAGTGAATACAACGATCTTACATATTGTAGGAATAAATACATAAATATATACACAATAAACGTAGCGGCCGTGGTCTAGCGGTAAGACGTGGGAACTCATGATCAATGAGACCTGTCTTCAAACTTCGATAAGTTCTGACCAGTACCAATGTATTTTTTTTATATTGACGCGACATGTGACGTCGACTGGCCTAGTGGTAAGCACAGTGGAGGTACATGAGCGCCGATGACTGGAGGACCGAGGTACACGGTGGCCCTAGTCGCCGTCACTATGCCGGTCCAAGAAGGTGCTTTTTCTCGCTCCGCTTGAAGGTTGAAGAATTGGAAGAACACGTGGGAAGTCCCTATGTCCCTATGGTGTAATATGGGAATTAATTAAAAAGTGGCAGGAGGACTGATAGCGATAAGTAGTATAGGCCAGTCTGCCGTAGAATTATCATTTTCTAACGTAGTAGTCAGGTAACGAGGGAAGTGTGCCGAGTGTGTGTCTCCTGCAGCCAGCATAGCGGAGACAACTGCTGCCTGCAGAAATTTCTCAGTGGTAGCAGATGTTTCCGTTCATTGGACATACTGTAGTTCAACATCAGGCGGAGTATTGTTATATGCCGAGCTACAATAAATAAAAAAAATAGAATAATATATAATTACTTGGCTCATAGACTTCAATATCCAATAGCAAATTTGTGCAAATGTACTAGACATAACCCAGATCAAAAGATGCAAAAATATCGTTACATTTTAGTTATTTGAAAAATAGCCAAAAATAAAGGTATCGCCCGCGTCGTAACGATCCTAACTGAGGGACAAAACGAGAGACAAATTGCACTGTGATCTTATACATTTGTCATCGGGGAAAAATTCAAAGGTTTTATCTTTTGAAGGGATGTGGAACTGATGTTTGTCATGCCGGACCTTCGTGCCGGGATTCGGGAGAATAAAACACATCGTACACCAGGAGCTTTATATGTCATTTTATATACTATAAAAAAAATGGGAAGGAATAATTGATAAGTTTAAAAACTAGCGCTTGTATCACAGGCACATACAGGCAAGTACATATAACATAGTTTGGAGTGATAGGAGATACTCCAGTTAAATAAAATAAAACATGTTGCTTGAGTAAAAATGTATTTCTTACTGCATAAAAAAACTAAAGATCGAGCTTGACATATTACTTTATAAAACAAAACTATTAAATAGAGGTCGCCACAATACCCCCTACGTATTACATAAAAAAAAAAAAAAGATCGAGCTTGTCATATTTCTAACATATTACTTTATAAAACAAAACTATTAAATAGAGGTCGCCACAATAGTTACATTAGTAGTTATTTCAGGTGAGAATTTAGGGAGGTTTGATTCATCGATCATGAGGTCCGTCTTCTATCGCTAGACCACGACAATAAGAGTGGTATGAAAGCTGGTGATCTGTTTATCAAACTGTCGTTCAAGATTGGTACTGAGTGGCGGATATAGAGGAGTTTGTATAAATATATATATATATGACAGAACGGGAGAGCGGTCCAAGGCTTCTATTCTCCATTTGTGGGCGATAACTAAACAAATATGCTGAAACACGACAGTTCCTCCGCACAAACAAGTCGCAACGTGTTCGCCGCGTCGTGTGTTTTCAGAGACTCTGTCAAAGCGTAACGACGCTTTTGTTTCATATTCAGTTAGTGCTTGTACTCATGACCGCGTGTTCATTTTGTTCCAAGTTAGTTTCCGTAACCGTTCAAATTAGAGTCCGTATTCATGACCGTTCCAAAATATAATTTTGTGTTACTGTAATATTATATTATAGCACTTAACTTCCAATTGCGCGTGCGTGATATCTCTGCTAGGGTGCTCCACAGGACCACGTCATTAATCTCAAATGCTAGAAGAAAGGGATAGGGTGTTTCTACGAGTATATCGAGTTTTGTCTCAGTTCAGAAAAAACTTAATTTTATTTTCCTGCTACACTTTTAGGTGTATATTTAAGAGCGGCCGTGGTCTAGTGGTAAGACGCGTGAACTCACGATCGATGAGACCCGTGTTCGAACCTCGCTAATTCTGACCAGTACCAATGTAACTTTGTTATATGTACTTTGGTCGCTCAGTGCCTATAAGCACTATTAAAGAGTGGTATGCGGACTGATGATGGTTATTTGCCCAGTCTGCCGTCCTGGGGTAGTACCACCACTTTCGAATGTAACACCCGTGAAGTGACTTTGTCGCGTTTCGGGAATAGTTTGAAAGTAGCCAGATATAACGAGAGCAGTGTGCACTGTCAATCTAAGGTGGTACATGCTCGTCTCCTCAAGCCGGCATAGTGGAGGCGCACAAGTTTCTCTGTAGTAGCAGTTGTTTCTATTCATGGACCGCACTCTAGCTTTACATCAGGCGGAGTGTTGTGGTGCAATGGTTCTCCCGTTGTATTTTCGATATTTAATAATACGTATTTAAGCTCCCGGTCTAAAAGAATTTGGCAGTGAAATGCTAAAAGAATTTGCGTGTGATCTCGATAAGGTTTTCGGCGATGGGCTTTTGGATATCGCACACTGTGTGAAGGAATTCCTAATTTTCTTTTCTGACTCCGACGCGACGGTTGACTGATTTTAGATTTGATTTTTTTGCTCTTTTTACACTTCCTTACCTTGTAAGTAAATTTATTTATTTAATAGTAGGACCGGTTTAATAATAAAACTTAAATTAACCGTGTAAATTACGTACACTTCACGAGAGGTGGTACTACTCCAGGACGGCACTAATAATAATAATAATTTATTTGTAGGATTTTGGTTTGCATAATTAAATATAGTAACATAATTATTGTCCGCAAAATCTCCCATAAGGTGTACAAATATTTAAATTTTAATAATAATTGTTATATAATTATAAAAATGTCATAATGAAAATAATAATAACATGATAACACAATACATTCATGCAGTAATCACAAACATCAAAATACAAAAATTAATTTAATGAAAAATTGTCGGAGTGGACTGGAATTATCATCATTCGTTTTTTTTATATTGACAGTGGAGGTCCATGAGGCCCTACTCGCCGTCACTATGCTGGCCCGAGAAGATGCTTTTTCACGCTCCGCTTGAAATGAGTGGAAGAACACGTGGGAGGGCAATACAATCCATTACCAATTGCAGTCTGTTTATCACTGTGTAATAGTAACTATAGGCACTAAGCGACCAAAGTACCTACAACATAGTTACATTGGTCTGACTTTAGCGAGATATTGACATGGGTATCATAGACCCATTTTTTTTTTAATGTGAGGAAATCCATTACGAACTTCCCGGCATTATTTGGGATAATGCCGGGGGTATGTCGGACTCCCTGGGGCAAGCGCGCATACATATTACAGTATGGCCGCCAGCGCGGCATCCTCGATAGCGCATGCACGCGAGATGTACCGACTGAAACCTCACGGTGTTCCTCTCGATCGAATATTGGCAGAGATGCGAGTGCGCTTTCGCAGTCTTCCGCGTCGGGTATCATATACCCCTCCAAAATTTCAATAAAAATATACTAATAAACGAATTAAATATAGGTTGCATGCAGAGCTTTATGAACATTTTTTGAAGTCGCAATAGTTTTGTATATATTATTTATTTATTTACGTATAACATAGCATACAGCTGTTAGCCAGCCAAATTACTACGCGTCACATCAAATACATTAATTATGTGAGTGTGTGTGTTTATACTGTATATGTTTGTATTTAATATTATGTCTTAATATGTATGTGTATTATATTTTAATTTAGTTTATGTATATTATCAGTAGGTATTGTGTGTATGTGTGTACGTGGTAGGCAACCTGATGATAGTTATTAGCCCAGTCTGCCGTCCTGGGGTAGTACTACCACTTTCGAATGTAACACTTGTGAAATGACCTTGTCGCGTTTCGGGAATAGTTTGAAAGTAGCCAGTTATAACGAGAGGAGTGTGCACTGTCAATCTAGATGGTACAGGCTCGTCTCCTCAAGCCGGCATAGTGGAGACGACTGCTGCCCGTAGAGATTTCTCTGGGGTAGCAGTTGTTTCCATTCATGGACCGCACTCTAGCTTTACATCAGGCGGAGTGTTGTCACATGCCGAGCTACAATAAAAAAAAATTTTTTTTTACTACCCGTGGCCATCACTAAGTTTCTGTTTCCTGAAGGCCAGCTGGAAGAAAGTGCATTAAGCTCGCCTTTTAAATTGTTTAAATAAAGTTTTTAAAATAAATAAATAATGTACCAGTTATGTATGTACGAAATACGTAAGAAAGTAAAATGTATTAAATATTTATGCATATTTGACCTACTTTGTGAGTCTGCGGAACTCCCTTCAATATCATTATCTCAGTCCACCCCTTTGAGGCTTTTTGTTGATGCAACACGATATTATCACAGAATATTTTCATTATGAGAATATCCCTTTAAGAGTTTATATCTATAAAGCGAAATTTATGTCGTTCTATTTATTATATTAAACTTTTTTTTATTATGACAACACTCCGCCTGATGTAAAGCTAGAGTTCGGTCCATGAATGGAAACAACTGCAACTACAGATAAAGGACAATGCCCATTTTTGGGCCCACTTGATACCTAATAGTTTGATTACATTACAATATTCTAAAATAACATCTTATTTTTTCATTAATTCATTTTAATTATATCAACACATCATTTAACAATCAATAGACAATGTTTAATTACATAAAATAATATATCATAAATTATTAAAGCTTTTAATATAATAATAACCTCAAATATGGCATCGGAAAATATCTAATTACTCAGTAACTTAGGTGAAAAAATTAAAACTGATTGGTAATAAGGAAAATTTATTTTTTTTACAAAATTAACTAAAATTTATCGACAAACTCGAGAAAAAAATTGTGGGCCCATTTCTCTTAAGCTAATGGGTATTCTCCTTTCTACAGGCAGCAGACGCCTCACCTATGCCGGCTTGAGAAGACGAATGTGCACCATCCTCTCGTTAACCTCCAATTGTCGAGATTTGTTAGTTTTTCTAGCCAGGATAGTAAACCAGGCTATCACGTATCTCAACTCACAGTCCTGGCTTTGCGCAACCTAAAACGGTTTACTAGCTTCCTCGCTAGCTTACTGGCCCAGTAATGAAACTAGTTATGTACAGTACTAGCCTTGTCAGCTTACTAGCTTACAAAAATAGCCTCGTGTATCATATATGTATTACATTTTAACGATGTTTCTTATAGTAGCTCGACAAGTGAAATCACTGAAAAATGTTTTCAGGCATCAATCAGCTCCACTATGCCGACTTGGAATATGAATGTGTGCTATACATTTACAGGACACACTCCCCTCGTTATACTCGGCTACTTTCAAGCTGATCCCGAAACACCACAGTGTGTTATTAGTATCTAGTATTTAAAGATGAAGGAGTGGCAGGCAGACTGGTGACAATTGTTAAACCAGCCTGCTGTCCTGGGATAGTACCACCACTTTCGATAGTTCTATGAATAATCTAAATTACTACGACAAAAATTGTGGGTTTAACTCTTTAATAAAACTAAAAGAGAATTTTTTATTGAAACACTTATTTTTAGGCAAAAAATCTCCCGAGCCTAAATCCATCCATCTATCAAAAAGTTTTAAATCGGGTATTTAAGGTCATAAAAGGTTAACTAAAATCTCTTTTTTATTTTAACTTTGGGATATAAAAATATGAAACTTTAATACGAAATATAAAATAACAAATCAAATCAAATAATTTATTTAGAAATTTGATAGCGGTGATCTATATGTAATTTTTATAAAGAAGAAGAATAAAGTTTTTTTTTTGGCGGCCATCTTGAGACGTCAGGTTGTCTGTTTTGAATTATTTTCCTAAACGTGTGTTTCTTCGAGTGTTAATGTGTAATAATGGTGGATTATTAACCATTAAGTGTTCGTGAACGTGCGTGAGTGTGGGTAAACAATTCAAAAGAAGAGAACCTGTATTTCCATTTTCCCTCTAAAACTCCGTTGGAAGTTTCAGTAAAGATTCTGTCACTTTACTGGAGCAATTTTTGACTTGACTGTGACTTGACCTGACTGTTTGGTGTGATGAATGAATGACTCGTGATGCACAATGTTATTAACTTGATGCAAAAAATGTTTACTTTGACACTGGCAAATTGTTATAACGCAATATAAAACAAAAATAAAAGAAAGAAAGAAAAAGAATAAAATAAAAAAATAATAGATGGCTACCTCCATTCTCTGTTTTATATATTAACTCAAGAAAAAAAAGTGGTAGGCTGACTGACTGATTTCATAAAAATCCTTAACTATATCGTTTTATTTCCTTTAGTTATAAAGTTATACTTTTACATTTATTATTTATTTATTTATAATTGTAGATGGTACGTTCGCAAAAATCTTTCAAGTACGTATGCAAGTTACGACAATATTGTGTAAGAAAGAGGTCGTAAAAAACGAAACTGCGTCTCATAAAAACATTTTCTAAATTAAATCGTTTTATCCTCTAAATCAGGTCTGGCCAATCCAAATTGTCTTGCTCAACTTTGATGACGCGTAACTTTATAGCGGGCACTTTAGCTACACATGCTCTTAAAAATTATAGTAATTCAATGTTAATATAAATTTTATTTTAAATTTAATGTAAATTTGATATTTATAGTAATGATAGGATAATTTAATGAATGAAATTGTAGTAATTTAATGTGCTGAAGTTTTAGTATTATGTAATTGTTCTAAAGAAATTGTAAAATTTGTACGCCTAAGGGCAGGTCATAGTGATTCAATTGTACCCATTAACAACCAGATTGTTATTTGCCTATGTCCAACAAATAATGAATTTGAATTCAAAACTTTAGGTCAATATTGAGTTTTCAATTTTAAAATACATGTTATTTAGAATACTTAAATCTATACAATTTTACACTACCGGATCACAAAACCTCATTTAGTTTATCTGTGATCGGCGAGTTATATACAAGATGTCTCGTAAGCAGTGGCATCAACGGCACTCCACAGATTCATAAGGTACGGTTCATGAGTCACGTTAGATGCTTCCTGTCTACGTATACGTAGCCATATAATTTTCAAAAAACTATTTCATTCTCTTTGGTTTACATCGAAAACAAAAATATCAAGCGGGATGGGAATGCAAAAAATGGGATAACAAAATACACTCACGCACGTCCGAGCGCCGCAAGCATATTCATTTCTCCTCGCTCCGTCCATCGGAGGACTTTTTTTAAGATCGATATTAGATGAAGTTTTCTACAACTCGCTTCGTTTCCGAGATATCGCAGTCACTTCCGGTCAAAGTCTGATTTTTTTGGGCGCCCTGCTCTGTAATTGGTGTCAGTGAGTCAATGGTAATCGGGCTTTATATAATATGAGTCTCGTCGGGCCGCACAATTTCGCGTGTTGACCAGGCCTTCCCTAAATCCACAATAAATAAATCCCACACCAGAGGAACTTGTAATAAGGAACAAACACATAAACGGGATACAAATTCCTCATGGAAGGAGATTGAACAACCTCTACGTTTTATTGTGATTATCTCTTATTGCTTTCTCTGTCTCGCTTTTTATCTCTCTCCCTTTCTAATGTCATTTTTTTCACAGTACTTGCTCGCACAAATATCCTTAATTAGTTTTTTTGTTTATCCTCAATTTTCGTGTACTTTTTTTTTAAATGAAGTAAATATTAAATTATTATTGGTAGCATTGTGCTGGTCGTGGGTTTGACCCATCGTGAACCATTGTCGTATCTACCAAAAATCTTCACCGGTACCAATGTACTTCTCTGGTTAATGCCTATAATACCTATTGTTAGAACATTTGGTTTAATGGATCGGAATGCTTTATTTTTTTTTATTGTAGCCCGGCATATGACAACACTACTTGGTGTAAAGTTAGAGTGCGGTCCATGGACGGACGACGAGTAACCGCTACCACAGAGAAATTTCTACAAACAGAAGTCGCCTCCGCTATGCCGGCTCGAGGAGACTAATGTGCACGACCTAAATTGACAGTGCACACTTCTCAGGCTATAATAATACTGGCAACTAAAAAGAAATCGAATGAAATGAAATTCTCATTTCTCAGTAGGTGAGTTGCTACGTATAAATTAACATGTTTACTGAAAATTACACTTTCAACCATCGCCCAAAGAATTCTATCAATTTGCGAAGTAAAAAGTTTTTCAAAGAGATAATTTTCTTTGTACCTTGTGATGAAAAATGTTCACCTATCTTCTTTTTGGAGCAACTGGTCAGAGGCGAGGGCGAAAGGATAAAATTGCCTTTTTTACATAATCATGATTCACTATGAGGTTGCGTTTTTATCTTATTTCACTAAGTAAATACTTTTAACAAGTTATCTGATCCTTTTTTTAATGAAATGCTTAAAAAATAAATGCTTACACTTGGAGATGTTTCAAGAGGTTAAATTTATATTTTTTTACCTTCAAATTAAGTTTATTTGAATCCGAATGGTGCATATTTGTCTCGTCAAGCCAGCATAGCGGAGGTGACTGATGCTCGTAGAAATTTATCTGTAGTATTGGTTGTTTCTGTTCACGGACCGCACTCTAGCTTAACATCAGGCCCGGTGGTTGCACAAAAACACCAATGCCCACTACATAATTAAAAGTATGTTTTACTTGACTGAGATTCCATTCGGCTGTTTTATGTTTTTTTTTTTATTGTAGCTCGGCATGTGATACATAAATGATATTGTTATATCTTATTGCTGTATTATATAAATGTTATTTGATGCACTACAGAGTTGAAAGTAAGTTTGACTTGTCTGTTGTTATGAAGGTGCTTCTGTGGGTAATTGTCCTGAGTCTATAAAATTTATTCCTAACCGTAAAATTATATGTAATGAGGT
Source organism: Tinea pellionella (assembly GCA_948150575.1). Classification (NCBI taxonomy): domain Eukaryota; kingdom Metazoa; phylum Arthropoda; class Insecta; order Lepidoptera; family Tineidae; genus Tinea; species Tinea pellionella. The sequence continues at coordinate 7,656,091 of OX411261.1, read as the reverse complement.
ATGAAAGTTCATAAATAAAAGTTCCGTGTACGAGTATGTAAAAATAAACAAACATTGCGTGTTATACGTAATTTATGAATATAAACTAATACCTATTTGCTCCTATGAAATTGTTCCATATGGATCCGACGGGAAATTTTACAATAATTAAGCAATCACATATAGCTATAGCTATGTCGTTTATACACTTAGCTCACGCCTTGTTCCCACTGGGGTAGGCAGAAACTATGGAGCGCCAGCGACTCCTCTCTCTACATACCACTTTCGCTTCGACCACATTCATTACTCCCCTCATGCATGCACGTCGGTTGAGGGTGCTCCTCATCTGACCCTTTTCAGCTGTTGACCGATCTGACTGGGAAAGGTCTTCCTAGGGCGCCCCCTTTCGACACTGCCATCCACTTTCGCACAATAGATCTTTTTTGTTAATCTCCTTTCATCCATCCTTTCCAAATGACCGAACCACCTTAGAATAATCCACTGTTTATATACTAATTGCTTAATTATTGTAAAATATTTTATTAATCTAGTCTCACTGACCCTGGCATTCCAAATGGGTCAGTGAGGGTTATAAGTGCTGCAGCCTAATTTCTTAAATTAATGAACTTTGACTTCGATTTTGAAGTTAGGAAAAACTCCATTAACAGTACAGGTTTTGGTATTATATTTTAAAAAAACACCTTTATTTTAACACAAATAAATTACATGAAAATATGTGTAGTATCGAATCACATCAAAAAACACGTAGTAGGGTTAATGTTAATGGTTGCGACGTTGCGAATTAACGTATTGAAAATTACGGCAATAAAGCCTTTTTTATTAAAGCGAAATTTAATATTAATGTGTTATACCAATAGTATTGACGTTAATAAAATAATGCATTAATTATTGCGCTAAGACGTTACAGTTAACGTTGGCTAATTAACGTAGTATAATAAAAATAATGATGTAGTATAAAATTCCTATTTTCTCCAAAAATGGTACAGTTTATTAGGGACAATTAAACAATAACCCGAAGGGGTATATATAGAAAGCAAATAAACCTTTCATAACCCTAAAAATATTAAAATTCATTTTTTTTAAACTTCCTCTTTTAAAAAGCTTCCAACAAAATGGATGAAGCATCAAAGCGGTTTATGTAAATACATTGTTTATAAATACTAGACATGAATTTTTACTTTCATAATTTTCACTTATGTGTTAGTTTATTGGGGAAGACAACCGCTACCATAGAAAAATGTCTGCAGTCTGTAGTCACCACCGCTATACTGACTTGAAAAGACAAATGTGCACTATCGATTGACAGGACAAATTCCTCAGCTATTTCCTAGTTGATCCCAAAACAATACTGACCTAGTAGCGTTTCATGTGCGTTATCAGCGCCGGATTTATACTTCGGCGGCCCATAGGCGAAGCATGTTGTGGAGGCCCTCAAATCGTTTGTGGTTAACTGTTGAAAGTTTCTATTAAGGTCGAGGTAAAGAAGAGAGCAACTAAATTTCTACTGAGCCTCGATAAAGTTTAATTTAATTTTTTTTCGGTGTGGTGGCGGCCCGTTGTGGTGGCCCTATGTTGCCTATGCTTAAATCCGGCACAACGCACAGTGCCTACGACACTGCTACTACTGACAAATAGCTACTATGCCGAGTTAAGATGAGTGTGTATAAAATTATATATTATATATAGCTATGCTTCGGTTACATAATAAACCTGAATACTCCCCAAAGAATAAGCTGCAATCTGATTCCAAAACTCAAGAGATTTGTCTAGAAGCCAGTGTTCTTAATTGAATAGCGCAAGTTGCATTTGTGACTCATTAATGCAAATTGACTCACTCTTTGAGTCATTCAGTTACGTCACAAGAATTCAATGTAAGTACTACAAAGATGACGGTACATTTATATAATTGCGAAACTAAAATGGGTCAGTTGGGAAAGCATCCCCTTTCTCCACTTTTATGAGTTGTAATATGCATTTTTGACTGTGTTTAAACTTTTATTTATTTATTTATTTTATTTATTAGGGCATCGAACAGCTTTATATTAAACATAACTTTATATAAATATATACATCTAAGAGCCATTAATTGATACCACAAATACGCAATAAACTAATAACACAATATAGTTCTTGGATACAATACAATATAAAGTACACTAAAATAATTATAGATTACAAAAGATTTACAATGGTTGAGAGCCAAAGAACACTGCAGCCATTTTGTTTTTGACTATATTGCAACGTGTGCAAAACAGGTCAATATCTAATTGCGAGCGCACCTCGTTAAAGGAAGAACTAGCGCGCCGAATGTAGGAGTTTTTCAAATAGTTAGTGCAAGCGTAGGGTACATGTAACAAGGGGGGATTTCTAGAGTTAAACTTAGGAACATACAATGATATCTTATTTAGTAATTCCGGGCAATCCACACGGCTATTAGCAATACCTACTAAATACGAAACGTCGGCAATATTAGGTGGGAACTTATGCCCGGCATACACGGTAGATCCATGAATGGAAACAACTGCTACTATAGATAAATTTCTACAAGTAACAGTCATCTCCGCCATGCTGGCTTGATGAGATGAATGTACAATATCTAGATTGGCAGTACACATTCTTCTCGTTATTCCTGGTTACTTCCAAACTGTTCCGAAACGCGACAAGGTCACTTCATGAGTGTTACATTCGAAAGTGGTGGTACTGTCCCAGGACGGCAGACTAATAACAATATTCAGTCTGCCTACCACTCTTAATAGTGCTAATAGTGAGTGTTTGACCAAATTACTTATGTCATAGTTACATTGGCATCGGTCAATATTTAACGAGGATTGAACACTGGTCTCATCGATCGTGGGTTCACGCGTCCTACCACTAGACCACGGTTGCTCAAATTATTTTTAACAACCGACAACAAAAAACGAATTTGTAACACCGCCCATGTATACTTTTTTTTTTGATTGAGACTATATGGGAGTTTTTAGTATTAGGCGTTACTTTGCAGAAATTCATAGCCAAATTATTTTAATACAGTTCTTTGCAACTAATTTCCGCTTCGCTCGTCGGAGCGAAGTCGAAACGACATCGAAGCGACCACATGTCTCCTGAGGATGCCACATGGAGTGGCGAAACGCGTCGAGAGGTATTTGCATGTTGGTGAACGGTCTAACATTGACAGCTAATGTGACTGTGCACTTATACCTATACTTATACCTTACTAACATTGATTAGCAGAAATTAGTTGCAAAGTAGTGTTTTAAAATAATTTGGAATCTACTATGCTAGCTAGTTAAGAATAGGACCGGACCTGCAGCTAACTTTACTAGACATATTGTCCCAACAGGAGAAAAATTAGAATAGATCCCGTTGCACTCGTATTTAGCAAATAAAAATGTGGTTAACGACTTGAGTTTGTCATGAAGGAACGAGCTTCCCAGCCACGTCTTTCCACGCAGTGTGAAGAGGCATCTTATCAAGCCGGTATAGCGGACGCGACTGCTGTCTGCAGATCCCCTTCTCTGACAGCAGTCGCCTCCGTTCATGGATCGCATTCTAGCTTAACATCAGGCAGAGTGCGATCATATGACGTGGTAAAATTAAAAAATAAGTAAAGAATATTAATATATTTTAATAGTTACACATAGGAGGGTTTTAGTATACAGGGTGTCCCGTAAGTAGTGGTGTCAACGATATTTTACAGATAGAGGGGTTCAATATCTAGAATATAATTTAGTGATTTTTTTTTATACCTTCTGGTTTAAAAGTTATGACATTTTTAAAGAATTATCATTTTTTCCCCCGTTTTATCACAAAATAATGTTATAAAAATTTGTTTACAATTATTTTCACTGATATTTTTATTTAAGTGAGTTGAGAAAATACAGGGCTTTCTAATTCAAATGTTATTTGTAACCAATTAATAACCATGATTAAATAAAAAATTAAAATCTAAATAAGATTTAATTTATAAAATTTTAAGCAAAATATTTAAACGAAGCTGGTGTAAAAAAATTGTATGTAAGGTTACGGGACCATTATTTTAAAAATATCTACAATTCATACGGATTCTAAAAACGTATAATAATGATCACTCTCATTTTAATTACAATGTTTTTTCGACATAAATACAACAAATGGGCGTCGATTTTTAATAATGTATTCCCATAACAGGACGAATTTTAAGAATTCTTATAGTCGGAAATTTGCACTTTTTCACATCTTAACCTACTGTAAGATACTAACAACTTGTAGTTCCAACCTTATTTTCATTTCGGTTCCTTAATTTGACTTTAGTGATGTTCAAAGAGGGGTAGGCAGACTGACGCCTGTTTCCACTCATACTTCATTCAGAGATTACGTACCTAAAGTACATTAGGCAGAGTGTAATCACATGCCGGATTACTATTAAAACAAAGATTATTAAGTAAATTATGGTGTTTTTTTTATTGTAGCTCGGCATGTGACAACACGCCGCCTGATATAAAGCTAGGGTGCGGTCCATGAATGGAAACAACTGCTACTACAGAGAAACCTGCGCGCTAGCAGTCGCCTCCACTATGCCGGCTTGAGGAGACGAGCATGTACCATCTTAGATTGACACCACACACTCCTCTCGTTATACCTGGCTACTTTTAAACTATTCCCGAAACGCGACAAAGTCTCTTCACGGGTGTTACATTCGAAAGTGGTGGTACTACCCCAGGATGGCAGGCTGGACAACTAACCATCATCAGACTGCTGTTGTTAACTTTAAACAAGCTGTTTATGAGACATGTAATAATAATGAATATGAACTACGTCAAAAATGGAATATCGTGTCCGAACGAATTAAAAATAATCAAAGAGCCCTAGGAAATATCAGGAGAATCTTTATTAGAAGATGTCGGTTATGCATTAGAGTTAGAGGGAGACATTTTGAGCATTTACTTTAATAAATTGTTTTCTTATCCGTATCTATTTACATTGGTTTTATTGGAATTCGCATAAGGTAATAATGAAATTTCTTCAACAAATAGTACTTTGTAGCTTGTTTAACTTTGAAAAATTACTTTAATTAAAATGACAGTGAACATTATTATACGTTTTTAGAGTCCGTATGAATTGAAGATATTTTTAAAATAATGGTCCCGTAACCTTACATACAATTTTTTTACACCAGCTTCGTTTAAATATTTTGCTTAAAATTTGATAAATTAAATCTTGTTTAGATTTTATTTTTTTATTTAATCATGGTTATTAATTGGTTACAAATAATATTTTAATTAGAAAGACCTGTGTTTTCTCAACCCACTTAAATAAAAATATCAGTGAAAATAATTGTAAACAAATTTTTATAACATTATTTTGTGATAAAACGGGGGAAAAAATTATAATTCTTTAAAAATGTCATAACTTTTAAACCAGAAGGTATAAAAAAAAATCACCAAATTATATTCTAGATATTGAACCCCTCTATCTGTAAAATACCGTTGACACCACTACTTACGGGACACCCTGTATATATATTTTTTTATTGTAGCTCGACATGTGACAACACTCCGCCTGATGTAAAGCCAGAGTGCGGTCCATGAATGGAAACAACTGCTACCACAGAGAAATCTCTACGGGCTGCAGTCGCCTCCACTATGCCGGCTTGAGGAAACGAACATGTACCATCTTGATTGACAGTGCACACTCCTCTCTTATACCTGGCTACTTTCAAACTATTCCCGAAACGCGACAAGGTCGCTTCACGGGTGTTACATTTGAAAGTGGTGGTACTGCCCCAGGACGACAGACTGGACAAATAACCATCATCAGTCTGCCTACCACTCTTTAATAGTGCCTATAGGCACTGAGCGACCAAAGTACATATAACAAAGTTACATTGGTACTGGTCTTTTAGCGAGGTTCGAACACGGGTCTCATCGATCGTGAGTTCACACATCTTACCGCTAGATCACGGCTGCTCTTGATTTGATGTGTTTTTAAGGTATTATTTGTACAGTGTACACCTTATATCACTAATGAAGTACGTGCGAATTGTGGAACAAAATGGAGTCTTGACAGTTGGCTAGCATAGTAGGAATCGTATAAATTAGAAACATTATGAAATAGGTACGAACACGAAGATGTACTTCGTATAAAATTCATGCATTTTGCATGCGGTACGCGTACGGTAACCTCGAATTTACATGTTACACTTTTGACGCATCGCTTTATTTGCTGTTGGTGAAATAAACAAGACCTTTGTGTAGCGCTTTAACGCTGATATTTTTTTTATAAATGTATTAGGAATACAACAAAAATGTTGAAAATTTAATAGATTTAAGAATAGAAGATAGAATGATGATGGTTATTACCCAGCCTGCCACCACTTTTAATTCAGATGATCTTGTCGTGTTCCGAGATCAGTTTGGAAGTAGCCAGGTATAATGAGAGGTGTGATTCGAAAATAAATAAAGAAATAAATAATTATTTATTGCCTTTATTATGCCAGCGGGTATGTACATAATGTAACATATGTACATTGGTACAAGGTAGAATATTTGCGAGATTGAAACACGGGTCTTTAAATCGAGAGTCCGCATCTTTATTTGCTAGACCACAGCCGTTTTAAAAATACTGAGTCGAGCCAGAACTAACCCTGTTTTTAATTTTTGATTTTCAAAGGGAAGTTTCTCATTACATACCTGAGTTTGATGGTTTCATACGCCGCCAAGCTTTTTGGTTGTTTCCAATGCGTAGCTTCGCGTTACAGTAGATATTTGTAGTAACTTTTTTAATCGTATATGACAACACTCCGCCTAATTTTAAGCTAGAGTGTAGTCCATGAATAGAAACAACTGCTACTACAGATAAATTTCTTAGTCACCTCCTCTATGCCGGCTAGAGGAGGCGACAGCAGGTTGACAGTGCAGACTCCAATATTATTTGTGATTACTTACAAATGATGAATGAAAATTCGATTGTCTATTTTTGGAACAATGGCCCATCACTAATTCGGACCCAACATTTTTATGCATATGACAGAACGGGAGAGATGGTTATGTTAAATCCCACTTCTGATGACAGAACGGGAGAGCGGTCCAAGGCTTCTATCCTCCATTTGTGGGCGATAACTACGCAAATATGCTGAAACACGACAGTTCCTCCGGATAAACAAGTCACAACGTCAAAACACACGACGTTTTCAGAGACTCTGTCAAAGCGTAAAGACGCTTTTGTTTCATGTTCAGTTAGTGCTTGTACTCGTGACCGCGTGTTCATTTTGTTCCAAGTTAGTTTCCGTAATCGTTCAAATTAGAGTCCGTATTCATGACCGTTCCGACTTATTTATTGTTTTCTAATGTTATTATTTGTTTGTTACAGATGCTCAAATGATCTCGACGTCAGTTGTCATTGTAAGTATTCGAATTGAAATATATTAAATTATTATTAAAAACTTTTAATGAACCTTTATTTCGGTAGGAAATTTGTGCTCAGGTTAAGAAAATTGGTAACAAACATAACTTTTAATACTTAATAAATTCTAAGGAAATTACTTCTATTATATTTGTTTAACTTTCCAAAAACAAATTCTCTCAGTTTTGTCCACAAACGAAATTAATTTAAATTTTCACTTTATTTCCTTACATTTTACTTCAAATTTAAAATAATTATTTATGATTTTCTAATTTATTAAAATTTCGTTGATTTACGAAGCTTTTTTTATAGTATCTTGGCCCAAGACAACACTCCTTCTAATGCTAAGCTAGAATGTGTACGGAAATAACTGTTTGTTACCTCAGATAAGTTTTTGTATGCAGCAAACGCCTCCGCAATGCCGGCTTAAGGAGATGAATGTACACTGTCCAGGTTTGACAGTCCCACACCTCACGTTACACCAGACTATTTCAGAACGCGACAAGGTCACTTAACAAAAAAGTGGTGGGACTTCCCCAGGACGGCAGGCTGGGTGAATAACCATCATCAGTCTACAATTCAATACAATACAATTTTCACGCCTTTTTCCCACAGGGATAGCTCTGCCTATGAAACGAAACGCCACTTACCACGATCCTGACACAACACCATCGCTTCCTTCACATCCACAATTCTCTTCATGCACGCCCGACGGTTATGGGCACTAGGCAGCCCAGCTTTCATGAGGATGTCTCCTATTTGATCGGAAAATACCTTTCTGGATCTGTCTTGTTTAACGCATCCATTCACATCAGATTTATATATTCCTTTCGTCAATCTCCTTTCATTCATCCTTTCCAAGTGCCCCGAACCATCGAAGCATTCCTTTCTCAATCCTCGTCACTACATCATCTTTCAAACCACATCTATCGCGCACAACACTATTCCTCATTCTATCCGCTATCGTGACTCCACATACACTCCTTAATGACCGCATTTCTACAGCATTAATCCTACTCTCTTGCTTCTTCTGCCATACCCAGCATTCACTTCCATACATTAATCTGCCTACCACAAATAAGGTCTATATTATACCATAAGCCCTAAACGACCAACATACATATAACATAGTCACATTGTACTGGTCAGTATATAGTGCTGCGTTTGGGGATTGGTTTGAAAGTAGCCAGGTATCTGTCAATAGATGATACATGCTCGTCTCCTCAAGCCGGCATAGTGGAAGCGACTGCTGCCTGCACAGGTTTCTCTGTAGTAGCAGTTGTTTCCATTCATGGACCGCACTCTAGCTTTACATCAGGCGGAGTGTTGTCACATGCCGAGCTACAATAATAAAAAAAAAAACATGTATCTCATCAATGGTGTCCTACCGCTTGACCACGACCTTATTTAAATTAAATATATGCTGAATTAGATGCTGAAATAGTGTAAGCAGAGATTAGAATGTCAACAATTTCTCTCTACATACGATTTTCGCTTCTTATTTATAACTCTATGAGATTTTTACATTATTTCAGTTTTCAAATAGAAATAAAGAAGAAAAATAACGATAAAAATTCATTCAAATACATTTGAATTGCTAAGAAAACGTATTAAAAAACTTATACTAACAATTCCGAAGTGGAAACGACCAAATTCGCCCATCACAGCAAATGGGACATCGTTCTCCTTTATAGTCCAATAAAGGCCCTTCAGATTATAATATTAAAGTAAACCGAGCGAATATAAAGCTTATGTCTTTATTAATAGAAGTTAAATTCGTTTAATGCTTCATTTCCCATTGAGGTATTTATCATACGCACTAGACTAGTATTGGTTGGTTACTATGAACAATTGATTACAAAATTGACTAGCTAATAGGGCCCGGCGCTCCTCGTTCTTGTCTGGCATAGCTCGTGGGCCGGGAGAAAGAGGTTTGCATGGGGATTTATATTTTTTGTCTGATTTTTTTTTTTAATCCGTAAGATGACCTTATGTTCTGGAACAATTATCCTATGAGTTTTTACCGAGAAAAACTGCATCAAAAACTAATAGAGTTCACTTAAAGATTATTTTTAAAATTTATAAATTTTGAGAAAAAAAAAGGCAAACCTTTATATCCTGTAGTTTAATTATTTTAAAACACTACTTTACAACTAATTTCCGCTAATCAATGTTAGTGAGGGTAGGTACACAGTCACATCAGCTGTCAATGTTAGACCCTTCACCAACATGCAAAAATCTCTCGACGCGTTTCGCCACTCCACGTGGCATTCTCGGGGGACGTGTGATCGCTTCGTCTTCGCTCCGCTATTTTGCATGTTGGTGAAGGGTCTAACATTGACAGTTGATGTGACTGTGTACCTTCCCCCACTAACATTGATTAGCGGAAATTGGTTGCAAAGTAGTGTTTTAAAATAATTTGGCTATGGATTTCCGCAAAGTAACATCTAATACCATTAAACATATCCTGTAGTTTAAGATATATTGTTTTTTAAATTCGTAAGTGTTACGTCGTAGTTACCGAGTAAAATCGATTGAAAAAAGTGCGTTAGCAACAATAACAGACCTTAATAAAAAAATAATGAATCGCTCATACCAGACCCCGTTTAAGTAAAATTCAAACAAAAACTGCTCACAAAATCCAATTCATACAGAGAACAATGTATTTATTATACAATATTGGCAGCAACAATTGTTTATTTTAATATAAAACATCTCGGTTTTTATTGTATTGTTATTTTAAAATTATAATACAATTGTTTTTATCGAGTAGAATTGGATTTTTTAAAGAGATTCATTTTATTATTGAGCCCTTTATAAAATTAAACATTATTTTTATAGTAGCTCGGCGTATGACAACACTTCGCCTGATGTTAAGCTAGAGTGAGGTCCATGAACGGAAACAACTGCTATCACAAAATTTACTACAGACAGCAGTCGTTTCCGTTGTGCCAGTTTATGGTTACTTCTCTCGTTATAACTGGCTACTTCGCTATGCGACTGGGCCACTTCACGGGTGGTACCACCAGTAATAACCATCATCAGTCTGCCTACACTACAATTTTAAGTTTATTCTTATACCTACAAGAAAGAAATGAAACAATTCATAAAATCTCAATTCGGGCGTTTGTTGACGTTTGAATTTGACTTCAATTTGTCGTGTTTCATTTGTTATGTGCAGTGAACTTTTATCGCGAATGAATGGAGCATTTTCTCAGTTTTATTTGCATCTATATCTTTTATAGACTACATTTTCTTTCAGATTTAACATTGTATGAATATTCTTAAGTTTTTTTTTACGTTTGTAATTTACATAAGAATAATTATAGATGAACATGTATTTTTTTTTTGTGATTTATTATCGTGTTTAATTTGTTAATACTGACTTTTTTTTAAGGTTTATATACCCAATAAAAAGTAGTGTAATATCCAAAAGTGATAAACAAATGAAAATATCTCGCTGCGACCATCGTGGTCTGCGTCGAATTAACATAAATACGGAATCGCACTTTGGTACACAAGAAGTTTTTATAATAATGAATATATATTGAAATACATTATGTATATTATGATATAGATCAGTGGTCACTTTTGTTCAGCAGAGATCCATGACTTAATCCCTCCTACACCACATCGCTTGAGGTCGACGCGTGCAGGCGATCGAATGCATCGCCTCACCGTCGAAACAATCCCCTCGCGGACTAAAAGGTTCGGGCAATCCTTCTTCTGTCGTTCCATCAAATTATGGAACGACCTTCCCAGCCACGTCTTTCCCCCTTCCTATAACAAGGGATCCTTCAAGCGCAGTGTGAAGAGGCATCTCATTAAGCCGGCATGGCGGACGCGACTGCTGTCTGCAGATCCCCTTCTCTGACAGCAGTCACCTCCGTTCATGGATCGCACTCTAGCTTAACATCAGGCGGAGTGCGGTCATATGATGTGCTAAAATAAAAAAAAACTTAAGAAAGAGTTCAAACTCGTCTGTACAAATTGTAAAATTTAAAAAATATATATGCAAGTTTACCAAGATTTCGTTTGTCAATCTACAGTTTCATTTCATTAAACGACGTTAAACTATTCAATTTCATTGAATTTTCATTAGCAAAAGGAATAAGTGGGAAACAATAAATTTTCATCAAAGACAAAATTACTTTCGTATTTCTCCTTTTGTTTTCTTTGCTTCACTCCCTTGTCCGCCATTCGTCTTTTGTGGGCGAACTGTAGAAATAGAATTGTGCTAATTTTGATAAAATTCAATCTCGCAAAGCTTCACTTTTTAGTCTTAACTGTTTTTCTTAACACAACGCCTTCTGTTGTCTAACATCCATGTGATCGCGGGCTTCAAATCAAATAATGCCATTAAATAAGTTTAAGAACAGTCTTCTTACAGGCTGATGAAGATTATTACCCCAGTCTGTTATCTTGGGATAGTACGACCACTTTCGGATGTAACACCTGTAGCCAGGTATAACGAAAGGAGTGTGCACTGTCAATCTAGATGGTGCATACTCGTCTTTTCAAGGCGACAAGTGGACGTACTGTTGCCTGCAATATTTTCCTGTAGTGGCAGTTATTTCTGCTCATGGACCGCACTTTAAGCGAAGTGCCGAGCTACTGTATAAAATATTAATTTTATTCCTTCTTGCGGTGAATTTGTTTTCTTTTTAATAGGTAATTCATTGATGTACGAGTATTCTATAAAATAGGAAAATCGTGGTTAAAGAAAATATGAAACTAACACTCCTTCTTCATTATGAATAAAAATAAAAACTACCTATATTTTTCTTCACGTAGCTTCATCAGTTTGATGAGGTTTTTTATTTCAGCATCAAGTTATTTTTTTCTGTAAAAAAAAAGAAACAACTACGAGTACTTTGATAAATTACTCGAACGATACGCGGCGGTACCTGTAGCCTATTTACTAAGTTGTTTTAGCACAATTTTTATACTTCAAAATGTATGCCTATTTGTATATATTTAGAGAGCCCATGGTCTAGCAGTAGAACGTGGGAACTCACGATCAATGGGACCCGTGTACAAACCTCGCTAAATTCTGATCGGTACCAATGTAACTAAGTTATATATATTTTCGTCGCTATTTAAGAGTGATAGGCAGACTGATGATGGTTATTTGTCCAGTCTGCCGTCCTAGGGTAGTACCATCACTTTCGAATGTAACACCCGTGAAGTGACCTTGTCGCGTTTCGGGATCAGTTTGAAAGTAGCCAGGTATAACGAGACAAGTGTGTATCTCTCATAGCGGAGGCTACTGCTACCTAGAAATTTCTCTGTGATAGCAGTTGTTTTCGTTCATGGACCGCACTCTAGCTTACCATCAGGCGTAGTGTTGTCATATACCGAGCAACAATAAAAAAGGATACTCGCGACTAGGCACTACCCCAGGACGGCAGACTAGGCTAATAACCATCATCAGACTGCCTACCACTCCTTACCTTCGTTTCGTACATTAATTCATAGTACTTAAATTAAAACCTATTCAGAAATGAATTCTATTTTAAGCACTAAACAAAACTAAGTAAACTATTGTAAGAATTTCGTGGAAATGAGTAAAGTTCTTTTATGGGCGGGAAAGTTTTGCTTAAGTAGTTCTGAGGACGGCCATATTCTATACTAAGGTCATTTCTTTGTTATTATTATTACTGTACCTGTACTAAACTAGAATTCACTATCACTGGAATTGGTCAAAAGGAGAATGCCCATTATTGGGCCCACTTTATACCTAATAGTTTGGTAATAAAACAATATTCTAAAATAATATCTTATTTTTTTATTAATTCATTTTCATTATATCAACACATCATTTACCAATCAATAGACAATGTTTAATTACATAAAAAACAGGTATCGTCAGTTATTAAAGCATTTACAATAATAATAGCCTCAAATATTGCATTAGAAATCATCTAATTATTCAATAACCCGGGTGAAAAAATTAAAAATGATTGGTAATAAGGAAGTAGATTTATTTTTCAGAAAATTAACTAAAAATATCGACAAACTCGAGAAACAAATTGTGGGCCCATTTTTCTTAGGCCAATGGGCATTCTCCTTTAGACAGTTTCTCTATACCTAGTGTTTTCTTAGCTTTTCCGATACACTGAAAAAACATAACGGCCGAAAATAAACACGTTATTGCTATTTGCAGCCATGTAAGTCACAGGTTCGGAGAGAGCCGGCAAAGTTTGTTGTTAAAATTAAACAAGTTAACTTGGTTGCTCGACAAATCTGTATTGCACGTTTTGAATAAGTCTCGGTTGTATGTTACCGAATACTTAGTAGTATTTGTTATCATGGATCGCTTTAAAGTTATCTATTAAATTAAAAATACATGAATGCGTGTTTTTTCACAAGTTTTTTTTCTAAAAAATATGACTCTCAGGACGTGCATGAAATACATGAAAATAACCAGTAACGCGCCTCTTGAGAGCACTTATATGAATCAGCGAGTGACTTGTTGGAGAACTTTGTAAATTGCCAGTTATAAAAAAACAAACTAAGTTTTTAATCTCTTTTTGGGTTGTGCGAACATTTATGGGGCAACTAATGTAATATTTATCTTCTCTTTTGCTTCTGCTTCCTTAGCAGTACATCAGTATTACTACTGTCTGTCGAAATTTCTCAACACAACTGACAACTGCTTTCTCTTCATGGATCGCGCTCTAGTAACGGACTATTGTGGTATTACAATTTTAAAAAAAAATTGTCTAAAGATTAGAGATAGAGTGTTTATGCAACGATTCATTAATCTTTTTTTTTAAATTAGGCATCAAGTATAACACCTTGTGACCTAGACGCGTTTCCTTCTTCATAATTATTCTATGAGAAAATGTTAAGTGGAAACTGTTAGGAGACTATCAGTTATAGCTAGTTATAGCTAGGTAGTTTTGAAAAAAAAATTTGAAAAAGTGTATATTTCAAAATTAGAGAGTATTTCCTACAACCTTTGTTCCGGAACTTTGGTTCTATCTCGTTCCTTTTCGGAGTTATCGCGTTCCGGAACCGGACAGGTTGGACTTTCGGAACATGTTGTATTTTATCTGAGATTGTATGGGTCCTCTTTTACACAACACGTAAGTTTCGTCCTGCCAAACCCCCGGCAAGTACTCCATAATTGATGTTCAGTCAGTGAGTCAGCGGTAATCAGGCTATCTATAATATGATGTTTATTAGAATTTTTAGTTGTTTGTTTCCCGAAAATAAATAAATAAATATTTTATTATAGACTAACTTCTGCTGCTCCGATGAAACCATCCTTACGTGGAACTTACTGAACTGATCGTGGAATCGAAAAAATTGACTGGAATGATTTATTTTTATGGACAACTCGCGCTTGACCAAAATTGTTTCCTAATAGTTCCTTAGACAGTTTTCCTAAATTTTATATTGTTTCAGGTTTCCCTATACTGTCCCAGTTAAAAAAACACAATGTACTTTGGTCGCTCAGTGCCTATTGTACAAGCATAGTAGTGACTATAAAAAAATATAAATTTATTTTTTATTTATTTATTTATTAACAATACATAGATTTAACTATACAATTTTACACTACCAGATCACATAACCTCATTTGGATTATCTGCGATCAGTGAGTTATATATATAACACAATATACTTATACACAAAATACCTATATATACAATATACATATGACTTTACAATACATACAAAAATTATTTCAAAAAATATACAATATTTGTTTATTTATACTACTGTTGTTAGTCCATTGTAAATTTTAAAAAAGGCTGCTATTGTGCCTTTATGAATACATTTGGTTTTCATTAATAAACCGTACAGCGATACAAAAGTATAATTTTATTTTACCTATTAATAAATACAATCATATGTTTTATCTGAATCTTAATTTGACATTTTATTGGCATGGAAATGTGATACGTTATTGTGTTTTCTTTTTATTTACAAATATATTTTAAATTGCAAATCCTTTTTGGTGAATGAATATAATAAATTTTAACTAGTTTTGGCTGGTCAAAATTAAGGTAATCGTCAAACCAATGTCACTAACGTCAAATGTATGAAAAAAACCAAATATATATTTTTTTAATTTTTTCGGGAATGTACTCCTCATTAGATCAGCCAACCTTTTAACGATAACGTTATGAATTTACTCGACAGTGCAACGCGTGTAAACGTAACTGTTAAAAAAGTCACCGTAAAATAAACAGTCAAAGTAACTTTAACGAGCCTTTTGATGCAACAAGGCCTTAGTGGTCAAAACGTAGTGCGCAAATATTTCAACGGACGCTCGTAGGCACTGATTACATCGAATTAGTAAGAAAGCGCCCTAATAAAATGATACAAAAATAGGTAAAGTCACTTAAATATTTAAAAACAAACGCAATCTAATACGAATATTGAGATCTGAAATAAAAAAAAGACACATTGTCTATAAAAATAAACTGCCAACCTTTCTATCGTTACAAAACACCATAAATTCTAACGATAAATACAAACTATCTTCGTGTCGGCCTTTCCTTAACATAGAAATTTTGCTTCGCATTACAAAATGGTCGATCGATAAAGACCCCAGCTAGCTACACAGGTTGTAAAAGGACTGCGGGCAATCACTGTTACGTGTTACACCATTAATACTTTTTTTTTATATTTTTAGATCAAAAGCGGCCGTGTTCTAGCGGTAAGACGCGTGAACTCACGATTGATGAGACCCGTGTTCGAACCTCGCTAATTCTGACCGGTACCAATGTAAGGTACCAGTGCCTATATATACTATTAAAGAGTGGTAGGCAGACTGATGATGGTTGATGACGCCCAGTCTGCTTGTCGCGTTTAGGGAATAGTTTGAAAGTAGCCAGGTATAACGAGAGGAGTGTGTACTGTCAATCTAGATGGCACGTGCTTGTCTCTTCAAGCTGGCATAGTGGAGGCGAATGCTGCCCGCACAGGTTTCTCTGTAGTAGCAGTTATTTCCATTCATGGACCGCACTCTAGCTTTACATCAGGCGGAGTGTTGTCATATGAGTGGTAATCAAACCCGTGATTGGTATTAGCCTTTCTATTATAATTAGTAACTATTAAAAATTAAAAAGAAATAATTGTACCTTATCAGAATGATGTTTACAACTTCTGGTTTACTGGGATGCGGTCGTCCCTATTTACAACCTGTATAAGTTCTCAAAATATTGGAAATACTTTATTACAACTAATAATAACGCAGGTAATAAACGTAGTTAATATTCAACTTGAAAAAGTTTTGTGGTTAGTTGTGCATTAATAATATAATTAGTAGAGTTAGGCGAAGGCTTTTAATAAAGTGCAGGAGAATGGAACACCTTTCAGTTTTTCAAACAAAACTTTGTGAAAACGACTCTTTTTGTAGGCGCCGAGATTTGCATTGCTATTTATGTTAAAATATTAATAATTTAATTGAAAAAACATTAACTTTACACTCTACAGTGTTTTAGATCTCTAGCAATATAAAGTATGAACTCGCGATCATTGATGATTGACATGACATTGTGTCCAAATCTTGCTATTTTTTGTATTGTAACTCGTGGCTCGTTGTAGTGTGGTCAATAAACGGAAACAAATGCTACTACAGATAAATTTCTATCGAGGCAGCAGTCGCCTCCGCTATGCCGCTAGGATATGAATTTAAGAGTAGTAGGCAGATTGATGATGTTATTAGTCCAGTCTGCCGTCCTGGGGTAGTACCACCACTTTCGAATGTAACACCCGTGAAGTTACTTTGTCGCGTTTCGGGAATAGTTTGAAGGTAGCCAGGTACAACGAGAGGAGTGTGCACTGTCAATCTAGATGGTACATGCTCGTCTACTCAAGCCGGCATAGTGGAGGCGACTGCTGCCCGCACAGGTTTCTCTGTAGTAGCAGTTGTTTCTATTCATAGACCGCACTCTAGCTTTACATCAGGCGGAGTGTTGTCACATGCCGAGCTACAATTAAAAAAAAAAGAATGTGCACCCTCCAGATTGACAGTGCACACTCTTCTTGTTATACCTGGCTATTTCTTTTCTTCTAATGCGAGTATAGCTATAAAATATAGCCTACAGCATTTTATTTATTTATTTATTTGGAAAATTTACAGGTGCAGTGTAGAGGAGATTTTATATTTAAATTTAAATTTAAAAAAAATTTATTTTTTATTTTTATTTTATATATTTTTTATATGTAAATAAAAAAATTAAATATATATTTTATATATTTAAATTATATTAAAAAAAAATATTTAATAACTTAGGAGTAATTATGACCTATGACAGATCGGAATGATTTTCGTCTATTTACCTTTAGAGACGGCTGGCCAATGTTCGATATTTTTCCCGTTATTATTTTTTCCTTATTATTTCAATATTTCGTTCTCATTTCTATTTACACTTCAGGTCGAGATTACCTTTAATATTGATGGAATAATTTTGCTTCGATGGTTTGGGCACATGGAAAGGATGAGTGGAAGTAGATTGATGAAAGGAATTTATAAATCTGATGTGTATGGATGCGTTAAACAAAGTACCTCTCAGTCTTTGCTACCATAGATA
The DNA here is from genome assembly GCA_948150575.1 of Tinea pellionella. Classification (NCBI taxonomy): domain Eukaryota; kingdom Metazoa; phylum Arthropoda; class Insecta; order Lepidoptera; family Tineidae; genus Tinea; species Tinea pellionella. The sequence goes on along the minus strand of OX411261.1, from coordinate 7,638,158 downwards.
AATTTCTGGCATCCACTATGCCGGCGCCATCCAGGTCGTCAGTGCACACTCCTTCCGCCATACCTGGTTACTTTCAAACTGATCTCGTAAATTAGTTTTTTTTTCAATTTTATTTATTTATTCACAATACTTAAACTAAATAAACTAAAGATAATTCTAATCAAGATTGTTTGCTGGTAAAAAGAAATCAAAACACTTATTTTTTATGCTGACTGTACAACGGCCACGCGCCACTTCGTACTTAGCTATTTAGCTCATGTCCTATTCTCACCGGGGTAAGCAGACACTGTTATATGAAGCGCCAGAGACTTCTCTCTCTACACACCACCAGTTCGGCCAACTAACTCTCCCCATGCATTTTTTTTTATTGTAGCTCGGCATGTGACAACACTCCGTCTGATGTAAAGCTAGAGTGCGGTCCATGAATGGAAACAACTGCTACTACAGAGAAACCTGTGCGGGCAGCAGTCGCCTCCACTATGCCGGCTTGAGGAGACGAGCATGTACCATCTAGATTGACATCATTATACCTGGCTACTTTCAAACTATTCCCGAAACGCGACTAGGTCACTTCACGGGTGTTACATTCGAAAATGGTGGTACTACCCCAGGACGGCAGATAGGACAAATAGCCATCATCAGTCTACCTACCACTCTTTAATAGTGCCTATAGGCACTGAGCGACCAAAGTACATATAACAAAGTTACATTAGTCAGAATTAGCGAGGTTCGAACACGGGTCTCATCGATGATGAGTTCACGCGTCTTACCGCTAGACCACGACCGCTCTGTTGGTTCTCCTCATCTAACCCTTTCAGAGCATTTGACCAATTTAACTGAGAGAGATCTTAGGGCGCCCTCTTCCGACACTGCCAACCACTTTCGCGCAATAAATCTTTTAAGTTAATCTTATCTCATCCATCCTTTCTAAATGACCTAACCACTTCAGCATACTCCTCTCCACTCTGTGTAATCTATATGTACTCAACGTGGTATGTATTAATTTCAAAAATGTGTATAAAATGTGTCACAAAATGTATGTTACAAATGAGTATAAAAAAGGTCTTTGATCTTCATCTTTCATTACAAACTGATGAGACTTTAATTCCAAACTCGACTGCCTCTGAAACTGCGGCATAATTAAAAAGATATATTCACTGAAAAGTACTGAAAAAAATGTATGAAAAAAACAGCTTTAGTTCGATTTCTGAGAGCATGTTTCTTGATTGAAGTGGGAGGTTTATTTTTAAAAAGATGTGGAATTAATAATATTTTATTTGAACTTTAGTACTGATTACATTGCGGCGACTCAGATTATTTTTAAAGGAGTGGTAGATAGACTGATGATGGCTATTAGCTCAGTCTGCCGTCGTGCCCGACTGCTGCTTGCAGAAATTTCTCTGTGATCGCAGTTGTTACCGTTCATGGATCGCACTCTAGCTTGATATTAGGCGGAGTGTTGTAGATTACGCCGAGCTACAATAAAAAAAGCTTGGAAAGTTTTTCAGCGATCGTGGTGGCGCCCGGCGTGATATAGTCTCTTATATCTCTTTTTTCTTTATTGTAGCTCGGCATGTGACAACACTCCGCTTGATGTAAAGTTAGAGTGCGGTCCATGAATGGAAACAACTGCTACTACAGAGAAACCTGTGCGGGCAGCAGTCGCCTCCACTATGCCGGCTTGAGGAGACGAGCATGTACCACCTATTGACAGTGCACACTCCTCTCGCTATACGTGGCCACTTTCAAACTATTCCCGAAACGCGACAAAGTCACTTCACGGGTGTTACATTCTAAAGTAGTGGTACTACCCCAGGATGGCAGATTGGGCTAATCACCATAATCAATCTGCCTACCACTCTTTAATAGTGCCTATAGGCACTGAGCGACCAAAGTACATATAACAAAGTTACATTGGTACCGGTCTTTTAGCGAGGTTCGAACACGGGTCTCATCGTTTCGAGTTCACGCGTCTCACCGCTAGACCACGGCCGCTTATATATCTGTTAGTATCCTATTGTATATATATGCCCAATTTATTTGTTTTCAAAAATGCTTGAAACACACTCAGAGACTCTTGGTTTAATAAAATGCAAAACGGAACTAAAAGCACATACATTTAAAACTATAATTAAAATCACTAAATCAAACCTTTTCATAGCACACCTGTTAGCAAGAGAAAATTAGAAAAGGAAGCCAGAAACTTATTTTAATTTGTAAAGCGCTGAATATCAAATGCACTGTCGGAAATTATAATATTAAATGTGAATGTTATTTACAAGTGGAAATACTCTATAGCGCTTTACGCTGAAATTTGTTTACTATCTTGTGTTCTTTCATAACGTGAATCAGCTTTTTGGTTTTGATAGTTATACATTTTTAATGTTTTAATGTCCAACCGGAGTCAAAACTTTTTTATTATGATAATTATTTTATAATTTCTAAAAGAAAATTAAAAGTTTTATTTAATGACAACTAATAACCTAGAGCATTTTTTATTGTATGTGACAACACGTTGCCTGACTTAAACTACTAGACAGAGAAATGTACACTTCGCTATGCCAGCTTAGAGAAACGAATATACATCGTCCAAACTAGGTAATTTTTTTTTTAATAGCACAACTAAAATTAAAAATAAAAATGTTGACTTCCAGCTGCAAGAGGTAACAAGCGTTGCATGCCAAAATAATGAAGAGCGCCCGTCCTCGAGTCATTATAAATTCCAGCAGTTTCCTCGTAAAAGAATCCTTACATTGCACTTTGATGTGTGAAAATATTAAATAACATTGCTAACATACATATGCATTTTAAAGAGTGGTTCGGGAATAGTTCGCGAGGAGTGTGCATTGTCAATCTAGATGGTACATGCTCGTCTCCTCAGGCCGGCATAGTGGAGGCGACTGCTGCCCGCACAGGTTTCTCTGTAGTAGCAGTTGTTTCCATTCATAGACCGCACCCTAGCTTTACATCAGGCGGAGTGTTGTCACATGCCGAGCTGCAATAAAAAAAGAAATAGCCCAGTCTGCTGTTCTAGAATAGTACCACCACTTTCAAATGTAACACCCTTGAAGGGAACCTCTGCATAGCAAGCCAGATATAGCAAAAGGAGTGTACTCTGTCATCATGGATGGTGCACATTCGTCTCTTCAAGCCGGCATTGCAGAGATGACTTCTGCTTTTAAAAAAATGCTGTGGTAGCAGTTGTTGCATTCTAGCTTTACATCAGGCGGAGTGTTGTCATATGCCGAGCTACAATAAAAAATAATACATTATTTAATTCAAGGAATCATATTCTAGTACTAATATGTCTTTACATCTAAATAGATTTAACCCTTCTTGGAAAAAAAGGAAAAAAATCGTTTTAAATATCTTGCCTTCGTTTTGGCGTGATTTCCTTAGGAGTAATCCAATTTCCGCTGTAGTGTACGGTCAGCAAACAAAAGATGATGAAGGTAGCTCAAACTATTTCGCTTTTACTTGAACTCTATTTAGTAAAATTTACTGTATATTTTTTATGTAATAATTATGCGAGAAGTGTGCATTGTCAATCTAGATGGTGCACAGTCGTCTCCTCAAGCCAGTATAGCGGAGGCGACTGCTGCTTATAGAAATTTATCTGATCGACCAAAGTACATATAACAAAGTTACATTAGTACCGGTCAGAATTCGAACACGGGTCTCATCGATCGTGAGTTCACGCGTCTTACCGCTAAACCACGGTATTTATTTTTTTATTTTTAAGATCATAATAAAAAAAGAACACCATGCAGACTGGACTCATAAGTCATAACCACCATCCAGACTGATGGTGATCCAACCACTCATTTATTGTTAAATTATGATTTTTTTTTAAAATGTTATTTTTTTTTAAATATCGATTAATTGTTCTGATTCCTATCAAGCCCCACTTCAAAATTAAAGTGTACGATACAAAGCAGTACGGATCGGTGGACCAAGAATCAGTTTACATGTGTTTTCCCAATCCTTTCACCTTGGATCCTTCGAGCGGAGCGTGAAAAAGCACCTTCTCAGGCCGGCATAGTAGTGGCGACTGGAGCCACCGTGCGAGCGGTTCTCTAGTCGTCAATGCTCATGGACCTCCACTGAGTTTACCACCAGACCAGTCGAGGTCACATGTCGTGCCAAAATAAAAAAAAATAAAAAATCAATGTTATTTAGACCACCGACATATAGGTGGAGAGCACTCACTTTACGCCGTGAAGGCGTAAATGTAGACTTGTACTTGACCCACGGATTCATTGTTTGTCATTGTATTTTAGAAGAGTTACCAACCTGCGCGATATAGATTTTTTTTAAAAAAATAAATCAACTTAAGGGTAAAACTTCGCTTCGGGATCTGAACTCGCTTCCTCTCGATTAAAAGCATAAGCACATACGTAACCACAATCCATTTTCTATTTCATTACTTCTTGTAGAAACCTTTATTCCCTTGTCAGCGTCACTGGTTACTAAATTAAACTCTATTCTTTGGGTAGTAAGGTTTAAAATAAGGTAAATATTAGCTATATTTTCTATGGAAGTGATAATGGCCCACGATAATAGGCTACATAGAATCTTTCAACAACGTGTGTTTAAGTAGATCATAATAGATACTTTTATGTTTAACTTATTACAACCAGATTGTAATCATACTTTTTTTATTGTAGCGCAGCATGTGACAACACTCCGCCTGATGTCAAGCTAGAGTACGGTTCATGAACCGAAACAACAGCTACTACAGATAAACTTTTACAGTATGAATGTACACCATCTAGATTGACAGTGCACACTCCTCTCGCTATATCTGGCTATTTCCAAACAGTTCTCGAAACGCGAAATTGTCACTTTATTGGTGTTCGAAAGTGATGGTACTGCCCCAGGACGGCAGACTAGGCTAATAACAACAATCAGTCTGCCTACCATTCTTTAATATTTAGTTTCATCCAAGCTACCCTCAAGGCGAGATGGTCACTTGAAATTGGCGAAAATTATTATCCCGTCGGCAGACTGGATTGTCTGGGGAAACTATCAGAATTTTGTCTATCATTATTGAAATAATTAATAGAGAAAATGTTATTACGATGTTTATTAATTATAACTATTAATTTATTAATTAAATTCACAAAATACTCCTTTCTTTCTCTCTTAAAATTATGTTATTCTAATTAAACGTATACATTATTAAAAATAGCAACGCTCGTCTGTGAAGACAGTTAAAAACAAGAGGTATTTCCATTTAGACTCGAGTCACGTTTTCAGGAGGGTTATTGAAGAATAACATTGTACGTACGTGAAGTTTCAACATTGAACATTCCTTTTACATGCCTCAGGTGAATAACAACATTATGATATTTTATTGGAATAAATTTTATTATCAACCTTTTATAAAAATAATTTTAGTCATGGAATTTATGATTTTTCATCCACGAGGGAGCGTTGGCAGTAATCATTTTCTCGGCTCGATTCTCACATGCGCAATTCGTTCAGTGGTTTTTGAAATCTGTGCTGCCGAACAGAATTAACGGGCCGGGGACTCTTGGTATAGACAAAAGCTCTCATATGTACACAAGTTTTCATATGTATCAAAAATTACGGCACATAGTAATGTAACTCTGTTATAGTATGAGTACAAAAACAGTACTTTGTATAGCCATTAAAGGGCAATGCCCATGTTTGGGCCCACTTAATAACTACAAAAGTTTACAAAACAAAATTCTAATTTTATTTTTTCAATAATTTATTCCAACCAATGGACAATGTTTAAGACGTTGTCTGCCAAGGCAAATTTTTTTTAAACTTTAATTTCAGTGCATTGTTATCATCAAAAAGAAAATAAAATGTGTTTTTCTGTTCATGCAAGCCAGCATTAATTTTTTTGTTCTTTTCCCAGAAGCCATCTATCGATATTAGCACTGATATATTCAGAGTTTAATTGTAACTGCACGAAAAAATGCCAAGTAAACACAGAAGGAGATAACTCGTAGTTGGCGTCCTAGAAAAGAACGCAATCTACGAGTTATCTTGTAGTTGGCAGTCAACGTGTTAATTTCATAAATAATAGATATAATTAATTATTAAAGCATTTAATATATTAATAACCCCAAATAATGCAAATGAAAAAGTCTAATTGCTCAACACCCGTCAAGTGACTTTGCCGCGTTTCGGGAGCAGTTGGAAAGTAGCCAGGTGTGCACTGTCAATCTAGATGGTGCATACTCGTCTCCTCAGGCCGACATAGGGGAAGCGACTGCTGCACGTATATAATAGCAGTTACTTCCGTTGATTAACCTCACTCTAGCTTTATATCAGGCGAAGTGTTGTCATATGTTGAGCTACAATAAAACAAAATAAAAAAACCCGAGTATAAAAAAATGATTGTCGATAAGGAATGTAGATTTATTTTTATACAAAATTTTTTAACGAATTATGGGTCCACTTTTCACTTCTTTAGAATTATTTATATTATATTAAACAGAGTTATCATTGGCAGCTCGAAAACTACAAGTTTGTAATACTACGGCGTAGAATGATTCGTAGCTACGCGCTACGTCGTAGATTACTTTTTTATTTATTAAGCAGACTTGTAGTCTGTCATTCAAAATCGTGTTAAAAATATATATATTTATAGATAATGTAAAAATGTTAATATAAGTTTAATTTATATTTTTAAAAAAACCTCCAGAAAGTCGTTACGGGAGCTCATTCGTTATTTATATGCCTAACTCATAACGAATTATGTTCGAGGCACAACTTTTTAAATGCCCGAGGAAATTCTGCTAAATTATAATATATTTTTAGTAAAAGTCAAACTTTATTGGTCTTTCATTTCAGATTTATTGTGAACATAACTTGTAGGCTATTATTCTAGTTAGATTTCTTTTTAATTAATTCAACTTTGAATCTGAATTTTTCTTTTATAATGCTGGCTTGCGATTTTTTAACACCTGGGACGCAATCATACACAATTTAAAACCATAAAGATCCAAGTTTTATTCACTTGTGAATTAAAAGTGACCCTGTCGCGTTTCGGGAATAGTTTGAAAGTAGCCAGGTATAACGAGAGGAGTGTGTACTGTCAATCTAGATGGTGCGTCAAGCCGGCATAGTGGAGGCGACTGCTGCTTGTAGAGATTTATTTGTAGTAGCAGTTGTTTTCATTTATGGATCGCACTCTAGCTTTAAATCAGGCTGAGTGTTGTCACATGCCGTGCTACAATAAAAAAAAGAAAAATTAGATGTATTTTTTATTTATCGCGCGTACGAGTACCTTAGCCAACGTTCCTTAGCGAGATATTTGGTTTGACAATACGGATGTAGTGGTTCGCGCCGTAACGTTCCCCAATGATGTTTGGCGACAATAATTCTTTTAATTTAGCTAAGTCTTGTTTGAGAATAACATATTGTATTTCTGCATGGGAATATATCTCTTCGTCTTTACTTATTTATTTATTCATTTATTCGGAGAAATCACAGCGTGAATTATAAAAAATAACAAAAAATTAACAAAAAGATAAGCCAAATTCATTTCAAATATCCACTTACATCGCCATTAGATATAAAAACAAAAACAGTTTTAAAAAATAATACAGGGTGAATTTTTCAAGTGGGCTTTCATGGCCAAATCCTAAACTATAAGAGATATCGAAAAATGCTGAAAGGAGTCTCGATGCCGATTTTGATGAAAACTAAAACTGCATTATTAGATTTTTAATAAATCCATTTTCCCGGCCAGGAATCGAACCTGTTGATTTTGAAAAAAAAAAAAACACTGTAATATTGCACCATCCGATAGTGTTCCCGATAAGGATCAAATTCTGGGAAGTAATGATATACGGCAAACCAAAGAAAATTGTTGATTTTTAATAAATTGCCTCTTATTTCATAATATAAACAAAATCAAAGTGTGTATGTGTGTGTGTGTGTTTTTGTGTGTAAGTGACAATTTTTTTTTTCAATTTTAATAATGAAACAACAACAACCAGGAAATGTAAGGTTAAATAGAAAGTTAATGCGATTGGAAAAAGTGTCGCAAAATACAGAGAAATCGAACTCAAGGCCTTCAACAACATGAACAAAGATTCAATTATTCAATTCAACATTATGCCGTTTTGGAACAATGCCAGCTTTCGTCTTAGGGCTGAATGATTAAATTATACGATGAGATTGTTCTATTGGTTATGCTTAAATGTTCATGGAGATTTCCGGTTCAGATCTCGAAACTGGACTGGCAAAGTAAATCGTCTGATTTATTAATTATAACCGTTTCTATTATGTAAGTCAGTTGCAAAATAAATATTCTAAGTTATGACGGCCATCGTCTTGAATCATTATTATTTTTTTTTTTTAATGATTTTAGTTCAGCATGTGATAACACTCCACCCGATGTAAAGGTAGAGTGCGGTCCATGAATGAAAACAACTGCTACTACAGATACATCTTTACAAGCAGCAGTCGCCTCCTCTATGCCGGCTTGAGGACACGAGCATGTAACTCTCGTTATACCTGGCTACTTTTAAACTATTCCCGAAACGCGACAAAATCACTTTACGAAAATAGTGGTACTACCCAAATACGGCAGACTGGACAAATAACCAACATCAGGCTGCCTATCACTCTTTAATAGTGCTTATAGGTACTGAGCGATCAAAGTACATATAACAGTTACATTTTCCTAAACTTTTGTTTTTTCAAGTGTTAATGTGTAATAATGGTGGATTGTTATGATTTGATAATTTATTTCTACGTTTTCTGCTACATCTGCGTTTAAGAAAAATTTTATTTTCGACCTAACTCATAAAACCATTAAGTGAAAACTATGCCTGCCAAGCAAAGGTCATAGCGTGACAGGATTTGCTACCAGCTCATTAATATATAATAAATCATTCCTTTATTGTTATTTAATTATACATAATAAATTCTAAGGGAAATATTAATTAGGCACTTTTATTATCGGTTATTTTTTTATTTATGTTTATATATGTCGGAACGGTCATGAACTCTCATTTGAACGATTATGGGAACTAACTTGGAACAAAATGAATACGTGGTCATGAGTACAAGCACTAACTGAATATGAAAAAAAAGCGTCGTTACGCTTTCACAGAGTCTCTGAAAACAAGCCACGCGGCGGACACGTTGCGACTTGTTTGTGCGAAGGAACTGTCGTGTTTCAGCATATTTGCTTGGTTATCGCCAACAAATGGAGGATAGAAGCCTTGGACCGCTCGTCCCGTTCTGTCATATATAATATCGTGCCACCAGGGGAAAAAGGCATAAGATGAAAAAGTCAATTTTACAGGTGAGCAAAAAGAGTGTTTAAATGGATGTAACTTTTTTTCCTTTGGCTTAAAATAATGTTTAAAACGTCATTTAAAAATACAATCATACGAGTTGTTACGTTTAATTAAACAATAATAATTTTGCGTAAATAAACAAATTCTGTTATTTGTTAATAAGAAAATCGGAACTGTCAAACGACGTGTTATATAATTTCATGTGTAAAATTGCGAATTTTATCGATAAAATTACGAAAAAAAATTGAGCTTATGCGGTCTTATTAGGACTATCTAACCGTACCAATAACTCAAAACCACCATAAAAAGGCTTATGCTCTTATTACTCTGGGAGTGCGATATCTATATGATAAAAATCAATTGCTGTTCGTTAGTCTCGCTATTACTCGAGAAAGGCTGGACTGATTTGGCTAATTTTGGTTTTGAATTATTTGTGGAAGTCCAGGGAAGGTTTAAAAGGTGAGTAAATATGAAAAAAAAAAATGCTTGGAATGTAGTAAAAACAACAATTTCGCTTTCTCTTAGAAACTATTCCTTTGGTTTTGAATGTTAAACATTTGATGTTCGTCCCGTCGTTTAGAAATCAATTAAATTTAAAAGTCGTTCAGAAATGCTGTTTTATTTATTGATTCTGAGGCGGTACGAAGTTTGCTGGGTCAGCTAGTATTTAATTATATTCTCATTGTAAGTGAATTTGTTAAACCATAAACCATATGTAGTGGTGTATTTTAACCCATACAATTTTAATTTAATAGCAATGTACCTTTTTAGTATTTAGTATTTATTAAACTTTATGACGTCTCGGAAGTTAACTGCGGGCGCTTTTTCACGCGGGTACAGTCAAGTTTACAATAATAAAATTAAAGAGTTAATTTTTAATATGAATGTTCTACATTCATCGTGGCTCGCTGATACCTCAATTTGTGTACTGTGCTGCAACTTGTGCCTATCTTCGCAACCATCATAAAGTTTGGTTCGTTCTATACCTAAATTAAAAACAAATGACATCCGATATGAACATTTCCAATTAGCGGTTGAGTTTGAGTCTCAATAAACCGGATGTGTTTATTGCACATCAAAACAGCGAATGTGTAGTTAATAGTGGAAAGTTAGGATTGGTATTCAAGTATACTTCGTCTGGCTTGCCGAATATTGTATGCATTAGAAACAATGGTAGATCATGTCTTACGAGTGGTATTAAATTATTCGACCATTTGGTTTTGGGTTGGTTCCTGTTCGACCCAATGTTTTCGACTAGTGTGTATTTATTATTTATGTTATCAATATAACAGGTTATTTTAAAGTAATATGTATGTATGTATGTATGATGTTTATCGCGTTATGCCAATTATTTAAATTATCAAATTTATTAATATTCAAATTTATAGTAGTAAACACTATTTTTTTTAAACAATTGTCCGGCATGTGATCTGTGGCCGGAGGCAACTGTTGTCACAGAGAAATGTTTGCAGGCAGCAGTCGGCATAGCGGAGGGTTCCGGTCATGGATCAAGAAGCGGAAAGTAATGGATTTGAATAGAATGATTGAAGATGTGTTCAAACAAATGAGATAATGTGAAATAAGAAACAAGGGCCGAATACTCAGTCATATCTTACAACTGACTTCCATTCGACGCATTGAATATTAATATTGCGGTACGAATTGTATCTGGGATATTTCCTCGACTCTGGTATGAAATTGAGCTTACACACAATGGGTCGATTTTGTATGTATTCGATATTGTTTCGTAGCCACTGATTTGTTACTATTTTAGAACGACTGTGGCCTAGCTGTAGACGACATGTGTATGCAAAGTGGTAAAATGTTAGTCGCCTCTGCTATGCCGGCTTAAGGAGATGAATGTGCACCATCCAGATTGACAGTGTACATTCACGGATGTTATATTCAAATGTGGTGGTACTTCCCTAACACGTCAGACTGGGCTAATAACCATCATCAGTCTGCCTACCACTCTTTAACAGTGTGCATAAGTACTGAACCAGAAATTGGCAAGAATACTATCTTGTCTCAGTCTTGTTTTTTCCGTTATTTTTGGGTGTCTTTTGGCGTTGAATTGGTGTCTTTCGGTTGTATTTAGTGTGTTGTATCGAGTTAGTGTTAAACATTATCGAATTACTATAATTTACATTGAAATACTTGCTGGTGCGTTGAGTTACACTCCGCCCTAGCGCTACCATTTCGGAACGCTAAGTTGAACTCTGCTCATCGCTTTCAGTGCTGTGTTGTGTATGATTCTGTATTTTTTACACCAATAAATATATTTTTACCTAAAAACCTTTACATTAATAACACATGAATTATAGCTATGTATATCGTATATCATTGTTAGTTCAATGTTTAGCGGTTAGAGGGCGCTTTTCTTTCATCTCGGAAAAAAGTGGGACTGACCACTCTATATTCTAGTGTTCATTATCCTCTATGGTTCGAACACGGGTCTCATCGATGAGCTACTTTATGTAAAGCCAAAACAAAATGCTTAGATGGATATACGGATTATAAAGCCAAGTCCTAAACAATGTTACAGTCATGCTTTGTTACGGAGACATAACACGCAGCTGAATTTACTAAAATAGGACTCATTTTAGGCAAAACGTTTTGGGTTACAAACTTCACCTCATAAACCGAATAGATCTCAACATTGTCTTATCTAAATGTATCCCAAGCTTTTATGGGAGGTTTAGTGCCTATTATACGTATAAGATTTGACCTTTTAGCTTTCACTGTATTGTTATCAACTGACCTGTTATACTTACTGCCTGTATAACTTTGTCTTCGTAATTGTTTCCGTTCATGGACCGCACTCTAGCTTTACATCAGGTCGAGTGTTATCATATGCCGAACTACTATAAATATCTATGTGACACACACTCCGTCTGATGTTAAACTAGAATACTATCTACGAGCAGGTAGCATGCTATCATAAATGATTTGAATGAAATCTGAAGAGCGGCCGTGGTCTAACAGTAAGACGCGTAAACTCACGATCGATGAGACCCGTGTTCAGACTCGCTAAATCTGACCGGTACCAATGTAACTTCGTTATATGTACTTTGGTCGCTCAGTGTCTATTAAAGAGTGGTAGGCAGACTGATGATGGTTAGTGGCCAGTCTGCCGTGCTGGGGTGTTACCACCACTTTCGAATACAACACCCGTGAAGTGACCTTGTCGCGTTTCGGAAGCAGTTTGAAAGGAGCCAGGTGTAGCGAGAGGAGTGTGCACTGTTGGTGCATACTCGTCACCCTCAGGCCGGCATAGCGGAGGCGACTAGAATTTCCTCTGTAGCAGCAGTTGATTCCGTTCATAGACTACACTCTAGCTTTACATTAGAAGGAGTGTTGTCACATGCCAAGCTACAATAAAAAAAAATGTTCATACTCCTCATGGAGAAAAATGTACACTGTCCAGTAATAAAAAAACCTAACCTCGAAAAATACGATGTTAACAGGTCTAATTTTTCGGGTCAATCTAGAACGAAATCTGTGTAATATTAACTAGACGTACGTTAAGGGTTCGGCAGTGATCAATTTTGTATACATACAATGTTTATACAAACATTGATTTCATGAAAATTATTTTATTATCAAGTTAGGCCTCTCATTATAATTATAATTACGGGTCATTGAAACCATGAAAATTCATTAATTATAATTATTTTACAGTATTAATTGTAAATGGAAACAAGTCTAAAGGAATTTTATTAATTTTAGAAGTAGCCTAGTATAATAAGATATAATAGATATAATATATCTATAATGTTTAATAGTATTAGGCGTTACTTTGCGTTACTCCACGTGGCATCCTCAGGAGAGGTATGGACGACGAAGCGAAGTCGAAGCGACGGGATCCTCTATCCCCCACCTGATAGATCAGCACTGTGGCGAAACGCGTCGAGAGGTTTTTGCATGTTGGTGAAGGGTCTAACATTGACAGCTGATGTGACTGTGTACCTACCCTCACTAACATTGATTAGCGGAATTTAGTTGCAAGGTAGTGTTTTAAAATAATTTGGCTGTGGACAGTGTCCCCTATTTTGGGATCAGTTCACTATCGACCTGGATGGTGCACATATGTCAAGCTACAATTTAAAAAAAAGCCGGTATAGCGGGGGTGGCTGCTTTCCACATAAATTTTTATGTGTGATAAATTTTTCATGAGTCTAGAGCAGCCTTCCAGGGATCAATTAATGTTAATGTAATTCCTAATAGATAACCAAGATTTAAGTAACAACTTGACCCGAAACCAAAAGGATATAGCGACAGATAATAAAAGTCGGGCCGAAGCAGTAAAAGATATAAAACTAGGATTTATTGTAGAGAGGACAACAAAAAAAGTGCTTTTAATAAAGCAATGAAAATTCTTCAGGAGGAAATTTTTCAACTCTCCATTGGATAATAAAGACGAAAGGATGATTTTACTCTGGAGTCGTTTTTAATATTAACACTTGGCCGGAACGATCGTCAAATGTAATTGGATTTTGTTTTAATATTACAATTTTAATTTCAAAACGTATTACTTTATTCTTTCTAACTAGTTTCGTATTGTCAGGTTGAAAAGTTGAAATATGTGGTTTTTTTTTATAAAAAAAATCCTGTACCAAGCTATTTCTTGTAGGTATTGGGTGACCAAAGCCGGTATAGCGGAGGTGACTGCTGTCGGTAGCCATTATTTTTGTGGTTCATGACGAGTTACAAAAAAAAAGTCCTAGGTATATAAGTGCCGAAGTAATCTCACTAGAAATAAAGAATTACGGTCAAAGAGGGGATTATTTTTATCATTGACGTTTACTGAAAGCTGATTGATGTAAAGGGCCTGGTCATCTATTTCTAACTTCATTATCTACTTGACATTTGAAATATCAGTTAAATGAGGTGGAATATTGATATTGAATTTAAGTAATAGAACGTAAATAAAAATATTTATTACTTTTCGGAACAAATTAAGTAAAAAAAAATTGAATAAATTTTTTAAATTAATTTGGTTCAAAAACTTTAGTGTTGTCATGGCGTAGATATCACGACGGCTTTCAAAATAAACGTAAAAGTAAACCGCGTAAATTTTATTATACATATAAAACACTATATCTTTAAATTTTTAATATATTCTGCAAATATTTCCTTAAATAACTTCAAATAATAATAATTATGTATTAATGTAGTGTTCACACTTTGAGTTGCAGCCCAGTTATACTGATCAGATTTTAAAATATATGTATGTGACTTTTTTCGGCTGCAACTTGTAGTCAGCATCTAAATAAATAAATAAATAACGAGAGGAGTGAACACTGTCAATCTGGATAGCACATGTTCGTATCTTCAAGCCGGCATAGTAGAGGCGACTGCTGCCTGTAGAGATTTCTCTGTGGTAGCAGTTGTATTCATTCATGGACCGCACTCTAGCTTTACATCTGGCGGAGTGTTGTGATATGCTGAGCTACAAAAAAAATTAATTATATCATGCAGTCGTGGAACACATGTTGAGGGATTGTGTCAGGAGCGAAGCCAATTGACAGTGGCTACATGATAAGTTTTGCATCAATAAATGAGATATGGGCACATACAATAGTATGTCGTCTCAGCCTTTTTTGTCAGTCTTTTTTTTTAATTGCAGCTCGGCATGTGACAACACTCCGCCTGATGTAAAGCTAGAGGGCGGTCAATGAATGGATACAACTGCTACTACAGAGAGAAAACCTGTGCGGGCAGCAGTCGCCTCCACTATGCCGGCTCGAGGAGACAAGCATGTACCAATAAGATTGACAGTGCACATTCCTCTCAAGACAAGGTCACTTCACGGGTTTTACATTCGAAAGTGGTGGTACTACTCCAGGACGGCAGACTGGGCAAATAACCATCATCAGTCTGCCTACCACGCTTTAATTGTGCCTATAGGCACTGAGCGACCAAAGTACATATAACAAAGTTACCTTGGTACCGGTCATAATTAGCGAGGTTCGAACACAGGTCTCATCGATCGTGAGTTCATGCGTCTTACCGCTAGACCACGACCGCTCTAATCTGTAGCCGCTGTGGAGTTGTACTCGTATAAAGGAGAATGACCATTTTTGGGCCCACTTGATACCTAATAGTTTGTTAACAAAACAATATTCCAAAATAATACCTCATCATACATTATTTCCTCATTAATTTATTTTAATTATATTAAAACATAGTTTCCCAATCAATATACAATGTTTATTAACATAAAAAATAAATATTACCAATTATTAAAGCTTTTAATACAAAAATAACCTCAAATATTGTATCAGAAAAAGTCTAATTACTCAATAACTTGAGTGAAAAAATTAAAACTTATTGGTGATAAGGAATATAGATTTATTCTCCTACAAAATGAACTAAAACTGGTCGTGAAACTCGAGAAAAAAATTCTGGGCCCATTTCTCTTAGGCGAATGGGCATTCTCCTTTGTTAATTTTCTTTTGTTATTTGTATTTGTCGTGATGTGTTATTTTTTGACATTATAATGGTTTAGACTTCAATGGGGTTGACATCGCCCCAAACTTTTTTTTTATTATTCATTTATTCACCCACTATATTTATAATTTATAAAATAGAATAATCTTGTGCCTCTCAAAGCCCACATAGGCTTATTTGAGAGGCAATATTTAATAATAAATAATACAGTTTACTTACTCGAAAATAGTTTACTCTTTTTTAAACGAACGAAACTTACTTTTTTCTTATTTTTCAACTGAAAATAATATGGAATTCTTCGTAAGAAGCTGTCACATACTTAAAAGACAGAATAGTCTATCTCGCTTCAACAAACACAACAACATTATGTCTATCTCTTTCGCACCAGAGAAACTTCCTCATAAAACTGTATACTGTAGTGATAAAGGGGCAGGTGCGTAATATGCGCTTCTTTTCACTTAAATATATTTAAATATTGACAGGAAAGGATATGCGAGGAACGAAATTGAAGATACAAAGGAATGAAATAAAGAGAAAAGTGTTTATTGTCTATGTCAATAATCTTATTTTCAATATCGAGAGCGGCAGACCACGGCCGTGGTATAAGGCGTGAGTTCATGGTTGATGAGATCTGTGTTCAAATCTCGTCAAAATTCTGGCCGACATCAATGTAAATAAAACATAGTGATGCGGCGCGGCGGTTCGAGTCGAGGAGTTATAAGGAGCGTCAGACAAACCTTTGTATGTAGATTTTGAAGCTGATGATCCTTGGTTTCTTAGTGGACTGTACTGGAGCTGGTTCTTACACTACTATTGTCACTTTCAACGCGACGGTTTACGAGGGTTCGATAGTTCGAGGGTGGCGGCTTGCAGCGCCTCGCGGTGTCAGTTCTGTCACTACTCTATCAGCTGTCTGACAGGTTTCAGGAAGGCTCGAGGGATGGAGGGGGGATAGAGGGCGGTAGTGTCTATGCGTGCGCGTGAGTTTGCGAGTGTTGTAAGCGTGTATGTGTGTGTATGTCATTTTGACATATAGATTTGAATTTCAACTAACAGACGGCGCAACCACATAGTCTTATGTAATAAAATGAAATTAAATACAACCCATTGATATTTGTAATTGTTCATTAAATTTTAAATCTTGCAATTTCTGATAAATCTAGCGACATCCACGATTGTGATTGTAGAATCGCTACATGGTCCGCTTATCCCATACCACCACCTTACATCCATAAGCCTCTCTTGTTTATCTTCGGCGAGCATCTCCGCCCGACGACGAGTGCGCAAAATTTTTCTCTCTAACACATATAAAAACAGAATTTACATAAAGAATCGTTTGTTTAAGTATTCAAGGAAAGTTACGTAATATTATGTGCTTTTTTGCTTGAGGCATTGTGGCCTTGTTAGGGGTTTAAGGTGCTTTCACATTGTGACAATTTCGTTGTCGTTTCGTGAATTTCGTTTCTTGAACAATCTTTGATCTAAGGGTTTGCTAAAAAAATGATAATGAATTACTAATGATAAAGTACATTCAATTTATAGCGGCCATGGTCTAGCGGTAAGCCGCGTGAACTCACAATCGATGAGACCCGTATTCGAACCTCGCTAAAGACCGGTGCCGATGTAACTTTGTTATGTGTACTTTGGTCGCTAAGTGCCTATAGGCACTATTAAAAGTAGTAGGCAGACTGATGATGGTTATTTGCCCAGTCTGCCGTCCTGGAGTAGTACCACCACTTTCGAATGTAACACCCGTGAAGTGACCTTGCCGCGTTTCGGGAGCAATTTGAAAGTAGCCAGGTATAGCGAGAGGAGTGTGCACAGTTGGTACATACTCGTCTTCTCAGGCCGGAATAGCGAAAGCGACTGCTGCCTGTAGAGATTTCTGTGTAGTAGCAGTTGTTTCCGTTCATGGACCGCACTCTAGCTATACATCAGGCAGAGTGTTCTCATATGTCGACTCGTCGAGCTACGATAAAAAAAAATTAATTATACATTATTTATGTGGGTGCACCATCGCCGCTGGGACAGTTGGGTTAAAAAATTATGTGTGGGATAATTTTATTTGTATGGTAAATAGGCCCACTGTATTGTAACATCTATTAATGAAATATATATCAATTTGTTTATCATATATTGTTTATCTACATTATACATACTTGTATATTAATTTTATAATGTCTAACCGAAATATTCAGATGTATAAATATTAATAATAATAACCTAAATAAATCGTAATTCCAATTAGATTTATATATAATCTATTACCCATTTACTATAATAAAGGAGAATGCCCATTCACCTAAGAGAAATGGACCCACAATTTTTTTCACGAGTTTGTCGTTGATATTTTGTTCATTTTGTAGAACAATAAATCTACATTCATTATTACCAATCAGTTTTAATTTTTTCACCCGGGTTATTGAGTAATTTGACTTTTTCTGTTGCAATATTTGAGGTTATTATTGTATTAAATACTTTAATAATTGATAGTATCTATTATTATATTATGTAAATAATTAACATTGTCTATTGATTGGTAAACGATGTGTTGATATAATTTAAATGATTTAATGAAAAAATAAGATATTATTTTAGAATATTGTTTTGTTAACAATTAGGTATCAAGTGGGTCCAAAAATGGGCATTCTCCTTTGTTATTATTTTTATGTGTAATATGATAAATAGACGTTAGGGGCCCACAAACGAGGATTCTTTAGCCTTTAGCGTAACAGTTAAAATTATAGTAGAATTATTTTACAAAACTTTGTACATTTTTAATCCTAAAACAAGGTCAGTTCATTGAACTATACTCCCACAAAAATTTAACCCTCAACATGAGCCAGGATTAACTTAGTTAACGCAAATATCACGTACTAAAACATTTTATTTTTTCCGTGTAAAATTAGAATTTTTTGGCTTTAAGCTTTTTAACCTCCATCGTGGTCTAATTATTATGTATATTCGTATTTTGTCTTGCTAAGGTCATCAGTGTACTTAGGATACTGTATCCGATATATCCCCTACTGGCTTCCTGAAACGTTATCTGATTCGGGCACCAGACACATTATATGTTGGACTATGTAAAATCGGTGGGCTGGTGTTGGTTGAAAACCCAGTCTGTTTTCTCGTGGTGGTAACACTGCTTTAAGTGCCCTGGTTGCAGATAAAGTTTAAAAGTAACCAGTTTTTTTTTTTATTACAGAGAAATTTTATTATTAATTTATTTGATTAAATATTAGTCTCTGTTTAATTACATAAAAATAGATATCATTAATATAATAATGATCTCAAATATTTGCATCAGGAAAAGTCTTAATAATCCAGGTAAGAAAAATTAAAACTGATTGGTGCTAATAAATGTGGATTGTTTTATAAAATAAAGGAAAAATCATGAACAAACTCAAGGAAAAAATTGTGGGACAGTTTCTCTCAGGCAAATAGACATTCTCCTTTAAACTTTAAACAGTTTCGGGAATAGTTTGAAAGTAGCCAGGTATAGCGAGAGGCGTGTGCACTGTCAACCTAAATGGTACATGCTCGTCTCCTCAAACCGGCATAGTGGAGGCGACTGTTACTCGCAGAGGTTCCTCTATAGTAGCAGTTGTTTCCATTAATGGACCGCACTCTAGCTTTACATCAGGCGCAGTGTTGTGACATGCCGAGCTACAATTAAAGAAAACGAACCAAAAGTTGTAGAGAAAATCATGTTAATGCGAATTAATAAAAAAAAACAATTGAAATAAAAAAAAATCATACAAACCGGACGTTTCTCGATCATACTTCCGCCACACTTTTTCTCAGGGGTATTGCATAAGGCAAGAGGTACGGGTGGAAAAGTTTCAAGAGCTGTTAACTCAATAAGCCCAAGTAGCGTCGGGCACTATTAACTAGTACTGTACAAGGTGTAAAAGAACAGCTAGCAATCGCGCGAACCGGGAGTTGTATGCACCATACTGATGCAGTCCAAGATGTTTAATTTTTTAAGAGACCATAATTAATAAGAAGAAATTCTTCAAATAATTTTTTGACATTTATTGGTCTAATATCAACTACATAACATTATGGTACCTGTACGGTACTCGAACGGAGCATAGGGCTCGCCGTGAGTAGGTGGCACAAACCCTGATTTTTGAAATTAGAATGCGTCAATATTTTCGCAGTTGGGTTGGTCTTGGAGACATCGGGTACGGTGTAGGGCTGGTCGCAGCTAGATTAGTGGTCGGTATTGACCCACGCAGAGAATACCTATACCTGCTGAATTCACACGGAGACAAATACCAGGCATGCAACGGAAAGGTGTGTAAAGTGGACTTACTGCTTGAGGAGTAGACAGGACACACTGATTACACGATGATTATGCAGATTGAACTCTCTCGACGTTGATTTTAATTGTTTTTAGCCTTTACTTGAATCTCGCGCGCGCGCCATCGACCGAGACCGTTGTACTACACTTTCGCGCGCCGCGAGAGGGCAGCACCGTCTTAGGATGCGTTCACGAACGCGAGTTTCAGACACGTTCGTAGTGAGGATGGAAGTTTGGAACACCAAGGCAGGGAAAAATTATCATGGAGTGTTACAAGCCACGACATTTCCCCCCACATGAAATCAGCCAGGATTTCACAAGATAAACTATGCGGTGCCAAACAAACCACACGCTAGCCACTAGATATATGTACTCGGATATCACAATTTAAACTAAGAATTGTATCCTAATACAAAAAAGATAATGATAATGTAAATAAAACGAATAGTAAAAATAAAACTAAGTCTAACAAATTACATACTGTAACTAACCTATTACTAAATTAGAATAAGATAAACTTAACTACAAAAAAAAGAAAATAAATTAATTTGCTATAGGTAAGGGGCAGACTTTGACCACTGGACGTTTGAGTGTGCCTTTAGTGGTGCGTAGCGTTACAACACGAGCTAAAATGTCTGCGCCCGGATATACTAGGTTAAATCTCAATGTGATTGAATGGTTTATCAGGTTGTTACAGATGCCTTGTTGATTTGTGATTAAAAGTTGATGCATTTCGCTTAAGTACCGTTTACCACCGACAAAATTGGTTCCACAGTTTGTGACGATCGAACGACAAAGTCCGCGACGAGCCACAAAATGATCGAGAGACGCCTTTGTAGACAAGCATACGAAGTGGCAGATGTCTAACATGCGTGGTCCGCAATGAAGGTAACATAAATGGAAATGATCAACGATAAGCGATGATAATCGACTTCTCTTGGGCAAAAGAATGGGATGCATTGACGCTTTGGACAAATTTGAATTTTTTAAGCGTCCCCCCACACGCAGAACTCCATCCGAGTCTAAGAACGGGAAAAGTCCTTGTATACTTCGACTGCACGGGAGTCTCGATTGCACCTTTTCGATTTCGCTTGAGAAGGATATAATTTGAACGTATTTGATTAATATTGTGTGAATCTCCTGTAACTCAGTTTTCGATAATGAATTGAACAGACGATGATCACAAGTTTGTTTACAGTTTTTAGGAAAACGTCGAATCCGAGCTAAAACGCGTTGTATACGTTTGAAGGATGAGTTTCTCTCTAATAGTAATTCTAGAATATTATCTTTTCTATCTGAGATAGGGAACTGGGTAACCGTTTTAAATTTCGGTACGATTTTCGGTGTACTAAAATTCCTGGCCGGCCAGTGGGACGGAGTATCAATGAGCCAAGAAGGACAGGTCCGCCATAAAAATCGAATCGATAATCGAATTAATTTTAAATTATTTAATTTAGCCTGGAAATGTTCCCAGTCATGAGCTACGTCACGAGGAACCGGATCATCCCAGTTTAGTTTGATACGCCATAGATTTTGAATCAGCAATTTTGCTAATAAAATCGTAGGAGTGAGCCATCCAACCGGATCATAATTGCGTGCTATGTGCGATAGTATTGAGCGTTTTGTATACTCGACGTTGGTTTTCGAAACGGAGTAAGTAAAATAATCGCCTGACGGATCCCATTGGACGCCTAATATTTTTAACGTGTACTGATTGCTATCTTCACAAAACTGCTTTGGAGACTGACAATGTTCCGACGGAATGTGTGCGAGAAATTTGCGCGAGTTGCTGCTCCATTTTCTAAGTTCAAATTGAGCAGAACTGAGTAAAGCGACGAGCTGATCTTTTAGTTCGAGCGCGGCACCAACAGATGGCGCTCCGGTCAAGGTGTCGTCCATAAATACGTCTGTTCGCAGAACTTCAGCCGCACGAGGCCAACGGAAGCCTTCGTCGTCCGCTAATTGCCGCAGTGTACGAATCGCTAAAAAGGGCGAACTGCTAACACCGTACGTCACGGTATTGAGTTCGTACCCGATCACCGAATTAGAAGCTGAGTCTCGCCGTAGCACGTGTTGACAGTGCCGATCTTCTGGTCTGAGTAAAATGTTTCGATACATTTTCGAAATGTCGGCCGTGAATACCACAAAGTGTAGCCGAAACCTGGTTAAAATTTCTACAATGTCCGCTTGTAACTTCGGACCGGAATGCACGATGTCGTTTAGCGATATACCATTATGAGTTTTAGCGCTCGCATCGAACACAACTCGTAATCGAGTAGTTGTGCTCTCAGGACGGATGACGCAGTGATGTGGAATCAAGTAACGTAAGCTGTGTGTATCCTTCGCAGGCTGCATGTGTCCTAACGATTCATACTCACGCATGAAGTTGACATAATCAGTCTTTAACTGATCATGACGAGCCAAGCGTCGCTCAAGATTTACTAATCGATTGAGCCCCTGTTTGAAAGAACTTCCTAAGACAGAACTTGGCTGCTTTAATAAAATTGGTACAATATATCTGCCGAATCTGTCACGCCTAACCAACTTCGTATACATCTGTTCACACTCGTCGTCCTCTGGAACTGATAAACGCGCACGCGGTGGTTCTTCCACCTCCCAGAACCGTTTCACGACGTCTTCGAGTTGAAGAGTGGAAGACACCAGTGCTGTAACTTGAGCACGTGTGGGATCACTATTTTCCAATTTGCCCGTTAACACCCAACCGAACACGCTGTGTAGTGCGGTAGGTAGACCTGGTTGCGGTGTTATGCGTAGACCGTCATATATGTCATGAAACATTTCCGCGCCTAATAGCATGTCGACGTCTGACGGCTTGTCGAAGTCGTCGTCTGCTAGTATTAGATGTTTGTAGTGTTCGCGCACGGAAGACGAAATTTCAGTCAAAGGTAGCTGAGATGTGATACTGGTTAATACGATTGGTTTGATATTAAAACGAGGCACGTCGAACGTTCGCGGTGTAACCGTGCAGGACGTGACGCCTCTGACTTGATGTACCATATTCTGGCCAACGCCAGAAACGGAGATATTGCAACGTCGCAGAGGAAGAGCGAGCCGTTGCGCGCAGGCAGCTGTGATGAAGCAATCCTGCGCACCGCTATCTATGAGCGCGCGTACTAGGTGGCTGTCACCCGTCGAAGAGCTAACTCGCACGACGCATGTGCCCAGTAGGACGAGAGCACGACTGTGTTCTAGGTGAGCAAGGCTGCTGCTGGTGGACGGTTGTGGTTCGCCGACCTGGACACTCGCTTGCTTGTCGGAGTGCAGGAGAGAATGATGACGACCGCCGCATGAGGAACACACCGATTTAGAATAACACTCGCCTACGTTATGCCTAGATCTCAAACAATTAGAACACAAAGATTTTGTGATAACTATATTTAATCGACCTTGATAGTCAAGGGATTGAAAAGTTTTACATTTATATAAATTATGTTGTTCATTACAACACGGACAAGAATAATTTTTCATGTTATTCTGCGTTGTTAAATTATTACTTTTATAATTCTGCCTACCCCTATTTCGAACACCGTTATTATTTACCGCCGACTCCAAAGGTTTCGCCTTTGAGGAGTGGTGACCCGACTCAGCTGATTTGTACTCACTCGTTTCTAATATTTTGACATATTCCTTTAAAAACTTTAGCAATTCATCGAAACTAGGGATCTCAGATTTATTTTGTAATTCGAATCGCTTACGCGTATCCAAATCTAGCGCCCGCGATGATAAGTGAAATAAAATGAAATCGCCTAAATTGTCAATTTTCATTTGTTTGAGGGCATTGACCGACTCAAACAATACGTTAACGAGACGTGATAAATCATTTAAATTACTATTTTTTAAAGGTGCAAAATTATAAATTTTATCTAAATAAGTCGCTGCTATGAGACGATTATTTTGATAACGTTCACAGAGTGAGGAATAAGCTACAGGATAATTTGAGTCCGTAATAGGTAACCCCTTAGCGATAGAAAGCGCTGAGCCGCTAAGACATGAAATTAAAAAATGAAATTTTTCTATGTTAGATAATGATTTATTATCATGTACTAACCGTAAAAACGTATCCCGAAACGTAGGCCAATTTTCTATATTGCCATCGAATTTTGGTAATTCTATTCTAGGTAAATGAGCAATATTATTTTCGCCGCTTTTATTACGGGACGAATCGGACGCAGCGCTTGAAGCGCTTACAGCGCCGAGCGCCGTTTCGCTTGTAAACAACGTTTCAGCAATTTCTAAAATTTCATAATAAATGTCATCGATCGCAAACACTCGCTGCATGTCCACAATGGTTTTCGGTTTTAATTTTAAAGTTAATGCATTGATTTCTACGGTTAAATTAATAAAATCTTCTCGAATTTTCTCGATATTTTTAAACCTTGCACGAAATGCACCAACTTTCTTTTTATCATTTTGTGCTTCAATTGATAAATCATAAATAACCTGCATACAACGAAAACCGTATTCCTGTTTTTTAACAAGTGAAGTTAAATTCTCTTCCGACATTGTTAATAAGGTATGTAATGTAGGTAGGTCAGGTGAAAACAACTAAATGTATTTAATATTAAAAAATGAAATAAATATCGATATGTATCGATTTACCTATTTATAAATAAAGGATTTGTTATAAAAACACTAGTTTTAAGTAGAACAAATTTAATTTGCAACCTAAATAAAAGTTAAAATTATAACCCTACCAATTTAAAGAGGTATCCGAGTACATAGATCGACGTACGATGTACAAGACCACCCAAACTGGACGAATAATATTGACGCAACGAAACTTCTTTCGTAAATGAACTATTTTACACATCAAATGAGAGTTTTCTTATGAAATTGAACCTCTTTGATGGATGTAAAACTTCTCCACAGATATTCGCGCTCGAAATGGACCACAAAAATAGGGGATGTACGGTACTCGAACGGAGCATAGGGCTCGCCGTGAGTAGGTGGCACAAACCCTGATTTTTGAAATTAGAATGCGTCAATATTTTCGCAGTTGGGTTGGTCTTGGAGACATCGGGTACGGTGTAGGGCTGGTCGCAGCTAGATTAGTGGTCGGTATTGACCCACGCAGAGAATACCTATACCTGCTGAATTCACACGGAGACAAATACCAGGCATGCAACGGAAAGGTGTGTAAAGTGGACTTACTGCTTGAGGAGTAGACAGGACACACTGATTACACGATGATTATGCAGATTGAACTCTCTCGACGTTGATTTTAATTGTTTTTAGCCTTTACTTGAATCTCGCGCGCGCGCCATCGACCGAGACCGTTGTACTACACTTTCGCGCGCCGCGAGAGGGCAGCACCGTCTTAGGATGCGTTCACGAACGCGAGTTTCAGACACGTTCGTAGTGAGGATGGAAGTTTGGAACACCAAGGCAGGGAAAAATTATCATGGAGTGTTACAAGCCACGACAGTACCGTTATTTGTTAAATTATCATTTAAGTTTTTTTTTAATTGCAGCTCGGCATGTGACAATACTCCGCCTGATGTAAAGCTAGAGCGCGGTCCATGAATGGAAACAACTGCTACTACAGAGAAACCTGTGCGGGCAGCAGTCGTCTCCACTATCGGGTTGAGGAGACGTACCTTCTAGATTGACAGTGCACACTCCTCTCGTTATATCTGGCTACTTTCAAACTATTCCCGAAATGCGACAAGGTCACTGCGGGTGCATTCGAAAGTGGTGGTACTACCCCAAAACGGCAGACTGGACAAATAACCATCATCGGTCTGCCTACCACTCTTTAATAGTGCTTATAGGCACTGAACGACCAAAGTACATATTATATAACAAAGTTACATTAGTACCGGTCAGAATTAGCGAGGTTCGAACACGGGTCTCATCGATCGTGAGTTCACGCGTCTTACCCCTAGACCACGGCCGCTCAAAAATAAATATCCAAAACAAGCAATGTAAACGCAAGGATGGTTGGTGTCGCGACTGCCTCGTAGCACGCGCGAGGTCATTCAACTCACAGCTGATAGACGGCCAAGCGCGTTAACATTAGCGATGTCATTATGACATTAACGCGAAAGCCAACACTTGAGCGTCCATACATTTTGTTTTACAACATTGTTTGAAACTTAGCAGATTTATGTTGAAATTAAGTAATTTTATAACTTTCTCAGCACTAATTATTTGCGCAAATCACTATAATAAACAAATAGCTACGGCACAGAATATATAAAATGCATTTTAAATATTTTAAACATTTTATATTAGTTATATTTCACAATCATTTTATATATTATGTTCGCGCCTGATATTAGTAATTGTTTGATTGGTTGCGCTGCATGGCATTTGATTCCTTTGCTTTCCTTTCCCGCACCAGATTAAAAATAAACCGAGTATCAAGAAGGCTAGCTAATTTGAGTAAATAACGTTATATTGAGAAACAATCTGTCAACGCAATCGGCGAGTCCTATTATTTTAGATGCCTTTGCATGTGTGTCAACTTATATTCACACCCTATTTCTAATTACAGTCCATTTAGCTCAATCATACTCTGTGCCGTAACTATTTGTTTATTATAGTGATTTGCGCAAATAATTAGTGCTGAGAAAGTTATTAAATTACTTAATTTCAACATTAATCTGTTAAGTTTCAAACAATGTTGTAAAATAAAATGTATGGACGCTCAGGTGTTGGCTTTCACCTTAAGATATAAGATTTTACATGGTCAAAGGGATTGATTGCTATATATGTTTTAACTTCTTCTGTCGTTCCATCAAATTGTGGAACGACCTTCCCAGTCACGTCTTTCCCCCTTCCTATAACATGGGATCCTTCGAGCGCAGTGTGAAGAGGCATCTCATTAAGCCGGCATAGTGGGCACGACTGCTAGTCTGCAGATCCCCTTCTCTGATAGCAGTCGCCTCCGGTCATGGATCGCACTCTGGCTTAACACCAGGCGGAGTGCGGTCATATGACGTGCTAAAATAAAAAAAAAACCTGTATAGAGGCATAGTAACCTACAATAATAATATTTTATTTCACCTACATAAATACGTAATTATAATAAACAAATAGCTTTTAGTATGCAAATAGAGCGTTTGTTTTATCAGCTGATGTTGGCTCAGTGTACTCGGGCCGCACTTACCTTTACAAAGGTCTCTTGTTTTTTGAATTAGCATATATGTTTAACACTTTTGACACTTTGAAGTCGTACTTATGTTCTAATTTTATTTATTTTATATTTAAACAGTTTTTTTATAAACGTATTAAACGTGACTTTATGCGATTAAAACTCAATTTTTTATACAATACAATTGTCACGCCTTTTTCCCACAGGGATAGGCAGAGACAACGGAAGGCCACTTACCACGATCCTGACTCGACTCCCTCGCTTCCCTCACATCCACAATTCTCTTCATGCACGCCCGACGGTTATCAACACTAGGCAGCCCAGCTTTCATGAGGATGTCTCCGATTTGATCGGAAAACACCCTTCTGGGTCTGTTTAACGTTTCCGTTTAACGCATCCATTCACATCGGGAGTCTGCACTGTCAACTTGGACGGTGCACAATCGTTTCTTCAAGCCGGCATAGCGGAGGCGACTGTTACCTGCGGAATATTCTATGTGGTAGCATAATTTGTTTATGTACCGCAGTCTACCTTAACATCTGACGGAATGTTGTCATACGCCGAGCTACAATTAAAAAACAAAAAGAATAGATATAAATATTTTACGTTCAATAAAAATACAATAATACAAATAGCGAGAAGAGATTGTCACGTCGAATCTAGATGGTGCATACTCCACTGTTCAGGCCGGCATAGCGGAGGCGACTGCTGCCCGTAGAGATTTCTCTCTAGCAGCAGTTGTTTTCGTTCGTGGACCGCACTTAGCTTTACATCAGGCGGAGTGTTGTCACATGCCAAGCTACAATGAAAAAAAAAAACATTGTCATACAAATAGTGCACATTGGTCTCCTTAAGCGAGCATAGCGGATGTGCTGCCAGCACGGTAACATCACGTGTTCACATTTTGAGTTACATTAACAAATGTAGCCTTTGTTTGCTAGCACGTCTAGTGTTAAGCTAGAGTGCAATCCCCGATAGGACCTTCGACGCTCCCAACTCACCGTGACGCAACCCTTTTTAACACTTCCACTTATCTAATAAATCCACAAAAAAAAAAAAAACAAACATAAATAAAATGTTCACATTATTAACTGAAATATTTTAAAGTTTTAATACAAATTATATTCTAAACCCTTTCTAGCAAGCCTAAGGGGATGTGTATGATAATCTCCATATTTTGACCCTTAGTACATCTGTACGTGACCTTAACAACCCTTTTAGTGAGGGACCATAAATCATGACTTAATGTACATCACGTCCTTCCAAAACCTCTCCACATAGTTACACGTAGCTAAAATCGCAGTTCACTAAACGTAGGGCAAGGAACTCCACTAAACAAGATAAATCATTTGGTCTTAGATGACGCTGAAAGAGAATAAATACGGTATTCTTTAAAATAGTTTACACCTGCGGTCAAAATCCAATTCTTTGCCGTCATTTTTATTTTCTCAATCTAACATAACTTCACTATATGAAGGAAATTCGTATTCCAGTATAACGAAAGTTTTAGTTTTATTTTAACACGTCATATGATCCGCTTGATGTTAAGCTAGAGTGCGATCCATGAACTGTACTGCTGTCAGAGTCGCATCCGCTATGCCGGCTTGATGAGATACTCACACTGCGCTTAAAGGATCCCATATTATAGGAGGGGGGAAAGATGTGAATTGGTAGGTCGTTCCACAGTTTGATGGAACGATAGAAAAAGGATTACTTGAACCTTTTGGTCCGGGATGGTATGCATTCGATCGCCTGCACGCGTCGACCTCGAGCGATGTGGGGTAGGAGGGATTAAATCATGGATCTCTGCTGAACATTCACCGTGGCAATAACGGTAGAACGCTGAGAGCTCATGTCAAAGTAACCAAAATACGGATTCACACTAGTGGTAATCGTTAACCGTCAGTCTTGTAACGCTTATCGTTATTTACCGAATCCTTTAGGAATTTAACCGCTGGAATCCATCCATGTTTGCGATCACATTCCGCTTGATGTTGAACTAGAGTACGGTACAAACGCAGAGAAAATTAACAACACAATAGCGAGAGGTAACTATGTCGACGAATAGTACATTCCTCTCATTGGGTCACTTCCCGGATGATAGACTTGTAAGGTACTTGGCACTACCTCAGAACAGCAGACTGGGATAACAGCCATTGTCCGTTTCGGGACTCGTCCGCGTTTCGGAATCAGTTTGGAAGTAACCTGGATGGTGCACATTCGTCTCCTCAAGCCGGTTTAGTGAAGAAAACTTTCGCCTGTAGCTCTGTTCATGGACCGCACTCTAGCTTAACTAACATGCTGAGCTACAATTTAAAAAAAAACCTCCCTAATAAAATATTGTGGTGTTATAAGTTGTCTTATCAATGTTACTAGTGCACTGTATAGATCAAACTGTCATTATATGGCTTAATAGGGACTTTATGATTGGTTGTCGCAAGAATGTTTTTATAATGTGGGAGAGTTTTTAAATTATAAACTTTGACAAATTGTATTGACATTGGACTTAATTGAAATGAATTGTAATTATAATAATAGAAATTGACATGTACCTAATATACAAATACAGTAATACCCTGCTTTACGTGAGGGATACGTTCCGCAAAAACTCGCGTTAAGTGAAATTCGCGTATAAGGGGGTCACGTTTAAGAATAACCAAAAGTCACTACAAAATTCAAATCAATACATACTTTAATTCTAAAAAACACATTGTGTAGCGTTACATTATGCATTTTTACGGAAAAATGTATCTATTGTCTTCTGGGTTGCGTTTCGTTTACGGTCTTATAAAATATTTTCATAACACGCAACACTGTTTTTTAACTGATAGACACACGGTTAAAACACGGTCATCATCACTGTCTATGCTCTGCAATATGTACAAACCTGAATAAATCTTTGAAAGAGCCATTTTAGCGCGAAATTTGAACTTCGCGAACCGAAACCGCGCATAACGGGGTCGCGTAAAGTGGGGTGTTACTGTATTTACATGCCAAATTGAATGGTGGATCGTGAGAGGATACCTAATGTTAAGAATTAATCTGTAAATCATGTATCCAAGTAAATAAAAATAGATAAATAAATAAGTATAAACTATGTTTTCTGTAACAAATACATCATTATAAAACCCCTCGTCTAACCAATATATTAGTATAACTTCTCGTATAGTCAACCCTTCTTCGACCGTTGATGGATGTCTCAATCGATATAGCTTAAAGGTCAGCGCCCACATACGGAATTGAGTAAGAAGCCGAAGATATTCAGTAGCTATCTAAAAATTATATTAAAATGTATGATACACTTCATATTATTTTTAAGAGCGGTCGTGGTCTAGCGATAAAGGATGGATTTCACGATCGTAGAGACCCGTGTTCAAACCTCGTTAAATTCTGACTGGTATCAATGGTACTATGTTATGTTTACTTTGGTCGCTCCAGTGCTCGCCGTATTCTAATTATTTTCTAATAGGTTTTATGTTTATTAATTAGCCTAGTCTGCAGTACTAGGGTAGTAACGCCACCTTCAAATGCAACATCGGTGGAGTGACCTAGCGCTAGAAGTAGCAAGTTATAATGATAGTAGTGTGCACTGCCAACATGGGTGGTCCACATTTGTCTATTCGGTGCGGTCTACGAACGGAAACAACTGCTGCTACAGAGAAATCTCTGCGGGCCTGAGGAGTGAACACCCCTCTTGCTATACCTGCTAAATTCTCCAGCTAAATTTGATTTTTGACAATAAAAATATACTTATTTTGTTTCAGGTAGAAACGAATCAACTACATAAGCATTTGTTATGTAAATAAGGTAAGTTAATATTATAATATACGAAAGTATAACTCGTGAGACAAAGTTAATGATTAAGTTAAACATAGCCGGGGTAAATTGAGAGAATAAACATGCAGTTAGTATTCAAGTTGCAGGTTCCCGAACAAACCATTACCAAAAGTACACTTACACCCTTCAAGCGAACGTTCAAGTGGGAAATAGAGTGTCATTTTTCTAGCTCTAAGAATATGTTTATTGTCTTTTATAATAATGGCTATAGGATCACTTTTAATCTGGACGGAGCACGGCGCATGACGAAGACAAACTGATGCATGCAGATATTTTTCTGTAGAAGCAAATTGTATAATCATTTTTATCAAATATTTTTCCTCCAGATGACAATTGACTCAAATCCGTCGTCTATTGGTTTGTTTGACCTAAATGTTTGGCTTAATTTACTAATATTACTATATTACTATTGACTCCAATTTACATTGGGTGATATAATAAATGTCAAACTATATATTTCCTTAGCTAAAGCTAATGATATAACGAGAGGAGTGTGCACTGTCAATCTAAGATGGTACATGCTCGTCTCCTCAAGCCGGCATAGTGGAGGCCACTGCTACCCGCACAGGTTTCTCTGTAGTAGCAGTTGTTTCCATTCATGGACCGCACGCTAGCTTTACATCAGGCGGAGTGTTGTCACATGCCGAGCTACAATAAAAAAAAATACAACATGAATATTCGTGAATTGTGTGCGTGTCTGTGTGTGTTTTATTTTTGTATAACCTAAGTTTAAATATCAAAACACGATTTGAATAAAAAAAAATTGTTTTAAATTCTTGCTAAATTAATTACTTGAAACGTGTAGACGGTTCTAAAATGTAAATTTCATTAAAGTGACGCACAGGATGCACTTGCTGATATTTTATCCTCATTAAAACGTTCCATTTTAGCGCACGTATTTAGATATGAACTTATGTTTTAAACTTTAACTTAATGTATTAACCAATTTTTATTATAAACCTATTTACTGTCCCATTGTAGGAAAAAGGACCTCCCTCCTCTTTTACCACTAACGACTCCGCGACCTCCCACCCCGTATATTCAGCATCAAGTACCAAGCTCTTCCCGTCACTCTGTCTGCACCTTATTACTAAAACTTAGCCTTAAAAATGTTAATCAATTAATTTACAACAAGCTGTATAATATACTTAAAATTTCGTGGCCACAAATTAGAAGGACAATACAAACATCCAGAACTAAAAGAAATATCTCCTTTTTCCATACAATACAATTGTCACGTCTTTTTCCCACAGGGATAGGCAGCCAGATGTAAAGAGAGGAGTGTGCACTGCACGTTCGCCTCTTCAAGCAGGAATAGCGGAGGCGACTGCTGTCTGCAGAAATTTCTATGTGATAGCAGTTGTTTCCATTAATGGACTAGCTGTAGGCGGAGTCACCTGTGACGTCACAGATGCCAAAAAGAATCGTAAAATCCTAATAACCATAATACCTCAGTATTTCATACTACCGTCATAATTCTATTGAAAAGCACACGACAATCAATAAACCCTTACGATTGAATGAGCAAGCTTTGAGCTTAAAATTTATCAAACTTCCCATTCAATCATTCAATTCAGTAGGCTTCATTCGTTCTTTTCTATTGGTTTACTTTCACATTAGACTATAAAAGTTATGTCTAATAATCAAGATTATGGATTTCTATTAAGTAAATCTTTAAAATTATTATATACTTTTTAATCTTTATTTATTTAGGGCTTACGCTCATAATCGTGGCGATCCCTAACCTACCTTTTTTTACGTGGGGAAATCCCAATTACGGATGCCTGACCCTTGGGGAAGGTGCCAGGGTTATGTCGGGCTCTCCAGCCTAGCGCTGGCATACCGACTAAAACCCCACGATGTTTCACTCAATGCATAGTGGACGGAGTCTGGGCACACGTTAGTATTCATCCGGACTCCGCCTGTGCGGGCAGCAGTCGCCTCCACTATGCCGGCTTGGGGAGACGAGCATGTACCATCTATTGACAGTGCACACTCCTCTCGCTATACCCGGCTACTTTCAAACTATTCCCGAAACGCGACAAAGCCACTTCACGGGTGTTACATTCGAAAGTGGTGGTACTACCCCAGGACGGCAGATTGGGCTAATAACCATCATCAATCTACCTACCAATCTCGCGAAATTCATTCGGAAAACATAACAATATCTTGCAAAAATAAAAGTACTTCAATATGAAAATCAACTAAATCTTCGATTATAAACTAACCTTATAAAGAAACAGAAGTATCAAAGTTATAAATTAAATTTTCAAAATAGGAATATAATAAAGCAAATTGTTTGTTAAAGATAAATAATTAACATCTTCCTTTGTCCGTTATTAATAAATAGAGAGTTTGGAATCTCGGCCGTGATTTACGACTTTCACAAAGAAGATTCAACGGCAAACAAATTATTGCTCTACTGTCAAACAAAAGATTTGAACTCAGTCCAAAGAGAATAGGGAATAAACACCGTTTAAGATGCAAGCTTCGAATAAATACCATTCTTAATTAACCGACATTCCAATGATAGGTTTTTTTTAAATTTATTATTAACGTATGACAACACTCTAACTGATGTAAATAAAGCCAAAGTCGCCTCTGCTATTCCTGCTATTGACAGTGTAAAGTTGCTCTATTTGACAGTAAATCATATTACTATTACTGAGAGTAAGTTATATTCAAAAATAAAATGTCAACAAAGCAATTAAAAATGCAGTGCAAATAAAAGGAATACTAATTTAGGAATTATTCATGAATGAATAATAAATGTGAGGGTAGTTACTTTGTAGTAATTGTACGTTGTCATGCTACATAATAAGGGACTGTTTATATATTATTTACACTTAAAATAGTGCACGTTCTAATGAAACCTTTGATGTAATGTTTATTGCTTTAATACTCGTAATTGGTTACTTTCCGTGTAGCTCATTTTATAAGCTATAGTTGAAAGAGAGAAATCATTATTCATCCCAGTACACTTTACACAAATTTATTTATTTATTTAAATTATTAATATTTAAATAACATTTATAAGACTAAACGCGAATGTGTAGGGACGAAAGGGCGCACTGCTCAGCATTTTAGATTCCTCGCTGGCGCCATTTCCGCAATTGAGTAGCTTTGGTCCGCATCACCGCAGTCACCCGATATCTCCCAGGAAGGTCAAGAGACTTCTCACGTTTCTGCACACCTCTGGAAGAGTCCTCGCCGTGCCGAATATGCTCCCTTATATAGCGTGTCTACGTCGTCATCTTTTTCTTTCTTCCAATTAGGCGTTGGCTTCTAACAATATTGTTCATTAATTTAGTTATGTAAGTACATTCTAATTAGTTCTTGATTTGTTATTCACATCTCCCAAAGACGTTAGCTAAATCCAACACTGGAATATTTATTTTCTCAATATTATTTTTTTTTTTTTTATTGTAGCTCGACATGTGACAACACTCCGCCTGATGTAAAGCTAGAGTGCGGTCCATGAATGGAAACAACTGCTACCACAGAGAAATCTCTACGGGCTGCAGTCGCCTCCACTATGCCGGCTTGAGGAGACGAGCATGTATCATCTAGATTGACAGTGCACACTTCTCTCTTATACCTGGCTACTTTCAAACTATTCCCGAAACGCGACAAGGTCACTTCACGGGTGTTACATTCGAAACTCGAAATTCGAAACGAAAAAATAAACTCTTTTTAGTCTTGCACTAGTTTGTAAATTAACGTTTTTCTGTCCTTTTCCTTTACTGTTTATTTTTCTCGATATTAATTCGAGGGTGAGTATAAAGAAAATATATAGTTCTGTATTTTCAATATAATATGAAATGTTGATGTTTATTAGCTTATAGTAAGAGTAAACTCGACTAGACTTAATGATAATCCATACAATGACAACACCATACAATAATAGCAGCAGCTTTGTTACCATCGTAAGGGTCTCCAATTTCAGGTGTTTATGCTAGTGGGCGTTCTAAAACTAATTCTAAAATGGCCGTATACCTTGATTAACATACAGTAAAGGGACATTTTGACACGTAGGCGCTAAGCCAAGGGGCTAAGGGCTCCTGCGACAACAACCCTTAAAACTTTCACTCCTCGGGGCTTTGTCCGATCTACGTGCTCCTTTTGTAAATTTGGGTTGTAATTTAGACCACTGCTAAACCAAAATTTAACTAGTTAGTTCACCGAGACGGGTATTATTTAATGAAAACTTTCTATTGTTATCAAATCTGTTACCATTCCAATAATAGTTCCCCATACAAATGTTCAACCTTTGTCAGAAAATCCTCTTTCGTTCAGAATAAATGATTTTAATTTGGACGACTTACATACATGTTTGCAATACACTCATTGTTTTCTTCTGAAGAAGAATTTCATTTTTGCATACATTTACATAAAAAATACGTATCTTCAATCTTCATCAAAAAAAAAATATTTCCGAACTCTTTTGTTCGATATACATACTAAAGAAAATGGTTTTCTGTACTCGAGGTCTAAAAAAGTATCAACAGGAAACCAATCAGTGGCCCGCTGTGAATATTGTATTTCGTTAACCCAAATAATCCCTTGGGTCGGATTTTCATAGGCATTCGTATTTAATATATAAGAAAGGGCCAACGTTGGTGCCCTGAGGCATACCGCTTCACTATTATTCCGATAAATCAGATCTTAATGGACCATGGCAGAGTACCTGCTTATACATTCAAAGTTGCTAACTCACAGTAATGGATTTTCTTTAGAAGACGCCGCTATTGTACAGGTGTCGAGAAAAACCAAATAAGTATTTCAAAAGCAATAGAAAGATCTACAAAATTCGCAAATTCTCTTTGATGAGAGTGAAGCTCAAGTACAACAACGTTTGGAAAAGATGTTTTGGTTCCCATCACTTTGTTGAAGAATTAATTTTATGATGGATTTTCTGCTAACTTTTTTGTGCTAGTTATTAACGAATTTATAAATATATAATAGTTACTTATAACTTAATACGATTAACTCGTTAAAGGCAAAATCCTAAGTGCCTAAGTCAAGACTAGAGTTGCATAGATCTGGCCCCCACACCATGTCGGCTAAAATATATAATAGCCTGCCAGAGAAAATTAAAGAAATAACCGGTAACGCAGCCTTTGAACGAGGGCTAAAGAAATTTTTAATAGAAAAGGGCTTCTACAGCCTAAATGAATTTTTTGATAATTGTAATTGTACCTAATATTAAGCTGACATTTGACATGAATTTTGACATATAATTATAAACTTATGACATTGTTGTAATGTATGGTAATGTAGTTTAAACTAAACTAAAATGTATTTTTTGCTATTTTATTATAATACGTATGACATGGTAAATATTTACACGCCCAAATGGGCAGTTATGGTGAAACTAACATAGATATAAGACCTTACTAAC
Organism: Tinea pellionella; assembly: GCA_948150575.1. Classification (NCBI taxonomy): domain Eukaryota; kingdom Metazoa; phylum Arthropoda; class Insecta; order Lepidoptera; family Tineidae; genus Tinea; species Tinea pellionella. Next base: position 7,601,751 of record OX411261.1, on the reverse strand, counting down.
CCATAACATGTAAATAGATAAATAAATAAATAAACGTAAACTTGGCATATTATCCATACTATTAGTATCAATGTCGAGTCATGTCACATAAAGAGGAACTCGACAAAAAGAAATTAAAGGAAATAATTGGAATTGTAAATGCAATTTAAAAAAACAAACGGGACATTGTTATCCAAAATGCAAACATAATTGAATTTCCCAAATAAACCAGAGGCCATACATGAAATCCTAACACGACCGCATAAATAAAAGCAATTTACTCGCGTATAAGGATTAGTTTATGCAAATAGAGCAGCAGCGTTCATACAACAAGAATGAGTTACACTTGTGTCTTGGAACAAAATAACTATTCATGAATTTCCTGTAAGAGCGTGTGAGACGTCGGTATTATTGTTCTAGGTTACATTAGGGAGCACGATGTATGTTGGTGGTTAGGATTGCCATACGTAAGGGATTAACTGGGACTGCCCGCAGCTTACTCCCCGAGGACTCGATAGGATAGGCTCTGTAAACCGATTGTGGTTATGCGATTGATCTATGATTATCTAAGTATTTTATCGATAAAAAAATTAAAATAAACTTTTTTTGCCAAAATTTTTACAATCGAATAATAACAAAGCCCCTGAACTAGGCAAAAAAAACCCGTATTCCAGGATGCCTCGTTCTTTGCTTACTTGACTAAGGTAAAAGTAAAAAACAAGCTTAAAAAAAGTATACACCTATTACAAAATAAAAAGGGAAATAGATAAACAAATAAATATGAACATAACAATAAATAATAAATAACAAAATTGAATTAAAATAATTGACAAAGAAAAAGAGTAATAATAAATAAATAAATAGCAATATAAAGAGATAGTATAATTGGCTATTTTAAACTAAGGTGAGGAAATTAGGGGGGGTAATGAGGTCATCCGTTTCTTCATAATTTAGGTGATAAAGCCAGTTGGATAGGAACCTGACACCACTTCTATTTAGATGGGAAAGCATAGGATTTTATTATTATTGGAGTATTGTAACGACGATCAAAAATCATAATTTCTTTTTGCATATTAAGTGTTAGTTAAACAAATAATATCTAATCTGTCTCCTTTCCCCCCTTTTTTAATTTCGATATTGTTTTACCATCAATCATCATCGATATTATTACTAAAATATAATAATAATATAAATATATTTTCTGTTTTCGTAATTCTGTATAAATATATCTATGTGGATTATGTGTATATTAGCTTGGAATGATTTTAGTTATATTTACGTTTTCTTTTTCTTTATTGTTATTTACTTTTTTGTGAAGGTATTTTTGTTTGATGTTGATTTCTTATTTTTCTGTTTTGTGTTTATTTTTTTTTAGTTGATTTCTAATTTTTATGTTTGATGTGCTTATTGTTATAATGTTAAGCCTATTATTGGCCTTATTACTGGATTTTTTTTTGTGAAACATTTATCACGGTTTTAAGTAAATAAATAAAAACTATTTTAAATTATATTGTCAGGATATTTCTGTCACTTATCCATTTCCCAGTAGTTAGCAAGCAGAAAACACTTAATTGATATTAATTCGCTATTAATTGAAACCGAAAGAGCGCAATCTATATAATTTATTACTTAATGGTCACTGTATAAACATAAACAAAGTTTCCCACATGAATAACACTGTCAAACAAGTGAAAATTAATCCTGAAACGTCACTAAATCATCACAACCCCAACTCATAATAGTGTGTAATAGTGGTACAAGGTTAGATTGTACAATTGCGAACTATCACAGTCTTGTGTAAATACTTGAATTATGTAATTTCCTGTATGTTTTAGTTCAACGTATATTCTGAGACACTAATTATTCCATTGCAGTTTAAACTCATTTACGTATTAGTGTTTACGATTTTATACATATATCTTTTTTATAATAGTAATAGTAACCCAACTTGTGACCACAATCCGCCTAATGTTCAATTAATGACTGCTGTCTCGCGATTTTATTTACAAAATAGTTAAATTAATTCTTGTCACTACACACGCACGTACTAACAACACACTTTTTTGTATAAATTATTTAATTATTATTAATTTATTATACATAGTTTTGGCTCTTTTTTTTGTTAAAAATTTTGTTTTCGCTTTTTATGTAACCTGTGATTTCTATAAATGAATAACAAAAAAAAACCTAATTAAGTTATTCTTTGTATGTAAGTATACTGTTTAAATTTAACCTCACTTAAATTTGAAGCGTGCTTAATTCTATATTGTCTCTATCATTTAAATATTAAACAAAATTAAGCAGGCTTCAAATTTAGTAAAATTCATAAAAGTTAACGTTGATATAGCCTTAACTTTTTAAATCAACATTGGATGGAATTTCAATGTTAATTTTGACCTAAATTTTGCTATAAAACAGACAAAACTTTAGAAAACGTTACGTTTATTATAAATCTTTTTTTTTTTTTTTTTTGTAACTATGTTGTAACGTAATTTGGTCGCACAGTGCCATATAAGTTAGCTTAGTGTAGACATTATTAATAATAATAATAACATCTAATAAGCAAGTATAAATGCGCATCCTGTCTCGATATCTTTCTGTACGGTTATATTATATTTGGATCTTTCCAGAGAAATATATTACGTTTCGCTTCTCTATGCATTTTCAAATATTGTTCGACTGAACGAAATTATTCGAAATTCTTTACTTCCGATTTATAATCATTCTAGTAGTCGAAACGCGAATTTTTAGTCAACTACTTTTTTAGTCCTAAAAAACCACAAAATAACGCAACAAAGTAAAAAAAAAATGTCTATCATTTTTACAACCGAAGAAAAAATATTGATGATCTTGCAAGTTGGAGGTGGTAGATATGAAATTTTGAAATATAGGATGAAAAAAACAAAATTAGCAATAGTAGTACTGTAATTAAAATGGTAATCGTAATAAGATTACGCAGACTGAGAAAGTCTCTGGTATTCGCCAGAGGTGATAAGGAAAAAAACACAACACTGTCGGATGTTTAAGCAGTGATGCGGTCCAAGGTCCACACTAACCTATGAGGTACCTATTTACCCCCAATATAAAAAAGACTCGTAATGTACTTGTTGGGAAAACACAGGCCCGGGAGAGGGTTCAACAGTTTTGCAGTACGTACAAAGAACGTGGTATCAAAGCGCTTCAACACCAACATGTCACAATATCTAAGTAGAAACATGTACGAGTGACGTGTGAAACAGATACAGTACATTATGAAATAAATGAAAGTGAATAGGTTCTATGTATATCGTAGAAAGAACGGAGGTCGACGTAAAGGAAGCAGAGGTCGTCCATTCACGCGATGGTGTGGCGACATTGCGAAGGTAGTTAGAAAGATATTGAAGCTACAGAAAAGCTAAAACTAAAGGTCCTTGTACAGCAATAGACTACTAAAAGGGCTGATGATGATAGGATAGTCTTTCATTTAACTTTAGGCTTAATCCTATATTTGCTTCCTTTATCTCTCCAGTTAGATCTAGGTTGCCAGTGCCACATGACATTTTTCACATACAAGTCGGCGTAATTTCCGCGGATATACAGTCAGTTAAATTATTTCATTTAATATTAAACCATTTATTATAAAATGATAGATTAACAATGAAATATTTTACGACCACAATATTTAGTGTAGGCAAATTAACTTCGTCATTGATTTAATATGAAATGTATCGATGGAGCTCTTTTGTAAATGATATCACATAATGGCTATTGTTAATTTAAATTCTGTTATAAATTTTATTTTAATAAAATGTAATAACAAATAAATATTATGCATAGTAATAATAATAAAGCAAATTCTAAAGGGACAAGCCGTTATGGTTAATTGCCGTAAGTCTGCCGTCCTGGGATGGTATCGCCACTTTCAAGTGTAACACTCTTGAAGTAACCTAGTTACATTTCAGGGTCAGATCAAAAGTAGTCTGATATAACGAGAAAAGCGCCCCCTATCTTAATACCATCAAGAGGAGTGCAAAAATATGTTTTTCAGAAAAAATCTTACGTACCTAATCTGTAACGTGGAGATTCAGGTTTGGATACAGGTCGAAACAAATATCAATATCCCAGCACGGTCAAAGTATTGTATGTATATAAATTTATTTATATACTATTTCTCAAATCAACCATTCACTTTTAAAAAGACACATACTGTGCAACTGACTGGCGTAATAACCACACCAACACGGAGGCTGTAAAAAGAAAAACAGCTCTTTGAAAAAAATCTATTCACGGACACAATAAAACACTTTAGCAGATACAGAATAATAAATGTGACATAAAGTTTCTCATCAAAATTCCACTTCAATCTAACAGACAAGTACGGTAAACGCAAGCTTTCCTCTACTTAAGTGGCCCTTCGCATGAAACGGGGACAGTTTGGTTTAATATTTAAAAGGATTTAGGTCACAGTTGGCGTCAAATGGGATCCACAAAATTTACCAAAAAACTTTCTAACACAATGTTTCTTAAAGAAGCAACTTGTTAAGTAGATGTCGTAGTTAATGAACAGGAAAAGTTTTATGATGATTTTACAGGCTATAACTGTTCCCATTTTTCCCGAACGGCTAAGTGATATTGATTATTTTATAAAGTCGTCTTTTGGCAAAAACAAGTACATATTTTTATTCTAAACTAAATCATGTTTGCATACTTAATTTGAACTTTATTGAAATAAAGATTTAGTCATTCGCTCCTAAACTAATACGCCCAAAATTTTAATACAGTTAATAAATTCAAATTAATCGCCCAGAAAATTCAGAAGCTAAAATCCCAAAGCGGGCATTACAATTGCAGAAGCCTCTCTCAGACAAATCCTACTCAGTATATTCTGACCCTCGGCTAGCAGAGATCAGTCCATGCCACTATACAGCGGTCTACTAACTAAACCAGAATCTTGACACACTCCATTAGGACTTGATTTATTACTACCTACTAAAAGGGTCCCACAAGGATCACTCCTTGGACCCTTTCTGTATCGCATACATTAGTGCCATATGGAGATTTCAACACGGAAATATTTGCTTTGATGGCGCGTAATTCACTCAGTTCGTTCGGATTTTCCCTAGATGATATTGCTTTTTACGAAGTCGATTATGTATTTTCCTTTTATGTGAATATTATGAACGGTAGGTGCCTACATTATTCATGCATGTTTTGGTTAAGTAGGTGGTGCCAGGTATAGGCACAGCCTTTATCAAAGAAAAATCTATTAGAGTTATTTTAAGTAACAGAAAAAAATATCAAAAGTCGAAACTTATTTTGTGATTTTTTTTAGGTCGTTTAATATGAAGTTAGAAATAAGTGTAATAAAATTATTATTAAAAACAGTGCGGCTGAACCTTAAGGTGAACTTTTCTTAACCAAGACTATCAAATTATACGAAACTGAACTAAAGTTTCCAAGTATACAATATATCATGGGATACTCAGGTTAGAAAGTTTAAAAATAATGACCCACAAAAGTTCTACTTAATAGGTGTAATATTTTCTAGCCAAGAATTTTTCTAGTGTAATTATTTCTTTTCTACAATATATATTATAGATTTTTTATTGAGTAGTTAGTTAGCATAGTAATTAGTCGCTTCTTTATCGTCAAAAATGCAAAATTAATTCACAACACACCGCCTGAAGTAAAGCAAGAGTGCTAGTGAAACAACTGCTACTACAAATTTGTACAAGCAGCAGTCGCATCCGCTATGCCAGTTTGAGGAGACAAGTACGCATCATCTAAATTGACAGTGCACACTCCTCTCAATACACTTGGCTACTTTCAAACTGTTCCCGAAACCCGACAAATTCACTTCGAAAGTGGTGGTACTGCCTCAGAACGGCAGACTGAGCTAATAAGCTACCTAAGCCTACCACTATTAATACATCTATGTAAATGAAGTCTAATGTAAAATAATTAATAAAATGTATATCTTTCAATTAAATTCCTAGTTCAGAGTCAACTTTCTTCTCTTCCAGAGTTAGTTAATTCAATTTCTTGCCCGGCGAGTAGTGCCACGTTCTAATTGACTCTCTGCTTTGTTTATTCAAATTAATCTTTACTCAGTTCGAGATAGGGTTTAATTTCCCTTGAACGGTGTCCAGTTTATCTCAAGAATTGCAATTTGAAGAGTCTGAACTAGTCTTAACCTATTTACTTTTGCATTTGAGAAGAATAATTTGTACTTTGTATTTGTAGTGTTTGGTTATTTAGCAGTGTCTTGTAAAGGAATAGTGACTTTCCCTGTTTATGAGGAGCGACCATGGTCTAGTGGTAGAGGTCGTGAACCATGTTTTTTTTTAAATTGTAACTCGGTATATGCCAATACTGCGCCTGATGTAAAACCAGAATGCGGATTGAAAGATTTGAACTTTAAGAGTGGTCACTAGGGTAGGACCTTCGACCTTCCCAGCCACGTCTTTCCCTCTTCCTATAACATGGGATCCTTCAAGCGCAGTATGGAGAGACATCTCATCAAGCCGACACGATTGCTGTCTGCAGATCCCCTTCTCTGAGAGCAGTCGCCTCCGCCGGCTTAACATTAGGCGGAGTGCGGTCATATGACGTGCTAAAATAAAATTCAAAAAAAAGACGCGTGAACCAAGATCGAATTCAAAGCTCGTTAATTTCAGACCGGTTCCAATGTAACTTTGACATATGTACTCGTACTTTGGTCGCTCAGTGCCTATAGGAACTATTAAAGAGTGGTAGGTAGACTGACGATGGTTATCAGCCCAGTCTGTCCTTGTCGCGGTTCGGAAACAGTTTGAAAGTAGGCAGATGTAACGAGAAGAGTGTGTCAATCTAGATGGTGCATATTCGCCTCCTCGAGCCGGCATACCGGAGTGGACTGTTGCATGCAGAGATTTCTTTGTAGTAGCAGTTGTTTCCGTTCATGGACCTCAAATTGACAAAAAAAATAAAATAAAAAAACTACCTACTATTTGATGACCGGAGTCAAATCCACAACATTACGTTGCAAGACAAAACCTGTGTGTACATAGATACGCGTTATATGATAAGTTGCTAGTGTTTTTAATGGAATAGAGAACAGCTGTACTTAAGTGGTTAAGTTTCCCATAATCTGCAGCGGTATTACGGTCATATTCTTGGTACGTAAAGAATTATTTTTTTAATAACACAATATGGTATAGGTACTTATTATTCTTTCTCGAAAATTAGAATATTCGTAGAGTGTTCGGATATTTAACATAACATAACAATTGTCATGCCTTTTTCCCACAGGGATAGGCAGAGACAACGGAACGCCACTTACCACGATCCTGACACAACACCCTCGCTTCCCTCACATCTACAATTCTCTTCATGCCCGACGATTATGAACACTAGGCAGACATATTTGCTTTATTTCAAATCGGGACGGTCCCTTGTGACGTGGGCCTGGCATATGATCTCTCCTGGGTTGAGTGGTAATTTAATTTACGGTTTAAGGTGAAAGCCAACACCTGAGCTTCCATACATTTTGTTTTACAACATTGTTTGAAGCATAGCAGATTTATGTTGAAATTAAGTAATTTTATAACTTTCTCAGCACTTATTATTATCGCAAATCACAATAATAAACAAATAGCTACGGCACAGAATATATAAAATGCATTTTACATATTTTAAACATTTTATATTGGTTATATTTCACAAGTTTTAACATGGTATGCAGGTAGTAGTCGCCTCCACTATGCCGGATTGAGGGGAATAATATAAACCATCCAGGTTGTCTTTGCACGCTGTTCTCGTTTCTTTTATTATTGTTAATTTCAAGTTAAAACGTGAATAGGTGTTGCGTGGCTTTAACCACCGTCACTGTGCCTGCCATTCTATACATTAAATGCGTAAAAAATAAAAGAAAAATCTTATTATCTATTAAAATTAAGTTAATGTTAGCTAATGGAGCGTCATTAATCAAGTCGGCCATGTTTTTTTCTTTATGACAAAATTATGGAATGAGATTTTGCAGAGCCATTATGACTTCCAGTTTAATAATTAGATGAAAGGTAGAAAAGCACTTACACATTATCTCCAAGAGGTTTATTCTGCGAACGATTTTAATTTCAATTTAATATCATTTTATAAATTGATTTTTAAAAAATTATCCTTTATTGTTGCTCGCAATAATGACAACAATCCGTCTAATTTTAAGCTAGAGTGCGGAAACAACCGCTATCCCGGCTTGAGAAGACGAATTTGCACCATCCAGGTTGACAGTGTACATTCCTTTCGTTATACTTGACTATTTCCGAACTGATCATGAGAGGTGTTGCTAAAAGTGGTGGCGCTATCCCAGGACGGCAGACTAGGCTAATAACCATCATCAGTCCGCCAACAAACTATCCAATCGGTAAAGCAATTAAACTGTCATTATTCATTACAATGATAGCGTTGAGATATTATGTATTGGCGGTCACTGCCAAGGGAATTTGACCCTTTGTAGCTATTATATACTAAGGTCATCCGGTTTAATCCGGTTTATATTACAGTAAACATTGGTGTTTGTGTGGATATGTGTACCTACCAAAACAACACGAGCTTGTTCGGTTGCGGTCTTTGGCGATGTGGTTAAAGCGACAGGTCCTTGGTTTGATTCGCTGCTGAAACAAATATCTATAACATCTGAAACGCAAAAATCTGACCTGCACTCAAAAAAACGACTTACAAATATTTTGTAAAATTAGTAAAAATAAATTGTAATAGTATAATAGTAAATAAATAAAAATAGCACAAGGTATCCTAGTTTTTATAGTAGTCCGGCGTTTGACCTCACTCCGCCTGATTTTAGGCTAAACTGCGGTCGTTGAGAAGTGACCATCCGCTACCACAAAAAAATGTTGGCAGGCATCAGTGGCCTAGCTACGCTATTAATTATTTATCTTATTTTTATCTTACACTAATATTGTAAATTCGAAATATATCTTTCATATGATATGATTTACTGTAATTAAAACTAAGTCTAGATTATAGATCTTGGCAGCTAACGACGTGACTCCCTTGAGTGTAATTATATACTTTAACCAACTGCTTTAACTCTTGAGTGTACCTAATGACTGGAATGAGTGATATTTAGGTTGTTTCTGTCTATAGTTTATTTTAGAACTGTCATGGCCGAGTGGTAGAGCTCGCGAAGCCACTTGTTGAAAATTCACTATTTTCTGACTATGTTATATGAACTATAAATTTTTGCAGACAGCTGTTGCTATGAGATTGACAGTGCACGTTCCATTCGTTATAGCTGGCTACTTCCAAACTGATCTCTAAACAGCCTACCACTCTTTAATCGTGTCTACAGGCATTGAGCGATCAAACTAGAGCGGTTTAGCGCGGTTTGAAGACGGTACTTATGTACCTATTAGTGTAACCTATCATATTACATAAAGCTCGCTTACCACTCACTGACTGACTGACTGACTCACTGACATCAATTATGAAGTACTTGAGGGGGGGTTAGAGGGGTGATTCTTTTTGATACGTATAGAGGGCGCTCCCCTGACCTCGAGAAAACCTTGACATGTTCCGGAAGTCCGTTTCGTCCGGTTCCGGAATGCGCTATCTCGGAAACGGAACGAGATAGGGCCGAAGTGCCGGAACAAAGGTTGTAGGATACGCCCTCTAATTTCGAAATCCACAATTTGTTTTTTCAAAAAAAAATTTTTTTTTTCAATACTACCAAAAAAAAATTTGTTATATGTATATAGGTAGAGAAAATATATTTCAAAGTAGTTTTAATACTTTCATTACCAAATATCCTTCACGCTTAAAATAATAATGAATACTGAAAATTGTTCCAGTAATATATCTAGAAAACCAAAGGTATAAAAACTTGTAAATCCTCCCTTGAACTAGGCTTGAATAACGAAACTGACCGAAAAGATCTTTACAACTTTCTGAAACTTGTCTAACGCCATTTATATGCGAAATACTAGTGGGACCATATTATTTTTGAATACGTGACCTCAATATAAAAAAAATGAGCTAAAATTTTATAGAGATTCTTTTGTTTTATTATGGTTACAAACACTGAGCTGAACTAGTTTTAATATGTAGAATAAAGCATTTGGCCCAAATTAGACTCAATTTTATGTTGTTTTAATGTTAATAAATATGTAAAAGATATCAATAAATCGCATACTTCATGATCATGTACTAAAATATTAAAATTTAATACATATTTATTACTTAAAGAAAAAAAAATCTATCCATTTCTATCTTGATTCGCTATTTAGTCATTATGAAAAGCTGGAAAGAAAGGCGAAACGTCACAATCCGATTTAAACGATCAAAATAAACCCATAAAACATTTGAATTCAATCCAATTAAACATGTTCACGTAAAACTTATGTATTAAGGATTAATAATTAACATTGGATTGGATGATGGGTCCATCTATAATGACGCACATGCTCTCGCAACTTTCATAATGTAACAATCCTTCCACTTTGTTGACAATACTCAATATCTTTTATTCATATTTTTGTCGAGAGTGTTTTACTTAATGGACGAATTCATCTTTTTAGAGAAACTTTTGCTCCATAAATAAGAAAAATGTATAATATTTGTCATGAGAAAAATATTCCCTTTGAAGTAATATTAAATGAAACTCTACAGTTACTATTGAAACTTTACTTTACTTACCTACAATGCGATTTTTTTTGTATGACACTCCGCCGATGTAAAGCTAGAGTGCGGTCTATAAATGGAAACAACTGCTACTGCAGATAAATCCAACGGACTGCAGTCGCCTCCGCTATGCCGGCTTCAAGAGACGAGTAAGCACCATCTAGATTGACAGTGCACACTCCTCTTGTTATACCTGGCTACTTTCAAAAAGTTCCCAAAACACATTTACATTCGAAAGTGGTCTACTTCCCCAGGACGACAGACTGGGCTACTAAAAATCATCAGTCTGCCTATCACTCCTGTATTTTTAATTGTAAGTAAAAACTAACTATTTCTGGTCGAACCTCATGTACAGCCACGTCCCGCATGCTTCAAATACTTTGTTTTAATCTTTATTTTTTTATAGTGAAGATACTCGTATAGTTTTGTTGAATAGCATAATAAATAAATTTCTAAGATGTTTTTGCTTGGAATTTATACTCTCGATGATTTTCCTTAAGTAAAATAATCCGAAACAAATTGTTCTTAATACTAGTATAGTCTCCAACGTAAGAACATCAAAACTTTGTCTATACTGTAAGGAGTTTCAATTGACTTAAACTTTCACGCAAAATACCTGCGAAAAAACCTTTAAAGTAATTCTTTCCTTATCAGCATAAAATTAAGGTCTAAATTAGCATAAATTGGTGTGTGTAACCACACGTGAAATTATACAAAACCTCGTAATCGATTTCAAAACCTACGTTTATTATTAATAAGGCTGAAACTGGGATAAACTTATGTTGTATTTCCTGTTTAAATACTTTGAAGGGTTCTTAGCAACTGATGAATTGAATTAGGAACTTTGAACTCAAATTTGGAGGCCTTTCAGTGTCGGTTCGATTAATCAGATAAGAAAATAATATATAATATGTTCAGACACTCTTTGACTTTGATAAATTTGTAGAAATTATTATTTTAATTAGAGTATTTTTGTTAAGATCATACGTAATCTTATTTGCGTCTCCAACGTGTGATTAATTGTTTTGGGCGTTGCTTAACGGAAAACTAATTATTGTTTGTGAGGGTAGGTACACAATAACAATTGTATTACTTTATTATGTTTTTATAGTAGCTCGGCATGTGACAACACTCCGCCTGATGTTAAGCTAGAGTGCGATACATGAACGGAAACAACTGCAGGCAGCAGTCGCTACAGCTATACCGGCCTGAGGCGTATGTTCACAATCTAGGGTTGACCGTACACAGTCGCTATGTCTAACTACTTCCAAGATACAACACGACTAGGTCAGTTTAGGAGGATAACATTTGAAAGTGGTGGTACTATCCCATGGAGGCAGAATATTTTTTTCTTTTTTTTTATTGTAACTAGGCATAACACTCCGCTATTCTATTCCCGAAACGCGACAAGGTCACTTCACGGGTGTTACATTCGAAAGTGGTGGTTACAAATAACCATCATCAGTCTGCCTACCACTCTTTAATAGTGCCTATAGGCACTGAGTGACCAAAGTACAAAGTTACATTGGTACCGGTCAGAATTAGCGAGGTTCGAACACGGGTCTCATCGATCGTGAGTTCACACGGCCGCTCTAAAATGGGCTAACAACCATTATCAGTCCGTCTACTACTAAAGTTTTTAAAAATTGTGTATATATTTATTTATATAATAGTTATAATTATTAAACTTAATAATGTTAAATAAATAAAGTGTACCGAATGAGCAATAGTTGAACAAATTATAAAATTAATTAAAAACACAACAAAACGGTGACGCCCGTAATAGTCAAGTTTTATTCTGGAAAATGTATAAAATTTTGTGATTGCCCGCACGTTTTCCCTTCAGGAATCCTGAAAATGCGACCTCATTTTCACACCGACTTGCCTAGTACTTTAGAATATTTGCAAATAATATGTTAAGCACGTGACCCAAAATTATGAGCTTATGATATTATTCTGTTTACTGTACTCTGTACTGTACTGACAATTAGAGCTAACTCGGCATATGACTACAGCCCACCTGATATTAAGCTAGAGTGCGGTCCATGAACGGAAATAACTGCAGCTACAAGAGAAATGTAGAGGCAGCCGTAGGCCGCTTCAAACGATTTGACTATGTTGCCGCCAAGTCAAATACTAACTGACAGAGAACCTAAACGTGGCTGTGGCCATGTTTTCTCTCGCGTCACATTGGGAGTGTTATTGCACATCATATATCAATGGAGGCAGCAGTCCAATCTGCTTGAGGAGATGAATGTGCACCATCCGTTGACGGAGCACACTCCTGCCAGGAAAATTACACCTGCAGCTGTGAAAACAGTCGTTTTTACTTACGGACCGCACCACTATTGTGAGAAATGAACTAATTAATTATATTAAAAAACAGATGTTTTCATTAATATATACAACTAGATAAGCAATAACGCTCCCAATGTGACGCGAGAGAAAAGGTGACCGCAGTCACTTTTAGGTTTTCTGTTAGTATTTGACTTGACGGCAACGTTGTCAAATCGTTTGAAGCCGTTTACGCTTTTTTCATGTCAGATGAACTTCATAAGTTTGCACCTCTAGTATATGATTTTTTTCCTGACTCGATCTTGTTTTTTTTTTAATTTTTGACATTAACAAATTGACATATCAAATTGTTATAAAAATAAAATATTAGAGTTTATTCCGTACAACTATAGCTCAACAATTTTGTTTTTATGTTCTAAAATATATTAATTAAATAATATGTGAAATATTTCGAATACATTTTGTTTTTCATTTGTTACAAAAATATTGTTTTATAATTGGATATTTTTTGCAGATCAATTTACAGTTTAAATAATAAACGTTTAACAAATATTTATGATATCGAAACATAACCAAACATTATCAGGAAAATTTTAATTCGAGGATAAATATCGAAAATTATTTTGTAATACATTTTCCGTGTTATTTCAAAAGATCCTGTTTTGAATAACACGAGTCTCTGTATTTAGTAAGCTATCAATTTAATGCTTATCTAAAGTAAGGCCAATGAGACGAGATAAAATACGTAAACATTGTGGCCGTTACTAAGTTACATTACGATAGCTAGCGATTATTATCTCTGTGTTTATCTCTCGTGCGCATTATTGTCGTCGTTTGGTCGACGACAGATGTCGTTGCGTGATTCGTGGTACAGGAAAGCGGTCAGATCAGAAGATGCCAACATTTTGTGAGCAAGTTCACTACTGTTTGGATTGCGTTCCTATCCTATCCTAACCTATCCATTTCATAGGATCTTGCAATTGTTCTTTGTACCTACTTATATAATTACTTCAAATAAAAATGTTTTGAACCCCTGAAAGTTTGTTTACATTCTTTGTCTCGTTTTGTTGGCCTTACTTTAGGTCTGATCGGATAAGACAGTCCACCTTTCGACTCTAATCTCCCAAAAATTGTTGAATTGTAAATACTTCTTTAACGTTTATAACTAGCCTACTTGTTGATTAAATTAATTTTAATTTGGATATGAATTTTAACCATATATACAGCGGCCGTGGTCTAGCGGTAAGACGCGTGAACTCACGATCGATGAGACCCGTGTTCGAACCTCGCTAATTCTGACCGGTACCAATGTAAGTTACATTTAGTTATATGTACTTTGGTCGCTCAGTGCCTATAGGCACTATTAAACAGCGGTGGGCAGACTGGTGGCAGATGGTGGATAGTACCACAATTTTCGAATGTAACACCCGTGAAGTGATCTTGTCGCGTTTCGGGAGTAGTCTGAAAGTAACCAGGTATAGCGAGAGGAATGTGCACTGTCAATCTGGATGGTGCATACTCGTCTCCCCTCAGGCTGGCATAGTGGAGGCGACTGCTGACTGCAGAAATTTCATCTGTCGACCACAGTCTAGCTTAACATAAGACCTAGTGTTGTTATACACCAAAGCTACAATAAAAAAAATAGTTACCTATGTACTATATGTATATTACAACAGTAATTTATATACGTAGAGTCTGACTTCGCAGTTCCTTACCCACACACACACATAGACTCACACTCACATAAACACAAAGCACGTTAACAGAATCTTCATTGAACGTGTTAGAACTGCAAAGTACCTCATTTAAGTCTAATAATAAGAAGAAAGAGAAATAGATTTTCTCGTCTAATTTTAGTTCGTATTGGCTGGTAATCGAACTGTGGAAATCCTGATTGCATCTTCAGCCTTCCAGCCGTTCAATTACTTGAGAAGCGAGAAATTAAATTTAACCGCCAACAGAGTATAAGCTATTTCTTTGTCGGGTTAAAAGATGTCTTATAGATTGACAATGGAAACGGAATTAAAGCGAGTTATACCACTTATACCGTACCGAGTTAAACTATAGACAGTCGTCTCCACTATGCCGGCTTGAGGAGACGGAGACCATCCAGATTCCACTTCCAAACTGATATCAAAACGCGACGGGGTCACTTCACGAGTGTTACATTCGAAAGTGGTGGT
Source organism: Tinea pellionella (assembly GCA_948150575.1). NCBI lineage: Eukaryota > Metazoa > Arthropoda > Insecta > Lepidoptera > Tineidae > Tinea > Tinea pellionella. The sequence goes on along the minus strand of OX411261.1, from coordinate 7,586,641 downwards.
ACTACCCTAGGACTGCAGACAGGGCTATTAACCATCTTCAGTCTGCCTACAACTCTTGTTATACGTAGGTACTAAATACTATATTGAAAAAAAACAAAAAATCGAAAGTTTGTAAATCCATAGACGATTTATGTTAAAATGTGGGAGATAATGAAAAGTAAATAAGAAGTTTTGTCCTTATCTATTATACTTATATGACAAACGGGAATCGTAATCATGATTTACGATAGCTCCGGAGGCTCTGATGCGAACAAACAAAATAAATTCACTGTTCTGCCTACTTAAATAATATTGCTTATAAAAGATACACGTTTAGCTTTTTAATTTCGACCAGTGATAAGTTTGATTGATACCTATAAAAATTGTTAGCGAGTAGGTTTTTTATTTATATATAATATTTATTTATATAATATATACACATTTATTTTCTAATTAAATATGTTTTAATATTGTTACTCTTTCCGGAAGTGCACCAGGGAAATCCTGGTACAGGTGTCAGGAATCCTATATTTTTAGTATGCTTTATGAAGACAAATAAACGTTATTTTATTATTTATTTATTTTTATTTTATTATTTCATTATTATAAAAAGGCCCCACCTCTTTAAACTTACACACCCGTAAAGTCGTTGTCCTTGTCGAGTTTCGGGATTAGTTTGGAAGTAGCCAGGTACTCGTATAGCGAGAGGAACCTCAAATCGATATAGTGGAGGGACTGCTGCCTGGAGAACTGCTGGAGATGCTCTTCTCTGTGGTATCAGTTGTTTACGTTTATGGACCGCATTCTAGTTTACCGTCAGGCGTAGTGTTGCCATATGGGAAATAAACAGCTGATTGTATCTCGATGTATTTAACATATGGGTAGATTATTGGCTAGGTTATAGTATTTCTTTTATTGAGTTTTTTTTTACAAACGTTTTCTATGTATGTAGCGGGAACTTTAAACGCATAACACTAATTACAAACACGAGTAAATTGTAAGTTTTATCTGTAAATTTCGACATTGCTGTTGTTGTTAACTGGTCCCATCTGGGCCGTATTTTACGGAGGAACTGGTGACAATATTTCATCGTTGTCATAGTAACATGAAGATTATTTTCTTTCGCGATTTCTGCTTTTAAGGGGACATAAATAAGAGACCAATATCATTAAGATAATAATATCGTTTTATCATTTCTTCTTACATTTGATGTAACTTCAGGTAAACGAGTTCGTTTCCAAGAATTTCGTGAGCTGTTTTGGATTTCCCTTTCAAATGGAGAAATAGATTATTTATTTATGTGCTTGCTTGCTATACATCTCTGTATATTTAAATAGTGGTAAGCAGACTGATGATGTATATTAGCCCGTCTGGCGTCCTGGAGTAGTACCACCACTTTCGAATGTAACACTCGTGATCATTTCGTGATTCGGTATCAGTTTGGCAATATCTCTGTCAATGACTGGTGTAAATTTATCTCTTCAAGCGTAGCTGCATAGTGGAGGGGACTGCTGCTTGTCGAATCAAGGCTGTATTAAGATAAGTGAGTAGCTAGTACGGTTAACATCCTGAAGAACATCTTAACTCTTCTTCCTTTCCCTAACTTATATTGTGTATATTTATATTTATGTATATTATATGATATGTATATATGTATTATATTTTAATAACTTAATATTTTATTTTTACTTTATACTTCATTTATTAGCTTATTCTATTTATTTTGTCAATATTTATTTATTTTTTTCATTGCACTGTAGACATCTCCGCTCACACCAACAAAGGTTAGCTGGTAGACAATGCCAAATTACATTAAGCTCGCCTATGTACGATTTAACATGTGCAATAAAGTGTTTTTTTATTTTTATTTTTATTTATTTTAAGAAGTACATTTAGGTGTGGTACTTTATTGACTCCAGTAAATACAACGGAGCTCTCACAAAAGTGTATTAATTAACAGAATTTAAAAAGCAATTGGTTATTCGTTTAATGCAAATTTCCATTAAACATTTTACGTCACAGTTTATTCGGTTGCATTTCTGTAATGAAATTCCCTTAAATTGATTTTTACTTGTTTAATTCTATTATTATTAATTGTTTTGTTTATGTAACCACACTCTGTCTGATGCTAGAACAGTAAATGAACGGAAACAACTGCGACCATAGAGAACATTTTGCAGGCAGGTTTACACTATTGTCGGCTTGAGGAGACGAATGTGTACCTAGTTTTACAGTGTACACTTCTTTCGTTACGTGGCTACTTCCAAGTATTCCGAAATCCCGTAATAAAGTATCCCACATCCACTTCACGGGTGTTACACTTGGTACTACCCCAGGACGGCAGATTGGACTAATTACCATCGTCAGTCTGCCTATAGTAATTTAATTTATGGTACTGGTTAGAATTTGGAGAGATTTGAACACGGGTCTCTTCGATCGTGAGTTCACGCATTGTAGATTTTTAAAAATTACTTTTCAAAAAGCATCCTTACAAATAAATGTTAATTTTAATTAATGAAACTGACACTGCAAAGAAAACAAAAAAAGGCTCAACATCCGAAAAGAGTATACTTTTAATCTGTCAATTCTTAAATGGGGCGTGCGAACGAACAAGACAGGCATCTACTTCCAAAAACATTCCTTTACAAAGACTTTACTGTGTCTCTGTTGATATAATAATAATAATTATTTATTTATTTATCAACAATACAATTGTCCTGCCTTTTTCCCACATACATTTATAATTTAATAAAAAATACTTAGTTAACGGCCGTGGTTTTAGTTTTTTTTAGCATGTCATATGACCGCACTCCGCCTGATGTTAAGCTAAAGTGCGGTCCATGAACGGAGGCGACTGCTATCAGAGAAGAGGATCTGCAGACAGCAGTCGGGTCCGCTATGCCGGCTTGATGAGATGCTCTTCACACTGCGCTTGAAGGTTCAAATCAAATCAAAATAATTTATTGTAAACATAGGTTTTACATTTGTAGATGTTATAATATTTTTTAAGTGCTCTATGTTTTGCCCATAGGGCATACAATATTTGTAATAGAAGAATAATAATAATAAAAAAAGGTTTTAGGTTTTTTTTTTTGCACTTAGCTAACTAACGAAGGAAGAAGTTTAGCTTTAGGATACCTGAACTCACGATAGATGAGACCTCTTTTCAATTTTCGCCAAATTCAAACCGGCACCAATGTAACTTTGTTATAAGTACTATTGTCGCTCAGCTGTCATGGTAAAATACAGGTTTTATTTAACGTGAGCGTCCATACATTGTGTTTTACAACATTGTTTTTGTTCAACATTGTTTTATAACTTTCTCAGCACTAATTATTATCGTAAATCACTATAATAAACAAATACCTACGGCATAGAATATATGAAATGCATTTTAAATATTTTAAACATTTTATATTGGTTATATTTCACAAGCATTTTATATATTCTGTGCTGTAGCTATTTGTTTATTATCGCAAATAATAATTAGTGATGAGAAAGTTATAAAATTACTTAATTTTAACATAAATTTGCAGTGTTTCAAACAATGTTGTAAAACAAAATGTATGGACGCTCAGGTGTTGCCTTTCACGTTAAGGAGTGGTAGGCAGAAAGTTTATATACGTATATAATTACACCTAAAATAAATTAAAAACGAAAATAAACATTATCATATAATTTTAAACTATTTCAAGATATTCAGGAGGCTTGAACATTGCAATTTACTAACTGAAATTGAAAATGGACTGTTTAATCAAACTGTGCCACACTCAGTAATTCATATTTACATTTCTGTTAATGTTTGACTTAGAATTTGAGTTAGGTCGGTATTAGTAACTAGTTTTGATTGTAACTAGTTTTTGGCTGGGTCATAAATAAAGCGAGTTCAAGCTACTAGCTAAAGGAATATGAGTAACGGTGGTTTGAATCTCTCAAACGTCCAGTACCAATGTCACTATGTTAATTTTCTTATAATATAGAGCTATGTTTCGCTAATCGCTAAGAACAGAAATTAATTGTGTTCGCAATTAGATATTGACCTGTTTTGCTCAAGTAGCAATATAGTCAAAAACAAAATGGCTGCAGTGTTCTTTGCCTCTCAACCATTGTAACTTCATTATCTATTATTATTTCAGTGTACTTTGTATTGTATTGTGTCCAAGAACTGTACTTTTTAACCGACTTCCAAAAAGGAGGAGGTTATATGTTCGTCGCGTATGTTTTTTTTATGTATGTTCACCGATTTTTTGAAATTTCGGCACCTATTCTAAAAATGTGGTAGGTATGTAGACAATTAATTAGTACATAATAAACACCTATTAGTGTTTATGTTTATTACTTTGTGTGTAGATACTCTTCTTAAAAAATATTTTTCACTTTTGAGTGCTTTTAGGTTTTGTTGAAGTCGGTTCATTTAAAAAAAAAAAAAGGTTTTTTATTCTTATTAGTTTATTGCGTATCTGTGGTATCAATTATTGGCTCTTAGATGTAAAGCTAAAGTGCAATCCATGAACGGAAACAACTGTTACCACAAAGAAACCTCTACAGCCAGCACTCGGATTCAGATTAACAGTGCACCATCCAGTCTGTCGACCTAGCAACCTCTCCCCAAGCTAACATAAAGGGAGGTGACTACTACCTGCAGATATTTCTCTGTGGTGGTAGAGGTTTCCTTTCATGGACCGCGCTCTAGCTTAACATCTGGCGGAGTGAAGTCATATGCCGAGCTATATATATATTTTAATTAATATCAGGCTAATTATTCCGCCCCGAGGTTTTTGTGTGTGTTAAGATTTGAACCGAGGAATTTATATAAAATATAGTAAACTAAAGTTGTTTCCAAGGCGCATGTCCCGAGGTATTTTCTAAAATTACTTAACCCCTTTCAGGGAACCTTTTCAAGATCAAGTGAAAAGTTTGTACACATAATCCCTTAGGCAAATAGTTTACATGAAAGTCAAATATAAAGAAAAATTAACAACGGAGAAAATTTTTAACAGGACTGTAAAGCGATTTCTAATAAAAAAAGAGCGGCCGTGGTCTAGCGGTAAGACGCGTGAATTCACGATCGGTGAGACCCGTGTTCAAACCTCACTAAAGACCGGTACCAATATGTTATATGTACTTTGGTCGCTCACTCCGTATAGGCACTCTTAAAGAGTGGTAGGCAGATTGATGATGGTTATTAGCCCAGTCTGTCGTCCTGGGGTAGTACCACCACTTTCGAATGTAACACCCGTGAAGTGACTTTGTCGCGTCTCGGGAATAGTTTGAAAGTAGCCAGATATAACGAGAGGAGTGTGCACTGTCAATCTAGATCGTACATGCTCGTCCCCTCGAGCCAGCATAGCGGAGGCGACTGCTGCCCGTAGAGATTTCTCTGTAGTAGCAGTTGTTTCCATTCATGAACCGCACTCTAGCTTTACATCAGGCGGAGTGTTGTCATTTGCCGAGCTAATGAGTGAGTTCGCGCTTTCTACGGCTGGACCACGGCCGCTCAAAAAGTTCAATAACTTTAATACATATATTCTTACTCCAAATAGAATCAAACGGGATGATAATGAGAGTAATATTGAATTACTTGAAGTGACTTCTCTCCCTTAATGTTCTAGATATTTATTTTCCATCACCTCAATTCGAACAACTGGCGAGGCCTAATGACACAGTGGAACGTGATGGTCAGCCCGAGGATCTTTACTGGGGCTTTATTCTTGATTTGATACCGATTTTATTCTACAACCACGTTATAGTTAAACGATCGTAAATGTTTTTATATCTCAAAAAGATTGCGTAGTGACAGTTTTTATGGAGAATGGTGGGAATAACCTAAAGCTCTAGTTAAAACCCAAATGTCACTGTTCGTGTTCACTGTCACTCAAATAATAACGAAACGTCAAATCACCATTTTGTTTTCGATTCGATCTAGTGACAACTATCGATTGGATTTAGCCCCTGTTTTTACATATTACGTCTATTTAAGTCAAAATACAGAGGTTAAAAAAAAATTTTTTTTTGACATAAACCCCTTTGACTGTTACTATATGTGTATAATTATATATATGCCGAGCTACAATAAAGAAAACAGCTTGCTCGGCATGAGACAACACTCCGCCTAATGTAAAGCTAGAGTGCGGTCCATGAATAGAAACAACTGGTACTACAGAGAAACCTGTACAAGCAGCAGTCGCCTCCATTATGCCGGCCTGAGGAGGCAAGCATGTACCGTCACAGTGCACACTCCTCTCGCTATACCTGGCTACTTTCAAACTGCTCCCGAAACGCGACTAGGTCACTTATTACATTCGAAAATGGTGGTACTACCCCAGGACGGTTACTTCTGCCCTGTGCATTTGTATGAGTCCATGTTTACAGCACACATGTAAACTCATGAAATTATATTTAAAAATCACCTAGTAAGATTTTTAAATCAATATTGTCATTATATAACATATTGTTATCAAATAAAGCAAGAATAGGTTTCTTTTTTAGACCCAATAATGGGAACATTAGTGTTATTTTTCCTCATTTTACCGTTCGCCGGTTATTTTTACGTCGCTTTTGTAAATGTGTTTTTTTTATTTTTTACGTACGATTAGGTTATATAATATACATATTTTAACTTTACAATAATTACTTTTGATACGTATTTAAGTAACGTTCAACGGCCTTAATGGAGGCAAATTAATAATATAACATACGAACAACAACGGTACGTGTTATTACTTGCAAATAAATATAATTTTCCTATATTAATATCGTAGAAAGTAGTGTAGGTACTAGGTTCATTATTAATATCATGTAGAGGTTCATTTCGATAATCCTTAGTTGACGTGACAAAGGCGGACGTGACCTATAGTGATGACTTCCGAATTGAGCGACAACAGCTTTAACGTGAAAGCCAACACCTGAGCGTCCATACATTTTGTTTTACAACATTGTTTGAAAGCAGGTTTAATTAAGTAATTTTATAACTTTCTCAGCACTAATTTTATTATCGCAAATCACTATAGTAAACAAATAGCTACGGCACAGAATATATAAAATGCATTTTAAATATTTTAAACATTTTATATTGGTTATATTTCACAAGCATTTTATATATTCTGTGCTGTAGCTAGTTGTTTATTATAGTGATTTGCGCAAATAATTAGTGCTGAGAAAGTTATCAAATTACTTAGTTTCAACATAAATCTGCTATGTTTCAAACAATGTTGTAAAACAAAATGTATGGACGCTCAGGTGTTGGCTTTTACATTAAGAACATTTTTGTATTTATCTTCGATGTGAGGACCAGAATGTAAAATCATTCATTTTTTTGTCGTAATCCACAATACTAGAGTGCAGTTCATGCTCAAGGATAATTTTGCCATCGTAGAATCACTTTGACAGGGCCAATTCCTCTCATTAAATCGGGAACAAACATGCGGAACTTTCCAAGGGCCAATTAATCGCTTGCATCATATGCTTGGCATCATATCTGCAAAGTAGTGAGGATGTCTATACACGTTTCGACTATATTCGGTTTCTTTGAAGCGGAAAAATTACCGACAATAAGCCAAGCAAGGCGGGCAGTGACAATCGTTGCTCCGTCATTTACGAGCACCCATCCCCACTACTCGTAATTTGGTGGATAATCAGTTCTGTACTCGTCTGGTCTCGGCTTAATGCCCGGTTATTAACAAACTCATCCTGGAACGCTTCAAGTTTGATAACTTGAAATTTTATGTATCTGTACGTACATTATAAGATATAACTTTTGTATCAAATAATACGTTAAGTTATTTAACGAATCTTAAAAACATTTATTGTATATGTATTGTAGTGTTTATGTATATTTACATATCTATATATACAGGGTGAATTTTTCAAGTGGGCTTTCATGGCCAAATCCTAAACTATAAGAGATATCGAAAAATGCTGAAAGGACTCTCGATGCCGATTTTGATGAAAACTAAAACTGCATTATTAGATTTTTGATAAATCCATTTTCCCGGCCAGGAATCGAACCTGTTGATTTTGAAGAAAAAAAAACACGCTGTATTATTGCACCATCTGATAGTGTTCCTGATAAGGATCAAATTCTGGGAAGTAAGGATATACGGCAAGCCAAAGAAAAGTGTTGATTTTTTAAAAATTGTCTCTTATTTCCATGTATTTATACATTACCGGTACATTGATTGAAAATCATCATATTGATTTAAAATCTCGCGCTCTTCGAGATGAAATGAAAGGAAAGTCTTGATTTTTAGCAAAATCCTGTTTTTTTTAACATTAAGTAATTAAATCTTAATTAATCAATTGTTCAAAATGATAGCCATTATTTTCAATACATAGCTGAACTCGACGCCTCAAGGAGTGTACTGCATTCCACATCACAAGGTTATTGATTCCGTTCAGAATATTCCCTAACGCTAGTTTTAAGTCATCAATTTCATTGTACGTACATTTGTAAATTTCGTTTTTGACATGCCCCCAGAGAAAATAATCTAAAGGTGTTAGATCTGGCGGTTATGGCTTTTAACCTCGAAGAGCGCAAGATTTTAAATCAAAACATAATAAATGTAGTAGGTAATGTATAAATACATGGAAATAAGAGACAATTTGTTAAAAATCAACACTTTTCTTTGGTTTTCCGTATATCATTACTTCCCAGAATTTGATCCTTATCAGGAACACTATCAGATGGTGCAATAATACAGCGTGTTTTTTTTTCTTCAAAATCAACAGGTTCGATTCCTGGCCGGGAAAATGGATTTATCAAAAATCTAATAATGCAGTTTTAGTTTTCATCAAAATCGGCATCGAGAGTCCTTTCAGCATTTTTCGAAATCTCTTATAGTTTAGGATTTGCCCATGAAAGCCCACTTGAAAAATTCACCCTGTATAAAAATCAATTGCTGTTCGTTTGTCTAGCTAAAACTCGAGAACGGCTGGACTGATTTGGCTAATTTTGGTTTTGAATTATTTGTGGAAGTCCAGAGAAGGTTTAAAAGGTAAATATGAAAAAAAATGCTTGGAATATAGTAAAAACAACAATTTAGCTTTCTCTTAGAAACTATTCCTTTGGTTTTGAATGTCAAACATTTGATGTTCGTCCCGTCGTTTAGAAATCAATTAAATTTAAAAGTCGTTCAGAAATCAAATTCTGAGGCGGTACGAAGTTTGCCGGATCAGCAAGTTAAAATACATTTTGTCGCTTAACTCGGAAGTGTAGTGAACGTGTCAATAACGCATGTGACCTAAGGTTGACCTACGATGGCAGGAGCCGTGTATTATGTACTATTTATTATATTAATAATTACAATCTCACGTTCGCTCGAGTTGATATTTTATTATTTACATCCCTAATTGCTTTTTGATTAGGAATTTCTATTTCTATTACCTACATGGGTGTACCCCATGAAGTGAACTTGTCGTGTTTTGGAATCAGTTTGGAAGTACGAGAGGGAATAATAATAATAATAAATTCTTTATTGCATTTAACACAGTTAAAGAAATACAGAATGATAAATAACTTACTGCAATTGGCGGTCTTATCACTAAAAGCAATTTCTTCCAGACAACCAATTGATATTAAATAAATTGTAAGGAAAAGAGAAAAGCGGGTGATGCAGTCAAGAAGTATCTATTATTAAATTAAATCTATATTTATAATAAAGATATATAAATAATAATATAATAGTAAAATACTATACAATACAATAAAATACATACATATACACATTATAAATACATACATATATATTACATAAATACCTAATTCAGAAAGATAAATAGAGGGATTTAAGTTTAGGAAGGGAAGTGCGCTACCAGCCTGCCTGATGATGAAAATTCGTCTCCTTAAGCCGGCATAGTGGAGGCGATTATTGTATGCGAGTTTATCTGTAGTAGCAGTTGTTTCCATTCATGGACCGCACTCTGGCTTTACATCAAGAGTGTTGTCATATGCCGAATTACAATAAAAAAAAAATATCGGTCAAAATTTAGAGAGAATTGAATCGAGTTCAATTCATCTATCGTGAGTTTACGCGTTCTACGACTAGGCAACGACCGGCCAACAACGATGTACCTACTATATATTAGAGGTGGGTCGTTGACGATTTTTTCGTCAACGAAACCGTTTACGTGAAACGATTAAGAGGTTGAAAAACTAGTTGACGTTATTAACTGGTTTAGATAAACATTCTTTAACTTCGGTAAACTAAGCGACGGTGCACGCGGTTATTAGAACAAAAATTTAACTTGTTAACGTTACCCAACTTACAAACGGAAGCGAATTTTAAATGATTTTAACGATTTATTTTGATTTTATGGTTAAATCAAATAGAAAAAAAAAAATTATACAAATTAAATATTTAAAATACCAAAAATTAATAAGCTTGTAAAAATATGTCTTATTAAAACCAGTACAGTTAATAAAACCAGTTCGTTGAATCAACGCCCATGTCTACTATAAATAGAATTTCCCAATTTATTATAACAACATATTACCTACGCCTACGTACTTCACACCATACTTATTTGTCGGAATAGACAAATACATTGTTCAAAGGGCCCTTTAAAATAGGTCTTTTTACAAAGGAAACTGTGGGCATTATGCTTGAAATACTCTCAGACAAATCGGCGACAAATCTTTTGTCTCTATTTCAACAAGTATTGAAGAAGAACCCCGAAGGAAGGAAGGTAGTCGGGACACGCCTTTGTTCCCATACTCAACCGCTAGTTTGAAAACTTGTTTTTGTGTGTTCTTTAAAAAAGAAACTTGGCCTTACTTCGATATCATAGCGCCACTAAGTGCACTTGCTGATTTTTTTTTTGTTAAGAAAGACGTCTATATGTCCGGGGTTCCAGCTGAAAACCGCTACGAGCTGCCTCGTGTAGCTCGTTAGCATATGCTGAGCTGTGCGCCCTTTCGTCCCTACACATTCGCGTTCACACTTTTTATATTGTCTCATAAATGTTGTGCTGGGATGAATAAAGTTTTCTTTATTTCTTTCTTTCTTTCTATTGTTGGATATGGGAGTACTTTATAATATTGTACAATGTAAATTTGATTGTGAGGAATTGGTAGGAGCAATATCATATTGTATCCCGAAAAGACGTGTACGTCTTTACTTCATTATTCTCGGTTCCATATCGTCATAGTAAGTTTTTTTTTTTTGACACGACATGTGACCTCGACTGGCCTGATGGTAAGCGCTAACACGGTGACTCCAGTCGCCACTACTATGCCGGCCTGAGAAGGTGCTTTTTCACACTCCGCTTGAAGGATCCGAGGTGAAAGGACTGAGAGAACACATGGGAGGGCAAAGCATTCCACTTGTCAATTGTCCGACACAAAAAGAACGCGCCGAACCGTTTCGTTCGGCCACCGATTCGGTCGACAAAATGTAGGAATAAGAGCTCTTCGGTAACGCGGTGCTGGTCAGAATAGTGAATACATATAATAAGAAATATTCAGATATAGATATATTCATTGGTAGTATTCCTTTTGCAGAAAAGTGCATGATATGTTAGTTCAAAGGAGATTGTGCAATTAGTCCAGTCTACTATATATACCTGTAAATGTAGTTTATGTATTTATTCTTACATTATTTATGTACTTGTTTGTATGTACGTCTATGTTGTATATATACGAGTATATATGTATGTGTGTGTACTCTTAAACATTGTAATTAGTCAAGGAAATCTTTAATTACCCTTATTATATTTATTTAGTTTTAAGTTTTTTTTATTGTACGCAGTTGATTTCTTAAATAAATAAACTTAAGGAAAATAACTATTACTACTCAACTCATGCCCTGTTCCAAATGGGGTAGGCAGAATCTATGGAGCGCCAGCGACCACCCATTACTCCCCTCAGGCATGCACGTTGATTGAGGGTTCTCCTCACCTGATCCTTTCTGAACAGTTGACCAATCTTGCCGACTGCCGTCCACTTTCGCGCTATAAATATTTTTAGTTAATCTCCTTTCATCCATCCTTTCCACATGACCTTAGACTCGAAAAAAAGTGTTTTTTCAATACATCAACAATACATCGTAGGTACACCCACGCACACGTTCATGTTTAAACCGCGCTTTGTCTCGATTTATCTTTGTGTAACAAAATATATTTTGTATATTTTTTCTTATATTTTATAAGTACAATATAGTTTATCTAAAAATAATAACACTATCACTGGACCATATCGTGACACACCATAAACTTTCATCCTTTCAAAGTATCCCTAGATCATACCTTGTAATTTTCATTTCAAGCAAATTTCACCCCTATCTTTCTAAGAATACGGCTTAAAACCCAACACTAAATTCCACACGTGTTAAGCTTGACCACAAACTTAATCAAACGAAAATCTTTCTTATCGTAATTAAAGTAAAGAATATTTTCGTTTAAACTAGAGACAAAAATTATGTTAACGAATTATGAATGTAATTTAAATAATAATAAGGTTGTTTTTTGTTCGCAGATTATCTACAGATAAAAATACAGGGTGCGTCAGACCAGAAAACTGGAATTATGCATGAACACGTGAGCCAGTAGAATGTCGACGAGCCTGATTTTCACAGCTCTCGGTGCCTTGGCTTTAGCTACGAGAACAGGTGGGCAATAGACACGCTTCAGTTCTATAGAATTCCAATGATATGGAAAATTCGTATTAGGTAATTCCAAAGTCGATTGGGAAACTTAAACGTGTAATAACAAAAAAAAATCTAGTAATATTTTTAATACTCTAAATGGATATTTTGAAGTTTTAATTTAGCATATATTTGTTTAAATTTATTTTTTATCATTAATTGGCATAATATTGTTACTTTCGTGGGGTACAAAAATACATACATGACTTCGGTCTTCTTCGAAAAAATTTTTATTATTTTAAAATATTTTATTTTATGATAATTGTATGCTAAAGAGTGGTAGGCAGACTGATGATGGTTATTTGTCCAGTCTGCCGTCCTGGGGTAGTATCACCACTTTCGAATGTAACACCCGTGAAGTGACTTTGTCGCGTTTCGGGAATAGTTTGAAAGTAGCCAGGTATAACGAGAGGAGTGTGCATCTAAGATGGTACATGCTCGTCTCCTCAAGCCGGCATAGTGGAGGCGACGGCTACCCGCACAGGTTTCTCTGTAGTAGCAGTTGTTTCCATTCATGGACCGCACTCTAGCTTTACATCAGGCGGAGTGTTATCACATGCCGAGCTACAATTTAAAAAAAAATTTACTAATTTTTTGCTAATGATTGTTTAATTATTTGATTTTGAAAATTGTGTGTATATTTTTAAAATAATTTTGTATGTCGAGAGACAGAGCACTTAAATAAATATATTTTATTAAATTAAAAAAATATATCCGTATAACTTACATGAATTCAATATTAACAACGTCACGCTCAATGTCTTTGAGGATTTTCACTGAAAATCTCTTTAAGTATCTTCCAGCTCTTTCCAATAGTACTTCAGTTTGTAGAAGTGATGTATAAAATACTATAGAGGTTCCATTGTTTGGCATTGATATTCAACTTTTACTTTGTAAACAGATACACCCGCATAGTGGGAGCGGAGGTTATTTACTAAGTTTATATACCTACTACTTCAATATATGTACATTGACATACAATTATTTCACGTCAAATTCTAAAAAGCGGGAGGTAGGCTTATGATAGTTATTAACCCTCTCTGTGGTAGTCTGTAATACCACTTTCCAATGACCTCACATTTAGGTTGGACAACCAGATCAGACAGGACGCCTTATCAAGGCATAGTGGAGGCGTGTGGTAGCTCATACACAAGAAAAAAAAGTATATATAACTTTATAATAAATTGAATAAATAAAGCCGTCGTTATAAAATAATTTGGATATTATATTGCCTTAAAACTATAGCAAAATAATAGATACCTGAAACCGCAAACGTTTTAAGACGAAATTAAAAGTATCAAGTTTCTTCGCTTTCTACATTGTAATAAATCTATAAAATTATGAGTAACTAATAATTTGAAATTTGAATAAATGAACGACGTTATAGATGCTTCAGGGTTTGTTACTAAATCTATGTAAAAGAATGTTGACGTCGCGTGGCGTCGAGTGTGCTTGGTATTTGAATTTTGGCCATAGATGTAGACTATGTAGTCAATGATCATGACGCGTCTGTTTTAGTGGTTGCAATATTGGAATGAGTAATATTTTAAATTATAATATAATCTGATTTTCAGGTTTGTTTGCCACTATGTTTGTTTATATATGTTTGTATTATAACTAAGTAAAAGTTTTTCGTTTTCAGAGCAACGTAATTCAGTTTTTATTTCTTCCCGAATATTGTGTTTGTAACAAACACATTATATCTATATAGATATGATTAGAATATTCGAGTGTAACGCGCGTGAAGTGACCTAGGTGGATAGAGGCGCCTGCTGCCTAAACATTTCTCTGTGATAGCAGTTATTTCCGTTCATGGACCGCACTCTAGCTTACACCAAGCGGAGTGTTGTCATACACCAAGCTACAATTTTAAAAATTAATCTCAAACACCTCCGTGGCAGTAAGTTTTAATTCAAACTGTAGCGTTAAACATGCAGATATTCATATTTAAAAATTACATATAATATTTTTTATTGTAGCTCGGCATGTGACAACACTCCGCCTGATGTAAAGCTAGAGTGCGGTCCATGAATGGAAACAACTGCTACTACAGAGAAATCTCTACAGGCAGCAGTCACCTTCACTATGCCGGCTTGAAGAGACGAGCATGCACCATCCAGATTGACAGTGCACGCTCCTCTCGTTCTATTTGGCTACTTTCAAACTATTTCCGAAACGCGACAAGGTCACTTCACGGGTGTTACATTCGAAAGTGGTGATACTGCCCCAGGTCGGCAGACTGGATCATCAGTCTGCCTACCACATATCGGTTTTTTTTTCTTTAATTTTGCCATATTGACATGCTTGTCCTGTTGTTTTTTTTTTAGTTCTGCCTATCCCCGTGGCAAAAAGGCATGACAATAGATGATGATAATATTGGCATGACTGATGAGATTATTTTGAAAAATTTTCTTCATAATTTATTTATTCTTAACAATTATTTTTGCCCGTTACCATTATGCCTAAATTACCTTTTGTTTATTATAATTAAAATTTTTTTTAGTGTAGCTCGGCATATGACAACACTCCGCCTGTTGTAAAGCTAGAGTGCAGTCCATGAACGGAAACAACTGCTACTAGAGAGTAATCTCTACGGGCAGCAGTTGCCTCCGCTATGCCGGCTTGAAGAGATGAGTTACTGTTAGTGCATACTCCTCTCGTTATTATATACAATTAGAAAAAGATTAGCATTATTAAAACCATTGATAGACTCGTTTATGTTTAATTGATTAATTACTAATAAATCAGTATATAAAATTAATTACACTCGACTACAAATTCTATATAATTGAAATAAAGCGACGATAGATTTTCAAGTGCCCTCAACATACTTATCACAAGACGTCAGAGAGGCGGCCATCTTGGAATCGTGGAATGGGAGCCATTGTCCGCATTGTGTGTGTCGCAGGAATTTAGAATAATTCAACTTTTTGTGAAATCTCCGTATACATCGCAATTTCAATAAAGATTTTTCACCGGTTCCGGAAATAATATTTTATTCAAGTTTTACGTATGTATTACGTACAATATTGTCATTTCTAGAGCAGCTGTGGTCTAGCGGTCTAGCGGACACGTGAACGATTGATGAGATCCGTGTTCGAACCTCGCTAATTTCTGACCAATTTACCTAAGTTATTACTACCTATAGGCACTATTACAGAGTATCTATAACGAGATGAGTGTGCACTTAATCTGGATGATGCACTTTCGTCTCCTCCAGCCGGCATAGTGGAAATCTAGAAATCTTTCTGTAGTAGCAGTTGTTTTCATTCATGGACTGTACTCTAGCTTTACATAAGACGGAGTGTTATATATATATATATATATATATGTATATGCTGACCTAAAATTAAAAAAAAAGTTTATTTATACTTTCGAATGTAACACCCGTGAAGTGACCTTGTCGCGTTTCGGGAATAGTTTGAAAGTAGCCAGGTATAAGAGAGGAGTGTGCACTGTCAATCTGGATGGTACATGCTCGTCTCCTCAAGCCGGCATAGTAGAGGCGCACAAGTTTCTCTGTAGTAGCAGTTGTTTCCATTCATGGACCGCACTCTAGCTTTACTTCAGGCGGAGTGTTGTCACATGCCGAGCTACAATAAGAAAAATGTGTGATAGTACATAATAAAGATTAACATTCACATTGCATTCTTTTCAACGATATTAAAAATGCCACGCTTAAAATAGTCAACGTATTTTGTTTAGAATTTTACTAAAAAGTAGGATTAAATTGAAATCCCTGTAACACATTTGTACTGTATTTTTTCATTAACTTGTGCACGCGATTGTACATCGTAAGCTCTGTACAATTGGTACCAAAACCCACTCCAAGTTTAATACTGTTATTATTCGAAATTTATGCATATTGCGACATCGATGTAATCTCCTTCTTTCAGTAGAGGGTTAACTTTAAGATGACAGATTTAATGAAGGACTGTTTTGAGACGAAATGTTTTTCATAAATTACTTTTATTTTTGTGATCGTGAGAAATGTATAATTTTTAAAATATAAATACATTGTTTCTCTTGCTGTCCATATATATTTTTTATTGTATTTAGCTAGGAACATTATACCCGATGTAAAGCTAGAGAGCAGTCCATTAACGGTAACTGCTCCTGCTAATAAAATTCTACAGTCGTCTACGCTATGCCAGCTCGAGGGTTCAAATTTGCACGATCTAGATTGACAGTGCACACTGCTATCGTTATATATATCTGGCTACTTCCAAACTTCCCGAAACGCGAGAAGGTCACTTAACGGGAATTATCAAATAGATAAAAATCCCTGTTGAGAAAAAGGTCGTCAAATGTTTAATCATAGTATAGATCTATAGATTTGCATACGTTTCAGTGATATTAAATAGACTTTTTTATATAATTGAATAACTATTTTATATATGAGAGATTTTATAAGTGATCTGTATGTATAAAATAATAATAATAAATCTTTAATGCACAAATAAATGAGGTACAATGGCGAGCTTAATGCCATAAGGCATTTTCTCCCAGCTAACCATTGGGAGATGGAAGCGGAGACAGGGGCAATAAAATATGAATAACAGAAATATTATAGGTACATATATACAAACAAATAGATATCTACATAATAATATATACATAAATACATACAACATACGTACATACAATAAAAACTTAAAATGAAATTAAAATATTTTATTAGCATGGGCACGGGCACGAGCACTACCTTTGCTCCGGAAAGGCATATTACAAGACTACCACGAAAAACTCTTGTCTTAGAGATATCAGTGGCGTCCTCCACCTGCAGACAGATCTATAATATAAATATAAAGATAATCTTAATTGTAAAGTTTGTGCCAATTAATCAAAAACAAAAATGGAAGGTTTCAGCTTTAAGATTGATAGTTGTTTAAATTATAACGACTAGTTTGAAATGGATTGTCGTAGGCTGTTATTTAAGTTTCTTGTAAGCTTTCCTAATTAAATTAATTTTAAACTTTATATAATTTATTGTGAAATTTACAGTAGGTATGCATCGGCTCACTCACAAAAACGAAAGTTCGGGCGGTTTTCTGTCGTGTTGTGTTGCAATACTGGATATTATTTACTTTATATTCACTTATACTTAAAAACACAGTCGTATCCGCTATGCCGGCTTGAGAAACGGATGTGCACCACCTATTATAGGTTTACAATGCATACTCCTCGCGTTATATTAAAAATAATATATTAATAAAAATATATTTTATTTGTAAAAATATGTCTGTTTATTTATATTTATATATTCGTCTTTTTTTTAACATGAAATATAAAAGTTTCATCCCATAATAAAGGGGACTCACTAACAGTTTAACAATACTCGCTGTGGTTAAACGTTGAATCTCGCTCGAGGAAATGTCATAGCTACGAACACTCTATTCAGAGCAAAGACAGCCATTGTGGGCTAGCTTGAATTATTACACAATACATCTTACTATTATTTAGTAGGACTATAACATAAAAGAATAATTTTACAGCCATTTGTGATGAATTTACACTCTATTTTGTAATAATTTGTAGCTTTTTTTTTCGTAGTATTTATGTCGTAGTCATCTACGAAAATTACTACGAAATTTGTAGACGTTCATTAATTAGTAGCGAGGCCTATAAGCACATTTCACCTGATTGTTAAGCAAACGCTACCACATACCATCCAGGGTGACAGTGTACACCCCTTTCGCACCTAGCTACTTCCAAACTGATTCTGAAACGCGACAAGGTTACTTCACGGGTGTTGCATTCGAAAGTGGTGGCACTGCTCCAGGACGGCAGACTGAGCTAATAACCATGATCAGTCTGCCTACCACTTTTTAATTAAGGTGTATATTATTCCGTAGACAGTGAGCGTCCAAAGTACATATAACACGAGTCAGGTAAGTTTACGCGGCCCCTCTTAAAAAAAATAAATAAAAGAAATCTTAATATTGTATTATTTTGTATATAGTTGACAACTCAGTATAAATTTATTTGGATATTAAAGCCAAAGTGACATATAAACTGCTCGTAACTTGTAATAAATAAAGTGTATTTTAAAACTCGATATATGTCGCAGGTTGCACGGACAACGCTCTCGGCACAGATGGTGTTCCAGAAATCGATTACCCCGACGTGGAGATGGGACTGCATCACAGGGGTCCATACTTTGACATCGCGTTTTCGAGAAACGTGACAGCGTTAGTTGGCAAAACTGCACAACTTAATTGTAGAGTACACGAACTAGGAAATAGAACTGTGAGTAATAATAGCTTTTATTTGTTGTTTTCTTATTTCAGTTTTTATCTATCGATGTTGATAGTTTTAAAAATTCAGATGTCACGAACTTTGAAAAAAATAAATAAGTTATGTAAAACCTTTAAAAAATTAACGCACCATGAATGGAAACAATTGCTACTACAGATAAATTTTTACAAGAAGCAGTCGCCTCCGTTATGCTGGCTTGAGGAGACGAATGTGCATTATCCAAGTCAGTAGTGCATACTCCTCTCGTGAATATTAAATAAAAGTTTATTTTTAAACACCATTTATTTTTTTGTAAGACATGTATTTCCATCTACGTTCGCGCTAGGTCCGGTAATTTGTGGGTACGCTAATTTTCTGTAGGGGCATAGGTACATCTCTGACGATATGAGCTGGTAGATCTCCAGGCCATTGGAGCGTGATGTTAGAGACAATAGTATATGAATCTACTACGGCGAGACGACGCGTCACAATACTCGTAAAGTGACCTAGTCGCTTTTCACGATCAGCTTGGAAATAACCGGGTATAACGTTGTACACTGTCGACTGGACGGTGTCCTTGTCCGGTGGTAGCAGTTGTTTCCGCTCATATACTCTATATTAACATCTGCTGAACTATTGATATGCCGGACTACTATATAGAAAAAGGTCTTTTTATATCCATTATCCATATTCCTATATCCATTGTGGCGTATTATCTTAGATTCAATTTAATTGAGCGGCCATGGTCTAGCGGTCGAAGACGAACTTAACTATCGATAAGACGTGTGTTTAAACCTCGCTAAATTTTGATCGGTACCAATGTAACTATGTTTCGCTTGTAACTATACGAATCGACGCTTTTTTATTATAACTCGGCATGGGACAACACTCCGCTTAATCTAAAGCTAGAGTGCGGTCCATGAATGTAAATAACTGCTACTACAGAGAAACCTGTGCGGGCAGCAGTCGCCTCCACTATGCCGGCTTGAGGAGACGAGTATGTACCATTTAGATTGACAGTGCACACTCTTTTCGTTATACCTGGCTACTTTCAAACTATTTCCGAAACGCGACAAGGGCACTTCACGGGTGTTACATTCGAAAGTGGTGGTAATACCCCAGGACGGCAGACTGGACAAAAAGTCTGCCTACCACTCTTAAAAGTACTAATACAAGTACAGGCAATAAATTAAAGTTTAATTATTTTGTACTTCGAATACAAAGCTCTGAATTATAGCTCTATTAAATACATCAGTGTTCAACTCAACCGTTAAATGCAGCGTATGCATTCACAAAGGATGGAATCTCGAACAGCGGGGCTCGGTTACATCCTGTCAGCAAACTTCACTGCCTATAATATTGTTTGACATGTAGTTATATTATGTTTGTAGACCAACAGACGGCCAAGCTATCTGTCTTCCGCTAAAAAAATTATTACTTAATTTTTTTAATAACTGGCATGTGATTGCTCTTCGTTTCGCTAAGGTAGAGTGGAACGGAGACAACTGCCACCAGAGAGATTGTTTTTACAAGCCATAGTCGCCTCCGCTATGTCTGCTGATAAGGTTAAAATCGCCACCTATTATCCTTATACATTTCATTAATAATAATTTTTATATTTTTTATGTAACATAATTTTATAAAGTTTTACGATTATGGGCACTGTGAACCTCCAGGTTTACCTCACTTTTCACTTAATAATTTAAGGTTCAATATCATAAAAATTACAATCCGTGAGGCGTGGTCGTGGCAGACGAGAGGAAACAATACAAAAAAAAGTTTTTTTTTATTATTTTATTTTTTATTAATTATTTTTATTAATATATTAACTCACGATCACATGGTGCATGACCTCCAAATATCTCCCCTCCACTTCTTTCTGAAAACAAGGAGGAAAGAAGAGCACCCAGAAGAATTTCCATTTCATTTAAAAACAGAATTCTTTTTGGATATCAAAATTAAAGAAAAAAAATAACCGCCAAATGGATGCCAAACATTACTCGTAATGTTCGAAAATGGAGGATTAGCAGAATAATTCGATTAAATATGTTTGTTCGTAGGGTTGTCTATCGTGAATCGATTCAAAACGTGTTATAGAATCAAATATCAGGTTTTAGTATTCGAAACTTTTTCATATATACATTTTATCGAACAGTTTAAAAGAAATTTTGTGGGATTCTTCACGTGGCTACGGTTAGTTTAACGTCTTGAATTGTTAACTTGATGATGGCTTCCTCATATAAACTTTTATTCCCTATTTGACCCACCTTTTTTGAAACAATAGGTAGCCCATGAATGTCTGCCCACTGTCACCCAAGTGATAACGAAACGTCAAATCCTTTTTTTTTTTTGTTTTTTTTTTCGTTTTTTTGTTTTCGATTCGATCAAGTGACAAAACTCGATTGCCTTAAACTTTAGCCCCATGTCCTTCCAGAGGACGCTATCTATCTCCGTGCAAAATTTTATTGAAATCGCTTAGGCATGAAAAAGTAACAGACTGAGTTACATTCACATTTATATATTAGTAATTTTTAAATAAAAATATCGTTTTGTTTTTTTTTTTTGTTAATTTTTTTTTTCATTGCACATCCTTAATCGAGTCGACGTCCCTAATCCAAATGGTTTAGGAAAGCTTAAAAATTTATTGCTTCAGATAAAACTCATACATGTATTTTATGTACTGTAAGTTATTGTTACGATTTCATATCTGCGTGATTTGCTTGTTTTTTTTTTACAACGCTACCAAATATCTTTTTAATTTCGTTTTGAGATAAAATTCATTGTTACTGTGGTGGTACTACCATTAATGTGACCAGTCGCGTTTAGGGGTCAGGTTGAAAGTCATCGGGTATAAGAAGGTTAACTTCCGTCTCCCTTCAGCTTCACAGTTTGTAGTATGGTCAGATGTTAAATTTTTAATACGTACTGCGAAACTGGACCTCTCTTTCAGGGTCTCTCTTTCCCGGGTCTTTTTAAATTGAGGTAAGCGTGCCTAATGCTAACGCTGGCCTAATAACAATACAATACAATTGACACGCCTTTTTCCCACAGGGATACGCAGAGACAACGGAACGCCACTAACCACGACATGACACAACACCCTCGCTTCCCTCACATTCACAATTCTCTTCATGCACGCACGGTTATGAGCACTAGGCAGCCCAGCTTTCATGAGGATGTATCTGATTTGATCGGAAAACATCCATCTGGGTCTGCCTTGTTTAACGCATCCATTCACATCACATTTACATATTCCTTTCGTGAATCTCCTTTCATTCATCCTTTCCATGTGCCCAAACCATCGAAGCATTCCTTTCTCAATCCTCGTCACTACATCATCTTTCAAACTACATCTATCGCGCACAACACTATTCCTCATTCTATCCGCTATCGTGACTCCACATCCAATAATAAAAAAATTAAAAAAAACACTGTATTGATGACCAGACCTTGGGTGGATAGAATTAAGGGATATGCCGGTAAATAAATAACATTTACGCATGGGTGGGTTAGATAAATTGTTCCAAGAAATTCCGGCCGATATCTGCATTCATAATTTATCATATAAAGTAAAGGACAATACCCATTTTTGGGCCCACTTGATATCTAATAGTTTGTTAACAAAATAATTTTAAATTTTTTCAATAATTTATTTCAATATATCAACACATCATTTACCAATCAATAAACGATGTTTAATTAAATAAAGAAATACATATCATCAATTATTAAAGCATTTAATATAATAATAACCTCAAATATTGCATCAGAAAAAGTCTAATTACTCAATAAGCTGGGTTAAAAAAATTAAAACTGATTGATGATAAAGAATGTAGATTTATTTTCCTACAAAATGAACTAAAAATCAATGACAAACTCGAGTAAAAAAAATTGGGCCCACTTAGGCGAATGGGCATTCTCCTTTGTCTACATGCTCTATTTAAAAAAAAAAGATGTTGAATGAAAATATTTAATTCATCACATCACTAAAGTCACAATAAAATAAAAAAATGTCCGACAAATGTTGTCGTGTTAGAAGTAATCTTTTTGTCTAGTACAACTCGGAGGGGCGGAGCTTGAACCATTGTTAGCAATGGCCTAATTACATTTGAGGTGGATTAACAAGAAACAACTGAATTACACTTAACTATTTATTTAGATAATAAAAAATATTGGTGTTTAAAACAAACTTAACGTGTTAGCCAACCGATTTTTTCCTTAAGGTGGAAGCCAACACCTGAGCGTTTTGTTTTTATTTTAAACATTTTATATTAGCTATATTTCACAAGCATTTTGTATATTCTGTGCCGTAGCTATTGGTTTATTATAGTGATTTGCGATAATAATTAGTGCTGAGACTTACTTTCAACATAAATCTGCTATGCTTCGAACAATGTGGTAAAACGAAATGTATGGACACTCAGGTGTTGGTTTTCACCTTAAGTAAATATATTGTATTTGTTACGTACGTACAATAAATGAGACGATCTGGGCGTTGAATGTTGGGTACTTTAGAACTGCTGCTATCTCATGCTATGCTAGAGTCGTCAGAAATGTTTCCACGTCAGACTAAAGAAAAAACCATCTAGGTCTTCTAAGTGCATTGACTGATGGGAACTGAAAGGTTTGGACTTTTCGGAATGAAATCCCTTTCAGATCGATTTTAATTTGTTATTTATCTTTAAACTCTGATTGCTAATACACCGGCATCAAATGTCTCGCCGCGGTCTTTTTTTCTCTCCTTCCTACATGCAAAAAAAAACTCTGAACATAAACAAAAAACTTTTTTTTAAAATTAAATATGTAGCTATGCTGCAATGTCATAGTTGTTTACAAACATTATCCTCCGTAAAATAAATTCCGTATACTATCTAACTTAGTTATGATTATGTAGTATATGTAAGTACTAGTTTCGGGTTTCGAGAAATTTCTGCAGAGAGCAGTCGCCTCCGCTATGCCGGCTTTATATAATATGATGATTTTTGTTGCAGGTTTCCTGGATAAGACATCGAGACATTCATCTGCTCACATCAGGTCGTATGACCTACACTTCAGATCAGAGGTTCGTTAGCGTACATAATCCACACACCGAGGATTGGATTTTGAAGGTAGGTAACGCAAAATAGGTA
Source organism: Tinea pellionella (assembly GCA_948150575.1). NCBI lineage: Eukaryota > Metazoa > Arthropoda > Insecta > Lepidoptera > Tineidae > Tinea > Tinea pellionella. The sequence goes on along the minus strand of OX411261.1, from coordinate 7,562,658 downwards.
GACGGACTGACCATGCTTATTAGTACAGTTCGAAAGTAGCCGGCTATAATGAGAAGAGTGTGTCATGTCAACCTGGATGATGCATGAATATCCACAAGCCGGCATAGCGGAGGTGACAGCTGCAAACATTTCTTCTCTAGCACGCACTCTAGCTTAAAACATTAAATAATATATAAAACATTAAATTAAAAAATACCTACGAAGATTCCAGTAAAATTACATTTTCCAGGATTACCGTATTAAAACTAACCCAACCGCTAATCCCCACCCAAAAACTAATTTGATATTAATTAAACACGGACAGTAAATAAAATTTTGTTCCAACATTTTGTGGTTTTATGTTAATCCGCATAATTGTTATTTAATGTTGTTGTTTTTTATATCCTAACCATGAAAAAACATTTTATTTTATACTAGCTGACGGTGCCCGGCGCTGCCCGGGTTTTTTCAAGTTATTGTTACACATAAGATAAAGATAATGCTTTATTATAAATTACCTATAGCTGTTACCCACAACTTATTTTAGACGATTTAGTTACATAATTAATAGAATATATTTTAAAGTAGTTTTAAAAAGAATATATTTTTAAAGCGGCATGGTACCTCGTAGAGCTACCTAAGCGGCATGGTACCTCGATAAATGATCTATCCAACACAAAAAGAATTTTTCAAATCGAACCAGTAGTTCCTGAGATTAGCGCGTACAAACAAACAAACAAACAAACAAACTCTTCAGCTTTATAATATTAGTATAGATTCATAAACGTTGTAGCTAATTACTTCTATCGAGGTAAAGACTGGGAGACTTTGTCTATCTCCCTCTCCTCCTTCTCCTCCTTCTCCTCTCATCTCGTACTCTTCTCATGCATGAACATCAGTTAAGGGTGCTTCACCTGATCCTTTTCTAAGTAGTTGACCAAAATCGAAAAAGGTCTTCTTAAGGCACTCCCGAATGGTCCACTTTTGCACGATAAATAATATTATTTTACCTACAATTATTTTGAGGACAATACCCATTTTTGGGCCCACTTAATACCTACCTCAAAATAATATTCTAAAATTATATCTTATTATTTCATTTATTATTAACATATACACCTATTTCAATTATGTACACATTGTTCACTAATTAATAGACAATGTTTAATTATATATAAATAAATATATATCATCAATTATTAAAGCATCTTATATAATAATAACCTCAAATATTGCATTAAAAAAAGTCTAATTACTCAATAACTCGAGTAAAAAAATTAAAACTTATTGATGATAAGTAATGTAGATTTATTTTTTTACAAAATGAACTAAAAATTATCGTGAAACTCGAGAAAAAAAATGTGGGCCCATTGCTCCAAGGCATTCTTCTTTGTTTCGATAGCTCGACATATGACAACACCCGCCTCATTTTAAGCTAGAGTGCGGTCCATGAACAGAAACAACTGCTACCACACAAAAATTTCTGCAAGCTGGCTTAAGGAGACGAATGTGGACCATCTAGAATTCTAGATAGACAGTACATCCTGCTCTCAAACTTTCAAACTGATCTGGAAACGCTACCAGGTCATTTCATGAGTGTTACATTTGAAAGCGGTGGTACTACCCAAGGACGGCTGGGCTAATAACCACTGAGCGACCAAAGTACATATAACATAGTTACTTTGGCACCGGTCAGGTTTGAATCTCGTCGATCGTGAGTTCACGCGTCCTACCGTTAAACCTCTTTAAATAATAAATTATTCAATAAAGTTGATTTTTATTAGGTTATATATACTTACGTTTTTCTTAGATTCGTTTTCCTCAAAGACGTGACTCTGGCGTCTATGAATGTCAAGTAGGAACCACACCACCGATGGGACATCGAATGTATCTTTCAGTTGTCGGTAAGTTATCTTTAGATAAGGTATCACGATTTCACGCACTCGCCCTAACATCGAGTTTTGTAAGATTTAATTCGACCCACATATTTTGATATGTGACTGGCAACTTAATAAGTACTAAAAATATTAAGCGCTGAATCTTGATGGTCAAAACTCGGACCCATTTTTCACTTACCGTATCCATCATCACCAATCTTTCTCTTTGACGTTTACAGAACAATCCTTTTATTTTGTTCGATAGAAATAGTATAAAAAAAGAAAGTATAGAAATGTATTTCCCTAGGATGCAATCCACCTCCTTGCCAAAGGAGAATGCCCATTTTTAGGCACACTTTATACCTAAAAGTTTGGAAGCAAAATAATATTCCAAAAAACATCCTATTTTTTTAATTAATTTTAATTATATCAACACATTTTAACTTAACACAGTTTAATTACATAAAAAACAGATATAATAAATTATTGAAGCACTCAATATAATAATAACCTCAAATATTGCATCAGAAAACATCTAATTACTCAATAACCGTGGTGAAAAAAATTTAAACTAATTGGTAATAAGAAATGTAGATTTATTTTTTCTACAAAATTAACTAAAATTCATCGACAAACTCGAGAAAAAAATTGTGGGCCCATTTCTCTTACAGGAATGGGCATTCTCCTTTTATCGAAATCTAAGTTTTTGGTTTTATTTATTTATTTATTTATCTATTTACATGTTATGGGTTAATAAGGTCTTATGTCATTTATATTTTTTGTAGTTTAAAGGTAACATAGAGACAGAGTTTCATTTTATATTCGCCTATAATATAGATATAATATTTGATGTAAAGTCTAGACTAGTATGTCTAATTTTAGTAATAGAGGCAGAGTCACTAAGTTTGTTAGGAATAGTTGTAGGAAGCTGTAATTCATGATGAGTGGAACACTGGAACAATAATACGGAGAAACCAATTTAATATTGCTCCCCAATTTCCCTCACATTCGTGTTACATATATCTTTAAAGAGTGGTAAGCAGACTGATGATGGTTATTACTTATTATCCCAGTCTAACATGCTGGGGTAGTACCACCAGGTTCAAGTGAAGTGATCTTTTCGCGTTTCGAAACCGGCATAGCGGAGGCGAGATTAGTTTAGCATCAAAATTCTTCTGTTATATTTATTCTTTATTTTTAACAGTAGGCAAAGAATATATTGCGTCAGCGACTTCTCTCTCTACATATACGATTTTCGCTTCAACCACATCCATTACTCCCGTCATGCACGCACGTCGGTTGAGGGTGCTCCTCATCTGACCCTTTCCGAGCTGTTGACCAGTCTTCCTAGGGCGCTCTCTCCGACACACCACAGCCGATATTAACTAATTAACACTAATTTTTTTAATAACACACTTTAGCACTCGACTGTACATTAACTTATTATATTTTTTGTGAAAGCAGAGCCATTGACGACAATACTGGGGGGCCCTGAGTTGTTTATCAACACTGGCAGCACTATCAATTTGACGTGTGTCGTACAACACTCACCAGAGCCACCGCCAACAATTCGATGGACTCATAATGAGGAGGTATGATATTTTGTTGTTTTCTTATTTTCATGGGCAGACTGACCCAGCTGAGACTGACATTAGCCCAGTCTAAGTCTGCCGTCCTGGTAGTACCACCACTTTCGAATGTAACACCCGTGAAGTGATCTTGTCGCTTCAGAATCAGTTTAAAAGTATCCAGGTATAACGAGAGGAATTAGGGAGATTAACGATCGTGAGTTCACGCGTCTTACCGCTAAACCACAGCCGCTCAAATGGTCTTAACGGTATGAAGAAAATTTGAGAGATATTGATCCGTCTATTGCCCCTATCTATATCCCACTGGGACATATTTTATTATAGAAAACGTGTCTGCAGAACAAAAAAGGAATTACAAGAGTTCTGCGTTAATTTAATAGAATATGGTAACTAAAAAGCTGTAACTAATACAAAGTTAAAACTTCAATCAGTGTTTGCGGTCTACTTTCATGACAAAACCGTACGAACAAATCTACAACGTAATTGCACTATCTCTATCCTCTAATTACCGCACGTATAGGGAACGGTTCCAATTCGTATAATTGTACAAAAGCGTGAACTTAATTAGGACGCTCGCGGTTTCGGTTTTCGAACCGGGAGATGAATTGCAACCGACCTACATTCGGTTTTTGTTAGAGTTTAGTAGTGATTGAATTGTGAAAGGGTGTCTATTGACTTGTTGATATTCTAGTGGTATTCTGGGGCTTAGTATTGTGGTAGAAAATAGATGCCGCCTACTGATGAAGGGGGAATTACCTAATGCGTAATTAACGCTTAATTGTTAAACTTTTTTTTAAATTGTAGCTAGGCATTTGACAACTCTAAGCCTGATGTTAATAAGTTATAGTGCGGTCCATAATCTTGATATTATTATTGATCTATTTTTCATTATTTCGGTTAGACATTCTAAAACTAATATATTGTAGATAACTATAATGTAGATATTATGAAAAAACAAATCGATATTTTTTTTTTTATTGTAGCTCGGCATGTGACAACGTAGAAATTTTTCTATAGTAGCAGTTGGTTCCATTCATGGACCGCGCTCTAGCTTTACATCAGACTGAGTGATGTCAAATGACGAGCTACAATAAAAAATGAACTTTGCTAACTAAATAGTTGCCTGTAAATGTTATTTTTAATACCTATGTATTATATATTTAAGTTAGCACTTCGAATAACTTCTTTCAAACTTATAATGTTGTTTTTTGTCAAGTGAAAATAACTTGGCAAGTTTTATAGAAACCCGGTTAAATAGGAGAAGTTTGACTGGCAAAAAAACTGTGTTTTTTTTTTCTTCTTATATTTACTAGAGAAAAGTTCGCTTCACAACTTGTTAATGTTATACTTTTAGTGTATACGACGACTATGTTATTGAAAGCATTAATTTGAAACTTTATCAACGAAAAAGACGTTTAGTCAGAGCACGCGAAAGAGATGGTAATGAACTAATACTGGCGGTGACGATGATAATCACATTTTTCTCAGTTTACTGCCCAACACTAAAAAAACTAATTACGTACGTAAAAAGGGCACAAATGTGTTTTTAATGTCTATACTGAATTGGTTAGGTAAGTTTTTTTTTTAAAGCACTTTTGACACACCAAAGTGTACATTCGTCTCCTCAAATTGGCATAGCGGAGGCGACTGCTGCTTGTACAAATCTACCTGTAGTAGCAGTAGTTCCCGTTCAGGGAGCGCAATTTTAGCTTTACATCAGGCGGAGAGTTGTCATATACCGAGCTACAATTTAAAAAAAAAGTTCATTATTCTATACAACGATTTTAGTTGCTGAAATAAAGGTTGTGTTATTAATTAACATAATAAATTATATTATATTTAATACCCTTGTCTATGCCTTTTTAAAGTAACAGAAAGATAAAACGGTCACTTGGAAATTCAGTCACACACCATCAATATCACAGATAACTTTCTCAACGCGTTCAATTTTAAAACTTGAACATTAGAAGTAATTTATAGCAATGAAAAGCCATCGCAGACAATTTTCTTTCTGGCACCAAAATGCCGAATAGGTCACAGCACTATCTGGCATCGATTCAAATCTGCTACTACGAGTTTTCTTGTAAATAAACTCAAATTTGTGGGATGAAGTTTTCAAAGATGGTAACACGCCAAATCTTCTTGTATTTTGATTGTGTAATCAGTATAAATTAATTGTTTTTTTTTTTTCAAACAAATACAATAATTTAGGTATCAATCGGCAATTAGCTATTCTACAGGCTGCGGCTACACCGGCACGCGACGCGACTGCGATATAATAAAGTGCGAACACATATACATATTATTGTAGCCCGGATACAACTGCTACTACAGAAGAATCTCTAAGGGCAGCAGTCGCCTCCGCTATGTCGGCCTAAGGAGACGAGTATGCACCATCTGATTGACAGTGCACACTCCTCTCGTTATACCTGGCTACTTTCAAACTGCTTCCGAAACGAGGCAAGGTCACTTCACGGATGTTATATTCGAAAGTGGTGATACTACCCCAGGACGGCAGACTGGGCTAATAGTCATCATCAGTCTGCCTACCACTCTCTAATAGTGCCTAAGGCACTGGGCGACCAAAGTACATGTAACAAAGTGATATTGGTACCGGTCAGAATTTAGCGAGGTTTGAACACGGGTCTAATCCATCGTGAACTCATGCGTCTTACCGCTAGACCACGGCTGCTCTTTATATATGAAATAAAATGAAAATATTTTAATAGTATGGGCATATAATTAATCCTTACGCATCGTCAGACTCTACCATGCCTTCGGAGAGGCGTATAACAAGACTGATATAATGACACGATGACTACATTGTGCACTAAATATAGTTAGTGATGTTGGATTGGTTTGCGAATAGAAATAATACGTGTATAAGCATATCTATATGATCGTCAGCATCGTTCGATATTGTGATGTATATGTGTAAGTTATTCTCCAGTCGCAATGCAAATCGCGGCCTAGTGTAACCGCAGCCTAATTTTAAGACAGATTAGAATCTTTCCTCGGAACTGGGCATCAAATGCTATAGGTAATTTATACAAGCATCAGAACAAGGATTCCAAATCATATAAGTATATACATTTGCTTCGACCGGGAACCTAACCTGAAACCTCCAGAGCATTAGCACGCGAAGCAAATAAACCTACTCTTAATTTCATTTTAACGAAAATCCTTTCAGTAACATATCTAATAAGTGGAAGAAATATATTTTGTACACATGCGTTAGAGTAGGGTTACCATATTTTTTGTTTTATTTAAACAACGTGACGTATTTAATTTCTCAGAAATGTGGAATATATAGCTACACAAGTCTTGTTTTTAATTACTGTACTGCTGCGGTTCGTATACATATTGTTTTGTCAGCGTTTTACGTTAACCGAGCAATATATATACTTCTTACAAATCAGTAAGAGCGGCCGTGGTCTAGCGGTAAGACGTGTGATGATGGTTATTTGTCCAGTCTGCCGTCCTGGGGTAGTACCACTACTTTCGAATTACACACCCGTGAAGTGACCTTGACGCGTTTCGGGAATAGTTTGAAAGTAGCCAGGTATAACGAGAGGAGTGTGCACTGTCAATCTAAGATGGTGCATGGTCGTCTCCTCAAGCCGGCATAGTGGAGGCGACATGCCGAGCTACAATAATAAAAAAAAGTACGTATTAAGCAATAGGGCCGCGCGTACTCGCTCTACATTAACATACATTTTCAAGTTTTAACCTGATTGTACATAGTTTATAGTGCATAAAATACAGACTTACAGCAAACATTCACATTTTTCATTACATACATTCTATTTTGGGTTACAACAGTCCAGTATTGGTCCTTCGAGCCTTTATCCATTTTTTAAAGAGCCCAGTTACACTTGAAATTGGTGGACGGCAGACTGGCCTAATAACCACTATCTGTCAGTTTTTAATTAATGCCTAATGCCTATATACCATAGACACTAAGCGATTAAATAACATGTTGTTTACGTCAAGAATTAATGTGGGATTATAACAGTTTTCTGCGATCATGAGGTCTCATCTTCAGCCGCTAGATGTTAGGTTAGGCAGACCGATGATGATTATTAGCTCATTCTGACGTTTGGAAGTAGCTAGGTATAACGTGAGGAGTATGCACTGTAGATCTGAATTATTCGTCTCCTCAAGCCGGAATAGAAATTTATTTATAGTAGCAGTTGTTTCTGTTCGTCGGCCGCACTCTAGCTTTACATTAGACGGAGTGTCGTCATATGCAGGGATACAATAAAAAAAATAAAAGGTTCGTTATGTCGACATAACGTGTGGTAATCCTAGTTATATGAAGAATAAACATAAAGGATGTGTGGGTGTTACATTTATGTGCCCTAAATATGTTACGATATGAAATCAACCTTATTGTGTTAATATAAAATATTTGCTAAATTAAAATATTTTATTCGGCTTGTAAGCGTGAATTGGGACTAAAACATCTTCGAATATGCCTAACTAGAGAGGAGTGCCGTGTTAATGGATAGTATCATAGCGGCCGTGGTCTAGCGGTAAGACGCGTAAACTCGCGATCGATGAGACCCGTGTTCGAACCTCGCTCATTCTGACCGGTACCAATGGAACTTTGTTAACTGTACTTTGGTCGCTCGGTGCCTATAGGTACTATTAAAGAGTGGTAGGCAGACTGATGATGTTATTAGTCCAGTCTGCCGTCCTGGGGTAGTACCACCACTTTCAAATGTAACACCCGTGAAGTGACTTTGTCGCGTTTTGGGAATAGTTTGAAAGTAGCCAGACTAGCTTTACATTAGGCGGAGTGTTGTCACATAAAGAGCTACAATTATATATATATATATCGTCAAGCCGGCATAGTGGAAGCGATTCCTGCTTGCATATATTTGTACGTGGCAGCAGTTGTTTCCGCTCATGGACCGTACACTTACCATATGCCGGCCTACAATAAAAAAAATGTATACTTATTTTTCCACTTGACAATACCTACCTATCATATCGACTACTGACTCAGGGATGTCAATATTGTCGGGTTCAATTAACCTCTTTCTTTCTTCATAATTTACGTTGTAACCTAATATTAGTAAAAGTATTTATTACATAGATATTCGACATATTTTTGTGTAACCTTTCTCCACTTGAATTAACTATATTTAATTAATCATTTCTAATGGTTAGGGAAATATGATAGGAATTTTTGGTAATGTAAAAACTAAATCTATTATATTTCGATAAAAATAAAGATCATAGGGCGGCTGTGGTTTAGCAGTAGGACGCGTCAACTCACCATCTACGAGACCCGTGTTCAAATCTCTTTAAATTCTGACCGATATCAATGTAACTGTTTAAATATGTACTTTGGTCGCTCAGTGCCTATAGGTCTTATTAAAGACAGGCATAGGCAGACTAATGATAGACGGACTGATCAAGCCGGCATAGTGGAAGCGACTACTGCCTGTAGAAATTTAAGTAGCAGCATTTGTTTCCATTCATCGACCACACGCTAGCTTGACATCAGGCGGAATGTTATCACAAGCCAAGCTACAATAAAAATTACGCACTAAATACACCTAAACGACACTAATTCATTCCCGAAAATAACTGAAGAAACGTGATATAAAACGTAATCGTATCTGTCAAGTAACAAGACTGAGACAAGATAGCATTTTTGGCAACTTCTGGGCCGACCGAATTCCGAAATAGTTAGGAGTTTAAGGGATAGATGGCATGGAAAATACTAAATTTATTCTAGTTCTTAGTGACCACCCCATGGTAGCAACCTCTCATGGATCAAGATGACTGAGTAAATGTCATTCCTAAATGTACTATTTTTTTTTTAAAAGGAAATCAACTATGACTCCCCTCGTGGTGGCGTCTCCGTGATTACTGAGAAGGGTGAAACTACGACGTCACATCTTTTAGTTCAGAAAGCAAAAGCACCTGATTCTGGAAGGTATACCTGCTCACCAGCTAACGCCAACCCAAGATCTGTCCTCGTCCATGTACTAAGCGGTAAGGAGTTTCTTTTTACGTATTTTTTTTATTGTAGCTCAACATACGCCTGATGTAAAGCTAGAGTGCGGTCTATAAGTATCTCTACGGGCAGCAATCGCCTCCACTATGCCGGCCTGAGGAGACGAGCATGTACTATCTAGGTTGACAGTGCATAGTCCTCTCGTTATACCTGGCTACTCACGGGTGTTACATTCAAAAGTGGTGGTACTACCCCAGGATAGCAGACTGGGCTAATAACCATCATCAGTCTGCCTACCACTCTTAAAATTTCTCTTATTATTACACTAAAATCTATTCAACTTTTTTTCACATCATTGATTTTTTTATTTGCAAATAAAAAAAACTGGCCTGTCTCCAATTTTTATTTTATTACAATTGCCATATTCGATAGTGTTAATGTACATTGAAAATTGGTGTTTATGATCACGGAAAACTTTCACATATTAACTGAAAAATAATCAACGCTTTTCATGATTGTTACAATTTAAAATACAATTACTGAACAAGTAAAAACTTGTGTAATATTTCAACTATTTTATTTTATTTTTTATTATCTCTCGGCAAACGACAACACTCCGTCTGATGTTAAGCCAGAGTGTGGTCCATACCACAGTGATTCTGCAGGCGGCAGTCGCCTCCGCTATGCTGACTTAATGGGGCGTTATACTTGGCTACTTCCAAAACTAATCCCAAACGGACCACGGCCGCTCTCGGATTTGAATTTGAATCACGTTTTGTTATTTATGTTCCACAGGTGAGCATCCAGCAGCTATGCAACATGGCGGCCAACTGCGTCTTCAGTATCCACTATCAGCTGCTTTGCTTAGCGTTATGATAGCACTCATGGGGTGCTAGTACCTAATATCAAAATTAAAAGTAATAATGTACGTATGTATATACTTTACATCTATACATATACCAATTTTAAATGTAGCAATTTTTTATTCTAACTGCATAAGTTCGTGCCATGTTATAATTTGTGTTAGGGCGAAACCGCTTTTTAGCAGCGCGGCGCGGTTTTTAAATATTGTTTCTATTTATTTATATGATATGGTTCCCGCAGAATAAATTGCCGCGCCGCACCGCGTTGGGCCGCGCCCTGTCTCATATCGGGGTCGCGCTCAGAAATTTGGTGGATAGTTTTCCAACTTTTTCAATATTTATTATTCATTTCACTTCTGCTCATTTACATACAGTTTTTACATAACCTTATAAATAAATTTACCAATTGGCAGAAGTGTACCAACATTTTAGACATACCTTATACATTATCACTTAAATTTTTTGTCGCTAAATCTTTGACCATTAGTGGGTCGCAGCGTTTTTTACTCTGAAATTGTATGGGTTACTAAAAAAAGGTTAAGATACGATGCTCTACACTGATTGTGTTTATATATGTATATATTTTTAAAATTTAGTTTTTATTTTAATATTTTTTACAATTTAAAAAAGTTTTTATTTCTAGATGTAAGTACGAATTTGAAAATAATAGGTACAATAGGTTCTGCTGATTTTTAGGTCTATATTGGAAGACCTTAAGTGTTCCTAGTCTTCAAATCCTAGTTCACTCAAACTGAAAGATACCTCAAGAGTTACAACATGATAAATAACTACAAAATATAACCTTATAAAAACGTAATTTACTTTTTAAAATGATTCTGGGATTAGATCGAGTAAAATACATTTGAGTGAAGTTTATGCCAAGTATATAGAGTGGTTTTTCTAAATTTGTTTGGAAATAACTGTAAAGCTTGTATGAAACCGATAATTGTGGATGTGAAGGAAGCGAAAAATGTGTCAAGATCGTGGCAAGTTTTGTTCCGTTATCTCTGCCTATCCCTGTGGGAAAAAGGTGTGATAAGTTTTTTATTTATTTAAATAGATTCTTTTTGCGCTCTTCGAAGCCTAGTGCCTAGCTTGCCTAAAAAATAATCGGCCGCTACACGATTTGGGAATTAAGAAAAAATGCAAATTTTACCCTCACTGACCCATTTTGTAAAATCACTCTGTATATGTATGTAAGACCGTCTTTTCTAATATAAAAATATTGTATATAAAATTGGTAATTAGAATTGTATAATAGTTAATTGCATTTATATTGTTAATAATATTTAAAAAATATATAAAACAAATTAGTTATTGAATAAGAAAAATATATTAAAAGATACTTTTAATATGTACTGATTAAAGCCTATGTATACAAATAACTTTTTAGTATTTTTTAAAATAAAAAACAAAACTAATAGATATTCTAAAACTTTTTAAAACTGAATAAAAAGTATGAAATAATTTCTCCTAGTAACCCGTTTATAGATAAATTTCTAACCCCACAACAATTGGAATTTATAATACTATAATGATTATAGGTTTCAAGACTTTAATTAATCAACAGAAATCAATTATTATTTTGGCTTATATGTAAATAGCATGTTAGCGTACAGCAAGCGTGAAGCGAGATAATTCATTATATGTACGAGTAACTTATTTTTAGGCCTTAATCAGTACACGAGCCTTTATTACATTAATTTGTAACTAATTATAATTAAAAAGAACAAATGTATAATCAATTAAGTTGTACAAAGAAAACGTATTATTTATTTATTAAAAATAAAAAAAAGTCGTGACGTTTAACAAAAAAATTGGATAATGGTTGTGTAAATAAAGCAAAAATAAAATGTATTTAAGTTGTTAATTAAGATTATTAATAAATCTTAAAATGATTTATTTATTTTTATTTATTTAAATTAATCCTCTCCAACAATCCTAATGAAATTCTTGTATTATCTTTTTCGGCTAAAAAGAGAGGAATGTGTCCCTGTCAATGAATGTAACACGTTGTCTATCGGTCTCCTCAAGCCGGAATAGTGGAGGCAATTGCAGTTTCACATTTATCTATTGTCGCAGTTGTTTCCACTTATGCATTTCGAGCTACTTATAAGGTTTTAACCTAGGCTTTTACCTAGTTTAACCAAAGGATGATCCGCCACTACAAAGAAAATGTATACAGGTTGTCCCTAAAATTAACGTCAAGGCGAAATCGGGTGATAAGCCTAAGGATGCTATGAGAAAAATATAAAAAATAAATCCAAGTAGTGTATTTTTAAAATTATAAGCAATAAAAAAGTCGATAAACCGAAATCCTTTCGAACATAATCCCCCTGAAGTGATCATGTCGCGTTTCGGAAACAGCTTGAAAGTAGCCAGGTATAACGAGAGAAATGTACACTGTCATGGTGCATACTCATCTCCTCAAGCCGGCATAGCGTAGACGACTGCTGCCTATAGAGATTCATCTGTAGTATCAGTTGTTTCCGTTCATGGACCGCGACCGCATGAACATACAACAAAAAAACCTGATTTTTTTGTCATTGCTATTTTCATCTTGACGTTGATTTTTGGGACACACTGTAGATACGTTGTAAGTATATAGATATATTTTGTACATTTTAATGCCGGACGATTAGTGGTCAACGACGTCACCCGGCGAGCTGCGGCCCCTCGTCAACGTGGTTTTGGCGGGATTCCCAACACACAACGGCCATACATAATTTTCTGCTATAAATGTTTATTTATTAAAAAAAAATCTCTTAAGTTTTTTTTTAAATTGTAACTCGGCATATGACAACACTCCATCTGATGTACAGATAAATTTCTACAGGTAGTAGGCGCCTCCGCTATGCCGGCATATTCCAAAACTGTTCCTGAAAGACAGGGTCACTTCACGAGTGTTACACGCGAACACTAACTACGATGTGAGAGTAGGACTAGTAATTAGAAAGGTTTCCGAACGCGTTACAACCCTTGCATACCCACGGCTTGTAGATGGTGTAAATGAGGCGAATTTTATTTAAAAAAAAACACTTTTCTGTGTCAGTATCACCAACCACCACTTTCGAATGTAACATCCTGTGAAATGACTTTGTTGTGTTTCTGGATCAGTTTGTAAGTATACTGATATAACGAGAAGAATGCACTGTCAATCTGGCATAGCGGAGGCGACAGCTGCCTGTAGAAATTTATCTGTAGTAGCAGTTGTTTCCGTTCATGGACCGTACTCTAGCTTCATCAGGCGGAGTGTGGTTATATTGTATTGAACTCATTGATATATACAACTAGATAAACAATAACGTTGCCAATGTGATGCCACAGAAAAGATGACTGCAGTCACTTTTAGGTTTTCTGTCAGTTTAAAACTTGACGGCGACATTGTCAAATCGTTTGAAACGGGTTACGCTTTTTACATATCCGGTGTATGAGGTTTGCTCCTCTAGCATATATCTCTATGGTCGAGCTACAATAAAATATATAGATATATCATCGACAACATTGACATACAAAATTGAGTTATTTAATCCATAGATATCTGTGTAGGCCGGTACAAATCTACACAATACCGAGTGTCGTGCAACCAACTGATGTCTGTGACAGCATATTTCATGTGAAACCAGTAATATTTCATGAAATGATGAATTGTGGTTAGGCATGATACTCGTTTACGTTAAAATACGCTTGTACACGACAATGTGTGACAATAAAAATGTATACAGGGTGTCAAAAGAAAGGCGGCGTATGAAATAAAATTTGGTCGGTGTTCTTCCACCTTGGATCCTTTAAGCGGAGCGTGAAACAGCACCTCCGGCGTAGTAATGGCGACTGGAGCTATCGTGTAAGCGGTTCTCTAGTCGTCAGTGCTCATGGACCTCCACTGTGCTTACCATCAGGCTAGTAATAAAGGTCACATATCGTGTCGTCATAAAAAAATCATATTTAAACCATAGAGATATAAGGAGGTGCAAACTTCATACATCTGTCATAAAAAAACGTAGACCGCTTCAAACGATTTGACAATATTGCCGTCAAGTCAAATACTAACTGACAGATAACCTAACGTGGCTGTGGCCATGTTTTCTCTCGCGTCACATTGGGAGCGTTACTGCACATTTAGTTCTATATATTATATCAATGATTTAAACATAAAAAAATTATATAAATAACATGTTTTCGTGATTTAGGTCGAATTTCTAGTTATATTAAATACACAAAATAATATGTTAAGAGTGGTAGGCAGACTAAGAGGCAGGTAGGATGGATTAGCTCAGTGTAGTCCTAGTGTAGTACCACCGCTTTCGAATGTAACACCCGTGAAGTGACCTTTTTTAATAGATCGTCGCCTGAATATAATTTTCTTAAACAATGTTACTGTAGCAGATTGTCTCTAAAGCACGTATAATAAGTTTTCGGAGTGTACGACTTGATTCTCTATCTCTTTCTATTATTTTAACGTCTTATTTCAGTTAAGCTTCTTCTACACTTATTACGACATCTGCAATTGACTGTTTTTTGTTTATCAATTTTTTATAAACCTGACAAAATAACAATTTTTTTTGTAGCTCGGCATGTGACAACACTGCCTGATGTAAAGCTAGAGTGCAGTCCATGAATGGAAACAACTGCTACCACAGAGAAACCTGTGCGAGCAGCAGTCGTCTCCACTATCGGGTTGAGGAGACGAGCATGTACCATCTAGATTGACAGTGCACACTCCTCTCGCTATACCTGGCTACTTTCAAACTATTCCCGAAACGCGACGAGGTCACTTCACGGGTGTTACATTCGAAAGTGATGGTACTACCCAAACACGGCAGACTGGGCTAATAACCATCATCAGTCTGCCTACCACTCTTTAATAGTGCCTATAGGGTGAGCGACCAAAGTACATACAACAAAGTTACATTGGTACTGGTCAGAATTAGCGAGGTTTGAACACGCGTCTCATCGATCGTGAGTTCACTCGTCTTACCGCTATTTAAAGCGGTCTTTGAATAATGGCATATTATTCCTCAATGTAAATAAATCTTTAGTGAACGACAAAACGTGATTTCGACTGCAAAATTTAGAGAAATAAGGAAAATTGCATTCAGAGTTAATTAGGTATTTTGCGCTTTCCTATTTGTTTGACAGAAATTTCAACTTTATGTATCATTTAAATTTTGTTTATCTTTTTTGTTCATTTAAATTGTAACGACACTAAATATACCTTCACAAATATATTTTAAAGGTTATATTAATACACGAATCTCACACAAACACACATCGCATGCCTCCACTATGCCGGCTTAAGGAGACAGATGTTCACCATTCATTGATTGAAACACTTCCGTCGGCTACTCGGCTTTTCAAATTGATCTCAAAAGGGTACTACTCCAAACAGCAGACTGGGCTAATAGCCATCGTCTGCCATCGATCTTCTACTTTGAAATCCTTGAAAGAAATCCAGTAATAAGTGAGTGTATTTAGAGCAAACAAGCGAGCTTACTCGAAAGTTTCACGGAAGCTCACTTGTTAATCGCATCTGACACGGGGTCGACAGTCGGTTCCCTAGTACAATAATTTATCACCTGAAATGAGAAATAAATTAACAACACTCGAGCTTGTATTTAAAACGGTGGCAGATAGTTTGACGCCATATTATACTAGTTGCCTATGATATAAGCATATAGCTATACAGGGTAATTTTTTTAACTGGGACAGTATGGGGAAATCCTAAACCACAGGAGATACGGGATAACTGTCTTAGGAACCATTTGCTCTTTTTTTATGAAAATGAATTTGGCATAGTAATTTTTCTGGTCAAGCTTGAGTTGTCCATGGAAATGAGTCATTTTGATGAAAAATTTTTTTGATGCGGTTCGACTCCGTTTCGTGTAAGGATCATTTCATTGTATCGGAAGAAAAAAATCGGAGCAGCAGAAGTTAGTCAAATTTAATGAAATGTATTCCCATACAATTTGTAAGTAATCTGATGGTTACATTAATAATACTAACGCAAAAATGTTACGGGCACGTTTCAGAACTATTCTAGTGACAAAAAGTTGTGTGGTGAATCTTGTTAAATGATAAAGAATTGCGTTGTATGATATTTTATTAAGAATTAATGAGATACGACATAAACTCGAAACTCGTGACTCCACATGGAAAAATTCATCTGCATCACATCGGCTGAACGTCGTGGTCATTTATCAGGACCACCGACCAATGTGCCCATCTAACGACCTAGATAGCGTTCATCAAAAACCGTTTATTCGTTGTACCATTGTGAGGAGGTGCACCATCTTGTTAGTAGATGAAATTTATTTGAAATGGTCCCATCCAAATCCACAACTACATTCAACATCTCTAGATATTTGACTTGTAAACATACTCGTACACTATTAATAAAAATCAAAGTTAGAACAATGTTCGTTTTAAACTTTTAAAATTTTGTTTAACCGTAAGTCGTAAGATCAAAGTGGTTCTCTTCTACCTCTTGAGTGCAAATATTTAGTTTTTAATTATGGAACACTTTTTGAGTGTGTATGTATCGACTATGGTTCATTCAGTATCTACCATGTACAGGCCCGTTGTATGACAAACCATTTCATTAAATTTGACTAACTTCTGCTGCTCCGATTTTTTTCTTCCGATACAATGAAATGATCCTTACATGAAACTGAGTCGAATCATATCAAAAATTTTTTTCATCAAAATGACTCATTTCCATGGACAACTCAAGAGTGACCAGAAAAATTACTATGCCAAATTCGTTTTCATAAAAAAAGAGCAAATGGTATTACAGTTTCTCTGTATTTCCTGTAGTTTAAGATTTCCCCATACTGCCACGTTAAAAATATTATTTGACTAAATTTGACTAACTTCTGCTGCTCCGATTTTTTTCTTCCGATACAATGAAATGATCCTTACATGAAACTGAGTCAAATCGCATCAAAAAAATTTTTCATCAAAATGACTCATTTCCATGGACAACTCAAGCTTGACCAGAAAAATTACTATGCCAAATTCGTTTTCATAAAAAAAGAGCAAATGGTTCCTATGACAGTTTCCCTGTATCTCCTGTGGTTTAGGATTTCCCCATACTGTCCCAGTTAAAAAAAATACCCTGTATACTATAAGCTATAAACTAGTTTTTTGACGTAGCTCGGCATATGATAACAATATGAACGGAAATAACTACTGCTAAGAAATCTCTACTAGCAGTCGCCTCCGCTATGCCAGCCTGAGGAGACGAGTATGCACCATCTAGATTGACAGTGCACACACCCCTCGTTATACCTAGTTACTTTTAAACGCGACAAGGTCTATATTCGGTTTATATTCGAAAGTGGTGGTACTACCCTAGGACGGCAGACTGGGCTAATAAACCATCATCAGTCTGCCTACCGCTCAATAATAGTGCCTATAGGCGACCAAAGTACACATAACAAAGTTACATTGGTACCGGTCAGAATTAGCGAGGTTCGAACATGGGTCTCATCGATCGTGAGTTCACGCGTCTTATCGCTAGACCACGGCCGTTCTGATTGTCCAGTGCACACTCCTCTCGTTATAATGCCGAAATAATAGTGGAAGCATATGATCTCTCGAAATGGTATTTTAAAACTATACCCATAATTATCATGAAAACCCGTGTAACTGTACAAACACTGGTTTCAAATATACAACATTTAGATTACCGTATACATAGACACGTGACTGCTTAACATTGATGCTTTATTTGCATTATTGTTTTTTTTAAATGTATAAGTATGTATTATATAAAAAATTGTATTGTATAAAACATTACACAACAACCATATTTATATTGTATTACGTACTATATTATATTACATATATTATGTTAAAACATCGAAGGTTTTATCGAAAGATTTCCATGAAAATTTATAAGTATTCACGATCGCTCCGAATCCTTTTCATGTCGATTTCTGACCCGTTATTACACAACAAGCTCTAGCTTTCGGAAAACGGAAGATTCTCTATAATATTATCGGTAAAATAATATCGCATGAATAAACTACTTGGATAAAATCGGCTACTTTTTTTGTAACAAGATCCAATAACTAACTAGCTCGGCATGACACTCCGCCTGATGTAAAGCTAGAGTGCGGTCCATGAAAAAAACTGCTACTAAAAATAAACCTGTGCAGGCTATGCCGGTTTGAGGATACGAATGTACACCATTCATTGACAACGCACTCCCGTCTCGTTATACTCGACTTTTGACAAAGAGTGGTAGGCAGACTGATGATGGTTATTAGCCCAGTTTGACGTCCTAGGGTAGTTCCACCACTTTCGAATGTGACCTTGTCGTGTTTAAAAGTAGTTAGGTATAACGAGGGGTGTGGGCACTGTCTGGTGCATACTCGTCTCCTCAGGCTGGCATAGCGGAGGCGACTGCTAGTAGAGATTTCTTAGCAGTAGTTATTTCCGTTCATGGAACGCACTCTAGCTTGACATCAGGCGGAATGTTATCGTCGAGCTACGTCAAACAACTAGTTTATAGCTTATAGTATATAGCTCTATATAGCGGCTCTTAGACAACTATAATATTAAAGAAAAAAAAAATTGACCGCTGCTTCGGATATCATATGATGCATTTTAGATATATTATTGATCCCAATATTTGAGAGCTTGAAGTAAGTGTAAGTAAGTGCCTATAGGCACTATTAAAGAGTGGTAGGCAGACTGATGATGGTTATTTGTCTAGTCTGTCGTCCTGGGGTAGTACCACCACTTTCGAATGTAACACCCGTGAAGTGACCTTGTCGCGTTTCGGGGATAGTTTGAAAGTAGCCAGGTATAAGAGAGGAGTGTGCACTGTCAATCTAGATGGTACATGCTCGTCTCCTCAAACCGGCATAGTGGAGGCGACTGCAGCCCGTAGAGATTTCTCTGTGGTAGCAGTTGTTTCCATTCATGGACCGCACTCTAGCTTTACATCAGGCGGAGTGTTGTGACATGTTGCTACAATAAAAAAAAAGTAAATTTACTGACATTAAGGTCGTCGAACCAAAAAATTAGGCTCGTCTAAACTAGGGGTCGTGTTAAACCGTCGTTCTCTCATTTGATACGTAGTCAGAAGGAAAAATGATTCCGTACCCTTGGATACCTAAAATAATATCAAGAAAAAAAAACTGTACCTCGAAAATTGTGTTGCAAACTTCATACAGCTGACATAAAAAAGCGTAGACCGCTTAAAACGATTTGACAATGTTGCCGTCAAGTCAAATACTAACTGACAGAGAACTTAAACGTGGCTGTGATCATATTTTCGTCTCTCGCGTCACATTGGGAGCGTTATTACTCATCTAGACGTATATATCAATGTTTGTATGTATTTTATTATTTTTAATGTCAATAAAGCAAGTTTTAATTTTGTTATAAAAAAAAAGATCTTTTTAGTTTAATTTTAACATAAGTATGTTAAATAAATATAGTTTATGTGTCTTACTTGTACGTAAATAAAAACAAAAAGGCAAATATTTAAAAAATCACAATATACCTACATTACTGAGTATTTGAAAAAAAAAACAACAGCAGTGTGCGTGCATTGTTCAATCTTGGACATTCGTAAACTCAAGCCGGCATAACGGAGGCGACTGCTTCGCTTGGCGTGGACCACACTATAACTTAAAATCACGAGTGTCACGGACAATCATATTTTGTTTTTTTTTTTATTGTAGCTCGGCATGTGACAACACTCCGCCTGATGTAAAGCTACAGTGCAGTGCATGAATGGAAACAACTGCTGCTACAGAGAAATCTGTGCGGGCAGCATTCGCCTCCACTGTGCCGGCTTGAGGAGACGAGCATATACCATCGACAGAGAGTAGTGACTCTCGTTTTTTTTTTCAAATATTGTTAATATTTTTCGCGTTAGGATATTTTTGGTGTGGAACAAAGACTAGGCGGCAGTTATTCGTGTTAAAAGGTTGAATGTTGTGTTATATTAGGGCATTTGGGACTCGAATGTTGGGGTTAGTAATATGAATTTCGGTGCAAATTGCCCGATTCACCCTTTCTGCAGCTTCAAGCTACTTCTAAGATTATTATACAATTGGATGTTTCTCTGTGCGTCTTATTTTGACATTTATTTTAATATAATTCTCATTTTATTGTCATTCTAGGAAAGTATTTCAAACACACCTCGTTACTTCCCGTTATGCGACAGATCTCGATTCTATTCTCGGTCGGAATAAATATTTATTTATTATTATAAAAATTTCACATATATGCTTCAACACAGCTAGGGCTGAGGTGGGTCGACACTAGGGATTGCAATCCAGCGGCGTTTTCAATCCAGCTGGATTTTTGCTGGATTGACCTGAATCCAGCTGGATCCAGCGCGGATCCAGCAAAATGTGAAACGAAACTAAAAAGACGACATTTTTAAGACTTTATTAAGTAATTTGTACTCTTTACGATAATCTATGAAATCTTTCACTCATTTGGTGATACCTTATATCAATTTGCTTTGGTTTCTTAGCCATTTGAGATCAAAAGAATCAACTTAAAATTAAATAACATAATCTTCTCCGCACTCGTTAATATATGTTATGAAAATCGAAAGCTGATAATTAGGCAGTTTAAAATCTGACGACAAGAGAATGACTATTTCCTTTTTTGAATCCTCTGGTAGTAAGACCTTAGAAAACAAAGGAGAATGCCCATTCACCTAAGAAAAAGGGGCCCACAATTTTTTTCTCGAGTTTGCGGATGATTTTTAGTTAATTTTGTAGAAAAATAAATCTACTTCCTTATTACTAATCAGTTTTATTTTTTTCACCCGGGTAATTGAGTAATTAGATGTTTTCTAATGCATTATTTGAGGTTATTATTATTTTAACTGATTTAATAATTGAAGATGTCTCTTTTTTATGTAATTAAACATTGTCTATTCATTGGTAACTGATGTGTTGATATAATTAAAATTAATTAATAAAAAAATTATATATTATTTTAGAATATTGTTTTCTTGCCAAACTATTAGGTATCAAGTGGGCCCAAAAATGGGCATTCTCCTTTTATCTATAGTCTTATCTCCCAACCTGCTTCGCACAGAACTGCATATGTTGCCGGCTGTTGAGAATGCCCTTTCGGCCTCTACACTGGTCGGTTTTAGGGTCATTAAATAGTCATAAACCATAGATAAATGTTCCCCTCGCACTCCTTCGGTCCATAAACGCTCATTTCTTTTTTCAAAACTTTTTCGTAATCTAACTGACCACTTGGCTTTGGCTTTTGTTTATTAAAGTTCTTCTCTCTTTTAAGTTCCATCTCAAGCTCTTGCTCTAAAGTCATTTTCACGGGTTCTGCGTCATCATCTAGACCATTCTCTTCTAACTCCATGATATCTTCATCTTCTTGCACCGGCTCTACAATATTTTGTTTATTTACTTGTTTTAACAAAGTTTTCATCTCCTGCCGCAACGCATTCTTTTTTGGTAAAGGAAAATAGCCAGATTTTTTTACTGCTTCTACATACTTTTTTGGATTTTTCAAGTACACTAACGTACCAGTAACTTCGGAGAGGCGCAGTTCTGCGATTCTGTTGCGTAGTGCTTCAGCTAGCTCGGCGCTTAGGGTGCCCTGGCTATATAGCTTGTCTAAGACAAATTTCGAGCAATTCGAAACTAAACAATAGAAATTGATACGTTTGCGGATCCGCATCGCTGGATCCAGCACTGTATGCTGGATCCAGCATGTTTAAAAAGCCGCTGGATCCAGCTGGATTGCTGTATGCTGGATCCAGCAATTGCAATCCCTAGTCGACACTACGTCCTCCTGCGCACTGAGGTTCACACCCGTTGGCTTATATTTCTACTTAACGCATTGCTGGACTAACGTCAAAAATTAAGACGTTTACTACGGCGTCGGGTCAAATATATCTTAAACTCATTGGTCCCTTGGTACGGAGCCAAGACAAGAGGGAGTGTTTTAAAATTGACTTACCTAATGTTTATTATAGGTATTAAAAAGGATAAAGGATAGAATTGTGGATGTGAAGGAAGCGAGGGTATTGTGTCAGGATCGTGGTAAGTGGCGTTCCGTTGTCTCTGCCTATCCCTGTGGGAGAAAGGCGTGACAATTGTATTGTATTGTAAAAAGGATAACCGTCGGGCTTATATGAAAAGAATAGTGGATGTGATGTGGATGCTTCCGTTGTCTTTTTTTTTTATTCCATGAATGGAAACAAATAAAAAAAACAAAACAAAAAAACATCAGAGAAACCTGTGCGGGCAGCAGTCGCCTCCACTATGCCGGCTTGAGGAGACGAGGATGTACTATCTTTTGTCAGTGCAGGAAGTGTAGGAACTGTGAAGTGTAGGAAAAGGCGTAACAATTGATGATGACGATAAAAAAGTGTATGACGTCATTTTAACCTAGTAACGTACCAAAAAGAAGTCTTACTTTAGTTATAATTGACCCTATACCAGTTCTAATAAAAAACATGGAAATAAATAACGCAGTGAAGATGTTACTGGATATTTTTCTAGTAAAGTTCTCCTTTGCAGTTAAGTTCAGTGCACTACCATAAGAAATGAGACCTCTGTTACTGACCCATAACCAGTAAATAAATGATTTAATTTGATTCATTGCTAATTGATGCAATTTTTACGTCATTTTTTTTAGTAATTATTTTTGGCTTATTCAAGTTATGTATGCTGAGGATTTCCTGGACCGCTCACCGGACAAATGCTTCTGTTCTGTCGGAATTGGGCATCGAAAATCAACCACCACTGTCATCGCTTTGCCTGCGCCGCATCCTGAAGTACTTCGGCCACATAGCGCGCAAGGATGGCGACAATCTGGAAAGGCTTGTGGTGACAGGGAAGGTTGATGGCAGAAGACCGCGCGGTAGAAGCCCAAGCCGCTGGACAGACCAGGTTTCCATTTGTCTGGAGATGCCGGTCCATAAAGCTCTCCATTAGGCAAGCAGTCGCAGCTGATGGAGACATCTAATTGAGGGAGCCACCAGGAGTCACGATCCTCAACAATGAGGGACCGACGAGGAGAGAGAGATTCAAGTTATAATAAATTATTTTTGAGTCCAATGCCCGTTTAGTGAAGATTTTTAACAATTTTTTTTTTAAATATTGGATGCGGTAAGTATTCCATTGAGAATTAAAATCAATTACTTAAATTTTACACAACACAACATGAAAGGCGCGAAGTTTTAAAATTATGTGGCTTTTAAATTGACAATCGTTTTATTGAATTCGAAAATTTACAATTTTTTTTTATTGTAGCTCGGCATGTGACAACACTCCGCCTGATGTAAAGCTAGAGTACGGTCCATGAATGGAAACAACTGCTACTACAGAGAAACCTGTGCGGGCAGCAGTCGCCTCCACTATGCCGGCTTGAGGAGACGAGCATGTACCATCTAGATTGACAGTGCACACTTCTCTCGTTATACCTGGCTACTTTCAAACTATTCCCGAAACGCGACAAAGTCACTTCACGGGTGTTACATTCGAAAGTGGTGGTACTACCCCAGGACGGCAGACTGGACTAATAACATCATCAGTCTACCTACCACTCTTTAATAGTGCCTATAGGCACTGAGCGACCAAAGTACACATAACAAAGTTACATTGGTACCGGTCAAGATTAGCGAGGTTCGAACACGGGTCTCATCGATCGTAAGTTCACGCGTCTTACCGCTAAACCACGGCCGCTCTGAGGGAGGACGGAGGGGAGTCCGAACAAATCTTATTTTTCCTTGCATAGAGTTGGGAAAAGTCTATATTGTTCTTACGTAAGATCACAAACGAATGCAAAATTTTAAAATTCAATATTGCATAACTTCTTTACAATTGCCACTTTTTCTTAAGAACGTAAGATCAGGGAGAGGGAGTCATCCAATTCTTATTTTTTCTTACATAGAGGGCAAATGTATTCAGGTGTGTAAGTATAATCAAAGATTGTGACCAATTCACATTCCATATCCCTGTGGGACTAAATGCATGGCAATATTAATGCCGATGGATCCGCTGATAACATTCCATGAACAGAAACAACTGCTACCACAAAGAAATCTGTACAAGCAGCAGTCGCCTCCGCGCATGACTTCAGCATGACATCATCCAGGTTGACAGAGCACACTCCTCTCGTAATACTTGGCTGCTTCACTATATGGGTGTTACACTTGATCGTACCATAGAAATAACCATCATCAGTCTGCCTATCATTCTTTAATTAATGCCTATATACAGCATAGGTAATTAGCGCTACACTTCCTAATACTAGACCACGGCCGCTCTCAAGTACAGGATTCTCGGAGATTGGTATATATATAAGTTTACATATATTATATGTATATGTATATATTTATTTAAACTGATAGTCTCTACCTAACCCTAATAAAATTCGTAGCAACAGTTGACCTTCATTAGAAACAAAAACATTACTTTTAATAGCAAAATTAGGTAAAACTATAATCTGGTCCGGTGGACCCGACCTACCTACCTTTCTACTTTAACTCTACGTAGTCACAACACTAAGAGCTCACTCCAGCCCTGTGAAGCTACGCAAATTCTACATCGAATTTCCTTTTTAACCACAAATAATAACTATTTTTTACAGAATAAATTTTGTTTATTAATTTATGCCTAGCTTTCTGACGTCATTTGAGAGGTAAAATTAACTTTATAATTCGACCTCAGCTATTATTTGTCACACTTTCATTAGTTTGCCGTATGTCATTACTTTCCAAAATTTAATCTTAATCAGCGACACTATCAGATGATACAATAACACATGGGGTTTTCTTTTTCCAAAATCAATGGGATCGATTTCTGACGGAGAAAATGTATTTCCAATTTGTTTTTTTTTTGGTACGACATGTGACCTCGACTGGTAAACTTAGTGGACTCCATTAGTATTGACGACTAGAGAACCGCTTGCACGGTGGCTCCAGTCGCCACCACTATGCTGGCCTGAAAAGGTGCTTTTTCACGCTTCTTGATGGAACAGTGCACACTCCTCTCGTGAATGTAACCAGGAAGCTACTTTCAAACTGATCCTGAAATGCAGCAAGGCCACTTCACGGATTACATTTGAAAATGGAGGTACTGTCTTACGGCTGTAGAGTACATACACAAAACCGGTATAACTCTATGCACGAAGTAGCGTAGAAAAAGCTCTTAAAACACTTTTCCAAAGCAATTTTTAACGAAATGTTATGTCAAAATACATCGTATAGAGTGTTGAAAAGTTGAAAGCTTAAATTGTACAGCGAAATGGTCTCTCAAGTTTCACTAGCTCGGTACCTGTCCAAATGGAAACTAGCCAAAATGGCTCTAGGATATAACCTAGATAAGCTACCTTATTGCCTTAGCTAAAAGGGTTTATCGGTTATTATTTTATACAACTTTTATATACCAGATTGCTACGCTATCAAAACTAAAATTTTATTTCATGATTTTTTATTATTAACTTTTTAATGATTTAAAGGTAAGCCTGGTCGGCTATCTATCAGCTGTAAAATGAATGGCCTCGTGCTACGATGCAGTCACGACAACGTACAGTAATCCTTGCATTCCTATTGCATGCTGGTTTTTGATATTTAGATAATGTTTTGTGTTTTTTTTAAAGAAGTTATGGTACCATAATGTCATGTAGTTGATATAAAACCAATAAATATCAAGTTTATGTATGGTAATGTAATTTAAACTAAACTAAAATGTATTTTTTGCAATTTTATTATAATACGTATGACATGGTAAATATTTACACGCCCAAATGGGCAGTTATGGTGAAACTAACATAGATATAAGACCTTACTAACCCATAACATGTAAATAGATAAATAAATAAATAAATAAATCAGTGAAAAAGCACCTTCTCAGGCCGGCATAGTAGTGGCGACTGGAGCCACCGTGTTGGCGGTTCTCCAGTCGTCAGTGCTTACCATCAGGCCAGTCGAGGTCACATGTCGTGTCAAAATAAAAAATAAAAAATATCAATATGTTTTTAAAAACATGATCTCAAAAATAGAAAATAAATACTTTTTCCTCATACAACTTCTGGTTTGCAGGGATGCTGTTTTTCTTTTTACATACTGTATACAGATAATGGGAGTAACTTAATTATTACTCAACCTTGTTAACATATCTATTGATAGAAATCATTGGTAAGTAAAGGGCGAGGTCCCAAGACTCGCTACGGACGCTTTCACGTAAATTTCATAATTTAATCCAAAACTCGCTTATCCGACCATATTGGATAGGACCCAACTATTCAAATTTCACGATACAAACAGGTTACCTATTCAAATCTTCAGGCGTGCGATAACACGACCAATTTGTGTAACACGTTCACTATAAAGATGTTATTACAAGGGACGATTATTTATTTATTATTTTTGTTAATTTTAAATGCTAGATTTGTTTTGATATTAAATTATAAATAGGTATTTATAGCTTTTTTTTCTTTGTTTTTAATAAGAAGTGCTTTTTTATTTTTCTTTTAAGTTTTGCTTCACCTAATATGATTTCTTTTCCTTACAATTTATTTAATATCAATTGGTTGTCTGAAAGAAATTGCTTTTAGTGATAAGACCGCCAACCGCAGTAAGTTATTTATGATTTTGTATTTCTATAACTCTGTTAACTACAATAAATAATTTATTATTAAATTTTATTATATGCTGTATGGCCGCGACTCCATCCATTTTTTTACTTTACTATTGCCACAGAGAAATGTTTGTCACAGAGCGGTCGTCTCTTCTATGCCGGCTTAAGGAGATGAATGTGTCGATGAATGCGATCAGGTTGACGTGCGGGAGTAGATCACTTCCCAGGTGTTACACTTGAAAGGATAGGAACACACTTGAAGGTACCTCAAGATGGCAGACTAATAATCTGCCTATTTTATTTTTATTTTTAGTAACTCATATTTTATGAATACACTCAACCAGATGTTAATTAGAGTGTGATTTAAAGCAGAAATAACTGTTACCACAAATGTCTGTAAACAGCAGCCCCCTCCGCTATGTTCGCTCGACGAGTGTGCAGCATATATTGACGGGGCACTTCTAGTGTTACACGTCACCGAATAGTTTTACCTTAATAGGTGACTTTGTAATTTAGTCGTATTATGTTAGTAACGAGCATTATGAATACTTTAGTAGGATTAATAATACTGTACTAAGGGCCTACTGCGTTTTGCTTGGTGGGGCCATTTGGGGGTTTTAATAAGAATTTATAATGTTGAGGGCACGAACTTACGTTTCTGAGTAATTAACTGTAACACTGGATTTAGTGTAAGCTTTTAATTGCATTGGATAAAAGCTTTTTTAAATTTTATTGTAACTCGGCATATGATAACATAACCCGCTTCGGAGAGCAGCAGTCACCTCCGCTATGCCGCCTTACGCCGCCGGAGAAACGTGACTAAGTCTTTTTTTTATTGTAGCTTGACATGTGACAGCACTGCCTGATGTAAAGCTAGAGTGCAGTCCATGAATGTCCATGAAACAACTGCTATTACAGAGAAACCTGTGCGGGCAACAGTCGCCTCCACTGTGCCGGCTTGAGGAGACGAGCATGTATCATCTAGATTGACAGTGCACACTTCTCTCGTTATACTGGCTACTTTCAAATTATTCCCGAAACGCGACAAGTGACCTTGTTACTACCCCAGGACGGCAGACTGGGCTAATAACCACCATCAGTCTACCTACCACTCTTTAATAGTGCCTATAGGCACTGAGTGACTGAAGTAGTACATATAACAAAGTTACATTGGTACCGGTCAGAATTAGCGAGGTTCAAACACGGGTCTCATTGATCGTGAGTTCACGCGTCTTACCGCTAAACCACGGGCTCTCTAGAATTTAAGTATATACTAGCTGTTGTCCACAACTTCGTGCGCGTATAGTTAATATCTTTAAAATCCATTTAGGTTTAAAGGTCAAAAAATATTACTGATTTTTTAAGGGAATTTTAAACGAGGCTCTTGTCTTAATATGTCATTCCCCACGACGTTAAGTCATGTATATTTGCGTAGGATAATTTAGTTCGTACAGTAATTGCTTTGGGTAGTCGATAACAGACTACGTAATGAAGTTTCCTAGACATTTTAATACGTTGCCTAAATACAAATTATGAAGTTTTGCGACGCAATTATTTCACCAATAACATATTAATTAATTAATCAAAAGCGTAAATATAAGGTGGTAGGCAGACTGAGGGTAATTAATAATTATTAGCCCAGTCTGCCGTCCTGGGGTAGTACCACCACTTTTAACTGTAACAGCCGTGAAGTAACTTTGTCGCGTTTCAGGATTAATTTGGAAGTAGCCAGGTATAATGAGAGAAGTGTGCACTGTCAATCTGCCGGCATAGCGGTGTCGTCTGTCTGCAAAAAATTCTCTCTGGTATCAGGGGGGGTATAGTCACATGTCGAGCTACAATAAAAAAAAATACATTTTTGGTTATTAATGTTACCTACTAAATTAATGTTGCCAATTAAAAAAATAATTCCTTTAACGCCACAAAGCGTTTGATTGCCCTAATCTTTTACAATTTCGTTCGGGAAACAGCGCCTCACAAATAGTTAGACTCTTTGAACCATTTTATAGGTTGTACTGGCTCCACTTTTATGGTACTGTAAACATTTGGGTTAAGTTTTCTTCTTTATTATTATTATTTATTTATTTTTACATATTCTCGGTGTGCAGTCGGTTACTAACATGTTCGCGGGCCTAGGCCAAGGGAACGGTATTGGTCGGATGGTGAAGTGCGATCGTTTGCAAGAATTTGCGGACAATTCTGCAGGTGTTCAGTATGGTTCTGTAATGCTATATATGTTTGTGGAGATAATTCTATCGCTTCGAGGGATGGCTGCAAACTTTTCGGGATTACACCAGTTGCGGATAAAACGATGGGGACTCTTGTGACTTTATTATTTTATATGAATAATTTAAATTGTGTAAATAATATCGTTTATTTTATTATACTGAAAGAAGTATAAAATAATAAATGTTTGAATATTTTTTAAAATAACTTTCACGCATCCTACCGCTAGACCACGGCCGCTTATAACACTCGAAAACTATGTCACCTTTCGGGATCAGTTTTGAAGTAAACAGGTATAACGAGAGGAGTGTGCAATGTAAATCACCATTCTCAAGTTTTCATAGCGGAGGCTACTGCTGCCTGTAGATCTTTATCTGTAGTAGCAGTTCTTTCTGTTTTTTTTTTCTGACCGCAGTTAAGCTTTACATTAGGTGGAGTGTTGACATATAGAAAGAGAGAAAGAAAGAAAAAACTTTATTCATCCCAAAATAAACATTTTTGTGAGACACAATAGCAAGTCTGGACGCGAATGTGTAGGGACGAAAGGGCGCACAGCTCAGCATGTGCTACGACCTACACGAGGCAGGTCGTAGCGCTGGTTTTCAGTTGGATCCTGGGGTAAGGACGTGAACGCGAACGGTGTGACAAAGAATAGTAAATGTGTAAAAATAGTAAAATAAATAAATAGTATTAATTGAATAGATGCAGCAATAAATAAAATACAAGTATGTACGAACTATGCCAAGCTACAATAAAAAAAATTGAAGTTTTCATTTTAACAGAACTAAATTAGTATACAAAGCTAAAAAACATTCGCTGGGTTAGTTTTATTATTATTATTTATGACGTCATTTAAAAGAAAAATTGTTGTTAGAAAAATATAGTAAAATCGCGTTGTACAGTTATAGTGGAAGAGGCACAGATGTGATTATCAGTGAAGCGAGTGTGCGACATTACGAGCAAGCGGCTTTCACGCAGATTGCGGTGAAATGCATGAAAAATTTTTAGATTATTACTGTTTTCATCCTAACGTATTTTAAGTATTACTTAGTTTAATATAGTATATTTTAGGATAGGTTTTTTTTTTTTGGTTAATTTAATAGTTTTCCGAAGCTATAGAATCATTTGACATAGTAAAAAAAAAAAGAATTAAATTTCTGAGATGAGAATCGACCGACATATTTTCAATTTATATTAAATTTTTAATAAAATCTATTAGTATAGGTAGGCTTGCACAGTGAAGTAAAATGTATTCTCTTGTAAAAATAATAACAATTGACAATTTAAATTGTCATTGTGACTATCTCTTTTTAAGTTGAGGTGAAAAGAGGTTGCCACAACCTATTAATTTTTTAATGTTCTCTTTTTTATTATTATTTTTCTTTTTTGTCTGTTTTTATTAAATCTATTTTTTTTTTCCTTTTTTGTATGCGTTCACTCCACCAATTTGTGCACACAGTGAAAATTATTTTAGGGTGCAATGATATTATTATGATCAATTTAAATATAAAATCTCCTCTACACGGAACCTGCAAATTTTCCAAATAACTAAATAAATAAATAAATAAAATTCATAATAATTAAATATGAAGTGAAAAATATTACGTAATAATAGAACCCAATCTTGAAGTATAAAACGCTCTTGACCAATTTCCAGTAATTATATCGAAGGTCGAATTTTTGTAGCTCTTGTTCGATTCGCCACAAAGGGATTGGATTTTAATTACAATTCTGATTAAAAAAGACCTTTTAATTTAAGGGCAACCGCGCCACCTGTTCACGAGCCTGTTTAAATTAAGAAGCAGAATTTTAGCTGAATTTGTTTTGTAAAATTTATTTATTTATATTATGAACTGAAATAACTTCTACTTTGATTCTGAATTGAACTTCTAAATTGATTCCGTGACTACCTCAGGGGGACAGACTGGTCTGGTGTACCTACCAATCTTTAAATTACATTACTATTATAACCATAGTTATACCCGGTTACTTCGGTGGCTGTGGGAAAAAGGCGTGACAATTGAGGAGGTGTATCTGGTGACAGCTATCTTTTTACATATTTTTTAGATAATACATATAGATAAATTTAGTCGACACGTGTTTCTGGAAAAGTTTTATAATTGCTTTGTTCTTTTTTTATTAATTTTTAAAAATTGCAATCGTAATATAGTAATCGTGAGGTTTCGTTCGGAACTAAACCATTGCCAATGAACAAGAAAAAATAATCATTTGTCAAAAGTTCAAACAAACTTTTGATTTTTAGAAGTTCCTGTTAAATAAAACATCGTGTTTATAGTGTAGTTTTGTTTTAAAAATTACAATAGTTATTCGTATAAAACACTGTTATTGTTAGGAAACACAAACAAAAGATATTTGACAAACTTGTGAGGCGACAACCATAGACAACAAAATAATCTACAAAACTGTTAGGTTGGTACTCTGTATTCTATCTTGTCAAACTGTCCGAAGGTCGAAGTCAAAGGTCGAAGAAGGTCATTACAGATTTTCAAATATCTCCTCGATTTTTAAGTTTTTTCACACAGGAATCAAAAATTTCTTTTAATTGAAGTGATATCTCGAAATGGTTTTCGATTCACCATGGGTTAGTTTTTTTGGACCTTGCCCATTGTATTGTATTGTACTTCGGCATCGCGACACGGTCACTTCACGGGTGTAAACAAAAGTGACATCTGCCGCTTTCATACATATGATTGTCACAGTTTATCCAGACCACAGAACGCAAACCGCAATCACGTGTCCTCGCACAAACCTAAAATTAGTTTCAGACGATACGTTTGCTTTTTAAAGCACTATATATACAAAACCACACAACATACAACCACAAGGATAGGCAGAGACAACGGAACGCCACTTACCACGATCCTGACACAACACTCTCGCTTCCCTCACATCCACAATTCTCTTCATGCACGCCCGACGGTTATGGGCACTAGGCAGTCCAGCTTTCATAAGGATGTCTCCGATTTGATCGGAAAACACCATTCTGGGTCTGTCCTTATATATTATAATATAAGGCAATAATAATAAAAAAAATGTGATACCCATATTTATTTTTGTAAAAAAAAAAATTGTAGCTCGGCATGTGACAACACTCCGCCTGATGTAAAGCTAGAGTGCGGTCCATTAATGGAAACAACTGCTACTACAAAGAAACCTGTGCGGGCAGCAGTCGCCTCCACTAGGGAAACAAGCATATACCATCTAGATTGACAGTGCACACTCCTCTCTTATACCCGGCTACTTTCAAACTATTCCCGAAACGCGACAAGGTTTGTATTGTTAACAAAACAATATTCTAAAATAATATCTTATTTTATTTATATTAACACATCGTTTACAAATCAATAGGCAATGTTTAATTACATAAAAAAAAAAACAGATATCATCAATTATTAAAGCGTTAAAAATAATAATAACCTCAAATGTTGCACAAGAAAAATTCAATTTACTCAATAATCTGGGAGAAAAAACACAACTGATTGGTGATGATTGTAGATTTATTTTTCTACAAAATAAGCTCAAAATCAGTACCACCACTTTTGAATGTAACACCCGTGAAGTAACCTTGTTGTATTTCAGGAGCAGTTTGAAAGTAGTCAGGTATAACGAGAGGAGTGTGCACTGTCAATCTAGATGGATGGTACATGCTCATCTCCTCAAGCCGGCATAGTGGAGGCGACTGCTTCCCTCATAGGTTTCTCTGTAGTAGCAGCAAACTCGTGAAAAAAAATTGTGGGCCCATTTCTCTTAGGCATTCTCCTTTACTCGTTTTGTATTTAAATATTTGCTGAAACTTTGTATGGATGAGAATTTGTTTTGCTTAGATCTCATCCCAATAACAAATATCAAAAGTTTAGGGTGAAGTTTTCCAATTACATTATGAAAACTAAAGGCTTAAAACTTACTGACATTATGTTTTAGTGTGGTCTTGTATACTTGTAACTTGTAGATTTATAAGATAGGAACGGCTGTGGTTTAGCGGTAAAAGAACACACGATCTATGAAACCCGAGTTCAAAATTTTTTTTTTTTTATTGTAGCTCGACATGTGACAACACTCCGCCTGATGTAAAGCTAGAGTGCGGTCCATGAATGGAAACAACTGCTACCACACAGAGAAATCTCTACGGGCTGCAGTCGCCTCCACTATGCCGGCTTGAGGAGACGAGCATGTACCATCTAGGTTGACAGTGCATACTCCTCTCTTATCTCGCTAAATTCTGACCAGTGTAACTATGGTGGGCCGTGGTCTAGCGGTAAGACGCGTGAACTCACGATCGATGATTCTAATTCTAATTCTGACTAGTACCAATGTAACTTTGTTATATGTACTTTGGTCGCTCAGTGCCTATAAGCACTGTTAAAGAGTGGTAGGCAGACTGATGATGTTATTAGTCCAGTCTGCCGTCCTGGGGTAGTACCACCACTTTCGAATGTAACACCCATGAAGTGACTTTGTCTCGTTTCGGGAATAGTTTGAAAGTAGCCAGGTATAACGAGAGGAGTGTGCACTGTCAATCTAGACGGTACATGCTCGTCTCCTCAAGCCGGCATAGTGGAGGCGACTGCTGCCCGCACAGGTTTCTCTGTAGTAGCAGTTGTTTCCATTTTTAATGATTACGTCATTAATAATGACGCGTACATCGCGTAACGTACATCATGCGTACACCTTATTACTTTGTAACATACGAGACTGAGAAATACCAATGTCGAGTATTTATAAAAATAGAGCTTGTAACAACATTTGTTTCCGTCGACGTAGCGTCGCATGCGCACGTCAACGGCTCGCTGGAATTACAATTTATTGTTTCTATTATTGGTTCCTGACAAATTACGTTCCCGATACGGTAATAGTGATCTATTGTGATTGAGTATACTTGTAAATGTGTTTATTTTTAATTATCAAGCCGGTAATAGGGAAGACCAGTCGTGTACCGCCGGCTGTAGTTTAACATTATTAGGATTTAGGTTTGACACATTCGTCTCCTCAAGTCGGTATAGCGGAGGTTCCTGCAAAAATATATTTGTAGTAGCAATTGTTTCCATTCATGGACAAGTTTGACAGAAAAGCCGGGCTACGATAGAAAAAAATATATAATTTTTTCAAAATCAATTGAAAGATACTTAAGTTCCCTAAAGAATTATTTACGCTCCCGTCGATTTTTTTTTCTAAAATAAATAATGTAAATCGATTTCCATCGCCTTCTTTTACCTTCCTCATCTTTTCCCAAATTAGAAATGTAAGACACAAAAACTTCCATCAAAATTCAAATTTGTAAGAATCTGTTGAATAAACCTCATCTTTTAACGTCCATAATTAAAAATGTAATTTTCTTCGCATTACACGAACCGATTCCTTTAATTAAAGAAACAACATTCACTCAAATTTCATTAGCATACATTTCTAGTTTCATACGAAAACAAAACTTAGGCTCGGGTGTCAATAGCAGCTATTTTTGCTCGCGTCTACTGGATGATGTTGTGACCTTTTTTGATTAAACTGATGAGCTGTCACGCAGACAAATGTGACTCATACGAACCCAGCCAATTTACACCACGACCGTACCTCCCCACTTTGACAGAAGAGACAAATGGACTCGCTTTTCTTACAGTTTGCAAAATGAAAATGAAATTGCAACGTAATTGACAGGAATGTCTTCATTATGAATAATTTCGTTTGACGTCGCATCACATCGCTTATTCATTGTCTACATTATACCTATACGGAATTAACTCGAAAGTAAGTACGTATAATAACAGAGCCAATGTTTTACTATACAATACCATTTATTGACTGGTTCCGTAGCAACCAATTCATACATTTCACCTCCACCCTTATTAAAAAGATAAACTAAAAAGCATTAAAATTACATCTTCCATCTTCACTCTTAATAATAAAAAAAACATAAATCGATTTAAAAGATCTTTATTTAATTTACTCACAAGAACAATAATTCACTTTCGTCAGCAATATGAGTACGAGTAGATAATTTTTTTTAACTATAATAAAAATAAAATAAAAAGACAATAAACAACGTAATAAAAAATAAATAAAGTAAACAAAGAGACAAAAATATAAATTAATTGTTCGAGCACTACTCCACGATTTCAAATATATTCGCCTCACAAGCTGACCATTCGACGCTATGATTGGTAGACCGAACTATGTCTGGGTTACTTTAGATGCCTATAGAGGGCGTTGAGAGAGTAAATAAAACTCCTCATAACCAAAACGCACTGGTGGCCGACGCTCCCTGAGGGGATAACTGTCGTTGCCGTGTCGACCGTACGATTGACTCGGAGTGGGTCGCTGCGACACACGGCACCGTCGACGAACTGGGCGCGTTCCCTGACGTATCTGCGCCGCCCACACACAACCCGCGGTTAGATCCGCCATCCAACGCTACTCGCGGTCTCAACTGATCGACATGTCTATGTACCTCTGTTCCATCGCTTTGCCCCACTGCGTAATCCGTGTTACCCAATCGTTCAGTTACGATGCCCTTGCGCCATCTATTCCCGGTGCGAAAATGCTGGTACCACATATTATAACGAGGAAATGTGCACATTTGTTCTGTCAAGCCGATATAACGGATAGGATTTCTGTCTCAATTGAAACAATACAGAACAGGCATTTGTAGGAAGCAGTCGTCTCCGCTATACCGGTCTAAGGAGACGAATTTCAGATTCACAGTGTACAATTCCTCAAACAAAAAAAAAACTAACCCTAAAACAGGAGAAATAAGGAATCCGTATTGAAGAGAATAAATAAAGAAATAATATGCCAGATGATTAAATAAGTTAATATATCAATGTCAAAAGAAACTTCTGCTCTACTTTGATGGATTGTATGAAGCGTGTTTTATATGATTACGTACTAAATGTGCTTCCTATGTTGGGTATCCCTACCGCTATTATGACGACTTCAGATAGACAAAGTAAAAATATTTAGGGATAAAAGGCAAAACTATTGAAATGAAAAAAAAAAACATCCGAATTTTAATCCAAGTGGTTGGAATATCCGAACAATAAATCTATCCGGATAAAATGGGTATCCGGGTATCCGAATAACATGACCTAATCATACATAATAAACTTAATCGAAAAGTTCGACAAACTAACCACTAAACTGCGATAAACCGTTAGACACCATTAGCTTGTCGAAATGTAAAAAAACAAACTATATTTTTTTATATATTGTAGCTAGATTTACGACAACACTCCGACTGATGCTAAGCTATAAAACAGTCCATTAAACAATAAAAAAAAACATTAAACAACAAAAACAAACAAACAACAAAGAAATGTTTGCAAGCGGCAATCGCCTCCGCTATGCCGGCTTGTGGAAACGAATGTACACACCTCTCTCGTTATACCCAGCTATTATACTTTCAAAATGACCCCGAAACGTGACTTGACCACTTCACAGATGTTACAATTGAAAGAAGTGGTCTCATTTCCCCAGGAAAATAAACCAGGCTAAAACCACTCTTAAAATACATAACATAAGAATCAACGTTTTAAATTATACGGTAAACAAACGCCTTAAACGAAGTAAGACTGAAACTAAGACGGAAGTCAAGTACACATGTAGGTACGGAGCTATATCGCCTGGTAGTTAGTTGAGTTTTGGCAGTTAGTGAAAACTTAGTCTGTTTAACAGATTTGTCCCTATGCTGCCTGATAATTAGGTCCATTTACAGTAAGCCTTATAAAAAAAGTGGTTAAAACAAAGAGTATTCGTATGTATTACCTGAGTGAGATAATAAAACTAAAGATATTGCAATCAAAAATATGAACCTTGTTAACGCTAACACGCATAATGGGTCGAAATCTTAGATAATACAGTAATTCCTAGTTTTATTATAGTCACAGGAAGGGGCGTCATTACTTTGAATGAATGAATGCCATGGCTACCATCTCTAATGACGCCAATATTTACGAGCTTGGCGTCCCTTACAACACTGGAGGTCAAAATTCACAGGTTTCATAGAGACTAGCCCACTAAACTTCATTCGTATGTTAAAATATGTAACGCCAACAGTTTGATCTTAGTATAGAAAATTTCACTTCGGTGAAATGGATCATGCCAAAGATTAGACTTTCCTTAAAGACTCTTTTCAACTTTAAGAAATCCTTGTAAGTCAAAGTCTAACAATTATTTAGAATAAATCCACAACTTGTAACTTTTTTTTATCTTAAAAATAAAATTAAAAAATATAGTTATATAGATACGGGTCAGAGCTCAGCGAGATTTGAACACGGGTCTTATCGATCGATCTTAAAAGTTTGAGGCATAGGCCCCCCATAGAAAAAAAGATGTCCTCTTCAGAATAAAGAATTGAAGCACCGTTTTTTTCTAAATCTATTGTTTTCATAAGAAAAGCCGGTTCTTATTTGGTTTCCGTCAACTTAGCATAATCTAATTTGACGCAAACACGTACAAGAAAAACGGATTTATTATACTTGAATACGTTGAGATGAAAGTGCAAATGAAGTCGACTGTACTTTGGATGTTTATTTTTAAATCACGCTTTATGTACCAGAGCTTTAATACTGGTATATGGTATTGATGCATCTTACATTGATGTATGATGTAGCTCGACATATGATAACATTTCGCCTGATGTTAAGGTAAAGTGTGGTCCATGAACCGAAGCAACTGTCACCGCAAAGAAATCTTTGCAGATACAACTGCTACTACAGAGAAACCTGTGCGGGCAACAGTCGCCTCCACTATGCCGGCTTGAGGAGATGAGCACGCACCATCGAGATTGACAGTGCACAATCTTCTCGCTATACTTGGCTACTTTCAAACTATTCCGGAAACGCGACAAGGTCACTTCACGTGCGTTACATTTGGAAGTGGTGGCAGGTAGTCCCCAGGACGGCAGACTGGGCAAATAACTCTCACACTCTTTAATAGTGCCTATAGGCACTGAGCGACCAAAGTACATATAACAAAGTTACATTGGTACCGGTCAGAATTTAGCGAGGTTCGAACACGGGTCTCATCGATCGTAAGTTCACGCGCCTTACCGCTAGACCACGGCCGCAATATAAGCATTTAAGCGTATATTTTCACGTATTTCACATAATAATATGAATCGGTCAGTAGCAAAACATGTTGAGTCACTATTTGCCCCATACCGATATACTTTAACCACAATAAAAATAGTTTTCTAACTAAACTTTGGGACCCGCATCAACTTAAAGGGCACGTGTTAAGGGGATGTTTTGAGATAATTTATTTTAATATTTATTTTATTCGTTTTTTTTTTGTAGCTAATTAGACAAGCACACGTTTAGTTTGTCTTTTTAAGGTTTTTTTTTATACATACATATACATATTTTTATACATACACATACTTAAAAAAGCTAATAATAAAATAATATAAAGGATAATGCCCATTCGTCTAAGAAAACTGGGCCCATTATTTTTTTCTCGAGTTTGTCGATGACTAAAATTAATTAATTTTGTTAATAATAAGTTAATTTTGTAGAAAAATAAATCTACTTTCTTATCACCAATCAGTTTAAATTTTTTCACCCGGGTTATTGAGTAATTAGATATTTTCTGATGAAATATTTGAGATTATTATTATTTTAAATGCTTTAATAATTGATTAAATATGTTTTTTATGTAACAAAACATCGTCTATTGATTGGTAAACGATGTGTTGATATAATTAAAATCAATTAATGAAAACATAAGATAATATTTCAGAATATTGTTTTGTTACCATACTATTAGATATCAAGTGGGCCCAGAAATGGGCATTCTCCTTTAGTATTGGAAGCGTAACATGTGTTTAAACGGCTTGCTATCTATCTTTTTATAACCTATATATGGACTTAATCTTTGTTTCTTTTTTTAATGTCTGGACTAAGCTAGTGTTTGTATCACAGGCACCAAGGCAGGCAGGCAGGCACTGAGCGATCAAAGTAAATATAACATTGGTGCCGGTCAGAATTTAGGGAGATTTGAACACGGGTCTTATCCTATCTTGTCCTCTACCGCTAGTCAACAGCAAGTAAAAAATTCATACACATATCAAAATTAGGTTCTATGCCCATTTTGATTCGTGAAAAATTAATTTTGCTTAGGAATTAAAAAAATTGCAGTTTATTTATTTTTCGGAATCGTCGACTTAACAGACTTGTCTTAAGTTAGCTGATTTATAGCGATAGGCTTCTATTAATTTGGATCCCTTGTTAATGTTAATCAATATCCAGCTAGACTTGCCTGTGACATAGAAAGGAGAGATGCTCTTTGAGATGGGTAAGGGAAAGTTCTCAAAAGAAGTTTGTAATTTTGTGTTAATTAACATCCCTGGATTAGTTTTAGACTCAATTTATTTGTTGTCATGTTTAATTAATGACTTATCAACTTCAGTTTAGTTCATTTTATTTCTATATGATATTTTTAACGTACTATCAAGAGCAGCGGAGCAGTCCCACCTTAAGGACTAATGTTACTTGCATATTTTTATGTTTCTCTCAGCTCCTACTTTAAATATAATTTATGTTTACGTTGCTATGACAAATGACGTGTGTAGATTAATCTAATGGTTATATTATATATTTTGAATATTGAAATTGCTAATTGCTATTTACATGTCATTATTTTTTGTTTTTCCCTCATAACATTGACAACTAAATGACGTGCAATATGTAAAAAACATATAGAAACATTGACAACAATATTGATCTCCTTTACTTATAATGCAATCAGAAAGAGAAGGCAACTGTAATATTCCGATAAACAATTTTGCAAAAAAAAACTGGGACTGCTCCCCTGCTCTTGATAGTACAATACGTAAAATACGTACAATTCACCTCAGATTTAGGAAAGTTGCTCAAACCCTAAAACAAAAGTGTTCAACCAGTGTGTTCCGGCTGGTTTTCACGTATTGGAAAGCGGTTGCCTAAAAACTCCGTGTTGCAGATGGGTTGGAATAGATTATGGAATCCTTTTTTAAAATTATCTTCGCGTTAACAAGCACGTTTATTAACGTACATAAACACTCATGGTACAGCTATTTTAATCTTTTAAAATGTTCTCTAGGGATGGAACTAGTACATTAATAGATATTAATTCCGATCGGGAATTAAATCCAAGACCTGTCAAGCTTTGTAAAACACATACATACCTGCATACGTAAACATAAAGATACATGGGATTTAGTCTGGTAAAAGGAATCGAAATTTTGAAAAGCGAATGAAAAAGAGTGGTAGGCAGACTGATGATAGTTATTTGCCCAGTCTGCCGTCCTGGGTAGTACCACCACTTTCGAATGTAATACCAGTGAAGTGACCTAGGGAATAGTTTGAAAGTAGCCAGGTATACCGAGAGGAGTGTGCACTGTCAAATCTAGATGATGCGTGCTCGTCTCCTCAAGCCGGCATAGTGGAGGCGACTGCTACCCGCATAGGTTTCTCTGTAGTAGCAGTTGTTTCCATTCATGGACCGCACTCTAGCTTTACATCAGGCGGAGTGTTGTCACATTCCGAGCTACAATAAAAATAAAAAAAAGAATAAAAAGAAGTGAAGAAAAAAGACTTCACGACTCGTCAATATTGAGCGACAATCCAAGTTCCGTTTCTATGAAACTCCTGGTTATAAATCACAAAACTTTAGACACGCGGCTTACTGTACCACGCATGAGTTGTACCCATGTCAAACTAAGAGTTTTATATTGCCAGACTGTGATCCGAATACGCATTCCAAACGATTTGAATAAAATGGCTAGAAATATTCTGACGATCCGTCGTCGGTTTAAAAAATATATAATCATTGAGAGGGACGTTTGCCAGATGAGTCTTAAAGATTTCCTTAATATATCTGATCTGAATAATAATTTTTTTTTATTGTAGCTCGGCGTGTGACAACACTCCGCCTGATGTAAAGTTAGAGTGCGGTCCATGAATGGAAACAACTGCTACTACAGAGAAATCGCTACAGGCAGCAGTCGCCTCCACTATGCCGGCTTAAGGAGACGGCATGCACCATCCAGATTGACAGTGCCCACTCCTTTCGTTAAATCTGGCTACTCTCAAACTGCTCCCGAAACGCGACAAGGTCACTTCACGGGTGTTACATTCGAAAGTGGCAGTACTACCCCAGGACGGCAGACTGGGCAAATAACTATCATCATCAGTCTGCCTACCACTCTTTAATAGTGCCTATAGGCAAAGAGCGACCAAAGTACATATAACAAAGTTACATTGGTACTGGTCAGAATTAGCGAGGTTCGAACACGGGTCTCATCGATCGTGAGTTCATCATATCTGCAAATTTCTTATTTTATGTATTCACTATTCTGACCAGCACTGCGTTAATTTTTTATAATAATGAAACTGAATTGAAAAATGTATTGTTAATAATTATTAATAAAAGAATATTCTACGGAACCAATAAAAATAGGACAGTAAAAATTAAAACAGTTCTTCCTGGAGAAAAATTGTACGGAGGTGACAAGGTCATTCCCACACATGCATCTTTGTCACAATAAAAAAGAGGATATTTTTAGATAAAGCACATCTTTTTTAACTTTTAAACATGGAGTTTATTTTTAATTGTATTTTACTAAGAGAAATTTGAAGCTAAATTTTAATATAACTAAAATGCTATTCATATTTTATACAAAGTATTTGCAATTAATGTTGTAGTTCTGTTAAATTCGAACTATTTAGTTAATATTAACAAAATTAATTTGATATTACGGATGTTAAATTTACGTCAAATTATAGACACAAAGCCAAAAATAGAACATAATGATAAATACATGGGAAACACTGGGACGGAGTGAATAAGTTTATTAGCAGACTTGATTCTACTTTTCATGCAAAAATTACAACATTTTATTTCAGGACTTCAAACAAAAAAATAGTTCTGATAAAATTTATAATATATTTAAAGACAGTAGGCTGATTGATGACGGTTATAACGTTCATAAAATCGGATAAGACCACGCAAATTCGCATTTTGAGATTAGCTTGGAAGTAGCCAGGTATACAAATCCATGGATGGTGCACATTTGTCTCCTTAAGCCGTCATAGCGAAGGTGTCTGCAGGCTTGTGGCAACAGTTGTTTTCGGTCATGAACCGCACTCTTGCCTTACCTCAGACGGAGTGGTGTCATAAACTTGTCACAGCAAAAACCATTTCTGAAAAAAATAGAACCCGACTTCTAAATAAAACAAATCACTAAAAAGTTTTTCCACCCTTTAAGATGGACTATTTTCTTCAAATTTAAAATTAACCAATCACGAGACATACTTTATCCAACAAGAGAAGAATCATCAAAATCGGTTCACAAACGTCGAAACATCCCCTAATTTCCCACCCTTAGAGATGGAATATATTCTTCAAATTGAAACGGGACCAATGCGGCCATATACTCTATCCAACAAAAAAAGTATCATCAAAATCGGTCCACAAACGACAGAGATATGAGGGAACATCGCCACAAAAAAAAAATACACGACGAATTGATAACCTCCTCCTTTTGAAGACGGTTAAAAATATATCTTAAGTTATTGTTCTCTAAAAATACTCGTATATGAAAGCCTTACTGAAGTTAATTCGTGTTTGTTGTTGGTAATGATTGTTGTACTTAAATTACACCAAAAAATGTGGCTAATTCTCTCACCAACTTTTCAGAAACATACGCCGCTAATTACACTCAAACGAGTTTGGAAACAATCTAAAAATGTAATTAAGGCTGCAATTAATAACCTTTTATATCAATTGTAATGGTACGCGTTCACTAGACACGTCGAATCGCTTATTCATGTATACTATTTACCTGCATCTGTACCTAGCAGAATCACCGTGAATCGAATCACACCGAGCATCTACGAATGACAATTCGGTGCGATTCGTCTATGATGGACTAACACGAAAAAAAAATGTATTCGATTCGTCTCTAGTGGACACTAGCCTTCAATCAAAAAAGCAGTGTCTACCATTTTTTTAAACGTATACGAAGATTTACTTTTGTTCCGTACCAGAAAGGATTATTTTTTATATAACAAATTTATAATTAGTAATTTTGCTAGCTGGCAACATCCATGTCCCCTTCTATCCAATTACTTTTCCTACAACTGCGCCATCTAGTGGCCACCACCGTTCTCTTGTGACAACTACTGTGCGACGCACACGCTCGGACATCCGACAACAACAAAAAAGGGACGAAATTTCAAACAAAACGAGATAAAATCGATCTAGCTGTCTTACCTTGGTACCAAGCGATAAGGATACAGGAGGAAATAGGTGCAGCCGTATCACAACGTGAGTACCTTTCTTTCTCCATCCAGCATACCTTCCGCCAGCCAGTAGATATCCCATACAACTTTTATACAATACAATACAATTGTCACGCCTTTTTCTCACAGGGATAGGCAGAGACAACGGAACGCCACCTACTTTTATGTAATATTCATTAATTAACCCAGTCCGCCATTATAGGGTAGTTAGTACATCTTTCAAGTGTAACACTTAGCAGCTTGAGAGAAGTGTGCAATTGCATTCGTTTCAGTCAAGTAAATGAGTTGAGGCAGCCCAACCCTGTAACAATGGTCTCGCTATCGCTCCCAGCTCGAGACGAAGAAGACAATGAATCCGCCACCGTCTCCTCCCACGTGACGTCAAGTCTCCTCTAAAAGCAGACACACGGAGCCCTATCTCACTGGAGATATGCCAGGACTCGCAA
This sequence comes from Tinea pellionella, assembly GCA_948150575.1. NCBI lineage: Eukaryota > Metazoa > Arthropoda > Insecta > Lepidoptera > Tineidae > Tinea > Tinea pellionella. The sequence continues at coordinate 7,518,824 of OX411261.1, read as the reverse complement.
CCACCTGAAGACGCGTCCGATAGGAGTCCAGCAAAGCGGTCGCGGTCAAAGGATCAGGCGAAGTGTTGTCTCGTATGCCGAGCTATTATAATAAAAAACACGAGCAAGATTATTCAAGAATTTTCTTATTATTTATTGTAAAGAAAATAAAACGAAAACAATTTACAAAACAGTTGTTTAAAAGTTAGTGTTACAGTTCAGGAAATTTCTTGTACAAGAATAATATTTGAATTTTGAATAAAGTCTTTTGGAACGTACGAAACTTTCTAGGTATATGATAATTATTTGTATTGTCGCTTTGTATTTTACGTTATTTATGCTGTCAATGAACACTAGAGTTCTTTTTGAATACTGTTTTTTTTTCCCAAACAAAAGAAATACTAAAACCACTATGTGTTTTGATAACCATTTTGATCAACATTGGTAATTACACTAATTAATCATAATCTAACTTTCCATTCTCATTTTTTTTTTAATTTAACCTCAACTTCGTATGCGTATAGCGTTCCCGTTCCATCCCTGGGGACGCTTCTTTTAATTCACGTTTCAGCTAGCCATTTGGGCCAATTGAGCCATAGTTCTGAAACAATACGGGACAAACAAACATACAATAAGAAGAAAAATAGTCATATGGTACAAGTACAAATTTAATCAAAAATATCAAGAAAACATTAAGAAAAAAAAATATTTGTATTATTTTTCCCCAAACGTGTTCTCCCAATCCTTCAACCTTGGATCCTACAAGCGGAGCGTGAAAAAGCACCTTCTTGGACCGGCATAGTGACGGCAACTGGGGCCACCGTGGACCGCGGTCCTCTAGTCGTTGGCGCTCATGGACCTCCACTGTGCTTACCACCAGGCCAGTCGATTTCACATGTCCCGTCAATATATACAAAAAAAATAATGAAAATTTGATGAATAAAAAATGTGTCACATCAAATCTACTCCCTGATTCTGGTTTTTAGACAGGGCATACGATTGAAAAACGCCGTGTCTTAAAAAACATATTTTACGTTTATTTATTTATATACTATGTTGACTAGGTGTGTGTGGTAGGCAGACTGATGATGGTTATTTGTCCAGTCTGCCGTCCTGGGGTAGTACCACCACTTTCAAATGTAACACCCGTGAAGCGACCTTGTTGCGTTTCGGGAATAGTTTGAAAGTAGCCAGGTATAAGAGAGGAGTGTGCACTGTCAATCTAGATGGTACATACTCGTCTCCTCAAGCCGGCATAGTGGAGGCGACTGCAGCCCGTAGAGATTTCTTTGTGGTAGCAGTTGTTTCCATTCATGGACCGCACTCTAGCTTTACATCAGGCGGAGTGTTGTCACATGTCGAGCTACAATTAAAAAAAAAAACTAACCAACGGTGGACTCAAAGCGGTTTCTACCAGTCGACCGTATATCGTTTTATACAAATTACATTACTCGTCATGAATGGCGGCCTTAACGGTAATCCTTTGAAAGCTTAATTTAGGGCGCGCTGTGTCATTTTTTGAATTTCTAAATTATTATTCTAACATTCCATTTTACAACACACGTCCGCTCTGACGCAACTCTACGTGGATTATTACTTTTCCAATTCGAATGTTGCAAATACTCAAAGCTTTTAACAATATCACAGATTGTTTTTTAAAAAATATATCTATGCTTATTTATTTTTATTTTTAAAGAGTGGTGGACTGATGGGTAGTGGTTATTAGTCCAATCTGACATCCTGGGGTAGTACGGCCGCCATTAACACCTGAAAAGTGATCAACTTGGAAATAGCCGTGTGTACGGAAATGTCTGGATCTATGTTAACGTGTGCCCAGACTCCATTCACTATGCTTCGAGTAAAACATGGGGTTTTTGTCGGTATACCAACGCTAGGTTGCAGAGTCCGATATAACCCTGACAGGTGCCAACACTTCGCCTGACGTTAAGCTAAGCGGTGGATAAACGGAAACAATTGCTACTATAGATAAATTTCCACAAGCTGCGGTCGCCTCCGCTATGCCAGCTTGAGAAAAAGAATGTGCACCATTCAAATTGACAGTATACACTCCTCTTGTTATACCTGGCACTTGCAAACTGATCCCGAAACGCGACAAAGGCACTTCACGTGTGTTACATTCATAGGTGGTGGCACTACCCCAGGATAGCAGACTGGGCTAATATCCATCATCAGCCTGCCTACCACTCTTTGAAATTCCGGAATACTATTTGAAAAACAGAAAAAAGGATGATACAACTTGCATACTAGAAACTTTGTGGTAGAGCATTTTAGTTGTGGGTTCGATTCCCAAATTCGACTTATTATTACTATTTAAATATGGAGAAACAAAAAACATTATTATACAAAAACAAACGAACATTCAAATTTTTGTTACTGAAAGGCCTGCCTGGACATTTATAATAACATGAATATTCAGTGGACCACAGTTTGCGGTACCCGAATTATCTTTTACGATTATCGATATGACCATGCAGTTGATACGAATCCACTGCTGCGACAATACTAAATACATTATTATTGTTAAATTTTATAGAAAAATAGCTCCAAATAAAAGCTCTATTATACAGTCAAGTAGAGTAGGAGCCACCGTTCTTGAGACATGAGCGAAAAAACCGCTTTTCGTCAAACTCTTTATTGGTGGTAGGCAAAACTATTTTAGTTAGTTCCACTCAGCCATTTCATTTCTTGGTAAAAGGCTGGCTTTAAGAAGCGGCTCAGCGCACCTTTCTTGTTCTAAATTAATTTTCCTCTAGGATTAGCCCTTAATAAATTAGATATGATTAAGCCCTCTTGGTGTCTACTAATTTTTTTTCATCCTCCCTTCCAGCTACATCCTAATGCGTTAATTAGTGCAATAATTAATGTAGCTAATACTGCAACGCGTTATTCTATTAACGTCGATACTATTGGCATTATACGTTAATCGTTAATTCAAGCAAAACCTTTAATGTAGTCATTGCTGTAAATTTAACCTGCTAATTATCTCGCGGTTGAAGGCAGCCATTAACATTACCGCTAACGCAGGTGGAGTCGTAGCATTAGGTATAAAAATAAATTAAAAGTTTCACTTTAAATAAAATTGAGATAGTAAATTTTGCTCATCGGCAGCAACGAGCGAACTTGCATAAAACAATATTGGAAATTGAATTTTATGTATTTCATTTTTATGACCGTTGGTCAGTATTTTTACATTACATTACTCTTTTATTATGAGTTTTTTAAAACCTTCTAAATGCGCTAATAAAAGTTTATTGCCTCTCTTAAAATATAATCGTTAAATACATACTAATTTACTAAAATTATGCGCGTATGTTTACGTCACAATGTCGCATATACCCAAGCGCATATGTGGCCTGACTTTACGTTGCTAAGAGTTATGTTGCATCAAAGTTTTCAACTTCTGTGCACGGTCCGTGAACGGAAACAAATGCTACCAAGAGAAATTTCTGCAGGTGGCCTGAGCTTCTGCTGCGCCGGCTCGAGGAAACTAGTGTGCACCATCAAGGCTGACAGTGCACACTCCTCTCACTTCATCACTTTGTCCCATAGCAATCCCTGTTGTGTGTGTTGATTTTTTTTCTATTACATTTTCATTTTCCGTTTACACACATACGCACATACATTCATTTTTTTGTATTTATATATATTACTCCTTTTTCATTACCTTTAACCTACCCTCAAAAGACCGCCTAAAAATAGTGTTTATAAACACTCGCGCGCTGTCAGTCGCGCACTCGTCATCGTCGTGATTGTAACGGTCTCGCCGCGCCGTCACAGTGTCGCGGTCTCTGTAATTCTCTATTCGCAACTCTGAACAAGTACTGATCAAAACGCTACTCTTCTATATAATAAGTTAAACAAGTAATCAGTGCAGTGTAAAAGTGAACCGATATTCGTGCAAGTGTTTGGACAGGAACAATAGAACCAGCGCCATCGAAACGGGCAGGCCCGCCGTTCGCATTTGTCGGTTCGTGTTTAAAGGTTGGTATCCCTGTCTATTCCTCAAAAACCAAACAACTATTATACTTTTAAAAATAACTGTTAATTTTATTGTGTGTAGGTATGTATATATATTATGAGGTAAATTTTAATTATAGTGAAATTTGTGCTTGATTTTGTCAAAGATATTTCAGAAGGAGGAAATTTCATAATTCCTCTCCGATTATATTTCAAATTTATCAGATTCTATAGTTAGAGATTTCCTTTGGGGCACGAAATTTCATCCAAATAATTGCTTACACTGTGGAATATTTCCAAAAATTAATGCTCTCAGGTAAACCAATATTTTCTCAATAAATAAGCCAACAAATCCCTCTCCTTTACTAGTAATATATATATTTATTTATTTATAAGCCTACCAACAAAATTACACTAACAATCTAATATTGCTACTTACTATTTTACAAACTAAATGCAATTTCAATTATAGGATAGGACGACATGCTATGATAATAATCTCAATTAATAAAATAACAATAATACTATGTCAAGTGAATAACAATGAAATTAACAATTATACTCTGAACAATGCTAAAAATGATAACATGTAACAGAAAAATAGGTAAAAAAATTAATTACTATTATTATTTTTACATATTCTCGGTCTGTAACCGGTTACTCACATGTTCGCGGGCCTAGGCCAAGGGAACAGTATTGGTCGGATGGTGAAGTGCGTTTGTTTGCAAGAATTCGCGGACAATTCTGCAGGTGTTCAGTATGGTGGCCTTCTGTAATGCTATATATGTTATTATTATTATTATATCCGAAATAAATCTACCTGTCTTATCTTCCTTGCTCTCAAAAATACAAGTTCCTATTGGCTTTCAAAACTAGTATTAATTTACCTAGCGCCATCTATTGAATTCTATGAAAATTAAAGCGAATGTTGATTAACTAACTAGATGTCACTGTGATATAAATAAAATATCTCAATGAAGAGACAAGTTAACGGTGACAATCACGATTTTTCACATTTAACTCCCCAGTGGTCGATTTCGTTTCGTTTTATTTTTATTTACAATAAATACATTAAAGAAAAAATATTTACAGAAGCTACACGGCGCGCGGTCGTGCGGGTTCTTCAACATTTATTTATACAGTATTAAGTTTAACTACAGATCTCTAAAAAACAAACATCAAAGTAGCAAAAGGATCCCTTCTCGAAAGACCATTGAATGTATGAAAAATTAAGGTTACCCCGTATCTGTGTTTGAAGGCATTTTACAACAAGACTGGAATATGATTAATCGTTGATATTATTCTATTGAAAACTTGATATTCTGAAAGATTAATGAAATGTAAGACTTATTTATTTGTTCGAGTTTTTATCATATTATATAACGTAGCTTTTGCTAATATTTTTAGATGATGGTTATTAAAAAAAAATACTTTATAAAACTACCTTTGCATATAATTCTCGTTAATGAGCGCAAACTTCATACATCTGACATAAAAAAGCTTCAAACGATTTGACAATGTTGCCGTCAATTCAAATACTAACTGACAGTCACCTAATGGTGACTGCGGTCATCTTTTCTCTCCCGTCACATTGGGAGCGTTAATGCACATCTAGTTGTATATATCAATGCTCCTAACTGTTAAAATGTTTCATAACAAAATATTGGGAGATATTTTCTGATCCTTTTTATATAAATAAATAAATTGATGTTTTAATTATCTAAAAATAATTTTTATCTATCAAATATAAAACTAAATACGTACATAAAACTAAAAATATAAAATTAAATACCAAAGTTTTAAAAGCGAAGTAAAATCCATTATATTCCTTGAAAATTCCAAGTCTCAAAAATAGTATTCTCAGATAAAATGATCATAAAGTAGTTCCCGGGGATAGAACTCCCGAAGGAATGTAAATTGTACCCTATATTATGGCTACACATTTGTCCGTCTGTCAATTTTATTACTCTTCTCGGTTTAACTTATTAGGAAAACATTTTAGATGCTATTTTTAAAGTCTACGCTAAAATAGCGTACTTTCAGCCACAATTTGGAGACGATTTTAATTGTAAACCGCCCAATTAAGAAATTATTTATAAATATTAAAAAACAGTCTACCGTCCTGGGGTAGTTCCACCACTTTCGAATGTAACACCCGTGAAGTGACCTTGTCGCCTTTCGGGAATAGTTTGAAAGTACCCGGGTATAACAAGAGGAGTGTGCGCTGTCAATCTGGACGGTACATGCTCGTCTTCTCAAGTCGGCATAGCGGAGGCGACTGCTGTAGTAGCAGTTGTTTCCGTTCATGGACCGCACTCTAGCTTAACATCAGGCGGAGTGTTGTCACATGCCGAGCTACAATTAAAAAAAAAGCAGTCTGATGATGTCACGTCTCAGGGTCAGTCGAGAGGAGTGTGCACTGTCAACCTGGGTGGTGCACATTATTTGAATTACGCGAGCAGTTGTTTCCGTTCATGAACCGCACTCTAGCTAATAGGCGAGAAGTGTTGTCATATGTCGAGCTACAATAAAAAAAGTCGTTGCTTAGTGAACAAAAACTTCTCGGGGAATTTTATTATTTATTTTTAAACTTAATCTCCTGTTTTATTATTTTCATAGTTTTAAAAGATGTAGTAAATTTCTAATACCATCTCATAAAATTGTGTTTGATGTTACTAATTAGGTTTAAGAACTCTCTTTGTCTGTCTTTTATATTTCGGGACATTTGGGAATTGCATCGCCCTTATATAAATATACTCCCACAGGAGAAAGACCGTAGAGCACCGCTTTCTATAATTACGTCTTTTACGTACTTTTTTGACACATTATTAACCGAATATACATATAACAATACATACATCTAAACTTTAGATCAGGCGGAGTGTTGTTAAATATATGTATATATATATTTTAATTGTAGTTCGCCATATGGCAACACTTCGTCTGATGTAAAGCTAGGGTGTGGTACATGAACAGAAACAACTGCTAACACAGATTGTCTACAGACAGCAGTCGCCTCCGCTATACCAGCTTAAGGAGACGAATGTGTACCATCCAGATTGATAGCACACTCCTCTCGTTATACCAGTCTACTTCCAAACTGTCCCTGAAACGCGACAGTCATTTCACGTGTGTTACATTTGAAAGTGGTGGTACCCCAAGACGGCAGACCGGGCTACCACTCCTTAACCAAAAGTATAATATAATAAACTATATCATATTTTTTTACATTTACATATTAAATAGGTACTGGTTAGAGTTTAGTGAGATTTGAACACGGGTCTCAAAAAGTTAAGTTTGTTTGCCAATATGCAACAATATTATATATAGTTAATAAGTAAATAAATAGCTAATTTAGTATTAAATTTTCCTGGTAAATTTAATATAAAAGAATAGCGTAAAAGTGCGTCAAGAAAACAGATAGATCTCTCGCAGTCCACTTTTAATTTAGGCACAGTACACACTGGTGTAGGGCGATGTTATCCATCACGGTCACTCTTATAGGCAGGGAGACGATGAACCAATATATGAATGGCTTATTCTCTACGTAAATAATGGTAATAAGTCTCCACGTACGACTGAGCTTCATTTCTAAATTACAAAATAAACGAAAAAGATTCTTGTTCGAAGCGTCTTAACTTAAATAAATAAATAAATAAACACTTTATTACACATGTGAATCGTACACAGGCGATCTTAATGCCTTTGGCATTGTCTACCAGCTAACCTTTGTTGGTGTGAGCAGAGATGTCTACAGTGCAATGAAAAAATAAATAAATATTGACAAAATAAATAGAATAAACTAATAAATAAAGTAAAGTAAAGTAAAACATTCACTTTTCTTTATTTCATAATTTATCCTGCTGTTATTGAAGTGTAAACATATCTATTAATATAGAACTCTGTATGTTTAATAATTTTAAATTAGTGTTTCCTAAACGTAGATCTTTAAAATGAATTAAAAGATTTTATGCGGCTTAACATCTGTCAGTCTCTCCGCGACCACGATGGCTGTAAAGCTTTTCTCAACATAAACATGATGGTAATCCGCCTAACCACCGTCTATTGTTTTTCCCTATATTATAATACATGTGTTTAATTGATAATTATTTGATTTATGTTCACGTTGTTAGCTCTAAGTTTTTTTATTTTGGTTTCTATTAGCGATGACTTTTAATTGACATTTTATTACCTACCGTATCGTACCGTACCGTATCGTATTCCCAAAAATAAATAATTAAAATTAATTCAGTTAGCAAATATTGGATATACTTAACCCACCCGGGCTACGAAAGAAACTTGTAAAGAAAAATAAAAAATCATCTGTGATTTAGATTATTTAATTGAGAAAAAAAAATGACTAAACGTCTTGAATGGATGTCTCCTTGAGTATCGAGAATGATGTTGTGGCGACATGCCGCTCGCACTGAACGACGTTGATGTATGGCGGGGCTTAGCAAGAACTCTATCAATACAGATGTACTAAATTGTAATAGAAATGTATTGTGAAAAAGTATTTTTCTTACCCTTTCTGACAAGTTACTTAGTCCAATGTTTAAATAAATATTTACAACCTCAACCCAAAAGCCTTAACGCGCTATACTACGGCTATTGGCATTGGCATTCAAACAGATGTTTGATATTTGACCACATGTAACCAGGGGGCCTACTGTAAAATGACTGCTTAAAACTGTATTTATAAAGTTTTTAACAAAACAAAAAAGCACTATTTGATTTAATGGCTGTGATAAGGAAATAACGTTCTGCCGATCACATGAATCTTGTGTCTGTAAACTTGTCGAGATAGGTACCCTCACAACGCCCTCTAGTGGCATCTAGAGTAATTTATAAATACTTCGGCCGACCAATCATAGTGTCGAGAATCAACTTCCAGCGTTACATTGAGTTAGTGATCAGTGGTCTTTGAAATCATCGCGTAGTAAGCAAACAATTTCATAAAAAAAAATCATAAAAACACCTCGTACTTACCTAGTTAGATTGTATTTCTTTATTCAATAAATGTTTTTTAATATATAAAATAATTGTTTTCGTGTATATTTGTTGTTTAAAATCAAACATCAAAATATACAAACAACAAGGTAATATTTTTTTGTTATCGAACTAGCTAGGCCCTAGCTGCTAGGGTTCTGCTAAGAAAAGTATAATATATTAGGGTTCCGCGGCAAAAAAAAAATGTGAACCTCTGCCTTATATAATTGCACTTCAAAAACGAGAGCGACCGTAGTCTAGTTAACTTACAAGATATGAGACCCATGTTCAAACCTGGTGAAATCAGTCTAAATTACACTATTTTTATATTTTATATTTTTAAGGGCTTAATAGTAGTTGATTATTTTTTTGGCAAATGATCCACCTTTAGGTGCCACATCGTACACAATAAACTGTAGTAAACACTAATTAAATAAATAAATAATCATCTCTCAAACAACAAGTTTGTAGATTATATTCAGAACAAAATTAAAGCACAGGACAAAGTTCTTAATACTTATCAATATTCAACGACCAAGGTAGTTGGACAGTACACTTCTATAATTATAGAGCGAGTATATCAACAAGTCCCATGACGAAGTTTGTCTTAAGTGGTAATTAAAACCCACTCTCCATTGAGACATATTCTTTTTTTTAATGCATGTCACATAATAGCTGTACAATCTATGCAATGTGACGCCCCGGTAGGGCGTAGCAAATAACATTTTTTTTTGCACTGTTTATATTAAATGGTGCACATTCGTCTCGTCAAGCCGGTATAGCGGAGGCGGCTGCTGCTTGTAGTAGGAGTTGTTTCTGTTCATCGATCACACTCTAGCTCTACATCAGGAGTGCCGAGCTACAATAAAAAAGTCACTTTGCATGTGTACTAATATTTTGTACTAATTTATATCAGACAATTAGGAATGTACTATCAAGAGCAGGGAGCAGTCCCACCTTAAGGACTAATGTTACTTGCATATGTTTATGTTTCTCTCAGCTCCTACTTTAAATATAACTTATGTTTACGTTGCTATGACAACTGACGTGTGTAGATTAATTTGATTGATATTTACATGTCATTTTTTTTCGTTTTTCCCTCATAACATTGACAACTAAATGACGTGCAATATGTAAAAAAACATATAGAAACATTGACAACAATATTGATCTCCTTTACTTATAATGCAATCAGAAAGAGAAGGCAACTGTAATATTCCGATAAGCAATTTTGAAAAAAAACTGGGACTGCTCCCCTGCTCTTGATAGTACATACATACACATACATACAAATCAACCTAATGAAGCGCCACTCATAAAATATTCCGTAATTCACATGGCAACCTAACAAATTGAGTTAATAATTAGATATTTAGCTTTTCAATAGAACAACGGTTAATTAATGTACTTTTGCTATAAATGGGATATTTGTATGATTTTTTTTTGTGTAGCATTTGTTTTTTTTTTTTAATTGTAGCTCGACATGTGACAACACTCCGCCTGATGTAAAGCTAGAGTCCATGAATGGAAACAACTGCTACCACAGAGAAATCTCTACGGACTGCAGTCGCCTCCACTATGCCGGCTTGAGGAGACGAGCATGTACCATCTAGATTGACAATGCACACTCCTCTCTTATACCTGGCTACTTTCAAACTATTCCCGAAACGCAACAAGGTCACTTCACGGGTGTTACATTCGAAAGTGGTGGTACTGCCCAGGTCGACAGACTGGACAAATAACCATCATCAGTCTGTCTACCACTCTTTAATAGTGCCTATAGGCACTGAGCGACCAAAGTACATATAACAAAGTTACATTGGTACCGGTCTTTAGCGAGGTTCGAACACGGGTCTCATCGATCGTGAGTTCACGCGTCTTACCACTAGACCACCCGCTCTTATTGTTTTTTTTTAACAAATGAAATTCTTGTGAATATAAGTATTTTATCCAAATTAAAAGATTTTAGGATTAAAAGATGGCTCGTTTTGATTATTAGAAACAAAATTAATGCAATGCACATTAAGTTAACATAAAACATAATTTGTAAAAGAGTAATTTTAATAAAAAATAAAAAAATACATTAAATACAGTAAAAATATAATTAAGTGAGAATAAAAATATTTTTTTATTTTATGTAATAATATTTTGGCAATGGCTTTTTTATTTTTTTTATTTTAGCACGTCATATGACCGCACTCCGCCTGGTGTTAAGCTAGAGTGCGATCCATGAGCGGAGGCGACTGCTGTCAGAGAAGGGGATCTGCAAACAGCAGTCGTGCCCGCTATGCCGGCTTAATGAGATGCCTCTTCACACTGCGCCTGAAGCTTTGTTATAATTGTTATTAAATTAAGATGAAAATTGAATGGATTTTTTAAAATTATAATTTAATCAGAAAAAGGAGTTGCTACCTTGAAATGGTTACTAACTCCTACTACCTACCCCTATGCTAATGTATAGCATAATGATAGAATAAAGTCACCAAACACAGCTAGAAGATTTGCAAAGCTTTATTAGTGTTCGGTTAAACATAAATGTGGTTCCCAAACTGTCTAAGCCAAGATGTTCTAAAAGCAAATCGACTTGGACTATGCAAATTAAGACCCAAACTTCAAATATTTAGATGCACTAAACGTGTGAGTTTTAGTACATTTGCATGTCCTAAGATCTTACTATTGACCTATGTTTATTGCTTAGACATTTAAATACATTATCTTTATTATTACACTCCGCCTAATATCAAGCTAGTCAAGTCAAATACCAACTGACAGGGAACCTAAATGTGGCTGTGGCCATATCTTCCCTCGCCTCACATTGGGAGTGTTATTGCTCATCTAGTTGTATATTCAATGGTTTCAGCATATTTGCTTAGTTATCGCCAACAAATGGAGGATAGGAGCCTTGGACCGCTCTCCCGTTCTGTCATATAGATAAATGAATATATTTAAAAAAGATGGTGGCGTGTTCTTTATTTATTTTTATCTATATTTAATGCATATTTTAAGAGCGGCCGTGGTCTAGCGGTAAGACGCGTAAACTCACGATCGATGACACCCGTGTTCGAACCTCGCTAATTCTGACCGGTACCAATGTAACTTTGTTATATGTACTTTGGTCGCTCAGTGCCTATAGGTACTATTAAAGAGTGGTAGGCAGACTGATGAAGGTTATCCAGTCTGTCGACCTGGGGTAGTACCATCACTTTCGAATGTAACACCCGTGAAGCGACCTTGTCGCGTTTCGGGAATAGTTTGAAAGTAGCCAGGTATAGCGAGATGTGCACTGTCAATCTAGATTGTACATGCTCGAAAACGCGCACACAACTAAATCAGAAATAGTATCCAATTCTAGTTATAGTGACTGTGGAATGTACTACGACTCGTGACTTTACTTATGTTGATTGTATTGTTGGATAGAAATAATTCGAAACGCAGACTGGCGCCGAGACGTCTCTGTTTTGTTTCAATATGTCCACATGCTATTTTGTTTTCAACTAATTACACTTTATGAGCACTAACTTACACAGTTCTTACCTGAACTCGTCGATTTCTTCATCTTTGCATCGACAGTCCTTTCAACCACACACTAACCGCGTTTTTTTTTTAGTAAAACTAGAATGTGGTCCATGAACAGAAATAACTGTTACTACTTTCAAACTGCTCCCGAAACACTTCACGGGTGTTACATTCGAAAGTGGTGGTACTGTCCTAGGACGGCAGACTGGGCAAATAACCATCATCAGTCTGCCTACCACTCTTTAATAGTGCCTATAGACACTGAGCGATCAAAGTACATATAACAAAGTTACAATTGTACCGGTCAGAATTAGTGAGGTTCGAACACGGGTCGTGATCGTGAGTTCACGTGTCTTACCGCTAGACCACGACCGCTCTACTTATTTCTTAATATTAATAATAGTTTTAAGTAATTAAAAATTTCGCCCAATGCCCTGGAGTGAATGCATTTGAAAATGTTTCTTTTTTTATTTGTTTTATTTTGTTTATGTTTTAATTTTTTAATTTGTTATCCTGAATGATATTTTATTATTATTATTATTATTATTTTTTATTCTCTACTCGTACGCTTTTTTTTCACGTAATAATATATAAGCGAACGTTTTTATGTTCTTGTGAGTTAAATAAATAAAGATCTTTAAACCGAAAAATAAGATATTATTTTAGAATATTGTTTTGTTAACAAACAAATACGTCTCAAGTGCGCGCAAAAATGAACATTGTGTTTTAAATAAAATGTTTAATAACAGTTTTAAATAGGTCTATAGAAAACTAAAATATCAACAGGGTGCTTTAGTAACAGACCAAGTGTTATATAACACAATAGAAAATTAATACACGACATTATAAAATGAGAAGCTTTCAATTCATAGATAAATTCAAGATTCGTTTTAAGCTAGATTGTTAGTCTTTCAAACGCTATCTTGTGACATTTTAATGGATTGCTCTCACAAACGTTGCTTATTAAAAACACTCCTAAATCTATGACAATAAGGTTCATAACAAACGAAGAAAAGTTGTATAACTAAAAATGTATTTAGATCATATAAATAACAAAGCCGGTGTACACCAAAATTTGTTTTATACCAATTCGTATCTTAATACATTAAATTTATGGACTGAAATAGCGTAGCAGGGTTGCGTGAAAATCTCAGCTTTGTACTGTTAAGAAGCTTTTCACCGGAATCGAACATGGTACCGACTTTACGAGTACATACAGTCTTGATTTATTCAGTTATTGAATAATAATAATAGCATTTTTCTGACTGATGGTAAGCCAGAGGGTAGCAGTAGCCTACGCTATGCCGGCTTGATGAGACGTATGCACTCTCTATTAACAGTATTAACTATAATATAAGTACAAACATTAACGTTTAAAATTGTATAAAAAGTCTACAAAAATATCTATTCTCTTCTCAATATTTTTGTTAGTCTTTGGCAGCAGATGGTGCCATATCGTATCCCACACTCGTGGATCACCCGCACCGGCTGTGAGCGGGATTTATACCTGCCCCTGTTAAGGATACAGCGACAAATGTAGCGCGACAATTTTTATTTAATTGTAAGCTGTGTGAGTTGAAAACAAGTAATTTTCTAACAACTTTTTAATACACACTTCTTAATGCTCATGAAGCACGAATCCAGTTTTGCAAGCCAGTTTTGCTAGCAAGGCCAGTAAGCCATTACGTCTCAAAAAGTAGAACCCAATCTTTCCTAGCTTGAGACATTTGCTTACTAGCTTCCTCACTAGCTTACAGGCCCAGAAATGAATGCTAGTTCTGTACAAAAGTACTAGCTTTAAAGGAGTGTGCCCTGTGAACATGGATGGTGCATATTCATCTCTTTAAACCGGCATAGGGGAAGCGAGAACTGTCAGCCAAAATTTCTATGTTAATGCACTATAAATATATACGAATACTCGAATTGTATTTGAGTTTTGGATTTAAATGTCTTGATCTCTGTCGTAAGGGAACGTACCTATACTACGTGACACGCTTAGGGGGGAGGGAGGTCTTCAAAATACTACTTTCAGTCACAGGAGCTGGGGTGGCTTAGATTTTTGTTACGTAGTCGATTTCGCCGAGAGAAATTTCAATATGAGTTCATTTATTAATATATTCATTTGTTACACTTTCTGCTTGCGATTAAAAATCATACTTGTCAATACTACGTAAAAACTTTAGGGGAGGGGTCTTGGCATATAGTACGAGTGGTCACCGAGGGGAGGGGTCAACAAATCTTAAAAAATAGGTCATGTAGTATGTGTACGTCTCCTAAGTTGTCGCTTAAATCGGAAGTACACTTTAACATATTCCAAACGATTTCAGGGCAATACCACCTTATTAATCTTTATTTAAGACTAGGAATTTGCGCATTCGTTTCCGTTCAGATAAGTTTCAGTTGTACGTGTGAGGTTTTCAGATTTAGGGGACATCTTTTCAAACAAATCTCAAAAAAAAAGTAGAAATCAGTGTAAATGAAAAAAAATGTGACGACACTATGCGATCCTTACATCTCTGCAGGCAGCACTCACCTCCGATATGCCGGCTTGAGACAGACAAATGTGCACCGTCAAGGTTGGCAGGTCTTCTAAGCCGATTCCGCCTGATGTAAAGATAGAGTGCGATCCATGAACGGAAACAACTGCCACTACAGATAAATATCTACAGACAGCAGTCACCTCCGCTATGCCGTCTTGAGAAGACGAATGTGGTGTACAGTGCTCACTCCTCTCTTATACCTTATTACTTCCATACCTTCACGAGTATTATGTTTGAAAGTGGTAGTACGGCCCCAAAACGGCAGAATCCGTCATCATCGGTCTACCACTCTTCAAAAAAGTCCACGGCCATAACCATTCAGCCACGGTCGCATAAATAAACAATTAAAATACAATGAAACTCGTACTTTATTCCTTACAATGTAGATAAATGATATTGAATGATAATGAATTAGAATATAAATGAGTAGATTAATTTCCTTTCAGTAAACTAAAGCAAGTTAATTTCCATTTCCATAATACAGACACTGAAAACAACTTAACTCGTAAAAGCCTATAACTTCTGACATATAAGAAATACAGTTTGTACTAGTTCGACTATCTTTTGTGACCCACAATTTTTTTTTTACACCCGAAATTAATAATCAATCTTGATCCCTTTATCACTGACTCAGATAGAAAAATCAATCCAGATTTTGAATAAAGCGTGTTAATAACCTATCTGCCAATCGAAATTGCGAACTTTCAAACCGTTAGGTTACAGACTATCTACAGTAAGCTATCTGACGCGCCTGAAAAGGATTGCAGAATTTTATTATTGGGACGTAGATTTGAGATCTATCCATCGATATGTATTAATCTATCAATCTAGGATTGTGGATACAATATTAATTTCGGGCGTTAGCGACCATCGCGGAATATTTTACGATAACAAAAATTTTTTTTTCAGAAAGATATAGATACACAATTTATTTATTTTATTACTATTTATTTCAAAAAACTATAGTAGTACCCATATATTTAAAAAATTACCGCTACATTAACACAGAAATTAAAACACACAAACAATTATGCAACCCAAAGAACTACTGCGTCCTCATTTTTATGAAAGTAATACGATATTTTTAATCATATTCTACTTGTGTTACTACGATTAATATTCTAAATAAACAAATGATTACTTTTTTGTCACATTTATAACAATTTTCTTTGAGTTTTGGCAGCCATCTTGAAACAGACAGGTTATCTGCCTTGAATTATTTTTCTAAACTCATGTTTCTTCGAGTGTTAATGTGTAATAATGGTGGATTATTAACCATTAAGTGTTCATGAACGTGCGTGAGTGTGGGCAAACAATTCAAAAAAAGATACTCTGTGTTTCCAATTTCCTTCCAAAACTTCCTACTGAAGTTTCAGTAAAGATTGTACCATTTTACTGGAGCAATTTTGGACTTGACTGAGACTTGACTGACTATTTAGTGTAATGAATGAATGACTCGTGCTGCATAATATTATTAACTTGATGTAAAAAATATTTACTTTGACACTGGCAAATTGTTATAAATTATAATGCCATATAAAATAAAATAAAAACAATTTTGTTTTTAAATTACGGAGTAAAAGCGTTAACATCCACTCGTTTGGCTTGTGTTAATATAAATTAAAAAATAATAAAAGAGCTCTTTAACCAGGTATAAAGTTGCTAAGTTCACGGTAACTATTTTATACAGCGATGTCACTGTTGTAGTGAACTTGGAAAAAATGTGCTAGACAGGCACTTACAGAAAAAATGGGACATAACTTAAAGTGTAAATAGAGAAAATGATAAAAGTAACTTTGTAAGAAACAATTTGCACAAGAATTCCGGTCACGTATGTCCTTCTAGTTTCGCCACGGTTTACCGACTATGTTTGTACAATCCCTGTTTAGATACGATGCGATGTGGAGGTACGAGTACCTTAGTTATGCGAGAATTTTCTACATGTCGGGGAATTTTTTAAATTACATTTTCTTGGAAGAAATTTGAATACAATAAGTTTGCGAAGCTTATCCGGTGACGATGCCTTGCAGGTATTGAGTTTTTTTTATAGGGGAAAGCGGAGTAGATAGAAAGACGACATGCGATCGCACTTCACCTAATCTTAAGTTAAAATGCGGTCCCAGGTACATGATCTAAAGTGAATGCTTTAAAAAAAAAGTGCTTCGTAGAAAGCTTTGTTGCCATGATGCTCTTGGTCCCAGTTGTCATTGTCGAAAGTTAATAATCAAATCACATCAAATTAAGCTAGCGCATTATAGAAACGGGGCGACCACAGAACATATTATAACCACATACATTGGTACCGCTCAGGATTTTGCGAGATTATATAATAATAAAAAATACCTAGCAATAACGTTTTAGTATTGATAGTGGTACAAGTAGTTAAAGGGAATCCCTGCAGTCCTTTTACATCTTGTATATACGTACAGTTATAAGTCACTGCCGAATTTCCACTCTTTAATGTTTAGCGGAAACTTTTGCTTCATAAATTATCTTAAAGAATTTTTAGAATTCTTGCCAAAAGAAAAAGCCTCAAATTCCAATTTAGAACGCGGTCAATTGTCTTCATTTTTTATGAGTTGAATTCTGTAACTTTTATTTTTAAAATAGGAACGAGTTGATTTTTTTATAGTATCTCGTAATATAATCAGTCTGTCGTCCTGGGGTAGTACCACCACTTTCTAATGTAACACCTGTGAAGTGACCTTGTCGCGTTTGGGGAATAATTTGAAAGTAGCCAGGTATAGCGAGAGGAGTGTGCACTGTCAATCTAGATGGTACATGCTCGTCTTCTCAAACCGGCATAGTGGAGGCGACTGCTGCCCGCACAGGTTTCTCTGTAGTAGCAGTTGTTTACATCAGGCAGAGTGTTGTCACATGCCGAGCTACAATAAAAAAAATAAAAATAACTACATCATTTGATGTTACACTAGAGTGAGTGGAAACAGCTCCTACCGCATATAAATATTTGCAGGTAGCAGTCGCCTTTACTATGCCGGTTGGAGGAGACAAATAGAGCGCACACTCCTCCCGGTATACCAGACTACTTTACTAAAAGTGGTGGGTAGTACCCCAGGAAGGCAGACTGTATGTTTTGCCCATGATTAGCTTAATCTACCACTCTTTTAATTAGTACGCACGTAGAGTTTAAAGTACAAGTTACATTGGTACCGGATAGAATTTTGGGGTCTTTCGATCACGGCTACTTAACATTAAAGGTTCTAAAGGATCATGGGCGATTTAGTAATTACAATTTTGTAATAAAATCTGTACTAGTGTTTGGCGTCCTACGGCTATTATAATTTTACGCCGCTATGACGATACGCTTAATTGGTTTCCAGTATAAAATATCGCAATTATCTCCTCAGAATATCTTATTATATTAAACAAGCTTAATTATTATAGAGATTGACGAGATTTCCTCTTTTAAGGAAAAATAATAATCGTCATAAACCTTTATTTGTTTTCGGCTTTAGGCATTTCCCGAGGCGCCTCATAATTCACTTTCTTACTACGTATAATACCTTCTATGCTTTGACCTTGTCGCGTTGGGAGGATCTAGATGGTGCATATTCATCACCTCAAGCCGGCATAGCGTAGGCGACTGCAACCTGTAGAGATTTCTCTGTAGTAGCAGTTGTTTCTGTTTATAAACTGCACCTAGCTTCACATCAGGCGGAGTGTTGTCACATGCCGAGCTGCAAGAATAATAATACGTTTAATTTGAGAAATAATGTTCACGTATTTCTTTTTATATTGTTTAGAAAAACCTGAAAAACACAGTTCGCCATACAGACTTACAATCCGTGTTTAAACCTTTTCATTTCAATATCAATTACAAGAAAAACAAATGAATAAAGAAGAAAATGCAGTTAAATTAAAACCGGAATATTAAAAAAAATATTTCACTCAAAAATTTACCGCTTAAAAAGAAGAGAAATTAATTCATTTCGTCTCGCTTTGATTAATATCCCGTCGCGTTAAAGAAAACAAAAGAAAGGAAACAAGTAATCAAGTATGAAGTATTGTTTTGTTAAGAAAATACCCTAAGAAATAGATTAAATTTATTTTGTGAATCTGCGACGTCCGCACATTGATTTATAAAACTTCATTTAAACATAATGGGGGAGTGATTTAGGTATTACAGTTCATCTCTTAGATTTTATTTTATAGAAGTAACACTCCGCCGGATGTAAAACTAGAGTTCGGTCCATGAATGGTCCATGAAACAACTACTACTACAGAGAAATTTCTAGGGGCAACAGTCACCTCCGCGACGAATGTACACTATCTAGATTGACAGTTTTTTTATCCGAGAGAGATAAGAGCTAGCCCTTTTTACAGCATAAATGACAGACGTAAAGCATGTGAACCAATGTGCTCGAGAGTGAATTTGAAGCTAGAACAAAGGGCCCTCTCTAGTGCAAATGGGATGAGAGAGCATCTAGATTGACATTGCACACTCCTCTCGCTATAAATATAGTTGTTGCAATGGTTTGGTGTTCCCATTCTTGTTCCAGTTCCATTCCTAGGGATTTTTTTTATTGTAGCTCGGCATGTGACAACACTCCGTCTGATGTAAAGCTAGAGTGCGGTCCATGAATGGAAACAACTGCTACTACAGAGAAATCTCTACGGGCAGTAGTCGTCTTCGCTTCTCTGGCTTGAGGAGACGAGTATGCGCCATCCAGATTAACAGTGCCCACTCCTCTCGTTATATCTTGAAAGTACTGCTTCCGAAACTCGACAAGATCACTTCACGGCTGTTACATTCGAAAGTGGTGGTATGTAAAATAAAAATATTATTACCTTTTGTACAATTATTTTATAATAATTCTAAATAAAATCGTTTCAGTAGAGAGTAACAAAATGAAAGATTGTAAACAATCGGTCCATTAGAAGATTGTGCGAACAAACAGTGTCTCTCACGGTTTTGCTAAAATTCTTTCGCAAATATCTTCTGCGCGAGTTATTGTTTTGTTTTTGTAGATAAAACATACAGAAAGGTAAAATTTCTTACGAGGTAATATTTTCTAGTAAAATTCTATAAAAATGTAATATTTTATGTATTTAGACGATATATTATACTAAGCTATATGATATACACTCATCAACAATGATACAGTGTAACAATAAAGTCAGAGATCATTAATTTATTTGCACTTCGGTTGCTCATTCAAATCCTAAGCCCTGAAGCCCTAAGTACCGTAACTAAATATTACTTCTAAATACATTGTTTAATAATACTCGTAAATAATGAAACCGTTTTACAAGTAATACACTAAAATATCAGATGACTTTTGAAAGTAGATCGGAGTATTACTACACTCTCGCTGATTAAACTAGAGTGCGGATCGTGAGTGGAGATGACTGATAGATATCATATATAAATGTTTGCAAACAGCAATCGCATCCGCTATGCCTGCTGAAGGTCAATTTGACACATATACTAGTTCGCTTCAGTAGTTCGGGTCTTTATTAATAGTGGTAAAAAGATTGTTAATTTATAATTTTCACATTACATTTAATATTTAAATTAAAAAATAATAAAATCCAAAGAGGATGATTTTGCGAATAAATTAATAAATTATAAATATCGATGTGTAAAATCGTATATTATACAAAATTTAAGAATATATATTTTGAAAAAAATGTATGTAGACAATTGGCAACAATACGCATTTAAGGGTTAAATCATATTTATAGGACATAATTAAGAGAAAAAAAAGGAACCCAACTGTATAAAAAACAACTACTGAGTAAAATTGCTTTAAAAAGTACAGCTGGTAGAGTACATATTGTAAAAGCTTAAAATATTACTCGAAAAAAAAAACAAAGATTTGTAATAAAAATACTTATTACTAACGTTTAGTCGAAGGACAAATTTCGGTTATTGTTATTGGAGGGTCGTCCTGAATTCCATACAGCTCTGGAATTTATCCACTTTTTGTTCGAGATGTAAGAAATTAATTTGCAGTGAGATGATAATAAAACCACACGCCCTGATACATTATTCGTACTACTGTATTTTATTATTTGCTGAAAAGTTTCATTAGGATATTTTTGTATAGAGCGGAAACTACTACATTACATGTCTATAGGCAATAGTCGCCTTCCCTATGCTGCCTTGAATAATACGACTTCCAAGCTAAAATTTCACGGGTTGGGTCAGCGCCGGATTTAGACTTTGGCAGCCGCTAGGCAGAGCACGTTGTGGAGGCCCTCAAATCGTTTGTGGTTAACTGTTGAAAGTTTATATTAAGGCAATGTAAAGAAGAGAGCAACTAAATAAGTTGGCTAACACAAAATTTAAAACAAAACTCTTTTTTTTTTATTCTACTGAAGCTTTATCGATTTTTTTTGTGGTGTGTTGGCGGCCTCCTTGTGGTGACAACTGCCTATGTTGCCTATGCTTAAATCCGGCACTGAGTCGAGTGCTACACGCAGACTGTGCTAATAACCATCATCAACCTGCATTTATGCAATTTTAGCCCACACACATTTTCGTACATCTCTGTTATTCACTCCCAATATAACGCTGCTATGTGAGTCATTCCCACTCGCACTGTACCAATTAATCAGACTCGGGTACATTTGATTAATTATGAATGATTTCTAGCTGTAACGATGCTTTGAGAATGGCGCTCATTCTGGATAGAACGAGTGACATAAAATATCAATGTTGGTTGTGAAAAATTACATACGTATTGCGTGTTTGCGTATTCCTTTTTAATAAATAAATACTAATTTAATATTTTTATTGTAGCTTGGTATATGACAACAGTTTGTTGTTTTATATGGCGTTATAACAATTTGCCAGTATCAAAGTAAATATTTTTGCATCAAGTTAATAACATTGTGCATCACGAGCCATTCATTCATCAAACTAAAATCAGGTCAAGTCTCAGTCAAGTCAAAAATTGCTTCAGTAAAGTGATAGAATCTTTACTGAAACTTCCTAGGGAGTTTGGAGGGAAAATGGAAACACAGGTTCTCTTCTTTTGAATTGTTTGCCAACACTCACGCACATTCACGAACACTTAATGGTTAATAATCCACCATTATTACACATTAACACTCGAAGAAACACAAGTTTAGGAAAATAATTCAAAACAGACAACCTGACGTCTCAAGATGGCCGCCAAAATTCATGACAACAGTTAGAAAGATAACATCAGATGCTAGAGTGCGGTCTATGAAATGAAACAATGGCTACTACAGAGAAAATTCTATCTAAAATAAATAATTCGATGCTAAATTTCTTCAAGGATCGTTCTGCCGTTTGACGTGACAAACAAGTTAACTTTCTCTTTTATAATGTTACTTTAGATTATTATTATTTAGACAACGACATTAATATTATATCCCACCGTATTTTCCTAAGCGTCCCTTTATTTTTGTTGTATAGTATATTTAGTTAGTTATTCTTAGTTAAATTACAAACTAACCGTTAAATATTAATTAATTATTATCTAATAATAATTTTATTTTAGATTTTTTTTTATGTTGACACGACATGTGACCTCGACTGGTCTGATGGTAAGCATAGCGGAGGTGGCTCGAGTCGCCATTCTTTTTATGAGATTATTTTAAAAGTGGTAAGTTAACGAGGTTTATTAAAATTAAATTTTAACCCAGTTTGCGATCTTGGGGTGGTACCACCACTTTGAAAGTGGTGTAACTGATAGCATGAAGTGATCTAGTCGCGTTTCAGGAACAGTTTGGAAATATAACGAGAGGAGTGTTTCATGTGTCAAGGGATGGGGTACATTCGTCAGCTCAAGCCGGCATAGCGGAGGCGACTGCTGCTTGTAGAAATTTCTCTGTGATAGCACTTGGTTATGATTATGGACCGCACTCTAACTTAACATCACAGTGTGGCCAAACCTAATTGTCGATTTGAATTTTCATCCATTTTATCAGTTAATTGACTTTGATTTACATAATTTGAATATTTACCAAAATTATTTGTGTAAATATTATGTTTGTGTATAAATTATTCGCATTAACTTATTTTTTTATTATTGTAGCTCGGCCTGGTGTAAAGCTAGAGTGCGGTCCATGAACAACTGCTATTACAGAGAAAAATCTACGAGTAGCAGTCGCCTCCGCTATGCCGGCTTGAAGAGACGAGTTATGCAACATCTAAATTGACAGTGCACACTCCTATCGCTATACCTAACTACTTTCAAACTGCTCCCGAAACGCGACAAGGTGACTTCACGGGTGTTACAAATAACCATCATCAATCTGCCTACCACTCTTTAACAGTGCCAATAGGTACTGAGCGACCAAAGTACACATTGGTACCGGTCAGAATTAGCGAAGTTCGAACATGGGTCTCATCGATCGTGAGTTCACGCGGCTTACCGCTAGACCACGGCCGCTCTTAATGTTATTTATAATTCATTTTATTTTTCTTTCTAGTGTTTATATCACAGGCAGTGCACGCAGCGACCTAAGTACATATAACATAGGTACATTAAAACCTGTCGTAAGCACCTCTTAATCCCTGACAAATATCTTAAGTACTTTTCTATTCATGCAAGTACATATTCGCCTCCCTATGAGACCCCTAATGGCACTTCAACATAAAAGCTAGATTCTATATAGGATACCTATATGTCTAGGTAGAATTTGAAGGAGATTTTGATATAAAATCCTTTAGCGATTTTTTTTAAATATCTGAATATCTTTTACGAGTTTCTCGTGGTAGTATACCCTTCCGAAGCCATGGTAGAGTGGTGGGCAGACTGGTGGTTATTAGCCATTTGGGGTAGTACCACCACTTTCAAGAAGCGAAGTGTAAAGTACTGTAGGTGACCTAGTCGTGTTTCGGGTTCAACAACCAACTTGGAAATAAGTTTCTTCAAGCCGGCATAGCGGTGGGGGGCGACTGCCTATAGACACTTTTTTATAGTAGCACTTGTTTTCGCTCATGGACCGCGCTTCACCTTACCATCAAGCGGAGTGTGGTTACATGTCGAGCTACTGTTAAAAATATTGTAAAATTAAAATACGAATATATGCAGCTGAGAAGGCTTATGAAATATAAAGATATATGACGTCATATATTAAAATGGAAATAAAACAGCGCAAAAAGCGGCTGGATTAAAAGCAATATAATACAACACGATATAAGATTATAAAAGTAAAGCGGCCATTGTGTTGTTACCACTAATTATGTCCCGTTTTTGGGTACTCCGTCCCGTTGTCCCCAAAGTAAGCCCCGGGACGCAGAATTTGCCCATTTTCAGGCGTTCGGTGTAGAATTTTAAAGTCTCAACCGATGGAAAATTTAACTTCATTTAGAGAATTTAATGTTCTTGGAGTAGTGAAAAATATATGCAAATTGTATTTAGACGTTTTCAATTTAAAAAACCTAGTACTAAAATATGGATTAAGGTGAAAGCCAACACCTGAGCGTCCATACATTTTATTTTATCACATTGTTCGAAGCATAGCAGATTTATGTTGAAATTAAGTAATTTGATAACTTTCTCAGCACTGATTATTATCGCAAATCACAATAATAAACAAATAGCTACGGCACAGAATATATAAAATGCTTGTGAAATATAACTAATATAAAATGCTTGTGAAATATAACTAATATAAAATGTTTAAAATATTTAAAATGCATTTTATATATTCTGTGCCGTACCTATTCGTTTATTATAGTGATTTGCGATAATAATTAGTGCTGAGAAAGTTATCAAATTACATAATTTCAACATAAATTTGCTATGTTTCAAATAATGTGGTAAAACAAAATGTATGGACGCTCAGGTGTTGGGTTTCACGTTAAAGGAAAAACGTTGTTATTGCTTCAAATATCTTAATGTCCCATTTTGAGGAAAAAATAAATGGTCGCGTTAATTACATCAGCTTTTTACATCCACGGGGAAATCATATTATTATAAGTTTATGCATATGTTTGAAAAAAAGTGAGTTTTTTTGCGACATGGGTCTGGGTTGAATCCCGCGGGCGATTGTATCGTGTCTGACCTTTTTAACTTATATATGTTGTTTGTGCCCTTATTAGCCACTGTTAAGGGAGTTTTTAGCTCGTATATCCACAGTATTAACTCTAGACATTTTTTACAGTAAGGCCCATTGTCCACGTAACCGCACGTCATACGCAGGCTTTCGTCAATCGACGATTGTAAGACGAATGCATCTTGCGTAGAAACAATGAAATCTATGTCCACGAAGCGGCAACGGCGCGTCAGCCGCTCGTCAAGCGTTCGTCATGCGGTGCGCGCGGCAAAAGACGTGCTTTCTCGATGCTAGTTGAAAGAAAACGACGTTTTGTAGCGTGACTGACTATTACATGAAGCAGCGTGGACATGACAAATATGCAAAATACGCCTATCTTCATTTGTAGGTTTCATGCAGACCCTCTCCGCTATGCCTGCTTACGGTCTTCTTAAGCATTGTCAGAGCACGCTCATCTCGTTAATTAGAATTCTTTAATTTTTAGGTTAGCAGAATATTAGACGCAAAAATACATCAATTTTAATGGTAGATCCCACTATACTTGCCCAATTATATTTGTTTTGAAAGTACTCATGGTTATAAATAACTCTAGTACCATACCTCTGACTTTTTAGGGACTTCGGATTCGTGATCCCCATTTATAGTCAAGTACAGTTAGTACATGCCTAGTTTGGAAGAATAATTCAAGATCGACAAACTTTAAGTAATTTTAGTAATCGATATATTTTTTTTAAAGTTTTGTTGGTCTTTTATGGTTAAAAAAAAGTTTATTATTGAAGCTTTTCAGTTTTAGTTTTCATGAAAAAATTTTTTCTTTTTTTTTATTGTAGCTCGGCATTTGAGTATTTATTGCTATCTGTTATAATTACGGATTTGGCCATCCATTCAGACTTGAAAAATTCAGCCGTATAGTAATTTGTTTAACGTGAAAAATAAGCACACGATAACTAATTTAATTTTAAATGAAAATTGATAGGTATTACAACCGCTATGTCTCGATGACAAAATTCAGTAAAGTACTGATGCGTTAATGTTTTATGCGACACTGACGTAGATTTATAACTCGCAATCATAATAAATTGTTATGTCATTTTGTCATACTACTTCCTGTTAATAATTTTAAGTTTCTATGCTTATAAATCGACTTTTTTATTGTAGCTCGGCATATGACGACACCCCGCCTGATGTAAAGCTAGAGTGCAGTCCACGAATGGAAATAACTGCTACTACAGAGAGTAACCTGTGCGGGCAGCAGTCGCCCCCACTATGCGGACTTGAGGAGATGAACTCTCGTTATACCTGGCTACTTACAAACTATTCACGAAACGCGACAAGGTCACTTCACGGGTGTTACATTCGAAAGTGGTGGTATTACCCCAGGACGGCAGACTGGACAAATGACAGCACTCTTTAATAATGCCTATAGGCACTGAGCGACCAAAGTACATTTAACAAAGTTACCTTGGTGCCGGTCAGAATTAGCGAGGTTCGAACACGGGTCTCATAAATTCACGCATCTTACCGCTAGACCACTGCTAAAACTACTGGTAGATTTACTAGTAGATTTTAGAGCGGCTATATAGGACGGACCTCACGATTGAAGGAACCTTGTTCAAACCTTGCTGAATTTTGCCCAGTACCAATGTAACTATGTTATAAATGTACTTTGCTCGCTCCGTGTCTATGATACGAGTACTAGCTTAGTACGGGCGTTTAAACAAATTAATAAATGAATTATAATCACTTTTGTTTTGTTTTTTTTTTTTTTTTTTTTTTTTTTTTATTGTAGCTCGACATGTGACAACACTCCGCCTGATGTAAAGCTAGAGTGCGGTCCATGAATGGAAACAACTGCTACCACAGAGAAATCTCTACGGGCTGCAGTCGCCTCCACTATGCCGGCTTGAGGAGACGAGCATGTACCATCTAGATTGACAGTGCATACTCCTCTCTTATATCTGGCTACTTTCAAACTATTCCCGAAACGCGACAATATTTAATACATAAATACATGGTTTAAAACAAATAAATAGTTTGAAGTTACATAAATTATAGTTACAGAACCCAAAAAAAAGTAAAATAATAACAATAGAAATACAACTAGTTTTTTGGGCGCGCTTCGCGGCGCTGAAAAAGTTTTTTTTCGGGTAGTTTTAAAAAAAATTTTTTTTGAAAAAACAAATTATGGATATCGAAATTAGAGGGCATTCCCTACAACCTTTGTTTTGGGAGTTCGGCCCCATCTCGTTCCGTTTCCGAGATATCGGCATCACTTCCGGTCCAGAGTCCGCTTCCGGTCAAAGTCGAAGTTTTCCCGGGGTCGCGGGAACGCCCTCTACACGCCCCAAAAAGAATCATCTCTCTAACCCCCCGGCAAGTGCTTCATAATATATGTCAGTCAGTGAGTCAGTCAGTGGTAATCGAGCTGTATATAATATAACTAGTTTTTTGGGCGCGCTTCGCGGCGCTGAAAAAGTTTTTTTTCGGGTAGTTTTGAAAAAAAAATTTTTTTGAAAAAACAAATTATGGATTTCGATATTAGAGGGCATTCCCTACGACTTTTGTTCCGGCACTTGTGCCCTATCTCGTTCCGTTTCCGAGATATCGACGTCACTTCCGGTCCAGAGTCAGCTTCCGGTCAAAGTCGAGGTTTTCCCGAGGTCACGAGACCGCCCCCTATACGCCCCAAAAAGAATCACCCCTCTGACCCCCCGGCAAGTGCTTTATTATATATGTCAGTGAGTCAGTCAGTCAGTGGTAATCGAGCTGTATATAATATAACTAGTTTTTTGGGCGCGCTTCGCGGCGCTGAAAAAGTTTTTTTTCGGGTAGTTTTGAAAAAAAAAATTTTTTGAAAAAACAAATTATGGATATCGATATTAGAGGGCATTCTCTACGACTTTTGTTCCGGCACTTGTGCCCTATCTCGTTCCGTTTCCGAGATATCGGCATCGCTTCCGGTCCAGAGTCCACTTCCGGTCAAAGTCGAGGTTTTCCTGGGGTCGCGGGAACGCCCTCTACACGCCCCAAAAAGAATCATCTCGCTAACCCCCCGGCAAGTGCTCCATAATATATGTCAGTGAGTCAGTCAGTCAGTGGTAATCGAGCTGTATATAATATAACTAGTTTTTTGGGCGCGCTTCGCGGCGCTGAAAAAGTTATTTTTCGGGTAATATGAAAAAAAAAAATTAAAAAAAAAACAAATTATGGATTTCGATATTAGAGGGCATTCCCTACGACTTTTGTTCCGGCACTTCGGCCCTATCTCGTTCCGTTTCCGAGATATCGGCATCGCTTCCGGTCCAAAGTCTACTTCCGGTCAAAGTCGAGGTTTTCCCGGGGTCACGGGACCGCCCCCTACACGCCCCAAAAAGAATCATCTCTCTAACCCCCCGGCAAGTGCTTCATAATATATGTCAGTGAGTCAGTCAGTCAGTGGTAATCGAGCTGTATATAATATAACTAGTTTTTTGGGCGCGCTTCGCGGCGCTGAAAAAGTTTTTTTTCGGGTAGTTTTAAAAAAAAATTTTTTTTGAAAAAACAAAGTTTGGATTTCGATATTAGAGGGCATTCCCTACAACCTTTGTTTAGGGAGTTCGGCCCTATCTCGTTCCGTTTCCGAGATATCGGCATCACTTCCGGTCCAGAGTCCGCTTCCGGTCAAAGTCGAGGTTTTCCCGGGGTCACGGGACCGCCCCCTACACGCCCCAAAAAGAATCATCTCTCTAACCCCCCGGCAAGTGCTTCATAATATATGTCAGTGAGTCAGTCAGTGAGTGGTAATCGAGCTGTATATAATATAATACAATACAACAAAAAATTATAAGTGAGAAAATAACAATAACAAATCAATATAACTATTTCAACAGCAATTTTTAATAGCATATCGACTCTGTGTGAATATATCACAATCGTCAGATTTTTAAATATTTTTTTTTATACTTTTTTACTTTTGCCTTGCTTGCTTGTTTTTATGAGGATTTTATATGGCTTACTGTCGCGGTCGTATTGAGATAGACGCGTGCTGTTTGTGGCGTTGTTTTAAAAGTTTTAATTTGATGAGGGTAGGTCGTTTAGATTATGACAAAATAGTTAATTAAATGATCGGACTCGGATTTGAGTTGATTTTTTAATTACTTTTTTCGCCTTTTCTATTGAATTTAGGTTTTTATTAAGCGAGTTTTCTTAGCAAGAATACGGATGTAGAGGTTGGCGCTGCGTTTTGTTAGTGCTCATAAACTTGTGGTGTTATTTATTTATTTTAAATATTTATAGATTAACTGATTATCAAATACTATTGTTAACTATAATTCCATTATTCTCTCGTCAAACTTCAATAGAGTTTGCGGATTAGTTTCGTTCGCGTGTCTGTGGCAGCCCACATCACTAATCAGAGGTTTGATTATAGATTATATTGTCCACAGTCCTGCGGTAAATAGGCTTTCATTCTGGTAAAATAAATAACCTTATTTTTATTTATTATTTTATGTATTTGGCCGTGCATGCAGAAAGTTCGATAGTTCGATGATTTTTCGATTCCACTTTCAACTCTAACTAATTGTAACCCTGAACGCTGGTCTATCTAATTATGGCTGACGATAATTATGCATTTAGTAGCTTGTTATGTTCTGTTAAGCTAGAATACAGTCCACGAGCAGAGACCCCTGTTACCGCAGAGAAAAGTGTGTAGACTGTAGACTGCCATCGCCTTCGCTATACTAGCGTGAGAACACGAGTGTGCACCGCCCAATACAGCGTCTTGTTATAGAATTAGGTGACTTGACTGGAATGACACTCGAATGCCTCCCATTCTTTAAGTTTAGTTCATCTAAAAGCACTAACCTAACTTGGTTAATCTAGCTTCTAACCCAATACACAGAATATATTTACGTACTGTACCTAACTACCACACGAGGTCGCTAATGAACCTTGATTGCACAATCGCTTTCACAATACATTTACGTAAATCTACTATCTACTAAATTGATTTAATGATATTGGTGGATAAATACACTGAGGAAACGAAGCTGTGGCAAAGTACCAATTTGGCTTGGAATTTTGGCATAATTATTCAGCAACAAAGACTTGTTCAAAACGTGCAAATAGCTTTGTCAATATTAAGCAAGCAATGTAGGTTAACAAAGTTGACTTGTTTAAAAATTAAAACAAAAATTTTGCAAATAGCAATAAATTGTTTATTTGTAGCTGTTATGCCCGTCTTTCTTTCTTTTTTTTTTTCTTTTATATGGCATTATAACAATTTGCCAGTGTCAGAGTAAATATTTTGCATCAAGTTAATAATATTGTGCATCACGAGTCATTCATTTATCACACTAAACAGTCAGGTCAAGTCTCAGTCAAGTCAAAAATTATTCCAGTAAAGTGGTAGAATCCTTACTGAAACTTCCTACGGAGTTTTAGAGGTTCTCTTCTTTTGAATTGTTTGCCCACACTCACGGACGTTCACGAACACTTAATGGTTAATAATCCACCATTATTAAACATTAACACTCGAAGAAACACAAGTTTAGGAAAATAATTCAAAACAGATAACCTGACGTCTCAAGATGGCCGCCAAAACTCGTTATGCCCGTCTGTCTGGTGATAGTTATTAGCTCAATCTCTAGATGTAGATTAGTACTACCTTTTTTCGGTTTCGAGATTAGTAGAAAGTGGATTAACAGTGTGCACTGCTAACCTGGATCGTAGTGGCAAAACCGGTAGCGACTGCTGCCTGCACTGCACTCTGCGGCAGTTGGCTTCGTTCACATGCCGAGTTATAAATATTCATGTTAATACATTCATGAGTGCCCCCTTAATTGTGGACTTTTCCTAATAAAGATTTTGAATTTAGATTAAAATTATAGAATTTTCCATTAATTAAATTAAAATATTTAAATTTAAAAAAAAATTACAAGTATTAGACATTTTCTCGGAAAAGAAATCAGTTGTAAATGAATGTAAATAGCAAGAATTTCATTAGCCGATCCCAAGTTTTATTTTTAGAAATTCGTAAACAAAATACTTGATTTAATTAAAATTCTATCACTAACACTTTAAGGTTGAATTTCAATTAATCTAACAAATTTACTACTCGTGTAATTACTGACTTAGAACACAGTGCTCCATACGAAGTCTGGTTTTATCTGATTTCTATTTAAAGCTGTTTACACATCGATTATTTTTTAAATTTTATTTCTGAAATAAAGGTTTAAATTTTTTATTAGCTAAATCTGCCGTCTTGAAGTACTACCACCACAATGTGTAGAGAGGAGTATGCACTGTCAGTCTGGATGGTGCCCATTCGTCTCCTCAAGCCGATATACCGAAGGCAACCGCTGCCTGTAGAAATGTATCTGTAGTAGCAGTTGTTTCCGTTCATGGACCGCACTCTAGCTGTACATCAGGCGGAGTGTTGTCATATACCGAGCTACAAGAAAAAAACTTTTTAAATTATACGTTTTAAGTCTAACATTCTAGTATTACTCCACCAAAGTTTGTTAGTTAATAATTTTAGTAGAAAATACAATCATATTTTTTTTTTTTAAGGCCATGTTGAACCGTGACTTTAACGGTTACGTTTGCATTTACTCCACACGCGTTGCACCATCGTGTAAATTCATATCGTTATCGATAAAAGGGTAGCTAGTTTAATTGCTGGTACATTCCCGAAAAAGTAATAGAAAAACATATTTGGCTTCTTTCATACACTTGACCCTAATAGTAAAGTTAAAAATAGTTTAAGGATTGATAAAGTGTTTCAGTCAAAGTAGGAGAATGTGAATTGAAAAATACAACTGTTCGAATACTAAAAAGTTCCCTAACGATTTCTGATTTGCTACGTTAAACGTCGTTTGTCTTCGTTCGTGTAGAATTTAACTTTTATTTGGGAAACATATATATTTTCTCTAGTTTTATTCCGAATCTATTAGTAGAGCCAATTGCTGTTTGATAAAAATATTGTTTGGAGCCTGTATTTATACCATGGTACAATACAATACAATTGCAGCGGTCGTGGTCTAGCGGTAAGACGCGTGAACTCACGATCGATGAGACCCGTGTTCTAACCTCGCTAATTCTGACCGATACCAATGTAACTTTGTTATATGTACTTTGGTCGCTCAGTGCCTATAGGCACTATTAAAGAGTGGTAGGCAGACTGATGATGGTTATTTGTCCTGTCTGCCGTCCTGGAGTAGTACCACCACTTTCAAATGTAACACCCGTGAAGTGACCTTGTCGCGTTTCGGGAATAGTTTGAATGTAGCCTGGTATAGCGAGAGGAGTGTGCACTGTCAATCTAGATGGCACATGCTCGTCTTCTCAAGCCGGCATAGCGGAGGCGACTGCTGCTCGCACAGGTTTCTCTGTAGTACTGTAGTTGTTTCCATTCATGGACCGCACTCTAGCTTTACATCAGGCGGAGTGTGACACATGCCGAGCTACAATAAAAAAAAATTGTCATCCCTGTTACGTCATGGTAAATTAGAGTGGGAATAAATGCTACCAAGTTTTCGAGAATGATCCACCTTCATTATGTTAAGCTAGATGCGGTAACAGTTAAGCTAGAGCGATCCAAGTGTTTGGTTGGCGACTGGTGCCGCTATACCACGACCGTCTTGAGTCACATTTCTCCCATAAAACCTGACTATTTCCAAGCATATCCCGAAACGTGGCTAGGTCACGTAAATATTTTTTTTTTGATTGGTATACCCCCACAGGCGCGAGGTCCCCTACAATAAAAGAGAATAGTGGTACTGCCCCAAACTGGTCAAACAACCGTCATCAGTCTGTCTACAATTCTTGATTTTTATAAGCGTTAATAAAATTGATATTGGCAATTAAATTTAATCACCAGTGTGTAGGACGCTTAAGGGCAACTTTAAATGTAATTTAACACGCCTGTCTCCCATAAGGATAGACAGTAGTGTGTAATCACCTTAAGTTAATCAACTAGCAGGCGGTGTAAGGCAAAAGTTATGTTACCGCTTTTACATATTATGATCACACCCTGTTGTTGTAATTATTGTGGTTTAGATACTGTTTATGTGTTGTTTAATTAATATACAAGCCGGCATAGCGGAGGTGACTGTTGTCTCCGAACACCTCTGTAAGTTTTCCTGTGTAACATAATCTATCGAATGATTTAGTCTTGCCGCAACACAGTTAAAACTAGTGCGGAAGTTAAATGTTACAAAATTAATAAACTCAAGCCTAAATAACTTATATTATCTGTCTGGATTTGATTTTATTTGTCTTTTATTTCTAGTTTTGCATGAATTATTTTAAAGTAGATATAAGGTTTTTATTGTTTTATTTGTAGTTTTTGATTTGTTTTATTTTATTCAAATTGTAATTTATAAAATAAATTATTAATATTATTATTATTTATTATCACATTTAATCAGATATCCGGGTTGACAGTAAACACTCCTTTCATTGCTTTTTATAGTAATAACATGAATAAATATACCAATATAAATTCTAGTTGTATTTTAAATATAATTCCATATTAGAGAATTCCTGACCCATTTTAACAATGAGCCTATTTTGAGAACACTACTCACTGCAAGCTATTATACATTTGGCTATTAATGTTTAGTTTTACTCAAATATTTAAAAGCAGAATGCCCATTTTTGGGCCCACTTGATACCTAATAGTTTGGTTACAATATTTTAAAATGATATATTTTTTTTTTTAATCAATTTTAATCGTATCAACACATCATTTACCCATCAATAGATGACGTTTAATTACATTCAAAAAAAAAATTATCTATAAGCGCAAATCTCGAGAGCAGCTGAATCGATTTCGCTAATTATTTTTTTAGAATATTCCTTGAAGTACGAGGTTCGTTCTTACGAAGTAAAAAATTTTAAAAATTGCCTTAAAAGTCTAAAAAGAACACTTTTCTATACTCCCATACAAAAGATACGTAATAATACTTAAAAGTCAATTTGAACTTTAATACCATACCATAACGTTCAAGTCGTTCAGTAATGCTTTTTTATTTATTGATTCTGAGGGGGTACGAAGTTTGCCGGGTCAGCTAGTTAATTATAATTAAAGCATTTAATATAATAATAACCTTAAATATTGCATCAGAAAATATCTAATTACTCAAAACCCGTGTGAAAAAATTAAAACTGATTGGCAATAAGAAATGTAGATTTATTTTTATACAAAATTAACTATGTTACCGTGTTCAAATCTCACTAAATTTTGACCAGTGTAACTATGTTATATGTACTTTGGTTGCTCAGTGCATATAGGCACTATTAAAGAGTGGTAGGCAGACAGATGATGGTTATTAGCCCAGTCTGCCGTCCTGGGGACTACCCCATGGTGGTACTAACCACTTTCGAATGTAACACCCGTGAAGTGACCTTGTCGCGTTTCGGGAATAGTTTGAAAGTAGCCAGGTATAACGAGAGGAGTGTGCACTGTCAATCTGGATAGTGTCAATCGAGCCGGCATAGTGTCTGTAGACATTTATTTCTAGTAGCAGTTGTTTCCTTTCATGGACCGCACTCTAATCTAGCATCAGGCCGAGTGATGTCATATGCAGTGCTACAATTTAAAAAAAAGTTAAAAGGTTCGCTCCAAGTGTATAAAGGTCCTAAGACACATTCGTGCTGAGTCTCATTTTCTCCGATATCAGAACAGCCTTCCATGATGAGATAAGGCCCCACGTACACGTGCATACATTAAGATTACTGCCTCGGTTAATCTGTAACCGCCTAGAAAGCCTTGGAAAAGCGTTGGAATTTAACACGTAAAATGCAATTGTTTAATTTTCTTTTGTTTGCGAAATGATGGCTGGTCCAGCATATAATATTACAGGACGATTTTTTTAATAATATATCAATATCTTTACATTTAATTAAATAAAAATATATCTTGACGATATTTAGACATTGTTTGTGGGAGCTACAAATTAAATTTAACATTTTGATAAATTGTCTTGCCACCGTATAAAATGATGACAGCAAGCAAACAAATAAATTGCAACAGGATAGTTTTAATATTTTTTTGTATTTGATCTAATTATTTAAAAAAATTAACTTAACCTAATAAAAACAAACACCTACTTAAAATACTAATATAAAACATAAAAATGTAATAAATAATATAGAAAGTGGTTATCTAAATTGGTAAGTTTTTTTTGTGCATGTAAACGTTGGTCCCACCATTTTGACGTTCAAGAAAATACATTTTCTACGTGTAAGAGAATGTTTTATGTTACATGAGTGTTTCGTGGTTTAATTGTTCAAATTTATTAGGTTTCGTATTGTTTCTACGCCTACATAGTACACAATAAAGACCAACATTGCAAAAAAAAACCTATTACATTTTTAAAAAGACGAAAACCTTATTTCCTAAAATTTAAAAAAAAACAGTTTGGAAGTATCCGAAGTATAACCTGAGGACTATAGGTGCTTATTACAGATGAAAAATAACTATTTAAGCTAGAGTGCGGTCCATGAACGGAAGAAACTGCTACCACAGAGACATTTTTACAGGCAGCTGTCGCATGCATGCATCATTCATATTGACAGTGCACACTCCTCTCGTTATATCTGACTACTACTACGGCCTCTTAATTTTCTAGAAGTACCTACAATAGAAGTTAAAAAGGAATCACGTGTGTTCTTTGTTGAATCTTAAATTTATTGTAGTCTGTAATCATGCACAAACTAAACCGGGTGCAACTTCTCTGCTTGCCAGAACCAAACTTTAGGCATAATATGACAACTATAGTTTATATCATTGCAAATTTCGAGAAAAATAAATCTATATATATATAAATCAATTGCTGTTCGTTAGTCTCGCTAAAACTCGAGAACGGCTGGACTGATTTGGGTAATTTTGGTTTTGAATTATTTGTGGAAGTCCAGGGAAGGTTTAAAAGGTGAGTAAATATGAAATAAATGCTTGGAATATAGTAAAAACAACAATTTCGCTTACCGTTAGAAACTATTCCTTTGGTTTTGAATGTCAAATATTGATGTTCGTCCCGTCGTTTAGAAATCAATTAAATTTAAAAGTCGTTCATTTTTCGATTCTGAGGCGGTACGAAGTTTGCTGGGTCAGCTAGTAATAAATAAAAACAATTTAAAAGTTTGATGACGCATAGAATAGTAATCAATTGTTTGCTTAATACTCAATGATTTTAAAGATATTCACCTCACTTATCAATGTAACGCCGGATTGATGAACCAGAGAAATCTCTTCAGGCAACTGCCGCCTCTACTATACCGAGTTTTATAAGATATGTTAACGTTTACTTACCTCAATATAATAATAATTATTATTACCTTTTTTAAATACTAAGCTCGTATCACAGGCACAGCTACCAAAGGTATTTAACAGTTTCATTGGTCAGAATTAGCGAGGTCCGAACACAGGTCTCTACGATCGTGAAGCCCACTCTCTACCGCCAAACCACGATCGCTCAAATGATTTTTACAATGACATCAAATTAAGTAAAAAAAATAACTTTGTTTACAATTAAACTTATTTTGTTTTATCTAAACTCTACTATAAAGTTGTATTACACGCAATTTTATACCTTACTCAAACACATTAAGGTGCATAGTTGCATGTGAATAATTAATGTGTTGATCTGCATTTTGGTGCAATGAAAGTTTAACATCAAAAGTTATCAGGTAACTAGATAAGAACAGAGTAACTAACGTTTTCTTATACTCGTACTAGTTAACTTTTAGGTTTCATTTAACGTACAATATAAACACCCTTTACATGCAGACTGATGATGATTATTGACCCAGGCTGCCGTCCTGGTGAGCCAGGTATAACCAGAAGAGTCTCGTCTCCTCAAGCTGGCATGTCTAAAGGAACTGCTGCTTTTTTTTAGCACTCCGCCTGATGTTAGGCTAGAGTGCGATCCATGAACGGAGGCGACTGCTGTCAGAGCAGGAGATCTGCAGGCAGCAGTCGCGTACGCTATGCCGGCTTGATGAGATGCCTCTTCACACTGCGCTTGAAGGATCCCATGTTATAGGAAGGGGGAAAGACGTGGCTGGCAAGGTCGTTCCACGATTTGATGGAACGACAGAAGAAGGATTGCCCGAACTTTTTGGTCCGCAGATTGCAGACATTTCTCTGTACTAGCAGTTGTTCCTGTTCTTAAACTGCAATCTAGCTTAACGTATATCTACAAGTATACAGGTGTAAAAAAACATATATCAATCTCGTAAACCAGAAGTTGTATACATAATTCTAATGCGGTATTAGTATATCAGCGCATCGATAACGTAATCAATTGTTCGAGTGCTACTCGATGATTTCTAATATATTCACCTCATTAATTTAATGTAACGCCGGAAGCTGATATTCGACTCTATGATTGGTAGACCGAACTATGTCTTGATTACTTTAGATGCCTGTAGAGGGCGTTGAGAGAGTACATCTTGACAGGGTTAGTGGGACAGTATTCAGGTGATCACGATCATGACATTATCTCATTCGTTAAATCAAATAATATCTACAAGTTTCTTTTTTTAATTTTGGATATTTTTTGTATTGTCATTTAATGGTCCAATATTAACTATATAACGTTATTATATAATACTATTATTTCTTTTAAAAAATCATTAAAATATCAAAAACATACAATGTAAATGCAACGATTGATTTACAACTGGTGTCGCGTGCAATTAACTCACAGCCGATGGGCGTTAGTTGGGAGCGATTGCATTAACGATCTTACGCGTCCATTGCGGCTTGTTTTTACATAAAAATCTTTAAAAAAGTACTAGTAAAAAATTATTGCAATAACGTTTTAGTATTGGTAAAGTATCACGTGGTTACTACACCTGTCTCTATTTACATCCTGCTAAATTAAAAATACCACTACGCTTAAATTAAAACTAATTTACACCTACGTATTTTTTTTATTGTAGCTCGGCATGTGACAACACTCCGCCTGATGTAAAGCTTTAGCGCGATCCATGAATAGAGACAACTGCTACTACAGAGAAATCTCTACAGACAGCAGTTGCCTCCACTATGCCGGCTTGAAGAGACAAGCATGTACCATCCAAATTGACAGTGCACACTCCTCTCGTTATATCTGGCTACTTTCAAACTATTCAAGTAATCATTTCAATACAATACAATACAATTGTCACGTCTTTTTCCCACAGGGATAGGCAGAGACTACGGAACGCTACTTACCACTATCCTGACACAACACCCTCGCTTCCTTCACATCCACAATTCTCTTCATGCACGAGAAAAGAAAGTGTAAAGACGATGGATGGAGAATTTTGAAAGTTTCTTTATGGGGGATGACAATCAAACGCCAGAGTAATCATTTTACACAAGTAATAACTAAAAAGCTCTGTTAAAATGTAGTAATGTAGTAGAAATACGCTTCTTAGATTTCTTTGAAAAGTTTCAGCTAATTTGAGTTAAGGAGAGATTACTTTCAGATAAACTTTTTCAGGGAGAATAAACCTTACAAAATAATTAGCCAACTTCACCAAAAAGTGGAGAAGATTAAGAGACGCTTGTGTCGGTACAACGAATTCATTACGAATAATTACAGATTTGCTCTAAGTACACGCTCCGCCTGATGTTAAGAACAACTTTTGCAGACAGCAGTCGTCTCCGCTTTGCCGGCTTGAGCACAAATGTGCCTGACCGAGGTTGGAAGTGCACACTCCTCTCGTAACAAAAACTAGTCGCCACTTTTGCCTAATTTTTCTAATTAACATAATACTTAATAATAACCTAAGCCTTTCCCATGAATTAATTAATCTATCAGGCGCCTCCGCTATACCGACTTAAGGAGATCAATGTTATACCTTACTACTTCTAAGGTGATCCCGAAACCGAGTGACTAATAACCATCATCAGTCTGCCTACCACTCTCTAAATCATGTAATTTATTAATAAAAATAACCCAATATTTAAGGGAAAAAAATTGAACCAATTAAGGTCAACTTTTTCATACGTTTTTCAGACGAAAAATCCACAAACCTTGAAGATATCTGCTGCATAATTCATGCTTCCATACATCATGACGTAAGAACCTCTAACAAGCATTTATGAGATAACAAATCATGCCCTGGAGATTATTGGCAGTGAATCCAGCAAATAGACCGCTGGCTTTATAATAGAAAAGATATTTTATACTCGTTTTTTCAATACATCTTTGTGAAGTAAATTTTGGCCCGTAGACGTTTTAAGAAGTCAATAGAGTTTTGAGTACATATAACTTTAAAAGGGTCAGAGAAATCAGTATCAGTATAACCTAATTGCCTTTGTTAGCGCCATAGTGCAGACTACCTACCACTTTAATAAAGCTAATTTAAATTGGAATTACACTGTGTTTCTAAATTTCAATTAACAATTAATAAGTTCTTAAAGTTTTAGTATTGAACTAAAAGCGATATTAAAGTTAGATTTAACTTATATATTTATGTAAATGCGGTCATCGAAATTCGGCTTAACCCGTACACCAGGATTAAGTATTTCATCCCAGAAATTTACTGATAATTGGCTTTTCAGGCACCCGTTGGGATTTCAGCTTTTTGAGAAGGATTTAACGAGAACACTTTTGTTTTAATACCTTTGTACTTCCTAAAAGGACAGCGGTTGCTACTTAATTTATTTTATTGTACCCATTGATTATAATAATTATTATTGGTTATTTTTAAACAAGTGATAAAAATTTATATCGTCCTGGGGTATTGATCCTTGTCAAGCGTAATTAATACCCGTAAAAAGGCTTGACAATTGTATTGTATTGTATTGAAGTGGCCTTGTCACGTTTCGGAATCAGTTTGGAAGTAGCCAAGTATTAAGACAAACTCCTCAGTTTGCACTGTCAATCTGGATGGTGCACATTCGTCTCCTTAAACAGGCATAACGAGGGCGACTGCTGGCTTTAGAAATTTCTCTATAGTAACAGTTGTTTCCGTTCACGGACCGCACTTTAGCTTTACATCAGGCGAAGTGTTGTCATACAGAGACCTTATAAAATGTTCCATCCAATATTTATTAAATATACAAACATTTTCACTTCTTCCGTGCCCCATATTGGCATGTTCAGATATGTTAGCAGCTAAATTATGATATATGTCACGGCCTAGACAAATACATAACAAATGGTTGCTATATATCTCTATTATTTTGCACTAACATATAAGCTATATTTCAAGGCGAAAGGTGAAACATCAATACATATAAATTAACTGTCTACGAGTATCTGCCTACAATATAATGAAAATTGTGAAAAAAAAAACAACTGGCGGTTTGTACTGAATACACTAAGAAAAAAATTGCCTACAATAAAAAAAACCTTTAACTCAGACTGTTCAGTGAGTATTGTCGATTTTTTTCTATTAAATTTTTATTATAATTTAATATTTAAAAACTAGTTTTATGGTTTTTTTTTTAATTTGTCTCTCGTTACGAATATTTTAGAAAAAAAATCTCTTGAGACATTTTTCTTAGTCGTTAAGACTTTTTTTTTCCGACTTCGCTCAGGACACGCTCCTCTCAATAAATTTGGCTATTTGATGAGAAAGACATCGTCTTCTAATTGTGGTTTGTGTGATCAATTAGAAGACGTTCAACACATTTTGACCACTTGTGTCAGGGGACAGGCTGACAGAGAAAAACTTATTAAGAAACTAAACTTAAATAAATGGGATGTCGGTGTATATAATGCAGCATTGATAGATCCTTTGTCATATTCTGCTATCTGTATATATAAATTTATTGCTAACATTATTAAAGATAGGTAGTTTGAAGGTAGATTTAAGTATTAGTTATAAGTTAGATTAATTTTTTATGTTCTAAAGGTTTAAGTTATGATGGGACTGGCATAACCTGTCGGGTTAAAAGTCCCTAATAAAATTGAAATAAAAAAAAAAAAAAAGACTTTTTTTTCAAAATAACATTTTATATAAAAATCCGTTTATCTTTTACAATGTCATCTTAAGTGCTGAAAAATGCAGTTCGCGCGAAAATGTAGCACGACTCGCTTAAGAAAATTTAGTTAACTTTTTTTTAGTGTCTCAGGTTTTATTTTAAATTTCGTCATAATTTTATTTAAGCGATGAATTTTTTAAATGAAAGCACGTACATACAGGATGTAAAAAGATCCCTTTAACCACGTGTTACGCTTCCAATAATAAAACGTTATTGCTAATTTTTTTTATTATTATTAGCTTTTAGAAGATTTTTAAATAAATCAACTCGCAATGTCTTAAGACAGCGCTAAGTAAAGCGTGCTCGATCGTCGATCAGCTGTCAGTTGAATGACCTCACGCGTGCAACGAGGCCGTCGCACTATGGAAAATATAAGTCATTTGCTGATCGAAATTCTATAACTTTTTTATCTTTATAGATACAAAGTTGAAATTTTGCAACAATACAGACAATACTATAAATATTTAATTGATTAAAAATTTATAAAAAAACTAGCATTTACTTGTGGTTTTACTCGCATTTAAATTTTCAATTGTGTTAAAAATCCGAATTATGTTTTACGTTTCAATTGAATATAGTTGTTTAACAATTGTAATATGCTAATAAGTAAATTGAAATAGAAACTGAATAAAACGCAGCTTTAAATATAATAAAAAAATAATATGTCGTAAAAAAATAAATTTTATATTGAAAAATCAAATAAGGGTGGTGTGCACCATACTTATCTTAGACGATTTTATTCATACGCAACACGTCTGCAAAAATATATCAACACCTAAAATGTATGTAAAAACGTTAATTTTCATCACCAAAACTAAAAACGATATTTATTTTGATAGCATTTCGGACTTTTTTTTTAACATTGTACTTCATAGTACCCAAAGTCGCAAATAGATGCAGATAATTCTTTTTGTATATGTTAGGTGAATACCTTGTGCACTTAATTTTATAAAATTTACAACTTAGGCAAGCTTAGCTAACTATTAAAACTCTCGTTGAAGTTAAAATCAAACATTTTTGTAGCACATCTGACGTTAAAAAATTTGGGGCCGTTATTTTATTTCTTATTAAATTTTTAATAACTGTTACTAAATCTACGTAAAATATCCTTTCTAAAAATATATAACACAATAGGGGTTTCTTAACCAGAATGCTCGGAATCAGACTCCGAGAATATGTAATCTGCAGGTTACATTTTATAGAATTTCTGTACAGTAAAGTTCAAAGGTCATTTTCTCATTATTTTGTGTATTAATAAAATAAAATCGAATGGCATATAGAAGTACGATCTTTTAACAAAAAAATAAGACCAAAAGCATATACTATTTGTAACATTTAATAAAAGTACTTACGAGCAGCACTTGTTCTACGATATTCCATAGTGCGTCGCGACACCAGCAGTATATCAATTCTATCTTTCTAATCAATTCACATTAATTGTGTTTTTTTTCGATTGTTTTTTTTTTGACACCATAATTTTATAAGGTTGATATAAAACCAATTAATATCAAAAATAATGCAAAAAGGAACTACTTATCATCAGAATAATGTATACAACTTTTGATTCGACGCAAGCCTGCCTACAGAGTATTGCTTATTTATAAATGTAGACATTTAATAAATGTTTGATCATTGAATATTAATAATTAAATTGAAATGATGTAATAGAAATTGTGAACAACCCTTCAAAGGTATGTATTACATATACTATAATATCTCAATATATGTTTTTCTCTCACTAAACTAATAAAGTCACAAGTTCGAGTACTGCTAAAGTGAATGCTAACCAGAAGTTTAGCTGAAACCTTGTTTATGTTGGCTCATTTTGTTTATATATTGAATGAAGTTCAAAATGTGTTCTATTCTTTACGAGTTAACGTTAACGAATTAGGCGTTAATTTTATAAACACAAGTCCGTTAAAAATTATGGCAATCGATCTTTGCGGTTCTGTTTGGAACATTTATCTTGTACTTAAATAATAAGTTAAATAAAAGTGAATTATAATGAAAATGTAATAGAAAAAATAACAACTCCATCCTTTGAATATACAAAAAAAATGCAATA
This sequence comes from Tinea pellionella, assembly GCA_948150575.1. Taxonomy (NCBI): domain Eukaryota; kingdom Metazoa; phylum Arthropoda; class Insecta; order Lepidoptera; family Tineidae; genus Tinea; species Tinea pellionella. Next base: position 7,475,791 of record OX411261.1, on the reverse strand, counting down.
AAAAAATATATTTATACCAATGTCCTAACCATAAGAATAGGACTTATAACATCTAAATCTGAATTACTTACTTTTTGTTAAATATATTTAATTTGATCGGGAATCGAACTCGTAACAGCGTAGACTAGCTCCACAACAATTATGTCACAGAAGTCATGTAGTTAGATAAGATAAACAGAACGAACTGGACTAGTGGGAAATCTTAGAAGCAGTTCTTCAATTGAAGAAGTGAGAAAAACGTGTCCAATCTTTCTCAATCCATCCAATTTAACCAGTGGGAACAAACCGTCGTAATTACATAACCCAAGTGGAATAACAATTAAGTACCGAATTCCCAATAGATTTTAAGTGTTACTTAATTTAATTTCATTTGATTTTACGATAGAAGCCCTACCTAACGACATCGTTAAGTATGTAGAGAATATCAGAACCGTTCTAGCTGAATAAGGTTTACCCAACAACTCCGGGCGGCTTAACAAGATGCTGTTTTTAAACTCAACGAATACTTTATTGGTTTCTCTTTTAAACTTTGATTATTTTTCTTATTAATTAATTCCTTTTATGTTTTCTTTTAGTTATGAAGAGTTTTGGATAGGTGCACATTTAAAGGAGAATGCCCATTCGCCTAAGAAAAATGGGCCCACATTTTTTTTTTATATATAGTTTCACGATAATTTTTAGTTAATTTTGTAGAAAATAAATCTACTTCCGTTTTCATTTCATCAGTTTTAATTTTTTCACCCGGGTTATTAAGTAATTAGATGTTTTCTGAAGCAATATTTGAGGTTATTATTATTGTAAATGCTTTAATAATTGACTATATCTGTTTTTTTATGTAATTAAACATTGTATATTGATTGGTAAATGATGTGTTGATACAATGAATTAATAAAAAAATAAGATATTATTTCAGAATATTGTTTTGTTACCGTATACTGTTAGGTATCAAGTGGGCCCAGAAATGGGCATTCTCCTAGTAATAGATTTCTATTGGTTGATGTCAAGTACAAGCAGCCGGGAAAAAAAAGCGTTGACGAGCATAACTGAAAATAATCCTTAAGATGGTGCAGCTAATTTATTGCTAATTGTACTTCTTTATTCATAGAATTTTTTAATATAAATAATAAATATTCTATTTAAAATACTAAATATAAAAAAAGAAGAATTTTGTTTAAAAATATGAATATGGTAACTTTATAATTTTTTTATTAAAAATTCAAAGTCGAAAGTTTAAAAAGTAACGTTCAAAAACACTAAAAGATTCCCGATAAAAGAAGTTGACTGTACTATCCGGAGTTTCTGAACGTCCCCCAACTTTTCTTTGTTTAGTAAAATTCTTAAACCGCTCTTAATATTAGATAAGAGAAAAGCAAAAAAGTGAATTTTGATTCAAAAAAATTCACAACAGATTTTACTAAACTATACTTTTTATTATTATTTATTAATTAGACCTACTGTCCATGAAATTTTCCATAATTTTTTATGCCCAGACTGTATCCGTAATGTCTACTTTTACTGACTAGGTCACAGATAATCTTTATAACGAGAGCGCGCACTGTTGGTTAACTTGGACAGTGCACATTCGTCTCCTCGAGCATAGCGGAAGTGAGTATATTTTAGCTATTATTTCTATCCGCGACCTGAAATTTGAAGGGCAGGGTCGTATTATAGTCTACAAAATTTTTATTTGTACCAGAAGTGACAGCAATATCTCGGAAACGGGATGAAATCATCTTATGGCGAAATAAAAAAAATACTAATCGGAGTAAAAAAATCTCCATATAAACCGATCTTCTCTCAATTATACTTCCGCACAGAAAGTGAGAGGTATTGGGAGAAAAGCTGTTAACTTGATAAGCCCGGAGAGCGCCGGGCATCTCAGCTAGTATCAATATAAATGGCAACACTCCATATAGTGTAGAATTACATATCAATTCCATTTTCACTATATGTACGGGTATGTATGTATATTATCGTAGATCGTAAACAGGGTAAACGGAAGGGGTGTAAACACGCCTTTATTATGGAATGACTCGTAAAAACAAAAACCATGGTGTGTAACGGCTCTAATAATAGTTTGGGAAGAAACTACGGTTTATATTGCAACAATGTATAAGATTGTATAGTTCAACAAAGTTAATATAACTGTTTTTTTATATATTTTTAGTCAAAAAGTTATATTGTTGTTTTTTCTGTTGTGTATTTTAAAAATTGTTGCCAACCGAGAGGTTTTATTCGACATGTTAATTTTTTCTTACTAAATGAAAATTTTAATAAAAATATTTTATTAGGATGGGCATGCGTTTGCTCATTGCCAGCCTCCACTATGGCTCCACTCCCATTTAATTTCATTTTAATATAAATTTATTTTATTTACTTTTACGTTTTAAAGCAAAGCTAGAATAAGTTTAGGTTAAATAGGGCTGGTGTGCTTTGTAGGCTTTGGAAAGGCGTGTGACGTGAGAGTGGTGGCAGACTGATGATGGTGATCAGCCCAGTCTGCCATCCTGGGGTATTTCGAATTTAACACATGTGAATTGACTTTGTCGCAATTCGGGAACAGTTTGGAAGTAGCCAGGTACAAGAGAAGTGACACTGTCAATCTGGATGGTGTGGGCGGCCTATAAGCTATAGTATCAGTTGTTCATGGACCGCACTCTAGCTTTACATCAAGCGTAGTGTGGTAATATGTTTAGATACAATTTAAAAAAATAAAGAATAAACCATTTGTCGCTAGAAATTCGTTCAAGTCGTGCGTGAGTGTATTTCTTCCAAAAACAATAAGGTGCCTACCTATTTATTAATAACACAGAATCTCAAGGTATTCCAACTAATTCAATAAACATTCCGCTTTTAGTAATTAGGGCAAAATTAATGCTGACTTTGACGTAATAACATCAAAGTTAAAGGATTACTTCACTCTATTTATATCTAGGTATAATTAACTACCTGACGTGAAGTGTTGTAACACATTGTGGTCTATCTAGCGGTAAGACGCGTGAACTCACTCACGATCGATGAGACCCGTGTTCGAACCTTGCTAATTCTGATCGGTACCAATGTAACTTTGTTATATGATGGTTATTTGTCCAGTCTGCCGTCGTGGGGTAGTACCACCACTTTCGAATGTAACACCTGTGAAGTGACCTTGTCGCGTTTCGGGAATAGTTTGAAAGTAGCCAGGTATAACTAGAGGAGTGTGCACTGTCAATCTAGATGGTACATTCTCGTCTCCTCAAGCTGGCATAGTGGAGGCGACTGCTGCCCGTAGAGACTTCTCTGTAGTAGCAGTTGTTTCCATTCATGGACCGCACTCTAGCTTTACATCAGGCGGAGTGTTGTCACTTGCCGAGCTATAATAAGAAAATATATATTGTTATATTAAGATATGTAGATAAACTGACGATGGTTATTAGCCCAGTCCGCCGTCTATTTCAAATGTAACACCCGTGCAGTGACCTTATCGCGTTTCACGATCAGTCTGAAAATAATAGGGTAAAACGAGTAGAGTGTGCATTTTGGTAAGGAGTGTGAATGGTGCACATTTGTCTCCTCAAGCCGGCATAGCGAAGGTGACTGTGGCTGTAGTAATTTCTCCGTGGTAGCAGTTGTTTCTGTTCATTGACCGCACTCTAGTACTGTCATATGCCGAGCTACAATAAAAAAAATGTTGTAGCTCCTAAATGTACTGGTAGGGCATTTAAAGAGAGAATTACTGTAAGATATATGTTTTCACAAGTTGTTAATTTCAGTAGACAACAGTGATATAGTGGTAAATGAAACCAACCATGTAGTCAGGTTTGCTACACTCGAGTACGTTCTTTAAGGATTCCATATATTACTACAACTTGCTGATACAGTTAGGTTAGTTACTACTATAGCCTGTCCAGTATTCCAGTTGAAAATCAACGCTACGACCTGCCTCCTATGTGTTTTTTGTCCTTACACGATTTTTATTTGTCTGCACTAAGCGACCAAAGTACGTATAACATAGTTATATTGGTTAGAATTTAGCGAGGTTTGAACATGGGTCTCATCGATGGTGGGGTCCGTACCCTTCCGCTAGACCACGGGCGCTCATAGTCTATTTCCACGGGCGTATTTTACATTTAAATGTTTTTTTTTTGACACAGTAACAAACTATATATTTTTTATAAGCTAATTATTTTTTTATTCCATTTCTTTTGTAATTTTTTCCGATGCAAAGAAATTGCAATAAAAATACAATCTGAGGTGGAAATCAAATTCACGTCCTCCGTTATTTTCCATTCAATTTTCACCATAATAAAATCAACAAGCCAAATTAAATAATGACAAAAAAAAATTGTTAAAATATTTTTTTTTTTTTGTATTTTTCAGGTATTAAAAAAACTACACATCAAACCTTTATACTTAATGAGCAGAAAATTGAATATTTGTTTGAATAAGAATAAGTAAGTTAATGTATTTAAGCAGTACCCATAATATAATTTAAATTAATTTAATATTTCCTAAAATTAACCAGCGACTATTTAATTAGGTAAATGACGAAGTCAATTCCTTTCAACCCTGCCACCGCCCGCTTTACATACCTTAATAAATCTACCAATTATTTATGGCAGCCTTAAACTTGAACCAAAATCTTAAGTAACCGTAAATCCACTCACTTAACCAATACTGATTTGCATGACCAAATTCTCTTTTAGACATCTCTTAGGCTTGTTCTCCAATGAAGCGTATAAGCCGTCACAATTGATCGCAGATACAAAAATAGTGTCAATGTAGAATTTGTATAAATAATTTTTGTATCGAATTCTACGCGTCTATTACGTCAGAGGTGTTATTTGAAAGGGCTTATTCCAACTGCTGCTGCCCCCTCTAAAAAAGTTGTTAAATGTAAATTTGTTATTTACAGTGAAGAGCTCGTGTAGCTTTACACGTTAGACTCTGTACCGTAGATGTAAGGCTCGTACTACAAGTGAAAAACATCATGTACTTTACCTACAATTAATACTTTTCTCATCCTCCATATCAACTTGCCCCCCCCCCTTAGGCCATCTGCTGGCGACGCTCTTGCCATCTAGTTCTACACGATTTTTACGTATGACTGACAAGTTATTTTTATTTAAATATTCCAATTAATTCGCTCCTTTCAAACTCTAAGCCTACTAACACCCACCCATGCATCCACTACTTACTCAAAGTCCTTTACTGTCCAACTCTGGAACTCTTTACCTATTAGAAGAAGGTCACTATTAGAAGAGCAGAGTCACTGGCTATATTTAAAAGAAAAATAAAAGATATCTATCTACTTGTCCCTAATATTCTCATCTCCTCAATTACTTCTTCCTTCTAAATACAAATATCTTATAAATATTTTATTATTTTATATATACTCTATTTATTTATTTATTTTCTATTGTGCACTACACTTCGTTTCTATCTCTTATACTATTCTCCATCCTCTATAGGTTGCCTGGAAGAAATTGCTGCTCAGTAATAAGGCCGCCTATTGTGTTACCTAATTTTGATAAATATATGTTCTGTTTTTTTTTGTTTGCACAATAAAGAGTTTTATTATTAGTATTATTATTATTATTTGTTATGTGTTCACTTTAAGTTAAAGAGTTCTATAGAAATAAAGTCGAAAAATCGTGTAGAACTAGTTGGAATAAGCCTTTGAAAATGGTGGTATTACCCCAGGACCGCTGGGCTGAAACTACCATTCAATATTTTTTTGTCTAAGTTACAATCAAGAATTAAATCTCAAATTATAAATAATTATCTTAAGAATAAGCCCTCCAGACATATTACATTAGAACAGTATTACAGGGTTAATCCGTCGACTAATCACATGGCGCCAACTTCTAAACAAATGTTTTTGCAAGACATTTGCATTCTCCGACGTTTTAAGTACAGGATCACTTAAACAAAACAGAAGGATATTTCTAGCAATAATATTTATTTTTTATGTGTCTTTTTGTTTATATGACAACACTCCGCCTGATGTTAAGCTAGAGTGCAGTCCATGAACGGAAAGAACTCCTACCACTGAGAAATTTCTGAAGGGACCAATCTATGCTGGAACTCCTGCTATATCTTTTTTACGCGGGGAAATCCCAATTAAGGATGCCCTGGTCCGTGGGGAAGCTGCCAGGGTATGTCGCATTATCTGGCACTGTCATACCGACTAAAACCCCACGGTCTTTCACTCGAGGCATAGTGGATAGAGTCTGGACACACGTTAGCATTAATCCAGAATCCGCCCTGGAATCAGCCTGGCTATACCTGACTACTTCCAAAATCATATTATTATATATTTTTTGTATATTCCAATCATGGGGTTCCGTGTGTTTACGGTTCTCCAGTCGTCAGTGCTTATAAACCTCCACTGTACTTCCTATCAGGTCACATATCGTGTCATCATAAAAAAGATCTCTAACAAAGCCAACAAATTATTATGAAATAATTGGCAAAAAGCAATTACTGAACTATATTGCCGCTGATCTGGAAAATTCATTAATCGTATCACACAGCTCGTACAGGATGCTTCATATTGAGAGAATCAATTTTTAATTTAAATTGTTAATCTTTTAAATGAAAACGATTTTTTTTTTCAGCAGTGAACGCTAAAATAAAAAACAATTGCTATCGCAGAGAAATGTTTGCTTGTAACAGTCACCTCCGCTATACCGGCTCGAGGAGACGAATCTACGTCAGGTTAACAGTGCACACTCCTCACGTTATACCAAACTGACCACCTACACCTAGTACTACACTTGAAAGTGGTGGTACTACTCCAGGATCGCAGGCAAATAACCATACTCGGTCTGCCTACCACTCTCAATTGCGTGAAGTTTAACTATCATAAAATTGATTGGGTTTGTTTGAAACAAAACCTTTTTTACGTTTCATAAAAATTCACAAGAATGTAAGTAGATTATATTTTGTTTTGTTCGCGGGCTGGTGACCACGACTTTACTATTTGGATTGCTCGTCTTATGCTTCCTTCGTTGGTTAGGGTTTGTCCCTATTTACCAGTTACTTTACCCTTAAAACTTTATTTTTTTTAACGGTAATAAGATAGCTGGATGAAGAGATCTTACATCCATTTAAAAGATTAGTCTCCCTCCAATAATTTATTTAAAATGTTCAAAACAATAAAGTTTTAACGATTTTGATAATTCAAGAGGCTTATAAGTTTTCATTCTAAGTGTTGTTTGAGTGCTAAAACAAATCTATCGAAGAGCCAACAACTCAAATGTAAAAGACTGGTTGTCAACACTCGTCCCCTATTTTCTAAGAACTGTGATTTGATCAGTGAGAGTTCTTCTGGATCTTGTAACACTTCCATTCATTTATACAAAAAATATTTAAAATTAAATTTAATTAAAATAATTTTATTGATAATTAATGTTAGTTTTTTAGAAACCAACGCTAGTCTAAGGTCTGTGTTGCTGTGGACAGCGAAATGAATTTATTATTTAATATTTATTTTATTTTATTAATTTGTAACAATCTATTTTATTTATGACTTTATTGACGAAAAAACTGAGTTGCTACAATTGGTCTGAAACCAGCGCTAGAACTATCTATGTTGCTTAGAATAGGACTTTTTTTATTTACCATAAAACCATATTTAAACAAAAGAGTAATTGTGAGTCTGATAGTGTGTGTTAAATATGTAATCCAGTGTATGTAATGTACAGAATAAATTTAATAATTTGAAAAATATTTAGATTTCCAGTACTAATTAGAAGGTGAAATAGGCATTAACCCTTCAAATAAAGGCTCGTTTACGTTATTGTTATGTTACATCGTAGCGGTTATTGCCAGACTTTATTGTTATTGGCCACACGAAAGGTGTACTACTCTTTTTTTATTTACCATTGATTCTGGCGATTTTCTTTAGTTTAAATGGAAATGCGGTAGATACAATTTTTAATTAGTTATTTATGTTAGTTTGTTTTTATGCTTTCGTGGTCGGCACATTCGTGTGCAATGCGGTGGACGTGGATTCGAATCCCACCTCCGCTGAGGCTGTGTTTTGCATAATTAAATAATATCAACTTTACATGCACATTTAATTGTGCTAAAATTAATAAAGAATGTAAATATATAAAGTAACACATGATTGGTACAATAATAAATAATTAAATAAAACGTTTATAGGTAGATTTAATTTTTTTGCAATAATGGTTTTTCAGCGATTATTAAACAAAAAATTAATAACCTATAATTTAGTATTATACAGAATATTAAACTACTCATAATAATGCAACATATTCAACGAACTTAAAAAGCATGTGTTTTAACTTTGGGGGGACAACGCGGTTTTTATAAGAGTTCCAAATTTTTGGCGTCTCAATGTACGTTTGCCATTCATGTTGTGTTTACATTTAAAAAATTATCTGCATTATATAATGTACTTAAAATTCCTACATTTTTGTAGGTAGATATGTGTGAACAAGTGTGAATGAAGACTGCAGTATCCCCGAGCTTTATTGATAGGCAAAAGCTCGCCGACGCGCATCCACATGGGAAACGAGGCCTTACTACGCATTTCAGTCAACACTAGAATGAAATTGTAGCTCGACATATGACAACATTCCTCCAGATCACAGAGAAATTACAGTCGTCTCCGCTATGCTGGCTTGAGGAGAAGAATATGCACCATTTGGTCGACAGAGAGGTGTGTCCCTTTATACTTAGCTACTTGTAAAGTGGTCCCAAATCGCGACAAAGTCACTTCACGTGTGCTACACTTCCGGGGCTTTCTAAGGTCCACTTGCACCTCATGACTTAACTATTACTTTCACGTTAAAGTAATGGTTAAAATTAAAATTGGGTTGCTTCAAAAAAACCTGTCACTTTTGGACGTTTACTTTAACGCTAACCGTAACCAGCGAATTTTGACTGATCAAAGTTAAAGTAATAGTTAAACAATGTCACTAACGTCAAGTGTATGAAAAGAAGTCAAATATGTTTTTATATTAATTTTTCGAGAATGTGCTCCGAATTACATCAGCCACCCTTTTATCGATGACGATATGAATTTAAACGATGGTGCAACGCGTGTGGAGTAAATGCAAACGTAACCGTTAAATTTATCGTAAAATGTAACAGTCAAAGTAACTTTAACGGTGGTGGTGCAACTAGACTTTAAGGTCTCTACTGTCACTAGTACTAACGTAAGTCTCTCTTTATCTCTCTTTTTATTCTATTATATACTGGTATGGGGAGAAAAGTTTTTATGCTTCGAAAGCTGTTAACTTAATCAAGTCCAGGCACTGTCAACTAGTTTGAACATAAAAAAGATACATTAGAACCGACAACTAAAATACACAAACTTGATATTTCAGATCATTACCCACCCTCACTTATCTACAATTTCCGCGACACTGACTCCCAGTAATTAACGCCTTTACTAATTATACACGGGAGATGCGGAGGAAAAAAAAAGGATTTTTTTATCAATTTCATAAAGGAGTAATGGTTATTCTTAATTATTTCTTTGATTTGGGTTTGTATTTAGAAAATTTTAAATGTAAATTACATTTTAAATGGACTTCGGTGAGATGCTTTTGAAAAAGTTCAATGTCAACAACAACAAAAGCCTATAGGCACTATTAAAGAGTGGTAGGCAGATTGGTGAAGGTTATTAGTCCAGTATGCCGTCCTGGGGTAGTACCACCACTTTCGAATATAACACCCGTGAAGGGACCTTGCCGCGTTTCGGGAATAGTTTGAAAGTAGCCAGGTATAAAAGAAAAGTGTGCACTGTTAATCTGGATGGTACATGCTCGTCTCCTCAAACCGGCATAGTGGAGGCGACTGCTGCCCGTAGAGATTTCTCTGTAGTAGCAGTTGTTTCCATTCATCGGACCGCACTCTATCTTTACATCAGGCGGAGTCTTGTCACATGCCGAGCTACAATTATAAAAAAAAAGAATTATTTAATTTTAATGTGCTTGAATACTGACAGACTGATGATGGCTGTGAGCCCAGTCTGCCGTCCTGGAGTGACCTTGTCGCATTTCGGGATAAGTTAGGAAGTAGCTAGATATAACGAGAGAAGTGTACACTGTCAAACTGGATAGTGTACATACGTCTCTCGAGCCGGCAGTAGCAGTTGTTTCCGTTCATGGACCGCACTCTAACAGAATCTTTTTTTTATTTGCTGCGCCAATGGCATAACATACATAACATTTAACAGTCCTCAGCATTCAACAATTCATCCTGTATGATATACCTTTCCAGGCGCATCCAATTCACCAAATATTAGGTGCTTACATATCAAATTGGCGTTTTTCGTACTGGCCACTTTAATCACGATTTTCTCCTCTTTGGTAAGGAATTCCAAATTCAAATTTTCACAGCTATTTACTCATGTATTTATCCTTCGATGACCGTCATTCATTTGTTTTTTTTCTTCTGTTTTTTTCTGTTTGCGTCACTCATTTTACAAAATGGAAAACTTAAAATATCGCATTATTTACGAGTACGAGTTCCGCCGTGGCACTAGTGCTGCGGAAACGACTCGAAGGGTGAATGATGTGTATGACGGACATGTCGCAAAAGAAAACACAGTTCGTTTTTGGTTCCAACGTTTTCGTTCTGGAAATTTCGACCTGCAGAACAAGCCCCGTGGACGGCCTGAGACCCAAGTTGATAATGAAGTATTGAAGGCTATTGTGGAAGCGGATCCATCGCAAACCACGTCCGAGTTAGCTGCAGGCTGCGGTGTTAGTGATAAAACTGTTTTAATTCACTTGAAGCAAATTGGGAAGATTAAAAAGCTTGAAAGGTGGGTACCTCACGAATTGACTGAAGCAAACCGGCAAACGCGCGTCGACTGCTGCGTTACATTACTGAACCGGCACAATAATGAAGGTATTTTAAACCGAATCATTACCTGTGATGAAAAATGGATTCTTTACGATAATCGAAAGCGCTCAGCGCAATGGTTGGATCCTGGCCAACCAGCCAAATCCTGCCCCAAGCGAAAATTAACCCCAAAAAAGTTACTTGTAAGCGTTTGGTGAACTAGTGCCGGTATTGTTCATTACAGTTTTCTCAAATCTGGCCAGACTATTACGGCTGATGTCTATTGTCAGCAATTGCAAACCATGATGGAAAAGCTAGCGGCTAAACAACCTAGGCTGGTCAATCGCTCCACGCCACTGCTGCTTCACGACAACGCTAGACCACACACTGCACAACAGACGGCTACCAAATTAGAAGAGCTTCAATTGGAATGTCTAAGACATCCTCCGTACTCCCCGGACCTTGCTCCAACAGATTACCATTTTTTTCGAAATTTGGACAACTTCTTGCAAGGGAAAAAATTCAACTCTGATGGGGCAGTCCAAATCGCCTTCACAGATTTTATTGATTCCCGTCCGACTGGTTTTTTTAGTAAAGGGATCAATGAACTACCTATGAGATGGCAAAAGTGCATAGAAAACAATGGTTCATACTTTGATTAATTAAATATATTATATTTAAAAATATTCGACTTTTTGTTCCTCCCATACAAAACGCCAATTTCATATGTAAGCACCTAATATTATATTACCTATTATATACGATACGAATCAGACGAGTTACAATTTTAAAAAAAGTAATACATTGGTGTCAAGTGATTGGGTTATAGTCAGTTTCAGTGGGATGACCACTAACCCCTACTTTGGGGTAAGATCATTGTGTATTTAGTGTCAATAGTGGTACGTAGACAGACTAATGAAGGTTATTAGTCCAATCTGCGCTCTGAGGCATCATTACTTTAAGGGTAACACCAATTTTAGTTTGCCATATCAATCTTTAGGGTGCACACTTGGAGCCGGCATAACAGAGGTGTAGTGTTAACGTGTTAATGTGGTTTATTTTTTTTAATTTATTACAATTTATTACAAGTATACGTAATATTTGTCTTTTTCGTTTATTTTTATTGTTTATTTGTTGTCACTAATTGGGCAAAAATAAAAAGAAAGTTTTATTGAATATATGTACAATTGTACATACGTACCGATTTTTAAAAAGGTGTTTATTTGAAATAGTAGCACCTACAATAGAGCTAGATATAGAAAATAGGTATAACCTATTTCTTAGAGAATGTGTAGAGTGTAATGGACCGTAACGAACAGGTAACTTATTCTTGTTAAAAAACTGTTCTATCTATAACGGACAAATGCACAAACGTTTAGGTGTTGTTGTGAAAAACCAACAACGCCGCCTGCAGCGTCTCAGGAGCAGTCAGAACAGCAGATGGATCTACTCAAAGTTAATAATTTGTAACAAGTATTAATAATTTTTGAGGACATTCTGAAATAAATATTATTATTATTTTTAAATTCATTCAATTCGGTTTTTGAAACGATATCAAAAACTAGAAGAATAGACCTTCAGATCGAAAGGATAGAAGTCAGATAGTATATACGTGAATCCTTTTAAGGGTTGTTGCACACTTTCAGCTCAGCATCGCCTCACATCCGTCTCGCCTCGTCGACTAGGCTAGGCGATGGCTAAACTTCACCGCGAGCATCCGAAGTTGAACGCGATACGGGTCACACAGATAATTGCGCGCAATTTTGTATTAAACTATCTATTAAAATAGATACTTCATTACTACTAATATTTATGCCAAAGGAGAATGCCCACTTACCTAAGAAAAATGGGCCCAAAATTTTTTTCTCTCAAGTTTGTCGATTTTTAGTTAATTTTGTAGAAAAATAAATCTACTTTCTTATTACCAATCAATTTTTTTTTACCCGGGTTATTGAATAATTAGATGTTTTCTGATGCAATATTTGTGGTTATTATTATTATGCTTTAATTTATAATTATTAATGATATCTTTTTTCATATAATTAAACATTGTCTATTGATTGCAAAATAATGTGTTGATATAATTAAAATGAATTAATAAAAAAATAAGATAATATTTTAGAATATTATTTTGTTACCAAACAGGTATATAGTGGGCCCAAAAATGGGCATTCTCCTTTTAATATGTAGAAATCCTAGGTGATGACTTTTTACGCTATCTCGTCGCATTTTAGGACGCTTTCATAGAAATAATCGAAACTGTATTTACGGAGAGTAAGTAGCACATGTTTAGGAAACTTTATATTTTAAACAATATATTGTCACGCATCCTTATGAAAGTTGGGCTGTCTAGTGCTCATAACCGTCGGGCGTGCATGAAGAGAATTGTGGATGTGAGGGAAGCGAGAGTGTTGTGTCAGGATCGTGGTAAGTAGCGTTCCGTTGTCTCTGCCTATTCCTGTGGGGAAAAGGCGTGACAATTGTAAACAATATGTAAGTAGTATAAAATAAATATATAGTTATGTATCTACTAAGCTTTTATCAGTGAGGGAAAATTTTGAACTACAAGTGAATTTTTTCAATTTTTTGAACCTGATGTTAAGGTGAAAGCCAACACCTGAGCGTCCAAGTTTACAGAGTTCTCTCGTTATACTTTCAAGCTAATCCGACTAATCCAGAAACGCTCCTCACGGGCGTATCACTTGAAAGTACTTTCAGCAAAACCAGCGCCGCGTCACTTTGGAAAATAATCGTTTGAGGTCGTAGATGCTAAAAATGTAAACTTATTTATAAACAGATTTTGATATATTCGTCGCAATAGCACTTAACTTAGGTGTTGGTGCAACCCAGCCTTTTTTTTTTGTAGCTCATTCTGTATACATAATTATGACATTACGCCTGATATTAACACAACTTCAGCGCGGTCAATAAAGGAAAATAATTGTTATCACAGACGAATGTAGCAGTCAGCAGCCGCCTCCGCTATGCCGACTCGAGGAGTCGAATATCCACCATCCAGGCTTACAATGACAAGGTCACTTCGCTAGTGTTAAGCTTTAAATCGGTGGTACTACCTTAGGACGGCAGACTGGGTTAATAACCATCATCAATCTGCCTACCATTCTTGTAAAGCGATTTATTTATAGAGAACGTAAAAGGAATAAAAAAATACTCGAAGCTACCTTTCATTTAAGTAATATTATCCTTGTCATGAGCTTTTCCTTAGAAAAGAAAATAATAATAAGTAGAAGGAATTACATCAATCCAATTTTGTGAACGTCTCACATTACTGGCTGTTTGGGACGAATAGCCCGGACGTCTTGAAAAAAAAAATGAAATGGGGATAATAAAAAAAATCCAATAGCCTACGATTGTCCGCGCTAGACAATCTCTCATGGATTTCTTTGTTTGCGACTTACATGTGACGTCACGTGATGCCACAAATGTTTTTGCGATTTACTTCTTTCTAAAAAGATTTGCACATTCTGAAGTTGTATTTTTTGCAATCGATTTTTTTTTTAAATTATAACACGCCATAATATCACAATATTCCGCTGATGTGAAATAAATTTCTACATGCAACAGTCTGCCTCCGCTATGCCGGCTGAGAAGACGAGTATACAGCATCCAGATTAACAGTCCGGTAGCAGTTGTTTCCATTCTTGGATCGCAATCTAGGTTTAACATTTTAACACCAGGCGGAATGTTGTCATACGCCGAGCTCAATACCTTTTTTTTTACAGTCTTATAACAATTTGCCAGTGTCAAAGTAAATATTTTTGCATCAAGTTAATAACATTGTGCATCACGAGTCATTCATTAATCACACCAGTCAGGTCAAGTCTCAGCCAAGTCAAAAATTGTTCCAGTAAAGTGGTAGAATCTTTACTAAAACTTCCTAGGGAGTTTTGGAGGGAAAATGGAAACACAGGTTCTCTTCTTTTGAATTGTTTGCCCACACTCTCGCACGTTCACGAACACTTAATGGTTAATAATCCACCATTATTACGCATTAACACTCGAAGAAACACAAGTTTAGGACAATAATTCAAGACAGATAACCTGACGTCTCAAGATGGCCGCCAAAACTGAAAAAAAAAACTACCATCAGATAATGACAGTCGAAGCTAACTAACGGTCTGTAGTAGTACCTAAGTATTTTGTCTCAAAATAAAACCAACTAAGTAAGCTTGCATAAGTGGACTTTAAAAAAATTAACTACCACAAAAGCAGTCGTTTTAAGAGACAAATTTATCTAACCAAATGAATACATGGTTCTTGCGGTTTAAATAACTAGTGATGTGTATTTATTGAGTTAACTCATTTCATTTGTTGATTCGTTTTTTTTTTTAGAATAACTTTTTATACAATTACTAATTATTTATATTTATTTCGATATTGTCTTTAAAATATTAGGTAGGTATAAAAGAAAATTAATAAAAAAGTAAATGTCAAAATTAATAGGATACGAGCTAATGATACTTTTATAATAAAAACAATTTTGTTTAATTTAAGATATATTCTAGGTAATCTTAAAAAAGAGTTACATAAATGATGTAACTCATTTTTACATACTAGCACAACACTATCAGAGTTATTTGGCGGACCTCCTTTATTATGTTGTGTTTATTGTTTTGCTTATTTTATGTTAACAGTAAATGTGGGCTCGTTATATAGAATTAAACATATATATATATATGGTAATTCTATAGTTTTAACCCGGAAATTCAGGTTTTAATATACTGCTTAGACATTAGTTCTATGGAGAACGTCTTATCTAAACGAATTGTTTTCTCAAGGCTGTTTTTGGTAATTTTAAGATTATCGCTTTATTTTATAAAGATAAAACACACACGTAAGCAGTTTCAAACGTTTTCACTGCTCATTTGCTCATTTAATTTGACGCGCCACTCGGCTTACGTCAAATCATATATTTGTCCAATTATGTCCATTTGCACCATATGACTTAACTATTACTGTCACGTTAAAGTAATGGTTAAAGTTAAAATTGGTTTGCTTCGAAAAAAATCTGTCACATTTGACGATTACTTTAACCTTAACCGTTACTGGCGAATTTCGGCCGGTCAAAGTTAAAGTAATAGTTAAATCAATGTCGCTAACGTCAAATCTTTGAAAAGCCGCTCTTGTTTGTATTGAGAGAATTCATTTACACCAGCAACCCTTTTAACTATAACGAATTAATTTACACGATGGTGCAACTCGCGTGGAGTAAAAGTAAAGGTAACTGTCAAAGTTAAAGTAACAGTCAAAGTTACTTTAACCGGCCATCTCTGGTGCAAACCACCCTTAATAGGTAACGGCCCGGGGAACAAAATAGTATTATTGAAAAAATAATTAGAGACTGTCTTTTAATCTTTGGCGCTTTAACGGCGATATCTTTAAAGAATTGTAAACTTAAAACAAACTGGGGCTAAAATCAAAGCCAATCGACAGATGTGACTTGATCGCATCGACAACAAAATGTTTAGGATTTGACGCTTCGTTATCACCTTATAGGTGACAACTATCGACCGGCTTTTGACTTGGACCTGTTTTAAAAAAAAAAAATTAAAGAAGTTGTAGGTAATAAAACAACCTATCGAATTCATTTTTCATTAATATTGATTAGTGCATTACTTTCGAGATATGTATATCGATAAAACCGGCAAAAATCAACTGTTTTGTTTTTGCCATATTTTTTGCACATTAACGTGTTGTAACTTTGCTGCAAATGCAGCCCTTGTCAACCTTGTTTTAAAATTAGTCTATTATTTCAATATTTTTTTTAAATCGTTGTTTCATGACAGCTCTCTTATCTCAATATCTTTGCCTACCACTCTAGGTTAAAAATAAAACAATAAATACCAATAACAAATTCGTTTATTACGTAGAACATCACAGAACAAAAATGATGCATGCATTAACCAAATTAAAATAATAATTTCCAATTAGATGCCTACATAACATTTAACTCTTGAAACATCAAAAAAAGAAACATCGTCGCAACCTTCGTCGTCGTCCCCGCTATACCGGTTTTAATGAGACGAACTTTACACATGAAAGTTGTGGTGTAACCCCAGGGCAAAAGACTAGGCTAATAACTAATACGTCATCCGTTTCAAGAGGAAGATAAATAATATCAAATTATGTTCTTGTTCATAGACAAATATGACCAGAGAGAAACCCCGTCTTATCGATCGTAAAAAATTATAGCCTGTATCAAACAATTGTACCGAGACAAACTTGGTTTTGTTTTTGAAAAAAAAAAAAACCATTATCAATATTTTCACTAAACACAGGAAAACGGTTTGAAACTGGCTACAATGAACAAAACAAATGGGTATTTCAAAAAGTTCCCCACATTTTTTTATTATTGAACATTATATTTTCCCTAAATACAGGAAAACGGCGTTTACTGGCAACACTGAACTGAAGCCATTCAACTTTACTCCATTTTATCTCTTAGAACTGACAGAAAATCTAAACTTCCGGAGCTAGTGTTACATTAGATTGAGTGCGCAAATTCTAGTTACATATACTATGCGAGATAC
The DNA here is from genome assembly GCA_948150575.1 of Tinea pellionella. Taxonomy (NCBI): domain Eukaryota; kingdom Metazoa; phylum Arthropoda; class Insecta; order Lepidoptera; family Tineidae; genus Tinea; species Tinea pellionella. The sequence continues at coordinate 7,458,434 of OX411261.1, read as the reverse complement.
CTAAGAATAGGGCTGTCAAGACGCCAATATGCTCCACAAAAAAAATTACAAACAAATATATCAAATACAGTAAAATATAATTATGGCAAATTCAAGGCAGTTAACGTGAAAGCCAACACCTGAGCGTCCATACATTTTGTTTTACAACATTGTTTGAAACGTAGCTTTATGTTGAAATTAAGTAATTTTATAACTTTCTCAGCACTAAGGCAGTTAGCTGCAAGTCCAGTCCTATTCTTAGTCTATATTATATAAAACATTCACATATTAGTGAGTTCATATATGTGGCGCAAAGATAGAATTTGCACCTCGCTGGCACCAGCTTTATTGCATTCCTTTAACAGGTCCATTAACACTGAAAAAAAATATATATAGTAATAATTCTTCATTGCACAAAAACGAGCTTAATGCCGTTAAGTATTTTATCCCGCCTAACCAGCGGGTGATAAAATAATATAATTTATTATTATAAGTTTTATTTTAAGCCGGCATAGTGGAGGCGACTGCTGCCCGTACAGGTTTCTCTGTAGTAACAGTTGTTTCCATTTATGGACCGCACTCTAGCTTTACATCAGGCAGTGTTGTCACGTGCCGAGCTACAATAAAAAAAGAAACTAAAATATACTTACTTTTCTTGTCATTTTTAGTTAAAAACATAGATAATGGTGCAAATCTTTTACATCTAGCAATACCAATCAAATAATCATAGAGCTTATCTCTAAACTTGCCGCGGTATTCGTGAAATGTGATGATCATTTCTGTTAATATGTCACTTTGGAGTGAATTCTGAAAAATCGACGGTATCCTCGACGGTTCTATAAGCTGAAAAAAATAAATTTTAACAAGATTTGGCCTATGACAACACTCCGCCTGATGTAAAGCTCGAGTGCGGTCCACGGACAGAAACAACTGCTACTACAGATATAGAAATTTATCAGGCAGGAGTCGCTCCCACTATGCCGGCTTGAGGAGACAAATGTGTAAGATATCCAGAGTCCAAGCAAATATTTGCATCAAGTTAATATTGTGCATTATAAATCATAATACATTAAGCACACAAAACAGTCAAGTCCCAGTCAAGTCAAAATTAACAGTAAATTAGTGAATTTCGAGAGAGAAAATGAGAATGCCCATTTTTGGACCCACTTTTTGTGGGTTTGGTAACAAAACAATAATCTATATTTATATCAACACATCGTTTACCAATCAATAGACAATGTTTAATTACATAAAAAACAGATATCATCAATTATTAAAGCATTTAAAATAATAATCTCAAATATTGCAACAGAAAACATCTAATTAGTCAATAACCCGGGTGAAAAAAATTAAAACTGATTGGTAGGTAATAAGGAAGTAGATTAATTTTTCTACAAAAATAACTAAAAATCATTGACAAACACGAGAAAAAAAAAATGTGGACCTTTAAAAAACGTTTTCTCAAAAAAATTCACCATAAAATGTAAAGTAACTTTAATTGGCCTTTTGGTGCATAGCAGGCATAGTGGAGGCGACTGCAGCCCGTAGAGATTTCTCTGTGGTAGCACTTGTTTCCATTCATGGACCGCACTCTAGCTTTACATCAGGCGGAGTGTTGTCACATGTCGAGCTACAATAAAAAAATAAAAAAAATTGAACCTTAGAGAGGTTTGAACACAGGTCTATATATCCATCTTGTTAAGAGATTAAATAAATACCAATACTTACATTGATATAATAAAATCTACCTTCCGGGCATCCTTTCAAAGCTTTCCAATCGGTAAGAAATTGATAATTAGTGAGCGGTGCAACCAATTGTTCAAAATTTATTTTACATTTCTCCTTGTTCGTTGCGTCTGAAGTCTGGAAACAATACGTGCATACTATGAGAGCCATCTAAGAATATAACTGTTAAGACGCCATTTTGTTTCGCAATTCGCACGTACTTTATTAGTTATATGTAAGGTGTACAAAAAAAATTACAAACAATATTTTTTTATTTATTTATTTATTATTAAATCTTTATTTAGTTTGGGGCATGCACTCACACTCGTGGCGATGTCAGCCTAATTGAAGCCTAAACAATTATAATGTCAAAAATTAACACATAAATGTGACTAAATTATTTTACATTCTTTGTGTTCTGTAACTATAATTTATGTAAAACTGTAAAAGTATAATTTGTTTTGATTAAACATTTTTAAATTTGTTGTGTATAGCTATAATTGGAGTGCAAGTTCAAACTATTCTTTTGTTTTAAGCCATGTATTTATGTATTAAATAACTTGTGCTCTGTTGTTATACCTCTTAAATAAATAAATAAATAAATAAATAAATTATAAATAAAAAAACAAAAGAAAAAAAAAATAAGGTGTTAACTACATGTTTATTTACTAAGTACAAAAAAAGCAATCAAATTTACTAAATTTTTTTTTGCTGATGGTACTTATTTGAAGTTATTTGACATCTGTCGAGTGAAGATAGCTGCAAGTCCAGCCTTTTTTTAAATTATAGCTTAGCATATGACAACACTGCCTGATGTAAAGCTATAGATAAATCTCTACAGGCAGCAGTCGCCTCCGCTATGCCGGCCTGAGGAGATGAGTATGCACCATCTAGATTGACAGTGCACACTCCTCTCGCTATACTTGGCTACTTTCAAACTACTCCCGAAACGCGACAAGATCGCTTCACAGCTGTTACGTTCGAAAGTGGTATACTAACCGAGGACGGTTAATAACTACCACCAGTCTTCCTACCACTTTTTTACAGTAGTCTCCTCAGTATGAGTAACTCTATTCTAAACCATAACTACTCATTTAACAATTTTATATTTTTATATTCCCAAAATTTTGTTTTATTTCAAAATAACTTACCAACTCTGCGTTTTCGAATCCATTCATTTTAGTATCTAAATTATTGTTACCAATTATCTCATTATTGTTATCATTCTTCTTTTCATCTATCTCTGGAACTTCACATCCAAGTCTGATCTCAGTTATAGGTATGGTAATTAGAGGATTCTGTAAACATACATACATGATTCATACATTCATTTTTTTATTACAAATCAGCATTGACAACACTAGAGTGCAGTCCATGAACAGAAGCAACTCATCTCCACTATGCCAGCTTCAGGAGACGAGTATGCACTATCTAGAATGCAACACGCCTTTCGTTGTACCTGGCTACTTTCAAACTGTTTCCGGAACCTGACAAGGTCACTTTACGGATGTTACATTCGAAAGTGGTGATGCTACCCCAGGACGGCAGACTGGGCTAATACCCATCATCAGTCTGCCTACCACATAGGTACTATTGACGACCAAAGTACATATAACATAGTTACACTGGTACCAGTCAGAATTTAGATTTGAACATGGGTCTCAACTCTCAAGGATCGTGGGTTCACGCATCTTGCCGCCATACCACGGTCATCCTTCAAGTCTTCTTACCTTAGATCTCAAATGTGGTGGTTTAACAGCAGGTTTAATGATAGCAATATTTTCACCAATGCCATTCTTCCACTCCTCTAACATACTCTGTTCATTTGGCTTAACTGGCTCATTAATTTCTACAATTTTAGACGTCGTCGGCGTGGGCGTCGCTGCCGTTTCCGTTTTTTGTTGTTGTGACTTGAATTTTACCTGCAAATGTATTTATTACTTTTTTATTTTGGCTTGGCACGTGCCACACACTGATGTCAAGCTAGAGAGTGATTCATGACACACAACTGCTACAGTCCCCTCCACTATGCTTATTACACACCAAGGTTCACCATGCTACTACCAAGCTAATCCCAAATATTTAAGTAAATATAACATTTTTAATTATTACAAGACTTTCATTTTTGTTTTATGAATTTTGTGTGTGTTGTACTTGCGTAAACCACGACACCCAGAGCTCGTGACGTTAGCTAAGCGACCAATACTATTTAAATAGTCTATTTTACAAATATATTTTACCCCTTTAGTTCCAATTTTAGTCTTAATATCTCTCAACTGTTGCCGCGCCGCATTATTATGCGGTTCCAATCGAAGCACCTCCTCCAAGTCGTGCGACGCTGCCTTCAACGAGCCCAACTTCTCTCTCGCTACAGCTCTACGTTGATATGCCTTAACATACGTTGGATCTAATTTTATTGACTCAGTGCAGTCACTTTCAGCTTGGTGAAAACTGAAACATGAAAATATAATTTTTACATAGACTGAAGAAGTACATGGTGGCAGCGGAACATGTGGAAGAGCAAAGCATTTCATTTGTTTATTGTTTCAAGCCAGTATAGTGGAGATGACTACTGACTCCATTCGTGGACCACCAGGCAGAGTAGTCGGGCACACGCCAAACTACTATAAAAAATAAGTTTTTATTTTTATTTTAGCTCAGCGTATGACCACACTCCGCCAGATTCTAAAGCTAGAGACTGAGACAAATGTGCACCATCCAAATTGACAGTGCACACTCCTCTTGTTACCTGGCTACTTCCTTAACAGACTCCGAAACATGACAAGGTCACTTCACGGGTGTTAACATTCAAAAGTGGTGGTACTACCCCAGGCTGGCAGACTGGGCTAATAACCATCATCAGTCTGTCTACCACTCTTTAGTACAGAGCTGAGCGTACCGAGCAACCAAAGTACATTCAATTAAAAGTACTGTATAAAATAGTTACATTGGTACTGGTCAGAATTTAGCGAGGTTTGAACACTGTTGCGATCATGCGTCCTACTGCTAGACCACAGCTGCTCCAAAGATATCTTGCTTAAAAAAAACACATTACACACCTGTCTTTTTTAAGATAACAGAGTCCTCTATTAGCATAATACACCGGATCATTTCTGACTAGTTCAATGGCACGGTTGTAACATGCAATCGCTTCATTCCACTTGCTTTCTCTTACAAATTTGTTACCCTGAAAATTTATTTTAAAATTACTACTTTACATTTTTGGGACCAAGTGGGTAGTTTAACCTAATAGTTTGGTAAGAAAACAATATTCTAATATCTTATTTTTTTATTGATTCGTTTTAATTATATCAACACATCATTTGCTAATCAATAGACAATATTCATCAAATCAATGACCCAGCAGTGGGTCACAAAGGGCTGAGGAAGAAAAAGAAGACTTATTGAGGACATACCTTCTCCTTTTCAAAGATAGCTTCTTCTCTCAGTTTTCCTTTCTTGTCCTCCTCACTCTTTTTGCTGTCCAATGAGGATGGCCCGACATCTGCCATGTCCACTTCTGCCAGGGCTTGATCCTTAAATATTATACATTATTTTACTCGATTCAAAGAACTCCCGTTGTGTAGCGATAGACAGCGCAATGTCATGATTGATGAGACCCATATCCAAACCTTAGTACCAATGTAACTATTTTATATGTACTTTGATCATTCAGTGCCTATAGGCACTACTAGAGTGGTAGACGGACTGATGATTGTTATTAGCCCAATCTACCATCCAAGGGTAGTAACACTTCCGATTGTAATACCAATCTCGGAATCAGTTTGGAAGTAGCCAGGTATAATGGAAGAAGTGTGCACTGTCAACCTGATTATCTCCGTCACCTCCGTTGTGTGTTGTGTAATGAATGATGCATGATGAACAATTTTGACGTGAATATTACTTTGTTAAAATGCAAAAAAAAGGAAGATCGACTTATCTAACTTGATTAGTTTCACATGTTTTTATTGATATGAAATATCAGGTTGGAGTTTTGGCGGCCATCTTGAGACTTTAAGTTATCTGTCTTGAATTATTTTCCTAAACTTGTGTTTCTTCGAGTGTTAATGTGTAATAATTATTAACCATTAAGTCTTTGTGAACGTGTGTGAGTGTGGGCAAACAATTCAAAAGAAGAGAACATGCGTTTCCATTTTCCCTTCAAAACTCCATAGGAAGTATCAGTAAAGATTTTACCACTTTACTAAAGCAATTTTTGATTTGACTGTTTAGTGTGATGAATGAACGACTCGTGATGCACAATACTATTCACTTGTTGTACTATACTACTAACACTGGCTAATTGTTATAATGCCATATAAAAATTTTAAAAAAAATCAGACTACTATTATATCAAAAAACTGTAAAAATACTGTATTTATACCACGTCAAATTTCTCCCAGGCTTTGTAGTCCGATGCAGATATGCGTTTCTCAGGTACCTTCGGAGTGACCACGGGTTTCTCTTTTCTAACCTTGCTTCGAACTGGAGGTAGCTCCTACACAAAAAAGTATATTTACTACACATAACGGTTTGTACCCATACAAAACTTATTCTTAATAAAGGATTAAAACATCTTAAATACTGTGTAAAATATTTGTACGCACACAACATAAGACGTATTTTTAAAATCAAATACTATAATAACCTAAAAGCATGCTACACATAATTTCTGCATACTGTCTTGATATTTGAAACTTTCCTTGTAAAACATCAATTACCTGGCGATAAAGTGCTTTTATACATATATTTTTGAGATTGTAGGTGTAGGTAATACATTAAAATATTTAAGAATATGTACAACTCATACCAGTGTCGTTTCGTACTGACAAAAGAAAACCCGCAAAAATCAATAAGTACTACATCTCTATGAACATCAAATATGGCACAGCACGATTAGAAAAGCAATAAACCTGCTCAAGTTCGCCATTGAGCGCGGCTTCTCTCCTCTTCATCTCTGATTCCCAACTTTGCAAGTCGTTTAAATATGATTGAAAACTCTGCGCATTGTCGCGAGCTTGTTTTTGTATCTGAAATGCTTTTTCCATAACACAAAATGTCTTAATGTTCTAGCTTTACCTTTACAATAGTCTGATTCGTTTACACTAACACAATATAATGACTTAACAATCTCTAACTATCCCAATATCAAACGAACAAGACAAAATCGACAAAGCATTTTGTACGTTGTCATGACACTAGAATCAAGAAAGTTCCAAAAAAACTGTTACTTTTTGTTGTCTCTTTTTTTCATATGTCAATATATATTGCTGTCTCCTTTAAGAATCTCACTGTAATTTTTTTAAAATTTATTTATTAAGGCATTGGCCATGGGCCATCACCTAATTCGCACTGTTAAAATGTCTACATGAACACGACAAGTTTATTTTTAACATGTTTAGTCTAGATTTCGAAGTTATTCAGCCAAAATATAAGAAAATAATATTATTATATTCACAGAATATATCTTTATTTATTCTTACTTGGTTTTACAAATATATTTAATAACCTGCTTTTTTTTCATACATAGAGTAAATAATATTAACCAACTAATAATAATAAATCTATAGGTATGTACCTATAGCTAGAAGATATTCAAAAGTTAGATACGCAACAATAAAAATAATACCAACAGTTTGGTAATAAAAAAAACTAATTTGCACGCCCGAAGCGCCTCTATCATATTTTCTACAACATTAAAGATTTTTTAGATAAAGATTTCTACAGACAGAGTACTGTGGCCTCTACCGACCTTGGTCTTGCATTACTCCGAATTAAAACAATCAATCAAAAAGAAAGATTTCAACATCGAACACTAATAACGAATTCTTGAATAATTAACTAACAAAACGGTTCGGCGCGTCCTTTCTGTGTCGCACTCCACTGAGTTTACCACCAGACCAATCAATTTTTAATTAGATATATTTTTGGTTTTTAATTAGATATATTATGTAAAGTCTACTATAAGTATAAATAGTAGATAGTAATTGCGAAAGAGTAGTCGCTAGTGCTCCATAGTTTCTGCCTACCCCAGTGGCAACAGGGCTTGAGTTAAGTAGGCAGTAGTAGTCATTTCGAAAGAGGTAAAAAGACTTGGTAATATCTGTGTGTGAGTTATGTATCGGAATTAGGGATCGGAGCTTGAAAGTAGCCCGGTATAATAACAGATATGATGGTATGTGGCAAGTTAAGAGTGGTTTGCGCCAGAAGGCCGGTTAAAGTAACTTTAACTATTACTTTTACGGCGACGACGACCGTTAGACGTTTACATTTACTCCGCACGCGTTGCAATATCGCATAAATTCATATTGTTATCGTTAAAAGGGTGGCTGATCTCGAAAAATAATAGAAAAACATATTTGGCTTCTTTTCATACATTTAAGGTTAGCAACATTGGTTTGACGATTACTTTAACCAAGCCAAGATTCGCTGGTTACGGTTAAGGTTAAAGTAACCGTCAAAAATGACAGGCGCGACGATGGTGCAACTCGTATGGAATAAATATGCACCATAATGTAGAGGTAACGGATAAACGTAAAAGTAATAGTTACTTTAACCGGCCTTCTGGTGCAAACGACCCTAAGTTATTTATTAATAATCTAATAGATGTTCATTCAAACCCTATGATGTAATGATATTTTTAATGACGTATACATTTAAATACATACCTAATAATAATATAATCCGGATAACACGAGTTAAATAGATTTAAAAAACTTCACGGTCAATTTGTGTCATCATTAAACTTAGAATTGTGAATTGATACTCCTTATTTGATGATCAGGCTGAGATGTGATTTTAATTTACGCATCCACCACGTAAAGTGAAATCTTTCCGCCAAACAGACTATGCTATTTTGTTCGATGAGGGAAAAAAATCAAATGAAGCGATCCTGTAGGTGGATCCATGGTGGAGAGATCCCACATTTAGCGCACCGTGTGTTTTTTTTTTATTGTAGCTCGGCATGTGACAACACTCCGCCTGATGTAAAGCTAGAGTGCGGTCCATGAATGGAAACAACTCCTACTACAGAGAGATCTCTACAGGCAGCAGTCGCCTCCACTATGCTGGCTTTAAGAGACGAGCATCCAGATTGACAGTGCACACTCTTCTCGTTAGATCTGGCTACTTTTAAACTATTCCCGAAACGCGACAAGGTGTTACATTCGAAAGTGGTGGTACTGTCCCAGGACGGCAGACTGGGCTAATAATCATCATCAGTCTGCCTACCACTCTTTAATAGTGCCTATACGCACTGAGCGACCAAAGTACATATAACAAAGTTACATTGGTACCGGTCAGAATTAGCGAAGTTCGAACATGGGTCACATCGATCGTGAGTTCACGCGTCTTGCCGCTAGACCACGGCCGCTCAGCGTAAGCTTTTTTCTAATTTGAATGAGATTATTATTGAGATAGCATACGAACAAAATAAGATTATATTTTTTTTTTGGTTCATTTGTTTATTTATACAAATCTTTATTGAATTTATTTACTTTTTTTCTTTCAAATAAATCATGATCTCCATGTAACGGTTTCTTTTTAGTCTAAACTGCATACTGACCTGAGTTGGGAATTGAATCAGTTCAAAAATATTTTTTAACAACGTGTAACATCAAAAAATTTTTATTTTTCTAATTGCCTATTATTTTGTGGGCACCTTTGGGCATGGGCACTTTAAAGAGTGGTAGGCAGATTGATTATGGTTATTAGCCCAATCTGCCGTCCAGGGGTAGTACCGCCACTTTCGAATGTAACACCCGTGAAGTGACTTTGTCGCGTTTCGGGAATAGTTTGAAAGTAGCCTGGTATAACGAGAGCAGTGTGCACTGTCAATCTAAGACGGCACATGCTCGTCTCCTCAAGCCGGCATAGTGGAGGCGACTGCTGCCCGCACAGGTTTCTCTGTAGTAGCAGTTGTTTACCGCACTCTAGCTTTACAACAGGCGGAGTGTTGTCACATGCCGAGCTACAATTAAAAAAAAAAAACCTATATAATTTTTATAATCTATACCTGTTTGTTAACAAAAAATCTAAATAACTTATTACATTTACCTTGAGAGTTATAAAATACTTAATGAAATTGTTTTTAAACCATATTAGTTCATAATATATTATGTTAATATAATTATAATAATAAGCTATTATCTCCTAAAAAGCGATAACTATAGCTTTTAAGGTTTTTTTTATTTAGAAGTCAAATTTAAACATAGGTAATGTAATTGTTTTTATTACAAAATCGAGATTTTATTATATGTAATCAAAGATGTTTTTTTTGCCTTAATTAATTGTAATTTGTTATTGATATTATAGCATGCAATATTGTTCATTTACGTCAATAAAGTATCACAAAAATATCCGTCAAATATCCGGAATAAACAAGAGGAGTGTGCACTGTCAGTCTAGATGGTGCATACTCGTCTCCTCAAGCAGGCATAGCGGAGGCGACTGCTGCCCGTAGAGATTTATCTGTAGTAGCAGTTGTTTTCGTTCATGGACCGCATTCTAGCTTTACATCAGGCGAAGTGTTGTCATATGCCTAGCTACAATAAATAAAAAACCCTTTTATTTTTACTTTTCGCCTGAACTACATTGTATTTATAAAAAAATACTAAAAATTATGTAAAAAGAAATTAATTAATTCAATGAGTTTTCAACAAGAAAAATGTAGAAAAAATTATTTAGTGCTCGCTTCACAATTTAAGAAATAAAAACAACATATTTTTAGAAAATAATTAAAAAAAAAAGAAAGTAACCAGGCCCAACTTTATTCTGCAGTTTAATATATATTTTTTAGACTTGTAAATATTATTGCGCCTCTGTTATGCCGGCTTAAGGAGACGAATGTTCACCATCCCGAATTTCATTTTTTTAAATTGTAGCTCGGCATGTGACAACACTCCGCCTGATATAAAGCTAGAGTGCGGTCCATGAATGGAAACAACTGCTACTACGGAGAAACCTGCGCGGGCAGCATTCGCCTCCACTATGCCGGCTTGAGGAGACGAGCATGTACCATCTTAGATTGACAGTGCACACTCCTCTCATTATACCTGGCTACTTTCAAACTATTCCCGAAACGCGACAAGGTCACTTCACAGGTATTACATTCGAAAGTGGTGGTACTACCCCAGGACGGCATAACCATCATCAGTCTGCTTTAATAGTGCCTATAGGCACTGAGCGACCAAAGTACATATAACAAAGTTACATTGGTATCGGTCAGAATTAGCGAGGTTCGAACACGGGTCTCATCGATATAGTGAGTTCACGCGTCTTACCGCTACACCACGGCTGCTTTCATACTAATACAAAATTCAAGTGTGTGTCTATAAGCATATAGAAATTAAAAGCTATTCATCTTAATTTTGATTGTTTATGAATTATTAATAGCAATTTATCATCTCATTTATGTATTCATCAACTTTATATTAATTAGGAAGTGTGAATTGAGAGACCGGAGCTGGGTAATCAAAAAAACAACTGAACATTCATTGAATTTGACGTACAGGTGGTATTTGATGATATCACTAAATCCGGTTCAATTAAATAAATAATTTTAAAAAAAATACTTAGATCTTTTTTAAGTATTCACAAAAAAACACCTAAACACAAATTGGCACTTTTCATATTTTTTAATATTTGGATTGTTAACCTGAGGTTCAAGGTTGAAATAAATCTTAAAAGCGCACTGATGCTGGTTATTTATTTTTATACTATTTTATACACAGTCTGCCGTCCTGGCGTAGTAGCAGTTACACACACGTTCCCGTGGGGTATATATTACCCCAATTTAAAAGTGAAATAAAACACTTATTAAACCGCTTTATGATATATTTATATTGAAAAGAAGAATCAACATCGTACTAAAGGACAACAGTGGTCGTAATCAATGTTTTTGGTAAGCATATAAATAAATCTATCATGCCGTGGGGTATAATATACCCCATGCGAGTAATTAAGGGTTAAGCGTAAAATGACTTAGTCGCGTTTCGAAATCAGTTTGGAAGTAAAGTAGCCCGATATAAAGAAAGAAAAGCGCTTGTGCCAATAGACGGTGTACTATCAAGAGCAGGGGAGCAGTCCCAGTTTTTTTTCAAAATTGTTTATCGGAATATTACAGTTGCCTTCTCTTTCTGACTGCATTAAAAGTAAAGGAGATCAATATTGTTGTCAATGTTTCTATATGTTTTTTACATATTGCACGTCATTTAGTTGTCAATGTTATGAGGGAAAAACGAAAAATAATGACATGTAAATATCAAATAACTTGGCATTGTCATTAAATTTCAATGTTCAAAATATATTACTATTAGATTAATCTACACACGTCAGTTGTCATAGCAACGTAAACATAAGTTATATTTAAAGTAGGAGCTGAGAGAAACATAAACATATGCAAGTAACATTAGTCCTTAAGGTGGGACTGCTCCCCTGCTCTTGATAGTACATTCGTCTTCCAAAGACGGCATAGCGGAGATAACTTTTGTCTTGACATTTCTCTAGCAGTTGTCTTCATTAAAGGGCTGTAGGTACTCTAGTCTAATATCAACGAATCGCACTATTGTCACGAAATAATTAGAAATTTGCTCTGACGAGCCATGCCTGCTGCGATTCGATTTACCTCCGATTCCCGATTAACGTAGTTTTACAGTATTTTTCTAGAGTAGCTCGGCATCACCTGCCACTCCTGCATCCACTACATATTCTAACTCTAAACTGTTTTTTATTTTCATTTGACCACAAACCTGGCTACTTTCAAACTGATCCCGAGACTTAATTAGGTCACTGTGTTACATACTATCTTTTTCAAAATATATATTCTTTATTAGTACCTTAATTCTCTATAATATACCATTTTATTAATTTAAAACAAAAAAATCATGCATTTAAGGGTTAAAGTAGTGGTACAGCGAGAGGCTGAGCTAATAATCATGATCAGTCTGCCTACCACTCTTGAGTTGCAAAATTTTAACGAATAACATGTTTTTAACTAACAAGCATAATTAGGTCACGTGAATGCATTTGTAATAATAATTCATAAGATAATATAACATTTATTGCACAAAATGTCAATTTTGAGGTTAACTAAGTTGTGCGCAGGCGCAAGGTCGATGCCCATCTCATAAACGTTTCTCTTTAATAGATCACGTTAAAACCATAAAAAAATAAGTTTTATGAAACGTTTATCAAATATAATTAATCAATAAATTGTAATTATTATTAAAATATATTTTAATTAAATTTTTGGTTTAAATATTTTAAAGTGCTTATTTTATAAGATTTTTATCTTATTTAGGAAGCGTTGTTTTCTTTTAAGTCAATGAACTTGGGTTATGTAAGCTGTGTTTTCGAGGTCGTTGCATTTGTAAGTGCATTTGGTGATATTTTACAAAAACTTGCCATATTATGCGGAGCTACAATAATAATAAAAAATTACAAGTAACAAAGAAGCTTTTTTAACAATTTTTTAAATAATTTTTATGAAACTCAATATAATGTTATGAAGAAAACAGAAACTTTTGTGAAAACGATTACCTATTCACTAAAAAAAATCGTAGAACAAAATAGATGCATTTAGACATTTATATAATACATACAACTAGATGTGCAATAAAGCTCTCAATATGACGTGAGAGAAAGATGACCGCAGCCTCCTTTAGGTTCCCTGTCATTAGTATTTGACTTGACGACAAAATTATCAAATCGTTTGAAACAGCTAACGCTTTTTTCATGTCAGATGCATGAGGTTTGCTTCTCTGGTATATATTTCTATGCATTTAGGTATATTTGCACCAAAAGGCCCGTTAAACAGACTTTAACTATTACTTTTACGGCGACGTAACCTTTAAACGTTTACATTTACTTCACACGCGTTGCACCATCGTCGCGCCTGTCATTATTGACGCTTACTTTAACGCTAACCGTAACCAGCGAATCTTGGCTAGTTAAAGTTAATTGTCATACCAATGTCACTAACCTAAAATGTATGAAAAAGAAGCCAAATATGTTTTCCTATTATTTTTTCGGGCTCAGTCACCCTTTTAACGATAACAATATGAATTTACACGATATTGCAACGTGTGTCGAGTAAATGTAAACGTTTAACGGTTACGTCACGGTAAAATGGACCTTAGACGTATAGTATATGTATATAAAAAGTGAGACCTTAAAATTTTTTCCTTGAATAAAGTACCAGTGAACATCCAGTGAAAATTTCTTTAAAATGGTCTATAATCCCAGTGTCCCAATTTGGCTGTATGTATTTATTATTATTGGACTAGACTACAGTCCGCATGACCTGTCTGACCATCTTTCATAAGATATACAATGACAATGAAAATAATAACAAGTGCATCGACTTAACAATGACTAACAAAGTATAACGAGGTACTATTGTTATGAAATAAAAATGAACTTTGCATTATCAATACTGCAAACGTGTATTGAACTTTTGATCTACGTTTTTTTTTTGTTATTTCCGTGAATACTGATTTTAGATGTTAGTCGAAAATCTTCTTTTAGCGCGTCATATGACCGCACTCCGTCTGATGTTAAGCTAGAGTGCGATCCATGAACGGAGTCGCATCCGCTATGCCGGCTTGATGAAACGATATGCTGTTCAAATTGGCAGTGCACATTCCTCTCGTTAAACACTACTACTTCCAACTACCACCCCATCTTTTAAAATATAGGAATACTAGGAATATAAACCGAGTTTAAAAGAAATTCGTAGGTTAAGGAAGCTTAAAGACAATAACGCATTGCACTATTGTGATTGATCAAAACATCAATTGAATAAAAAAAGATGAGCGATAAAATATAATTCGATACATCAATCCTATCTACAGATCGTTTTAAATGCATTTTGTTTCCATTATCCCTTAATTTGTGACCCCAGTTTGCAAATGAAAAACTACACAAGACTGATGATGGTTATTAGCCTAATCTGCCGTCCTGGAGTAGAATGTAATACCAGACGCCTTGTCGCGTTTCGGTAACAGTTTGGAAGTAACCATATATAACGAGAGGAGTGTGCGCTGTTTGACGTTGCATCATGTAGCGATCATCAAGCCAGCATAGAGGAATTACTTTCCCAGAAGTGTCAACTGGAACTTTGTAATTGAAATATTTAATAGTCAACTGTTAGTAGTAACGAGAGGAGTGTGCACTGTCAATCTATGATGGTACATGCTCGTCTCCTCAAGCCGGCATAGTGGCACAGGTTTCTCTGTAGTAGCAGTTGTATCCATTCATGGACCGCACTCTAGCTTTACATCAATACAATAAAAAAAACTCTAAAGCATAGAAGCTATGTGAAGAGGACTCACGGACACAGCGAGACAACGAGCGTGGGTCAAAAATACAGGTCGTAACAGAATAAACTGAACGTGGTATCATCCGCTGTCATTTCTAATTACTTTTGACGAATGGGTTGCCGGTTCTATTCCTCTATTGTGATTAGAGTAACCTTAAACGCCAATAAGATCACGTTCAAAATTTGATTTAGAATTTACTTTGTGCTGCTATTTTTTTAAATATCGGTCAAGTAACTCTTGAATAGTATTCTTTGTTTCTTCATAATGGAATCTTGATAATTGGATGCAAAATCGATATTAAGTTCATTAAAAATACGTTAAATTTCAAAAGAGCATTGTTATGAAAGTTTAATGAATATCGGACTTAAGGCACAGATGTTCCTAATTTTGCTATACTTATTTTAATGTGACGGCCGCGGCCGTGGTCTAGCGGTAGAAGGCGTGAAATTAGTTCGCTTAGACTCGCTAAATTATTCTGATCTGTATGTCGTATGTCTTATGTATTTTGCTTCAATACTATATGTACTATATGATCAAATACAACGACACCAACAATTGTCACGTTCCTAACACAACTCCCTTGCTTCCCTCACAACTATAACAATATTTTTTTTTACTAAAAACTTCGTGGCCTAGCGGTAAGAAGCATGAACTCACGATTGATGAGACCCGAGTTCAAATCTCGCTAAATTCTAACCGGTGTGAATGTAACTTTGTTTTTTCTTAAATTCTTAATAGGCAAGCCTGGCCAAGTTTGATCACACCCTGCCTGATGTTAAGCAGTGATGCTGTTTAAGGTGGAGCACGCTTGCCTATGAGGCTTTTTGTTCAGCACCTATGATACAAGTACAAGAGGCATTTTAAAGAAAGAAGAGGGGTGTTTGGCGCGCTTTTGCCCGGGAAGATTGAGGTGTTTTTGATCCCTTTCCTTAATTAGTTTAGTGGTTATTATTGTTTAAAATTGGTGTTATTTTGCGTAATTTTATGCTACACATGTGAGTAATTGTGGAAACATTAAAATTCACTCTATATAAGGCAACGGAAGCGGTTTTTTTTTTGGTTGTCCGGTGAAAATGCTCAATGCTCATATTATGACTTGACCGGGTGTATTGCCGCCAAATACTCCAACAAAGCGTCACCATTGCTAGTCGACATTGGCAGATAATTCTGCTGCTTGCTACTCACAGCTATTTGTTTACAACTTTCATACAATGTGTTTCCTAACTTTAACCTTTTAATGCGTCTATAATGTACTTACTACACGTTGAATAATACGTGCACATATATGTTTTTTTTTCCTTTTAAATAATGTCTGCACTAAGTTAGTGCTTGTAACATATGCACTGAGCGATCAAAGTATGTACATAGCAGCGTTGCCAGACCTGATTTGATTGTTATGAGAAGGCCATTTAACAGAAGAAGAAAGAAAGAAAAAAAATTATCCAAATTAAGATCTTGCGTTAGTGTATTACAAAAGTTAATAAAGCCTACATGTGTATCGCAATAATTGCTTAGAAATTAATAAATGTTATTTGAAGTAGGTGTTCTATGATAGCCCTTTGACCCCCAAATGAAATGGTCGATTTATAAAATAAATATATTAATTGAATATTTCGTAGAAGTTGTTATTAATTATAATTTGTGTATGTATATTAAAGGAATTTTATGTAGGTATGGGTTATTATGTTTGTTTTGAAATAACCGTATTGGGCCAGAAGATGAAGGTACAGTCGTGTACAAAAATTAAATAACTCAAACTATAAAGAGCGGCCGTGGTCTAGCGATAAGACGCGTGTACTCACGATCGATGATACCCTCGTTCGAACCTCGCTAATTCTGACCGGTAACAATGTAACTTTGTTATATGTACTTTGGTCGCTCAGTGCCTATAGGCACTATTAAAGAGTGGTAGGCAGACTGATGATGGTTATTAGCCCAGTCTGCCGTCCTAGGGTAGTACCACCACTTTCGAATGTAACACCCGTGAAGTTACCTTGTCGTATTTTGGGTGCGGTTTGAAAGTAGCTAGGTGTAACGAGAGGAGTGTGCACTGTCACTGTAGACGATGCATTCTCGTCTCCTCAGGCCGGCATATCAGAGGCGATTGTTCCCCGTGGAGATGTCTCTATAGTAGCAGTTGTTTTTACTCATGGACCGCACTCTAGCTTAATATCAGGCGGTGTGTTTTTTTTTTTAATTTACACAAAAACAGCTTTTTTTTCTATTCCATTTTCATCATTAATGTGACGCAAATTATTATAAATAAACTGAATAAAATATTTCTGCTTACTATGGTGTTTATTTGAATTAATAATAATTAATTCAGGTTTCGAAGGCTTTGCAGCCATCGTGGTCGCGGTGGGACCTTTATTCTAAATAAACGCGATTAGATAGATACTTCTATCGGACGTCCAGACACCCGGAGAGGTACCATCCGTTTATGGTTCAAGTTCCTAAAGTACGTACGAGGCGTTTTGACAACACGTTCCTCGTGCGTACTGCGAAACTGTGGAACTCCCTCCCGGTGTCTGTGTTTCCCGACACGTACAACATAGGTCTCTTCAAATCGAAGGTGAACAGGTACCTCATAGGCAGGCGTGCTCCACCCTAGACCACATCACTGCTTAACACCAGGCAGGGTGTGGTCAAACGCTGGCCTATTAAGCATAAAAAAAAAGATAGTAAGTCGCATAAAATTCTTTGTGCAGACGGAACATGTCATCATATAGAAGTACAAAAACAAAAAATAACTAATAATTTAGTATTAGTTATTTTTTGTCACTACTTGACTCTGCATGACAAATTTTTTCTGGCAATCAACTCGAGATATGATTTATTATAATTCTTCGTTGAATTACAGTTAGGATAAAATTTTCTATCTGTGGCGCAGTGGAGC
Organism: Tinea pellionella; assembly: GCA_948150575.1. Lineage (NCBI taxonomy): Eukaryota > Metazoa > Arthropoda > Insecta > Lepidoptera > Tineidae > Tinea > Tinea pellionella. The sequence continues at coordinate 7,440,515 of OX411261.1, read as the reverse complement.
CAGTTTGTTACGTCGAGGTCTTGAGTTCGATTACTCAGATTACTCCGGGGGTCTCGCAAGAGTTTAACAAGTTGAATTATTACTGCATACTGAGCTAAAAATCTCATTTAATTGACTAGGAAATGAAAGAGGTTGGGCTATGGCCGTTGAATCTTCACGTATGGTCCAGCGCCGTCACTGACATTACAGATTAAAATAAGGAAATGTCTTATTTTAAAATAATGATAGAAAAAAATAGAAAAAAATGTGTTGATATTCTTTATAATAATCTGGTATTTAAAATGACAAAAAGAAAATAGAAAAAAAAAATTGACCGGTGTTATAATTAAGTTTGCGATGTTTTTGTTTCTATATACCTATATTTATTTATTTGATATTAAAAACTTAAATTTAAGTAAAAAATAATTTTATTTTAAGATTTTTTTTGCTATGGATTAAGTCTGAAATAAACATTTTTTATTTTATTTTATTGTAGCTCGGCATGTAACAACACTCCGCCTGATGTAAAGCTAGAGTGCGGTCCACGAATGGAAACAACTGCTACTACAGAGAAACCTCTGCGGGCAGCTATGCCGGCTCTCTCTCAACAAAACAAAACAAATCTCAACAAAACAAAAAATAAATTAATTAGTTACGTTGTATGTTGTATATTTAACTAAGTACCTAGATTTATTATAAAAATCTTTATCAATCTCATTTGTCATTTTTTTTCAATATTGCATATATTGGTGACAATAACTAATTATTTTTAGAGTACAACGACCCCTAACTGATCTGCAAAAAATGTTAAATTTAACAGTTAATAACTGGTTTTATTAACTGTTAACTTTTTTTGAAACACAATATATCTTCGCTTTTAATATATCTCAGTTTAATTTCACGTATCATAGTCGTAGCGTAGCTATATAGAAATACATATCTTATTTTCTATTAATATAAAAATATCTGTTTGATTTTCGTTTACGCCTATTTATATTTTTTATCTTATAATTTTTTTATATTGATATAATAACATATTGTGTATATATATATTTGTTCATTTATTTTTCGACAATTATTATTAAAGATTAGAACAGCTTAGGCAACTCAATTACTGAAGGTAATGGCATGCAAACAATTTGAACAAAACTAAATTAAAATGAAAGTTTCAAGTTCAAATAAAAATACCTAAAATAAAATAAGAACATGAAATTTTGATACGAAATTAAAATTAAAATACAGATGAAAATTAATGTCGGTGTCAAATAAAAAAGAATCCGTTTACTTACATCAGGCGGAGCTACAATAAAAAAAAGTTTTAGCAAGCTAGTTCTTGATAGACAAAGCGAGAGTTACCAGCTAGCGTTGGCTTGAAAAACTAGCCTTGTTTATTCCGGACTTATTTCATAGATAATCATATAAACACGCGAATGTTTTTTTGTTTGTTTAGTAATATGAATTAATTTTTATAGAGTTACATTATTTGGATGATACCCGCTTTTATGCTGTCATCATCTGTTGTTAAACATTGCTGGAGGCTTCGTTTGCGTATTAATTATGTCATTATAGTCATTATGTACATAATTATAGTGGTCAAAATCACATGTTACTTGCTATGAACTTAGGTTTCTTAAGCTCGTTTTTCTGTTGTTTTTTGATTTGAAGCAAATCCGTGTTTTAAGAGTGGTAGACAGACTGATGATGATTATTATCCCGTCTGCCGTCATAGGATAGTACCACCACTTTCACTACCCGTCAAGTCATATCGCGTGATTAGTTTGAAAGTAGCCAGGTAGAAATAGAGTAGTGTTGCCTGCACATTCGGTTCCTCAAGCCGGCAAAGCGGAGGTGACGGCAGCCTGGAGTTATATGTTCGTTGTTCGCGTCCATGGGTCGTTTAACATCAAAGTATGCGGATTGCCGAAGTCTAATTAATTTTAAAAAAAGGTAGGTATCTTTAATAATAAGTAGATATAATTTTAAAAAATTGCAATAAATAATATAGAATTAAAGTTAAAATTATGCAATTATAAAATTATAATGTTATTCTTATTATTCCTACCTATTTTGTGTCTATTATGTGTAATGTTTTGAGTATTGAGCTATAGTAAGCAGAAATAATAAATACTTAAATATATACGATGCAAATGGAGTTAGTTCTCAGATGTACGAGTAGAAGACTAAAGACGTATGGTTTGTATTATTTTATATTATGTTATCGTAATTTTTAAATAATTTTAAACAAACTGTTTGAAGTGCAAAATGGAGACAGATAATCTAATATAATAAAAGTTAGGTATAAACGTTTTAAAGGTAGGAGCTTTTAATAGCAATTGATTCAGCTAGGATGCTATTTTTTTTTATTGTAACTCGGCATGTGACAATACTCTGCCTGATGTATTTAATGCTGGGATATATGTGAACTGCGCTGGAACTGAAGGGGATTAAAACCTTTTTTTTTCCATAAACAGTAAAGAAATTATCGTTAATAAAAATATATGTTAATCAATACTATACAAAACATGTCCTCTTCATTTAGAAAAAAAAATAAGGTTTTAAATATCACAAATATTTATGCAAAGTAACCCTTGTTTTAGAAATATAAAACCATTTTTCTTCTAAACTGTTAATAGCTAGGTTTTTTATTTTCATCGTGATATTAGACAATTCAATACCTAGGGAATCTTCGGATTATTTTTATTTTTATTTTTTTACATAAATCGACACACCTAATCAGTACGGGACAAGCAAAGTCAAGCTCTTAATTTAGTAAACATGTATTTTTAAAATAGTGTAGAATAGTATACACGGTACCAATGTGACTACGTTATATGCATTTTGGTCACTCACCAGCTATACTAATACACATAAAAAAAAAATCTTTCGAGCAGAAATCGACCCCGGGACCTCCGCATAACAGACTTGCACACTAACAACTACGCCACATGAACTTTTAAAACTTTTGTAAATAAGAAAATCGTGTACTAATTCCCAATAAGTTTGATTAGCGATTATTTATTATAATAAACAATGCGTTAATTATCGCACTAATTAATCAATCTTTTTATTAAACTTTTTATCGGTACCATCATATTTCTTAAAGAATAATTTTATTAGATTCAAATCTGAAGGCCTAGGTTGTTATTTATATAGAGCTTTGTAAGTAAAGTTTACATACAGCGTGATTTTTGAAATGGATTAGTGAGGGCAAATCCTAGGACAGCCTTCCACTGCGAGCGGACCGGACTCAAACTCTTTTTTACTGGAATGCAAAACAATTTTACTTTGTAAGAGTGGTAGGTAGACTATGATGGTTGTTAGCTTAGTCCGCAGTGTTGGGGTAGTACTACCACTTTCGGGAACAGTTTGAAAGTAGACTTTAGTAGACAGGTATAGCGGGTGTACTGTCACTCTAGATGGTGCAATTGGTACATACACGTTTCCTCAGGCCTGCTGCCCAAAGAGGTTTCTCTGTATTAGCTGGACCGCACTCTAGCTTTACATCAGGCGGAGTGTTGTCATATGTCGAGCCATATTTTGCACTGAAAAATAATTAAAAAATTTGCAACTTTTTTAATTAATAGATATTCAAAAATATTGATACGTAAATAATATAAACAAATATTGATATATGAATAATACTCTTGTTTAATAAAAGGGCTTAAATGAAGCGTGATGCAAAGACAAATATTTTCGTAATAAAGGAAATAATTCATATAAAATACACGTTTCCGATAGCTTAAACATGAATTCAAAATACAATATATATCATAGTACCCAATTAATTCGAAGCGATCTTTATGATTTTGAACTTGGATTAAAGGCACGCGCACGAAAATTGTTCGTTCAAAAAGCTCTATAAATACATTAGTGTCGAAGTTTGAGACTCAGTCAATCCCGAGCCTCCGACCATTCAAGTTAGATAGCAAAGCACAAAATGAAATTGGTAAATCCTTTATGACAAATTGTTTTTCTGTTACGTGAAAGTGATTAACGATTTTTGGCTTTTTCGTCATTGTGATGCTAGGAAACGAGATCTTGTTACGATTATTTTAAACAATATGGGGTTGCATAATGTTTTTTACTAATTGATGTCAGTGTTACAAAATATTAGGGAATTTTGTGAGGAAATTTTATTGTTACAAACAATTGTTCAGTGTAAATAGGTTATAAATAAAATAATGTTTCAGGTGGGTATCCTAACCGCTGTTCTAGCGGTATGCGGTGCAGCTAAACTAGATCGAACTTATCTCCCACCAGCATCAGCCAAAACTGCTGGAGGTAGCCCTGGAGCTTTGCAGACACCTTTGAGTGATTCGCGAGAATCTTTTCCTAAAGGAAGTTTTACGAATGACTTCCAAGGAGTAGTAGTTGATGCTGTGGCTGCTGGAACCAGGTCGTCAGACCCTACTGATTCAGGTCTCGGTGCTCCTAGACACACCTATGGGTCTCAAGATTCTAAAGTGGGAAATGCGGCTTTCAAACTAGCCAATCATGGAATACATGAAGATGAGGAAGAGTCCGTGCCGGGCAGTGCTGCTGCTTTTAGAACTAATACACGATTTAACGCTCCAAGTTCTGGATCTCCTAGCAGTCACGCATCTGCTAGTAGCTTCTCTGGTCATGGATTTGCAGCACATGGCGATCAGCAATCAAATGGATTTGAAGGTCATGAAAGACCACAAGCAGCTCAAGACCGTGTAGCTAATACTTTAAGGTTTGACAGTGAAGTAGGACCGGAAAGTTATAGTTATGCCTTTGAAACTGATAACGGAATTGCAGCTGAAGAAAGTGCAATAGCAACAAACGGGGTTCAAGCACAAGGAGGATTTTCTTACACGGGTGATGATGGTCAAATTTACAGTGTGACATATACAGCTGATGAGGGAGGATTTCAGCCTAAGGGAGATCATCTTCCTACCCCTCCACCGATACCTGAAGAAATTTTAAGGTCTCTCGAACAAAACGCGAGAGAGGAAGCGGAAGGCATAGTCGATGATGGTAAGTCTAATATGATGTTTCCTTTAATTTAATAAATTTAAAAGAGAAAGATATCAATACTTCTTTTTTTATTGTAGCTCGGCATGTGACAACACTCTGCCTGATGTAAAGCTAGAGTGCGCTCCATGAATGGAAACAACTGCTACTACAGAGAAATGTCTGCAGGCATCAGTCGCCTCCACTATGCCGGCTTGAATTTGTATGCTCTCGTTATACCTGGCTACTTTCAAACTATTCCCGAAACGCGACAATGTCACTTCACGGATGTTACATTCGAAAGTGGTGGTATTACCCCAGGACGGCAGACTGGGTTAATAACCATCATCGGCCCGCCTACCACTCTTTAAAAAAACAAAAGCAAAAGTAAAAGCAAAACGTATTAGGTAATTAAAATTAATTAGGTAATTTATTTCATATAGAATAAAAATATTTAAAATAAATAAATATTTTGATTATTGCAAATAATTGAGGAACATATGAAATATTTAGTAAAATCGCACACAAAAATCTAAATTACTTTACATTTTAATGTAAATTCTGCAAATAACACAAGACTAATTACACAATCAATATCAAATCAAATCAAAGTATTTATTTACAAGTTATGGGTTACAATGTTCTTAAAGTACGTACAAAAGTAAATACGCTTTATCAAATTAAATTTGATAAAAAAAACATTATAACGTCTTCATTTTATTATAGTATAACTAGTTTTATGTTTATCTTAATATATTACAAAAACTTGTAACTAATTAATAAACACAATAGTGCTAATTCTATATAGACTACTTGTACATTATTGTACATTATTGCAAAAACCTCAAAGAACACAAGATATTATCTCTTATGTAGACTATTAGATCGCGTAATATGTACGAGTACGTTGAAAATATGTGTTGTGTCATTCAAATACAATGTGTCTAACTTCTATACAATATTTACCTTACTAACTAGAAAGGTCATCAATCGACATCACATCTCTCTGCCTCTATTGTAAGGATTGACAAATGTATCAACGTATTCAATCTACAAAGTAAAGCCGCGCTCATCTCTGTTAATAAATGACCACTTTCATTTTCATTCCAGGCTCGTACGACGCAAAAAAGTACAATGAAGGCTCAGATTACACAGACAGTGACAATGGGCAATACAAACACGGATCTTCAGGACATAATAATCAAGGAAGCTTCTCATCTGCGAACGCTTTTGGTCGCCAATCTGTTGGACACGGTAGTCAAGCTTCCGCGACAGCGAGTAGCGGGCGTGGTCGCATCAATTTAGGTAATCGCAATGGAGACTCTTCGTCGGATAGTAGCAATGTAAATGCTTTCACGCAAGCGTCTAGTTTTGGAGCATCAAATAACGAAGGTCAAAACAGATTTTCTGGACATCAGGTCGACAATAATCAAGGTTCGTCATCGCTCAATCAACAACATCAAGTTCAAGGAGACGGTCAATTTGGTGCCGAAACCGGACATGGTGCTCATTCATCCGCATTTGCTGGTCAAGGTCAAAATGGTCATAAACAAGCTTTTAGTCAAGCTTCATTCGGACAAACAAACTTGAATGGTGCCGATGGGTCTTTGACTGATAATTCTGGTGCAATCGGCAATCGATTCACATCTCAATTAAATACACAATTTGCCCAACAAAGTAGATTTGGCAATCAGGCGGCTGTGAATCGTCAAGGAACACAACTTAATCAGTACTTGCCTCCTCTTAATAATAAAAATAAATTGTCTAACCAAGTTTCTCAATCATCTCATCAAGAAAGCCAATTAAATAAACAGGAGAATGTGAATCAATTTGGTAGAGGAGGCTCACAGCAAGAAAATAACAATAACTTCCAAGCAGCACAAAGTACAACTTCTTCTCGTTTTAGCGGCACAGCGAAAGGAGCATTCGGTGGTTCTGGAACTAATTCAGGACATCAAAGTGGTCAACAAGGAAGTTCTGCATTTGGATCAGCTTCATTTGGTGCGCAGTCAAATAGTGGTGGTATTTTTGGATTCAAAGGCGCCTCGAATGCAGCTCAAGGAGTTAATACTCAAGCTTCTTTAAATAAATTTGGATCTAATGCTGGCATGACGCAAGGATTTAATACAAATGATCAAGGTGTCTCAGAATTCGATGATGGTTCAGCAGGATCTGGGCGTCAAAGTGGCCAACAATCAGCATCTTCGGCCTTTGGATCTGCTTCATTTGGGACACAATTGAATGGACATATTTCTGGTGCTGAAGGTGCACAGAACGCAGTCCAAAGTGTGAACACTCAATCGACTTTTAATAGAATTGGTTCTAAGGTCAGAGCAGAGTTAGAATCTCATACAAATAATCGAGATTCTTCCGCATTCAACGGCGCTTCAACTGATTTGGGAAGTGTGGATGGTCAACAATCAGCAAATTCAGCATTTGGATCTGCTACATTTGGAGCACAATCTAATAAACCAGTTTCTAGTTTTGGAGGGTCATCTCATACACCACAAAGGGTTAATGGAGCATCGTCTTCAAGTAAATTTAGTTCTAATACTGTATCAGATTTCGGTGGCGCTTCAATTGGTGCAGAACATCAAAATAGTCAACAATCAACAACTTCTGCAATTGGCTCTGGCTCTTTTGGAAGACAATCCAATGAACATGGGTCTAGTTTTGGAGGAGTAGCGCAAGATCAAGAAATTAATGGAGGAATTGATTCCAATATCGACGCGGTACATAAATCTAAAACAAATGGTTTGGTTTCATCAGGATTCAGTGGTGCTTCAGCTGGATCAGGACACCAAAATGGCCAACAATCAACATTTGGAGTACAATCGAATGGACGCGTTTCTGGCGGCGCATCTAATGGAAGTAACGGAAAAATTTCCAACACGCAATTTGGAGCCGAAGGTTCCAACATTCGCGGTTCAAATGCATTCAGTTCTGCAAGCTTCGGTACTCGGACAAATAGTGAAAATCCACAACAGGTTTCGTCTGAGATAGCTAGTGGAGAAGGCTCGACCCAGAATCGATTCGGAACGCAATCCAATTTCGGTAACTCAGCTCATGCCTCAGCCCAATTTAATCAAGGACTTAATGTACAACAAAAGCAATTCCCAGATAGTCAGTTCGTGTCTCAGCCAAGCAGCAGTCAATTTGGTCAAAAACAAACTGGACATTTCGCATCTAATGTACAACAACCAGGTTTTAATCAACATGCCAGTGCATCTGCTCAAGCTAATTTTGGAGCTAACAATGACAATTCTTATCACTATAATCAACCGACAAAACAGTTCGGTGTTCCCACGAATTCTCAGCAATCTAGGTTTCAATCAACAAATCAGTTTAATCGATTGACGCAAAATTCTGCTGCTCCCTCTGGACAGTTTGGTTTCCAAAGCCAACAACAACAAAATGTTGCTAATAAATTCTCGCAAAACGCTAATGCTGCCGTTCAAAATAACGCTCCTTTCAAGGGACGCCCACAAAGTTCTGCACAATCTTCAGCTCAATTCCAGACTTCACAGCAATCACAAGGTTTCCAGAAACAAACTTCTGCAATCCCTCAGTCATTCCAACCTTTAGGACAGTCCTCATCTTCAGCTCAATTTAACCAAGGCAATGAACCTATAGTGCCATCTCAGCAATATAATGGAGAAATTTACGAGTACAATAAACCTGAACAGACTTTACCAAGTGAAAAGGATCAAAATAGTTCTTCTACAATAAGTCAGAATGCTTTCAGCTCTGCATTTACTGGTTCCAACCGGTTTTCAAGCTCAAATGTCGCTGGTAAAGGGGAAGTCTTTGGAGGACCAAGGAAAGCCCCAAGTTTTGATGCTGAAACAGGTTATCATTATTAAGTAATTTGTAACTTTGTAAATATAGTGCCATAAGAATCGTGGTGGATATTTGTAAAACTTGGAGGCTTTGAAGTATATGAACGTATTGTTATTTTATGTAAAAAAATATATGTATAATATTAATTGTTTGATATTTATACTCGACGTCTCTAAGAATATTTTAAGTTTTTGTCTTAACTTATCTTGAAAAATATATAAACTAATATGATATTTTATGACAAAACAATGATGTATTTTTTAGTTTTAAAATGTGTTATTATTTTTAAGATTAAATATAGCAAATGTTAATAAAGTTTTAAAATAAAAATATTGTTTTTTTTTTTGTTGTAAAAGGCGCTTTAGTATGTATTACAACCACACATTACATAAGTTACAAACACAAACAATGTCTTATCTCTGCCTATTCTTGAAAGAAAATAAGGAAATTACTTCTATATTAATTTTACATTGTGAAGAAATTAAAATGGAATATAAACCTTATTAGTACATGCACACACTATATTGTATATTAAAGGAAGCTCTGAATGTGAAAGAGACGGAAGAGGTGTGTATATAGAGACCCTGAACAAAGAAATTGCTTTTATTTAAGGCGTTATGTGTTGGAAATGGATGTTTTAATAGATGCTCGACATATAACAATACTCCAACTAATTTTAAGTTAGTGAGAGGTCTATGAGCGGGTTTAACTGTGTTCAGAGAGGTTATGCCGGTTTGAGAAGACGAAATTAGACGGTTGATACACATCATGGAGTGGATAACGCGTCTAAAGCTGATCTCAACTGCTTCACTTGCCAGACGTTAATTTTAAAGTGATGAAAAGTATGCAATTAATATAGAACTAAAGTCCTTCTGAATTTATGTCACTTTTACTAGTTAATTAGTAATCAGGAATTTCAAAGAACATCGTGTTTTTCATCGCACGATTAATCTTAATATTGCACGAGTTGTAGTAACCTCAATTACTTTTATTTATATGTTTATATTATGTAAACGCCTACGGGAGAAGTATGGTATTAAATATAAAAATAATTATTTGGATTAAATAGGGTGTAAAAAGAAAGGGAGTATCCCTGCGAATTCGAAGTCATATACATCGTTGTGATGTGGTATAATTATTTTTTTCTTATTATTGAGATTTTTTTTTGCATAATTTCGAAATATCAAGGCCGGAGGCACGCCGAGTGTGAAAAAATAGAAAGAGTGGTAGGCAGACTGATGATGGTTATTAGCCCAATCTGCCGTACTGGGATAGAACCACTACTTTCGAATGTAACACCCGTGTTGTCGCGTTTCGGGAGCAGTTTGAAAGTAGCGCAGTTTGAAAGTAGCCAGGTATAGTGAGAGGAGTGTACACTGTTGGTGCATACTCGTCTCTTCAGGCCAGCATAGCGAAGGCGACTGCTTCCCGTAGAGATTTCTTTGTAGCAGTAGTTGTTTCCGTTCATGGACCGCACCCGTAGCATCAGGCGAAGTGTTGTCATATGCCGAGCTACAATAAAAAAAACGCGCGAGCTCATTCAACTCACAGTTGACAGACAGTCGATCGCGCTTGCCTTAACGATTGCCGATGTTATTGCGGCTTGATTTATTTGAAAATCTTTAAAAGGTTAATAATATAACTAACTTAGTTTGAAAGTAGCCAGGTATAAGAGAGGAGTGTGCACTGTCAATCTAGATGGTACATGCTCGTCTCCTCGAGCCGGCATAGTGGAGGCGACTGCAGCCCGTAGAGATTTCTCTGTGGTAGCAGTTGTTTCCATTCATGGACCGCACTCTAGCTTTACATCAGGCGGAGTGTTGTCACATGTCGAGCTACAATTAAAAAAAAAAAAAAAACTTGGAATGATGTTAGTGTATATCCAATATGATCACAATACGCGATCATTACAATGAAAGCTTTGTTATTACAGGCAACGCTACATGTCGGTTTACTATATGACAGAACGGGAGAGCGGTCCAAGGCTTCTATCCTCCATTTGTGGGCGATAACTAAGCAAATATGCTGAAACACGACAGTACCTCCGTACAAACAAGTCACAGCGTGTTCGCCGCGTGACGTGTTTTCAGAGACTCTGTCAAAGCGTAACGACGCTTTTGTTTCATATTCAGTTAGTGCTTGTACTCATGACCACGTATTCATTTTGTTCCAAGTTAGTTTCCGTAATCGTTCAAATGAGAGTCCGTATTCATGACCGTTCCAACATATATATATTTTTTACTATAGCTCGGCCTATGACAACACTCTACCTAATGTAAAGCTAGAGTGCGGTTCATGGACGGTAACAACAACTACTACAGATGACTGTCTGCAGGCGGCTTGAGGTGACGAATGCGCACCATCTAGATTGACAGTGCACACTCCTCTCGTTACCTGGCTACTTCCAAGTTAACGCGACTAAATTACATCCAGGTACAGAGCGGCCGTGGTCTAGCGGTAAGACGCGTGAACTCACGATCGATGAGACCCGTGTTCGAACCTCGCTAATTCTGACCGGTACCAATGTAACTTTGTTATATGTACTTTGGTCACTCAGTGCCTATAGGCACTATTAAAAGAGTGGTAGGCAGACTGATGATGGTTATTTGTCCAGTCTGCCGTCCTGGGGTAGTACCACCACTTTCGAATGTAACATCCGTGAAGTGACTTTGTCGCGTTTCGGGAATAGTTTGAAAGTAGCCAGGTATAACGAGAGGAGTGTGCACTGTCAATCTAAGATGGTACATGCTCGTCTCCTCAAGCCGGCATAGTGGAGGCGACTGCTGCCCGCACAGGTTTCTCTGTAGTAGCAGTTGTTTCCATTTATGGACTGCACTCTAGCTTTACATCAGGCGGATTGTTGTCACATGCCGAGCTAATATATAAAAAAAGGTACTACCCCAGGATGGCAGACTGGACAAAGAACCGTCATCGGTCTGTCTACCAGTCTTACTATATTTACTTTAAATATATAAAATTTAGATCAAGTATTTAAGAAAATAATGAAGTATTTCATATTTTATTGATATTCTAGATCACGATGCTTCGTGTCTCAAACGACCCGATGTGCCTTCTGGCTATTATATTGATTTGACGGTCAATATGGCAATCACGCACACATACACACAAGAAACTGTATTAAGGCTTTTTTTAACAGCGAAATTAATTTTACAATGTCGTGCCTAGGTTTTTAAAGTATCAATTTCGATTTTTAACGTCTTAAATGTATTAATGTGTTAACAAAGGAGTATGCCCATTCGCCTAAGAGAAATGGGCCCACAATTTTTTTTCTATAGTTTGTTGATGATTTTTAGTTAATTTTGTAGTAAAATAAATCTACGTTACTTACACAAATAAGTTTTGATTTTTTCACCCGGGTTATTGTGTAATTAGACTTCTTCTGATGCAATATTTGAGGTTATTATTATATTAAATGCTTTAATAATTGATGATAATCTGTTTTTTATGTAATTAAACATTGTCTATTGATTGGTAAACGGTGTATTGATATAATTGAAATAAATTAATGAAAAAATAAGATATTATTTTAAAATATTGTTTTGTGAACAAACTATAGATGTCAAGTGGGTTTAAAAATTTGCATTCCAATTGTAGTTGTTTTTTTTTTTGTAGTAGCTCGAAATATAACAATACACCGCCTGATATTAAGCTATAGTGCGGTCCATGGACGGAAACAATGATCCTACTCACAAACATCTGCAGACACCAGTCGCCTCCGCTACGCCGGCGGTGTTGTTTCCGTTCATGGTTCGCACTCTAGCTTTACATCAGGTTAATATTTTCTTTTTTTTTTTTTGTTCTCGTTGTCCTTTGGACTGAATCCTGGCTTTGTCATCGATCCAAGATTAGTGTATATAGCTACATATGTATGTATATGTATACCCTATGCCCGTCTTTACACACACAAACAAAACACACAAGTTTACAAGTAATTAGGATGACGTGGTGCATTACCGAAGTTAACTATATTATGCAAGACAGATGGTCGAAATTTACCCACACACCGCAAACATTCTTCTTTAGACAGAGAGTTACACGTTTAAAAAATTAAATCATTATTTCCTTTATAATTTATTTGTAAGTGACCTTTTTAGGGTTATGTCGAACTCTCTAGTCCAGTCCTGGCATACCGACTAAAACCCCAGACAATATGAATGAATGCCGTGAAGAAGGATAGACGCCGTTGACTTTGTTTTTTTTTTTTTTGTCGTCGGAGCAAAGTCGAAGCGATTACACGTCTCTTGAGGATACCACGTGGAGTGGCGAAACGCGCCGAGAGGTTTTTACATGTTGGTGAAGGGTCTTAAGTGAAGGGATTAATATACCATGATGTGAAAAATCCAATAAATTAAAGTTTCTAAATAAATAAGACAGTTGTCAGGAAGTTGTAAAAATTTAATTTTTATTCTACCACCTCCTTGTCTATTACAGGTATAAGTAAATTAACTGCAGTCAAAGGTTAGGACCGTGATCATAGTTTTAAGTAACGATAGATTTAAGTTAGGTATAAATAGGTTACAAACCATAAATTAAACACATTTGAAATCGATCTTCTTAAAGAATAACAGCTTAAGAAATGAAGCTGGTAAACAGAACTCCATTAATTTCACTTACAAAATCATTTCCTCATAGACTGATTGGACTGTAGTAAAATGTATAATTTACTTTAATTTTCAGCTTATAGCTCTCGCAGTACTCGTGTGCAGTCATGCCGCTAAGTTAGATAGAACCTATTTACCACCACCTGGAGCAAACACAGCTGGTGGCAGTCCTGGATCTTTGAGCGCTCCTCATGGTTCCCAATCCGGTCGGGGTCCTTTTGAACAAACCACTTCTCAAGGATCATCTGCACCCACTTTTGGAAGACAAAATGCACCACAAGGATCAGTTCCGCCTTCTCATCAAGGATCAGTTGGATCTCGATTCGATAATCAAAGTCCATCAGGCTCTGGAATCCAGCGTGCTCAGGGATCTTCACCTTTCGGAGTTCAAGCTCCTACTAATTCACATTTAGGGCAAAATGGCAATATTGAAAACAATTTTGACCAGAGTACAGGACCAAATAATCAAGATATTTCGGGAACTCAATTCGGAGGACAGGCTTACTCACAACCGGAAAGAGCCCAGGCCGCCCAAGATCGCGCAGCTGAAATCTTAAGATACGAAAATGAAAATGATGGTGAAAAGTTCGCCTATAGCTTTGAAACTTCAAATGGAATTATCGCTGAAGAAAATGGAATAGCCACAAATGGAGTTCAGGCTCAAGGTGCCTTTTCTTACACCGGTGATGATGGACAATTGTACAGCATAACATATACTGCTGATGAAAATGGATATCAACCTCATGGTGATCATTTACCAACACCACCACCCATTCCTGAAGCTATATTGAAATCTATCGAAGAGAACGCAATTGCTGCTGCAGCTGGTACGCAAGAAGGTATATTGACTAACTATACAAGATATTATGATTAAACGCAAACCATTAAACTTTAATTTCTTTCAGGCGCATACCAGGAAGACTTCGACCAGGACAACGCTAACGATCTCCAGCAATACAACCAGGGTTCACAAGATTACAATGCTCCCCAACAAAGTGGCAGACCAACACAGGGCGCTTCTAACGCCCAATCCTCTTTTGGAACATCTAATCGCCCTCAGGCTTCAAGACCATCTCAAGGATCATTCATACCCGAATTAAGTGGTCCTTCATCTCAATCTAATCAGTATAATGGTCAATCTTCTTCTGCTAATCAATACAATGCCCCAAATCCAACTAATCAATACGGTTCCCAAACATCTTCTTTTAACAACAATTCCCCATCCGTGTCTAATCAATATACTGCTTCACCCTCTTCCTCCAGTCAATACAATGCTCCAACTTCTTCCTCCAAACAATACAGTGCCCCAACTTCTTCCTCCAAACAATACAGTGCCCCAACTTCTTCCACAAATCAATACAGTGGACCAACTTCTTCCTCAAATCAATTCAGTGCCCAATCTTCTTCTTCCAAACAATACAGTGCCCCTATTCCTTCCTCTAAACAATACAATGCCCAAATTTCTTCCTCAAATCAATACAGTGCCCCAACTTCTTCCTCAAATCAATTCAGTGCCCCAAGCTCTTCCTCTAACCAATATAATGTCCCATCTTCTTCTTCCAATCAATATACAGTCCCAACATCTTCTGCTAACCAATATAATGCCCCATCATCTTCTTCCAAACAATATACTGCATCTAACAGGTACAATGCCCCAGTAGATCAGAAAGATGCTGGTTCTCACGTATTAACCCAACAACGCCCGACTACACAGTTCGATGCTAACAATGGATACCAATACAATCGCCCAGGAGCAGACTCGCAGTCATCTCAAACTACTGGATTCAGTTCACGTGTGCCCCAGCAAAATGCACAACGTTTCCCAGCTCAAAAACAATTATCGCGTCCTGGCCAAGTAACAGGACCAAGCTCAACCCAACAATCATCATTTGCTTCTAACAACCAAGGTTCCCAATTAAACTCTCCTTCTACATCTCAGTCAGCTGCATTTGGCCGTCAACAAAATCAGGCATCATCTCGTCCAATAGCAGCTCAGCAGCCAACATTTGGACGACCTTCCGTAGGAGCCAGACCACAATATAAGGCACCCAACGTGCAACAGACTTCTCGTCCAGGATCTCAACAACAAACTGGTCGTTTAGGAGTTACTGGTGGATATAAACAACCATCAGGATTCCAAATGGCCGAAAACTACTCGGAAATACCTTTCATTGCGCACAAGGGTGATTCGACTCCAAGAGGCTTTGCTCCACAGAAGTCTGAAGCTGCGAAGACGCAACAATTTGGTGGACCGAGACAGCCTCCCAGTTTTAGTCCTGAGGAAGGATATAAATATTAGAAGAATACTAACTAATTTAATATTTTAAATTAGCTAATTTAAGCTTGTACAAAGTGATATTTATTTTGTAATAGGCAATCAAAAGCTGTGACATAATTGTGTGTTGTAAATATTTTGTAAACTATTTAGCATATTTTAAACGAATTTATTATTTTATTTTATTTTATTCTTTTACCTTTAATTGTTAAGTGTCCATTGAAACTTGTATACTGATATTTATTTAGGTCAATTTTCTTCTATTTACAAGATATTAATTAGGCAAAAATACTAGATAATTTTTTTTTCGTTAGTAGTAACATAATAAAGGCTATATACTGCCTGAAACCTGCCTATTTATTCTGCAAACCAACCCCTGAACTTGGCAAACATAAACAAATGTTACAATAAAGTTGTTGGTTTAAAAGTAAGGTATTTCATAATCGTGTCTGAGGGGCAAGTATAAATTTACATTTACGCTGTCACGACGTAAAGTGAAAACTGTTCATCAATCAGACAAAGTTATTTTAACCGCCGAGTTTTCAAATGAAACGATATTGGTAGAGACTTTACGCCGTGAATGTGAACTTTAAAAAAAATCTTAATAGGAAACGCTTGCTTAATAGAAAATTGATGCAGCAGTGATGTGGTATATGGTGGAGTACGCTTGCCTATGGGGTACCTATTTAGTATTTACCCTCAATTTAAAAAGACCCGTATTGTACTTGTCGGGAAACACTGACACCGGGGTGAGGGAGTTCCACAGTGTCGCAGTACGTACTACTCTAGTCTGTAAATTAAGAAGATATGAGCATGCCCATTATTGCTCATCCCGAGCGGCCGTGGTCTAGCGGTAAGACGCGTGAACTCACGATCGATGAGTCCCGTGTTCGAACCTTGCTAATTCTGACCGGTACCAATGTAACTTTGTTATATGTACTTTGGTCGTCCAGTGCCTATAGAGGATGGCTGATGATGGTTATTTATCCTTTCTGCCGTTCTGGGGTAGTACCACCACTTTCAAATCTAACACCCGTGAAGTGACGTTGTCGGGAATAGTTTCAAACGAGAGGAGTGTGCACTATCAATCTAAATGGTACATGCTTGTCTCCTCAAGCCGGTATAGTGGAAGCGACTGCTACCCGCACAGGTTTCTCTGTAGTAGTAGTTGTTTCCATTTATGGACCGCACTCTAGTTTTACATTAGGCGGAGTGTTGTCACATGCCGACCTACAATAAAAAAGAAATTCATCATCGTCTGTTATCGGGGCCTGAGTCTTTGGAGTCGTAATATTTAAAAGCTAGATTTTACAAGAGAGGTTATAGGGGCGAATTACCAACATCAGTCTGCCTACCACTCTTTAATAGTCCTTATAGGCACTGAGCGACCAAAGTACATATAACAAAGTTACATTGGCACCGGTCAGAATTTAGCGAGGTTCGAACACGGAACTAACCGATCGTGAGTTCACGCGTCTTACCGCTAGACCACGGCCGTTCTGTTGTCATTATTATGTCAAGCTACGTCCTTAAAATCCTTGTTAAAATTGTATGAATTAAAAAAAAATCACTTTCAGAAGTTTTTACCGAGCCACGCTAACACCCATAAAAAACTAACATAAAAAGTCGCCTCCACTATGTCGGCTTAAGGAGATTAAATTACATCATAGATTGGCAGGGAACAAAAAACATTAAACGCGTGGTAAAAAAAACGAAATTGCATAATTAAAGTTTGCTACAGTAGCAATATGGATTTTAAATGAATTTAGTTTTAAAATCTTATTTACTAAGGTCAAATCAAATGTGGTTGGACTGATACTTTTGTGTGCCTGGATGGTATTATGTAATAGTAACCATAAGATTTTTGAAAATAAATTATCTAGTATAATTTTAGAGCGGTTGAGGTCTAGTGGTACGCGTGAACTCACGATCGATGAGTGTTCGCATCTCGCTAAATTTTGACCGGTACCAATGTTGTTATGTGTACCAATGCTATATATACTTTGGTCGCTTAGTGCCTATAGGCACTATTAAAGAGTGGTAGGCAGACTGGCAGACAGATTCGGGATCGGTTTAGAAGTAACCAGGTATAATGAGAGGAGAGTAACTGTCAATCTGGATGATGCACATTCATCTCTTCGAGCCAGCATAGCGGAGGCGACTGCTGCCTTTAGAAATTTATCAGTTTATCAGAAATTTATCAAATTTAACATCAGACGGGGGTTGTCACATGCTGAGATTTTTGTATTGAATTATTAGAGAAAAATTATTCTGTGTAATCAGTATCGTCTGATTCATCAATAGTCTGATCAATCCACCACTGAACAATTAATATACGACCACGATGACTGCAAAGACTTTAAAACATCGTAAAAATTATTTTAAGAAAATTTTAATTAATATTTTATTAATTCTTTAAAATATCCCTCAACATTGCATAAAACTATTCAAAACAATTAGATGTACGCATCAAACGTGTGTAGTGATTCGATTAGGCAATACAATAACACGAATTTAGTGAATTAACTATCGCGATCTCTTTACCAATGTAGATCATTTTTGACAGTTAAGTTGCACTATAAATAATCATCTTCAAACGTAATTGATATCAGTAGAGCAAGTGGATCACAAGAAGTTACTCGTCTGCCAAATTTGGAGATAGCAAAAATGAAATTGGTGCGTACTGTTTTAAAAAAAAGTGTAAATTTTAAAGATTATAACATTAAGACAAACTTTTTGTTCTAGATAATATTACTAGGTATCCTGTCGTTTGTATATGCAGACAAATTGGACAGGACATACCTACCGCCAGGCAGCGCCCAAACTGCTGGAGGATCTGGATCGTTTCTTGAAACACCGAACTTCTCTAGAACCGTTGAACAATCAGGAAGAATCAATTCCTTTCGCGGTGGAAATCAACCGGCTCATGGACAAGGCGCATTCTCCAGACCACAATTTACTGCTCAAAATCAAAGGTTCAACCAAGCAAACAATTTCGCCGGAAGAAATGTTGCTGCACCAGGTTTTAATTCTAATGATGACAATGTAGTAATAACATCAGCTGATAATGGATTTCCGAATGAAGATAATCGTCCTGAACGTCCCCAAGCTGCCTTTGAAAGGACGGCTGGTATTTTAAGACAAGACAGTGAGATGAAAGGCGATAGTTATACCTTTTCATATGAAACTGAAAATGGTATTTTTGCTGAAGAGAGCGGTGTCGCTGCAAATGGTGTCGAAGCTCAAGGTGGCTTCTCATACACTGGTGATGATGGCAAAATATACAGTGTTACTTATACAGCTGATGAAAATGGATTTGTCCCACATGGTGATCATTTACCTACACCACCACCAATTCCTGAAGAGATTTTGAGAGCTCTGGAACAGAATGCTGCTGATGAAGCTGCAGGAATATTTGATGATGGTAAGTGATGTATGGAAGGCACAAAACAAATATTAATTTTAATTCACGTAATTTTGTATTGATTTATTGATTTATTTTTATTGTAGCTTTGCATATGACAACACTCCGCCTGACGTAAAGCTAGAGTGCGGTCCATGAATGAAAACAACTGCCACTACAAATAAATTACTACAGGCAGCAGTCGCCTCCGCTATGCCGGCTTGAGGAGACGAATGTGCACCATCCAGATTGACAGTGCACACTCCTCTCGTTCTTATATCGTAATGTTTATATTTATACATCTATATTACAGGTTCTTACGATGCATTTAAATATAACGGAGATAATTTCAATAATGGTGTTGGAAATCAGGGAAACGACAATGCAGTTGTCACTAATTCCGCTGCATATCTTCCACCTTTCTCAAGGACAGCAGACCAAAGACGTGATCAAGTTAGTCAAAGACGACCAAGTTTCCGGGGTTCTCAAGCTAATCAAATTGGAGGTGCAAATGATTTTGGCCCAAGAGCACGTCAACCATCTTTTAATTCCAGAGATGGTTACCAATATTAAATATAACGTAAAATCCTACCGAATAAATATGTAAATATATTATTTAATATATAATTAGGTTTACTGGGGTGGTGTCATGAAGACAGAAGTCGCTTAAAATAATATTTAATAAAAATTTACTGTTTACCTAATAAAAAATTGTATATCTATTTTATGTTATTTATTAAACTTTTACAACTAATTAAAAACTAAACAATATAAGAAAAGGTCACGATGAGCTCAAGGACAGTGGAGTGGGAAAGGCCGGGTGATAGGAAATGAACGAAACGAAAACACTCCGCCTGATGTAAAGCTAGAGTGCGGTCCATGACCGAAAAGAATTGGAACCACAGAGAAACTTCTATAGGTAGCAGTCGCCTCCACTATGCCGGTTTGAAGAAACGAATCTGCACCATCCAGATTGACAGTGCACACTCCTCTTGTTATGTGGATGGCAGTGTCCGAAGGAGGCTAGGAAGACGTTTCGCGTTTATTTTTTTGTTGTACGTCAACATATGACAATACTCCGCCTGACAAGTGCTACCATAGATAAATTTCTGCAGGCACCTCAGCTATGCTTAAAGAAAGAAATGTGTACCATCCAAGTTGACATCCTCTCGTTATACTTGACTACTTCTAAACTAACTAATAAACTAATCCCGAAAAGTATGCACTGTCAGTCTAGATAGTACATGCTCGTCTCCTCAAGCCGGCATAGTGGAGGTGACTGCTGCCCGCACAGATTTCTCTCTGTAGCAGCAGTTGTTTCCATTCATGGACCGCACTCTAGCTTTACATCAGGCAGTGTTGTCACATGCCGAGCTACAATAACGGACGGCAGACTGGGCTAATAACCATCATCAGTCTGCCAACCACTCTTTTGTATTAGTATTTTAGTTTAATTTATTTTCTTTTTTAACGTAGATTAATTAAATAAATTACTGATTACGTAGGTCAGAGTTAACATTTCTGTGCAGAAAAACATTTTGGCACCTGTCGGCCCATTTTGCAATTTCGTTAGCAATATACACAGTGTGTAATGTACTGAACCTAATACGAAACGCAGGTGCATCTTTTGCATCAACATATCAATCAAAAGGCAAAAAATATAATGTTCTCGTTTTTTTTTACTTTGATGAAAGTTAGATGAACCATGAACCTTCAAGGTCGATAATTATGATACACTCGTCATCTTCTAAGACAGGCCTGGCCAACCTAAATCGCGGGTCATTTTAATGATGTTCCTAAAAGATATAATTAAAAAAACAAAGTTTATGAGCGGCCGTGGTCATGGCAGTTCAAATTCGTTAATTCTGACCGGTACTAATGTTATATGTACTTTGGTCGCACAGTTGATAGACATTAATTAAAGAGTGGTAGGCAGACTGAAACCAGAAATAATGTTAACTCAAATTATATGCAAAGTACACACGCTATGTGTGTAAAAATATATAATAAACTGCCTTTACAAATGTTGTCGCTGTAAAATAATAAGGAAGGCAACGACTATTAGTACCGGAAGAACGAGGCCAAGACTTTCAACGACAAACGTGGAGAAGAGGGACATAGAGCTCACGTAGCAGGCATAGAGGATAATGAACACTAGGTGCTTTATCCTCTGTGGCGGGGTATTCATTCGTGTCAAAGAAACTGATCTGAGTGGTCGTGAATAAAGTTAATTTCACATATAAGAATGTACGAAACGCACGAATTTGACAGGAAGTTGAGACAGTTATTATTAGACAAAGTGTACTATACACTGACGGAATTTATAAATGATGCCTGCCTGCTCATTTTCAAGCACTTAATGTAACACGTTCTTTTATGACATTTTGTGAAATTTTGTTATTGTTATTAGTATTTTTTTATTATTATTAATTTCTTAATTTAAAAATTGGTTAATGTTAATTATATTTTACCATGCCCTAGCGTCACACTTGTTGTGACATAAGTGTGACATGTAAATAAATAAATAAATAAATAACTGATGGAATGTAACACCCGTGAAGTGACCTTTTCGCGTTTCGAGGTTAGTTCAAGCCGGTATAGCTGAAGCGACTGCTGCATGCAGAGATCTCTTTGTAGTGGGAGTTGTTTCCGTTCATGGACCGTACTCTAGTTTAACATCAATCAGGCGGAAAAAAATACGAAATGATTAAATCTTTATTGTTATACTTTTATAAGGTATAATGGTATAGCGAGAGCAGTGTGCAATGTCAATCTAGATGACACACGCTCGTCTCCTCAAGCCGGCATAGTGGAGGCACGCACAGGTTTCTCTGTAGTAGCAGTTGTTTCCATTCATGGACCACATTCTAGCTTTATATCAGGCAGTGTTGTCACACACCGAGATACAATAAAAAAGTTTTCGCATAGGGAAAATATGTATCAAGCGGAACGTAAACAAAACTCATAATGTTAATTTTCGCCGGGCCGCGAGTTGGACAGGCCTGTACTAAGGTGAGCTTTATGGTTTAGGTTATTTTTTATTAGAACATTATTTTATTTATTTAGTTTCAAATTGGAAATATTTGGGTATAACGAGAGTGTGCACTGTTAATAATCGGTAACTCAAGTCGGCATAGAGGAGGCGATTATTACAGGTTTTTGTTTATTGTAGCTCGGCATGTGACAACACTCCGCCTGATGTAAAGCTAGAGTGCGGTCTATGAGTGGAAACAACTGCTACTACAGAGAAATCTCTACAGGCAGCAGTCGCCTCCACTATGTCGGCTTGAAGAGACGAGCATGTACCATCCAGATTGACAGCGCACACTCCTCTCGTTATACCTGGCTATTTTCAAACTATTCCCGAAACGCGACAAGGTCACTTCACGGGTGTTACATTCGAAAGTGGTGGTACTACCCCAGGACGGCAGATTGGGCTAATAACCATCATCCTACCACCCTTTAATAGTGCCTATAGGCACTGAGCGACCAAAGTACATATAACAAAGTTACATTGGTACCGGTCAGAATTATCAAGGTTCGAACACGGGTCTCATCGATCGTGAGTTCACGCGTCTTACCGCTAGACCACGGTCGCTCAATAACAATATAATGTTTTAAGTTAAAATATTAGAGAATTATTAAATACAATCAATTTTTTATTAAGCAATATTAGTTTTACTATTATTTTATTTTGAATTGAATTGATAATATTGAATTTTACATTATAACAATTAATAAATTAATGTAATTTTAGCCTAGTTGTTACCCGTGGCTTCTTAGGTTAGATAGGGAGGATTCCCTTAAATGGGTTTGTTAACATAAGCAGGCAGGCATAGGTAAGGGTGAGGAAGGAAAAAGCATAAAGTTTATTAGAAGGGGGCCTTAGAAAAATCTCTAGCTAAGCCCTTGCTGACTAGTTTTAAAGTTAGAAATTATTTAAACATTACATTTACCAATCAATAGACAATGTTTAATTATATAAAAAACAGATATCTTCAATTATAAAGCATTTAAAATAATAATAACCTCAAATATTGCAACAGAAAACATTTAATTACTCAATAACCCGGATGAAAAAATTAAAACTGATTGGTAATAAGGAAAAAAAATTTTTTTTCTACTAAATTAACAAAAAATCATCGATAAACTCGAGAAAATTATTTTGGGCCCATTTTTCATAAGCAAATTTATAAAATGTTGTGTTGTTAATAATTTATTCTAGCTCCTACTTTATTCATGATTTCTCATAACACCAATATCCGTTCACTCGTTTATAGGGACAAACAAACATACTTTTATATCTTATAATATTAGTATTAATATTAAAAGTAACATTGAAGAGCTTAGTACAACGCAAGCGAGCGTCCGTTACATTATGGTCTTAGTTTGAAGTTTAAGAATTTTATTTCTTTTCGGGTTTAACTTGGAAGCAGAAAAAAGTTTTTTTAATGAAATTATATAAAACGAATGCTGTGCGAAATGAATAAAGCTCGGTTAACCATATGCCAATAATGTGTTTAATTAGAGTAGGTATCCAAAATTTTATTTATAAATTACATTACCCAGTTCAGGGCCATGTCAACGAAAATAATCATCTTCGAAAATCGATTATCTCACGTTGCTGTTTATCATCACGGCGTAGTTCATAAAACGTGTCGTTTGTGACCTTTTCTTCTAATAACGTTCTTTTGTTTTATTATTATAGCTATTATTATTTTTGGCAGACCAAGACCATGGGTCAGTAATTTCAGGGTGGAACCATTTAATACTTCCCTTTTTACATAAATCTCACCTTTTCGCCAATAAGTTGTTCATATATTCACCTAACATGAAAGCTAAAACACGTGAACGTCCATACATTTTGTTTTATAGCTTTCTCAGCACTAATTATTATCGCAAATCAATATAATAAACAAATAGCTACGATACAGAATATATAAAATGCATTTTAAATATTTTAAACATTTTATATTGGTTATATTTCACAAGCATTTTATATATTCTGTGCCGTAGCTATGTTCATTATAGTGATTTGCGATAATAATTAGTGCTGAGAAATTTATCAAATTACCTAATTTCAATATAAATCTGCTATGTTTCAAACAATGTTGTAAAACAAAATGTATGGACGCTCAGGTGTTGGCTTTCACGTTAAGTTTTATTTACAAGCGGCTGTGGTCTAGAGGTAGAGGACGGATCTCACGATCAATGAGACCCGTGTTCAAACCTCGCTAAATTCTGACCTGTAATAACTACTCGTACTAATGTAACTATGTTATATGTACTTTGGTCGCTCAGTGTCTGTAAGCCCAAGCTTAGTATAGACATTTGAATACAAATTTGATACACGAAAAAAGAAATATATCAAAATGGCCATTCTTATTATAATTATGTCTTGAAAAACAAGCCTCACACAAGTTTTCAGTGGTTTCAATAGCTTTTTCAGGTACATCTGTTTATATATGTCTAAATGATTCGTCTTATATTGCTGCAGCATTATTAATTAATTAGAATGTCTGCGGTTAGCGCAACATCTGTTTGGTGAAAGTCCCGTGTTCGATTCTCGGTTGGAACAATTTTTTTTTTCAATATTTAATAATATATTCTAGATATTTCAAGTGTAAAACACCCGTGAAGTGACGTAGACGCGTCGGGATCAGTTTGGAAGTAGCCAGGTATAATGAGAGGAATGTGCACTGTCAACCTGGATACATTACATTCATCTCCTCAAGCCGACATTTATCTATGTGTACAGAAATGTAGTAGCAGTTGCTTCCGTCCATGGACCATGTCGTCATATGCCAAACTACAATAACTCATCATTGATTTTGAGATACTTTTGTGTTTGTATTTATAACAAAGGAAACGTATTTTATATTGTAATACATAAAATAGTTCATTTTAATAGCCCTAAAGTTCATCGAAACGCCCCATGTCACCTAAAATTACAAAATTCAAAGGCATGAGTCAAGGTTCCATTAATATTAGCAAAGGTAACAATAAGATTGACGAAATAAAATAAACATTCTTAATGACTTGGTTAGGCGTTGACAGCGGTAATTAGAGGTATGTCACGGAGGGACCGTCCATCGTCCATCCGTCTGTCACGAGCGCAAGGCGACCTAAACGATTATTAGACACTAATTCATAATATTTACATGAGGTATAAATAACATTAACATTTGGGATCACAGCACACATCATCTTCGAGTCCTGGATGATAAAGAACCTCTTGTGAAAAATGATTTTGGTAATTTTTTTTCGTTATAGTATCAGTGAATTTGTGTTCAAGATAAACAGTGTTTTGTGAAGTGAAAGTTGTTTTTTTTAATACTAAATTCAGTGATTATAAATTATTAAAAAAAATATTGTTTAAGAATCTTTTTAAATTATAAAAAAGTAATATTAATTTTGTTACAGCTCCTGTTGTTAGCCCTCGGGGCGCTTACAAGTGCTGACAAATTGGATCGAACTTACCTACCACCTCCAGGATCTAAATTTGCCGGAGGAAGTCCTGATGCAATACTTCCTCCTATAGAACAACCAAAGGAACCGGAAGTATCCGCATCGACCATAAGACCTATCCCTGGATTTGAAGACATCCATTTACCAAATTTAGAAGGGATAGCTCCAGATCTTCCTAATCGTCCATATTCTCAAAGACCTATATTTGGTACCAGAGTCACGCCGGGTTCTACTCAAGCACCTGTAGTATCAAGTTATTCGGAAGCTACAAGTCAACCTGGATTCTCTAGTTCATATTCTACTGCAACTTCTGTAACTCCTTACCACCCCTTTACAACTCCATCGGGTACCACATCTTACGCTTTTAGCCAGAGCACGACATATTCTCCAATTGAAGATGGATGTATCGATTCGACCTGTGCTTATGAACAGGATGGTTTTGTGGACTCTGGAATCGAACCTGATATTTCTATATCTCATCAAGCGCCTGATCATTATTCACAAGCAAATCAAGGTTCACTACATAGTGGATACCAACAAGGTTTCCCTACTCAAGCTCCAATTAGGACCCAGACAAGTTCTCGATACCCCCAAAATGTACCCGCCCAACGGACTGATAACCGTGGTCGTCCTATTACATATGAGCCTACTTTCTCAACACAGGCTCCCATTAGGCAGCAAACCCCGGGTGGCGTTACATCCCAGTATCATTCGACTGCTCGCCCTATATTACCATCCCAACATTTAGGTGCTCAACCCCCCGTACAAAGCTATGCTCAGCAAGGCGGTCCCATATCCAAAACTCCCTATCAATCTTCCCAGTATTTTGATAATCAACGACCAACGCAAGGAATTAATCTAAAAGAAGGATATGAAGGAACTAAAGCACCTACACGGTATCCTGGAACAACATTAATTCCTCAGGGGGCATCTGTTAATGCACCAGGTCAGACACAATTGAGCTATGATCAGCAAGGACGGCCAATTCAACCCAGTCAATCTCCATCAAAGACGCCTTCTCATTATACTGACAACATCACTCATCGTCCACTCATCGTCCACTCGTTTGATCAACGAGGTCGACCCATATCTCCTGTTCCTGTTACTGAGTCTACACAATATTCTAGACCACCTTCTCCTGGACAAGCTACATCTCAAAATATAGGAGGAAGTAGCCTACCTCCATCAGAAAATGTCGATGAATATGGACGTCCTGTCATAACTAGCTCTGGCCAGCCTCAATTGGATGATTTACACAGACCAATTCAACATGTAGATGATCAAGGTAGACCGATTTCTCGACCATCTGGAACATCATCTCAATATTCTGGTGACATCTCTCCCTCTATTGATCAACAAGGTAGGCCAATAGTACCAACTCAACTTGACCAACAAGGACACACCATTTCTGACATTCCCAGCTATCAATCGAGTGTCTCAGGACCTTCCACGCCAAATAGTAGAATTCCTATAACATCAATATCTCCAAGCGATATTTCTAGACCAAATCAGGGAGATAGACTTCGGCCAGAATATCATGGTATTAATCGTAATGAACGTCCCCAAGCTGATTCAGATAGAAATGCTGTTATTCTTGAATATAAAAACATAATTACGCCCGAAGGAGAATTTGCTTATAGCTATGACACGTCTAATGGAATTCACGCAGACGAGAATGGTACATCTATTGATGGCGTTAAAGCTGAAGGTTCATATTCTTACATTGGAGATGATGGAAAATTATACAGCATAGTTTATACTGCTGACGAAAATGGCTACCAACCGTATGGAGATCATCTACCTACCCCACCGCCTATTCCTGAAGAAATATTAAGAGTTATCGAGAAAGTTAATTTAGAAAAAGAAGCTGGGATTATTGATGATGGTAAATTTTATTTATTTACTATTTTATTTTACAACCAATACGTACTTATTTATCTATTAAATGAATAATATTTTATTTATTTCAGGACTATATGACGAGAATAAGTATGGATACAAAAAATATCAAGGCATGATGGATCTTATGCAACCTGGTGGAGTATATACTGAGGATGATGAATACGAAAGTGATTCCGGTAATTTTCCCACTGGTCCAGGTGATGATGGTGAAATCACTAGAAATCAACATAAGCAATCCAGCAAAGTACCACAAAAAAGTCGTCCCTTCAAACAATCACAACAATCTAAAGTTCGCAAGCAACAAACCCCTACAGGTAGTATTTCCCAAAATAAAAAATCCAGACCTTCAGAAAGCGATGCTCATGTTACCTCTGATGCTGATGTACCTTCTGATTATGAAGACGAACAAGATTTCTTTACAGATGAAGATATAAATAATGAATCTACGCCTACTCTACCTACACAGCGACCATCATTTGATCGCTTACAAAACAAAGGCCGTATACCTAGTCGTCGTCCTATAGGAATATCGAAAACAGGAACGCGCAAACCGATAAAAAATTATGATCAAAATTTTGATGACGAATATATCACTGATGGAGACAAAGCCACAGGAAATGAGAAATTACCAGTAGACAGGAACAGAGAGCGAGTAAACATTAAAGGAAAGGGTCGTCCAAGACCCGATCAAAACAGTTTTGATAGCATAACAAAACAAAAACAGGACAGAACACGACTACCTTATGACAGCCGAATTCCTCAAAATAAACAACGAATTCCATCAAAATCTCGAGTCGATATAGTTGATCAACAAGTACCATCAGAAGACGACGATGAATACATGGACGGGTTAGAGGAGTCTCTTACTAAAGATGACGAAGATGTTACAGTTGCTACTGTTAAACAACGCCGTCCTTTGTTAATGCGAGGTAAGATGCGACAAAAAATAAATGGAAATAGACCTGAAGAAGACAATCAAGAAGAATATGCGGAAGAGGAAGTGTCACCCGATGATGTTGACGATGAAAGAACAATACAGGCACGTCCTGGACAAAATCAGCAAGGACCGACAAGAAATAAACCAACTAACCGCGACCGAATCCCACAACGCAAACCCGCATTTGACAAAATAAACAAACGGCCAACTTCTAGATATCCCGATGTCCAAGTTGACGATAGCGACGAATATATTGATTCCGAAATTGAAGACGAATTTGATACTATTAGACATACTATTGAAAGTTCGTCTAGAAGACCTAATTTACCCACACAATCTACTCAATCAAGCATTAGGAAAGGTTATGACAGTAGCATTCAAGCATCAACTGCTAAACCAACTGTAATTATTCAAAATGAAGATAAATCACGTGGATACCAATACATTCCACCAAGAAATATGTTTGTACAGGATCATGTGCAAGGATCAATACCTATTTCACCAAAACCCGGTTACACTACCACGAGACCATTTACAACACCGGGTTTTACACAGACAACTTCATTTGTAGATAACGGCGAAGTAGGTCAAGATAGTACTACCATGCCTTTAGGTTACTTTGATTCAAATAGAAATATCTCACTGCCTTCTAGACAACACGTACATGGAATTTCTAAACCTTATGGTCAAAGACCAGGTGTTCATGTAACAACAACAGCTGCACCATCTAGAAGACCTGACTATACGCGTCCCTCTCAGAGACCCCAGGGAAGACCAGGGACTTATTCAACTGGCTCTACTACAACCGGAACCACTCGATATCCGACCACTCCCGATTCGAAATTCCCACATATTTATGAAAGTAACGATTATCAGACTAGTCCAGATTCTGAAATAAATGAATATGTTACTGGAAGTGACGTTTCACAGTCGACCCCTTCAAATTACAACACTGGAAGACCAGGCAGGCCTGGATATTCTTCTACAACAAATAAACCATATTATGACTCAAGCGATATTGCTCAATCCACTTCTTCCGATTACACTCCCAATATTCCATCTCAACCAGGTACAAGAAGAAGACCAAGTAGGCCTGGATATTCCCCTACAACCAGTAAGCCTTATTATACTCCAACAGGTTCTTCAGCAGTTTATCCCAGCACTGGTAAACCTGTATATCCAGGTGCACAGACATCAACCTTAAAACCTCTTCCAGAATATTCTTCTACAGATCGTAATGTTTATACTGGAGCTAAATTTGGGCCTGGTGTGACTGGAGCGCCTGAAAGTTTTACTCGATACACGCCTTCTGGCGGGTCTGATATCTCATCTACCCCAGGTAGACCTTCTGGGAGACCTGGCTCTAAAGTACCTGGACAAAAGTATCCAACCGATGCTCCTAATCTTAGCGGAGAAGAACAACTCGGTATTAATGAAGGACTAGCAGTAGACGAATATGGTAGACCAATTTCTGCTCAAGATCGTGTTAAAGGAGAAGATTTTAGAGGACCAAAACAACCGGCAAGATTTGATCCCGAAACTGGGTATCATTACTAGAAAATTGTGTTATTAAAAATATTAATTTAAAATTATTATTTATCCTTTTATGTAAATAAATATGTAATTTATAATTAGTTTTTATTTCTTGAATTATATTTTTTTCAAGTGCCTGTCCAAGCCAGTGCTTGTGTCACAGGCATCAACACCAAAATTTAGCGATGGTTTGAACACGGGTGGCATCGAACGTAAGTTTCATGAATTTTGTCCCCTACCACAACACCATGGCTGTCTAAAAAAATTGCCTAAAGATTTCTTTCAGCGTAGTGATACGTAGAGTAAGCTAGTAGCTTACTCTTGTAGCAGTAGTGTCTGCTTCATCTTAACATAATGCAGACTACATTCAAATGCAGACCCTACAATAAGAAAAGATGAAAATCGAGAGTAAACTTTTTGTACATTAAATTACAGCGCCATCTAGTATATGTTGAATGAACTAAAATACAAGCTAACCAACAATATTGGTAAAATTGTCTAGAGCTTTGTGCTTTATAATAGTAAAAGCTACAATAGTACATTATTTTTATAGATATCTGAATAGATGGCGCTTTGCTCGTATAAAATAATTTTACGAAGATATTTTTTTTATAAAGTATTGATATAGAATCTACAGTGTTATGTAACTAAATATAAATAACTTAATAGTAAGAGGGGAGTATTGTGGAACTGTGGGATTGGTGGTTATTAGCGCAGTCTGCAGTCCTGGGGTAGTACCACCACTTTCGAATTGCACATCCGTGAAGTGACCTTGTCGCGTTTCGGGATTAGTTTGATCAGCCAGCTATAACGAGAGGATTGTATGTATGCATGTAGAAATTTATCTGTAGTAGCAGTTGTTTCCGTTCATGGACCGCAACGCAGGCGGACTGTTGTCATATGCTGAGCTACAGTAAAAATAAAAGAATCAAAAAGTCGTGACTGTGGTAATAACAACCCAATATGATGATGGATGTAAAAGAAGCTGAAGACGTGTGCAAGGATCGTAAAAGGTCTACTTAGTTTCTAAATATATGTATTTTTTATTGTAGCTCATATTCGTTGACAACACTCCGCCCGATGCCTTAATGCTGGGATATATGTGAGCAGCGCTGGAACTGAAGGGGATTAAAACCTATTTTCTCCATCACCCGTAAGAAATTATAATTAAAAAATATATATGTTAATCTACACTATACAAAACATGTCCTCTTCATTTAAAAATAATAATAAATAGTTTTAAATATCATTAATATACATGCAAAGTAACCCCTGTTTTAGAAATATTAAACCATTTTTCTTATAAGCTATTAATAGCTAAGTTTTTTTATTTTCATCATGATATTAGACAATACAATACCTAGGGAATCTTGGGTTTATTTTTTTCAAATAACTTTTCAATTTTTTTTTTTACATAAATCGACATACAATCGCGTAAGCAACCCCTCGCCCAGTAAATCAATGTGGGACGAGCAAGGTCAACGGCCATAGAGAAATCTCTGCAGTCAACAGTCGTCTCCGCTATGACTGCTTGAGAAGTACACCATCAGATTGACTCTCTCGTTATACCTGGCTATTTCCAAACTGAACCGAAACTCAACTAGGTCACTTTACGGGTGTTACATTTAAAAGTAGTATCACCCTAGGACGGCAGACTATCTGCCACTCTTTAAATTCATCGATGGAGTATTGTGGCAGTTGTCCTCTTTTTTAAAAAAATAAAGAGTAACGACATAAATTTTTTCCTTGTCTGTAGGTAATTTCTTTAGCAAATTAATTAAAGGAGAATGCCCATTTTAGGGCCAACTTGATACCTAATAATTTGTTAACAAAACAATATTCTAAAATAATACCTTATTTCTTCACAGTGCCCGAATTAAGGCTAAAGAGGGCTCTGGGCAACAGAGAAAAAGTCTAATTACTCAAGAACTTGGGTTAAAAAATTAAAACTGATTGGTGATAAGGAATGAAGAGTTATTTTTCTACAAAATGAACTAAAAATGACCGTTAAACGAATGAAAAAAATTCTGGGCCCGTTTCTCTTAGGCGAATTAATAAGATTATTTTAAGTAAAATCGTGTGTGTATATTATATTTGTTTTTGTTCATAGTTTGTGGCTGAGTCGATTTTTTTTACAATTGCCCATGAACCTGAAGATCCGGTTCATTACTTCGAAATCAAATTTGTTAATGTCCATAATGTACCTACTTAGTTATGAATCAGGATTTGGATGAGTTACCATCAGAGCAAATTAAAGTTATAAATATTTCTATCAATAATAATGAAAATTGGTAAGCATACACTACTTTAATTCAATTTGTTTATCCATATTTTGTTATCGACCTCTTCGATCTTTCTTTTAATTTAAATTATTTTTAGCTAGCTGGCCCGGCAAACTTCGTACCGCTTCAGAATTTGATTTCTGAACGACTGTTAAATTTAATTGATTTCTAAACGACGACGGGACGAATATCAAAACAAAAGGAATAGTTTATAAGGGAAAGCGAAATTGTTTTTTTACTATATTTCAAGCATTTTTTTATACTTTATACAAATAATTCAAAACCAAAATTAGCCAAATGAGTCCAGCCGTTCTCGCGTTTTAGCGAGACTAACGAACAGCAATTGATTTTTATATATATTATATATAGAAGATATTGTACTGTACTTCTGTACCTGTGTATGTCACTAACATAACCTTGGCTAGACCGATTTTGATAAAAAATTGTGTCGAATGAGTCCTTAGAAGGATGATGCACAATGGGACGCCGCGCCGCAAGCCGTAGCTGTAGCGTTGCATTTGGTTTTAGGTATTTATGAAAGGAGAATGCCCATTTTTGGGCCCACTTGATACCTAATAGTATGGTAACAAAACTCCCTCCAGACACCTTCCTTTATAATAATACTCTCTTTTCGTTGAAGTTCTAAACTATATTTATTTGTACCCAGTTTTGTTTTAGTATTAATAAACAATAACACATGCTGACGACTTCTAATGAATTTAAACAACATAGATATACTATCTTAATGAACCAATTATTATAACCACTTTGTAATACAAATATATGAAGCTGTAACAATAGGTAATCTCAAATATCAAGGTTGGACAAGTACATACAATTGTATGGCTACAATTGTTCAAGTGGTACAATACTTGACCTGACAACCTCTCTAAAACTAACATTTTATTTTTACAATTTGCTTTTTGTCTTAATTTATTAATTGTTTTATTCTTTACTAGTTGTCGAATTTGTTTAAAATTTCCTAAAAAAAATCCCAACTCATTATTCTTTCATTTTTGTAAACTATCCCACCACCCCTGATAAGTGTAACACCCGGGAAGTACCACAGCGAAACCTGTACGGGCAGCAGTCGCCTCCACTATGCCGGCTTGAGGAGACGAGCATGTACCATCTAGATTGACAGCGCACATTCCTCTCGCTAGCCAGGTCTTTGTACTTTCAAACTATTCCCGCAACGCGACAAGGTGTTACATTCGAAAGTGGTGGTATTACCCCAGGACGGCAGACTGGACAAATAACCATCATCAGTCTACCTACCACTCTTTAATAGTGCACGGAGCGACCAAAGTACATATAACAAAGTTACATTGGTACCGGCCAGAATTAGCGAGGTTCGAACACGGGTCTCATCGATCGTGAGTTCACGCGTCTTACCGCTAGACCACGGCCGCTCATTGTCAAAAACCCTTATTCGTAAAAGTTAGACCCAATGTATGGAATATCAATTTAAAGTAATTTAAATTTCACACGTCGAATTACGACTATAATGATCCAATTTTCAAATAAATGAACATCTGTACTCAAAATCGTGATTTCTTAAAACGTCTGCGCTGAACTAAAAGGCTCTATATATTTCATACAACATTCGACCTTATCATCTAAAGCTACTGGTTGATAATTCTTTAATTTTATTCAAAAACTAGTAATTACCGTGCCAATTTTCAAGTGAACTCATTTTTGTATAACAAGATGTGCATTATTTTCAAATCGTAAGTACATAATAAAATTGTTTCAATGTCAATATTGAAATTAAATAGCGTGTAAAAAGACTTATAGCAACCCAGTTGACCATGTGATTCTCTACAAATACTAAAACTCAAGATATTTAGTTAGTAGCAAGTGGTATGTAAAGAGAGGAGTCGCCGGCGCTCCATAGTTTCTGCCTACCCCAGTAAAAACAGGGCGTGAGTAGCATTCTAAAGATTTTCTTGTAAAATTAAATGCAATGTACACGCAAAATCGACTTCGTATGCGTACCCACTTGTCTACCACTTGTTGCATCCACATTGCTTGTTTTTGATATAATATTTCAATTATATTTTTCTATGAAATTGCCATTTTACAGAGGCCCTACCGCATTCTTTACAGAAGTATATAACGAGTGGAGTGTCAATCTAGATGGTACATGCTCGTCTCCTCAAGCCGATATAGTGGAGGCGACTGCTGCCCGCACAGGTTTCTCTGTAGTAACAGTTGTTTCCATTCATGGACCGCACTGCTTTACATCAGGCGAAGTGTGCCGAGCTTCAATAAAAAAAGCACGCAAACTAGGGTTTGTTTTAAAAGTATGAAATTTACACGTAAGAGGTTCCTAATATATTTTTTTTATACTTAATAGGCAAGCGTTTGACCACACCCTGCTTGGTGTTAAGCAGTGATGTGGTCTAAGGTGGAGCATGCCTGCCTATGAGGTACCTGTTCACCTTCGATTTGAAGATACCCATGTTGTACGTGTCGGGAAACACAGATACCGGGAGGGAGTTCCACAGTTTCGCAGTACGCACGAGGAACGTGTTGTCAAAACGTCTCGTACGCACTTTAGGAACTTGAACCATAAATGGATGATACCTCTCCGGGTGGCTGGACGTCCGATAGAAGAAAGGGGACTGGTTGAAAGAAAGATTGCAATAAGGGTTTATGGTTGGCCCCCTGTACTGCAGAACAGTAATTTCATTGGTAAAGACTTATTATTCGAAAAATATAGTGAATCCATTTAATTTCCGTAATCGCCAAATCTGTTGCCCACCCTTGCTTATCGCGTTAGACGTAAACATAGCAGACATGATCTTTTCGAATGGTAACCCTGACACATAGATCTGATACGCATCTGCTGTTTAAATAAAAAAAAAACTCACTTATTACTTATATGGATTAATTGAATTCTTTTCACGATCTTCGCTTTTAATTTCGCAATTAGGTGTCTGATAAAAATACTTGTATACGTCTCTTGTAGTGAAATAAAAAAAATTGTATTTATTTATTTATTTATTTATTTGGTTCAAAAACAGAAACTTACAACTAATTATATATAAATTAACAAATGTAAGAAACAACAATCTATGTAAGCTCTAATAATATTGAACACAACATGCTTATAAAGGTAATACATTAAATACACTAAATTTGATGTGCTATGCAAGGTAAGAGAAGAATACACAGAAAATTATCAATACTAATAATAATCGTAATAATAATAATAATAACCCCCCCAAGGGGACCACCTTGTCGTGGTGGGGGGGCTTACAGTATGGAGAACTTTTTAATAGCCTGAACATCTTGGCCGCAATTCATATATACCCATACCAAACTAACGGTCCCCGAAAAAATGAAAAAACGATGGAAACGAGATTAAAAACGAAACTGAGATTAGGGTCGCTTCCCGAGGGCAATCGTCGGGGCACATCTGGAGCCGATGCTGGATGTCACAGCATGCGGAACATCGGCGGCGAGGAGTTGAACAGGCGGGCTCTCGTCGAGTTAAATTATGCTACAGCCGACAATTTATCATCACGCGCATCTTCATCATCACTCTTTCCTTCTCCCACACCTTCTCCACTTTCATTTTATCCTTCATCTCCATCTTCTACTTCTTCTCATATCACACCGTCATCTCCAGTGGATGTTGCGCAGGAGGCAACAGCCAAAAACCCTGGGCCCGCTGCTGGAAAATCTCGCGCTCGAAAACGATGGACAGTTGAAATGAACAAGTTCATATGGCGCACCTATCTCATCATCACATCACTTGAGACAGTAAATAAGAACTATTTGACCACACTTCATGAACAGTTTATGCTTAAATTTCCCGATATGATTATTTCAAAACAAAGAATTGGAGACCAACGTAGAGCAATAGTCAAAAACAAACTACTTTCAGATGACATATTAAATGAAATTAAAGAAGAAGTTCAAAAAACAAACCCACAACTGCCACACCCCACACTATCTGCACCAAAGATGTCCCGTATGAAGTGGAATACTGATATGAATGAGACAATTATGAAAGCATATTATACAGTAACAAATATTGAAACAAATAAAACTGCATATAGAAAACAATTATACATTAAATTTATTGAACAATTTCCTCATCTATCTCATTTATCAGAACAACGCATTGCAGATCAAAGAAGAGCAATAGTTAAAAATAAATTAATTGCCGAAGACAAATTAGAACAAATAAAGAATGAAATAAGGCAAACCAAAAATATATCAGGAAATCAGAATAATTCACAATTGACAGATCATCCCCAAACGAATATCATAGACATGGCTGCTACGGAAACAATAAACATCGATCAGTTAGAACAAAATACACACATGCCAATAAGACACTATTGCAATAAAGATATTAATGTAGTATTTGAAGAGACATACAATAAGTTTAGAGACAGTGACCCGACACATAGGCCGTATATACCAAAACAGAAAACATCAAAATCACTAGCAAGTATCGTTACTTATATAAACACAGAAATATTGGCGAAATTAATGAACGTAGATCAGGACTTTCAAACAACTCAGACAATCATATATAGTGCCGCTTACACTGCAGCCGTCTGTAACGGATCAAAGATTAAAGATACAATAGAAACAACGACCACCACACAGTCTAGCAAAAATAAACATCCAGCTTGGAGGAGAAGATTACAGAAGAAAATAGACATACTTAGACAAGATATAGGAAGAATGACACGATACACAAACAACAATAGAAGCCGGAAATTAAATAGAAGAATTGCAGATATAAGAAAACGACACGAAATACATTCACGACACGAGGAACCTAATACAAATGACACGCAAATATTAGATACATTAAAACAGAAACTCAGTGTAGCCGCAAATAGATTAAACCGATATGTCAATTGCACACTCCGTAAACAACAAAATTCACAATTTCTAAATAATGAGCGACAATTTTATCGACATTTAGGTACAAACACGGAAAACAACGAG
Source organism: Tinea pellionella (assembly GCA_948150575.1). Taxonomy (NCBI): domain Eukaryota; kingdom Metazoa; phylum Arthropoda; class Insecta; order Lepidoptera; family Tineidae; genus Tinea; species Tinea pellionella. Next base: position 7,403,320 of record OX411261.1, on the reverse strand, counting down.
CCTCCCTCTATTTTACCTTCAATACAAGATGTTCACCAGTACTGGTCAAATATATGGTCTAAACCGGTACATCATAATTCATCGGCTGATTGGATACAAATAGATTCAGAGCTAAATCAAAATATACCTGACATGCAATTTGAACACATTCCAATAGATACATTCATAGAAGTAATTAAAAAGGCACACAACTGGAAAGCTCCCGGAACAGATCATATCCACAATTATTGGTATAAAAAATTCACAACAGCTTATCCTATGCTATACAATCATCTAAATAAATTCATAGATTCTCCAGACACATTACCCACATACATAACAGAAGGCATAACATACTTAATACCTAAAAAATCGAATAGCGAAAACCCATCAAATTATCGGCCAATTACTTGTCTCCAAACTATATACAAAATATTTACGTCATGCATCTCAGAGATAATTTATAAGCATGTTACAACGAACAATATTTTAGCAGAAGAACAAAAGGGTTGCAGAAAATTAAGTCAAGGATGCAAAGAGCAGCTCACCATAGATTCCGTTGTGATGAAACAAGCTAGCACATTAAAGAGAAATATTAGTACCATGTATATAGACTATAAGAAAGCGTTCGATTCCATACCTCACACCTGGCTTATTTATATATTACAGAATTACAAAATCCATTCTAAAATTTTATCATTCTTAGAGATAGCTATGCAAAACTGGCGTACGAAATTAAAACTAATTGCAGGAATAGGTAGAATATGTACTCCAACTATACATATACGACGAGGTATTTTCCAAGGAGACGCATTAAGCCCGCTATGGTTTTGTCTTGCACTCAATCCACTATCACACATGTTAAATAGATCAAATGATGGTGTTCTAATTTCAAAAAACAATAGTGAGCACATAAAATTGACACATCTTATGTATATGGACGATATTAAGTTATACAGTAATGAAACACACACACTACATCATCTCGCAGACATCACACAGACATTCTCAAATGACATACATATGGAATTCGGGATAGATAAATGCAAAACGTTTACAGTAAAGAGGGGCGTTATTTTACAAAATAGTTACATACTACACTCAGGTGAACAAATAGAACCCTTAGAACCGCATAGTTCATACAAATACCTGGGCTTCGAGCAGTCACAGAAGATTCACGCGAAGGACACTAAAATAGATATGAAAAAGAAATTTACTAATAGATTGAACCTAATTCTTAAATCCAAATTGAACTCTCGCAACTTAGTTAAAGCTATAAATACATACGCAATACCCACTTTAACCTATTCATTTGGAATTATAAACTGGACTCAGACTGACCTTAAAACCTTACAAAGAACTATTAATACACGTATGACAAGCCATCGTAAACACCATCCACGTTCCTGTGTACAACGCCTGACATTACCGAGAGACGAAGGCGGAAGAGGGATAATAGACCTTACTAACCTACACAATAAACAGATTACTACACTCCGACAATTCTTCCACGGACGTGCTGAATATTCCAGTCTTCACAGTGCAATAGTCGACGCAGATGTGCGACTGACACCTCTCAATTTACAAGACCATACCGATCAGCGAAATGAAAAAATCATCGAACAGATAGAAAATATAACATCATGGCAGCGGAAATCCTTACACGGCAGACATCGCCAAGATCTGTCGGAGCCAACTGTCGACAAGAAAGCGTCGAACGCATGGCTGCGACACGGCGAATTGTTCCCCGAAACAGAAGGATTTATGATCGCTATTCAAGACCAAGTAATAGAAACTCGTAACTATTTGAAACACATAGTGAAGAAACCTAATATAATTGACTCATGCAGACGATGTAGAAAAAGTCCAGAAAACATCCAACACATTACGAGTTCCTGTAGCGCAATAGCCCAAACTGATTACAAACATAGACATGACCAAGTGGCCAAGATTATCCACCAGAAGCTAGTACATAAGCATAAACTTACTATGCAACCATATCAACAATATTATAAATATATACCGGAACCTGTCCTTGAAAACACAACTCATAAACTATATTTTGATAGAGCTATACTCACGGATAAAACGACACACTACAATAGACCTGATATCACTTTAGTTGACAAAATAAAGAAGATCACATACATCATAGATATAGCCATCCCTAACACGCACAATCTGCAGAATACAATCACAGAAAAGATTAGAAAATACCTGGATTTAAAAGATGAAATAGCACGAATGTGGCATATGTGTCAAGTCACAATAGTCCCCATCGTTTTATCCGCAACTGGTGTAATCCCGAAAAGTTTGCAGCCATCCCTCGAAGCAATAGAATTATCTCCACAAACATATATATCTTTACAGAAGGCCACCATACTTAACACCTGCAGAATTGTCCGCAAATTCTTACAAACAGACGCACTTCACCATCCCACCAATATTGTTCCCTTGGCCTAGGCCCGCGAACATGTTAGTAACCGGCTCCAGCCGAGAATATGTATAAAAAAATAATAATAATAATAATAACAATAAGGATAATAATAATAACAATAATGATAATAATAATAATAGTAATAATAACAAAAATGATAGTAATAATTATAATTTAAAAAATTCACTTTTTTTGTTGACAAAAATTTTTTTGATAGAGGATAAAGAGCAGTTGAATAGGTCCAATGAATTGCAATATTGATTGTAGTTTACAGACAGACGGCGTAAGGGACGGCGTATTAACGGCAACAACTGCTGTTACATATAAATTCCTACAGACAGCAGTTGCCTCCGCTATGCTGGCCTGATTGTTTTTTTATGGGCAATATTTTGATTAATCAAACATAATATATTCAAATACAATTAATTGTATGTTGTAATTAAAAATTAATTACAAACAAATAATAGCTTAGCTATTTTCAAATGTATCTCTTAACGTTAAAGACTATAATCGTTTGAATAATGTTTGTAAATGAATTAGAAAGATTCATCTTGCACGAATTATCTTAAAATGCACTTGATTAGTGATTAATTACTTTTATTTGTGTTTGTTATGGATTGATCTTCATTATGGATGACCTAGATTTATATTATGACCTGAGGTTATCTAAATGCTAATTTTAAACTTATGACTTATGATCTTGAATTAACGAGAGAGGACATGGGTTCGGTTCTCAACCCCACTATGAAACCTAACCATTTAGATCTTAGATCGGGATTAGGTTACATGTAAAATTAAAGTTTTTTTTTTAAATTGTAACTCAACATAATTGAGTCAGATCATGATTGAGAGATCAGGAAACAACTGCTACTACAGAGAAATTTCTACAGACATAAGTCGCCTCCGCTATGCCGGCTTTGGAAAGACGAACGAGCACCATCACTTACAAGTGTAAAAACTTAAAGAGTGGTAGGCAGACTGATGATGTTTATTTGTCCAGTCTGCCGTCCTGGGGTAGTACCACCACTTTCGAATGCAACACCCGTAAAATGACTTTGTCGCGTTTCGGGAATAGTTTGAAAGTAGCCAGGTAAAACGAGAGGAGTGTGCACTGTCAATCTAAGATGGTACATGCTCGTCTCCTCAAGCCGGCATAGTGGAGGCGACTGTTGCCCGCACAGGTTTCTCTGTAGTAGCAGTTATTTCCATTCATGGACCGCACTCTAGATTTACATCAGGCGGAGTGTTGTCACATGCCGAGCTACAATAAAAAATAAAAAAAAAGTTTACCCTGAAACCACTTAAAAGTGGTTTTCTTTTTTTGTGAATTTACGAAATAAAAAAATAATAATATTTTATTATTATATTTATCGATAATGTACTTACATACAAAGTACTAAAGTGACCTTTGAAATAATTTTTATGTAAATGATTTTAACATGTACATTTAAACCTCATTTAGTTAACTAATAGCTACGGTTGATACTTAAAAGTTATTTATTTATTTTTTATTATTTATTTATTTGTATTTTCATAGGATCCAAGACGTAAACAAAGTAGACTATGGGAAAATAGGTAACACCTGTGAAGAAACCTTGTCGCATTTCAGGATCAGTTTGGAAATAGCCAGTAATAAAGATAAGCAATAAAGTTTAAAAAAAAAACGAGAAGCAGATGAATGCAGAAGAGTGCCTGTGGCCCGCCTCACTCGGTACACATTTTACTTGGTACACCTCACTTCTCCTGAAATCAGGAAGCTTGATTGTTGAAGCCTGGTGTTAAGCAGTGATGCGGCCTAAGGTGGTGCACGCTTGCCTATGAGGTACCTTCAATTTGACGAGACCCATGTTGTACGTGTCTTTTACGGATCCCACGTAAAAAAAACTAACGAGAAGAGTGTGCCATGTCAACCAGGATGGTGTATGTTCGTCTCCTCAGGCCGCCGCGCTTATGCCGTCGATTTTTCTTTATTGTAGCTCGGCATGTGACAACGCTCCGCCTATGTAAAGCTAGAGTGCGGTCAATGAATGGAAACAACTGCTTACGGGCAGCTGTCATCTCCACTATTCTGACCTAAATTTCGTTTTCGGTCATTTAAAAGTGGGGCTACTTGGTACTAGCTAAAATGTTCTGCGAAGTTCTTGACAAATGGCTAACTATTGTATTGTATCTGCTTACCCGTGTGAGAAAACGGCGTGAGAACATGAAATGCATATTACATTGGGTATTATTAAGCGATCGTTTATAGTTCCGACTTTACATTATATTTTTGTTTTCAATTTTAATGTCAATTCTTTTTTTATTGTAGCTCGGCATGTGACAACACTCTGATGTTGGCCTGATGTAAAGCCAGAGTGCGGCCCGTGAATGGAAACAACTGCTGCTACAGAGAAACCTGTGCGGGCTCCAGTCGCCACCCCTATGCCGGCTTGAGGAGACGAGCATGTACCATCCAGATTGACAGCGCACACTCCTCTCGTTATACCTGGCTACTTTCAAACTATTCCCGAAACGCGACAAGGTCACTTCACGGGTGTTACATTCGATAGTGGTGGTACTACCCCAGGACGGCAGACTGGACAAATAACCATTATCAGTCTGCCTACCACACTTTAATAGTGCCTATAGCCACTGAGCGACCAAAGTACGTATAACAAAGTAACATTGATACTGGTCAGAATTTAGCCTTCTACAGTTAGCCTAGTTTGCAGTCTTGGGGTAGTACCACTATTTTAGAATGTAACATTCGTGAAGTAACATTGTCGCGTTTCGGGAACAGTTTGGAAGTAGCCAGATATAACGAGAGGAGTGTGCACTGTCAATCTGGGTGGTACATGCTAGTTTCTTCAAGCCGGCATAGTGGAGGCGAATGCTGCATTAAAAAAATTATCTGTAGCATCAGTTGTTTCCGTTCATGGATTTACATCGGGCGGAGTGTTGTTATATGCCGAGCTACAATAAAAAATAAAAAGAAGACCACGGCCACTGTAAATCGATCTCGGTCAAATTAATATGCATAAAATAATTCTAATAATATCTAAGTGCTTTATGAACATCATTCTATAATCACCTGCTCTTATTCTGGCATTTTAAAAGGCATCGAAGCCTTCAGGCTAATAAATCATTAACTTCAAGAACTATATGGACTAATAAATTGATTAGATGTTACCTCGCAATATCAGGTGGTTATACTCATGCAAGGTGATGAATTCGCTAACGGTACAAGTTAATTTTTAAATACACATATCGCTTATCCTAGATCGAATCTGTTTTAATTAAAATAAAACTTTACATTTTACAAATTAAATAAAAACTGATATTCGTTCTTTACACAAGTGTCTATTAACATTTATTTAGCGAAAATTATCCTATAGGCCTATTTTGGGAATTGTAAGAATAAATATTTTCTATATTCCCAAAATCTCCCATCTTAATCTCTCAACTTTAAATAAATATCTTCATATTTCTAAAATATACCACGTTTAATTTTGAAGTGTTTAATTTTGAAGAATTCGGAGCGTGAAAAAGCACCTTCTCAGGCCGGCATAGTGATGGCGACTGGAGCCACCGTGCGAGCGGTTCTCTAGTCGTCAATGCTCATGGACCTCCACTGCGTTTACCATCAGACCAGTCGAGGTCACATGTCGTGCCAAAATAAAAAAAAAAAAAAAGTACAATATTCCAAAGATTGAAAATAAATTATGATAACTTTTTTTGTATTAATTTATTCTTCTATCTATGTTATTTTTCTTTTATTTTTTTCTTTACATACTTTCCTATTTTATAAGTGTTAATCAATGCAATAATTATTGTTATTCGACTTTGAGTATTATTATTAAATAATATATTTTTTACATAGACATTAAATTACAAAATAGAACTAAAAATTTTATTACACGCAATCTAATAAACTAATACAAACCAAAAGCATTTACTTTCAATTCCATTACTTATAGGCTAATAAAAATAATACGTCAAATTTTAAAATGTCGTAGCGCACATAAAAATTCATGAGAAATAATGACCTATTAGAATCGTCGTCGTAATGGATGATATCATTGCATCGGACCTTCATCAGATTGCACGTCGGATGGAATGCATTCTAACCTTACTTATCGTGAAAATAAATTATAATGAAAATGGAATAGAAAAAAGTGATAAAAAATAATAGAGAAATTTCGACATGGTCACGTTGTGTAGTTTAGTAGTCAGAATAGCCGCGCGCATATCAAAGGGACGTGGGATCGAATTCTACCTCAGCCCGTGCTTTTTCCATTTATTTTTCATCATATATTTATTAGTAAAATAAATATAACATTTAAAAAGTAAAAAAAATATTCATTCAAATGTTAAAGTGCAATTTCATGAGCGGAACAACAAAGTAGTCGCCTCTGCTATGCCGGCTTGAAAAGTTCCAGAAAAACAACTAGTGTTCATTCGTTCGCTATTCACGGGCGTTACATTTGAAAGTGGTAGTGCTACCCCAGGACGGCAGTGTAGGTTGATAACCACCATAAGTCTAACTGTAAACCTATTTATTATAAATATTTAAAAAAAAAAAATTACATACGAAAGATAACTTAAATGGCGAAGATGTTTCGTCATTATTTTTTACGCCTGTCTAGAAATATTATTTTACGCAAGTTATTAAATCTCCGTGAACACTCTATCAATAGTTTCTAAGCATTATCTATATAGAGATCATTAAGTACTAATCTGATGATTGAAATGGAATCCGAATCTTTTCAATTGCCCAAACTTACACAAATAAAAAAAAATCTAAATATTTGGAACAATTTTCTTTGCATATTAATCATCGTCTACCTACCCCACAAAATAATTAAATCTATCGTTTATATTTTAGTTCAGAAGATGTTTTATAGACGAGGATTGAGAAAGGAATGCTTCGATGGTTTGGGCACATGGAAAGGATGAACGAAAGGAGATTGATTGACAGGAATTTATGGATACATTAAACAAGGCAGACGTAGAAGGGAGATATTCTTATGAAAGCTGGATTGAATAGTGTCCATAACAGTAAAATCTGTATAAAGAAAATTGTGTATGTGAGGGAAGCGAAGAGGTTGTATTAGGGTCGCGGCAAGCAGCGTTCCGTTGTCTCTGTCTATCCCTAACGGCAATTTATGTTGATGATATTTTATTCGGAATTTACGCTATTTATTATGTAACATTAAAAGTGGTAGGCAGACTGATTATGGTTATTAGCCCAGTCTGCCGTCCTGGGGTAGTACCACCACTTTCGAATTACACACCCGTGAAGTGACCTTGTCGCGTTTCGGTAATAGTTTGAAAGTAGCCAGGTATAATGAGAGGAGTGTGCACTATCAATCTGGATGGGACATGCTCGTCTCTTCAAGCCGGCATAGTGGAGACGACTGCTGCCTGTAGAGATTTCTCTGTAATAGCAGTGGTTTTAATTCATAGACCGCACTCTAGCTTTTGCATCAGGCGGAGTGTTGTCACATGCCGAGTTACAATAAAAAAATTATATTTTTATTATATTTTATAATTTTTCTCAATAATAATAATAAATAAAGAGAGTTAGGATATCAGAGATAACAATTTATTAATCGAATTGTTAAAAGTCACAACGAAATTTTCCCGCTTCTTCATTTAGTTTTAATAACTTTTATAATGTGTGTAAGTATATCTGAATATAGGTAATAAAATAGCGAAGATAAGACTCACGAAATGATTTTGAAATTTTAAAAGCTCGTATAAGGAAATGGCGTAATAAATCTTCAAATCATGAGCCTAGAGCGATCCGGATTTTTCGCAAGTCAACCCGAGATTGACCTTTTCTATGCCAAAACTGAAATGATACATGATGGTGCACTCCAACGATAGTAATGTAAATGACCGTGATATGATTTTAAGGTATGCACAAGCAAAAAGTACTGCGTTATATTTACAAAGAGTGCCATAGTATAAAATGGGTGCGTCTTTCGAACGCATCACAGTTCAAACGAGTCAGCTCAACTGACTGCACTGATCTAAATTAATACATATAACACAAATTATTTATTTAATATAAAAATGAAACTGGTACGTATTTATTAACCGTAAAAATTAAAGTAAACAATCAAAAAGAAAATAAAAGAAAATTTATTTAACAGTTTCTGATTGCTGCGGTATTGGGTGTCGCCGCCGCCGGCCGCCTCGATAATAATTATCTTCCTCCACGTTCTGGCTCTGGATTTGGAGCGGCTGGCTCTTTCCATGGAGGATCAAACTTTGGCTCTGGGTCCGCTGGTTTCCATTCTGGAGCCGGTGCTGCCGGTTTCCAAGGAAACTCCGGCGCTGGTAACTTCCATGGAGGATCAGGCTTCGGAGGTGGATTCAGTGGTCAGACCCAACACGCTGGTAACGCTTACAATGCTGCCCAAGGACAATATTCCACTCGTCAACAATCGTCTTACGAAGCTAATGCTCAAATTTTAAGACAAAACAGTGACGTCACCGCTGAAGGATTCTCTTACGATTTCGAAACTTCCAACGGCATCCGCGCTGACGCGTCTGGTGTTGCTACTAATGGTGTACAATCTCACGGAAGCTTCGGATACAAGGGTGATGACGGTCAGGACTACAGCATCACTTACACCGCTGACGAAAATGGATACAGACCCCAGGGTGCTCATTTGCCAACCCCACCACCAATCCCAGAAGCTATTTTAAAATCTTTGGAACAAAATGCTCGTGACGAAGCCGCCGGAATCTCTGATGATGGTGAGTGATTTATTAAATAACTTTTTTTTTAAATAATGTACATAAATTGTTGTTAATGACATAAACTACATTTATAATGATAATAATATTATCATTATCATTTATTATAATTACCGTCAAATCTACAATTTCCTCCGTTAGTCCAAGAATCAGGGTTAAACTACCACAAAGGTCATACTTATTACTACCGTAGACTACTTGTTCTAAATTCCTAACATCTATTTAATAATTTAAAAAAAAATTAAAAGAAATTCGGTTTACAATGAATAGTTATTAACGTTAAAATTAAAAAAAAACCTTTCTTAAAAAATTATGTACCGGATGTAAACCCTTAGTTCTTGAGGTGAAAATGTATATTTAATGCAAAATAGACATGGAGGTATTCCTTATTTCAGGGTTAAATGAAAGTCTTATAATTACTTAGTTTTATTAATTAAAATAAATTAAAAAAGAACGAACGGTGAAAGGAAAAGAGACATTAAAAATCACTTTTTGATAAAGAAAGAGTGGTAGGCAGACTGATGATGGTTATTTGTCCAGTCTGCCGTTATGGGGCAGTACCACCACTTTCGAATGTAACACCCGTGAAGCGGCTTTGTCGCGTTTCGGGAAAGTAGCCAGGTATAAGAGAGGAGTGTGCACTGTCAATCTAGATGGTACATGCTCGTCTCCTCAAGCCGGCATAGTGGAGGCGACTGCAGCCCGTAGAGATTTCTCTGTGGTAGCAGTTGTTTCCATTCATGGACCGCACTCTAGCTTTACATCAGGCGGAGTATTGTCACATGTCGAGCTACAATAAAAAAAAAAAATTAATAATTTCCTATGAAAATAACCGCTAGTTAGATCTCAAATATCTAATATTAGATCTCGGAGACTGTTACAAAACGCCTGGGAAGAATAAACAGAATCCAGCAACGGATTGCATAGTCAAAACAGTATATAAGCAAGAAACAATTAATTTTGCAAAACATCTCAATTTGGTTTAAACACACACATTTATTGTTGCACAGTTTCATAATAAGATTATTACTGAAGATGAAGGTTTCCTAGCTAAAGTCATTAACCATTAATAGAGCACAAATTATAGAGCACCGAGCGTTTATCTTGATTTAGGGGTCATTTAATTTTCACAATATTTCATTAGGATTGCACGACTAACCGATGTTACTTTACTTTTAATTTAAATGCTTCTTCTTATATATTTATTTATTTTGTATCTTTGTTATACGTCCTTATATTATTTTTAAGAACAACCATGGCTGTATGCTTGATGGTATTCAAATCTCGCTAAATTTTGGTCTCTATATGTATTTTGGTCACGCAGTGTGTATGATATAGGTAATTAAAAGAGTGGTAGAAAAACTGGATAATAGTTAATAACCTAGTCTCGGGGTATAACTATTACTGGCGTAGTCGCGCTTTGAGATCAGCTTGGGAGTAGCGGGGTATTCTTTCACTGCATATTAGTCTCCTGGCTAGCATAGCGGGAATTTTCTTAGTAGTAGCAGTTAACACTGATCTAGCTTTTAATATCAGATAGGCAGAAATATACAATACACATAGATAGATATCGCATCACTAGGGGAAAAAGGCATAAGATGAAAAAGTCAATTTCACAGAAGAGCAAAAGAGTTTTTTTTTTTTTTTATTGTAGCTCGACATTTAAATGGATATAACTTTTCTCCCTTTCACATAAAAGAATGTTTAAAACGTCATTTAAAAGTACAATCATATGAGTCATTACGTTTAATTAAATAATAATAATTTTGCGCAAATAAACATATTCTGTTATTTGTTAATAAGAAAATCGGAACTGTCAAACGACTATATAATTTCATGTATAAAATTGCGAATTTTATCGATAAAATTACGAAAAAAATTGAGCTCATGCGGCCTTATTAGGACTATCTAACCGTACCGATAACTCAAAACCACCATAAAAAGGCTTATGCTCTTATTACTCTGGGGGTGCGATATGACTTTGGGAGATAATGATGTGCTTACCAATGCCTTTACAATTCAAATTATCTTCTTTAACTTTGCTTTCTTTTCTGCATCATTTGTACTTTTTTATTTCACTATAAATAAATAAATAAACTTTAATATAATAACACTTTGAATTGATTAATGTAATTTGGTTATAAAGTGTTAAAATTTATCTATTAAATACAATATTAATTTAATAATATTCAGATATACGAGTAAATCGTCTTCTTGAACTAATCTGTTAACCTACATAATCGAAACTTAATGTGAAATTGCACCTGAATATGAGTTTGGAATGCCATAGATTTATGTATGAGCCAAAAAAGAATTCATAGATCTCTCTTGACATTAACTCCAAATAATAATTGTTATAATAATAAAAATACAGTCAGAAGCTTGAGTTTGGTTACGTAGGATGAAACTTTAGACCTTTTTTACACTACTCAAAAATAATATTTTGTAATTGTAGAATCATGTTTTTTTTATATTTATATAATTGGCGGCTTACACCTAATGTCAGCCCCATTGGAGCCTAATCTATAATAATAACATAAACTAAAAGAAAAACAAAAAAAAAAGCCCAACTCCTATCTTTGTAGAATAATTTAAAATTAACTAAGCTATTTAATTATTTTAGCTAATTCACGAACACTGGTGACCTTTTGCAGCCCCTTCTTTACACTATGAAATATTAAATCTCATAAAAAATGTTCAAAAAAGTTCACCTGCATCGATCATTCTCAGCTTAGCAACAGTAATAATATGAAAATTTACAAATCATCCGCTCATGTCTGACCGGTCACGATCGAGTGTAACATTTTATTTGTAATAAACGTGCCGACGTTCTGTATGTAAACGTGGGACTACACCTTTCATTATTAAATTCTTGTTAGTTTTACTTGTTAGGTTTTGCAAGTTAAATTGTTATTATTTGTTGCAATTTATTTCAAATTTTTTATATTACATTATTGTGAAAATTGGATACAAAAACGGGTCACACTCTATTTTTTAATATTACGACCACGCTTCGGGCACATGTCGAGCTACTATAAAAATACATTTAAACGGGCGGGGGCTCTATTCAAATTAGTGAAGGCTGAAATTATCGTTTTTTTTTTAAACCGAAAATCGATTCGCTTTTGTTTTAAATCCTACAGACACCTTTTTCAACACGTTTTATTACAAAAAGCTAGATTAAAAGTTGCAAGGTTAATTTGTGGTCACTTGATTCATTTGTTTAATTTTTATCATATCCTGCTTTTTTACATGCGGTTTTTAGTAATTGAATTTTTTTTTGTAAATCGCTATTGTGTTTATAAGATCCGTATGATCTTCACATTTGCAAGCTCATCTCTTTCAATAATCATTTATCAATATAGATTTATTTAAAAATTAAACAGAAAAAAACAAATCTATACAATAACTTGAATAGGCCCACCACTCACCCAGAACACCCTCCACTTTGCCCACTAATCATTAGCGCTTCACGTGACCACATCGAATTTCTTCTGTAATATTTCCCACCAGGCAGTCCTTCCTACTGCTGGTACTAATTTTCAACATGATTTAAGACTAACAAATCAATAATTTTAAATTACCAAAGAATATAAAAAAATAGATAGTCAAAATTGTTAGCAAAGTCTAGCTTTACAATCCTTTGTATCGGTGGGTTGTAAAATTTCAATTTCCTCAATTGTAGTCGATAAATGTTACATAAAATAACCTTTTAATAGAAGATGCGGGCGTAATTGGCCTCAAGCGAACTGTATTCGTAGATTAAATCAGTTTATGAAATTATTAAAACTTAGGTAAAGATCATTGCGATTCTCATGTTACTAAACTTGTGGGAAATTAAAATGCATTGTCAAATGTTCCCATATTATTATTATTTTTACTATGTTGTCATTATGTTTTTAATCTTGATACATGTGAATTTGTGTAATCATTTAAACTGTCATTTGTCATTTGAAATTGACAGTTTTAATTGTTGTCATTTTATTGCTGATAATATCAATTTACATAAAATATTGTAGAGGTATTTTCAAAAAAAAAGGTTTTTTCAGTGATTATACTCGTATTATATTTGATGATTATTAATTAATTAATAAGGGCATTAAATAATAATAATAATAAAAACAATCACACTGTACATGTTATAAATAAATTTAAAATAAAAAAGGTACAATTAGTAACAGAAGCACAAAAGACAGTTTTTTTTTTAAATTTAAATTTGTGCTGAAAATTATCACCGCGATGCTTGCTGAGGTCGATAATTGTAGTAGTTAAAAATTGCTAATTTTTTTAAAGACTTTAATTAGTAGTTAAATATTAAATAAAACTTAGTTTCCAATTTAGGTTTTTAAAAATGCACCACTAATTATTTTTTCGTATTGTATTGTAATTATCTCACGTACCAGGATATTAATTTGTACTAAAAATATAATAGGTGTTATTGTTTTAATATTGAAAAAGCCGTTTTATTAACAATTTTCTTGTTACTAAATAAACCATAATTTCTTGGTGGTTAATATTCGATTTTTTTGGAAAAAATAAACCGGGTTGTTGTCCCTCTCTACATCATATGGTGAGCACGCTTCTGCATTCACCTGCAACTCTACCGACACGCTGGGCCCTTAGACCCCACCTCATTGGCAAAAAACATGTCTTTGTGGTTCCATATTGTTCTTGTCTAGCTGATACTACCCATAGCACAATGATCATGGTTATGTCCAATTTGTTGTCCTGAAGTAAGTAATATATTTGAAGTGCCCCAGTCATATTTCGGGACCAGCTTAGATGTAACAAGAAGAGTGTGCACCCTCAACCTGCCTAGATGGTCCACATTCATTTCCTCATTCCGGCATAGTGTAGACGACGACTATTTGCAACATCTCTTGTAGTTATGGTAGTTTCCACTCATAGACTGGATTCTAGCTTAACATAAGGAGGAATTCCCCCCATACCGAGCTATCAATGAAAAAAATATTTAAAAAAAATTGCAACACAGTTATTTTTAAACAGAAAAAAAATTATCTGTTAATATTTGAATTCTCCCATCGTGTACTTCTATTGTAAAGTTTTCGTTTAAGGTCATTCAAGATTTTTGTTTCAATTTAACTTGCTTCATTCAATATTAAAATTTATTTAATTGTTTTTCATTACAATCATTTCTCACACTCGTCGCGCAGTCCACGGGCAAGTCGTGTCATTATTTTTTACGCCTACATTGTAATACGTATGTCTATGTATAGCATACTCTGAATAAATACATATTTTTTTAATAATATCTAACCGTAACCCCGCGGGCCTGTTCATGCTTAGTTGATTCTGTCTTTTTTTAACCTAAATACTCGCAACTAACTAGGAACGAAATTAGCTAATGAATTAAAAGGATAACAGAGAAACCTATAAGCTCCTTTTAAAAGTGGTGCATAGATTGCTCGTGGTCATTAAGTTAGTCTGGCGCTCCGTAGTCGTTTCAAATTGGCTTAAAAGCCATAGTCATCAGTTTGCCCTGTTATCCCCAGGCGGGGGCCACTCCTGCTGAAGATATTATGTTGTCTCTGCTCGTGGACTGCATACTAGATGCCAAATTACCCTCAATCAAACCAACAACTGAAGTATTAATAATTTAATCGTTACAGGTTCCTACCACGGTGAAGGCGCTGGCGCTGGTGCGGGATCATACAATGCTCAATCAGGACATTATGGCGCGTCATCAGGTGGCTTCGGGTCAGCTTCCTCGGGATTCCGTGGCACAGGAGGACACGGAAGCGCTGGATTTAACCAAGGTGGATCTGGATTCCAATCTTCTGGAAACTTTGGTGGTGCTTCTCGTCAATACTTGGCTCCTAAAGCTGGACCTGCTCGCGGCAGTGGAAACTTCAATACCCAATCCGGATATCAATATTAAGATGGGATGTTGATTACTTTTTGGACTGATTTCGACTCTTTAAGGTCGAAATTTGAGTAAATGGATGCGTTTAAGTGCCAATATTTTTATGCTGTAAATAGGTTTTCTTTTTTATCACCACGTACGCACATTTATTTGTTTTTATTAACTTTTTTTTTTGTTTATTTTAATTTCAATCTCTGTAGTGATCTCGCTAATTTCTTTACCTAAGCTTACTTTATAAAAATATTTCGAAGACACTGTTAAATAGATTTTAAAATTTTTAGCTATAAGCATCCTTAATCCAGTCTATGGGTACAAAAAACGCCTCTGTGCTATGCAAAATGTGGAATAAAAAAGGTTTTGATATTATTTGGTTAATGTTGAGGTCCCTAATGAAAAAATCTAAAATTTCGACTTTAATATATGTCATATGTTCGAGATGCTATCTTGAAATAAACCTGAAGAAAAACATTAGATCTCCAATCCAAGTAATTTGTATCAAAATAATTTCTACTCCACCTTCTGTAGACTAAAAATGCCCACAGACTGGGCTAGTTCTTTTTATTCTGTATTTCTTCTGTGATAATAAGTTGCTAATAACGATTAAGATGTATAATGGACAGTAGTAGTTGTAAGTTCGTTTATGAGAAAAATCATAAACTTTGTAAATATTAAAATAAATGCGAATAATGAAATGATATGGAATTTTTATTTGATCTAATTTTTCAACTTCCAAACCGAAGAGCAAATTCCTCAATTGATCAATCAAAAAATATTTTAATAAAGCTTTATTTTTTTCTATTAATTAAGTTTTTTTAAATTAATTTAATTCAATAACATAAATTGAATTTTGTGCTTATTTGCCATTGGTTACATATTGGAAAAAAAACATGGACGTTCATAATGCCAAAATCAAAATGCCTGAGTCTAAAATGGTTGGAAAAATCGATTCCTCCACCACATCAGAAAGAAATATCATTCCAGTCAAGTAAATGAGCGGCAGCTTAACTCTGCCGCATTCTTGGCTGGGGACTGGAGAGGATAAAAAAAAATTATCTCCGCCACCGCCGCCACCATCTGAAAACGCGTCCGATGGAAGACCAGTAACTCTAAGGGTGGTTTGCACCAGAAGGCCAGTTAAAGTAACTTTAACTATTACTTTTACGGCGACGACGACCGTTAAACGTTTACACTTACTCCACACGCGTTGCAATATCGTGTAAATTCATATTGTTATCGTTAAAAGGGTGGCTGATCTCGAAAAATAATAGAAAAACGTATTTGGCATCTTTTTATACATTTGCCGTTAGCAACATTGGTTTGACGATTACTTTAACTTTAACCAAGCCAAGATTTGCTGGTTACGGTTAAGGCTAAAGTAACTGTCAAAAATGACAGGTGCGATGATGGTGCAACTCGTGTGGAGTAAACGTAAACTATAATTTACACTATAATGTAAACGTAACGGTTAAATTAAAATGGTTTTCTGGTGCAAACGACCCTAATAATAACCCCCATATAATACTGTCACTCACGATCAACGCAGTCCACGAGACAAGCCAACTTGCCCCAACCCTCTCTCTTAGGTCTTAGTTATTTAAAAAAAACATATTATTTTATTTTTTACTAAACTAGTTGGGAGTATATTCAGGCTCTGAGCGACTAAAGGACCATTATAACGTATTTACATTGGAACTAGTCAGTGAGATTTAAACACGTATCTCACGCCTTCAACCGCTAGACCACGGCCGCTGTAAAACACGCTCTTAATAATAACTTGCAGCAAACATTAGAGTAATTGCTATAATAACTTTGTAGGCGTTTAGATTGTGCAATAAAAAGCACTTTTTTGAAGCAGACAGATTTGATAGAGCCTCATTAAGAAGAAAGCAAGAAAGAAAGTGTTTATAGCAGCCCATCTGCTCGGGCAATCTTTCTTGCCCCTCCGTCTTGCCTGTGTAGCCAAGACGAACGTGTGAAGGGACATGCAAGAACCTTGTAAGACTTTTCTTAGCCACTTAATCTTGATTGGAGACAGGAGAGTAATCAGAATCATACTCAGAAGCCGCTCAGCGTTTTGCGTATCCAATATAACAACGCGCTAATATTCGGACACTTATTAGTTGATTTACCGCAATGTTAAGAGAACGCAATGCTGCAATTCCGAGGCGAGTAACAGTAGTAACAGGCTCCTTTTTTTTTTTTAGCACGTCACATGGCCGCACTCCGCCTGGTGTTAAGCGATCCATGAACGGAGGCGACTGCTGTCAGGGAAGGGGATCTGCAAACAGCAGTCGTGCCCGCTATGCCGGCTTAATGAGATTCTGTGCGCAGTTGTTGAATAATCGGATAGGTTTTAGGTATGGCTGATTGCAGACTGGAGCATTCTGTTTGTACCATGTACTAGTGTTGCCCAAATGCAAGAACAAGACGAGACTTAGCCAGTCTTGGTCTTGGTCTTGTTCTTGTTTTATTTTTTTATTTTGGCACGACATGTGACCTCGACTGGTCTGATGGTAAACGCAGTGGAGGTCCATGAGCATTGACGACTAGAGAACCGCTCGCACGGGGGCTCCAGTCGCCCCCACAATGCCGGCCTGAAAAGGTGCTTTTTCACGCTACGCTTGAAAACTTGCACTCCCTATCTTGTTCTTGTAGCAAGAGTCTCGCATTTACCAATTAGCCTATTGCTATTTATTAAACGTTACTTTAGGTCTTAAACAACGTAAAAATTAAGTGCAAGAACAAGACTGAATTTGTACACCTGAATGAGACAGCTATTTATAATAAATTAAAAATTAAATAAATCTTTAATGAACACGTGTGTGTGTGTGTTTATTTCTTTCTTTTATTATTTATTATTTTCTTATTAGGATATAAGTTATTTTATACCATAGAGATACGAGTATATACTAGAGGTGCAAACTGAAACATGAAAAAAGCGTAGGCCGTTTCAAACGTTTTGACAATGCTGCCGTCAAGTCAAATACTAACTGACAGAGAACCTAAAGGTGACTGCGGTCATCTTTTCTCTCGCGTCACATTGGGAGGGTTTTTACACATCTAGTTGTATATATCAATGTTTTATACTAACAAAATAATATTATTGATTATTGGTCTTTCATTCAACTAGATTTAATAGAATGATAGTAGGCAGACTGATGATGGTAATTTGTCCAGTCAGCCGTCCTGGGGTAGTACCACCACTTTCGAATGTAACACCCGTGAAGTGACTTTGTCGCGTTTCGGGAATAGTTTGAAAGTAGCCAGGTATAACGAGAGGAGTGTGCACTGTCAATCTGGATGGTACATGCTCGTCTCCTCAAGCCGGCATAGTGGAGGCGACTGCTGCCCGGACAGGTCTCTCTGTGGTAGCAGTTGTTTCTATTCATGGACCGCACTCTAGCTTTACATTAGGCGGAGTGTTGTCACATATCGAGCTACAATAAAAAAAAAAAATTACAATCTATTTAATGATGAAATGTATACTTCAAAAATCAAACTTCAAACTGTTGTACAATATGACAAGAGATTATGTTCAATTTGATATTGAGATCTATCAACAAAAGTTATTATCACACTTCGTAACGTATATGGGCAGGTTTTGAAACATTACGCTTTTGATGAAGCGGGGCGTGGGTTCAATTCTGAGGACTTTTTTATTGTAGCTCGGCGTATGACAACACTCCTGTTAAGCTGCGGTCTATGAACGGAAACAACTGTTACTACAGATGAATTTGTACACACAGTCACCTCCGCTATACCGGCCTGAGGAGACCATTATAACATTCACAGTACACACTGTCGTCCTGGGGCAGTACCACCACTTTCGAATGTAACACCCGTGAAGCGACCTTGTCGCGTTTCGGGAATAGTTTGAAAGTAGCCAGGTATAAGAGAGGAGTGTAGACAGTGGTCTATCTAGAAGGTACATGCTCGTCTCCTCAAGCCGGCATAGTGGAGGCGACTGCAGCCTGTAGAGATTTCTCTGTGGTAGCAGTTGTTTCCATTCATGGACCGCACTCTAGCTTTACATCAGGCGGAGTGTTGTCACATGTCGAGCTACAATAAAAAAAAACACACTCTTCTCTCCAATAAATAAAAACCGATAAACACATGGGTCCTTAACAGACTCGCAGCGCAGTGTGAAGAGGCATCTCACAAAGCCGGCATAGCGGACGCGACTGCTGTCTGCAGATCCCCTTCTCTGATAGCAGTCGCCTCCGTTCATGGATCGCACTCTAGCTTAACACCAGGCGATGTGACGTGCTTAAATTTGCTTACGCGCCTACTGCCTTCAATCGATCATGATCTTTATGAAATAATTTTGTAGCTAATTTTATGAACTCTAGCTAAACTATACGCTAAGATAAGACACTTGTGACATGCTAATGCGAACAACAAAACCATTTATTTATTATTTAGATCGTTACAGAAAAGTTCAAGTCATGATTGATTTACATTATCAAAGATCTAAATGACAGCAAAAGGCTAAAGAAGATGTTAAAAGCCTGTCTAAGACTTAGATCCTAACAGATTTTATCATTTTAAATGTTACTTTGATGTTTAACTTGTTTAATAGATTAAGGAGTTATAAAGTCTAATAAAGTTAGCGCCAACACACATTATGCGGTCGATTAAGATTTTCATTTCTTTATAGCATAGTGCGGGTGGGAGTATAATCGAAATAATAATATCATTGCTTGTCAAAGTCATTGCTTGACAAATAACATTTTGTTTTTTATTGAACTAAGCTAGAGTGCTGTCCATGAACGGAAACAACTGATATCGCAGAGACAGCAGTTTCTACAGGCAGCTGTCGCCTTCGCTATGCCGGCTTAAGAAAACGTACATGTGTCACTCAAATTGATAGTGCACACTCCTCTCACTATTAGACTCAGACCGATTTAAAAAAGATGCGTTTTGCCGTGGAAAGGTTTTTGGGTTTTTTTTTCGGATTAACGTGGGAGAAAAGGTTCGCTAAGCATGAAACGGGAGTGGAATTTCAATTCCTTTAAAAAGATTATACGTAAATGAAGATGCAGGTAACGATGGAGTTCGTATTAAAAAGAAGCTCCTTACCACGAGCAACACGTGCGCGCAGTAACTTAGAAATGAATCGATATTTTAACGGCTGACAATTTAAACACTCTTTAATTATAGTAATAAAGTATCGATAGTTACATCACTATGTAATAAATATGATAGGGAGACAAAAAATGCAATTAAACAAGCGGGATTTAATTGTTTTGGGTTCTGTAATGCTTATTTACTACTAAATTTCATAATTTTCATGTCTGCATCATATGCCAGTATCGAGACGTCAATCTATATGAGTACGTAATGTAAATACTTTCGTTTCCCCTAAATAAACTACTCCGATTAAGTAGGCAAAAGCTGCGTAGTATGGTTGGGGTCATTACAGGGCACTACTACAATATAAATGTTACAGACAGCCCTCTATGCAAAGGATGTCTGGAACAGGAGAAAACGGTGCAACACGTACTCCTGGAATGCAGCAGCGTTGAAACACATAGGAGGAAATTCTCCCTGAGGCGTGCCGGAACGTCGATGGCGTACTGGCCCTCATTGAAGAGATAGATTGGCTGGTATAAGTACATAAGGATGCACCAGGGACCCCCATGGAGGGTCTGCGTGCGGAAACCAGCCCGAAAAGTCAGAATCCAGAATCAAATCCCTTTCTATTTATTTTTTTATTTTGACACTACGTCAAGTCGAGGTCACATCGACTTTACTGATGGTAAGCGCAGCGGAGGTCCGAGCACTAAATAAAATTGAATAAAACAAGCTTTCGTGTGGGTATAATCAGTATTATGAGATTACAGTTACAGTTCCTGTTACATTGGGAACATTTTGTACAGATAAAATAGTTGTGGTTACACCGATTAAAAATAAACACAAACACAAAAATCTTTCTTTTTTATTAAAGCTCGACATAATTTAACGTATTATGACAACGCTCTGCCTGATGTTAGGCTTGAGTGCGGTCCATGAACGGAAACAACTGCTACATCAGATAAATTTCCTCAGACATCAATCGCCTCTTCTATGCCATACGAATCTATGAGGATACGAATTTGGGCAGGTTGACATTGCACACTCAGCTCGTTACTCCTCCTCGAGTCTAAATGATATTTTTTCACATGGTCGGGTGTCGTCTTTGTTCACTTTGTTGTCATCACCTAGGTGATAACGGAACGTCAAATCCCATACATTTTGTTGTCGATTCGATCAAGTGACAAGCGTCAATTGGCTTTAGACTTTGGCTCCCTGGTAGGCAAGAGCGTCGCCAGCAGATGGCCAAGGGGGGGCAAGTTGATATGGAGGATGAGAAAAGTATGAATTGTAGGTAAAGTACATGAAGCTTTTCACTTGTAGTACGA
This sequence comes from Tinea pellionella, assembly GCA_948150575.1. Classification (NCBI taxonomy): domain Eukaryota; kingdom Metazoa; phylum Arthropoda; class Insecta; order Lepidoptera; family Tineidae; genus Tinea; species Tinea pellionella. The sequence continues at coordinate 7,381,872 of OX411261.1, read as the reverse complement.
GCTTTACATCTACGGCGATTGTAATAACAACGGCAAAGAGTCTAACGTGTAAAGCTACACGAGCTCTTGACTGTACAATAATAAATAAATTTACATTTAACAATTTTTTTAGAATCTCTAGGGGCGACGCCCTTGCTTGTAGGCATCAGACGTAAATCCAAAAGAAGTTTAAATCCTTCCTCAATAAACGGCCTGTCTTTTTCAATAACATCCGTCCCTTGGGAAACTTTTCTATTTAGGTACAAAATAATAATATTTATTTATGTCTCTGTTTATTGCCCCTGTCTCCGCTTCCATCTCCCAATGGTTAGCTGGGAGAAAATGCCTAATGGCATTAAGCTCGCCATTGTACAACATTGTGCATTAAAGAATTATTATTATTTATTATAAATATCCAACGGTACCCTAAATACGTATTATTAAATAAGTAATATTCAAGTATCAAACACAGAGTCAAATTAATTATCGATTTTAAAACAAAAATTAATCGATCACGATCGATTTTTTTCAACATAAAAAATTTCCGGATCCTCTTAGACGCTATTAAACGATTCTTCCCTTTGACCTTTCATATATTTATACCACCTCAATAAACCTGGAAAGTTCGTTTGTATGTTTGTTTTTGGGATTAATTTTTTTTATTGTAGCTCGACATGTGACAACACTCCGCCTGATGTGAAGCTAGCGTGCGGTCCATGAATGGAAACAACTGCTACTACAGAGAAATCTACGGCCAGCAGTCGCCTGCACTATGCCGGCTTGAGAAGACGAGCATGTACCATCCAGATTGACAATGCACACTCCTCTCTTGTACTTGGCTACTTTCAAACTGTTCCCGAAAAGCGACAAGGTCGCTTCACGGGTGTTACATTCGAAAGTGGTGGTACTACCCCAGGACGGCAGACTGGACAAACAACCATCATCAGTCTGCCTACCACTCTTTAATAGTGCCTATAGGCACTGAGCGACCAAAGTACATATAACAAAGTTACATTGGTATCGGTCGGAATTAGCGAGGTTCGAACACGGGTCTCATGAGAGTAAGTTCACGCGTCTTACCGCTAGACCACGGCCGCTCAAAAATCAAAATTAACCCGGTTTCTGAGGTGACAGTCGCTGCACTTTAACTTAACACCAGGCAGAGTGTGATTACATTCCGAGCTACTATTAAAAGTCGATATATTTTATTTAAAAAACTTATAATACGTGTATATCTTCTAACACTTTCAACTTTCTTATATACTACACTGTAAGCTGTTTAATAGCAAGGTGTCGCATTGAACTTGCTTCTATTGCCTTCATGCAATAAAGATTTTGAATTTGAACTGCAGAAAATACAACTATTTTCCTTGAAGTACTTTCTCAATCAAAAACGCAATGCCCAATTAGCAGGTACGAAATAATACGTTTGATAACCGTTTTGAAGCTAACCATGTCAGGTTTTGCAGTTTTTATATTATTAAGTACGTGATTAACATTCCCAAGACATACAAGACACTGTCGTATGCCGCAGCGCGCAGTTGCAGTTGTAATGGCGTCTGCTATCGCCGCACATGTCATCGCCGTCTGCCGCTGTCGTCTGTCGTCTGCCACGTCCTGCGGAATCGCACCTTTACTCTCAAATTAATATCTTTATAACAAACCTTGACCGAAACATTAAATTACTCTCGACCTCGTGTGGAGGAATTAAAATCTTTGTTACATTACAGATGAAGGAACAAAAACCATTAGTAGCTTCATTAAGAAGTTAAAAATCATCAAGATTTTTTCGCAATTTGTCCTAATCATTATTACAATCATTCATTCGAGTAGCATTCAATTACAAAAGTTATCTTGAACGATTGTTCAACTCCAGATGTACTACACGACTTATCTATTGTCCGTGGTCAAAATAACATTAAATATATTTGGATTCAGATTCGGTTAATTTTTTAAAAATTACTTTACTAAGCTAGATGCGTGTATTTTTTTTTTATTATTGTACCTCGACATGTGACAACACTCCGCCTGATGTAAAGCTAGAGTGCGGTCCATGAATGGAAACAATTGCTACTGCAGAGAAACCTGTGCGGGCAGCAGTCACCTCCACTATGCCGGCTTGAGGAGACAAGCATGTACCATCGAGATTGATAGTGCACACTCCTCTCGCTATACCTAGCTACTTTCTAACTATTCCCGAAACTCGACAAGGTCACTTCACGGGCGTTACATTCGAAAGTGATGGTACTACCCCAGGACGGCAGACTGGACTAATAACCATCATCAGTCTGCCTACCACTCTTTAATAGTGCTTATAGGCACTGAGCGACCAAAGGACATATAACAAAGTTACATTGGTACCGGTCAGAATTAGCGAGGTTCGAACACGGATCCCATCGATAGTGAGTTCACGCGTCTTACCGCTAGACCACGGTCGCTCTAATGTATCACAGGCACTGAGCGACCAAAGTACATATAACATAGACACATTGGTCAGAAATTAACAAGGTTTGAACACGGGTCTCTTCGATCATGTGGTCCGTCCTCTGTCGCTAGATTAGAATTTATTAAGCCTTTTTCTTACTGCTGCCGTCTAACGGTAAAAGACGTGAACGATGCGACCCGTGTTCAAATCTCACTAACCAATACCAATACAACTATGTTATATGTACTTTGGTCGCCCAGTCCAAATGATACAAGCACTATCTTAAGATAGGCATTTAAAAAACACGTCGGCGAAACCGCACGGCACGTCTATTTTATCTCAAAAAGATTATCTACGGATGAAACGGAAATGTTTTACGCGTACAAAGTTCCGGGCAACAACCACTAGACTATCATAGACAGATCTTCAATTACTTCATTCATAACTTTTGTACATGTCTATATCATATTAATATAATCAATCATCGATATCCTTGAATACATTGATCTCTTCTGGACAATCTTCATTAAGATATTTTTGATAGACGAGGTCGTTTTCTCACGCTTGGTAGCCAAAAAACTATAGCAACTAATTACTTAGGCATGTATATAATGTTTTATACAGGCAAAATGTTTTATTACACTAATGTAAAAAGTCACGTCACATTGATGCGTGAGGTTCAAGATAAGGACCTCAGATCCAGTATAAAATACAAAGCATTTCAGCATGAAGTACAGTCGATTGTAGACTCCCATTTTGAGTGTGCATCGAAGTGTAATCTAAACCAAAAAATGAAGCTGGTATTTATCAAATTGTTGAATCGCTAACTCTTTTCTGTACTGTCCGACAGAAACATTTATAATTCGTTATTGTTCTCAGTTGCTAATTGCTGCTATAATTGGTGCTTGTGCAGCTGCACGATTAGATCACCTTGAAAGGGGCTACCTTCCACCACATGGATCAGGCAGACCCTCATTCGGATCACCGAGTGGATTTGGTTCATCAGGATCTCATGTCTCCCCACCTTTCCGTTCATCCGGATTTAATCAAGGTTCTGGGTCTTTCCATTCTGGTCCCTCGTTTTCAGCTGCTCAATCTAACCAGTATTTACCTCCTAATCATGGACCTTCTGGTGGAAGCTTCGGCGGATCTTTTGCTCGTCCCGGCGGTCATGGTATACTATTTATTTGATTATTTTACTTATACATAAATGCACTGAATAAATAATAAATAATTTTGTCACAGGTCAATCGTCAGGTCATCATTTCGGAGGTCAATTTCAATCCCATTTTGGAAGTCCTAGTCAGTTTGGATCGCCGGCTCATGGTGGATCCTCCAGCGGTCGATTTGGTGGTTCTCTTCATCACGGTGGATCAAACCAAATAAACGGACAATTTGGCGTATCAGCTCAAAGTCGTCAATACTTAGCACCTAGACAATCTTCAAATTTCCAGAACATTCCTCAACAGGCTTTTGATGAACAAACTGGATACCACTATTGATGATTCTTATGGTTTTGATAGGACAAGTAATTCTTTAGCAATTTAGTAAGCACGCATAAAATAAATTGAATAAAATGTGATATATTGAAGTAAATATATTTGTTTATTTTTAAAAATTATTTTCCCATGTCGAAATAAATAAAAATAATCATTACCATCTATAATGAAACAAAAAAAATCCCAAATTAAAAACTTGGTGATCATTAGGATATGAGGATTCTTTATAATTTTTGTGACGTAGATTTACGTAATAGACCTGTTGTTAAAATAAAAGTGAACAGTAAAGTTTAAAATCCTGTTTCGCTTCGAGTCGGTGGGGTGGAGCCATATGCCAGATTACAGTAACAAAATAAGAGAAATCTACATGCAAAAGAAAAAGTTATATTAGTAGATGACATTGTAATGGTTGCTAAGAAGCAAAAATTAAGTCAAGGACTAAGACGTGACTTAGATTAAATCTCAAAAAATGCTTGGATGAGAATGGCAAAATACCTAGACCGAAATAAAGGCTAAATCATTTGATGGAGTACTTTGCTTCTATTTCTAGCTAATAAATGTTTCGTTTTGGTTGAGTTTTGCCAGAAGAAGGACAGTAGACCATGTACCTAATATTAAGCTAACATTTGACATAAATTTTGAAATTTAATTATAAACTTATGACATTATTGTAATGTATAGTATTGTAATTTTAAACTAAACTGAAATGTATTTTTGTTATTTTATTATTATACGTAATGTCATGGTAATTATTTACACGCCCAAATGGGCAGTTATGGTGAAACTAACATAGATATAGGACCTTACTAACCCATAACATGTAAATAGATAAATAAATTATATAATGGCTCGGATGGCATTATTTGGGTGTATCCAGACCAGCTTTGTCCAAAATCAACACAACAAAGACTTTTATTGTCAATATTAGGAGCATACGGAACCATGCTTTAGTTATTAAACATTTATAGGATCTTATCATTTTTTTAAACAAGACAATAATTGATTAATTACGTTCATACCTATCAAGTAATACGTTAAAATTTAACAACAAATAAAGTGGACGTATCGAAATCAATTATTAAAGCAATATCAATTTTCAATGGTTTCCCTGGACATTGTTTTTTCTTCTATAGTTTTAGGTTTCAAGGTTCACAAAAAAACTTTTAATTACAGCTCGTCATAATAAAATATTTAATTAATCATTAATATACAAGTTTGGTCCACGAATTTTTGTGACGTCATTTCAAATAGTGAGCCTATGGGATGATTGCCTGGTATATATTGAGTACGAATTAGTTAGAACAACAGTCATCGAACAACATTTGAGTTTGTGCTTTGTATCGTCATACGACGATTTTGTACCGTTTGTGAAAATGAAATTGGTAATTTTACGGTTGATTTTTCTTTTAAATTAGACATTAATATAATTTTAACCGAGTCAAATCATTGAAATTAAGATCTGATCTGTGTTTGCAGCTATATTTACATACATTTTATACTACAGTTAATGCTCTTTCTGTGTTAGTTATACGCTGCAATGTAATAATAATTTTACAACGATTAATACAGGTGTAACTAACGATATTATATTGCCTTGTACATTTTATTGAGCTGTTGCAGTTGACTCGATGGTCTAGTGGCATGATTCTAGCTTTGGGTGTGAGAGGCCCTGGTTCAAATCCCGGTTGGGTACCTTTTTAAGTTATCTTTTACTATATTCCTTTTTATTTTTATTTAAATCTTGATTTTATATTTTAAAAATTGTAAACTAATATATGTTTTCGTTCGCAGATATTAATTGTTGCTATCATCGGTGTAAGCTCAGCAGCCCGTTTGGAGCATTTAGAACAAGCAAATCAAAGATTTCAAGGAGGCTTAACTAAAGAACAATTGAGACAGTATCTCCCACCTGATCATGGACCTTCTGGAAATCAACTCAACCAATACCTTCCTCCAGACCACGGACCTTCAGGTGTCATCTCTCCAAATCAATTAACACAATATTTGCCTCCTGATCATGAACCCAGTGCTGGATTCGGTGCTCAAGGTTTGTTAGAATTTGTACTCATTTTATTTTAAAATTGTGTAAGAGGAATTTTGTCATATTATCGTTCTCGTGTATCTTGCAAGACGAATATGGAATTTCACAGATATAAATCTCTACGTAATGTTATGGAATATCTTATGGTTGTACATTTTAAATAAATATAAATACTACTGAAAACCATATTTTACAGAAAATTTGGATTCTTAACAGTAACAAATTATTTTTTTAACAGGTAACCAATTTGAGGGACAAGTAAATTCTCGTTTTGGGGAATCTGGACAGCAATCTGGTGCTTCTAGTCAGTTTGGGCAGCAGTCTAGCCACGGCCAATTCGGAAGCCTAGGACAATTTGGAAGTCAAGGACACTTCGGACAAAGCCAACAGCCAAACAACTTCCAGAATATTCCTCAACAAGCGTTCGACGAGAAGACTGGTTATATCTATTAGATAATTAACAAATTAAGGAAGGAGAGTAGAAACTACTAAGTTCAGACCTAGAATAAAAATAGGTAACGATTGTAAATGGAGTTGATTGAAAATAAATAATTTAAATTAGTCATATAAATCGTTTTAATTATATATCCCTTAGAGTTCTGTGTAGTTTTAACAACAACGAAGGCAGAGTCTGCAGGCAGACTGATGATGGTTATTAGCCCAGTCTGCCGTCCTGGGGTAATACCACTACTTTCGAATGTAACACCGTGTAACACATTGTTTCGGAAACAATTTGAAAGTAGCCAGGTATAGTGAGAGGAGTGTGCACTGTCAATTTAGATATATCCGTCGACCAGCATAGTGAAGGCGACTGCTACCTGTGGAGATTTCTCTGTAGTAGCAGTTGTTTCCGTTTATGGACCGCACTCTAGCTTTACATCAGGCAAAGTGTTGTCATATGTCGAGCTACAATAAAAAACCATCACCTAAAATAGAGCTATTTATTAGTTATAATTAGATTGTCATATATAAGCCAATATGTATACGAGAATCATAAAATATTTGGCATAAAACTTCTAATCAAATAATAATAGACACAAAGAAATACGAGTAGGACGATAAACTGACTTATGTCCGATGTTATTATAAATAAACTTTAAATTCCCTGAACAATGTTACAATTATTAAATAAGGCAGATAATATAATAAGGCAGATAAGGTAAGTTACGTTATCGTGAAAACATTGTAAACAGTAAAAACAAGAAGTATGATTTAAAATAAATTTTATTTGTACACAAATTAATTTAATAAAAATTATTTTTTACAGTCAGTATTGAGCATTACATTTCTTTATATTCTAATATTGATAACCAGTCTTTTCATCGAAAGCTTGTTGGGGTATGTTCTGGAAGCTCGACGATCCAGATGATCCGAATCGTCCTGAAGATCTGTTACCAAACTGCTGAGATGGAGCACCATATTGCTGACTAGGAGAAGAAAAGCTCCCTGGAGCACTATATTGCTGGCTAGGAGCACTAGATCTTGAAGCTGCAGCTTGGAATTGATTTATTCCAAAGTGGGACATGGCACTTGAAGATTGTTTAGGCGCTAGGTATTGACGACTTTGAGCAGCCGTTCCTGACTGACCTCCAAACTGTCCAGAAGACTGATGACCGAATTGTTGGGATGGAGCTCCGTATTGCTGGCTGGGGGCACTGGAACGTGAAGCTGCAGATTGAAACTGGTTTGATCCAAAATGGGACATTACACTTGAAGATTGCTTAGGAGCCAAGTATTGACGACTTTGAGCAGCAGATACTGATTGACCTCCAAATTGTCCAGAAGATTGGTGGCCGAATTGTTGAGATGGTGTACCGTATTGCTGACTCGGAGTGCTGGCGCGTGAAGCGGCAGCTTGGAATTGATTTGTTCCAAAGTGGGACATGGCACTTGAAGATTGTGTAGGTGCTAGGTATTGACGACTTTGAGCAGCTGTTCCTGACTGGCCTCCAAATTGTCCAGAAGACTGATGACTGAATTGTTGGGATGGAGCTCCGTATTGCTGGCTAGGGGCACTGGAACGTGAAGCTGCAGATTGAAACTGGTTTGATCCAAAATGGGACATACCACTTGAAGATTGCTTGGGAGCCAAGTATTGACGACTTTGAGCAACAGATCCTGATTGGCCTCCAAATTGTTGAGATGGTGCACCGTATTGCTGACTAGGAGTGCTGCTGCGAGAACCTGCACCTTGGAACTGATTTGAACCAAAGTGCGACATGGCACTGGAAGATTGCTTGGGAGCTAAATACTGGCGACTTTGCGCAGTCGAACCAGACTGAGATCCAAATTGTCCTCCGAATTGCCCAGAACCTGATTGCTGACTGAATGATTGAGGTGAAGCACCATATTGCTGACTAGGAGCGCCAGATCTTAACGCTGAAGATTTAAATTGGTTTGAAGATTGTGTAGATCCAAACTGATTACCGAACTGGCCAAATGATTGATGAGATGGAGCACCATATTGCTTGCTGGGTGCTGATTGAAATTGATTAGCTCCAGAACTTAATCCGCTTGATGATTTAGGGGCTAAGTATTGACGACTTTGGGCAGCTGCTCCAGATTGAGACTGATGGCCAAATGAAGATTGGCTTGATCCAAAGTTGTTGGGAGCGCCATATTGCTGACTAGGAGAGCTGGAACGAGATGAAGCTTGGAACTTATTGGATCCTCCGTGTGAAGGAGCACTGTATTGTTGTTGGCTAGGCGCAGATCCAAAGTTATTACCTACAAAAAAAGTAAATCACCATGCTTTAACCTAAAAATAGTATTTATGGTACTAAAAGTTGTAATTAATCTTACCTTGAGATCCAGAGTGAGCGTGAAAAGAACCACTGCCTGGGGACCCACGATTTGGTGGCAAATATTCGTTAGATTGAGCAGTAGAGAATCCACCAGAACCAGAATGGAGTGAGCTCTGAGATCCTGAACCAAAACCATTTGACCCACTATTAGGCGGCAGATATCCAGGTTCAAGGTGTTCTAAGCGCCCAGCAACGCATATTCCCACAATCGCAGCTAATATTAACTGGAAAAAAGACATTTATTTTCAACATTGGCACCATGGGAACAAACAGTAGCTTATCTAAATCATAATAGAAGGTTGTTGAAAGTGCGTTGAAAAGGCTTCCAGTCTTCAAGGTTGTTTAAAGTGAAATAAATTAAGATGAATATAATATATTAAAGGCAAAAATGTAATTACCAATCTCATTTTGTCTGTCGATGAGCCCTCTATTACTATCTACGTTTCGGAAGTTGATTGCAGACTGTGGGTGCTACAAGAAAATTGCTCAATTATATACTGATGCACTTGGTCTTCATTTCAAATACTACACGCACGTTACTGACGTAATAATTATATTATTTTCATATATTAGTGTTTTGGGCAGCAGTTTTATGTATTCATAATATTAATTAGACTTCAACGACCTTGCTTATCAAATTGTATGAAAATATAGTTCAGATGAGTTCAATGAATTTGTAAGATATTCATTGATTGAGAGTAGGAATTTCACGGTTTGCAATTTGTTTGCCGAAATTTATTTATTATATTTTTTAGTCTATTAAATGAGTTACTTTTTTATCTTTACTCAATAAATAAATTTATTTATTTAGCTTACTATTTGCGTATTTATTTATTTAAAAAACTTTATTGTAATAAAAAAAAAGGCGAGCTTAAGGCATTTTCTTCCAGCTGGCCTTCAGGAAGCGGAAAGGTAGTAATGGCCACGAGTAGTAAAAAACGATTTATATATAATATTTACGTAGTAAATACTTTACTAATAAATACTTATTAAAATGCTGGCTTTATGATTATTCAGTATGATAAAAATTGGAATGAAAAAATATTAATGAACACTCAATAGCCTAAGATGACGTCAAAATCGTAGACTACAAATTGTAATGTAATTCTTCCTCTAAATAAACCTAAAGAAGGCTTTTACGGCCGGAAGTTCGAACAAGTTATATTGGCGTATCATAGCATAAGGAACTTCCAGGTAAGTTTTGTTATGTCATACTTTTATATAAAAGAATAATATTTTTAGAACATTGACCCCCGAAACCTCTTCTACACGCAAACAAAAAGGTAGTTTATTAAGTACACTTTACACTTTATTATATAATAAATAAATAAATATGTGATGAGGTAAATCTTCCTTGACCTTTTCTGGGATACAAGGCAGTTATTACTTTATATCTATTAAACATTTAATTGATATGTTATATTGTTATTATGAAGACAACAATTACGCATGTTACACCTTAAAATGGCGTAAGCGGAGATACCAGCAAAGCGGAGGCGACTGGTGCCTGTAGAAATGTATATGTAGTATCAGTTGTTTCCGTTCGTGGACCGCACTCTAGCTTTACATCAGGCGGAGTGTTGTCTGAGCTACAATTAAAAAAATACACGCCAGTAAGCCAGTACTTCTGGCTAGTTTGTACTAAACTAGTTGTATAGGTTAGTAAGTTAACGAGGAAGCTAGAAAGCCAGTGTCTCAAACTAGGAAAGTTTAATAGGATTCGGTTCTTGACTATTACAAGCGTTATAACGATACGGTCGTAGAAAGCGTGGACTTACGATCGACGAGACAAACGTTTAGATTTTGCAAAAATTCTGATCGGGGACAGGTATCTTGGTCGCTCAGTGTTTTTAGTATTATATAGGCATTTCTTAAAATAATAGTGACGTTGATGGTTATTAGCCCAGTCTGCCGTCCTACAGTACCACCTTGTCGCGTTTCAGGATCAGTTTGGAGGTAGCCAGGTATAACGAGAAGAGTGTGCACTGTTATCCTAATAGTGCAGATTCGTCTCCTTTCGCCGGCATAGCAGAGGCGACTGCTGTCCACAGATCTGTGGCAGCAGTTGCTTCTGTTCGTGTTTTAAAATTATGTCCAAAATTTATTATTACTTTTATTAGCATCCTATTATGTTTCATATTTCGCTATGACCATGAATGGCCGTGGTTTAACGATAGAAGGTGTGGAACCACCGTCAGCCTACCTACCACACTTTATTAATTCGATCAAAGAGTAAGTTCCTCATACAAATATCATGAGTTCATGCAATTTGAATCAAAAATAATTTTAGCACATTATCAATTAACAAAGAAACTATATTAATTAAAAGGTCATATTTTTAATATTAAAAATTATCAAGGATCATTTTAAAAACGGTCACGAGGTGCCCCAAAGATCATTTATAGTAATTATTAAATTTTAATTCAATTAAAATTATAATTTGTTTATCTTTTATTGGAGAAACGTGTTTAAATAATATGTAGATTATTATCACGGCTTATTATATTAAGATAGGCACGATTAGGACTCCTGATAGCATTTTAAGTGAACAGATGCATTTCTTTGAAATAATAATAGTCGCTTCTACAATAAGACTATAGTGTACCGTGCAATATTGATAGATCAGACTTTTCTCGCTATACTCAAGTTAAAAAGTACTCGAAGAAAAAAAAACAATATATACATGACATTCTCATCTGCTTAAGAGTACTTAGAACTTTGTAAAATTAATGGCTTCAGTTAGATGAATGACATACGTACTTTAAATTCATCATGAATATACGAATTAAAAATCACAGTGAAAACTCAATGAATTTCTGGACATTTTTTTAAGAAAAAAAATCGTCGATGGGCGAGGTTATTAAACAAAAAACTATAGCAATTAATATATTTACTACGTTACTAGTAGGCACGAACTTTTAACCAATTACGTCAGACAATGCGTGCGGATGTACGAGGAATATGGATTCACTATATAATAGAATTATTTTTAATTGAAATCAACAGTCTGCAATCGACAAGTGATTGCTTGAGGACTTCCAACAATGAAACTTGTAATTAATCTTATTATTTATTTTATTTTTTTAAATACGCTTGCGATTCTAATACATCGCGTTCTTTTTTGTATTGTCGGTCTCTATGGCGGAGTGTTTAACTGTGTCTACTACGCATAAATTTAAAAATTATTCAAGAATGGAAATATTCATTTCATTTACATGTTTGAGTTGTCTTGATAGCTATTTTACAGGATATTTTTTCTGGTAGGCAGACTGATGATGGTCATTAACTCGGTCTGCTGCACCTGGGGTAGTTCCACCACTTCCAATTATTATTATTGAGTGTAACACTCGTGACTTGTCGCGTTCAGGATCAGTTTGAAAGTAACCTACTTTCAAGGCTTTCAGATATAATTAGATGTGTGTGCACTGAAATTTATATGTGGTAGTAGGAGTTGTTTTCGTACATGGACCACACTCTATAGTGTTATCAAATGCCGAGCTTCCAGTACCCAAAAAGTTTCATAGATCAATGTGGAATATAAATATGTTTTACTTTAAAATAAATATAACTAAAATATCCTCCAAAATTAAAATCTAGTAATTAATCGTGAATAAATAATAATAAATCCTTTTTCAGGTACTAATTGTCATCTTCATAGGCTTTTGTTCAGCTGCACCTGGTGCCAATGGAAACCAAGGATCATCATCGCTCGCGTCAGCCAGTTTTGATGGCTCGAATAATGGTTTGAGTCAATCTACTGCATTTAGCGGAGGTATGTAACTATGGAGGGTAAGAAGATTTACTCGAGAATATCCTAGATTTGTATTATAAATGATCACTGGCTTGTCTATAGGCTCTGGATCTCTGAGAAGCTTTAGCAACAGAAATAACTTCCAGAATATTCCACAACAAGCTTTTGATGAAGAGACTGGGTATCACTATGGACCAGGTAATCTTTTGTAACTTAATAAAATTACATATTACTCAAACATATAATTTAATTTCTATTTACAGGAGTGAATAACTTTAGGGCAGCATCCTCAGCTCAGAGTTTGTCGGGTCTGGGCCAACGTTTTGGAGATGCTTCAATCTCAGCTTCAAACCAAAGACAATCCATTCCATCTCCTAATCAACGGTTCGGATCTTCCAGCCAGCAAACTAGCACATCTCATAAACCACAGGATCAAGCTCCTAGAGGTCAACAGCAAGGACAACAATCTGATTCTTCAAGTTCTGAAGAAGAAGTTAACTTCCAGCCTTTAAATCAACAACAAAGTCAAGGATCTTCTCATACCCAACAATCTTCTTCAGGCCAACAATTCCAAGGTCAAGGATCTCAGTTTCCTCAACAACAGGAAGGACATCAGGGATCTAATCGCCCTCAACAAAGTCAAGGTGCTTCAGGTGTACAACAATCTAGTGTCCAGTCTTTAGATCAAGTGTCAAATGAACCTGCACAACAACAAGGACAAATCTCCTCAAGTCATCACTTTGAGATGCAGCCTTTAACTCAACAATTCCAAAGTCAAGGTGCACGTCATCCTCAACAACAAATGCAAAGTCAACAATTCAAAGGTCAAATTTCATCTAACCAACCTCAACAATTTAGCCATCAAGAAGAGGGTACTGATGGTCATTTTGGACAAACCGGCCAAGGAAATGTTGGTGGTGAACAAAGATCAGGATTGAAAGCGAGTCAACAATCTGGTTCACGAGTTAATCAAAGTTTTGGTGCTTTAGAAAAAGAAGAGGAGGCTTCGGTACAATCATCGAACTTCCAAAATATTCCTCAGCAAGCCTTCGATGAAACAGGATACCACTATTAACTAATTAGATGCACTTGGCTTCATAAATATTATTTTAAACGTGTCAGTGCTTCCTTATTACGACAATGAAGATTTTTTATTAATGTGCTAATTATTATAATAAAATGTGATATTTAAACGTTATTTTTTTCTTAATAAATAAATATCCATATACTAGGTAACTATCATTTATTATTTATGTACCCTTGATTTACTTATTGTCTATAATCTATACCTAAACACGTATTTCCATAGGAATCAAAAAATACTTTTAGTTAGTATCAGGGAGCATTATAACCAGGTTTCTCTATATCCCCTCTTAACAGAATCCTGGCTACGCCCTTGCCACAAGACAGAATTAAAGAGTCTGACATGACACTGGCGCCTTGCCCAAGCCAGAGTTCCGTAATTGGGATTTTCCTACGTAAATAAAGGATGGAAAAGGATATAAAACTAGTCACAAATAAATTTAAATTTCAACACAAATCTAGATTAGACTTCAATAAAATTCTCATAAAATCTAAATTTTATAGAGCACTTAGTGTTTAGATGTTCTTATAATTAAACATGAACACATTAATGTATATCATACTAATAGTTAAGACTTTGGTTCACACGCAATTATTGAAGATGACCTTTTCGAAATTTGCAAGTCTAGATGCATTAAATATTTTACTATAGTTACAAATATGACAGCTGGTTCACTTTATTTAATTGCACTGTCATATATTAACATAAATATATAATAAATTAAGGCATGTAAAGCACGCAAATTTCAACTTTATTGCTCGAAATTAAGTGTAGTAGGCAGGTCGATGATGGTTATTGGCCCAGTCTGTCGTCGTAGTAACACCCGTAAAATGATCTTGTCAGTTTGAAAGTATACAGGTTTAACGAAAGTAGTCCACCGATAATCTGGATGGTGCATATTGGTCTCCTCAAACCGCATAGCAGAGGTGACTGCTGATTGCAGAGATGTCTTTGCGGTAGTTGTTTCTTCATGTGTTCATGGACCGCACTCCAGCTTTACATCAGACGAAGTTTGGCATAATGTCGACCTACAATAAAAAAAAAAGTTATTATTAAAATTAACATTAACCAACCGCTATCTATATCTATTGATGTATATATACGTACATACATCCTTTATTAATTAATAATAAAGCAAAAAAACGTTCTCAGTAAAGGAAACCCGCCTGGTTGCCATCCAAAATCGATTACACGAGCTCATATAATAAAAATCGTTTTATACTCGCGTAATAATCGAGACGCCCTTCACCCGACCTTGCTCGATTGACCCTCAAAGCTTTACATCGTGAGCTTGCGTATGCGCAACTTCTAAATCGTTAGGCTTATACTTCTAATTTTAATCTTTAGTGCTAAGACTTTAAAGTCTATTTTACTTTGTATTTTTTGTTTAACACAATGCTAGTTCTATTTTTGAAGCAGTACTTGTGCTCTCGCTTTTTATCGACTTTGCACTTTCTTTTATTAGATATAATGAGAATGTTACTTGTTGTAAAGTTTAAAATGTCCGGTTGACACTGAAATAAAGGCTTTATTTTTTTAAATAAATATACTTTTACAGACAGTTCATAAAGACCATTATGCGTAAACTAGATTAGGAGATAAAAGTGTTTAAAAAATTCATCAATGGATCTTAGTGGACCTAGCTAGATACTCAAAAAGTTGTATTTTATTTTTAAAATGTCATTTCATTACATTTTAAAACAATTTATGAATACACTTAATATAAAAATGTAGGTATTAAAAGGTTTTAAATATAATTGCAAACAATCACCAACATCTTTTTAATATCGCAAAATCTACAAGGTTAATAATTATACATTGGATTGTATTTATTTTATGGTAATAGATATTTTTTCGTTTTATATAAAAAAGACAAATTTTCAAAAAAATGTCACAGTGCCCTTTTAGCTTTTGAGAAAACATTACTTTAAAAAGACAAAAAGAAAATGAAACTTGTGAGTATTAAAAAAAAAAATTTTTTTAAATACAAAATTAACTTTTCTTAGATTTAGACTTGTGAGTATTACTAAAACGTGGCACTAGATGATACTAGATCGACACAGTAACAATATAATATAAGTATATTGGGCGCCCGTTGAACTCTACCATATGAAAATTTTAACATTATTGATTAAAGCGGATTTTTTTCTAATGATATTGAATAATTTTTGGTAAATGGTAAAGTATATACGTTACACAGCTCACTGACCTAATACAGAGCTAAATTAAATCTACTTAGGATAGATAAAACATTTTTAAAAGTTCTTCTTAATTTTTATTTCAGCTTACACTAACCTTGGCAATAGTAGCTTGTAAAGCAGCTCTTCTCCCATCGAAGACATATCTTCCTCAATCCTCAGGAAGTAAAACCCAGTCTTTCCAAACAACGTTCACTGGAGGTGGAGAGGGAAATAGAAGACTACAGCAAGAAGCGGAGAAGAATGCAGCCATTTTGAAATTGGATCAGGATGTTTCAGAAAGTGGTAAACATAGTGAATAGAAATATGTTTCCTATAAGGCTATATATCTTCTTAATTAGCTTATAGCTTATGTCACTGTGGTTATTATTTTAAAATTCCGATAAAATAAAATCGCCGTGCACATAGTCTGAAGTGCGAATCGAACCCGCGTCCTCCGCATTATGCAGGGACGCTTTGGCCATTAAGTTTCATAGCGCACATGGCTTTCGTTGTAGCTTAGAAGTAGGAGCATTTTTGAATAATAAGCTATATATTTTATTTTTACATTTACAGGACCAAGTATTTATTGATGGCTCCTCTTTCAGGCTTTTACTACGACTACAAAACATCTAACGGCATTTCAGCATATGAGTCAGCTGATGCTTCAGGTGCTAAAGGTGGTTTCTCATACATCGGTGACGATGGTAAAACCTACTCCATAGACTTTGTATCTGGTGAGAATGGCTTCCAAGCAACCGGTGCCCATTTACCAGTTGCTCCGCCGACACCAGAAGCTATACTTTTGGCTTTACAACAAAATGCTAAGGATGAAGCTGCTGGGATCTTTGATGATGGTTTGTATTCATAACCGTAGATTTTTTTTATGTTGGCACAACATGTGACCTGGACTGATCTGGTGGTAAACTCAGTGGAGGTCCATGAGCATTGATGACTAGAGAACCGCTCGTGACTCCAGTCGCCACTACTATGCCGACCTAGGTGCTTTTTCACGCTGCGCTATTATAAAATTATAATGAAAATTATATATAGAAAATCAGTACGCACACAGAGATCTGAATCGAACCTAAGACCCTCGCTGAGCGCGCGGATTGTCATTCATCAGGTAGCACCAGGCTAAATACAAGTGTATAATAAAATAAATAAAGGCTTTTAATTTTTTAAAATTTATCTTTCAGGTCAATATCGTCCAAAAAAGCATAGCGGTGGTCAATCTTCAGGGAGCACTCAATCAGGCTTTAACAGCATTCAGCAACAACCTTATAATCAAAACACAGGTTACCAATACTAAATACAAATAGTTTATTTTCAAACTTTTTAAGCGTGGAAATTATTTTCGGGGTAAATATTAACCATAACTAAAAATAATAATAATAATAAAAGAACGGCCGTGGTCTAGCGAAGACATCCGTGATCATACCGCTGACCGGTACCAATGTAATTGCATTATTTGTAATTTGGTCGCTCAGTACCTATGTTACAAATACTAGCTTAGTATATACATTAAAAAATACAATAAGAAATGACAAAAATCATAAAATTATTTATAATTTAATATTAATTAAAGTAATTCTTATTAATAAAAGTAATCCTTTAATAATTTTTTTTCTCGTCATTTTAAAATATCCCATTATTTTCAGTAGAGAATTCTTTGTAACAATTCTTTGTATACTTTTTCGTTTGAAAGAGGTTTTTCCTAAATATGATTGTGAATTTGTTGAAAATTGTGAAAAGTTGAAAGTATAAGTTAAATAACAGAAATATTGTAACAGAAACTAATAAAAATATTCATATATAAGTGTATTGCAGTTTATTTATATTAATTAAAACCGGTGGAAAGTTAAAGGCTAAATGGGAAGTGCCCTAAATAAGTTTACAGCAAATTTTAATCAAAAATTTCCTTTATTTTTAAAAATAAGCAAAACTGTATTCAAATATCTTTAAAAGTAGCCTAGCGTTACACTGGAAACGAACTTGGTAAAATGTGAAAAAATTAAATAATATAATTTTATTAACCAATCGGTTTAGTCATTGATAAGGAACAAATTTCCTTAATAAACATTGTATTACCTACGTGGGAAATCTGACAATCAAAGTATTAAGCCGATGAAATGACAAGCCGTATTCTGGGATTAACTTGATAGAACTATAGCGTCTAGGCAATTTGAAAGGTGCACACTCGTCCCATCAAGCACGGTGGAGTACGTCTCTCTATAGTAGTGTTCGTCTCCAATCTTGGACCGCACTCTAGCTCAAGGTCAGGAGGAGTGCGGTTACATGCCAGACTCCAATAAAAAAGATGATAACGAAAGTATGTCCTTGACCGCAATAATAGTTGTGCATGCAAAACCACTAATGCGACTTTAATGATTAAGTTTTTAATGAGATATTGCGAATTGATTTTAAGGTTATAAATAAACCAACATTGATATATAAATATTTTTTTTCATTCGTCAACGTAGAAGAGATCTACTAACCTGCATAAATAGAACCTCTCCTATACGTGTTTTACAAGCAAAGAAGAAAGAATATATTATATTCTTTGTTCTGTGTTTACGATTTTAGACACTACAGGTGCAGTCCTAAATGGGTTAAGTACTTAAGTAGTTTAATAGTTATTCCAATAATGAAAAAATATTTTTTTATAAATATCTAAAGTTTTGAAAATAAAACAAAAATAAAATATGTAAATAAAAAAATATTTATCACGCTATTTCTTTTGTTCACAGAATAAATAATTATGGTCGTAAATCGTTTGACTAAATATAACTTAAAACCTAGATTATTTTAGTACTTGTAGCCGGGTTTCCTGAAACCAGCCTGAGCTGAAGCGGATGCTCTAAATTGTTGTTGACCACCGAAACCTGCGGCTGCCCCTCCATGCTTATCTGGATTGTACTGGCCTGGAATATATTAAATTGAATTAGAGTAGTTTGAAAATGATCACGTGAGAAGGAGTTTAATAAACGGAAGTGCATACAAGTTTTTTTTTAAGTATTGCAATGTGATATCACGATAAAATCCTGTGGACTGTCACAGACATAAGATAATTGTCAAAAGCATAGACAAAAGCATTTGCGACTATATTTTATCGATACCTAATTGAAAATCAGACTTTATTTTAAAAATAAGTAAATCATTTCAAATAATTTTAATAAAATAAAAACGAAATCCTAATAACAAAACTAAATAACATATTACAATTTTGTTACAAACAATCGGTGTTATTATCTCTCAAAGTTTCACAAAAGGACCGGCCATTGTGAAACAACTAAAGGTCAGAAGTTCAATACTAAATGTTACAAAGGAAATTAAACTTTATTGCAAGCAATATTGTATAATGTTAGAGACTGAAATAGCTTAAATGTGAGAGCATACACTGGTGAGAAATACACGATGGTCCTTTTGATAGAGCACTAAATAGTGAGGTGTAGTATTCTATAAGCAGAGCGGAAAGCAGTGAATTAATATACAAATATGTAATAATTATGTCTATAGTAATTCAGTGTTTACTTGAAGTGACCAATTTGTACATAAAAAAGGCCCTGTGCCCACCTAAGCAACGTGACAGTAAACCTTTTAAAGTGGATGTTGATGATAGTGACAAGTTACGTGTCAGATCACGTGTCAAGTTTCTTACGTGATGACAGGGCTTTAGTACTTCTTTGTATTATATGTAGCTACCAAATATTGATTCGGCAGCGCAGTGGTTGTGGCAACTGTCACGATCACGTCTAGGGTTCGATTACCGGTGAAAATTAATATTTATTTGTAATGTCTGGTCATTGACATTAGAGTTGGAGTATTGCGTTAAAATGTTGTATAGACACTAAACAATATTTAATAGATATATTAAAGAAAATAAACAAATTATTATAATGTAAAAATCGCTAATCGCGCCGCTTACGTTATACCTAATATCATCCCACAACTGAACAAAGGAAGGTAAAGGTCTATAATACGTTCTCTTTGTAGCATTCCGAAGTAATTTTAGAGTAAAGTCACTAATTTTTGAGAGACTTTAAATCTTATTTCTGTAGTATTAAGGATCATTTTAATTATTATATTTAATCCATTATTTTCCACCTGTTTCAAATCAGGCTCTTAATTTTCCGCACTAAGGTTAATATTTGTACAGGACACAACAGTGGACAAGACACACAAAATGTTACTCAGAGTTCTTGGGTTCAAATCCTGGTCGATCCTAGTTTGAGGTTAGAGTATGTATATGTATTTATGGATGTGTTGTACACGTGTGTACATAAGTGTAAATATAGTGACTGTGTTTTAGTGGTTTTTATAGTAGCTCGGCATATAACAACACTTCTGATGTAAAGCTAGAGTGTGCTCCACAAACGGCTTCAACTCCTACTACAGAGAAATCTCTATGGGCAGCAATCGCTTCCGCTATTCCGGCCTGAGGAGACGAATGTGCACCATCCAGATTGACAATGCACACTCCTCTCCTTATATATCTGGCTACTTTCAAACTGTTCCTGAAACGCGACAAAGTCACTTCACGGGTGTTACATTCGAAAGTTGTAGTAGTACTCCAGGACACCTCCACACACTGGGATAATGACCATCATTAGTCTGCTTACCTACTTACTCTTTGAAAATGTATCTAGTCACTCTTTAAGTAGTCTTGCAATTTATAGGCTTTTAATCTAAAACAAATGAAAATTAAAAACACACCATCATCGATGATACCAGCGGCTTCATCGGCAGCATTTTGTTCTAGAGCCTTTAAAATAGCTTCAGGAGTTGGAGGTGCAGTAGGAAGATGAGCACCCTGAGGTTGGAAACCGCCTTGACCTGCTGCGTAACTGATGGAATACACTTGACCGTCGTCACCGGTGTATTGGAAGCCACCCTGAGCTTCAATACCGTCAGCCTGAAAATTATTAGTTTGGTAATTATTATTTTTGTTTTTTTTTTTGTTGTATATATTTATATTTGGTTTTTGTGTGGTTTTAGTATTTATCTAGACCTAAAGTCCTAATATAACCTAGTTTTACACGAGTCCCTCCTGGTTTAAATTGTTAATTTTTCATGTATTGAGTAGTGTTAGGTTCTGACAATTACGTTCATTATTATTATATTAATCTCAGCTTAGATTGTGTGCGTGATGAATTTTTTTCTAATTAATTTTCATCATAATCCAGCATTAAATATAATTTTTAAAAAAAATTGCAAATTTTACTCTAAAGTTTTATTTTCATTATTAAAAAAAAACAGAGTCAAGGAAGTAATTGATACATAGAGAAGAAATACATACATAGATAAACTAAGGTTATACTCGCCACCAAAGATAGTTGGTACATATTTCAGTCAATCGTTTTGATTTCATTTGTTTTTTTATCAGTTTTTGGCATAAATGATTATGCTGCAGATTTTAAGGTTTTTTATGAAGTTTTATTATTATAGTTTTTAATTTGTTTCTATTTTATTTGGGCTCGTAATTAGGCAAAGTTAAATTCATAAAACAAAAATAAATAGATCGATATAGACATATCGCATTTGTTTCAACTGGGAATAGAACCTGGGAATTCCGCGAAACAGACTGTGTCGTCACTACCACTGCGCTACAAAGATAAAGTATTTAAACAACAGTTGCGAACGTTGTACAAATGTAAAATATCGGGGTCAAATTTCGTCCATTGTTAAATATATAATTTATGAATTATTGTTGAAACACAAACGATTATGTACAAGTCATGTATGATACAACTTCTGAGTTAATGAAGGAAATATACAAGTTAGTACATATGTCCCTCTCATTATAGCTTTTATTATAGGAACAATATACGAGTACACAGTATAATACAAAACCCTATGTCTATTACGGGGTCCGAAACCTTACATATTTATGTCATTATTAACAGCCGTGGTCTAGCGGTTGAATATGGATCTCACAATAGATGAGACCTGTGTTCAAACCTCGCTCAAAATTTTATAAGTATTTTGGTGCCTCAGTGCCTGTAATACAAGCTTTAGCAAATATTGGTAGTCAAATAAAGATGTTTATTTCTTTTATTTATACCGAGTAGTCCGATGATCGATGGGACCATTAAATGTCGGAGCAATTTTTTTTGTTTCTTATCTTTTTTAATATTTTATATTTTGCTGTTTGCTTCCCCTGTGGGAAAAAGGGGGAACTTTTGTTGTTGTTAGGATTGGGCAGTCTTGATCCAAAATGTGCTGGAGGCATTTTTTTTTAATGTTACAAGTAGCTGACAGTTATACCAGTAACTCTTGTTACAAGCAATGATCTCAAGCTTCAAGTGCTTCAAGAAGTTAGAGATAGTTGTATAATAATTGATTATTATTGTTTAATAAACAAAATAATTGATTATCTATATATATAAAAATCAATTGCTGTTCGTTAGTCTCGCTAAAACTCGAAAACGGCTGGACTGATTTAACTAATTTTGGTTTTGAATTATTTGTGGAAGTCCAGGGAAGGTTTAAAAGGTGAGTAAATATGAAAAAATGCTTGGAATATAGTAAAAACAACAATTTCGCTTTCCCTTAGAAACTATTTCTTTGATTTTGAATGTTTGATGTTCGTCCCGTCGTTTAGAAATCAATTAAATTTAAAAGTCGTTCAGAAATCAAGTTTGCCGGGTCAGCTATTAAACAATAATTTTAACCCGAAGTTTAATTCTAACCTTTATATCAAAACAATTATCAATATAAACTTACTTCATGACCTTGCTCTTCGGCCTTGATCCCATTTTCAGTTTCAAAGTTATATCTGAACGAATCTTCTTTAACATCTGAATCGAGAGCTAAGATCTTAGCATTCCTCTCGAAAGAAGCTTGCGGCCTGTTAGACTGTTCTGCATAACCACCAGCGCTTGGTGCGTATGCTGCAGCAGCATAGCCGAAGATAGCTGCAAATACTATCTGAAAAAAGATGTTATTTTATATTTGCTGTGGCATAGTGGAGGCGACTGCTACCTGTACATTTTTTCTGTAATAGCAGTTGTTTCCGATCATGGCCGTCACGAAAATAAAGATAATATTTTTTTGTTTTTATTTTTCAATGCAAAGTAAATGATAAATAATAATTTTTTTTTTTTTTTTGAAATTAATTATTTTTAATTGTTCCACTTTTATCTTGCAATTTATTTTATGTTGTTATAAATCGAATGAATAAGATGTTATGATTATACTAAACAAAACAGAAAATTCTAAATTTAAATTCACTAATAAATCGATGCAATAGTAGTAATCGATTTGCCACTTACCAATTTCATTTTTGCAAGCGTTAGTCTAGGTCGGAGGTGAATAAGTGAATGTATGATAGAATCCACTGCCCTCCCTATTTATACTACGCTATGAAGATGTACATTTCTACATACGCTTTTGGTCGTATATTTTAATCCGATGTCATTTTTTCCTGATAAATGAAGTTCAAATATTTACGTAATGGGCGCGCGGTCCGAATTTTGACGTGCTATTATTATGTTTTTAAATTGAAATGATTGGTGTTCTATAGTGCAATTAAATTATTTATTGTGCTTTTAAATTTTGTAGTGTTATCTACAATTATTAGAAAAGGTTAACTTGTTACGTTTTTTAAAAAAGTCGTTAGTTATTTATTTTAATAAGTAAGTTTATACTAATATTTATAAATATGGCAGCATGTTTGTTCGTCTCACAATCTTAATATTAATAAATAATAGTTTAGAAACAGAAGCTTTTGTTTTTTTTTATTTATTATTATAGCTCGGTATAGCAACACTGATATAGTGCAATCCATGAACGTAAATTACTGCTACTACAGAGAAATCTCTGCAAATAGTAGTCACATTCAATATACACATGACGTTGACAATATACACTCCTCTCGTTATACCTGGCTACTTTCAAACTGATCCCGAAACGCGACAAGCTCACTTCACGGGTGTCACATTCGAAAGCGGTGGTTCTACCCCAGGACGACAGACTGGGCTAATAACCATCATCGAACGGTCTACCACTTTATGATTGCAATTTATTTGATATTTGGTCTTTGGAGCATGAGTGATCATAATACGCTCACGTGTTTTACCGCTGGACCACGACCGCTCCAAGTAATTAAAAATGTATAAATACATATTGATAATAACAATGCTCAAGTAATTCCATTAATCAATATTTAATCATGAACTTTTAGTTGCAATTTAATATTTTAATATGCAGATTGGTTTACTCGTGTGGTCGTTGAGCAACGGTACATACCATAAGTTTGAATATGAAAATACATAGGCGTATACAGGGTGTGTAGACAGAGTAAGTAAGTATAGACAGAGAGTGGACGTGTTCAAAATGTATGCTGAGACCGCTCACCGAATAAATGCTTCTGTTCTGTCGGAATCGAAAATCAACCACCACTGTCATCGCTTTCCTGCGCCGCATCCTGAAGTACTTCGGTCACATAGCGCGCAAGGAAGGTGACAATATAAGAAAGGCTTGTGGTCACAGGGGAGGTTGATGGCAGACGACCGCGCGCTAGAAATGCAAGCCGCTGGACAGACCAGGTGCCCATTTGTCTGCCGATCCATAAATCTCTCCATCAGGCAATCAAACGCAGCCGATCCTGAATGAGGGACCGACGAGGTGAAAGAGAGAGAGAGATACAGGGTGTAAATGGACTACGGGCATCCCTTTATTTATTTTATTAAGTATCTTTAACCATGTGTTACACTACTAACACTGAAACGTTATTCCAAGGTTTTTATTTATAAGATTTTCAAATAAATCAAGCAATGTCTTAATAACATCGCTGCAGCAAGCGAAGCTGTACGCCTATCAGCTGTGAAATCGATTATCTCACGCGTGCTACAACCGTCTTTTAATCCTTGCATTTACATTGCTTGTTTTTGATGTTTCGATAATATTTTGTGGTAACACAATGTAGTTGATACTACACCAGTTAATGTTGTAAAATAAAATCAGGAATAGTTTGAAAGTAGCCAGGTATAAGAGAGGAGTGTGCACTGTCAATCTAGATGGTACATGCTCGTCTCCTCAGGCCGGCATAGTGGAGGCGACTGCAGCCCGTAGAGATTTCTCTGTGGTAGCAGTTGTTACCATTCATAGACCGCACTCTAGCTTTACATCAGGCGGAATGTTGTCACATGTCGAGCTACAATAAAAAAATAATAATAATAAAATTCTGATACCAAAACAAAAAAAAAAGAAATATTTATACCGTATCAGAATGATGTATACAACTTCTTGTTTGCGGGGACGTGTCCCTTCTTTTTTAGCCTGCATAAAAAAAAGTTGTTAACAGATTTCAAAAAATTACAATAATTATAAAATAATGCGAAAACATAACACTAACGGAAATGCCGATTACCTAGCACATAGGCGCGGGCTAAAAATTCTTGTGTATTTTTATTTTTTTGTGCCGGCATAGTGGTGGTTATTTTTTTTATTTACGTGTCGACTGCTAGTCATTATGTATAGACAATTGTATTCAAAATGTGAGTGCACCTTAATAGCAAGTAGCCTTGAATCAAAAGAAACTGTTAACCAACGAACGATCTGCATTAGTAATTTGAAATGTATAGACATAATTTGTTTATTGTGTAATATTTTTGTACATAAATTGTGTAAATTACTTTAAGAGTGGTACGCAGGCTGGTGGTTGTTAGCCCCGTCTGCCGTCCTGGGGTAG
Organism: Tinea pellionella; assembly: GCA_948150575.1. Lineage (NCBI taxonomy): Eukaryota > Metazoa > Arthropoda > Insecta > Lepidoptera > Tineidae > Tinea > Tinea pellionella. The sequence continues at coordinate 7,356,418 of OX411261.1, read as the reverse complement.
TACCACACCTTCGAATGTAATACTCTCGAAGGGGCTTAGCTTAGTTACCGAGAGGAATGTGCACTGTCAATCTGGATGGTGCACATTCGTCTCTTCAAGCCGGCATAGCGGAGGTGACTGCTGCCTGTAAAAAATTCGTCTGTGGTTGTTTCCGATCATTATACTTCCGGATTATATATTTTATTAATTAATAAAAGTTTTTTTTTTTTCTTTCTGTTCAGTTATATCTTAGTGTATCCTATTATTATTTAGGTGGTCAGCACCTTAGGAGGTAATAGTGGCCGCGTTTTAACGGCTTCTACCCATGTGTGTACTCACAATAGATGAGACGTCAAATCTCACAAAATTCCGACCGGAATTATTGTAACTATGTTATACAGGATGCAAACTTTCAGCGGGACAGTAAGGGGACGTATATCTGCAACCCTTACTGCCTTTCTGAAAGTGCCCACCATGTACATACATTGGTCGCTCAGTGCCTATAATGTAAGTACTTAATTAATGTAGGTGTTTAAAAAAAAAGAAAGATATGTAAATGTAGAATAATGAATCGTGTTGAAGTATAATTCTGCTGTGTACAGCAATAAATTGTTTCTCGTGTTAATGGTTAAACAATGATGAAACATTTTATGCTCTCAGTTTGACATTAAAACTGTGAATTAAATGTCAAAATAAATCATTATATCAAAGCCTGGAAGCTTTTGTAATGTACTACAAATTTAGTTTCTTTTGTTTATTATAATACCTTTATTCTAAATTTTAATAATTAAAAAAAATCTTTTACTTGTAAAGGACAATGCCCATTTATATGCCCACTTGATGTCTAATAATTTGTTAACAAAATTCTAAAATAATATCTAAATAACACATCGTTTAAAAATCATTAGACAATGTTTAATTACATAAAAACATATATCATTAAATATTAAAGCATTTAATATAATAATAACCTCAAATATTAAAAATTAGGATTGTTTGATAATTAGGAATATAGATTTATTTTTCTACAAAATAAACTAAAAATCATGGACAAACTCGAAAAAAACATTGTGGGCCCATTTCTCTTAGGTGAATGGGCATTCTCCTTTATTTCAGTTGTTTTTACCAAAACAAAATTATTTTATGCCGCTATTACTGTTTTTATTTTGTTTATTTTAATCCGACACGGCGACGTTTGTAAAGCTTTGCAGTGGTTGCGGAGAGTTATGCATAAAATCCTTTATTATTAAATTTGTAGCTCGACTGCAGTCCACAGGGATATGTAGCCAGCAGTTGCCTCAACTATGCCGGCTTGAGGAGATGAATGTGTACCGTTCAAGTTGGAATCCCGTTATGTAACTTCAGGCCTTTACAGAACCACCAGGATAAGGTTTAAAATAAATAATAATAATTTATTGTTTAAAGACTTTATTTTATCAAACAAAATTATTAATAAATAATAACTTAAAAACTAGAATAATAAATATTATCATTTTTATTCCAAATTAAAACCAAGATTTATCTCGGAAAAAAATCTGACACGCTTATGACTTAATCATAAATGTAGTAAGGTTTAACTCACACGTACCATCTTCCACAAAATAGTGGTTGTAATGTGGTTGAACTCTCCATCATATCGATCACACAACAGACTACCAAGTTTTTGTGACTCTAATAATGTCCGAAACCACTAGGAGCAGTATTCTGATATTCTTGTTGATACTGACCACCCTCAGAAGGTTGATATTGGTCTGTGATTGCAGCTACATTGACATTTGACCCGGTCTGATATGACTCAATGGAACCTGTTGGTTGATAGTTCGTGTTTTGGTCACCAGCGCTTTGGAATTCGCTTGGTGGTAGCTGATATTCGGATATTTCGTATTGATCTTGGAATTGTTGGTTTAAATTTTGTTTTGGGTTCTCCTTGTATGTACCTGAAATATTAATTATAATTACAGACTCATTCATTTTATTTATTGACTTTATACTTTATATTTTAAGACTGTATTATTGCCAGCTGTGCTTTTTCAATCACCTTTACTCAGTTAAAATATATATATTAAGTAGAGGATATGGAGTTGGGTCTAGTGTTTTTCTTGATTATGATGCTGTTTTCCTCGGTAGCGCTCCACAATCTTTACCTATCTCGTTAAGGACATGGGCGTGTTAAAAAGTAGCTATCCTAAACTTGGAGTACCCTTCAAGTAAATTGTATCTAATACCAATCAACATCATTTTTAACTAACTTAAAAAAAGAACTAATTCGTCTCGATTTTTATTACAACAATTTCTTAATCCATTTTTCTTTTTATTAGAGACTAAATTATGCTCATACTCCTGATGTTTAGATACTGGGCTAATAACCATCATTAATCTGTCAGGATCGTGGTAAGTGGCGTTCCGTTGTCTCTGCCTATCCCTGTGGCAAAAAGGCGTGACAATTGTATTGTATTGTAATCTGTCTACTACTTTAATTAGTTATTAGTTATTATTATTTTTTATATTTCTATTTAAAAAACCAATAAACTCTAATAATACCTTATCAAAACAATTAGAAAACTTTTAAAAGAAATTTGATTAACATACCATCATCAAAAATTCCGCTAGCTTCATCCTGCGCATTCTTTTCTAATGACTTTAGTATAAGCTCTGGCGTGGGCGGTGGTGTGGGCAGATGTGCACCTTGAGGATGGAACCCATTCTCATCAGCCGTATACGTCACGGTATAAACTTGCCCATCGTCACCCGTGTAGGAGTAGGCACCCTGAACTACGTGACCCTTTGCTTGGTACTGACCAGCTTCTTGAGTCCTTATCCCATTCTCTGTTTCGAAGCCATATTGGTAGCCATGATCAGATTTATCCGATTGGTAATTAAGTATTCTAGCTCGGTTTAAAATATTATTGACTTGGAGATTTTGGTTTAATTGATATTGAGATTGATCACCTTGGTAGTTTAATTGTTGAAGTTCATGTTGGGGAATTTGATTTATAATATCGGATGACTGAAATTCACCCTGCGTTGTTCCGTGATAAATTTGAGATGCATTTGTAAAAGCTACTATTGCTAATAAGGTTGTTATCTGAAATAAAAAAATTGGGCATTAAATTGGGCCCACTACCATATATTTTTTTTATTGTAGCTCAGTATATGACAACACTCCGCCTGATGTAAAGCTAAAGTGTGGTCCATGAACGGAAACAACTGCTATTACAGAGAAATATCTACAGGCAGTAGTCCCTTCCACTTGAGGCTTGAGGAGACGAGTATTAACTATCTAGATTGACAGTGCATACTCCTCTCGGTATACCTGGCTTCTCTTAAACTGTACGAGTATTTATTTTTATTTTTTGTAGCTCTGCATATCATGGGCAACACTCCGTCTGTAAAGCTAGAGTGCGATCCATATACATAAACAATTGCTACCAGGGAATAAGGCAAGGGTTTAAGTGTGGTAGGCAGACTGATGATGGTTATTAGTTCCTGCATCCTGGGGGTAGTACCACCACTTTCGAATGTAACACCCGTAAAGTGACCTTTTCATGATCTCTTAGATAGTGCACATTCGTCAACTCAGCCAGCATAGCGGAGGCGACTGCTGCCTCCATTGATTGCTCAGTGTAAGCAGTTGTTTCCGTCTATAGAACACTCTCACTTAACATAAGGCAAAGTGTTGTCATATGTCGACCTACTATAAAAAAGTATATAATACCAATATAAAATTTTTCTTAAACAAAGAATTCTTTAGACAAACAATAAAAAATTTGAAAAAAAAGTTCTTAGTAAATTGTTTTGTTTTTCCTTTCTCATTACATTTAGTATGATTTTTTTAAAGTTTTTTTTTAATACACGTTTAATTGAATGTTAAATAACACAACAACACAATCACAAATATAAACACTTTAATACATCCTTTTGCATTAATCACAAAACACTGCACTGATATAACCTACCGTTTTCATTATTACGTAAATTCCCGACCGCTTTCCCCAAAATGTAAGTTGCAAATGTGATTAAGCAATTTCACCTCCTCATTTTATAGGCAATTTTTTTTTAGGTTTCTGTGCTTATACTGGTAAAGAATGCGTGAAGATGATTGTTGTTAGGTAATGTTAGGTAACTACTGATATCCACACTTTTGGACAAGTAGATCACATTTTTGCGTAGTACTATTAAAGGTTTAGACTTGGCATTTTTTTATATTAATATTCATTTTGTGTGATGCAATTGCATATTTTTATGACAGACAATAAAATGGGCTGCCTAGTGCCCATAACCGTAGGGCGTGCATGAAGAGAATTGTGGATGTAAAGGAAGCGAGGGTGTTGTGTCAGGATCGTGGTAAGTGGCGTCCCTGTGGGAAAAAGGCGTGACAATTGTATTGTATTGTACAATAAAATAGTAGACTATCTAATATATATCAGTGATTAATGCTACACCAAGTAAATTTAAAAAGTTATTAAAGCAGTATGTGTGTGGTAATTTCTTTTGAACTAAAATTAGAGTGCAGGTAGGTTGTCACGGGCATGCTGTTTTGTTTGTTTTCATTGTGTTAGCTAAAATTAATGTTAGTATATATAGTTATAGTTATGATAAAACCATTTTTTTTATAATACATATCTACTAAATGTATAATGTAATGTACATCATGGAGAGATTGTAATATTCTTAGGTCCATTTACACGAAAAGACCCGTTAAATTACTTTAACTATTACTTTTACGGCGACGTAATCGTTAAATATTTACATTTACTCCACACGCTTTACACCATCGTTGCGTCTGTCATTTTTGACGCTTACTTTAACGCTAACCATAACCAGCAAATCTTAGCTGTCAACCAGCAAAGTAATCGTCAAACCAATGTCACTAACATCAAATATGTGAAAAGAAACCAAATATGTTTTTCAATTATTTTTACGGGATCAGCCACCCTTTTAACGATAACTATATTAATTTACACTATATGCAACGCGTGTGGAGTAAATGTAAACGTTTAATGGTTACGTCACGGTAAAATGTAACAGTTAAAGTAACTTTAATGGGCCTTTTGGTGCAAATGGACCTTAGAGTACACAACAAATCTCTTGAACCATAAAAATGTTCATCCATGACAGTGATATTAAACAAACAATACAGTTTATTTTATTTTATACTTGATATTGGCTAAAAATAGAAGCCACGACATAACCTACAAAATTTCATAAAATTGTTTTTTTAATTAGATTATTTCTTGAAATGTCAAGTCTAAACATAAACAAACTCTATGGTAAATGAGATACGCTTTCTTAGTATTATTAGGTATGTATGTAGACAAATTAATGTAAAATTTTAATTTAATGAGATTTTTGGTTAATTTTTTTTTAATTTATAATAATTTTTAAATTAATTTAATTTTAAATTAGACACTTTTTGTTGCAGCAATCACCTCCGCTATGCCGGCTTGAGGAAAAGAACACTTAAAAAATAAATGTATATTCTGTGTATAGATTAATTAAAATAATGTATTATTGCTTGTTAGTAAAAATCTAGGTTTTGGGAACTTTAAAATGAACTATCTATTGTTTTATGAACAAACACTTGTTAGCCAACTCGCTAGACAATGTCAGCTCTGAATTTGAGCTAGATATGTAGTTAACACGATATGAAATTAAAAAAGGTGTTTTTTTTTTTTTTTATTGTAGCTCGGCATGTGACAACACTTCGCCTGATGTAAAGCTAGAGTGCGGTCCGTGAATGGAAACAACTGCTGCTACAGAGAAGTCTCTACGGGCAGCAGTCGCCTCCACTATGCCGGCTTGAGGAGACAAGCATGTACCATGTTCGAATACCCTGGTTTTTGTGTACAGAGGACATACAAGGCAATATAAATACATGTTTATTTGTTTATATATTTGTCCATTTATATAAATTATAATGCCTACACTAATAAAGTAAGCGAGATGATTTTGTTATAATTTTTGCTGTAGGAGCTAAATTGTGGTGTAAAGAGGAGTATGCTCTGTCAACCTGAACGGTGCACACTCGTCTCATCAAGCTGGCCAATGCTACTACTGCCTGCACTAATTTTTCTGTAGTAGCAGTTCTCTCTGCATGTCTGACTTCACATCAGCCGGAATGCAGTCAAACGCAAAGTATACTGTACTCAACATTGACCTTTAAGTCTACTAACATAAGTGTGAAAATAAAAACACAAAATAACTTTGGATAACTGTATTGGAACTTAACTAAAATGGCACAAATTAATTCACATTTTCACTTAATAGTGGTAACCAGCCTGAGATCTGAAACTAGGCTGAGGAGCCAGGTACTGTCTGGATGTAGCACCCTGTTGGAATGACGCACGGGCGACAGCCACACCACTGCCTGCAGCATCAGCATATTTACCTTCATGGTAGCTTCCTAAAATGGGGAAATTAATAAGAATGGTATGTTAACTGATGATGGTTATTAGTCCAGTCTGGCCGGCCAATCTGGTGTAGTACCACCACTTTCAGATATGGTGGGTGGTGCACATTTGTCTCCTCAAGCCGGCATTAAGAACCGCACATTACTGAACAAAACTCAAAAGCTTACCATCATCAAAAATACCGGCAGCTTCATCTCTAGCATTTTGCTCCAAAGCCCTAGCGATTTCTTCAGGTACTGGAGGAGCAGTCGGGATATGAGCACCCTGAGCTTGGAAACCATTGCCATCAGCAGTGTACCTTACGCTGTAGACTTGACCATCATCACCTGTGTAGGAGTATCCTCCCTGAGCCTGAATACCGTCGGCTTCATGCGCATTTTCTTCGGCTTGGATACCTATTGAATCACAAAAACAAAAGATCTCCCCTGAAATATCTTTTAGCAACAGTCATTGTAAAGGAGAATGCCCGTTCGCCTAAGAGAAATGGGCCCACATTTTTTTATCGAGTTTGTTGATTTTTAGATCATTCTGTAGAAAAATAAATTTAGATTCTCTATCTCCAGTAAGTTTAAATTTTTTTACCCGAGGTATTAAGTAATTACACTTTTTCTGATGCAATATTTGAGGTTATTCTTTTATTATTATTTTTTTTATAGTAGCTCGGCATGTGACAACACTCCGCCTGATGTAAAGCTAGAGTGCGGTCCATGAATGGAAAAAACTGCTAATACAGAGAAACCTGGAGGCTGAAGAGGAGACGAGCATGTACCATCTTGACATTGACAGTGCACACTCCTCTCGTTATACCTGGCTACTTTCAAACTATTCCCGAAACACAACAAAGTCACTTCACGGGTGTTACATTCGAAAGTGGTGGTACTACCCCAGGACGGCAGACTGGACAAATAACCATCATCAGTCTGCCTACCACACAGTACAGGCTCCAGGACTCAATCGAAATTGTGCAAATTGTATCAAATAAAGTTTTTATTTATTTATATTTATTGTTTGTTAAAAATCAAAGTATTTACCATTTTCAGTCTCAAACGCGTAGTGGAATCCTTGCTCATTAACTTCGGAATCAGATCTCAGGATAGCAGCATTCCTTTCCAAAGCTGCTCTAGGTCTCGAAGATTGGAAGTCTGAAGCCTGGTTGTAGTAAGAACCAGCTGACGATGAAGCTCTGAATCCAGCATTTTGTGGTGGAAGATAAGCTGGATTTAGAGCACCAGCGGCGCAATATCCGAAGAATGCAGCAAGGATTACCTGTTGAAATTAGAAAATTTGTTATTACGAGTACGAGTACGAATTTGTTATTACGGAGACGTATGAAAGCTACTTAATTGTAATTAGTCCATAAGCTAGTGACGCACTAAGATCTAGAAGAGATTTAATCTCGAAAATTCTATGTTTACGAAATCTTTGCATGTCTGTATGTAAAAACATGTAACACCCGTAAGTAACCTTGTCGCGTTTCGGGAATAGTTTGAAAGTAGCCAGGTATAGCGACGGGAGTATGCACTGACAATAGATAGTGTGTGCTCGTCTCCTCAAGCCGGCGTAGTGGAGGCGACTGCTGCCTCTAGACACTAATGTGTAGTAGCAGTTGTTTCCATTCATGGACCGCACTCTAGTTCTACATCAGGCGGAGTGTTGTCACATGCTGAGCTACAATAAAAAAAAAAACTAAATCTGTTTCTATAGTAGCCCAGCATGTCAATGATACTCTGCTTGATTTTAAATTAGAATGTGGTCCATAAGCGGAAAGCGATTACTACCACAGAAAAATATCTACAATATATCACAGGACAATAGTCGCCTGGTATAGTGGTACCGATTTGAAGATACAATTGTGCATAGTTCATGTCAACAGTGACAACGCTTCTCGTTTTACCCCCATTACTTCCTTCCCTGAAAGTGGTGGTAGGATATTCCAGGACGCCAGACTAGGCTAACCACTAAGCCTTTCACTTTTACTCTAGAAAAATAAAAGGTATTCCTGATAAAATTACTAATATTATTAAAATTTCGGTTAGTATAATAATAATTGCAAAGAATGATCTATTTCACAGATGAGAGCACAAAAAGATCACTATTTTCTTATAATAAATACTGTTATTTAACACAGTCGCCAGTAGTATATCACGATTTGAGAGATCCAAAAAAAAGCAACGTACCAATTTCATCTTGCTAACAACAAGATCAATGAACGAATGTATTGAATCGATAAAGTGTTTCGATTTTTATACCAAGTACCAAGTGATGCGAGCGACGGATCTTCACTGTCAAGGTTGGGTTGTAGGATGCAATACTATATGTTAATAAGTTATATAGCGTAATTGAGAGATAATTTTAGTCTCCCAGCTTCCTATTGTTTTGCGAGACACCTACGTATCATACCTATACTTCCAAAAAGCTCTAACAACTAGCCTTTCTGTAAAGGATTATCGGCCTAATTCCTAATAGATTCAGGGTTGGTTTTTAGTTAACATTTGACTATCCAGGTGCGTATAATTGTATTGTTATTGTGAGTCATTGTTTCGCAGTTGTGAATTTTTGTAGTGACATTCGACCTCCAGAGTTCCTGAAAGATGGATGTCCTTAGATTGTATGTTATATTTCTTCAACTTAAATATTTGGTACCATTGTATTCGAGAAGGTTCTATTAGTATTCGTTTCTTGTATAAAATGAAAGTTTCTATACCATTTACTTTACAGGTCTTGTTTCGTGAAATAATGGTAGAGGTAAGAATTACAGCGCAATTTCAGGACCCCGACTGGCAACAATTTTTTTGATTATTAGCTGCTACTTACTACTTGGTATGCCTACAAGAGTAGCTTTCAGCGTTTCCGTTGCATCTCTTACCTGTTAAATGGATTACAATAGCTGTAACCTGGATTTTTACCCATAAAAACAAAAACCTCAAAAATCTCCTTAATAAACGATCTAACCCAGTCAGATTTTTTTTTAAAGTATACTAAATACTAACAGTGCTGAATTTCGTCAAAATCTGTTTATTCGTGATCGGGGTCTAGTGGTCGATAACGTGATCTCATGACCGACGACACCAGTATACATTTCATATTTAAGTTTTTATGATCTTAGCATAATATGACACACTAACGGCAGACTGGGTTAATAACCATTATCAGTCTGCCTGCCACTCTGTAATAGGTCTGTCTATCAGGGCACTGTGTGACCAAAGTATATATAACATAGTTGGTACTGGCCAGAATTTAACCTGGTTCAAACACGGGTCTCATTGATTGTGAGTTCACGCGTCCTACCGCTAGACCACGGTTGTTGTCAATGATTGTATTTCATTCATGGTTACAATGAAATAAATATTAAATGCCATTTCTATTTAGGTAGATTATTATTTTAACACTAAACAAATTAATTTATTACCCAATAATAATAGAGTGTAATTTGTTATTGTAAAAGAAGAATTCCGGGCGCGGGTGCACCCACATCATAAGATGCGTTTTGTTATTGCAATGCGGTTATAGATTTCGTATTTGCATTTGAATAACTCGATTTGTCATGGTATAAAACCATGCAGATTTATTGAATTGTTATTCACGTTAATGTTTTTTAAGTTGAAATTCGGTCAGACATTTATTATTGCTATAAAAACTCTGGTATTAAACTAGAGTACGGTCCAAGAGCGGAGACAACTGCTACCACCAATAAATTTCTGCAAGCAGCAGTCGCCTCCCCTATGCCAGTTTTAGGAGACGAATGGCTGGCTACTTAACTGATCCCAAACGCGACATGGTCACTTAACAGGTGTTGTGAGTTGGTGTTGAAAGTGGTGGTACAAGGATGCGGATGAATGTTGTAAAATATGCAGAATTTCTTTTAAAAAAAATTAAAGAAGCTGATTTTTTTTAATGCCCTTTGTCAAGACAAGCCACACCAGCCCCATCGAACCTCAACTTCTTTTAACGACTTAACTTAAAATCAATGGAGGTAATCGCTCATATCAGTATATAATTAATTTATAAATAAAAAATATATATCATGCTATAAGAAAGTAACTTAGTCACTGTTTGCGTTAAGAATTGCAAACAAAGAATATAATAATAATTTTTAGAGAACCTAACTTCTTCATAACCTTCAATATCAAAATACTAATGACGCTCTAAAGTGCACAAATAAATAAAATAATTTATTACTAATTAGCCTTGCCTAACAATTTTGATAGCAAACGAAATTGCGATCGTTAACGCATCACAAATTTGACCAGGTCAGTTTTGTACTCGTACCTGAAGCCACTAATGTAATTATACTATCTTCAAACAATTTTCACACTTAAAACTATTGTGTTAACCGTTATTTTGGCATGTTTATAGAGGAAGGAGAACCGGCTTTTTGTGATTGTAGACGCTTGCCCTTTAAGGAGATTAGAAGAGCCACTAAGTGATATTATTTTTAGGTATGCAATTATGTATGTAATTTACATTTAAATAATATCAAGGTTTGACGTTATTTTGACGCGAAAATGAGAAAGTAACTCCCACTATGCCGGTGCATTTCTTTGACTGAAAACTTAATTCAAACACGATTCCATGACGATTGTTCCAGATAATTTTCATCATACTTCAGCCAATTTACACAAAGTATTCCGCATAATCGACTAGATTCCAACCACCGCGACCGTGAAAAAAGTCTTTTCCATTCAAGTATCCTTAGTGCATAAAACCTGCGTATGTTTCTAGTTAAGATAAGGAAATCTGATTAGATTCACACGCCTTTCGCTTGACAAGTTTTGTTATTTATTACGTGTAACATAAACTGGGCATAGGTCTAAAAGGACTATAATATTGATTATCAATTAATTTGCATTTGATTAAAGTGCATTTGCCTTCAATTTTATGAAAAAACAAAACACAATCGAAAAGTTTTAGCTAGTATGTTATCTGGAACAAAACAGGTTACATATCTACTTACCTTTGCTTATCAAGATAGAATATTACATTAATATAATTTGTAGAATTTGTATCAAGATGCATGTTGCTTAAACTTTTTTGATGTGTGTATTATTTCCATACAATATATAGATATTTTATATAAAGAAAAAAGATAACAGTTAGAATTTCAAACCGCAAAGAGCATTGAAAATAACAAAACAAAATATTGATCTTTAAAAAGTGTCTATGTTAACGAAAAAATCAATGTCCAAATTGAACTTTAAGTGACCCTTAAAGTACAAGTGCATCCGCATTACACAGTCCGGAATCTCACGATTGGATCGAAATTCAATCTGTGAGAACTTAAGGAACGACTTTGAAAACTCACTTGTCATAGAAACCCGTGTTCGAGTTTTATTTTTGTTTTATCGAGAACCCGCATAAGTTTCTCTGTAGTAGCAGTTGTTTCCATTCATGAACCGCACTCTAGCTTTACATCAGGCGAAGTGTTGTCACATGCCGAGCTACAATAAAAAAAAAACCATCTACACTCGATTGTGCTTGCCTACTTTTAATGAATTTTTGTTTATCCTACAAGCATACCGTGATGATTTGAAAAAATATTTTTCCGTTAAATAGTCAATTTATTAGGAAAAAGGTTATACGTTCCCTAGACGGTGGAGTCAGCGACCACCGACTGCCTCGTTAAAAAAATCTCATTTAATTGACCGCGAAATTGAAGGAGCCTCGCCAAACTGAGGTCGCCGACATCCAGTCTCGCCACTATCCCTGCATACAAGGTTCCCTAAGCATAGAACGGGAACCCTAGTCGTGTAAATTCGAGATACAAGAGTAATCAATCAGTCAGGTACAAAAAGGTATCTAAATAACAAAATTTATGAATATATTTTGTACCAATAAAGGAACTGCTACAAGGTTGTGACATTTAACTCCCTGTGATGGGTAACTACTGTAATCTAGTTTGCTGTAGGTAAGTTAAATAATGCACTAACTAAGATACACTGCATAAGTTTAGCGTTTTATAGAGCGAGTATTTCTTATGAATTTTGTTTTTATATTAGGTATATAATATTTTGTCTTATAATAAATATAATATATTGTATACTTAATTTTTTTATTATTTCAGTACTTAGTAAATTACTTCTACGTTTTCGGCACCTTCGACTTTCACCTCGATACGCTAAAGTCCGCTAGATTTTTTTAAATAAATATTATATCCCGACAGAGAATTTATAATTGTACTGACTTGTATCTCTAGATCTTCCTAAAATATTTAATTAATGTATAATTACTAAAAAAAAACACTCTTAAAGGACTCTGTCCAACATTGCGGTCGAAATATATACATATTTTTTTTTTTATTGTAGCTCGGCATATGACAACACTCCCGCCTAATGTAAAACTAGAGTGTGACCCATTAATGGAAACAACTGCTGCTACAGAGAAATCTCTACGGACATCAGTCGCCTCCGCTATGCCGACCTGAGGAGACGAGTTTGCACCATCTAGATTTACAGCGCACACTCCTCTCGCTATACCTGGCTACTTTCAAACGGCTCCCGAAACGCGACAAAGTCACACCAGGACGACAGACCGGTCTTTAGCGAAGTTCGAACACGGGATGAAATGAAATGAAATTGATTCCTGTATATTTCGGATCTGATTGTCGTCTTTGTCCTGTAATGGTGGTTATTATTCTAGTCCGCCATACTGCCATCACCACCACTTTCGAATGTAACACCCGTGAAGTGGTGGACAGCTTTGAAGTACCTCATGGTGCACAGGGAGGCGCCCTAAGCCGATATAGCGGATTTTTTTTGGTAGCAGTTGTTTGTTTGAACCGCAAAAATCTGTCAATATGAACGTAGCCTAATCGAATCTTAAACGTAATTAGATATTTCTTACATACTTATCATGCCTCATCGTTGCCTCGGGCATCTACAAATACAATTTTAGGACACAAATTAAATTAATAAATTATTAGTTAAAGAAAAATGTAATAAAACTTAGATTTTAATTGAGGTCAACAACTATCGTAATAATTTAGGGATCTCTTTAAATAGAGTATTTTAAGTAATAAATCTTTTTTTTTTTCTTTTATAATTAAGTTTCATTTGTAATTAATTACCGTGTTATTGATTTACTTCCGTTGTTATTATAAGGGTAATTATTATAATAATAAACTAGTGTCAATTTTTATTGGATAATTGGCATATTTTTAACTTTACTTATTGATTTTATTTTTTATTATTTTTAGTAAATCTTTTTGGTCTCTAATAAATTCCGAATTTTTATCCGTCTAGCCGTATCGACGCATAAAACTAATATAAATATTACAGACAAATAAAAATTACTAAATTATAAATAAAATACCGCAGATGAAAAATAAATAAGTGAAAAATCCTTCTCTTACTTTCTTCAGCCACTTCTTCACGCATACTTCACGGATGCTACACTTAAAATTTGTTGTAGGTTAGTACTGGGATAATAACCATCACCAGTCTGCCTACCACTCTTTAATTATTTATTATAAATGCACATGGAATATCATCTACGTCATTATAATCAGCCCTTTCTCGCAGATCACTGGGATTAGGAGCTCTTCTGCACTCCAGAGGCCTCTACCGCCCACCATGCACTTCTTTCCGGCCACCTTCATAATGCTGTCACTCCATTATGCTAGTAGTGAGCTAGTATGTAAAGAATGTCCTTAAAAGAGGTTGAATCATGATTTCTTAATAAATTATTTGAATTGTAAACATTTCTTGGACAGCCTTTATAAAATATTGCCCTAAAATGGGTATTTAAATAATGGGGTAAACTTAAGGTATGATGTAAATATATGAATAATTACACATGTTCTTAATTTATCATGATTTTGACCGATATGTACTGACTGTGTTATCGATAGCGCCGTGTGAAAGGTCAGATGCACAGACTGCCGCGCCCGCGTTCTTGTGCCCTCACCGCCAAGACATCACTAGTCTTGTCGTATTTTATCGATAAATTAAATGCTACTAAATATTTTATACCATCATTATTTATTGAATATTTTATTGCGGAGTGGTTTACGCACAGTGCTCAAAGACAAAACTTTACACGTATTTGGTTCAAAACTGTTTGTTATAATATGACCTTGTCCTACGGTATACTAGTTGCTCTTCGATGGTATTGTTTATATTAGGAAGTTTTCCATCTCAATTGTTTTCATTGTGCTAAAAATTATTTGAAAATCATGAATTTTTTACTAATAATTACAATATCGATATCGAACAACCAACATCACTAACAAATGTGGGATCGGTAATGCCTCTCGATAGACTAGATCATGACCTGATGTTAAGCAATGTTACCCGCTGAGACTGTATTGCCGACAAATTAATAATAACTCGAGGAATAACATTTATGAGTAATATATATATATATCTATTGCAGGAGTGTTAAAGTCCGCATCCACTATACTGGCTACAAGAGACAAGGGTGCAGCCCTAAGTTACACGTCCACCAGGCAGGTCTAATCGAACCTGAAACCTCTGTTTAACAGATTAACCCACTAAAGCCGTCATAGATATCGATATCCAGAAAAAAAAACCGTGAAAATTTTGAATATAGATTTAAAACAGTAAAAAAGTAAATTAAAAAAAGCCGCCAGTACCAGTCCTTGCGTCAAAGTCAAATAATAAATCTATAAAAAAAAACCCTATACTTCATGCGCTTCAATGTGCCAATGTACTCATATAAAGCACCTAATTAAGTAATGTTGTACACCTATATAAAGTTCAAATGATGTTAGTACTAAATACTGCGTAATAGCAATCTATTACTGTCCAGTTAGTTTCAGTCCGTTAGTTAATTTTACTTTCATTTAGTTGAGGCAAGTGGTTTGAACTTTGAGATGAGGTGGTCATCGGATTACGGTCACGACGTCATTGCTAGTACAGCGAAAAGGAGGTACCGTTTACACTGAGGAGCTGTAACATTTTTTGGTGTTACGACTCATTTATTAGGTGCTTACATATGAAATTGGCGTTTTGTATGGGAGGAACAAAAAGTCGAATATTTTTAAATATAATATATTTAATTAATCAAAGTATGAACCATTGTTTTCTATGCACTTTTGCCATCTCATAGGTAGTTCATTGATCCCTTTACTAAAAAAACCAGTCGGACGGGAATCAATAAAATCTGTGAAGGCGATTTGGACTGCCCCATCAGAGTTGAATTTTTTCCCTTGGAAGAAGTTGTCCAAATTTCGAAAAAAATGGTAATCTGTTGGAGCAAGGTCCGGAGAGTACGGAGGATGTCTTAGACATTCCAATTGAAGCTCTTCTAATTTGGTAGCCGTCTGTTGTGCAGTGTGTGGTCTAGCGTTGTCGTGAAGCAGCAGTGGCGTGGAGCGATTGACCAGCCTAGGTTGTTTAGCCGCTAGCTTTTCCATCATGGTTTGCAATTGCTGACAATAGACATCAGCCGTAATAGTCTGGCCAGATTTGAGAAAACTGTAATGAACAATACCGGCACTAGTCCACCAAACGCTTACAAGTAACTTTTTTGGGGTTAATTTTCGCTTGGGGCAGGATTTGGCTGGTTGGCCAGGATCCAACCATTGCGCTGAGCGCTTTCGATTATCGTAAAGATTCCATTTTTCATCACAGGTAATGATTCGGTTTAAAATACCTTCATTATTGTGCCGGTTCAGTAATGTAACGCAGCAGTCGACGCGCGTTTGCCGGTTTGCTTCAGTCAATTCGTGAGGTACCCACCTTTCAAGCTTTTTAATCTTCCCAATTTGCTTCAAGTGAATTAAAACAGTTTTATCACTAACACCGCAGCCTGCAGCTAACTCGGACGTGGTTTGCGATGGATCCGCTTTCACAATAGCCTTCAATACTTCATTATCAACTTGGGTCTCAGGCCGTCCACGGGGCTTGTTCTGCAGGTCGAAATTTCCAGAACGAAAACGTTGGAACCAAAAACGAACTGTGTTTTCTTTTGCGACATGTCCGTCATACACATCATTCACCCTTCGAGTCGTTTCCGCAGCACTAGTGCCACGGCGGAACTCGTACTCGTAAATAATGCGATATTTTAAGTTTTCCATTTTGTAAAATGAGTGACGTAAACAGAAAAAAACAGAAGAAGAAAAACAAATGAATGACGGTCATCGAAGGATAAATACATGAGTAAATAGCTGTGAAAATTTCAATTTGGAATTCCTTACCAAAGAGGAGAAAATCGTGATTAAAGTGGCCAGTACGAAAAACGCCAATTTGATATGTAAGCACCTAATATTTTATATTATTTTTTTAATATTTCTTTTATTAGTTGAGATTTAATATTTACTATTTTATGCAAAAAGTTTGTCAACGACAATTAGCGATCATATTTTAAAAAAAAAATGTCATGTCATTTATTTAAAATAAGAGTTTTGGCGGCCATCTTGAGGCGTCAGGTTATCTGTTTTGAATTATTTTCCTAAACTTGTATTTCTTCGAGTGTTAATGTGTAATAATGGTGGATTATTAACCATTTATTTTTAACCATTTATTAAAATTAAGTGTTCGTGAACGTGTGTGAGTGTGAGCAAACAATTCTAAAGAACAGAACCTGTGTTTTCATTTTCCCTCCAAAACTCCGTAGGAAGTTTCAGTACGGATTCTACCACTTTACTGGAATAATTTTTGACATGACTGAGACTTGACCTGACTTGATGCAAAAATATTTACTTTGACACTGGCAATTGTTATAACGCCATATAAAACAAAAAGAAAGTATTTAAAATAAATTCAATTGTTTTTTCTCTCATTTGTGGACATCTTGTTCGTTTTACTTTCTTTTAATAAAAAATAAATAAATTTAAAAGCGTTAATAAATAAATAAATATTCGTACCACATACCTATAAAGGACCTACAGCAAGAAGTTTTTTTAAAGTAATTATGCCATGTAAAATAAATAATTATTCATAATACTATTTTTTAATACATATATGAAACGAAATAAACATTATTATTATTATAACCATTTTGTAATGGCCCGACTTATTCTGACAACACTCCGTCTGATCCTAAGCCATAGTGCAGTCCGTAGTCCAAAACTACTACCACTAAGAAATGTCTGCAAGCAGCTTTCGCTTTCGCTATACCATCCGGTTTGATGAAACGAATGTGCACCATAGATTGACAGGGAACAATCCTTTCTTTACACCCAGCTACTTCCAAGTTATCCCGAAATGCGACTGATGTTACGCGTGTTACACTTGAAAGTGTACCACGCGCGTCGTAGAACAACTGAAATCTTAGTGTATAACCGTCTTAACTTCGAGATACATTTAGTTACATAAGATTATAGGCTTCATAATCTTGACCCAGTGTGATTTATCATGATTTATAAAATTCACTTATGAACTTTTGTATTTTAATAAACCGATCACGCGTCATTGCACATTTTATTTGGTTATTACAAATAGAATGCTCTAATTATTTTTTCTTATAGAGTACATAAGCTGATACCGTAGTGGACTCCGTAAGGATATAGTGAGAGGTGTACATTCGTTTTCTTAAGCCGGCATAGTGGAGGCGACTGTTGCCTAGACAAACACAACTCTCTGTGGTAGCAGCTGTCTCCGCCAAGCAAGAGGCGAAGTCCAAAATATCGCCTTAGATGTTCTTCGTAAATAATCGAAGTTATTTGTTATAATTTTGTTAGCACATCTGACATTGACTTTCAAATAGCTACACACGAATCTACAATTTATTGCGAACGTAATTCGGAGTATAATCGGTTAAATGTTTCAATGTAAAAGGTTTATTGTAATTTAAACTTAATAGCTGTGGTAAATAAAGATTAAACTCGTTTAAAGTTTTTAGTGTGTAAAAATTGGTAGCACTTTCTTGGTCGTGGTACACAAAATTGATGTCATTATTTTTGACCTTGTCTTGTTAATATTTCGTGTATTAAAGTTGTTTATAAATAAGTACATAGATTTATGTGTACATAACATGCTCCGATCCCAACTCGGGTACGACACAAGCGGCCAAGTCCGATACAAAATCCAGGTATTTTTCAAAGTGTTCGCTGTACCTTTTTTGCAAGAAAATGAGGACATTTTATTGACTTGCCTGAAGAAACTGAAAACTTAATGACTCACCTCCATATCTGAAGAAACCAAAAGTAAATATACTTACTTTCGGTTTGAATAGGGAATCGTTTAATACCTTAATGTAGGTCGCGTCAAATTTTATGACGTCACGGAGGTTAGCTATAGGCGCTATTGCGCGCAGGTACAGTTAAATTTACAATAATAAAAATTAACGAGTTAATTTTAAATATGTGTTAATTTAACGAAAAATGTCCTACATTTGATAGTAAAACATTTAATTTCAATAAAGCTAAGGTAAAATAACGTAAGCATTGCATTAGATGCGTCATTGTATTGGTGCAGCAGATGCTTGACATGTCAAGGTTCATGTTAACAGCCTTACTCTTATCTCATTTGAAATTAAATAAAGAAATTTGCGGGTGCATTATTTAAGTGCTCTGTCTTTCGACATGCAAATTTATCTTAAAAATATACACACAATTTATAAAATTAATAAATTATGCAGTTAAAATCGAATTATTGAACATTCATTAGCAAAAAATATAATTATCATAAAATTTATAAAATAAGATAATATTAAAATTTTTATTTCAGAATTGTCTTTACAGTGTACAGCTTTAATTGTGACTTATTTTTTTATCCACAACTGGTGTAATCTCCAAAAGTTTACAGTTATCCCTCGAAACGATATTTTTTATTTTAATTTTATTTTATATTTTTAAGGCCGACCAGTGGTGCGAATCATTAAATAATGCTTAATAGAAGTTGGTATTAGATTTATATATAGCATTACAGAAGGCTACGATACTGAGCAGTACTGAACACCTGCAGAACTGTCCTCAAATTCTTGCAAACAAACACACACTTCGACCAATACTGTTCCCTTGACCGGCTACAGGCCAAGAATAATAATAATAATACTTTATTGCATAAAATATAAAAAATTGCAAAAGGCGAATTCAAGCCTTGAGGCATTTTCTGCCAGTTAACCTTTGGGAGATGTGAAAAGTGTTTGGGAGAAGCAAAAATAAAAATAAATAAAATGAAATTCGTAGTAAGCCTGTTAGTACCTATTATAAAAGATATTACAGATGCTACTTGATTGCTCATATTAGTTGTGTAAATGCTTCAATTGATTTCTGATTAATAAGTGACGGAATTATAAATGAAATTAAGTTTATTAGAAAGTAAAGAGCGACCGTGGTCTAGCGGTAAGACGCGTGAACTCACGATCGATGAGACCCATGTTCGAACCTCGCTAATTCTGACCGGTACCAATGTAACTTTGTTATATGTACTTTGGTCGCTCACTATTAAAGAGTGGTAGGCAGACTGATGATGGTTATTTGTCCAGTCTGTCGTCCTGGGGTGGTACCACCACTTTCGAATGTAACACCCGTGAAGTGACCTTGTCGCGTTTCGGGAATAGTTTGAAAGTAGCCAGGTATAAAAGAGGAGTGTGCACTGTCTAGATGGTACATGCTCGTCTCTCAAGCTTGCTGCCCGTAGAGATTTCTCTGTAGTAGCAGTTGTTTGCATTCATGGACCGCACTCTAGCTTTACATCAGGCGGAGTGTTGTCACATGCCGAGCTACAATAAAAATAAAAATAAATATTTTTACGCATAACTTGGTCAAATAAGTTTTGGATTAGATTGAAGTATAACATACGTTGCCCTTTAAAAACAATTTTGCAAGCAGATTTTATCGATCATTCGATGACATTTTTATTAGAAGCTAAACGATCTGATATGTCGATAACCATAAGATCAAGATTGCGTCTAGTTTATTATTTAATAGAGTTTAATATATTATTAATAGTTTTATTCTTTATTTATTAAATAGTTGTTGATTTTTTTTTTAAGAGGGAACCTCCACACGCCTGGCACCACCAAAGGGGGCGGCGGAACAGCTAGCTAGCGAGGTTACAGGTTTTTTAGAGTATATAATCTAAAATTGCAAAGGGAAGATATAAAAACGTTAATAAAAAATAAATTTTAGTAGATTTACTTTTAAATATTTTCATGCAGAATCAAGCGGCAATGGATTCGTAAAATCGCTCGTTGTTCCACCCGTCTCTCAACTGTTATGATCACTAAATTAAAAAATAGGCATCCACTGACGTCATTACAGGTATGGTAGCCCTGGATTGTGCCATACCTCAAAAATTATAGTCTTATAAGCCTGAGCTCTCAATCACCTCAATTATTATTATTGGAGGGGGTTAGAAAGAGGCGATTTATATTATTTGACCAGGACTCGAAAAAAACGTAATAACGCCCCTGACCGTATCTGTTTGATTAATAACTTCCAATTTACGAGATTGCTATGTAATGTCTTTTATAATGTCTACCCCATTTAAAAAAATAAGCAGAGCTAATATTTACTGTTAACAACGATTTATTCCTATTAAAATCAAAAAAAAAGAGTGGTAGGCAGACTGATGATGGTTATTTGTCCAATCTGTCGTCCTGGGGCAGTACCACCACTTTCGAATGTAACACCCGTGAAGCGACCTTGTCGCGTTTCGGGAATAGTTTGAAAGTAGCCAGGTATAAGAGAGGAGTGTGCACTGTCAATCTAGATGGTACATGCTCGTCTCCTCAAGCCGGCATAGTGGAGGCGACTGCAGCCCGAGAGATTTCTCTGTGGTAGCAGTTGTTTCCATTCATGGACCGCACTCTAGCTTTACATCAGGCGGAGTGTTGTCACATGTCGAGCTACAATAAAAAAAAAAAAAAATCTGAAATTTTTGTTTAGAATCAATTTAAACAAAGTTTTGTTAAATAAGTAAACTAAGTGAATTTCAGTTCATTTAGTACTTATCCTATTACGGCATTAAACCTAGATGATAATGCTCTAGGCTAGACTAGTGACAAGTAGATTGAATGCTACCATCCTTTCGCTTTTACGTCCTAACCATAATCTAAACTACTATAGCCTATTCAATTGAGAACTTATGTAAATGTAAACAAAAACGAATTCGACAAGATGTACGAGTAAGTACTATCACTAGTCTGGATGTATGTTAACGCGTCGAAACACAGTGGGAGTTTTAGTCGGTGTGCCAACGCTAGAAAAATAAAATTGACTTAAAATCATCGATGAATTCAAAAAAAAAATTGTGGGCCTATTTGTCTTAAGCGAATGGGCATTCTCCTTTCTCATTAGTACTCCAGCCCTAACAAAATAATACTAAAAGAACTGTTTTACTCCACCTTTTTTTTTTATTGTAGCTCGGAATGTGACAACACTCCGCCTGATGTAAAGCTAGAGTGCGGTCCATGAATGGAAACAACTGCTACTACAGAGAAACCTGTGCGGGCAGCAGTCGCCTCCACTATGCCGGCTTGAGGAGACGAGCATGTACCATCTATTGACAGTGCACACTCCTCTCGCTATACCTGGCTACTATCAAACTATTCCCGAAACGCGACAAAGTCACTTCACGGGTGTTACATTCGAAAGTGGTGGTACTACCCCAGGACGGCAGATTGGGCTAATAACCATAATCAATCTGCCTGCCGCTCTTTAATAGTGCCTATAGGCACTGAGCGACCAAAGAACATATAACAAAGTTACATTGATACCGGTCAGAATTAGCGAGGTTCGAACACGGGTTTCATCGATCGTGAGTTCACGCGTCTTACCGCTAGACCAAGGCCGCTCTAACGGTAAAACAGAGGTTCTATATCTATCTACATCCGAACGACCGAATATTTTTAAATAAACATTTTCAATTTATTATATTTGTTTACATTTCAAAAAACTCCTAATGATTTTACCTATAGTTAGTTTTGTAAATTGCATAGCATATCTCCCATAGATTAGTAAGTTAATATAAATTAGTTCAAATTCTATATTATTTGAAATTTAAATAATCCATATAAGCTCTGAATCAAATGTAAATCTCGGTTTCCAGATTCTTTGTGAGTTCATACTCCTAGCCATTCCTCCTTGTGTTTTGTTTCGATTTTGTATAATAATAACGAAATAATAAAGTATAATAACGAAAGTAGAGAGCATTTCGTCTCCCCAAGCAGGCATAGCGAAGGTGACTACTGCCTGCATTCTTTGTAGTAGTAGTTATTTCCCTTCATAGGCCGCACTCTAACGGAGTGTTGTCATAATGTTGAACTACAATTTTAAAAAAAACTTCAACATTAATCAATTCGATAGTTTATTTCTTAATGTAGGTGGCTTTTGAAAAGCGACGAGCAGTGAATTTTTTTTTTTAATACTCCGCCTGATGTAAAGCTGGAGCGCGGTTCATAAACGGAAATAACTGCTACTACAAAGAGAAATTTCTGAAGGCGGTAATCGCCTCCGCTATACCGGAGACGAGCATGCACCAGATAGATTAACAGCGCACACTCCTCTCGTTATACCTGGCTACTTGAAATAAAAATCTAAGTTAATATCTGTACAAACCGCGAAGTATGTCGGCGGACTGATTTCGCTAATTTTGGTTTTGAATTATTTGTGGAAGTCAAGGGAAGGTTTAAAAGGTGAGTAAATATGGAAAAAAATGCTTGGAATACATATAGTAAAAACAATTTCGCTTTCTAACTATTTCTTCGGTTTTGAACGTCAAACATTTTATGATGGTTCCGTAGGTAGTTTAGAAATCAATTTAAAAAAAAAACGTTCAGAAATGCTTTTTTATTTATTAATTCTGAGACGGTACGAAATTTACGGGGTCAGCTAGTAATAAATAATTGTTATAGTTCAACTGACGGGTTAAATATTGTAATAACCCTTATGATGTTCATAATAAGGAGTTTGTTCGTTGTGTAGGCGACTATACATACAATGTTATGTAATTAGAATGTGTTTATAACACAATATTAAACAAGTGTCGCTACTACAGAACTTTTGCAAGAATAACGTCAATCATAAAACGTACAAGAGTGCAATACGAAATTTTTGATAGTAAAATTAAATTATCGCAATTATATTCTTATTATATAAATTATTAGATAATCTTGTTTTTTTTTTATTATTCAATATAATTTATTTGTATGTTAATCTATTGTTATAATCGTGTAGTGTGTATAAACATAAATTATTCTTTGTCTGTTTTTTCCGTTTCTGTTTTGAAACTTTAATTCGATTTAAAATAATATTTTTGCCATTTATTGAGAAATATTTCATTGTTTATTTTTTTAATTCCAGAACTACTGATAATTTGGAGTTGAGATACGAAGTTGCGGTCAACAGTTAGTTTAAATTAGGTATAAAAATGCACTTTTCCTTAGATGCATTAATACAATGTAGAGATGAACTATAGTTTACGATTACACAATTTTTCGTAATAATTTTTTAATAGTACCTATTTAGATATATTTATTTGAATATAATTCAACTTTTGCTTATTGTTACACTAGTATAGGTAAAAAAATAATTTTCTTTATATTGCAATTCTGTAAAGTCAGTGATCTTTGCCAAGATGGTCCTTTGACATTTAACGTTCTCAATGTTATGGAGCATCGTCTCCTTGCTCCATAAATACTAGTTCATTCTATTCTAGACCATTTCTTGTAATATTTAATCATCTCGTTTTAAATTCTAAAAGCGATCTGGGTGTTCCCGCGGGCGCAAGCGGCCCGCGGAGGGCTATTTCGTGACCGTTTCGGGCTTCTGGAGAAACTTTTTTTTGGGTACTTTTCGGAAAAATAACAGCCTCGACCGAAAAGCGCTCGAACTAACACGCCTATTTTTCGAGATATAACAATTTAAAAAAAAATACTAAAAATGATAGTACTCATCATACTGACCAAAATCAGTCTTTACATGATCGCGCTATGTCTCCTACTTTTCAAGATATAGTAATTTTTAAAAAAGTCTGCTTACCCCTTTCGACAGAGACAAGGGTGTTAAATTATGTAGTACCTTCTACATTTACATTGTATTGAGGACACTTATTTGTAGATAGATATGTGAAGACAAAATACAGCATGGAGTGTTACCTTTTTTAAAATATTATTTAATTTTGGCGCAATTATCAAACCGCATGCAACTGTAGGTCTCTGTTATATATAACTGGAACGTGTGAGCGTAGGCTACACATAGGAAGAACTGGAACGCGAAGGGAAGTGTCAGATGAATGAAGAATGCCGTGTCGTCGGTTGTTAGTCTTAATTTAAATATAATACACTTAATTGAATAACAATAAAAGTCTTTTAATAAAATAGTATGCAATTAAAAGATGACATAATATAATCTACCAATCAAGGTAGTGCATTCAATATTTGATAGATGGCGCTTTACTCGTGTTTGAGCCCACCCCTTATCATCGAATTAAACTCCATCTATCCTCCCCGCTTGGAACCAAAATCGACCGTCGCGACGATGGGCCTTCTTGAGGGGATTTTCGTACACGTAAAAGGAATCATTATAATAAAACAATTCACTTATTAACAATAATGTATTTATTAAAACAATTACAATGGCTATAACACATAAAAGTAGTTATATAATATTATTTAATTGAACAATTTATTAAAAATTACATTTATTATAAAACGTTTATAATTTACGCGTAAACACAGGAAAGTAACACAATATCATTTAATGTAATGAAATAATGTAGAACAATTTACTTAATATTAGCAAAAATATATTTAATGTTATTCAACTTATATCTAAGGAAAAAAATTATAAGCACCTAACGTATGTCGCACGTACACAGCACGACGCTTCAACGGTCTTCAAAGTATGACTGCTTTCTGAAATCATAATGTAATAAATGAGTAACTAATTAGAGTCGTGAGCTGGTTTCCACGCCACCCAGGAGGTACGCTCTCGACGCGTTTTTTTTAACGTGGTACCCCCCTATTAGGCCTCATCCACAACTACATTAAAATTAAGCATGCGTGTGTGCAAGTGTAGTATAAGCATAATGTTGTATGTATATGAAGCAAAAAAAAAAACTAAAATAACAAAGCAAAAAGCTACAAGCAATAAGCAAAAAAGGCTGCAAGCTGTAAAGAGGCCCGAGAAAACATGCTAAAACTAAAATAATAAAGCAACAAAGCTACAAGCAATAAGCAAAAAAAAAACTACAAGCTGTAAACAAATATGCTAAAAACTAACTACAAAAAAAAATGCAAGTGTTAAAAAGTAAAAAAAAATAAGAGTAGAGAAATGTATACGATATACCTAATTTATGCGCGTGTGTGCAAGTGAGTGACTCCTGTCTGATTGTGTGCGTGCGTGTGTGTTCAACATAAATAGGATGTGCACGTGCAAGTGTCTATTGTAAGTGTTGTGAGTGTAAAACATGCTAACCCAATATATATAATCAGCGAGACCATAACATGCAATATAAACCAAAACCAAACGTGCAAAGTTAATGTAAAGGTAAAAAAAAAAATAGTTTAAAATTTAGATGACGAAACAAAACAAAATGTATAGGTTACCTATTTTACATGCGTGCAAGTGTATGAGTGAACGATGAATGCGTGTAGTAAAGTAAATGCAATCTAATAGAGTGAATGTTCAGTGTCTATTGTAAAGTGTTGTGTGCGTGTGTGTGTGTGTGTGTATGTGTGTATAAACATATACATAAATAATATATACAGGTATGACGATGAGTTAAACAGAAATGTAGTCTAATATGCAACAATGCCACAACGACACGGCACATCTCGGGAGAAAGAATGACGACACGAGAGACCGATGTCAGGCGAAACACCCGGTGTCACCGGGTCGAGAATACGGATGCCGAGCGTCGCGGGTCGGCCGACGCGAGAGCCGCGAGTCGCCGAGCACACGATCCCTCAGCGGTCGAACGCACGAGTGACAGGGCGAGGTGAGAGTGCGCAGCGCGTTGGCGGCACGAGTGTACGGAGATGAAGGAAGAACGGCGCGAGACAGAGTCGAGAGACAGGCGGGTGCGGAGTGGAGCAGAAAGTCCGACGTACAGAAAAGAGACCACACCGAGACGACTCGACCGAATGCACGACGGACGAGTCCGACGCGGAGGAGCCCGCCTCCCGGGCCGACAGTGACTCTCCCCTTCACTCCCCCCATCCTCCGACCGGACGACCGAGTGTCGCGCGTCTCGTGTGGCGTTCGATATCGACGATCTACTGAACGGCGGCACCCGTATTGTCGCGGTCGATGTGCCCACTCGTCCTCTGTCGAACTGTGCTCGGCGACATCGGCGTCTTCGGACTGAAACAGAGGTGTCGTAGTGACACGATGCTCGCATACCGCGCGGCCGATATCGGTCTGGTCGGTGCGAGAGCATCGTTTCAACCACAATTAGCACGTTCAGGTTTGTTGGCGGACACTACGTCTACGATCAAAGATTGTACGGTACTACAGCGGAGTTAATCAATTGTGTACGAACATTTATATTATTATGGCGAACAAATATTATTTATAAATAGTGATAAATTGTATCCACCTGTCATTAGTGTCACTTTATATTAAAGAAATAAGGGGAGACAATGCACAATATTGTGTCACCCGTGTCATGCGACTCACTTCGTTTGGGAGGTGAGGTCAGACCGAGGTGACACGGTGATGTTGGTCGTCGTCATCACCCTCGCTGCAATGTCGAGAAAGGGGAGACGACTCGAGTCAATTGTCATCCAATCTACACCCATCCTCGAGCGGCAGATTATGCATAAGAAAATACATGGTCCGGTTGCGCCTCGTCGCATCGCTAACGTGTCATCCGGCCTAATTTTTATAGAAGTAGGGGGAGACTAACGACGCGTCAAAGCGCGAAACAAATGTAACATCGCTGCCGTGTTGCGGCAACGCCTGATTATTTAGTGCAGTAAGACTGACTCCTAATATTTCAGGCGTAACCGAACAAAGTGCTATGAACATATTATAACTAATTATCGTTAATATTAATTAATCTTAAATAATTAAGTGTTCTCGTTACTGGTCACTCTTCTTATGTTCTTGGTGCTTTGTGTGGTGTTTTATCAATTTCTTAATAATACGGTAATACTTAATAGTGAGGCGTTTCACATTCTCAATAAGTAGTCTGTCACGTGTAATACACGATTGTTGTTTAGTTGTTCTGCAAGATAAAATAAACATTAATATCATATTTAAAACAATATATTTTAAATACGAAATAAAGTATACTCACATAATGGAATTACTCGTCGTCTTTTGATAATAGACGTGCAGCACTCACGAGCGTTAAAAAATGACACTTTCGAGGAGGCGTAATCGATGTCTATGTCACTATGTATATGTATATATGGCGGGAATCTGGGAAAATAATAAACACATTAATATTATTACATTTTTAAATGTTTAAAAGTGAGATTTATAATAATATGATACGTACGCTTATAATTAGCCCCCTTTCTTGCAATGAGTGTGACAATTTAATGGTATAATAAATAATAGCAGCATCGAACAATTACACATTCGAAGAAACGTAATGCACGCCCATGTCACAGGAATCTGCAAAAATATAAATACAAAATAATATTATTACTTTGTCATAAGTGAGATTTATAAATAAGTAGAATAGTTACCATGTCGTTCTGCACATAATAGATGCACGATAACCACTAATTCTACTTATTGACGATTTAGCATGACGTATTATGGGGTGTTGTCAAATGTTGCTTGGCTTGCAATCTGAAACAAAAAAAACATAAATTGTTTTTACACAATGTGTGTGTTTATTTAATAACATGTTTATAGTTTTACTCGCCTGTTAATAGGACGCCTTCTGTTTGATTTTTCTTTTTTCTCTTCTTCTATTTTTGAGAATGTTGCCTCTTAGTCTATTTACATAATCTATATAACTCTATTTATTTCCTAAATACATATATTACAAATTTTAAGAGAACTGTACTAAGATGACGTAATTGTAAACATGTGCTATAATATTATTCTCAAGCTTTGTGTTAGAAAAGGAAGCGGACGTGGTCGGTGCTACGGGCCCGGAGCCCGGCGTCGGACGGGTGCCGGACCCGCTCACCGACCTTACGCGGATTTTCTTTACTTAACTTTATTCACAATTAAGTCATAATAGTTGTCAAACATTGATAAGTATTCCTGTGTTTTTACAATTTACAAATAAACTACTCAATGAATAGTCGCAGATTGGACGACAATTGACCCAAGACCAAAGTCTCTTGTGCATTGTCTCCCCTCACTTAATATAGAGTAACACTAATGACAGGTGGGTAGTACTACTTTTAAATAATATTCATTTGCCATAATAATATAAATGTTTGTCGCTCGCGCCAGTGCAAGTGCACCGAACAACAAATGACTCGCTGACTACGTCACGCGCGACGGTTAATTCGTGTGTGTACATAATGCTATTTAACTTATGATGAAATAAGCAATGAAATATGATATATAAATATGTTATAGTTGTGGTGAAGTGGCCACAAGTTGATCCGCTATAATACTGTACTATGTTCGGACGCATACATAGTGTCCGCCAACAAAACTGAACGTGCTGATTGTGGTTGAAACGATGCTCGTGCACCGACCAGACCGATATCGGCCGCGCGGTATGCGAGCATCGTGTCACTACGACACCTCTGTTTCAGTCCGAAGACGACCGATGTCGCCGAGCACAGCTCGATAGACGACAGGTGGGTACATTAACCGCGACAATACAGGTGTCGCCGTTCCGAGGAACGTCTGTATCGACCGCCACATGAGATGCACGATACTCGACCGTCTGGTCGGAAGATGAGGGGAGTAATGGGGAATGACACTGTCGACCTGAAAGGCGGGACTCGTACCACGTCGAAACTCACCCGCCATACATCCAGTGAGCCGTCACGATGCCGTCTCTGATCCGCACGAACAGACCTTCGACTCCATCTCCCACACCATCACCCGCTCCGACCCCGGTCCCGTACCGTCTCCCGTACATCTCTCGATACACTCGCCCGTCGAACGCGCCGAACACTCGCACCCTCGCCCTCTGTCACTGTCGTGCGTTCGACCGTTGATCGGGATCGCGCGTCTCGACGACACACGACTTCGGATCGACTTCACACGTCGCTCGGCACCTGTATTCGAACCCAATAAACACCGAGAGTTCCGCCGTCGATCGGTCTCTCGTGTAATCACCCGTTCGCCTGAAACGCACAATATCGTTATAACAAAGTCACACTTTCAACTACATCTCTATGCAGACACCTACACTTACACACTATCCATCACATTAAATAAATAATAAAAAATAAATAAAATTACTCAATGAATAGCCATGTCAACAATTAATTAAAATTAAAAACAATAAATGAAATGTCAACGGAGATTATAGAGGTGAACAATTTTATACCTTTCAGAAGGCTGCACATTTACCTACCTACTGATTGAGAAGCTGGTCGATCACGACGTTTCTCGCGTACGGTTTGCCCTTCGCGAATCTCTCTTCGTGCACGAGAATTTTAATGCATTTTTTTTCGCGGACGCGACCTAACGCTACGTACAATTGACCGTGGCTGAACATGTCGGATCTCAAATCTACCCCGACGCGAGCAATGGTCTGTCCCTGGCTCTTGTGTATGGTCATAGCGTAGCAATTCTGTAAAGGGAATTGCCGACGACACATAACTAACGGACTTTTCGGGTCGATGGAGGTCTTGAAGAGAATTCGCGGTATCAGGTATTCGAGCGCCGCTCCAGGTTTTCGCACCGTAATCAAACGCGGGGATGTATTAACGACGATGACTTTGGTGCCGTTCACCAAACCGTCCGCGAAGCTAAGGTTACGCATGATCATACACAAAGCACCCTGTTTTAATTGTAAATCGTATTCAGGAACGCCGCGCGGTTGCAATCTGTTTAAAGCGTCGGAACACAAAAATATCTGATCCACGTTCTCGCAGTCCACCCTATCGACCGCGTAAAAATGTAACACGTCGCCGCGTACCCTATCCAAGATTAATTTGTTGATCTCGCGAACCGCATCGTTCCGTGATGTTAAAATTGCTCTCTCCGCGCACGCGTCCGAGTCACTGATGACATCCGTTGGGAA
Source organism: Tinea pellionella (assembly GCA_948150575.1). Taxonomy (NCBI): domain Eukaryota; kingdom Metazoa; phylum Arthropoda; class Insecta; order Lepidoptera; family Tineidae; genus Tinea; species Tinea pellionella. The sequence goes on along the minus strand of OX411261.1, from coordinate 7,326,003 downwards.
AACAAAGTCGATCAATTCGTTCAAATCCCGGACGCATTCGATTGAACTCAATTCGACTAAACTATTGACGTTACCTAATGTACGAGAGGGCAGTCGGTTCGAGCCTAGCTCTAATAAAAACGACGAATATTCCGGGTCCTCTCGACACCGTTGCGATGTCATCAATGAAAACGATTTTAGTTGCGACCAGATGTGTGATGTTTTAACGGAGCAATTTAAGACGTCGAAATTTGATCGCGCGTTCGGAATAACCGGGGGAATTTGACGGAAATCGCCGGCAAAAATGATAATCTTACCGCCGAAAAGACTATCATTTCGCATCAAATCGCGGAAGGATCTGTCGAGTAGATGAATCAAATATTTATGTGCCATGGGCGCTTCGTCAAATATAATAACATTACATTTACGGAGAAGCTCCCCTCTTTGAGATCCGTTCGTGACAGCCCAATAACCGACGTCGTCCAAGATTTCGACGGGAAACTTGAACATGCTGTGAGCAGTGGTACCGCCCTTGTAATTCTGAGCAGCGATAGCCGAACTGGCCGTGCACAGAACGACACCTCGGAGAGTTCCGCGCACGTGAGCGGCAATAACATTTAACAGCAGGGTTTTTCCGGTACCCGCGGGACCATCGACAAAAATAGCAGTATCGCCTGCTGCACGTGCAGTCTCGTCTGTGCACAGTTTAATTACGTAATCAAAAATATCTCGCTGCTCAGAAGACAACTTCGGTAGCCACTGTCCAACGAAGGTTACCGAATCGCGATAATTATATTCGACGAGTTCGCGGGCTAACTCCGTAGTGTCATCGACGACTTCGGGCAAACCGTATTGTTCCAATGAACACCCGTGTTTCTGGAGCATGCGGTTGATTTCAACGAGTGCCATCTTTTCGGCTTTGTCGCGATCATTCGGTAAACGGTGTAAAAAGTCCTCACATAACTGATTTTTAAAAGTGACCCAAATTGATGCCACTGGGGCGGCGTTCAAAGCCAGGAGCACGAAAAAGCTGCGAAGGCGCGGTCCGGTGAAAAAGCAAGAAGCCTCCATCATCGCCGTTTCGTACTCGACTTCGTCGTCCGCGAGACCGAGACACTTAGCAACCTCCTGAAACGTTTTGCAATCCGGACCACCGAGATTTAATAAATCTTTATAACCCCTGCACGGGTGCGAGTTTAACAATATTCTTAAATAAAATTGTTCACCTCTATTAGGCGCGACCCAAAACAGACGCGCGACCAGTTCACCCCGAACGCGTTTTGTTAAAAATTTATTATTTTTCGTCGCGAAAATTTCATTTTTTGTTTTCGGACGTTTCGCATGCACTAAATATTTCTCATAAAAATCTAAATAGGTGAGCCGGTCGAATTCGTCACCAATCGGCCTATTAAAATACGTTATTAAGTCAGAGCTCGCGCCCTGCTCCGCGACCGTCGCCTCAGTGCCTCGTCTGAAAAAGACAGACTGCTGATCCGCGAGATGTACTGCGAGCTGTTTAACGTTAGGTTCGCGGGCCGTCACGTCGAACTCTAACGTTCTCCACGCCGCGTCACTGGAGCCGAGGTATCGTTTGGTGACATATTCTTTTATCTCGTCCTTTTTATCGCTTTCAGATACTACGGCAACGCGCGATTCGTCCGGCCCTTTCGTCATGTATTTGAATAAATATTTGACAATCGCGCGTTGCGACGAGACTTCGACGTTTATATGCGCGTCGTACTTTAAGAGTAGAGCGGCGTTGTACGGCACAATCCACAGGTCACTCACGGTCACGTCGCGATTGCGATACTGAATCACAGCGGTGTTTTTGCTGTCGCGACGTAAATTGACTATGCCGCGGTCGTCACAAAACGTAGCATCAGTTTCCCGTTTAGGGAAAAATTTGGAGCACTTCATCTTGGCGCTGTCCCAGCAAGGTAAATTAGTCCGATGCGGGGGACCACACGGACCGTGGACCATGTGGTCGAGAACCACCTTTCGTAATTTACCTCCTGCCTCGTTCGCGTCAGGAATGTCTGCTCTAACAAATTTATCGATGTCTATGTTTTGGCGGGGACCTCCGCCCTCTACCCTGAAAGTGATATGCGCGTGTGGCAAACCCCGTTTCTGAAACTCGATAACGTGCATTATATATATGCATTTACCGAACCAACGTCCCGACCGAATGTCCCGCAATAATTCGGCTAAACGCAAGTTAAAAGCACGAGAGCATATAAGGGGATTCGGGCTGTGGCCCGGAGGGGTGGACTGTTTTATTTCCGGCCACTTGGGATTGCACGTGAAGGTGACAAAAAAAGACGGCGTCCCCAACCGATTCACTAATGCAATCGCGTCCATATACTTCACTTTCATGTAGCGGGGACCACCGGTGAAAGTGTACGGTAGATAGACTCGCCCGGCATCGACGCCCTCCCCTTGTACAGTCTCGTCCTCTTGAACGTTGATCCTGACCTCGTGGAGCGTCGCGGTCCTAAGCGCTCCGTTCGAATCGCGGTTTTGCAAACTGTAAATATAACGCATACGCTCTTCCGAAATTCTACAGAACATGTCAACCAACCATTCTTCCGATAGTCTGCCTAATTCAGAAAATCGCGGTTCCGACAATAATAAACAACGCACGTATTTTAACTGACTAAGTTTGCCGCCGTTTTTGTTCAACTTTTCGACGTGCCAACCGGGATTCCCTTCTGGATACAAGAGAGGGTATTGAAAAGTCTCATAAAGCGGATGCATAACATCTACTTCATGAGGCTTTTTCTCACCTATCTTCCAAATTACTATATTACGTTTCGAGTACGGTTCACTTTCGGTATTTATAATGGCCGCAACTTCGTTACCTAGCGGTAAATCGCCTAAAATATTACCATGAGTCGCACGCGAAGTTCGTTCGAATTTAATATACGCCTTATCCGAAGGCTGCTGATTTAAAAGTTTAAAACATTTAATGTACGGGTTTACAGTATTAATAAAATGTGTGATGCTAATCATAATTTGTTTATCCAAAGAACGACCTGACGCCAGATCTTGTCGTTCCTGTGGATCATTGATATAACCGCCTATATTATTATAAGTTTTAGAGTAAGCGAGGTCAAAAACGCGGTGATAAATACGACCTTGAATTTTTATGAATGAAAAACCAGAGGGTTGTTGGCACCCGCCCGATACGCCCAAGGCACTGAAAGCGAAAAGATTATTGTACGCGCGAGGCCTTCTAAGAAATAATGGGTCTGAATAAAAACTCTCTGTGAGTGGTGCAAAATTTTGAACGTTGTACGAATTCGATCCGCAACACCATTGTTTACGCCCCCGTTCTTCCACGAAGAGACGCGCGCGGCAGTGTGGACAGACGTACGTGTCGGGGGAACGTAATGATGGCTTCTTGAGCGAAAATGCCTTTACTTTTTCAAGCTCAGAGCCCCTAAATTGCCCTAATAGTTTCGCAATTTTGCGTACTTGTACCGGAGTGTTCCTACTGAGATCATTGTATTTTTGAACCGCTTTTTTATTTACTTCGGGGTGTGACTGGGAGTACTTGAGAACGGCTTCACGGTTTACTTCCGGGTTTTTGAGCGAATACTTTTTGGCCGCATCTTGATGTACCTCGGGGTTTTCAATAGTGTATTTTTTGACAGCTTCGCGATTTACATCGGGATTTTTATCCGCGTACTTTTTTACAGCTGCTCGATTTACTTCTGGATTAGCTTTATTGTATTTATTGACAGCGTCCAGATGTGCGTTATCTTTTGTAGGTTTTCTACCCGGTTTTACTTTTTTGGGTCGGCCTCCTTTATTTTTCGGTTTTTCGTCGATCTGTAAATTGGAAAATATATTTTTGTCGACAACAACTGGATTAACTTTTCTTGGTAAATAAGAATCAATTTTTGGTAAAAGAACGACCGGCTTCATTAAAAAAAGTTTGGGGTCATTAAATTTTTTCGCGATTTTATTTTGTGACGGTATCTGAACATGATTTAATACGCGGATTTTGTGTAACGAATATTGTGACCCATCAAAAATATTACGCGCGAAAAGCAAATTTGCCAGACTACGTAAATCATGACAACGGAATAACCGCGCCACGTTTAGTTCATCCGGATTAATGAATTTATTTTCGGAATTTACCGCGTGACTATTGAATAAGTAAAACAAAGTTTCGTGCCTCCAAAATGCAACCGAGTAATTTTGACCGGTGAAAATGACACTATCGGTAGCGTCATTATGTGTCGCGGAATTAAAAATTTGATGCAAATTGTTCATCAAACGTAAAAGCGAAACGTCCTTTTCACCCGACGTCGACGCGAACAAACCATTATTTAACCAGCTGTTGTCGGTCATTTGATCAATTAGAGCCAAAGAGTCCGCGACGCGAATTTCCGTTGGCAAATCTTCTGGATTTAAATAAATTTCGTTAGAAGGAAGAAGAGGTTTCGTACGCGCGTATAGAGCATCACCACTATATAAAATCGTGCCAATATCAATCGAGGAAAAAATGGCACGATCATTTAAAACAGAAAGGACCGCCGCGCATGCTGACATGGCTACACACTGAGCGTTATTACCTACAAATCTCTCGTGTCCCTGATGAGTAGTCCCTATAGAAATTACATTAAAATGAGAATTGATGTGGTCGAAATACGATACTAAGAAAAAAAAATAATTATTATTATATTTTATTATTAAGGATAATAATTATCGTGTAATTCACTTCACTGATTCATGGCAAAATTGTTTACTTGTCTATTTAATGTACTGTATTGCAAATATAATTGAGAAAAACTTTTAATTCAACATTAGACTCGAATTATTACTCGAATAATTAATATTGATTCAACTTTTCAAATAATGGTTTAAATTACTATTGGTAAAAATTACACGCAAAAGTTAAATAATAAGTAGGTATATGCAATTTAAATCAAATGATAAACAAAACACTAAACAAAATTAAAAATAAATAGAAGGTATTCTGAAAAAGTTGTGACGCATTTTTAAATACAGGTTGCTTCAAAGAGTATAACAGTTTTTTAACTTAAATTTAACTTTAATTGTAATAAAAATTAAAATACAACTCACCAACTGCGACGCACTCCATCTTCATCTCTTCACAGCTTCTATCAGCAAACCCAGCACACTCCATCTGAAACTGTGCGGTGAACGAATAGTAAACTAACATACAATTTGTGATAGAAATAATCAGGAAAATAGAAAAGATAGAACACATTCGTCGATCACTCTTGGATAATCAACTACGTCGTTCCTGGAGAGTCCCCTGGTAATATCGCCATATAATTAATATATTTCACTGCTAGATTCACAAAATTTTAAAAATATTCCTTGTATCCATATTCAAAATGGCGTCCAATAATGTTGCGCAATATTACAAAAAAAAAAAACTAATAAAATCATCGAAATGCACATTATTAGCAATATTTTTTTACTAATTTTCACTCACTTTAACACTAAATTGCTTATTATGAATTTAAAGTACACCTATATTTGATATTTTTTTAAATATAAAAATTACTAAGAAAAAAGATGCACTCACCTTGACAAAACCAAAATCAATGAAATTAAAAGTAGCAAATTCTATTACCGCGCCCGCGCCACCGCTCCCCACCAACCCGCGGAATAGTACCACAAAACATTGTACACAAAAATAAATCGTACAATCAAAAATGAACCTTATGATTCAATATTAATTAAGGTCTATTGTTGCTCTTGAGAATTTTGCACCCCCATTCAATCAGTGATACATAGCAACCGGTCGATTTGATTTTAAAAACGTTTTAAGAGAATTTATCGTCAATATAATGTAGTCTTTATTTCGATGTATTAAGTTCGATTATATACACACATTTTTTAAGACTTATTTCTTTATCTATCCATAATAAATGTTAACTGCCAGAAAATGCCTTATAAGGTAATTAAGTTTGCAAAAATCTATATAGATATACCTTCTATTAAAAAAATAAATTTTGTTTTTTTTTGTTCTCATAGGTACCTAATTACTGAGCAAATTTTAATGAAATAATTTATCGTCAATATAATGTAGTCTTTATTTCGATGTATTAAGTTCGATTATATACATACATTTTTTAAGACTTATTTCTTCATCTATCCATAATAAATGTTAACTGCCAGAAAATGCCTTATAAGGTAATTAATTTATGTTTGCAAAAATCTATATAGATCTACCTTCTATAAAAAAAATAATTTTTGTTTTTTTTTGTTCTCATAATTACTGAGCAAATTTTAATGAAATAATAGGTATATAGCTTCGGATCGGTTTTTTTTTAAATTGTAGTATAAAAAATTATTATTAAAGCAAATCGGATTTTTAGACTACGTCATTTACGTATAACTTTTTGTTACAAACTTACTTAATTCAAAGATATATATTGATGTTAATGTTAAAATATTTAAATTAATAAAATGACCCGTACATGTATCTGTTTGTTTAATACTAACTTAGATTCTAATGCATTTTTTTTGTAAAATAATTGTTGCGCACAGATGTACTGTTTCCCCGCATAATAATTCCGTAACTAATCTATGAATGAGCATACGCATAATAAGCTATTTAAGAAAAAAAAAAAATTTCATTTTGATGTGTAATAATGGTGGATTAGTGTGCGTGAACGTGCCTGAGTGTGTGCAAACAATTCAAAAGAAGAGAACGTTCGTTTTCTTTTTCCCTTCAAAGCAAAGATTTAGCAAAGATGCTGCCACTTTACTGAACCTATTTTTCACTTGACTGGGACACCGCCATTTAGTGTGATAAATGAATGATCCATAATATGCAATAATATTAACTCGATGTAAATATTGACTTTGACAATGGCACATTGTTAGAATGCCATATAAAACTAAAGTAAAAAATTAAAACCTAACCCTTGCATTTTCTTCAGCTTTTGTAGTATGTTTTGCACTTTAATTAATTTTATTCCGGAGTAGCATCAGGTTGAAATAAAACCTAATCTAATCTAAAAAAATATAATGCTTTATATACTTGAAATGTAAATAGAACAAAAAAAAAAAAATACAATCATAACAGGTAAACAGTTAATTTATTTTGGTAGTTTTAATAGCTTGGTGAAGTTCTATTTTATTAATAACACGATTAATTCTGTTTCAGGGCTGCTGAAGTTGAAATAAAACAAACAAGAATTGATAAATATATTACACATTAATGAAAAACACTGATTCCAAAGTTCACAGGACTAATAAATTCTCAGTGGAGTAAAATTTAATATTATTTGTGTTTTTCTTTCCTATGTTATGATGTGGTCTATTTAGTGAGTGTGACTGTATGTAATTTTTATTGTTTACATATCTAGTGTGCATACAAGTTGCTAAAATCAATAAAAAATTTAACAAGTGGAATATATTAAAAGAGTGTAACCATTTCATTGTGTTTTTGTCATTGTTAATAAATACCTGTCCTCATTATGACCTCCCTATAGAACCACCCAGGACAAAAAGCTGAAATTACCACAGTTTGACTCCGGAGCACAAGTCAAAACCAAGACTTTTCCTTATCTGTGGGTTTATTTACTTCATAATGACTTGGAAATGGTCATGACCAACGACTGTGTCCTAATCTATCATATAATAACAAATAATGATAACTGTTTTATTCCGGAGCACCTGTTGCAGATTTGTTTTCATTCTTCAGATGTATGTTTGTTTGTTTGCACCGAATCAAACTACAAACAACATTCTCAGAGTATCTACCTTGTATGATGTAAATAAACCCCCAGGGAAAGAAAAAAAAGCTGCACAGTATACTTACTGCGGGCTCAAACTGTGATATTAATGAAAATGTTGTTTTTATTTATTATTATGTCACACATTCGTACACGGTCTTTGGTCATGAACATTTCCAGGTTAGTATGTTGCCAATAAACACCCTGAGACCTCACATGGAGTCAAAACATTATTACACCTCAGCTTGAGTCCGGAGCGTCCTCGTTTGCAGCGTTTGCTTTCTTTTTTTCTTCAGGCGTTTATTTGCTTTGGTACACAAAAAATGCTCATGATTATCACTCATCCCGTGTCATAAGAAGGGCACTGTTGGAATTGCTGGTATCGTGTTGGGTGAATAGAGGATATTATTTTTAGTTGTTTTTTATTTTAATTTTATTTTTTTCTCTTTTTACTTATCTTGTTTTTATTATTATTATTTTTTAAGACAGTTTAATGTTTATTTTTGTACAAAATAATGTTGTAATGTTTGTTAAGTTCAGCTTGAGTCTGGAGCGTCCTCGGCAGGTTTGCTTTCTTTTTTTCTTTAGGCGTTTATTTGCTTTGGTACATGTTTATACATAAAAGAAAACACTCGTATATTTCACATTGAAAATGTAATACACGTAAAAACCTCACAAAATGACACTGACTCACACTATCACACGATATATTAGTAGAAATAAATAAAAATAAACGCACCGCGAGGTGTACGACGCCGCCTACGTCACGCGACGGCCGACACAACTAACAATCTATACCAAGCATCGGAGGCCCCTACCATGGTAGCAGATATTTTCGTCCGGACACCGCACTCGATATTTTCATTGCGCGCTCTGAGCGGACTGTAAATAGCAACGCGGACCCCGACGAGCAACGTAGCGAGAATCGGGTCGCCCCTACGCCGATGTCCGAACGCACGCGCCGCGGGGCTCGCCAGGCCACGCCCAAGCGCCGTGCTCCGTTTCAGATCGGCGTACGGGCGGGAAAAGGATGTCGATACGATCGAGGAAAAATGATTTTTTGGGCAATTTTGAAAAAAAAGGTGTCGATTTCGAAATTAGAGGCCATTTCCTACAACTTTTGTTCCGGCACTTTGGCCCTATCTCGCTCCGTTTCCGAGATATCGGCGTCACTTCCGGTCCAGAGTCCGCTTCCGGTCAAAGTCGAGGTTTTCCCGAGGTCCCGGGACCGCCCTCTACACGCCCCAAAAAAAATCACCCCTCTGACCCCCCGGCAAGTGCTTCATAATATATGTCAGTGAGTGAGTCAGTGAGTGGTAATCGAGCTGTATATAATATAACTAGCTGTTGGGTAAAAGCCGCGGGCGCAAGCGGCCCGCGGAGGCCCTTTTTGTCGTAAAACGTATTAGATCGAATAGATTTTAGGCAGTTTTGAAAATATTTAGCTCGCCATCTAAAAGCGTTTACGTTTCTGAACAAAATTGGTCTTTACACGGTGACGCTAACGTATCTACTTTTCGAGATATGGCGATTTTAAAAAATTAAAAAAAAAACAAAATTTAAAAAAAAATTAGTGCTGGTCATACTGAACAAAATTGGTCTTTACACGGTGACGCTAACGTATCTACTTTTCGAGATATGGCCAATTTAAAAAAAAAAAAAAAAAAAAATTAAAAAAAATTAGTGCTGGTCATACTGAACAAAATTGGTCTTTACACGGTGACGCTAACGTATCTACTTTTCGAGATATGGCGATTTTAAAAAAATAAAAAAAAAAACAAAATTTAAAAAAAAAATTAGTGCTGGTCATACTGAACAATATTGGTCTTTACACGGTGACGCTAACGTATCTACTTTTCGAGATATGGCGATTTTAAAAAATTAAAAAAAAAACAAAAATTTAAAAAAAAAATAGTGCTGGTCATACTGAACAATATTGGTCTTTACACGGTGACGCTAACGTATCTACTTTTCGAGATATGAAGATTTTAAAAAATTAAAAAAAAAACTAAAACAAAAATTTAAAAAAATAGTGCTGGTCACACTGAACAAAATTGTTCTTTACACGGTTACTCTGACGTATCTACTTCTTGAGATATTTAAAAGAAAGCCCGCCGCGCGGAGCAAATTCGATGTTCACGCGGCCGCGCTCACCGTCCGACTGACCGAGGTAAAGCCGTTTCGATCGTTCGTCCCGAAAATGCCTCGTCGCGGATGCTGTTAGGCCACGCCCAAGCGCCATGCTCCGTTTCATATTGGCGTACCGGCGGGAAAAGGATAAAAATACGATCGAGGAAAAATTTTTTTCGAGCAATTTTGAAAAAAAAAGTATCGTTTTCGAAATTATAGGGCATTCCCTACAACTTTCTCTTCGGGGTGACTGCCCCGACTCGCCCCGTTTCCGAGATATCGCTACCACTTCCGGTCCAGAATCGACTTCCGGTCAAAGTCGTATTTTTCTCGACGGTTTTGGGACGCCCTCTATACGACTCAAAAAACCGCTACTCTCCACCATACCGGCAAGTGCGAAATAATTGATGTCAGTCAGTGAGTGAGTCAGTGGTATTGCAGCTATATATTAGTATAATATCTGTTACCTAAACGTTCCAGTTCCAACTTTTTCATGACAACACTGCGCTGAATGTAAAACTAGATTGTGGTGCCTGAATGAAAACAACTGCTACTATAGAGAAATTTATATAGGCAACAGCCGCCTCCCAGTATAACCCAGTCTGTCGTCCTGGGATAGTACCACCACTTTGAAATGCATCAACTGAGAAAACGTAACGGCTACAGATAAACAAGTTGCACCGTGAGCTTTTGTTCTGAGGTAGCCTGCAAAGATTGTTGTTCTACGTTGTTGCTTGCTAAATACTGACAAAGCTGGCACGTTTTGAATAAGTCTTGGTTGTATGTTGCCGAATAATTTTTATAAATTCTTACTCTGCTAAAGCTTCTTTTCTCAGTGCAATACCCGTGAGGTGTGGCCACATTTCGGGCTCAGTTTAGATGTAGCCGCAGGAATGACGAGAGGAATGTGTAGTGCAGAACATACGTACGAATAGATAATTATTAAAAGATCTTTAATCTAAAAGTGGTTAATATATCGATAGTCGAAATTATTGAAGTTAGTTGAGCGAAAATAAAAGCCAAGATCGTGCTCCATAGTTGAGGGAGCGTGATGAACTTTTGATACAGTTTGCGTACTTGTGTGATCTTATTGTTTTCTTATCTCTCTATATATGAGAATTTTGAAACTGTTTTAAGACGAAATTGGCAATGCCTTTTGTGTTTTGTCGCCACACCTTCTACTATGATTTGTATGAACAAATGTGCAGTCAAATGCAAATTTATCCTAAAAATAGGTCATCGAAAAATGTTTCAAAGTCACCAAAGGTTTATGGATAAACCCAATTAAAAAAATATAATATATTATAAGTTGGTTTTTTTTTGTCGTTTGGAAAAATCATAATTTTTTTCGTTATCTTTTTCAGTTCAGTTTTTTTAAATTGTAAGTTATAAGCCAAAACTGGTGCAAAATAATGCTAAAGAGTTTCAATTCAATTTTAATAATTAAAAAAAAAAAGTTTTTCCTTTCAGTATTTTCAAAATTAAAAAAACTATGTTATAAAAAAAATATTTTGATGGTAAAAATTTATATTATTTTGATCTGTAAAATATTTTTGGAAGTCAACCCTGGACCGAGGTAAAATGTGTCGCTTTTTTTTAAGTTCTTCATCGTAAAATGAGGAGACGAGTGTCCTAGTCATCCTGATAGTTTACTGAAAAGAGACCGGTATATACAATACAATACAATTGTCACTCCTTTCTGGTATATCGGACTAGAAAATATCAAAAAACCATTTTGTAATTAAACTTATACTAGATTCTCTCAAAAATGTTTAATTACATCGACTTTATAAGTAGCTATAAATGAACAAATTTTGTTTGATATTTTCAAGATTTTTAGCAATTAATATTCTTATTGCACCGTATATTTTTAATGATAAAATTAAGTGTTTCCTTGGAGCTGTCGTGAAGATGCAAAATATAACTTAACTTTAAAATTAACTATCATACATTTATATCGTAATCAGCATAATGATAAAACATTAAGTCCATATTCACTAATTGCAATTGACCAATCAGAGTCGTGTATTCCATTAATACCCGACATTGGCTATCGAATACCATTCCAAATAGTTTGAATTCAAAAATCGAACGTGCCATCAGTATAAATGGTGTGGGATTCTCGAAGAGGAGCACATTTCTCTCGAACCTACGTTAGGTTGCGCATCACAACTGAAAAATGAAATATGTGGGTACATGTGTTTTTTTTTTGTGATAAGTGTTTATTGTGTTACTAGTGTGAAGTGTCCCACTTGTGGATATGTGGACAAGTGAAATTAAATACTAATTAGCTTAATTAATTTGGGTTATTAGTGCCAATAAGGGTTATAATCATTTTATGGCGGCTCGTTTAAGTGCGCGGAAACAACTGCTACCACAGACAAGTATCTGCAGGCAGCACTTGCCTTCGCTATGCCGGCTCGAGGAGACGAATGTGTAGCTAATTGACTCCCTATTACTTCCAAGCTAATCTCAAAACGCGACTGGCCACTTAACACTTAAAAGTGGTGATACCTATTTCCAGGAATACTGGTCTAATAACCTAACATCAGTCTGCTTACCACTCTTTTCTCTACAGGCTGTGGTAGGTACAAACTTGTAGGCAAAACCAGTATATATATTTTTTTTCGTGAAAATAAAAATATGTTATTAGCATGGGATCTTCTTAGCACGATAATGCAAATAATAATATAATAATTATTAATACTTTAAATTAGAATACTTTATAAATGCGAAAACAAGCGGTCCATGAACACAAATAACTGGTATCACAAAGAAATCTCTGCATGCAGCAATCACCTTCGCTATGACGGCTTGATGAGATCTCATCCATTGTAGCACAACCTGCCGTTTTGAATAAACAATATTACTTTAATATATTTTTTATTGTAGCTCGACATGTGACAACACTCCGCCTGATGTAAAGCTAGAGTGCGGCCCATGAATGGAAAGAACTGCTACTACAGAGAAACCTGTGCGGGCAGCAGTCGCCTAAACTATGCCGGCTTGAGGAGACGAGCATGTACCATCTAGATTGACAGTGCACACTTCTCTCGTTATACCTGGCTATTTTATTCAAAAGTGTGCTTTAATGCATAGGTAATAAATATTAATTTTCGGTTGCAGTTAATCATCGCATCGTTGGTATCGGTGGCTTATTCGGCCCGCCTTGAGAATGTTTACCTACCTCCATCTACAAGAGGAGCCGCAGCTGGTGGATCTGGTGTGTAAAATATAACTTTGATACGCCAAAATTATATAAAACACATTATAAATACATAAAATTGAGTAAATGTTTTATCAAAAAAGATTATGCAAAAAGAAAAACATAAAACGACAAGATTTCTCCGTTAATCTGTTATAAATTCTGCCGTCCTGGGGTAGTACCACCACTTTCGAATGTAACACCCGTGAAGTGACCTTGTCGCGTTCCGGAAACAGTTCGAAAGTAGCCAGGTACAGCGAGAGGAGTGTGCACTGTAAATTTAGATGTACCATCTCCTCAAGCCGGCATAGTGGAGGCGACTGCTGTCCCCATGTTTCTCTGTAGTAGCAGTTGTTTCCATTCATGGACCGCACTCTAGCTTTACATCAGGCGGAGTGTTGTCACGTGCCTAGCTACAATAAAAAAAAATTTATTACAATTTAATGCCTGTACTTAGCTAGTACTTGTATCGCGACCAAACTACATATAACACAGTTACATTGGTACCGGGCAGAATTAGGTGAGACGATTCCCTCTGAATCTTAAATTGTAGACTCATTAGGCTTCTTTTCGGCAATTAAGCAGCTATGGCCGATCGTTGGACGAGGTGGTCCGCATCATTACAACCACCCGATATCTCCTAGGAAGGTCAGGAGACCGTGTCATCATTCAGCTGTTTTTTATTTAGTATTTTTCTTTTAGTATAATCTTCGCTAAAACGGACTATTTAACACTAAAAATATTTTTTAAATAGTAGTTGTAATAACCGAACGCATCCGGGACATTTATTTTTAAATAGACATAGATTTTATGTGTTTAAATACAGCTGTACTTACATAGAAATATTGCAGTAGGTTTCTAATGTATTTATTTAATTATTTCTTCTATAAGGGAACCGTTTACTTCTCCCAAAGATTTTGCCTTTGGAAATATTATCTGTAATAAAATGTGGAACAAAGAATTTATTATTATTCCAGCCGGACTCCAAGCTCCAGTAGGCCCAGGCCCTCAACAATTCCAAGCAAATTCAAGGGCTCAATATAGCGGAGGTCAGAGTCAAGCTGTTCATAGCGCTCAAGGTGGCCAAAATCAAGCTGAAATCTTAAGATACGAAAACGAAATAAATGAAGAAGGCTTTCATTATGCTTATGAAACAAGTGACGGTACTAAGGCAGAACAACAAGGTATAAATTTAATTTTTTTAATTATATGACAGAACGGGAGAGCGGTCCAAGGCTTCTATCCTCCATTTGTGGGCGATAACTAAGCAAATATGCTGAAACACAACAGTTCCTCCGCACAAACAAGTCAGAACGTGTCTGCCGTGGTGTGTTTTCAGAGACTCTGTCAAAGCGTAACGACGTTTTTGTTTCATATTCAGTTAGTGCTTGTACTCATGACCGCGTATTCATTTTGTTCCAAGTTAGTTTCCGTAATCGTTCAAATTAGAGTCCGTATTCATGGCTATTCCGTTGTTATTGTTCTCGTTGTTGATCTCAAGTTGATCTCGAAATGCGCTAGATTCTTTCAAAAAGTGTGGGAGTGTGGACTTGAAAGTGTGGGTGGTACCTTAATCTATATAATAAAAATCAATTGCTGTTCGTTAGTCTCGCTAAAACTCGAGAACGGCTGGACTGATTTGGCTAATTTTGGTTTTGAATTATTTGTGCAAGTCCAAGGTAGCTTGGAATATAGTAAAAACAACAATTTACCTTTCCCTTAGAAACCATTCCTTTGGTTTTGATTGTCAAACATTTGATGTTCGTCCTGTCGTTTAGAAATCAATTAAATTTAAAAGTCGTTCAGAAATGCTTTTTTATTTATTAATATAGGCGGTACGAATTTTGCCGGGTCAGCTAGTACTAAATAAAATGAAAGGGAATAAAACATAACATATTTTGCATACCAACACAGTATGTTGGCATATATATTAAAGATGCAATTATCTGTATCTTGTTTACAAGTTTACAATTTCGCATTACACGCATAAATAATTGACTACGTGTCACAATTTCAAATATAACTTATAGATAAATAAAGATGTCACTATAATACTCGTACGATTACAAAATCTGTTTCACATGATTCTGTTTTGAGAGTGGTAGGCAGACTGATGATGGTTATTAGACCAGTCTGCGGTCCTGGTAACACCCGTGAAGTGAACTTGTCGCGTTTCGGAATCAGTTTGGAAGTAGCCAGGTATAGCGAGTGAAGTGTACACTGTCAATCTGGTACACATTCGTCTCCCCAATCCGGCATAGCGGAGGTGACTGCCTCCTGTAGAAGCCTTATATCTAGTCATAAATGTCAAGTTACAATAAAAAAGAATAAGAACTTGAAGTTATACTTTCGAGCTCAGCGAAATATACGCTGACTTCAAAACTATACCTTAATTTACTTATCTTTCAAGGTCGCGTAATTCCCGGAGCAACTGAAGAACAAGGTGGCATCCAGGTCCAAGGTTCATACTCCTACATCGGCGATGATGGTCAGACCTATTCGATCTCGTATACGGCTGATGAGAACGGTTATCACGCTGAAGGTGCCCATCTGCCTACTCCACCACCAATTCCAGAAGCTATCCTCAAATCCCTTCAATTGACTGCTGGTAATGCTGCTCCTACTGGAGGTACATCATTTTTTTTTTTATTATAGGCATTTGACTGCGCTTCGCCTAGATACTAAGCTAGAGTAGGGTCCATTAACAGAAATAACTGTTACCACAGAGAAATGTCAGAGCAACAGTGACTCACGCTGTACCTGCCTGTGGGGAACAAATGTGCACCATCCAGGTTGAAAGCGTACAGACGTCTTGTACCTGTCTACTTCAGTTTTTTTTTAATGCCTTTACTGAGCTAGTGCGTGTATCACAAGCACTAAACGACGAAAGTACATAGTTACATTGGTACCAGTCGAAATTCAGCGAGGTTTGAACACGGGTCTCATCAATCGCGGGGTCCATCCTCTAGGCTAGACCACAGCAGCTCATTATTAAAAAAATAACATATAAAATGTATTTTTTATAGGACAATACAACAACCAAAGAAGCAGTTATGATGCCGACAACGCTGGTTATTAAAAATGCTGTAATATAAATCCTTCATGAAGAAAATTAAAGTTTTTTGTATTAATTCTTATCTACTATTATCCTGTAGATAATTAAAAATTAATACGTCAAAAATTTATATTATTGTGGATGAAGTGCCAGTATGTGTTCAAATTAGTCATTATTGTTATTTTTTTAAATAAAAATAATTAATAAATAAACTTTTTATTATTGAAAGTATGTGTATTGACGCCTGAATTTTTTAGAAGCAAATAATAAGTATAATATTATTGTTAAATGTTTGTTATTTTAAAGCATCAGGCGTTTAGAACTGCTGATGAATTTAAACCTTAGGTAGTTTTATTAGTAGTAAATTTATTAGTAGATTACCTTTTATATTACGGTATAATATATAATAATATATTTTATTTTTATTTATTCATTCATTCTTTTTATCAAACGTTAGAAACTTAAAACCTTTTCATGTTATATTTGTGGAACAAAATTTTTCTTTTTATTTGTTCATTGAATTATGATTAAACTTCAACATATACTTTTTATAGTAGTTAGGCATGTCACTCCATCTAATATCAAGCTAGAGTGCAGTTCACGAACAGAACCAAGTGGGAAATATCAGGCAACAATCTTAAGAAGAGGAACCATGCACCATCCATCCACCCATTATTCACGTTTCCGTTGTTTTTATAAACACAATTAATGTTTTACCTAATAATTAACTTAT
The DNA here is from genome assembly GCA_948150575.1 of Tinea pellionella. NCBI lineage: Eukaryota > Metazoa > Arthropoda > Insecta > Lepidoptera > Tineidae > Tinea > Tinea pellionella. The sequence goes on along the minus strand of OX411261.1, from coordinate 7,309,177 downwards.
TGATTCATAACTAATTTATAAAATAATTATTGCAGATCAATAATAGTGGGTTGTACTATGTAACTCTATAGTTAGAAATTCGTCACGTCTGGGCGCGTTTACAATTCTTTGCTCGCGGCTATATGATGACGTATTGGAGATATTATCTCAGAGATACAATGACAGAGGACAATGCTGTCCCCTATATGATCGCTCTGACTTCTTAAAATCTATTCATAAATGTATTCCTTGCCCTACTAACATTTCTAACCTTCTCTCCATCTCGTTATCATCTCCTGCTATTCTTCATTCTATCGCTAAATTCATTTACTTTAAATAAAATTCAACTATAGTTCTTCATTCATATGAAAAATTCATTTTATCCCTTTTTTGTTTGTCATTCATTTTCTGTCTGTTTCCCATCTTAACGTGATGCTGGCAAAATGCATAGGGCGAATGCCATTAAAAAAAAAAGGTTGTCCCCATTGTCTCATTTGTGGGCCCAATTTATATCCAATACGAGTAATTTGTTAACATAACAATATTCTAAAATAATATCTATTTTTGGTTCATTAATTTATATCAATTATATGAGCACATCGTTTACCAACAATTATTAATATAATTAATAATAAAAAAATGTAATATAAAAACAAAAAAATATATAATAATAATAACCTCAAATATTACATCAGAATACTACAAAATAATCGTTTTTAATAAAAAAAAATTGTGGGCCCATTTCGCTTCGGCATGGACATTCTCCTTTATTACCTATGTTTAAATATTGAAATTGGGTTACACGGTTATAAAAATGTGTGTACCCAAGGCGTCCCTGCATGACCTAGGACAGTCCTGCCTTTATCCCCAACGCATGCGTCTTACGGAAACGACTGCCACTACAGATAAATTTCTACAGTCAGCAATCGTTCCCGCTTGACAGTACACGCTCTTCTTATACCTCACGTTATACCTGGCTGCTTCCAAACTGAACCCAAAACGCGACAAGGTCACTTCATGAGTGTTACATTCGAAACCGCTGGTGCCCAGGTACTCCAGGACTGCAGACTGGGTTAATAACTATCATCAGTCTGCCTACCCTACCTACTCTTTAAGAGTACCTGTAGTGACCAAAGTACATATTACATAGTTACATTGGTACCAGTCAAAATACGAGCATTCTACCGCTAGATCATGGTTGCTCTAAATTGTCTAGGAACTAAAGTTTGTAACAATGATTTTTTTTTATTAAAAAATAAATAAGAAATGAGTGAGGATGGTTTTTAATTTCGTTAACAGCGTCGCACGTAGCGGGTCGTCTGATAGTTATAATTGAAAACGTCTGCGATTCACGTGTCTACAGTTACACGCCCTCATTGTGGACGATTTGCAAAAGCTCAGATGAATTCAGTTCATTTATTCTGTGGACGTACGTACTTAGTGCATACAAAATGCTGTGTTATACGATTTTTGTGATATTATTCTCCTACGCGTTTTCTTATGTAGGTATTAATTCTTTTTTAACATTATTTATTAGTTTTTATTATAATATTAATATCTATAGTAATTATTATAGTAGGTACAACAATTAGTACACAATACACATAATAATTATGTGCTAAGGTTTTATTTTAAATTATTTTTAACCCAGTCTGTCGTCCTGAGGTAGTACCACCACCCCTTTCGAATGTAACACCCGTGAAGTGAACTTGCCGCGTTTGTCTCCTCAAGCCGGCATAGCGGAGGCGACTGCTACATGTAGATATTTATCTGTAGTAGCAGTTGTTTCCATTCATGGACCGCACTCTAGCTTTACATCAGGCGGAGTGTTGTCATATTATTTGATGTCGAGCTAATTCTTTTTATATATCGTACTAATTATTATTAAAACAAGAAAAATAATTGCAAACACTACTATATCGTTTCCATAGATATATATTTGAGGTGTAAACTTCATACATCTGACATTAAAAAAAAAGCGTAGGCCGCTTCAAGCGATTTGACAATGTAGCCGTCAAGTCAAATACTAACTGACAGAGAACCTAAACATGGCTGTGGCCATGTTTTCTCTCGCGTCACATTGAGAGCGTTATTGCACATTTAATTGTATATATTAATGGTCGTTTCTGTATTTGCAATTAAGCTTACGCGTATATGACGATACGTCTCGATATATATTCACTATTTTAGTGCTTATTTTTATCCAGAATTATCCATAACCCTTCAAAATACTGCTACTTTTTTTCTATCACAAATTAATAATTATTAATAATATTTCGTAACAAATGCACAAACAAACTTGACATAACATATTGACATTACCGAATTATTTTTGACAGTTTGACAGAAAAAAATAACATGTCAAACAATGACGCGATTATTTCCTAATAGTGTATTCATTTGAAGGCATCATATTTTATTTATGAACCGTGATATTACAAGTATTGTAACAACTGTTCACTAGCGACTTTAGAAGCAAAAATACAATTTATAAACGAATTATCTATCTATATATTATATTTATACGGCAAAACGCAAAAATTCAGGGCCACTTTAAAAAATCTATTATATTCTTATAAATACGTAGCCAGGTATAACCAGAGAAATATGCTTTGTCAACCTAGACGGTGCATCGTTAACGGAGGCGCCTGCGGCCTAAAGAGACTTCTATGTAGTAACAGTTGTTTCCGTTCATGGACCGCACTGTAGCCTTAGCCACATCAGGCGAAATGTTTTCATATTATATTTCCATAAAAAAGTCAATCTCTATAAAAAAAAGTCAGATATTTGCATTTATCCTAGCCCAACAACAGTCTTAGAAATATGATATAGTGGCAAAATGTCAACCCATAAAAAATCTGATATAAAACAAATCCGTACCAATCTTATAAATCAATCTTGGACTAGCAAACAAGGTCTATAAAAAACATTTACATGATGACTAGCCTGACCATACGTCCAGTTTTAAAGGGGACTGTTTCTTTTTGGTGTCCCCGAAACCAAGTCCCATTTTCTAAGAATTTTAAAGTCATATTCATTCGAGTACCTAATAAAACTCATCCTAAATCAAAAAATATATTTGCTAATTACATATATTTAAAAAAAAAATAGTATCAAAATAGAGGTTTTTTTTTTAAATAATGGATTTGGGGTGTATTACCGTACATATCTTGATGTCCCATTTTGAGGACAAAAATAAATGGTCACGTTAATGATGACATAATTTTTCAAATTGACAAATTAATGACGTGTCAAAAATCTTAAGAACGCAATTTCATTGGCATTGCCAAATTAATTAAATAGTTTCGTTTGTTTGTCTTCAATTAAACGTCCATTTTTAATCCTTTTGAAAAATAAAAACAAAACATTTTGTCCTATTTATCATACGTTCATGCTACGTATGTATATTACACAAAAATTTAAAATTGGGAAAACTGTGATCGTTGCCGTCATCGAGACCATTTCTTTTCCAATATCGCCTCCATTATATCTCTCCCCATCGCAATTGTTTCGCTTCGCATTAGTTGAGTATATCTTAGCTACCGAACATTCTGTATATTATAATACCTACTCGTTACTGTCATTGCAGCATTGGTAATATAAAAAAATATATATTAATAAGTTTTGTGTATTTTTTATGCAATTAAGTCGCTCTTCCGCCTCATACAACGTATTAAATGAATTTCATTGTTTTTGTATTTCATAATATTTTTTATCTGTTGATAACAAGATACTACACTGGTATGCACAAAAGTCGGACCAAATTACTGAAATAAAATACTGAAACAAATTAAATTTAAATATTAGCATTGGTTTAGCATGCATTTGCTCATCGTCAGACTCTACCGTTGCTTCGGAAAGATAGAGTGCGATCCATGAACGGAAACAACTGCCAACACCGAGAAATTTCTACAGGCAGCAGTCGCCTCCGCTATGCTGGCTTGAGGAGACGAGTAGCACCGTCTCTTAAAATTGTTCGACTCAGCTAAATTTATTGTAATAATCATACAAAATAGGTATACTCGTATTTAAGGTATGATGCCTGACGGGTTAAAATATCTCTTAAATTCCCTCTCAAACAGCAAATTGCAATCAAGGTTACTGACATTTTCCGCGATACTATTTTCGTAATAATTAACAAGTATTTGCATTCAATATTTCGCTAAAATTTGTCAAAAATGATTCACGTGCAATTTTTAAGTTACTATGCAAACTTTTTGTGTAGACGGTCAAGTTCAAGATAAATAATGTATTCTTATAGCTGAGGTTACTTTTTTTTAAATTGTAACTCAGCATGTGACAACACTCCGCCTGATGTAAAGCTAGAGTGCGGTCCATAAATGGAAACAACTGCTAATACAGAGAAACCTGAAACCTGTACCATCTTAGATTGACAGTGCACACTCCTCTCGTTATACCTGGCTACTTTCAAACTATTCCCGAAACGCGACAAAGTCACTTCAAGGGTGTTACATTCGAAAGTGGTGGTACTACCCCAGGACGGCAGACTGGACAAATTACCATCATCAGTCTGCCTACCACTCTTTAATAGTGCCTATAGGCACTGAGCGACCAAAGTACATATAACAATGTTACATTTATACCGGTCAAAATTAGCGAGGTTCGAACACGGGTCTCATCACGCGTCTTACCGAGCTTAGTTTAACTAAATTAAAAGACTGCGCGCTTTGTATCGCGGTTTTTTTATTATTTAAGGGCCCAGCCAAGGGCCAATCACCTTGACCATACGATTGCTCTTACCTTGACAGCGCTTTTTAATAATTATTTGATTGTAACTCGACATATGACGATACTTCGCCTGATGCTAAGCTAGAGTGCGGTCCATATGCGGACTGCAGATAAATTTCTACAGACAGCAGTCGCCGCCTCTGTGCCGGCTCAAGGAGACGAATACGCACTCTTCTCGTTATACATAGCTACTTTCAAACTGATCCTGAAACGCGACAAGGTTACCCCACGGAAGTTGCATTCAGAAGTGGTGGCACTACCCCAGGACAGCAGATTGGACTAATTACTATCATCAGTCCGCCTATCACTCTTTAATTATAAAAAATATTATTTTTACAGTCATCAACAAACTCCGGACCAAATCTAGCATTTAAATATAAAATAAGACATCTACAGCCAACTATAGAAATACCTATAAGAGTACATATAGACCAACCCCTGAAAGAAAAGTTAATGAAACACGGAATAAAAAGATATGAACTGAAATCCTTTACAAAAAGCATTTTCGATGAAGCTGAAAGACTTTTCAGGCATCCAAGTTTGAAACAGAGATTAAAATTTAAACTTCTAAGTACAAGGTTTGTTAAAAATAATACTGAAGTTATGAAAATTGATGAAAACGGTTCGAAGTATTTAAAGAGTTATTGTGATTGGCAGAAAAAGAAGAAAATTAAGAGTAAATGGTATTATTCTATTTTATTGACTGGATTAGATGTTTATTATGAGAAGGACGGAAGGAAAGTTAAGTCTAGTACAGGTAAGACTTATAACTTCTTATTTTTTTTAATTGTAGCTCGACATATGACTACACTCCGCCTGATATAAAGCTACTACAAAGAAATCTCTACGGGCAGCAGTCGCCACCGCTATGCCGGCCTGAGGAGAGGAGTATGCACCTTCTAGATTGACAGTACACACTCCTCTCGCTATACCTAGCTACTTTCAAACCGCTCCCGAAACGCGACATGTGATACTGCCCCAGGACGCGGACTGGGTAAACAACCCTCATCAGTCCGCCTACCATTCTTTAATATTGCCTATAGGCGCTGAGCGACTAAAGTACATATAACAAAGTTATATTGGTACTGGTCAGAATTAGCGAGGTTCGAACACGGGTCTCATTGATTTTGAGTTCCCGCGTCTTACCGCTAGACCACGGCCGCTCTATATTTAAATAGTTTTAAGAGAAGCCTAGTGCTTGAAGAAGGAAGCTTTTAAAGCTCACTCTCGCTCTCTCACGCTCTCACGGCGTAAAGTCAGAACTTATTTACGTCTGCGGTCAAAATAAATAATATTATTTGACTGGTGGTAAGATTCACTTACGCCATGACAGCGTAAATATAAACTCACACTTGGCCCACTGAGCATCCAAAGTGCATACATTATAAACAAAGTTCCAGGATTTCCGTCTCGATCATGAGTCCGCTAGGCCACGCTTTTGTAATATATTTATTAAATTTTGATTTTTTTCAGGACGAGGCTACATGAATGGAATTTGTAATATGGCAAAAAGTTGTGCTATTGTTGAATGGCATCCGAAAAATATAGCCTATTTAATTGTACATGAAATTGCACATAGGTAACTGTTGTTACAATTAAAATAATAAATAAATAAATTTATTTTTATTATTATTTGTTGATTATAATAATTTTAATAATTTCATAAATAAATGAAAAGTTTAATCAATTTCAATTATTGAGAAAAAAAATTTTTTGAAGTAAATAATAGCAAAAAATAATAATCTTTAGTACTTCTGTCCGCCTCAGAATATAACTATACCAGTGGCGGATTTTATTCGGAGTATATGATTTTTATTTTATTTTATTGTAGCTCGACATGTGACAACACTCCGCCTGTTGTAAAGCTAGAGTGAATGGAAACAACTGCTACCACAGAGAAATCTCTACGGGCTGCAGTCGCCTCCACTATGCCGGCTTGAGGAGACGAGCATGTACCATCTAGATTGACAGTGCACACTCCTCTCTTATGGCGAAAAACAAGTAAACATGTTTCTAAAAAATTCAACAGTCAATCCAACTTAATTTCTCTGAAATTAATTTAAATCTAACATATTTTTCAGTCTAGGGTTATCACACGACGGTAATCCAAATAATAAATGTAAGCCTCAAGGGTTTATAATGGGAGCACGTTATAATAGAGAACGACATCCGAAAGCCTGGTCACCCTGTAGCCGAAACGCCTTTAAAGAATTTTTGCTGTTAGTATCTTAATATTAATTTAGTAGTAGGCTAACTGATGATGGTTATTAACCCAGTCTGCCATCTTGAAGTAAAAGTGACGTGACCTTTTTGGGTATAACGAGAGAAGTGTGCACTGTCGGCATAGCGGAGGCGACTGCAGCATGCTTACATTTCGCTGTGGTAGTCATTGTTTTTTATAGTAGCTCGGCATTTGACAACATTCCGCCTGATGTAAAGCTAGAGTGCGGTCCATAAATGAAAATAACTGCTACTACAGAGAAAACTGTGCGGGCAGTAGTCGCCTCCACTATGCCGGCTTGAGGAGACGAGCACGCACTATCTACATTGACAGTGCACACTCCTCTCGCTATACCTGACTACTTTCAAACTGCTTTCGAAACGCGACAAGGTCACTTCGCGGTTGTTACATTCGAAAATGGTGATACTACCTCAGGACGGCAGACTGGACAAATAACCATCATCAGTCTGCCTATCACACAAAGTTACATTGGTACCTGTCAGAATTAGCGAGGTTCGAACACGGGTCTCATCGATCGTGAGTTTATGCGTCGTACCGCTAGACCACGGTCCGTTTCCGTTTATAGACCGCACTCTAGCTTAAACATAGCAGCCGCTGTGTTGTCATAATTATGCCTACAACTTATTATGAAATTACGTATTATATATATGTATTTTTTTTATTTTTAGGACAAAAAGGGCTAGATGTTTAAAACCTACTAACTGAATTGCACTAAGAATGGTGACGTCGTGGATTTTTTAATTTGAAAAGTCTGACAGAGGTAACTTAACAAGAGCTCGGAGCGGGTGATAACTGCACTAAATGTGATATTAATATTATAAATAAATACTTATAATAACGACAAACAGTTTATTTCATTAATTAATTCATAGTTAAACGCCTGATAATTATTAACAGGCAATAATTTTCTTCACTAGCTGAAGTACTCTTTTTTTTAATTCAATTTTATTTAGGCGCTTTAAAGTTTAAACCCAGTTCCGTTACGCCGGTCCCATCATACCGTAAACATTAATAAACAAAAAAACTTCTAACTTATAACTATTACTTAAATCTACTTATAAACTATCCAATTTTTAACAATGTTTACAATAAATTTGTATCGTACTCCCAGAGTAATTAAGAACCTTTTTATGGTGGTTTTGAGTTATTGGTTCAGTTAGATAGTCCATAAGGCCGCATAAGCGCAATTTAATACATGAAATTATATAATACGTCGTTTGACGTATTGTCACTCTGTGCCTATAGGCACTATTAAAGAGTGGTGGGCAGATTGATTATAATTATTAGCCCAATCTGCCTTCCTGGAGTAGTACCACCACATTCGAATGTAACACCCGTGAAGTGACTTTGTCGCTTTTCGGGAATAGTTTGAAAGTGGCCAGGTATAACGAGAGGAGTATGCACTGTCAATCTACATGGTACATGCTCGACTCCTCAAGCCGGCATAGTGGAGGCGACTGCTGCCCGCACAGGTTTCTCTGTAGTAGCAGTTGTTTCCGCACTCTAGCTTTACATCAAGTGGAGTGTTGTCACATGCCGAGCTACAAAAAAAAAGTTCACGGTCGTTTTGGTTCTTCTGTTTCGTAATTAAATGCAATATCGTTTAGAATTATGCGTTTAAGGCAATATTGTATTCAAAAGTCGTTCACACAGCGATTTAAAATTAGAAAATAAACATTTGTATTCAGCAAATGTATAATTCAAAAGGGAAATCATCGTTTTTAGGAAAACGAAAGTAAAGCATAAGAGTATTTTATTTCTACACTCCGATCCACTATAGACTGCTGTGAAGTGACTTAGTCGCTTGAACGGAAACAACTGCTGCTTTACAGGCGGCAGTCGCCCAGCTTGAGGGGACGAATGTGCACCATCCAGAATTAACAGTGCACACTCATGCGGGTGGCTAATGCCCATCATCGGTCTGCCTACCGCTTTTGAACACGGGTCTCATCGATTGTGAGTTCACGTGTCTTACCACAAGACCTCGACCGCTAAATGTTTGGAAGTGGCTGGATATAGCGAGTGGATTTAATGTAGGGGGATTACTGTCTGCAGATACTTTTCTGCTGTAGCTATAGTTATATTCGTTCATGGATCGCACTGTAGCTTAATATGAAGCGGAGCGTTGTCACATGAGATGAGTGTGGACTACCCACTATACAGGGTTAACGCCCCTTATTAAATTCAACTCAGTCAAATTGATCCCGGAAGGCGACTAGATTCTTCATAGGTCCCGTGGCTCGCGGTCCTTTGATCGTGAGTGACAGTGTCGTCTGGGAGGCACTGTTGGAGTTGCTGGTCTCCCAACGGACGCGTCCTCAGGTGGTGGACAGAGGGTACCGGGATACCTCCCTGCGGTACCCCGGCGCGAACCAAAACCAGCAAGGTGGGGTCTCTCCTCGGGTCACACTCTGCTTTCAGAGAAGAACTGAGTGAGAGACCACCCTTCATTGCGTGGGCGGAGGCGGTAGCGGACTAGCAAGCGTTATCTCCTTCGCCCCGAGCCAAGCGATAGTCCCGGGGTTGGACTACCGCTCATTTGCTTGGCTGGAATGGTGTTTCTTTCCGATGAGGTGGGGTCGCGGATGAATGCGAAAGCGTGCCCGTGACCTCACCATATGACGTAGACGGGACAACGTGGGGTTTTTAGTCGTGTATACCCGGTATTGGGGAATACATAACCTCGTCGTCTTCCCCGAGACGGCGACTCGTATATAAAAGATTTCCCCACGTAAAAAAAATAAGATTCTTCATAGGTGTTACATTCGAAAGTGGTGGTTAGTACAACCCCAGGTAGACTGGGTTAATAATCATCAGTCCGCCCACCATTCCTTCTTTTTTTATTATTTAATTTACATTTGTTACAAAAACGAATATTAGATTATGGCGTGCGTATTTTATAACTTTTATAATAGGTCAGTGACCTTAATAAACAATAATATGAGTTACGACCTTCATGGATGAAAAATATAGACTTTAATGTCACTCTATCTATATCTACCTATATAGATTTATTTATAATAATAGGTGTATTATGTATATTGTTAAGCTAGAGTGCGGTCAATGAACGGAAACAACTACTACTACAGATGACTTGCTACAGTCGCCTCCACTATAGCGACTTGGCACCAGCCAGATTGAGAGTGCATACACCAATCGTTATTTTAAATTAATTTGAAATTAACGAAATTTTGAAATATGTATTTTGAAAAAAAAATATCCGGAACAAAAAAAACAACCATACGTTTTGGCACTTTCACCAAAAATCTCTACATCGATAAACTAGAGTCAGAAATCCGTAACGAATTACCGTTGATCGTTTGTTTACAAAGATCCTTCTATATTTTAAAACAATACAATTTTAATTAGAGTTGTATGTGAGGCGTAGGTCAATGGGTCACTGTTTTTGGTTTAACTGACCTTTTGGGTCACTCATTCACTGATTTATTAAATTATATTCGAGAGGAAAAAGAATAGAAAATTTATTTAGCTATTTTTATTTATTTAACCATTTTCATACAAAGAGTGGTAGGCAGACTGATGATGGTTATAGCCTAGTCTGCCGTCCTGAGGTAGTACCACCACTTTCAAATGTAACATCCGCAATGGGGTGACCTAGTGTTTTGAAAATTAAAATCAAAATAAATTATATTATCTTACTTCCTGCGGTTAACGTGAAAGCCAACGTTCGTTCATATATGTTGTTTTACAACATTGTTTGAAACATAGGAAATTTATGTTGAAATTACGTAATTTTATAACTTTCTCAGCACTAATTATTATCGCAAATCATAATAATAAACAAATAGCTACGGCACAGAATAAAAATGTTTAAAATATTTAAAATGCATTTTATATATTCTGTGCCGTAGCTATTTGTTTATTATAGTGATTTGCGATAAAAATTAGAGCTGAGAAAGTTATCAAATTACTTAATTTCAACATAAATCTGCTATGTTTCAAACAATGTTGTAAAACATAATGTATGGACGCTCAGGTGTTGGCTTTCGCGTTAATGTCCCCTATAAAACGCCATCTATTGTAAATCGCTTGCATTTCCCAATTGTAGTATAGTGCATAATTATCTATGAACTATATCACGAACAATATATTCAATATTACAATTTCATATCGACATCCATAGAGACGATTCATACAAACAAAATTTAATAAATAAATATAAAATACGTAATTTGTTAGTAGATTTTAAATATCTCAGCTTTTTATTAGTTTTTATTTATATTTACTATGCTATTATTATATACCAAAATTCTTTTTGTGTTAATTTATCTTATATGATAAGACGCGATTTTGACACGAGGGCTGTGGGCATCATATTTAATTACTGTAAGAATTTCAGATAGACCTAGATTCTAATATATAAAAAATATTATTTCTATGTTTATTTGTCTCGATATTTTATTTAAAACAGCAATAAAAATATTTTTTTAAAATTTAAATAACTAATCATATCTTCATTTTATGACTACAATTATACTAATTAGAATACAAAAATAGAAATATCGCGAAGATAAGGATGACCATTATTTTGTTTAATAAAAACGACATTTGTAAATAAAATAAATTATTGAACTAAGCGAAGAAAGTAATTGAAATTGCAATAATAATCACATTTTGAAAAGAAGGGAGTCCGCACCGTCTCTACATGTATAGCCTGTGGTCTGCACTGTTGAGCTAAACAGTTCAGACTTATCTTATCAAGCCGGCATAACGGAGGTGACTATTGGCGACTAGAACTGCTATAAAATCGACCTTAATTTACAGTGTCTGCCAAAAATTGTCGCCAATGACGGTAAACCTAGTTAACTTAACAACAGCTAAATTTTCTCATAAGATAACTTACGCAAATATCTAGATTTGCGTATTTTTAGCACACTAGAGCACAACCTAAAAGAAACGTTGACTTTTGTCGCCATGCAAAATTCACTGATAAGAGAGGGTCGCTGAACTTTTTTGCTAATTTTATCATCTGACGTAAAATTTGCATGTTCTTATCTAGGCAACGGTCTCACACAAAGAGGGGTGGAGACAGTGGTAAGCAGAGTATTTGGAATTTAATAGTATCGTTGGTAAAGATTGTGGAGCGCTAACGACGATGCACTGATGTGCATACATGAGGCTTGAGTGTTCTAAAATAAAAAAAAATAAAAAGAGTAATCAACTTTTTTAAAAGTTTTCAATACCTCCCTATTCCAAGATCGCTCTCATGTCCCCACCATCAGGAGGAGATAGAGACTATAGAGATTTTCGTACAACTTTTGTCTCGGCCACATCATTTTTTTTATTATAGCTCGACATATGACAACACTCCGCCTGACATAAAATTAGAGTGCGGTCCATGAACGGAAACAACTGCTACTACAGATAAATTTCTACAGGTAGCAGTCGCCTTCGCTATGCCGGCTTGAGAAGACGAATATGTACCACCCAGGTTTACAGTGCACACTCCTTTGGTTATAACAGGCTACTTCCAAACTCATCCCGAAACGCGACGAGGTCACCCCACAGGTGTTACATTTCACGTCCAAATTATTATCACGTTATTTAAGATACTCTTATTAATTACTAGCACTAAAAACTGTTTTTTGTTTAAATAAATAATTTCCAAAATGATTTTTTTTTTTGTAAATTGAGCATCTATAGTAGTCTATGTTCTGAAGAATTCGCAATATTTAAGAGTCGTGTGCGCACAGCGGAAACACTTACCTCATCCAGTTTTCACTTCACAGTAAAAAAAAATTATTCATAATTGTAACATTTATTAGTTTCAACATTATTATTGATTTAATTAATTAATTTGATTAATAAACACATGCAGATGTAATCAAACCGTATTCCTTGGCATAAATATGTACCAAATTTTTTAAGAACCACTTGATATTAAGCTAGAGTGCAGACAACAGAGAAATGTATGCAGGCAGCAGTCGTCACCGCTATGCCGACTTAAAGAGACGAATGTGCACAAAACGTGAATTATTTCGCGGGTGTTACACTTGAAATTGATGGTATTATCCCAGTACGGCAGACTGGGCTTATAACCATCATCACTCCGCCCTGACACTCTGAAATATACCAGTAAATATTTGAATTATTTTGAAAGAATATCGACTGGTACCAATGTAACTCTTTTTTCGACGTCAGTCCCAACATAACTCAAACGTTATTAAGCAAAAGTAACTTTCATATATTATGTACATATTTTGACTTTTATTTCCTTAAAATACATTTTATTTCAATAACTATAAATCTTTGCATTTTTTCTAACAATTTTATATACTGTAAAAAAAAGACACTATATCACAATTATTGCAAATAATCTCACAGCTCTGTTTACCCTACAAAAGTTGTAAGTTCGAAAATTATATGGAAGTGGGTCAAAAAGGAAAATAATTGTTTTCTATCTTAAACAATGCTTTAATGTGTGATGCACTTTGAATCTTACTTTTAGTGTAGTGCAAATTATTTATCGATGTTTCTAATAAATTATTACCCATATTTTAAAATAACTACAAGTAATATTAATTTTTAAAATAAATTTATTTAAATATTAGTTTACTTATCAATACATATAAAATTATGACGCCATCTATGGCGTAGTGGTTATGGCGCCATTCTATTACTCGAGGGCCCGCAGTTTTATTCCTAGTCGCTACAAACATAAATTGATAATATTTGTTTATACATTTTTATTAATACTAAATGGACTGCCTAGAGCCCAGAACAATCGGGCTTGAATGAAGAAAATTGTAGATGTGAGATAGTGAGGGAGTTGTGTCAGAATCGTGGCAAGTGGCGTTCCGTTGTCTCTGCCTATCTCTGTGGGTAAAAAGGCGTGATCATTGATAACGATGATGGTGTCTGATCTGGAGTATGTCTGTGGTATCCCTGTCCTGACAGAGAATTGTATGTGTATGTATTGACATATTAAAAATATATATAATGAATAAAGGACAATTTTACTTTATAATAATAAAACATTTATTTTATCGATATGTATATTTTGAACTAATTACAACACTATAGGTAATATTCTTTCTACGGTACAGTCTCCGCGGTAAATGCAATTGAACTCAGCAGTCGCGAAATTTATCCGCGTCAGCTGGCTGTTTCACGCGGGCGGATAAATATAAATACACGCGCTCAAATATAAAATAATAAATAAAAAGTTATTTAATTAATTTCTTATAACACTTTAAATTCACGAATGAAGTTTATTAAATGTATAATTTTAATTATTATACGATATAAAATTAAATAAAAAAATGTGTTAAAAACATTCAGGTGTAGGAATTAAAAAAAAAATACAATAATGTTATTCTCGTAGATTCCTCATTATGATTTGGGCGCGAGTGTTTTTGTTGTGTATCTTTTATAATTTTTTATTAAATGTAAATTGTGAAGAATTGATCAAAGATACGGTAAGATTTTTTTAAACGTTATTTATTTACTGAAAAAAATAAAAGTGGTAGGCAGACTGATAATGGTTATTAGATCAATAAGCTGCCTTAACTATTAGTTTTTTAAATAATTTTGCATGTCGAGAGAATAGTAATCCCGCAAAAAAGTCTTTTCACTTTGAATTGTAACACCTGTGAAGTGTTTCGACATCCACTTTTTTTTAAATTGTAGCTCAGCATATGATAACACTCCACCTTATGTGAAGCTAGAGTGCGGTCCATGAACGGGAACAACTGCTACAACAGATAATTTCTACAAGCAACAATCGCCTTCGCTATGCCGGCTTGAGGAGCTCTTCTCGTGTCCTAAACGCGACAAGATCACTTCACAGGTGTTACATTCGAAAACCTTGCCTAAAACGTTTTCATATTCAAAAGCTTATGGGAATCAGCCTGCAGTCTACCCCTTGTAAGTAATTGTGACATCGCGATAACAATTGAATGTATTTTTTTATCAATTGAGCGAACACAGAATGACGAAAACTCTTACGAAAATTCACTGAAACAACCATTAAGTACTATCTAGATAGAAATATTACGAATGCAAATCGTATTTCTAAGATATAAATCTCTATCTTGGTTATATATAAATTTTACTTTAATCGCGCAGTGCTTATGATATAAGAGCGGTCGTAGTCTAGCGGTGACCCTCGTGCACTCACAATCGATGAGACTCATATTCAAATGTCGCTAAATGTAACTATGTTATATGGACTTTTGTCGCGATCTACACGATACAATAATTAAAATATTGGTAGGCAGTGAACCAATGATGGTTATTAGCCCAGTCTGTCGTCCTGGGGTAGTACCCTGTACCACCACTTTCAAGTGGACAATACACCTAACCTACCTAGTCGAAGTTCGGAATCAAGTTAAAGTTAAACGGATAAAACGAGAGGAGTGTTTGGTGCACATCCGTCTCCTCAAGCCGGTATAGCGGAAGCGACTGCTCCCTGCAAATATCTCATGTGATAGCAGTTGACAGCTCATGGACCATTTATCAGCCGGACTGTGATTAAGGTTACCACGTGTCGGGCTTCTGACCAGACGGTTATTTTCCTGTCTATTTGGTCTGAAAAAGGGCAATAGTTTATAATTTTTGGATTATTACGAACTTTGTCTAATTGTTTTCCCAAAACATCTGTCTGTCTGTTTATCCAAACAAAAAAAGCGCGCGAAAATAGAAATATATTTAAAAATTATAGTTCCCACTATCGTTATACATAATTTACCTAAATATTCATAATAAAAACTTTTGAAAAACTTAAAAGATAATTTATAATTAATTAAATAATCTTGCAAAATTAAACAATTGCTAGCGTATAAGCACGGTTATTCTACATAAAATTACAATAAAACGGTCAAAACCCTAAGTTAAATAAGTACGTACCTAGTAGCTTTTTAAGGCATATCATTGTTTTTTTTTTTAATTTTAGCTCGGCATTTAAAAAAATGTATATACATAGAAGTATATTTTTAAATCTATCGACTTTTCGTACTCGTAATTCAAGAATCGAAAATGTCGTGATTAACAAAATGTTTCATAAGACCGTATTTCGTATGCATCTATCTACCTACAAAGAGTTAGTACGTCACGACAACAGTTAGATGTCAAACAATAACCAGATAATTCATAATGATATAAAATTACAAGCAGACTCCAAAAAACCGTGACATAAAGGTGAAAATAGACCTCACGACTTTTACTTTGTAAATTCCTTTACTATTTTACATAGACTATTTTTTGTAAATTGGTACAAATATAAAAGAAAAAAACTACGCAAAATTAGTCATAAATAAAAGTTATAAAAAAAGAAGAAATAGATAATAAACCTCGCGACCTCCTAGCCCGAATTAGTCTATCAGTGGTCCCGGATTCGACTTCCGGCCAAAATACAAATAATTATTTATAACAATAAGTTATACTAATTATCTTTTATAGTATTTGTTATTATTAATTTATACGGGAATTTAACCCACGTCCTCACTTTTCACACAGATGCTCTGTTTACTGTTAACGATATCCTGGGTATCGCAGGGTATTCTAGCTTGGGTTTAAGGGATTTGCATCGTGATTCAAAAGCCTAGTTTGCACTAAAATATTATAAATTTATATAAAGAAGTAGGTTATTAAACTTAGTCTTAACTCAATAGAATTTTTAAAACTAAAATATTACGTAAAGAATCTACAAATCTGAATACAGCTTTACGTGCCCACGGGTGTCTTAAAAATTATCTAACCGTTATTATATTTAAGTTTAAATGACAAGTTGAATTCAAATCGTTTTGCCTATATATCTAGCAGAGCATTGCGGCGAGAGAAAACAAGAATATGTCAAATGAAAACGGTAGTAAGGATTCGCAAATTATTGTGGGTTCCGTATGTTAATTTACTACAATTCAAGATCGGTTGTTTCCGGTTAAATTTATTAACGTTCCATTTTCATATTTTTAACAATGATGACTATTAAAAAATAGTGTTAATTCATTCCGAAGTTTTAGAATAAAAGTAAGGTGAAATTAAAAATAAATTAGAGAAAGTAAAGAAGTGCTTTAGTGCTTGTGCTAGAACCACTTAACTCTTTTAATTTGTGTATGAAGTGAAAAGGAGACCTTCCTTACGAATCTATTTATTTCTTTATATATTATGAATATGCCAACAGCAAGACATACTTCCACACATTACACTTAAGTATATATAAAACCTATAAAGTACGTCTGCCAATTACAGCATTCTTTAGACAGAGACACAAAAATAAAAGAGAAATAAAAATAGATAAAATTTAGAAATTTTGTAAAATACAAGTGTATTGGAATTGGCATCCGTAACACAGGTTTCCTTTACCTAGTACGGATGCCAAAGAGTCTATTTTTAAATAATATTTTACTTTGTCTCAATAAAGATTATTATTATTATTATTATTGGAATACAGTGGAACGACAGAAGAACTGCCCGAACTTTGCATGCATTCTATCGCTTGCACGCGTCGACCTCAAGTGATGTTGGGCAAGGAGGATTAAATCATGAATCTTCAGCGATTCTCTAATAAAAAGTATTTATTTTTCCGTTTCCTACGGTATACTAAAATAATATATTGCATGCATAGTGCCTCTAATTGTCAGTTCAACCATTGTAACAAGTGTCAACGCACTTCAATACTATTACAAATTGATTTTAAACGGAGCTTTTTGTTGAAGCTTTATGGTGGCCATTTGTGGGTAGCTTTTGAAAGCTTTGTTGTGTCGACTTTCACTCAGTTAGAAGATCACTTCCAGGGTCGGCTGTAAGTGAGGTTTGGTTGATTTATTTTTTAATGTCTAACTAAACCGTGGTTTCGATGCAGTTGTCAGGTGTTGAGCGGCCGTGGTCTAGCGGTAAACGATAGACCTCAACATCGATAAGACCCGTGTTCAAACCTCGCTAAATTCTGACCCGTACCAATGTTACTATAATGTAATATATTTAAAAAAAAATACTCAATAACTTATTTAAAAAAACACTAATAAATTGCATAATTTAAGTTCGTTCTTAATAATAATATTAACAAAAAAATGGCACGAACTTATGCAATGCAAACTCTTTGTATGTAAGCACAACATAATTTTCTAACGAGCCTCCTCAAGCCGGCATAGCAGAGGCGACTGCTGCCGATAGAAAGTTATCTGTGGTAGTAGTTGTTTCCATTCATGGACCGCACTATAGCTTATAATTTAAAAAAAATATTTACGAAATAGAAATATTTTTTAATAAACCATGAAAATCGTAAAAAAAAGTTAATATAATATTTAAACCGCTTAAATATTTAAATAGATTAAGTAACAATAATCATTATTACGTAAATAAAAAAGTCCACTACATTATTGATTTTTTAATACAAATGAAAAAACTCAAGTTTTTTCCTTAAATCGCAATGCTGTAAGATGCAGTCAGTGTAACGTTGTTTTTTTAATATACGCAACTTTGGATTTAGTTTTTAATATGTTACATACAACAAAGTTTACCTCCGTACACCTCCGCTATGCCAGCTTGAGATGACGAATGTGTACTATCCAGGTTGGCAATGCACACTCCTCTCTTTCTACCTGACTAAGACCAAACTAATATCTAAAAACGACTAGGTAATTTTACGGGTGTTACTGGGTTAGTAACCATCATCAGTTATTACTCTTTAAGAGCTGGATATACGCCGTTGACCTTGCTCGTCCCGTACTGATTTATTGGGCGGCAGAGGGGTTGCCCACGCGATTGTGTGTCGATTTATGTAAAAAAAAAATTAAAAAGTTATTTGAAAAAATAAACCAAAGATTCCGTAGGTATTGGATTGTCTAATATCATGATGGAAATAAAAAAAAACTAGTTATTAATAGTTTAGAAGAAAAATGGTTTTATATTTCTAAAACAGGGGTTACTTCCCATGAATATTAATGATATTTAAAACTGTTTTTTTTTTTCTAAATGAAGAGGACATGTTTTGTACAGTGTAGATTAACATAAATTTTTTTAAAGATAATTTCGTTACGGGTTATGGAGAAAAAAGGTTTTAATCCCCTTCAGTTCCAGCGCTGTTCACATATATCCTAGCCTTAAATAGGGAGTAAAAAACTTTGTTTACGCGGCATCGGCCGAAATCAGAAGTTGTAAACATTATTCTGATGAGGTAAAAGTTTTTTTGCCAATTTTTTTGACAATAATATCAATTACATAACATTATTTGTGAAAAAACACAAAACATCATCAAAATATTAGAAACAAGCAATGTGAACGCAAGACACGCGCGAAGTCATTCAATTCACAGCTGATAGATGGCCGAGCGCATTTGCCTTAGCGATGTTATCCTATTACACCCTGTATAAATAAATAATAGAATATAAAAATTAATGTTTGTTTGTATAGTTTATTAGTTCTGGAGCCCACTTCTGTATCTAACCGGTCACAATGGCTTTTTCAGTAAGAAAAAATTGCAATTAATGGGTATTAAAAGGGTTGCAGTAAGTTTGCGGGCAACGACCTTATATTATGTGAATGTCCGGAAAATCTCATTTCCGGTTATACAACACTAATAACACCCTTATTTATCTACTATTAAGGATCATTATAATTATATCAAAATGTAGCGAAACATCCCACGTGCATTTGAGAATTAGTTACAATCCAAATTAATATTTATTCACGTTACTTTAAAGTTGCATTTGTAATGAACTTTTTAGTTGTAAGTTTTGTCTTTTGTTAAGCAAAAATATGCTCCAGTAGTACAAGAATTAAGTTTATTTTTGCTTTGGATGTATTGTGTGTTTTCTCAGTTCCACCGAGTTGCATTAGATTTTCTCTTGGATAGAATCTTACGTTTTGCATCGTTTCCGACATGCGACTGTTTTATTATTATGTTAGAAATTCCGTTATGTTATGTACATAATTTTATATTATACATAGGTCTGTAGATTTCTTCCCACAACTGTTTTACATAGTTTTTTAATGGTAGCTCGGCATATGACAACACTCCGCCTGGTGAAAAGCTAGAGTGCGGTCCATGAAGTGAAACAACTGCTACTACAGAGAAATTTCTAGAGGCAGCAGTCGGCTCCGCTCCGGCCTGAGGAGACGAACATACCATCCAGATTGATAGAGCTTTCTCTCGCGATGTCACTTCACGGGTGTTACATTCATAAGTGGTGGTACAACCCTCAGGACTGCAGACTAACCTAATAAAATAGTATTTGACGGAAAGCTCTCCTTTTAAATCAATTACAATACTCAGATAGAATCTTAAGGAAAAATCTTTAAAAGTACAGAAAATTCCTATTGGACGGGATTTCTTTTTTTTGTATAGATCAAAGTGTTAGGAATTGATACCAATAAAATTTATAAGTGAATATTGGGCGCTAAGGTACCAAATTTTTTTTTTAAATTCTAATAAGAATAAGTGAGATTTAGATCAAGAAATAAATAAATAGGTAATTAAAACAGTTGAAAAATGTGAACAATCTCCTTAGCGTTTCTATAGGACTTTCGAAATGTTAGAACTCAACAGCGGAACGTTACAATGTAAATATTCATGAACCAAAACTTGGAGGGTTCACTTACTTATACTTTTAAAACAATTGCACCAGAAATCTGAAGTTATTTTTTAATGTAACACTTTCTCTACCAATGAGAAATGTTGGCTGGCAGCGCACACGGCTGGATAAAACGAAAAGCTTACCTTTCGTTAAATCAAGAAGTCGCTTAGGTGACGTAAAACAGCACTCCAAAATTTAATAGCCCAGGGCAGGAGCCGGTAACCTGCAGCTCTTTTAATGTGGAGCTGCGGCTCTTTAGTTCTATAAAAAATTCTAGTAGTTTATATTAAAAAAAAACATTTGAAAATCGTTCTGATTTGATTAACGAGGATTAGGCACCATTTCTATCTCTCAGCCACTTGTACTAGCTTTTTACCGCACCCCTTCCTCGTCAAAAAACTTTATTTATGCAAGTACTATTTATTGTTAGCAAAAACAATTCTTGTGGCTCTTTAAAAACTTAGAAATTTTGTAAATTTTTGACCCTTTCGTCTCAAAAGGTTGCCCACCCCTGGCCCAGGGAATCAAAGTTTAAATATTAGAAAGAAAAATATAGGCCGGACTTTTGGCGGCCATCTTGAGACGTCAGGTTGTCTGTTTTGAATTATTTTCCTAAACTTGTGTTTCTTCGAGTGTTAATGTGTAATAATGGTGGATTATTAAGTGTTCGTGAACGTGCGCAATTCAAAAGAAGAGAACCTGTGTTTCCATTTTCCCTCCAAAACTCCCTAGGATGTTTCAAGAAAGATTCTACCACTTTACTGGAACAATTTTTGACTTGACTGTGATTTGACCTGACTGTTTGGTGTGATGAATGAATGACTCGTGATGAACAAAAAAAATATATATAGGCCATCGACTTCCAGAACTTCCACCAACAGGATCGCTTCATTTGAATTGTCTTTACCTCAGTTCTCAAAAAAATATTGTCTGGTTTTTAGAGAGTTTTTACTTTACGCCGTAAATGTTTTATTCTTGACCCTCTGAGCAGGAAAATTCCTTATAATTTAGAGAAAACGTAAAACGTTTCAGGGGCAGATACAGAAGCTTCTCTTGTGGAGGGAGATAACTCTATTCTTCTTTCTAATATTTAAACTCATACTTAGATCTCTGAACTGTATTTTGGAAAAACAACGATTGGTATAGGGCTGGTTTTCTGATCTGATAAACGAGTGGACGCTCTTCCATTACAGTTTTACACGTCCATTGCGGTTTTACATGAAAATCATTAAAAAGCTTCTAATAAAAAAATATCTTGCAGTAACACACAGTTAAAAGCATAGCTATATGTATTTAAACAGCGTGTATATTAATATTGTTCAATGTAGGTTATGGTTATGAATTCGTGAGTCGTTTATAAAATACAATTGCTTCGATCAAGGTGAGCTTTAGTTATTACATATTTGATATTATTACGCAATGTTTTGTGTGAAAGTATTTGTTATTTTTCATGTCGTGCCAATTATTATTGTCAAATGTCTGTTACTAACGAGTTTTTTTATCTGTTTAATATTCCTTTGTTACAAAGTTACTTTGCGCGATCTAAATATTGTGTTATGTAATTAATGCGATTAAATTTTAAAATATACAGATAGATTTATTCAGTCAGCAGTTGTCTCTGCTATGCCGGGTTAAGGAATGTGTGCCATTTTCGTTTTTATTTTTAAATGCCTATACTATACTATCCCAGGCACCGAGCAACCAAAGTACATAAAACATAGCTACATTGGTATTGGTCAGAATTTACCGAGATTTGAACGCAGGTCTATATATATATTTTTTTTTTTTATTGTAGCTCGGCATGTGACAACCTGATGTAAAGCTAGAGTGCGGTTCATGAATGGATACAACTGCTACTACAGAGAAATATTTACAGGCAGCAGTCGCCTCCGCTATGCCGGCTTGAAGAGACGAGCATGTACCATCAAGATTGACAGTGCACACTCCTCTCGTTATATCTGGCTACTTTCAAACTATTCCCGAAACGCGACAAAGTCACTTCACGGGTGTTACATTCGAAAGTGGTGGTACTACCCCAGGATGACAGACTGGACTAATAAGCATCATCAGTCTGCCTACCACTCTTTAATGTCTACCATTCTATATCCCTAGATTACGGCCGCGCTGTGAATTAAAACAGTTAAAATCCTCGTCACTACAACTATTTAGAAAACACATCTATCGCGCCTTTACTATAAGTAAATAAAACGATAAAATTAAAGGGGAAGGAGTGTTCTGTGAAAGATAATGAAAATTGCGTAAATTCAAAATAAATTACATAACGTAACTTAATTGGCAAAACGGTCTATTATGTATGTACACACAACCCTTACTTCACGCCCAGTGATCATTATAAACTGTTTACCGTGACTACAAATATAATTCATCAGATAATTTTAATCCTACGTTTTTATATCCGGCCTATGTGAATCAATAAAATACTATCAAAGTAGTATTATTAAAATACTATCAATTAGTCATTAGGATATCCGGGATCAGACTCCCGGTGGTCACCCCGAGGACTGAAAAAAGCTCCTCAAGCCAGCCTAATAGTTTTTTTATGGCAATTTTTTTTGCCCCAGTCTCTCCCCTAGTTTGCGCCACTGTATATCCAGAAATGTCCCAGGACAGATTCTTCGCGGGTTCTTTTCCACGTTAATACCTCAGAGAGATTAATACCACATGAAGACGCGGCCGATGGGAGACCAGCAACTCCAACAGTGACCCCCATATGACACTGTCTTCTCGTTATACCTGGCTGCTGATTTTGAAAGTGGTAGTACTGCCCCATAGCAGCAAACTGAGTTAATAACCATCATCAGTCCGCCTACCATTCTTTAAAAATATCAGTTGGAGTCTCTTCACATGCCTGCCTACTTGAATAACTTTTCGAAAAAGGGCTTGAGTTATGCCTAAGCTATTTGTATGTACAATTACTCACAAGGCAAAGACAAGAACGCGTAATACTAGTACATAGTACAATTCTAAAAACCGGTCTCACATAATCAATATTACCTATAGGTATCTAGTATTTGAACGGCTTTATTAACGATGACATAAGGTTTATATTGGAACCGAATTATTATGATAAATCCAGACACACCCTATCTTGTTTCATAATTAGTTGTTATCACTTTCTCATAGATTACTTTTGCTTTTCTTTTGGCTCCATATAAGAGCCTGTTGACTCATGCATAACGAGTATAAGCCTGTCTACCTGAACAGTTTTTCAGCATAAATCACGTCTTAGATATAACCAAAGTATAAAGAAAGGATTGTACTCTGTTAACCTATATCTATTCATTGGTTTATCGAGCGGTCGTGGTCTTCGATTGATTTTTAATTTTAACTTTTTTTTTTCTCTATACTTTATTGTGTACGATGTGGCACCTAAAGGTGGATCATTTGCCAAAAAATTTATCAACTACTATTAAGCATGATTTATGATTCCCACTTACACAGCAGTGGGTCGCCCTTAAAAATATTTTTAAAAAAATTAGACCCGTGTTCAATCCTGCTACATTTTGACCAGTACCAATGTAACTATATAATGTACTTTGGTCGCTCAGTGCCTATAGGCATAATTAAAGAGTGGTAGGCAACTGATGATGGTTATTAGCCCAGTCTGCCGTCCTGGGGCAGTACCACCACTTTCGAATGTAACACCCGTGAAGTGACCTTGTCGCGTTACGAGATGAGTTTCAAAGTAGCCAGGTATAACGAGACGAATGTGCACTGTTAATGTGGATAGTGTAAATTAGTCACCTCATGCCGGCATGAAGTGTGGCTGCATTATCAGGAATTTTATTTTATTTATTTGGTAAATGCAACAGGCCACAGTCAGCATAAAATACACAACAGGAAAAGCACAGTAACTGAATTAGACTGTGACCCAAAGCGTGTACAATACACGGTGCATATATAAAATAGAAAACATAAATATCAAGTTAACAACTAATAAAAAAATGGAATTAATTGAATTAATTGAATAAATAAGTAATTTCTGAACACAAATAAATAACAACCTTAATACAATAATTAAAACATTACATAATGCAATTATTGTTTTTACGTTCACATTAATAAAGGCCGCTTACACGTTTTTCTAACTAGTATAATGCATTTGCCCTGAATACTTTATACATGTTAGTTTCGTAGCACGCACTGCAATGACGTCTGTGGCGCAGTGGTGGATGGTGCACATACGTCTTCTCAAGTCGGCATAACGGAGGCAATGGGTACCGTGTTGTTATTTAAAAAGCTAGCATATACTTGTAAATATGACATAGCAGCTAAATGAAAAAAAATTGACAAATTTTCAAGAAAAACATACCAGTTTGATGTTTGAAGTGTAAATTGTCCACTTTAAAATGTTTGACAAGTTAGTTTTTTAATTCAGAAAAAAAGGTAAATTTAAAGTGGTCCATGTACAACGTTTTAGATAATAACTAGCGGCAGGTTTCCTCTATTACATTGGATTCGTTGAAAATGTAGGATACCTAAGCCATAATTAGGTACATGCCAACTATCTAAACGTATGTCAAATATGGAGATTAAGTAAGACTTAACTCAAATATTATTTTTTCCGTCAAATTTGTTTTTTAACATTTTGAAAACCAACGTAAGTAAAGGCATCATTTTATTTTATTTTTCTATTGGCCTAGATTTTTCTAACTTTTTTAAAACATCACAGCTCTTCTAGAGTAGTTTTCCAACAATTTAGCTCCAAATATTCCGCTATCAGCCATTTCTAAAATCTATCTGCCCCTTTCCGCAGGTCGACACTCGATGCACTTATAAAAAAAAGTTATTATAAGTATGTTTCGTTTTTTTTATTATTATAGGTCGGCATATGACAACACTCCTAGAGTGCGGTCCATGAACGGAAACAACTGCTACTACAGAGAAATCTCTTCGGGCAGCAGTCGCTTCCGCTATGCCGGCTAAGGAGACGAGCAGGCACCATCTAAATTGACAGTGCACACTCCTCTCGCTATACCTGGTACTTTCAAACTACTCCCGAAACACGACAAGGTAACAAGTGTTACATTCGAAAGTGGTGGTACTACTCTAGGACGGCAGACTGGGCTAATAGCCATCATCAGTCTACCTACCACTCTTTCATAGTGCCTATAGGCACTGAGCGACCAAAGTATAACAAAGTTACATTGGTACCGGTTAGAATTAGCGAGGTTCGAACACAGGTCTCATCGCTCGTGAGTTCACGTGTCTTACCGCTAGACCACTGCCGTACATAAAAGCCTAATTTATAAACCTAACAAGCTGTCAGTTAGTAAAATTGCGTATAACTCGACATGAATATTACTTTATGTAATTAAATTAATTATTTTGTACGCCATATTGCAACGAGTTGTCGTGACGAGGTTACTGTCAAGTTTAATTGCTTTTTTATGAGTTTTAACTTAACTGCAATAGTTTGAATTAGTTTAGAACAAGGGTCGGCAGGAAGCTCCAGATCCAGACAGCGGAAGATAAACAAAAGTATAACATTAAATCTTAGAGCTGCTATGGTCTAGCGGTTAGAACGCGTGAACTCACGATCAATGAGACCCGTATTTAAATCTCTCTAAATTATGACCGGTACCAATTTTACCATGATATATGTACTTTGGCCGCTTAGTGCCTTGCCTATGGTATAATATTATAGCTATTAATTAAAGAAGGGTAAGCAGATCGATGATGATTATTAATTAGCCCAGTCTGCCGTCCTGAGGCAGACCTACCACTTTTAAACACCCGTGAAGAGACTTAGGCGCGTTTTGGGATCAGTTTGGTAGTAGAGAGGAGTGTGCACTGTCTCCTCAAACATGACCCGTCTGTGGTAGTATCTATTTCCGATCAAAGATCGCATTCTAAGTTAACACCAGGGACTACTATAAAAAATATACTACCAACTAGTTTTTTGGGCGCGCTTCGCGGCGCTGAAAAAGTTATTTTTCGGGTAATTTGAAAAAAAATTTTTTTTGAAAAAACAAATTATGGATTTCGATATTAGAGGGCATTCCCTACGACTTTTGTTCCGGCACTTGTGCCCTATCTCGTTCCGTTTCCGAGATATCGGCATCGCTTCCGGTCCAAAGTCCACTTCCGGTCAAAGTCGAGGTTTTCCTGGGGTCGCGGGAACGCCCTCTACACGCCTCAAAAAGAATCATCTCTCTAACCCCCCGGCAAGTGCTTCATAATATATGTCAGTGAGTCAGTCAGTCAGTGGTAATCGAGCTGTATATAATATGATGATGTTTAGATTTAATACATACAATTGTAACAGACTAAATATGTTTTTTCCACGTGCATTTCGCGTTTGGTATATGGTAGAGTGGAAGGTCAAGAGTTAATATTGCAGACAAATTACTTTGATAGTTTGTTACCTCTTTGTTTGCCGTCGGTTCATCTTGATGTTTTATGATGTACAATGAGCATGAGAAAATTAAAAATAATATTGCGAAAATTATAACCTCTTTTATTTAGTGTCTTTTAACTAAGTTCGCTTACGTCACTCTTACCATAACTTACACATTAGTAAACGGACAAATTTAACAAAAAAATAAATCTAACTTATAACTATGACTTAAATAAAAAAAAAATAAAAAAATTATTTATATTATACATTTAGCTGAATCGGACAAAGAATCCACTAATGTTGTATTAAAACTTATTTTCTTAAACTTAAAAATCTAATTATTAATATTTAATTTATTTAAACTATACCTACTACTAAAATCATTATTATTATGACTCTCATTTAATTTAAAAATAAAATATTTTTAATAATAATTGTATTTAATATTTATATTATAAGAATTATTAATTAATTTAATTTTAATTGAGTGAATAATTTTATTTTTTTTTAATTTGCGTGTCGAGTCGAGAGAGTAAATAAATAGATTTCTTTATATTTTACTTTCATAATCAATAAGTTATGACGAAAATTGCCTTTAAAAATACTTATTTCTCAGTTTTACTGAATTCAGGTCGCTGTCCATTGCGATTTGATTTTACATAAAAAGCTACATTATTTATTTAATTATTTATTTGTTGAAAAATAATCTGCTACTAAAAAATATATCTTGCAATAAATAACATTTAAGAATTGGTAGAGTAACATTTTTATATAACCGAATTAACATAATGATTATACCGAAACAAGTGTACTCTATCAACCAAAGCCGGCATAGCGGAAGTGACTTGCTACCTGTAGACATTTCGCTATGGTAGCAGTTGTTTCCGCTCATAGAGTGGACTCTAGCTAACATCAGGCGTAATATGGTCACATCCCGAGCTACTGTAAAAAAGATTATGCGTTTGAGTGTACACGAGATGGTCGATGTTCCACCTCGATACACGCATACAACTTTAAATTGTGCTTAATTTAAGTTGGATTTATGTACACATCCGTAAAAAAATTTTCATTATTGTTTATTATTTTTCCTTTAAATAACCATTTTAATACACGCAGAAGTTAACTTTTTTTTTTTTTTTATTGTAGCTCGACATGTGACAACACTCCGCCTGATGTAAAGCTAGAGTGCGGTCCATGAATGGAAACAACTGTTAGTACAGAGAAATCTCTACGGGCTGCAGTCGCCTCCACTATGCCGGCTTGAGGAGACGAGCATGTACCATCTAGATTGCCAGTGCACACTCCTCTCTTATACCTGGCTACTTTCAAACTATTCCCGAAACGTGACAAGGTCACTTCACGGGTGTTACATTCGAAAGTGGTGGTACTGCCCCAGGACGACAGACTGGACAAATAATCATCATCAGTCTGCCTACCACTCTTTAATAGTGCCTATAGGCACTGAGCGACCAAAGTACATATAACAAAGTTACATTGGCACCGGTCTTTAGCGAGGTTCGAACACGGGTCTTATTGATCGTGAGTTCACGCGTCTTACCGCTAGACCACGGCCGCTTGGTATTTGCGCTAACTTTTGTATACTATTTAATTTCATTATTATTTATTATAAATGTATTTGGAGTGGTAGGCAGACTAATAATGAATATTAACCAAATAATACCCGTCAACAGTTTGGAGGTAGCCAGATATAACGAAAGGAGTGTGCACTGTCAATCTAGTGCATACACGTCTCCTCAAGCCGGTATAGCGGAGATGACTGCTACCTGTAGAGATTTATTTGTAGTAGCAGTTGTTTCCGTTCATGGACCGCACTCTAGCTTTACATCAGGCGGAGTGTTGTCATATGCCGAGCTACAATCATAATAAAAAAAACTTACAGAATCAGCTTTTATAGTTAGTGAGACTAATCCGATCATAATTTTTTGTCTCAGTAAATTTAAAATTGACACCTAGTCTAAACTAATTCAACAAGTGATTTTTTCCACCGTGGAACAAATTGTGAATGGCACCGTCATAATGTCAGCGGTTCCGTAGGTCAAATAGTCAAGGTTCTAATGAAAGGGAGACCTTTTGAATACCTCAAACAGATTTCGTTAAAGGATTTTTTTAATTAGGCACAAGGTTTGGTTCTTTTTATTATAGCTCGGCATGTGACAACACTCCGCCTGATGTAAAGCTAAAGTGCGGTCCACGAATGGAAATAACTGCTACTACAGAGAAACCTGTGCGGGTAGCAGTTGCCTCCACTATCCCGGGTTGAGAAGACGTACCATCTAGATTGACAGTGCACACTCCTCTCGTTATACCTGGCTACTTTCAAACTATAAATAAACGCGGCAAGCACTTCATGGGTGTTACATTCGAGAGTGGTGGTACTACCCCAAGACGGCAGATATGACAAATAACTATCATCAGTCTGCCTACCACTCTTTAATAGTGCCTATAAGCACTGAGCGACCAAAGTACACATATCAAAGTCACATTGGTACCAGTCAGAATTAGCGAGGTTAGAACACGGGTCTCATCGACCGTGAGTTCACGCGTCTTACCGCTAGACCACAGCCGCTCTGAAATCTATTCAATTTTCATCATTATTTAGAAATAAGTAAATAAATTATTAATTTTTCTCTTTAAAAAAAACTAGTCACAAACTATCTATACTAGCGACACACACATACATGTCCCTGTCATTAAAATATTCTACACAGGCCATTAAGCTACACCTAAATATAAATCACAATGTAAGTATTATACATAATAATCGCATAATTCCATTCTTAATAACACCTTTCCTTACTTTTACCTCATTAACATTGGTAAAAAAACTTTCATTCTATAGCAATTATCCAATTTTTCCACTAATTTCCACATGGGTACGTTTGACGGCGAAAGTGGGGAGGTGTGAAAGATTTTTAAGAATTTTATTCATTGTGGTACAATTTTCAAGCGATTTTAGCACGTGACGTCATCAATTTTTTCCAGGCAGCAATTGTCTCCACTATGCTGCCGGCTTGACGGTGCACTCTCCTCTCGTTACCTAGCTACTTCCAAGTAGATCCTAAAATTCGACTTCACGAATATAACACTTGAAAGCCAGTACTATCCCAGTAATAACCATCGTTAGTCTGCCTACCACTCTTAAAAGTTGTAGATTAGGCTACTGCTGATAGACCACTGCGATTCATTTTATAATAATAACGAACGACCGTGGTCTAGAGGTAGAGGACGGACCTCATGATCAATGAAACCCGTATTCAAACCTCGCTAAATTCCAACCGGTACCAATGTTATATGTACTTTGGTACATTACAAAAAAAGGATTGAAATGAATCAAATTATTTTAAAAGACTTTGCAACTAATTTCCGCTAATCAATGTTAGTGTGGGTACACAGTCACATTAGCTGTAAATGTTAGACCAACTTCGTCGTCGGAGAGAAGTCGGAGCGACCACACGTCTCCTGAGGATGCCACGGGAGTGGCGAAACGCGTCGAGAAGTATTTTTTTTAAATGGCATTCGCCCTAGGCATTTTGCCAACATCACGTTAAGATGGGGAACAGACAGAAAATGAAAGAAACAAAAAAGGGATGAATTTTTCATATGAATGAAGAACTATAGTTGAATTTTATTTAAAGTAATGAATTTAGCGATAGAACGAAGAATAGCAGGAGATGATAACGAGATGGAGAGAAGGTTAGAAATGTTAGTAGGGCAACGAATACATTTATGAATAGATTTTAATCATACAGGGGACAGGAGAAGAAGAGAAGGATTTGCATGTTGGTGAAGCGTCTTACATTGACAGCTGATGTGACTGTGTACCTACCCTCACTAACATTAATTAGCGGAAATTAGTTGCAAAGTAGTGTTTTAAAATAATTTGGTTATGGATTTCTGCAAAGTAACGCCTAATACTATTAAACATAGAAATGAATCGCTTCCCGCTCCGCTTAAAAGAAGTAAGCAGCCGAAATTATGCATTGTAAAAGTAAAATAAGATGGTTAATTTGTAAAAATATGAAAGTTGAACATTTTCAAGTTCGGTGCACAACAAATGGAATTAAGATGACTACCATCAGTCACGGTTAATGATAATATTTTTAATATCGTTATAGAAAGTGATGATTTGTTGATCCGCTTTTTGTTGAATGTGTTAATACTTAACCCTTAATTACTCGCGTGTGGGAGTAATTTTCAGTATATACCGCCAATTGCAGTAACTTATTTATTATTTTGTATTTCTTTAACTGTGTTTTATATGCAATAAAGAATTTATTATTATTATTATTATTATTATATTTAAGGTAAATTGATTGGAATAAAAGAAACGTCGTCGTACCGTTAAAAGGTTGTATTTCAGATTAACAAGACAGATATAAAAACGAACATAATACTTTTAAACAAAACAGTAACAAATAGCTAGTATATAATATAAAATGCACCTATTTGATTTTTTTTAAATACATATATACATAGCTCTGATGTGCCAAGTGCCGCGTACCTACATTCCAACGTGCGATAAGAAATTTCGTCCCGAATATACTCTACAAGAATATGCAATACAGAACCATACAGAATTTCCCTCAACTTCCTCAACGCTTCCCTCACATCCACAATTTAATTTAATTTAAATAAATAAACAAACATCGAAATGAAAAGAAACATCGATAAAAACATAATTATGAAACGATCAAAGACAGCAAAATCTCCGTGCGAATTTACCCGTTCGAAGGCATTGTCAAAAAATTAATGTCGAGGCCTCGTATATCAATAGTAAGTTAGACCACCAAATGCATTGTTTTAAACCTTTATAACACTAATTAGTTAGTGGCAAGGTTAACTAGGGTACGCGGTTACCGTTTCCTTGTCTATTAGTTTGATTTAAAAACGTCAATGTCATATATTTTTTATTAATTACCTTATGAAAATATTAGACGTAGGAACTGTATTGAAGCTGGAGGAGCTACCTTTATTCAGTCTCTGCGCTCCTGCTTTAAATATCCAAAGAAAACGATCAATTTTTGAGTCCAGACTGTCTTCTTATCCTTTAGATTGAAATTCATTGAATCAATTGAAATTTAAAATGATTGGTGATAAAGAACTCTTAAATTTAATATTAATAGTACCAATGTAACTTTGGTGGCTCAGTGCCTATAGGCACTATTAAAGAGTGGTAGGCAGACTGATGATGGTTACTTGTCCAGTCTGCCGTCCTGGGGTAGTACCACCACTTTCGAATGTAACACCCGTGAAGTGACTTTGTCGCGTTTCGGAAATAGTTTGAAAGTAGCCAGGTATAACGAGAGGAGTGTGCACTGTCAATCTAAGATGGTACATGCTCGTCTCCTCAAGCCGGCATAGTGGAGGCGACTGCTACCCGCACCGGTTTCTCTGTAGTAGCAGTTGTTTCCATTCATGGACCGCACTCTAGCTTTACATCAGGCGGAGTGTTGTCACATTTCGAGCTACAATAAATAAATAAAAAATAAATAATAACTATTAATTTACGAATCATCTTTAATTAAAAAGTTAAAAATTATAAACAATTAAAATACAGGAAATAATGGTTAAGTTTATGCGTTTTAAACAAGAAACTATAAAATAATTCTCATATAAAAATTAAGCTTTGTTATTCAATATTTATGTAAAATTGTATGTAGTTTAGTTATGTTTTTTTTTCTTTACAGAATTCAAGGCTATTAAATCTTCTTACTGAATCAGAAAAGCTCTTCCTGTTTGGTGTTCATTCACATGGTAAATATGTTTAGCCCATAATTTCGTATTCATTTAGCTGTGGTTTTACCTACGGTAATCAAAACACAGATGCCAAAATTATATTAACATAAATAAAACCTAATTCGGAGTTGATATCATTGTTGCTAGTGCAATACCGCACATGTTTCATTTTAAAACAAAGAAAAAACTTAAAGTTTCAATAAGTTAAATAGATGGAAAGTGAACTTTTATGGATAAGGCCTGTTTTACACATCACAGGTCGAAATTCATGTCAAAATTACTTTTGTAGTTACGCGGTATTGCATTTAACAATGACGATAAATGGTACATGTATATTATTTCCAGAAGCA
This sequence comes from Tinea pellionella, assembly GCA_948150575.1. Lineage (NCBI taxonomy): Eukaryota > Metazoa > Arthropoda > Insecta > Lepidoptera > Tineidae > Tinea > Tinea pellionella. The sequence goes on along the minus strand of OX411261.1, from coordinate 7,276,204 downwards.
GACTTTGAAATTGCTCATCTAAAACATTCAAAAAGACGTAGAAGATCGCTACACTATGAAACCCATGAAGATCTAAAAGTTTTCAAAGATAAGCTCAATTTAAAGCTAAACCCTAAAAGCAGCTTTTTAGATCCACAGTTCTTGCTTGTTAAGAGATGGCATAATAAAACTGAACCTGTGGTAGGACATGACGATGATATAGATGATTGTTATTATAAAAGTGACAATGCAGCTATTTCTCTTTGTGATGATGTTGTAAGTTTCACATGAAAATTGTATTTAAAAATGAACGAGTAGGTATAATCGGCAATAGATTAGCTGCAATACCTTAAAGACTATTACTTATGCTGTTCAACAAGCTCATTCTTCTTAGATATTGATCAATAGAAGTCTGCTTACAAATCTACATCCATATATTTATCAACGCCAAGTATTGGACATTCCATAATCCTAAATAAAATTCATTATTTTCAGAGAGGTGTAGTGAAGTTAGATAAGAATTATTACTTCATCCATCCACTGCCAGAAAGATTTCACCATAAAGACTCAAAGACACATATCATAATTAAAAGGTCAACAAAAGACCATGAAAGCAAAATAGACAAAACCGATGCACCTTATTGCTTAGAGAAGAACACTCAAAATATAACACACCCACCCGTCCGAATATGGACAAAACACAGAAGAAAACGCGATATTAAACCAGTTACAAAACATCAAGATATAGAAAATTTTAAATTAGACTTAAATAGGAATAAAACTATTAACTCATTTTTAGAAAAACTAAGTCTGAGTGAGGAATCTAAGAGAAGGAGACGAGCTATATTGCCAGCTGTTTTTGTTGAGACAGCTGTCTTCGTCGATAGAGATCTATACAAACACATGACTGTGAATTTTCCTAAAGATACTGAAAGGGAACTAGTCAGATTTGTCCTAGCAATGATAAATGCAGTACAATTATTGTACCACGATCCCTCATTAGGGAGAACTGTGAATTTTATATTGAAAAGACTGGAAATATTGCATGAGGATCCTAGTAATTTGAAGAGACCGCACGATATTGATAGGTTTTTAAGTAATTTTTGTACTTGGCAGAGGCTTGAGAATCCGCCTGGTGATAATGATCCTTTACATTGGGATCATGCTTTGATATTGACTGGACTTGATTTGTATGTTGTTAGTAAAAATGGAAAAGTTAGCAGTCAAGTTGTAGGTAAGTTTTACGCTGTATTTACTTTTTTTGTTGTTTGGTGGGTCAAAGTAATACTGTGCATCATCAAGTCAAGACCCACTTAAGTCAGAAATGGTTTCAGTAAGGTGCTGAAATCTTTACTAAAACTACTAATCAAATTTTGAAGGGACAACGAAAATACACTTTATTTGCGAATAACTGGTTTCAGGTTTGGCTCCTGTCGCAGGAATGTGTACAGTAACAAGTAGCTGTACAGTAAATGAAGGAAGACATTTTGAAAGCGTATACGTTGTAGCTCATGAAATTGGACATAAGTAATTATAATTAAAAGCTCTAAAGTTAGAGAAAAGTTTTGTATCAGATGACTTGTATATTTTCCTTTAGTTTAGGTATGCGCCACGACGGACCATTAGCAGACAACGGCTGTGATCCAAGCGCCTACATCATGAGTCCTACTCTTGGAAGTGGAAAGATCACCTGGTCTACGTGCAGTAAAAGTTATTTACAGAAATTTTTGGAGTATGTATATTGTATACCTAATAGCAGGTTTTTAATGAAAAAAAATAGATCTGCCGTGGTGTAGCGATAGAATCATGATGGATGAGTCCCGTGTGAGTTCTCGCTGACTCGTACCAATGTTATATTCACTGTGATCGCTTAGTGCCTATAATAGAAGAACAAGCTTACTATAGGCATAAAGACTAGTTTAACTAACATTATTTTTAATGTTCCAGTACTGTACAATCGCGATGTCTTCTCGATCATGGGAATTCTGCTGGCCAACTTGATCATAGTGCTGAAGGCATCCTTCCCGGAGAAAGATTTGATGCTGATCAGCAATGTAAGTTTAACTTTTACATACGAAGGTTACCGCACATTTTTGCTTGACAATTTTTAGAATTTTGTGTCTTTTAGGTATGCTGAAATACGGTAGAGGTAGCAGACATTCAGGTGCTCAAAGCTTAGAGGATATTTGCAGAGATTTGCATTGTCAACGTGAACGTTATACTTGGACTTCACATCCTGCTTTGGAAGGAACCAAGTGCGGCGATGATATGGTAAAATTTAGTAGTAATCATCTCAGTCGATACCAATGTAACTTGTAGTTTGATCACTCAGTGTCAATGATACTTGACAAATATAGCTTGTGCTAAATGCTATTGGAATATGCCTAAACAAATGGTCTTTAATTAAAATTCCAGTGGTGTCGTGGTGGTGAATGTTTGGACAGATCCCGTGTTGGTAGACGTCGTGGTGTAGGTGCTTGGTCCAGATGGTCACAATGGTCTGACTGTGCATCAGCTTGTCTACTTGATGACTCTCATGATGCTGCGTCTACTGGTGTGTCTGTTGCTAATAGACGGTGTACTAGGTCAAGGTACGTACTTTTTTTTTTTGGCACGACATGTGACCTCTACTGGTCTGATGGTAAACGCAGTGGAGGTCCATGAGCATTGACGACTAGAGAACCGCTCGCACGGTGGCTCCAGTCGCCACCACTATAGGCCTGAGAAGGTGCTTTTTCACGCTCCGCTTGAAGGATCCAAGTTTCTGCTTCATTCATTCTTTTTTATCAGCACCCAAAGCAAAATCCTAAAATAATTTCTAAAAATATTAAACGGACGTCCAACTACTGGAACAGCATTTTCTAAAGCGTCTGTACTAGTCTGTAGTACCCACAAAGAATAAAGACTGTGGAAAGTGACAATCCATCTTCCAGTCCCTATGGGCCAAGAGGCGTGGTAATATAATAGATAAATATATTAATTTTTCAGACATGAAAACACAGATAATCATTGTTCAGGGCACGATAAAAAATATCAGTCATGTCATGCAGAACAGTGTCAAAACGTTCCACATTTGACTGTACGCGAATTTGCTGATCAAATATGTAGGAGAGCCAGTGACGTTGATAGAGATTTAGTCGGGACTGGGTTGCAGAGACTTGATAATGATGGTAAATTATAAAGATGCTAGGATGAAGATTAAGAATGATTCCAAATCAGAAAAATTGGCCTTTATCAAGCTAATATTATTTTTTATTATTTAGATGTTAGTAGCGCGTGTGCCGTGTGGTGTCATACTAGAAATGGCGGCTTCAAATCCAGAGGTTGGACGTTACCTGATGGAACTTCATGCTCTCACAACAGACCTATGTTTTGTATATCAGGGATTTGTCAGGTAAGAAATAATTTACCTTTTACCTTAAACAAAGTATAGGTCGCGTCAAACTTTATGACGTCTCGGAAGTTAGCTGCGGGCCTTATTTCGCGTAGGTACAGTCAAGTTAACAATAATGAAATTAGGAGTTAATTTAAATATAAATAAAACATATAAAAATATACTGCGGGCGGGTAGCTCGTTTCCTCTCACGTTCATCGTGCCCCGCTGATACCTCAATTTGTGTACTGCGCAGCGACTTGTGCCTAACTTCGGAGACGCCATATAATTTGGTTCGTACTATAGTAATTTATAGTGTAGAGTCAGCAGTGAGCGACCAGAGTTAATTTATTATTAGTTCTACTTAACCTGTGATGGTTATTAATCTAATCTACCGTCCTAGGGGAGGTACCACTTGAAGGCGTAACCCCGTGATCTAATCACGTTTTGAACAACGAGAGGAGTGTGCACCTTTAAACCTGAAATTTATTTATGGTTGTTTCTGCTCATTGACCGCGCGTTTTCTCGACATTAGGCGGAGCGTAGTCACATGTCGAGCTAAAGTTTATTCTTTGGCGTTACTTTTTGAGGTAGCGTATGGTCATAGCTCAATTTGTAACTTTTGTTTCAGAAATTCTCCTGCGATTCTCATGGTGAAACAGAATTTTCTTTACGACCTGCTGATTGTGGTTGGGAAGCGTTGCCACTGCAATCTGCTAGCACACAACATACTCAGTAAGTTAACGATAAAAACGAGTATTTTTAACTACCTATGCTAAGCTAATGCTTGTATCTGATACTGAGAGAACAGAGTACATATAACGTTGTTACATTGGTACTGGTCAGCGACGTTTGAACTTGAGTCTCATCGGACATGAGTTCACACCTTCTACCACCAGACCACAGCCACTTTATTGGCGTGTATTAACTTTCTACAGCACTAATAACTAAAGGACAAATATATCTATGACTACAAAGCTATAAAGAATGGTAGGCAGACTGATGATGGTTATTTGTCCAGTCTGCCGTCCTGGGGCAGTACCACCACCACTTTCGAATGTAACACCCGTGAAGTGACTTTGTCGCGTTTCGGGAATAGTTTAAAAGTAGCCAGTTATATCGAGAGGAGTGTGCACTGTCAATCTAAATGGTACATGCTTGTCTCCTCAAGCCGGCATAGTGGAGGCGACTGCTGCCCGCACAGGTTCCTCTGTAGTAGCAGTTGTTTCCATTCATGGACCGCACTCTAGCTTTACATCAGGCGGAGTGTTGTCACATGCTGAGCTACAATAAAAATGAAAAATAAAATAAAAAATCCGTCGTTCCAGGACAAAAACATCAGGGACCTGGCGCAGGGCTGTTGGTTCACAATGGCAACCAGCAAGTGGGTGTCACTATCACTGCATAACTCCTGGAAGTGGTGTGAGGCTTGTAACTTCACCAACGCAGACTAGCATACAATTATGTCGAGATCCTAGAAGACAGAATTTAGTAAGTTAGAAACTTTATTTTACTAAGATTTGATCGATTGTTTGTCTGTCAAAGTCACTTTTCAAAATTTCAGGATGAACTTTGAAGTAACTGGGTATAGCGAGAGGAATGTGCACTGTCAATGTAGTCTAGTTACTGCTGTCTCTAAACATTTATCCGTAGTAAATCTGTTTAAATATCTACCTACATTTTCAGGGTTGCTCACAGAAAAAAACACCAAATCAGTACGCCACACTGATATGCAGTAAATATAAAGATCGAGTTAGACGGTTATCTGGATTGGGAATGCAAATAACACCATCTATAGGTAATCTTAGAAGTTAAAAAGGCTACAAAATTTAATGACTAGTGAAACTAGTGATATGGGACTAGAGGAGCAAACCTCATACATCTGACATGAAAAAACGTAGGCCGCTTCAAATGATTTGACAATGTTGCCGTCAAGTGAAATATTAACTGACAGAGAACATAAAAGTGACTCTGGTCATCTTTTCTCTCACGTCAAATTGGAAATCTAGTTTTTATTTTTTTTATTGTAGCTCGGCATGTGACAATACTCCGCCTGATGTAAAGCTAGAGTGCGGTCCATGAATAGAAACAACTGCTACTACAGAGACCTGTCCGAGCAGCAGTCGCTTCCACTATGCCGGCTTGAGGAGACATGTACCATCCAGATTGACAGTACACACTCCTCTCGTTATACCTGGCTACTTTCAAACATTCCCGAAACGCGACAAAGTCACTTCACGGGTATTACATTCGAAAGTGGTGGTACTACCCCAGGACGGCTGACTGGACAAAGAACTATCATCAGTCTGCCTACCATTCTTTTGTATATATCAATGGATGTGTGTATGTTTTTATTATAGAGGATCCAGACAGACCATGCAGAGTGGCATGTCAAGACGATACGGTATCACATCGCTTCTACATGGTGAACGGGCGCGATGGATGGTTTCCGTTAGGCACTTCTTGTTCACGAAATAATTCTTCTTATTGTGTTAGCGGTCGATGTTTGGTAAGATATATATATATTTTTTTATCTATTTTAAGCTAGTGATTGTTAGGCACTAAACGACCAAAATACATTTTAATTTCTTTTTTCTTAAACTCTGTCTGATGTAAAGCTAGAGTGCGGTCCATAAACGGAAACAACTGCTACTACAGAAAGAAAACTACAGGCCGCAGTCATCTCCACTATACCGACTTAAGGAGACGAATATGCGCCATCCAGCTTGACAGTGCACACTCCTCTCGCTATACCTGGTTACTTCCAAGCATCTCGAAACGTGACTCACTTCACGGGTGTTACATTCGAAAGTGGTAGTACTACCCCAGGAAGACAGTACTTTCCTACATGTAGGAAATTATTACTATTTTCCCAGCATATCGCTTCCTAAAGACCTCCTGAATTTGCCTCTGATTACTTTATTTATTTATTTCTTTAAAGCTTAGTGTAGCGTGCACACAAGCGAACTTAATGCTAATTAGCATTCTCATCCAGCTAACCTCCATGACAGATATGAGGGAAGAGAAGCTAGTTTTTAAACAAATATAAATACAACTAAAGTCTAGATACATACAAATACGTAAATATACGAGTAAATACCCGTTTAAAAGATAATTTTAAGAAACTAATTATATTCATCAGGAATTCGGTCCAGACGACACTCCAGCATCAGAAATGGTCTTCACACTACCTCTACTAACAAGAAACAATGTATCAATTAGCAAAAGATACTCCAGACAAAAAAGGAGTTTGCAACGTGAAAGAATGACTGTTAGGGCGACTTTAATGCCTGAACACCTAGATGCAATTATATCTAAGCTCAATTTGACAGGTTTGAATGGTAATAACCGGCATTTTTTTTACAGTAACTCAACATAGCATGACAACTGCGCGGAGACAACTGTTAGTTACCACAGAAAAATCTTCAAACAGTCGCCTCCACTATGCCGGCTTGAAAAACACATCTGCACCATCCGCCTTGACAGGGCACACTAGAGTAGTCGAATGGCCTATGATCGTTATAGTGGTCTACCGCCATTTTCAAATGTAACACTCATGACGGTAACAGCTTGAAAGAAGCCAGATATAGCTACAAGAGTTTGCACTGTCAATCTAGATAGCGCATACTCGCCTCCTCAGGCCGGCATAGCGGATGCGACTGCTGCCCGCACAGGTTTCTCTGTAGTAGCAGTTGTTTCCGTTCATAGATCGCACTCAACATATTCGTTATCAAATAATAATTTAATATAATAATCGAATACTATATCTCATTTTAGATAACCAAGAGCATATAACTTATTTAGACGAGATCCCTGAAAATATTGATGTGGACTTCAACAACCCAATACATATACAACCAGAAGAAAACTTTTTTGGAAAGATACCAAAATACCCTCACCAATGGGACTAAAAAATAAATACAGTATAAAGAATACTAAGAAAATTGTCAGTGTTAAATAAAGAAAATTATGAACATAAAAATTACAATAAAGACGTGGCTGTATGGGCTTTGTTCCCTTTGCCTTATTTTGTTCCGTAAATACTTCAGTAGTGATGTGTAATGCGTACAAATAAAAATACAATCAAATAAACATAATGCCTTGAAAATCACATTAAATACAGCAAAAACCTGTATTATTGGGACGCAGATTGGAGATCATTCCGTCGATATGTATTAATCTAAGATTGATTTCATTTCGGATTGTGGATACAATATTAATTTCGGGCGTAAAACGTGGTTATGGCGAATTTAAAGCGTTAACTACATTTTTTATTTGCTAAATACAACTGTTTTCTGCCAATTTTTTCTTTGTTAATTCTCCCATTCTGGGAAGGCAAAGGGAACAAAGCCCATACAGCCATTTTTTTATTCTGATGGTACTTATTTGAAGAATTTGACATCTGTCAAGTGAAGTTAGCCTCACGTCCAGTCCAATTCTTAGTGTGTTCGCATAGTACCTATTTTATTTTAAAAGGTGAATTGTTAGTGAAATTAAATTACTTTTTTATATTTTAAACGTTTTTATTATTGATTATATTTTAAGAATAACTTGTGAATCGTACTTCGTTCACTTTACACATTAGTTTAGAAGGGTCTGTTAGGAACCACTGCCAAAGTTTCCTCAAGTTCTGCTTATCCCCTTTCTGTAACAAAACAATTATCATGAGAGAGACAAGAGAAAGGACATTGCCCATTTTTGGTACCACTTGATATCTTATAGTTTGTTAACACATTATTCTAAAATGATATCTTATTTTTTTATTAATTTATTACCAATACGTTTACTAATCTATAGACAATGTTTAATTACATAAAAAACAGATCAATTATTAGAGCATTTAATAATAACCTCAAATATTGCATCAGAAAAAGTCTAATTACTTAATTACCCCAGTGAAAAAATTAAAACTGATTGGTTGTAGGGAATGTAGATTTATTTTTCTAGTAACTAAAAATCCTCTACAAACTCGAGAAAAAAAATGTGGGCCCATTTCTCTATAAAGATTAAAGAGTGGTAGACGGACTGGGGTATTACTACCACTTTCAAACTTAACTTACACGATGGTTATTAGCCCAGTCTGTTATCTTGGGGTAGTACCACCACTTTTAGTCACACAACAACAAAACAGTGATGAAACTGACAAGTCGCGCCGGGCACCATCAGCTAGTCTTAATATGAAATATCTCACCTTAACAGCAGCATACATTTCACTGACTTCAATGACTTTTTTATCCATTTTTGCGATTTCGTCCCTTAACGCATGAGTAAGAGAAGCCACAGTCCTATCCCAGCAATTCGGCAAACGAGTGCAGCCGTCGTTTATGTATTTGCGTACATTATCCGTTGATTTTACACTGAAAACATTTATTTTAAGATAGACAAAGAGATAAATAAACATGAAATAATACCACTATAATAACCACTTTCAAATATAACACCCAAAACGTGACCTAGTGACGTTCCAGGATCAGTTTGGAAGCAGACGGGTCTAATGAGAGAAGGACAACCTGGATGGTGCACATTCGTCCTCTTTAGCCGGCATAGTGGAGGCGAGGGTTTTCTGTTTATATGCCGAGCTACTAAAAACGTAACTCTACTCACAATTCTTTCAATCTCTTCTCTTTCCCATTAAATTCATTTTTAATACAATCTTCAATTTCATCTAATTCTATTTTCATATCAGAATATCTTTTCATGATTCCCAAAAAACCGTCTGAAGAATTGATACTGAACACGTTTGCGATTATTTCCAACAATTTATCTGTTTTCTGCAGATTCTCTTGCGCATCTTCTTGTTGCAGCTTTATATTCCGCATTGATTCCTAATAAACATTTTTTTTTAAATATTGATTCCTTAATTAAAATTTTTTGATATTACAGTGCCCACAAGAACTAAAAAAAACTTTTAAAAAAAATCGCGAGGTTTAATCACTCTAGACCACAGCCACTCAAGTGACAAAATGATCTTCACCCCTAAAATGGTGTCACCCCCAAACTGATGGCTGTTGGCACGCGAAGCGGAACAACCGATAGGTGACGCCAGAGTTCGCCGAAGCAAAACTTTGAACATTAGCTGTTGAATAACTCGTAAGATCGCCTACAGCTTGTGCAGTAGTGTAGAGAGAAGTCAACGGTAACGGTGCCGATCACGTTTCCCCCCCATTTACTATATTAAATATTTTTATCAATAATAAGAAATAACTTACAATCCTAGAAACAATAGCAGTTTGGTCTTCAGTAACACAATTGTGTAAATCTGTTGCAAATTGCATCAACTCCTGACAATCGCTCAGTTCTCGTCTGACTGCGTGATACACCAATCTATCCAATGACAACGCGTTTTGCGACATCTCCACTAACCAACATAAGTCTTTATTGATTTCCCTGTAAATAAAGTGAAATTTATAGTGCAGCCGTGGTCTAGTGGTCTCACGATCGATGAGACCTGTGTTCAAACCTCACTAAATTCTGACCGGTACCAAAGTAACTATGTTATATATATGCCTATAGGCACTATTAAAGATTGGGAGGCGGCCTGATGATGGTTATTAACTTATTAGCCCAGTCTGCCATCCTGGGGCAGTACCACTCCTCAAGCCAGTATAATAGAGGTGCCTGCTGCTTGTAGTTAATCTGTAATAGTAATTGTTACAGATCATAGATCGCACTATAGCCTGGCCTACTAATACAGAGGTTTACAGTCTACAGGTAGCAGTCGCCTCCACTATGCCGGAATATAAATAGCGCAACATACTCTCTCTGTTTAAGTGCAGCCATGGTAGCACATTCTGCAGTAGCTTTAGTCCTCGCCTCAACATTACACTTGGCTATATGTTGTATCTGGTTCTTCAGAATTAACTCCTCCTGTTCCAGCAGCTCTACAGCACCTGTCGCCTCCATCATGCTTATGCTAAAAGGAGAATAAAAGCAACCATAAATAACCTTACAGGTAGCCTTTTTTATAGTAAACACTGCATATGAGTACTACAATGTTAAGCTAAAGTGGAAATTTCCACAGAAAACAAATCTGCAGGCAAATCACCCCCACTATGCCGGTTTGAAAAGACAAATGTACTGCACTGTTTATGTTGGTAGGGCACACTAAAGAACGGGTAGTACCTTCAATTTCAAGTATAACAATAAAGTGAAGTTTCGTCACAATAAAAAGAATGTGCACTGTCAATGAATAGTGCCAGCATAGCTGAGGTTACAGCAGCCTAGACATAATCCTAGTAGGTTGTAGATTCCATGTGGGCTCCCTTTCTGCAACTAAATACCTATGGCCCGCATCACTACAGCTATCTGATATTTTCCAGGAAGGTCGAGATACTTTTCATGCTCCTATGCACCTCCAGGAACGTCCCCACTGCACACACTGTGGCAGTAATCGTTTATGCTTACGGAACACACTCGTAATTTAACATCAGGCGGAATATTGTCATATGCTGAACTATGATAAAGAAAATATAGATAGTTACGGTATCTGATTAACATGAACGTTTTCGTAATTATCCAATAAATGCATTATGGCATTTCCGCCGCCTAATTCCGCTTGCGATTCCACATAATCCAATATTGCTTTCAATAATCTGAAATATATAATTTTTGAAGTCATACGGGTGTTCCAAAAATCAACGTCAAGCAGAAATCTGGTGATGGGTTAACCCACATAATTTCATCACAGGATGTCAATATCATTGACGTTTTAAAATCCCTATTACTTAGTTTTTTCTAATATCTTCTTCATCATCTATAGGTTGCCTGGAAGAAATTGCTGCTCAGCAATAGGCGGCCCTATTGTGCTACCTAATTTTCCATAATTGTATGTTCTGTTTTTTCTTTGCACAATAAAGAGTTTTATTATTATTATTATCTGTTATTCCTTGGTCCATCACCAAATGTCAAGTTTTAAAGGCAATTTTGTGGGGAAATTCGAATGTAACACCCATAACCTTCTCGCGTTTAGGGAGTAGTTTGAAAGTAGCCAGGTATAACGAGAGGAGTATATGCACTGTCAACCCATGGTACATGCTCGTCTCCTCATGCCGGCATAGTGGAGGCGAGGTCCGTAGAGATTTTTCTGTAGTAGCACTTGTTGTCACAAGCCGAGCTACAAAATATGCCTCCCATATCAGGGAAGACGAGGTGATGAAAGGTGCACAACCTTACATAGCAAAGGCTGATTCATACACACCTTTTCTCCATACATTTAGCTTGCACAAGATATTTTTTTGTATTAACATCCGATGGGTTCATTTGTTTTCTGTTAAATTTTCTAGAACAATAAAGATCTAGATGCGATTTAAACAGCCTCTGTGATTGTTTGTAAGCTTCAAAGGGGCCGAACGTGAAGAATTTCTTTGATAAATTCTGTGAATAATATAATTAGAATTATTAGTGAAATAGCAATAGCTAGCATACCCGGAGCAGAACTCATGACGCTTTAAAGCTTTAAAGATGGGTGTTAACCCTCAAACTCAGCTCAGGAGTTTGTCTGCATGTTGATTTTTTTGTATTCCATTTTGATCATAAATTAGGAAAACTTTAATTACCATAGAAATAATAGTTTAACTTTACTAGTTCAGACTATTTTGAATTGATTTTTTAATAGTAGCTCAGTATGTGATATCACTCCACCTTAATGTTAAGCAGGCAGCAGTCACCTCCACTATGCCAGCTTGAGAAGACCATCTATCCTACATATACTTACAATATCTAACTGTGCATTACTATAACTTGACATGATATCAGCTATGGTATCAACAACATTGTCTGTAACTGTCTCAACTTCTTCAGCAAGAGCTAAACATTTTTCCGAGTCAGTATTAATGTCTTCTTTGCATTGTTTCTCAACTGCATTAAGCTCAGTTATTTCACGTATTAATTCTTCTTTTGATAGTCTGTGACAAGAGATTAATATATAGCTATATAATTCACTACACATCATTCCTCTACGTGACAAGAACATTCCTGGAGCTGTGCAGGAACATGATAATCTAGTCCTTCCTGGGAGATATTTGCAGCGATGCAGACTACCACATCCATGAGCGGCCATAGCTGCTTAATTGTGGATAAAGAGTCGACGAGGAATCTACACTCCGTCACCTAAAAAAGTAAAGCTAGTGTGCTCCGTGAGGAAGGACAAGCATAACTACAAAGAACTGTCTATAGACTGCAAGACATTATTTTTAATACCTCTAATTTTGGCAAAAATATACAGTAACTTAGTACCGGTAATGTAGAGTACTAATTCAAGGAATCAATTAACGTAGCAGGTACAGCCCTACTGCACCCGCACATCACTATAGGTGCCATTACGAGAGTGTGACATCATCATGACCGTTGCATCATCATGCACATTGAAAAAAGACATAATAAAAGCTAAAAAAGCCATGCTCTTAGTATATAAACAATATAAACTATTTAATTTAAAAGTTTAGAGCTTTTAATAGTTACATACTTGGTTCTATAATACCAATATAATATATATACATACTCATTCTGCTTAATTAACAAATCAACAGTTGCCTCATGATGTTTCAGCATATTAAGTCTTTCTTTAATAAATTGAACATCCAATTGCATGTCTTCCAAAGAATCACGATCTCCAGGTAACAACAATCCAGGGTGCTCCTCCAATAGCTGTATTATTGAGTTTTCTAATTCTTCCGGAGTTAATAAGGCTTCCCATTTCTGTATTTCTTTGTATCTACAAGTTTTTATGTGCAATTTATAATATCAAAACGATATTTAGTTGGTTTATAAGAAATAATATTACATATACGGAATTGTTTAATTTTAATTATTTCATTTAGCATTGTATTCAAACCTGTAGTCTTCTCGAGGTGTTAAAGCGTTGTTATGATCAAAGTTATTGTACAACCAGCTAAACACACAACTAAAATCAGAATCAGATAGCAACCATTCAAAAGATTTTCCGTATGTTTCTACTCCTAAACTTTTTAAAAACGGCACAAATTCATCGTCTGTTATATCACTAAACGAATTCATCTTTCGACAAAAATAAATATTTACGATATTAACGCCAATTTTAAAATAAATAAGGGCAACGGACGAAGAAGTTTGAAATTAAATCCACAAACAATAGAATGATGACCACAGACTATGATGACATTAATGACAACAAACGTCAATTTATTTTTAAATTAGGTGGCTTTGGATTTCTTCATTCATATGTAAAGAAAATAAAACATTTTAGGTCTCATATTCATGGAATATAAAGAAGAATGTAAAGAAAAACTGAAACTTAGAATAATAAAGAACTTGTAAATTTAAAATATAAATTGAAAAATAATGCTACCTAAATTAAAAATCTAAAATAACACTTCCATTTGTTATTCTCTAAAAGATTAGGCATAGATTTAAATCGCTTCGATCTGAATAATTAAAAAATATATATAATAAATAAATTGCCTAAATTATTTTAGATTCCTCAATACTATTTACTAAACTGATTGCAGTGAGATGTGCATCGTGAACAAACAAAATAATAAAATGCATGTTGCACTGCCACTTTTAACGTGACGCAAACAACGCGAACGTGCGGACGTAATAATTTACTTCGCGTTTCGTTGTAAATCATAACAAATGACACTACATTATGGCGGAAGATTACACGAACTCACCAATTGATGGGTATTAGCCAATTCACGAACCCTCCACGTTTTGGCACATCCTCGCTCTTGAACGCTGTAGCAAGTTCAAGGACAATAATATCTCGTATAACTTATGTAAGGTCTCGAACGCAATACATTAATACCTACACGCGTCTGTACCTATATCCTTTTTAGAATATACAAACGCGTCTGTTACAGACCTTGAAAGAAGAAGTATTCTATGAGCTTTACTTAAAGTATTTACCCCTAATAGAACTAAAGTCATAAGCATACAAAACTATGTTAATAATACACAGATCTTTTCATCTCTGCCTACAATATAAATGTTAGTCAAAGAAACATGTTCACTGAGTTGTACTTATTAAGTGTTAACTTATGAATGCTCCATTGAATTCAGCTTCCGCAGTCGTTCATGTCAGACCACCAGTCTTCGATGGTTTCTAGTGCAATGTTTGTTTCCATATTACCTTTCGAATAATTTTTTTTATTATTGTAGCTCGGCATGTGACAACACTCCGCCTGATGTAAAGCTAGAGTGCGGTCCATGAATGGAAACAACTGCTACTACAGAGAAACCTGTGCGGGTAGCAGTCGCCTCCACTATGCCGGCTTGAGGAGACGAGCATGTACCATCTAGATTGACAGTGCACACTCCTCTCGCTATACCTGGCTACTTTCAAACTATTCCCGAAACGCGACAAAGTCACTTCACGGGTGTTACATTCGAAAGTGGTGGTACTACCCCAAGACGGCAGACTGGACAAATAACCATCACTAATAAATGTCTGGATACATGATATAAAATATATATACGTGCAAATTAATAATAATATAAATTATGTTAATTTTATTGTTAAAAATTATGATGAAAAATTATTATAAAAAAGATAGAATACATGACTTTTAAAAAAAATCAAAAGCTTTGTACTTTACTGATTACCCTCGAGGGTTTAGTGGTTCGAATCCCACCTCAGCTCATTTAAGCTATAGTGCGATCCATGAACGAGAATTTCTGAAGATAGCAGTCGCCTCTGCTCTCCGTGTGTTAGATAGTCTGTCAATATTTTTCTCTTTTAATATAACCTAACTCGAGTAAACAAATTTTACAATATGACGCGAAATTATTGTCATATTGTAGTCTTAAAAATCGGAAGACAATGGATATGCGTACGTCATGCCATTGTATTAAATAAGTGGGCGTACTAAAGCAGAATATCAAGCACCCTTAACTTAAGATTTGTGGACGAAGCCTTAAGAAAAACAAAAGAATCACGGCTTAGGGCCCTTACTGAGCTTTCTTTTGTCTTGTGTAAGGTCAAGGACTTTATATGCCTACATTTTATTTATTTATTAGTTTATCTTATATTGTGTTTTGTACAAGCTTTGTAAATGCAACGGCGGTATTCTGATTTAAATCAGAAGCCTGAGTACGAATTTGCATTTAATAATTGTTTTTTTCCTGTGTTCTCCCAATTCTGGGAAGGCAAAGGATCAGAGCCCATGCAGCCACGTTAATTATCATAATTTCTTCTTTTTTTTTTTGTACATTGAATTGTAGGTATTTAACAATTCAATGTTTTCTTGGAATGTTTACACAGGTCGAACAAATTAAATTCTAAACAACTATATTTCCTTTTAAAAGTATTGTTTATAATCACGGCAAACTTAAACAGAAAGGAGTGGGCAGTCCCTCAACAACTTCGATAAACAAGGGGGAATGCGTTTATCAAAAAACTAAACATCCGGCGGTTTTTAGTTCATAGAAACTTAATTTTGGTTGAAAAAAAATTGTAAACAAACTTATTCTTCATGTAAATAAACAAATAAACGTACTGGCTTCTTTATCTTTCACATGAGTAAAAAATATAATAATTTCTATATATACTAGTATAATGCCGAATAAATTCTTATTATGTAAATAGTAAGCACAATTTAAACAAAATAAATACCTATTTTATTGGTATTTGATGACGTATGTGATTTTAGTTTTATTATAATTTTCTAGAGAAGTTCTTTAATTATAATAATTTTTCTAAATAATGTAAACTCCAGAAATCCGACCCCATAATTGATAACTACCGGCGTTTTTCAAGTTTCAAAAGTTCAACTTCAACTGTAACATTCATGAAGTGACCTATTCGTGAAGTAGACACGGTACAACGAGAAATGTGTGTCCTGTCGATAAAAACGCACATTCGTCCCATCAAGCTGGTGTAGCGGAGAGATCCCGGCTTGGTTATATCCTTTCATAGACCGCATTTAAGGTGGAGTATGGTTACACATCGAGATAGTATTAAAAAAAGGAGATGTTGAATAGAATAGTTTGGTATATTTGCTACGAGACGTCTTGGCCTGTACCCTTATTACAAAACTACGTTTTCCAACCACTGTATATCTTTTAACATTATTTTAACATGTAACATAATCCTATAAGTTAACGTAACTTTTGGAGTAAGCCAGATATAGTCAGCCAGCATGTAGAAATGTAGAGAGAATTCAAAATAAAATCTATATATAATTATAGTACGCATATTTATAAAGGCACGCATCTTAGTGACAGGTTTATAAACACAAATAAAAACTAATAGAGCGAAAATTGTTGAGAAAAACACTTAAAAGTAGCCAAATTTAGGATGTGTTTAGCAGATATAGAGTTGGGAGCGGTGATAAATTAGAAAAAGATGTTGTGATGTTGACAAAAACTGTAATGAGTCGAATGATTTGTGATTCCGACGACATTATCGCCCTTTCTCTAAATTATAGAATGTGATAAAGACCACATGTTACACTATCAATACTGAAACATTATTGCAAGTTATTCTATTAGTTTTTCCAAGATTTTCATGTACTATTATTATAAAAAATATATATAAAGTCGCAAATGAGATAAAATATTAATAATCGATAAAATATTTACTGAAACTTCTAATAGAATCATTTGTCCATCATTATTACACATTAACACCCGAAGAAACGCGAGTTTAGAATCATAATTAAAGACCGATAGCATACAATCTCCAGATATAGGTTCATTCGAGTATTACGTAAATAGAATTTTAGTAATTTTTAATTAAAAATAAGCAAAGCACAGATATCACACCTGACTGGCAGTGCCAGGCATTATAACGATACGAGTATACCCTGTCAATCTGAACTGAAATTCTTAGACTACGGATAAATACACTCATACGCCTTTTCGTCTGACCCATGCCGATGCTAATAAAAATATTTTAATTTCAACTATTCATTAATTGTTACTTTAAAAATATGTTATTATGTAAATTCTTCGCTGCACATATGCATCTGGTATAACATTTCAACTAATGCACTTTTGACATGTAAATACGTGCATAAATAAACATCAGAGAGAAAACTATTCTCATTTCATAAATAAAACAATGTTATTTATAACTGCCAAAAAATTGTTGTCTAAATAATTTTAAATGTTACGCTTTAAAATGTGTAATTATCCTTCCACTCAAGTCTTTATGGTTTATAGAATTTTATTAAACTCAAAAGAATAAATTGATTTGCTCTATGAGCTTTTAAAAAATTGAAATTGCCTTATGTATAAAATTATATTAGATATAAACTAAAATTAAACTTGTTAGTATTAATAAACTTAGCCCTAGCCTAATAGCCTAGGACCTTTCAGACGTAGTGTGAAGAGACATCTCCTTATACTGAGATCGCTAGATTAAGAGATCAGATGTTACGGTTAATTTCCAGGACAGATTGAACCAAAAAAGAAACGCGAATATTGTTGTAGATTAGTTAAAGAATTATTAGCTATTGCTGCAAAAATATGCACTTTACAATTCAGCCCTCCACGTCCCTTTATTTATTTCGACCCTTATGTAAAGCTAATTTTTAAGGATTATGCACTTTTTAGTTTTCCGTCATTAACTGGAAACGAATCACCAAACCCTTATTTTCAAATACTAGGTTAGGGCTTCCCCCATGATTCAGACTTGATGACTCAGCAAGGGAAAACACTACAATTTACATATTAATTTTTATTTTGTATAAATCAATCTGCCCTGTCAACTTCAACAATCAATTGTGCACATTTGCTCTATAATTTAATTTAAAAAAAACTGTATAAAGTTTTTTTAGCACGTCATATAACCGTTAACCTATTAAGCTAGAGTGCGATCCGTGAACGGGGGCGACTGCTGTCAGAGAATGGGATGTGCAGACAGCAGTAACGTCTGCTATGCCGGCTTTGTGGTTCCCATGTTATTGTTCTTCTGGATTTTAATTAGGTTAGGGTTGATTTTTTAAGAGAGATCCAATTCTCGCTTGCTTCGTTATTATAAAAAACAAATCGTAAACAAGACTATTTTTATTCTTTTGTTTTATTGAGCTGTTGTCAAAGCGTACGTCATGTACTGGTACAAATTGAAAACAATAATAGGCCAATATAATGTTTAACAAACAAATTCCTGTCTATAAATCATAATCATGACCCTTTCATAGGGAGTCACAAATTGTCGGTCATTACACTTTTGTAGGGCTTCGTACTTCTAAAATATCACATTATCGTTACGCGTTCAACATTTTAAAATTCTTTAAAAAGATAATAAAAAAATAAATAACTTGCAATTACGTCTATATAAGGGTGGTTTGCACCAGAAGGCCGGTTAAAGTAACTTTAACTATTACTTTTACGGCGACGACGACCGTTAAACGTTTACATTTACACCACACGCGTTGCAATATCGTATAAATTCATATTGTTATCGTCAAATGGGTGGCTGATCTCGAAAAATAATAGAAAAACATATTTGGCTTCTTTTCATACATTTGGCGTTACCAACATTGGTTTGACGATTACTTTAACATTAACCAAGCCAAGATTCGCTGGTTACGGTTAAGTTTAAAGTAACCGTCAAAAATGACAGGTGCGACGATGGTGCAACTTGTGTGGAGTAAAAATACTCCATAATGTAAACGTAACGGTTAAAGTAAACGTAAAAGTAATAGTTAAAGTTACTTTAACCGGCCTTCTGTTGCAAACGACCCGTAGTAGTGTAACACGTGGTAAAAGAGATTGCTATTTTATTTTTAAATATATATTTTTTAATTGGCATAATATCAAATTACAAACAATAACATTAAAAGTTATTTTTAGGATCATATAAGTGTTTGCAATCAAATAACAATTATGCACAACATTTATACAAAACAGTACAAGAAAACTAGTGTTGTACTACATAAATTATTTTCTAAGATTCAAATTAAATGTTTTTAGGCTGGTGTTGAAAATATCACATTCATTATTTAGTAAGTTATATGAACGGTACATTCTATGGAAAGGATTGTTATGAGAGATGTCTATTTGTTTTTTTACACTCCATTTTCCCTCCAAAGTACGCCGGCTTGAAAACATGTCAGAGTTAATTCTTTCCTCTTTTTATACTCAGCTACTTTTCTTATAGGTATCCCTTACAACAATGCCGGATTTAGACTTCGGCGGCCCATAGGCGGAGTATGTTGTAGAAGCCGTGAAATCGTTTGTGGTTAACTGTTGAAAGTTTCTATTAAGGTCGAGGTAAAGAAGAGAGCAACTAAATAAGCTGGCTAACACAAAATTTAAAACAAAACTCAGTTTTTTTTGTTTCTACTGAGCCTTTATCGATTTAATTTAAATTTTTTTTGTGGTGTGGTGGCGGCCCATAGCATGCGGCATGTTGCCTATGCTTAAATCCGGCACTGCCTTACAATAATAATTTCATTTTTTTTTATCAAACCTAATACGATTGTTTAAATAGATATTTCTTCATGTGTTCCCAAGCTACACTCGGTCAAGGGCCCTACATCCTTATTTCGTAGTAATTGGTGCACTATGATAGCATAATAGGCGCGCAACCATTATACCAACGCTTACACAATAAAACGGGTATAAGCAGAATATTGGACTAAGTTGGACTAGAAAGGAAGAAGGAGCTTGGCACATGGCAACACTCCTCTAGTTGTGAAGTTAGAGTGCGGTCGATGAACGGAAACAACTGCTACCACAGATAAATTTTTGCAGGCAGCAGTCGCCTCCGCTATGCCGGCTTGGGAAGACGAATGTGCACCATTTAAACTGACAGTGCACACTCCTGGCTGCTACTGAATAAAACAATTAAATAAATAAAAATAGATTCGTAATTTATGTATATATTTTCTTTTTGGTTACAATCACTGTGATTTGTCTTATTTATAATAATTTTTAATTAAAAAATTTTAAATTATGTTTTTACTAAAATAACTGGGTATTTAAAAATTCAAGATTTAATGCGGGTTTACTAAGAACGTATAATACGTTGAAATGTCAGTCTTAACCCTTATTATTAATATCTAGTATTTATTTATTATTTATTCAACAATGTATTAAATTTATGTATAATATTAATTTTATGTTTAAGACTATATCATAAGTATATATGAGCAATCAAATGTAAAAAAAAAATAACAAAATTTATGATAAATAAAGAAATTATTTATAACAAAAGAGAAATCCTTAATACACCTAAAACAGTTTATTTGAGTTTTGTTGACTAAAGAAATTAGTTTGTTTCCAATAAACTACCTGCAATTGGTAGTCTTGTGGACGCCTCGGGTTTTTCTTTTAAGCCGTATTCTGAGATACATGCAAATTTTTTACTAAGCACGGATACCTGGGAAATAGAAGAAAATTATTTTTAAAATTATATTTTATTATTTTAAAATGAAAATACACTTTGAAAACAAACGAAATAATCTAGACCAATTTTAAATATATTTGGCAAAAAGTTTTTATAGAAGTTTTACCTTATTTATTAAACCAAATAAAATTAATTCTAAAATCAACCTTAATACATTATAAGTGGTAGACTGATGGTCGTTATTGGCCCTGTCTACCATCCTACCACCACTGATAGTACCGCCACTTTGACACATGAAGCGACCTTGTCGCGTTTCGGAATCAGTTTGAAAGTAGCAAGTATAACAAGTGTGCACTGTCAACCTGGTCTTCTAAAGCCGATATGGCGAGGACGACTGCTGTCTGCAGAAATTTATCTGTTACAGCAGTTGCTTTTGATTATGGACCGCACTAAACTAGTAACTACTAAGAGATACAATAAAAAAAATTAAGGCAGCTCTAGTGTGTAATAAACTCACAGCAAAATAAGTAGAAGCAACTCCAATTACTGCACCGACAGCAACATCCCACCAATGATGTCTATGATCTGTTATTCTTGTGAAAGAACACAAAATAGCATAAAATATGAGAAGAACTTGAAGGAGAGGGACTAACAGAGTTGATCTATTAGACCAGTTGAAGGCCCGGATTTGAAGGTACCACTGTAACAAAAAACAACAATTGTGAAATGGAACCTAATAATAATAATAATAACTCTTTATTGTACAGTACACAATGGCGAGCTTAATGCCATTAGGCATTTTCTCTCAGCTAACCATTGGGAGATGAAAGCGGAGACAGAGGCAATAAAATATGAGCAATACTCGTATAAATACTATAGGTACATACATAAAACCAAATAGATAAATAACATCGCGTAGTATCCGGAACTTCAGGAAAGAAGGCGAGTGTAGGAGAAAAATAGGTGTAAAGGATCGTAGAAGGTGACGTCATTCATCAATGCCAAACGTTATGGAAGACGTGACAATATTTCAATTCAAGTCTGTAAGTTAAGCAGCACCACGTTTCGAAATCTGAGGGCAAATTCTCTAATGGTAGACTTAAAAGATTCATTACTACTAGTTTTAATATCCGATGCCAACTGCTATTGAGCAAACGATTTCCTATTGACTAAAAGCTTTGCAGAAGTAGCCAGACATAACGAGAACTGTTGGTATTGTCAACGATTTGCATACGTCTCCTCAAGCCGACATAGCAGCGCCGTTTGCTGCATAAGCATTTTTTCTAAGATAGCAGAGGACTCCGTCTTCATGAAGCGTTCTAGCAATCTGTACTGTAATAAAAGAATTTCCATATGTTTATATACTTACTGCAGCAAACCATCCAGCGTATACTGAGAGAGATGTATGGCCAGATGGGAAACTATGATATGAATCCTGTTGTAGCCATTGAGAGTATCTTGTCGATGTACATGTAAATTCACTTACAAATTCTGATCTGATGAAGAAGAAATAATTACATTAGAAAAATAACAAAATCTACTTTTATTCTCTATATCTCCCTTCGCAACGATAATTTCCATAGTTGAGGCTCGACCGAGAATCCGCTCATTTCGCCCCGGCTTGCCAAAATGACATACATGAATGGAAACAACTGCTAACACAGAGGAATGTCCACGGTAGCCATGGCCTCCGTCATGCCAGTTTGTGGAAACGAATCCGTACCATTCAGTATCCAGTTACTTTCAAACTGATCCCAAAACACGACTAAGTACTACAGAACGGCAGATTTTGCTATCAGTAAATTCTTAAAGCGATTTTTTTTTTGTAAATTAATCCAACTAACCCAACACAAGTTTTTCCGGTATCAGGCTCGCATAGATCAAAGAAGGTAGGCCTAGGCATTCCAGTTAATGCTTTCAATAATTCTATCACGAACAAATTCAATATAAATCCGTAAAAATAATCCCTGGATATTAAACCTGTGATTTTTAAAGATGGCACCATGCTTTTACTAACAGTTGTTCCATATGAATTGTATATTAATTCTGTTGTGAATACCTGAAATAAAAATTTACTTTATTTAATGCATTGTTCATTGGTGGTTTTTACAGTGAACTGATCAATTATAATCCGCGGGTCATTGTTGTGTTTCGGGAAGTAACTAGGTACAAAATTTATCTATAATAGCAGTTGTTGTGAACAGTAAAACTAGCAGTTGTTTCTATTCATGGACCGCACTCTAGCTTTACATCAGGCGGAATGTTGTCATAATTACGTCGAGGTACAATTAAAGTCAGTTTTGATACAGCATTTCCGACAGCTTAGAATCTAAAAACATCCAAAAATGATTTTCATACTACCCCGAGATGGCAAATAGTCTGCCATATAATAAAATCATCATTAGCCTATCCTTTAAACTTTTAATAATACACAATTATACTATAGGCGCTATATATATGTTAGTGTCCCTAACACATGGAACAGGAAAATTTCAGCACTTCTTTTGTTCTAACGTGTGCATAGAGATATATACTAGAGGTACAAACTGCATACATCTGACATAAAAAACCAAACGATTTGACAATGTTGCCGTCAAGTCAAATACTAACTGACAGAGAACCTAAACGTGGCTGCGGCCATGTTTTCTCTTGCGTCACATTGGCAACGTTATCGCACATCTAGTTGTATATATCAACGAACGTGGGAACTTTAATTCAGGCTGTTGTGTACAAGTTGTTTTTTCACAAATTTAATAATAACAAATATTCTAAAAATTCATAAAAATATAATAAAATTGGTACGGACCAATTTTTTTTTTTGACAATGATTAAATGTCATACTTGACTAGAATTTGACTTACCACAGCTAGAGGTATAATAATAACAGTAGCTACTAAAACGCCCATAGGAACAGTGTCACCACGGAACGGGAACGACAAAGCTGGATCATTGCAGAAGAATCCTGATATATGAGTTGGTATCACGCCTAGTTCATATATCAGTATTGGTACTGAAACTGAAAGAAATATATGCTTTACAGAATGTGCATCATACAAATCGACAGTACACACTTCTCTCGTTATACCTGGATACTTCCAAACTGTTCCCGAAACGTGACAAGGTCACTCCATGGGAACACTAGCTACCAGTTACTAGCTAGCAACTTTTCAATTTTTAATGAGCGGCCGTGGTCTAGCGGTAACGCGTGAACTCACGATCGATGAGACCCGTGTTCGAACCTCGCTAATTCTGACCGGTACCAATGTAACTTCGTTATATTATTATGTACTTTGGGCGCTCAGTGCCTATAGGCGCTATTAAAGAGTGGTAGGCAACTGATGATGGTTATTTGTCCAGTCTGCCGTCCTGGGGTAGTACCACCACTTTCGAATGTAACACCCGTGAAGTGACTATATTGCGTTTCGGGAGCAGGTATAGCGAGAGGAGTGTGCACTGTCAATCTAGATAGTACATGTTCGTCTCATCAAGCCGGCGACTGCTGCCTGTAGAGATTTCTCTGTAGTAGCAGTTGTTTCCATTCATGGACCGCACTCTAGCTTTACATCAGGCGGAGTGTTGTTACATACTACAATAATGTCTATTTAAAAAATGGTGTCAAAATGGTGGATGTAAGGCGTCATTGCGTGCGCACATGAAAGAGTTTATTTAATAAACACAAAACGATTTCCTCTAAGTGCGATGTACGCATTATAGCATACTTTAACTCACATTCATCTTGTCCTTTAAGCCGTATACGTACACGGCACATCATTTCTATATTTTGTATGGTAGCTCAGCATATGACAACCCTCCGCCTAGAGAACTATCCATGAATGGAAGCAACTGCTATAATAGAGAGATTTTTGCAGGCATCCATCCGTCATCCAGATTGACAGTGCACATTCCTCTCGTTATACCCGGCTACTTTCAAACTGATCCCGAAATAATTCACTTCACGACCTAGTCGCATTTCGTGATTGGGTTAATAGATGTTGCAGATTTGCCTCCTCGAGTCGCCATAAAGGAGCCGATTTGCAGATACTCGTATTTGACTGTGGTGTGGGTGGGGATGTCGTGGCGCCTAACTTATGACTTAAGACTTTAAAAAACATAAAATGACATGGCAGTTACCATGACGACGAAATAACTAAAAAAGGTGGTAATTAAAAATGAAATGAAATATCGAAGGTTTTATTTCGAAGAAACAAAGGGTACATGTGGCGGCTGCCTCGCCACATCAAATTTTAAAACTATTTTATATTTTTTATTTGAAGTGTTTTCTGACATTGACATTGTTCCTTGAGTAATAAATTTCTTCTCTCGCTGCCATGCTTATTTTAATCTAATATAATCTGCATATCTACCTACTAATATTAGCATAATTTGTTTCCGTTCGTGGGCCGCACTCTAGCTTAACGTCAGGCGGAGTGTAGTCTTACTACGAAGAAAATTGGTGCAGTGGACAGTAAGCCCAATAATCTTAGTAAATGAAGTGGTCATTCGCTTCTGGTGACATTGACAAAGTAGGTATGATAATTCGCGTGCCCCCTCTGTTTTGGCAATATGACAACGACTTCCTCGCTTCAATCTGTAGGGTCAAAGTCAATGTCAAATTTCGTATGTGCGTAATATTTTAAATTGTTTGACGCAATTTTTTTCTTATTATTTCTACCGTTGATATATACAGCTAGATAAGCAATAACGCTCCCAAAGGGACGCGAGAGAAAAGTTGACCACAATCACTTTGAAGTTCTCTTCTTCTTCTTCTTTTGTTAAATGGCCTCAAATGTTATAATAACGACGAATTCTGCCAGTGTCGAGTAGTAAATTCTTAATGCTTTTGCATCAAATTGCAATGGTGTTTTACAATTTGACGCTTTCTTGGAGTATTTGGCGGCAATTCACCCGGTCAAGTCACAATAAAGCGTTTTCGCGGCGTGGGATAACCACAAAAAAAAACCGCTTCCGTTGCCTCATATAGAGTGAATTTTAATGTTTCCACTATTACTTAAAATTACGCAAAATAACACCAATTTTACACAATAATAACTACTAAACTAATTAAGGAAAGGGATGAAAAACGCCTCAACCTTCCCGGGCAAAAGCGCGCCAAACACTCTTTCTATGTTAGTTAGTATTTGACTTGACGGCAACATTGTCAAATCGCTTGAAGCGGCCTACGCTTTTTTCATGTCTGATGTATAGGATTTGCTCTTCTACTATACGAGTATATCTCCATGAATTCTACAGGCTAGGTCCTTCTACCATATAATCCACGTCTTCCTACGATCTGCCGCTAGACCACCACTTAAAAGACCTAGCCAATTGGCCTAATTAAAGGTCGTAACACATTTATAACAGAGGTGCAATTGTCGAGGGCTATACGTGACGCACGCGCAGGTTAGTTCAATAGGCGACATCCGTACAACACGTTGCAATACACGTGGTTGTGAAGCCCCATTTTACTACGTACTTGGGTACATTTCATTTGTAAAAAATAATACAATTAATACATATTATTAAATACGTAATAAAATATTTATATTAATTTTATTTTAAAGAATTAAGTAATTTTTCATAATTCTAAACGTTTTAACGCTTTTCTTTATTTATTATAAATTCTATGTTGTTGCTTTGTTTTTCTATATTTTAAGATTATATAATGTAATAAAATTTAATATAAAAGCTAATTAATTTATTATATTATAATAATGTACGGACAATTTAATGTGAACTGTAAAACATGTTAAATTTTAGTACTGCTACTTAATAACAGATGGCGCTACAAATCTTTCCGATAATAAATACTAATTTAGCATATTATTGAAAATTATAATGTAATGTCGGTTTTTTTAAATTTATTTATATTAATTTTCGTTCTTAATAGAATAGTTTACTTTTTATTTATGTAGCTTAACGTAAATATGTAATGGTTATCAATACCTTGACCCTAAGCTAGGATATATTATGGGACATATACTGACAGAGAACCTGAAAGTGACTGCGGTCATCTTCTATCTTTTGTCATTTAGTTTAGTGCTTATATTATTAGTTGTATATATCAATGGCTATGAGTATCAGACTGCATAATACTGCATTTCATAATGATGCAACAAAAGTCAAAGAAAGTAAAAACTAAAGTTAACTAACTAGTT
Organism: Tinea pellionella; assembly: GCA_948150575.1. Taxonomy (NCBI): domain Eukaryota; kingdom Metazoa; phylum Arthropoda; class Insecta; order Lepidoptera; family Tineidae; genus Tinea; species Tinea pellionella. The sequence goes on along the minus strand of OX411261.1, from coordinate 7,249,425 downwards.
ATTTTCACACACTCCAATAGTAATTTACATAAATATTAAATTAATTATTCCGAACACCTTACTATAATGATTAGTTATAGATGAATAAAACTTTAGAGACATATTTTATTTATTTATTCATTTTAATTTACTTCGGTTTTTCACTAAAATAAAAGTGTAATGTACTAGTAGGCTCACTGATAATTACGAGTATTATAAATGTAGCATGAAAGTAACGCTCCGCCTGATGTAAACCTAGAGGGCGGTCCATGAACGGAAACAACTGCTATTACAGATAAATTTCTACAGTTTCTAATTTGTAATTTTTAATTGACATGCCTAATTAAATGTAATGATTGATTATATACATTATGTTTATCGAAAGTTTTGCATGCCGCTAAATGTGACAAAACATGTGAACAAATTGTAACCCATTTAATAACACCATGTTTCACGCAATAAAGTTTATTTCATTTCATTTCATACTCTGTATCACTGCGTACTCTTTCCTTATAAAACATTATGTTAAAGTTAATGCAAGATTCCTAAAAGACTGCATGCTGTGCGCATCAATGCACTCGACATTCAATTATAACGTTTAATAAGTTAAATTAATCGTTTACCATTTATGGAGAATTCATTTAACGCCGATTATAGAAGATTTTTATCGTGTTTCATTAATTAAATAAGAGTGCCGGGCTTTAGAAAATCTGCTATTTCATGGCTTCCCGTTGTGTTTCATATCTCGGCATAACACTACGCCTGATATTTTGTAAATTAATTTTATATACATACGTGTTTTTAAATATCATTTTAGCTCGTCATATGACCGACCACATTCCGCTGCTAGAGTGCGAGTGCGATCAGAGAAGGAGCTCCGAAGACGGGAGTCGCGTCTGCTACGCCGGCTTTGTGAGATGATGCTACCTCTTAAGGAAAGTTAATTTAACGCCTGTTATAAAAACGTTGATTTTATGAAATAATTTCATTGTAAAATATCTGGAGTAATTGTTTGGTCCTTTTTTGGTAAATTATAATTAGTTTTAAGATTAAGATAATAGGGCTGAGTGGGTGTGTATTTTTTTTTCTTGCCATCGCAGTATAAGTATCTATCTATCAATATTAAAAGTCACTGCTGTCTGTAAAATTTTTCATAACCACTGTTTCACGTCATGTAGGTAATACTTTGAATCTTAGGTATACTAAGGTACAATGTACAAATATCTTAATGTAAGTACATTGCCGATCGAGATTTTTAGGAGATTCTAATATTAAATTCCACATATAACCCGCAATTTATTTAACTTCAAATGGAGTGTTGTCATATGCCGACCTACTGTAAAAATACATACGAGTATAGTCGTAAGTATATTTTTTAATTTATAATTTGGATTCTATTGCTGTTGCAGTTGCTTTTGTTTATTTGTTAACGCTGTGGATTTGTGTTTCAGAACGTGCGTAGGCAAATAAATAAAAATAGAAGCGGGTGTTTTTATTTTCCTTCGAAAGCTCCGTTGAAAGTTTTAGTAAATGTTTCATCACTTTCCTAATGGTACGCTTGAAAAATGGAAATATTATTAAAGACTAAGCTTCATGGCCTGCAAAACCTTGAAATGAAGTGAAATTAAATTGAAATTTTATTTATTTGCGGAAGCTTTATTTAAGTGCTCTATCTCTCGACGTGCAAAATTATTACAAATAAAATCAAATTAGTAAACATTCATTAGTAAAAATACAATTATCATAAAATTTATAAAATAAGATAATATTAAAATTTTTCTTTCCTTAGCCTTAAATAACATAAAAACAGCTCTAGTTAGGTAGTATATGTAAATCTATCGACCTATAAAAATATACCCATGCGGCAGCGGCTAATTAGCGGCTAATTATCCAATACATTTGTTAGTCCGCTACTTTCACCATGCTAACTTCTGAGAGGTTCTTACCGGTGTCTATCTACCCCAATTATGGAGCAACTGCGACTTCTATTTCTACATATTATAATTTCCTTCATGATGAGATGTATAATTTAAAATCGTCGCCAAGGCAAGCTACATCACCGCTTTTTAGTTTAGTTTAGTTTATATTGTTAATATCATAACGGGAAGAGCGTGCTCTGTTAATAGATGGTACATATTCGTCTCCTTAAGCCGGCATAGCGGTGAGGATTGCGGTGGCAGTTGTTTCCATTCATGGATCACATTCTAGCGGAATGTCTAGCTACTATAAAAGATACACTAAAATTGGAATAAAAATAAATGACGTATCCACAGTCAAAAATAATTAATTGACAAAAAATTCTTAACCCAACATATGGGGAGAAATGATCCCACGTGTTGCAGATTTTATACCACACGCTTTGCACTGATAACTTGCACATGATACAATTATTGTTTTTTTTTCAAGAGTTCATTAACCTTTTAAAATGGATTAACTAAATTTACATGTAAATAGCACATATTTTCTTGGCAAAAATCAGGCAGAATCGCCTCTCCTATGGAGGAGTGCGGCCGTGGTCTCAAACGTGAACTCATGATTGATGAGACCCGTGTTCAAATCTCGGTAAATTTTGATGTTAACTATGTTAAATGTACTTTAGTCCTACAGTTCCTACGTTACTAGTTTAGTGTAAAAAAAAATTATAAAAATGCATTAAACCTTAATAATTCTAGATTTCGATTAAAAAATTTCTACAAAAAAGTAAATAAACGTACCTAATAATAATGTAGGAATAACATACCACCATCTTGCATTCTTGTTTGCATGTATTTGTTGTGATTCTTCATCTTTCTGCAAATATAACTCATTTAGTAAATTATTACATGAATAAATTATTAAACAAACAGGCAATCATTATAAAAATACAAGACAATGCCCATTTGTGAGGCCACTTAATATCTAAAAGTTTGTCAACAAAACAATATTCTAAAATAATATCTTATTTATTTATTTAATTAATTATGTTTATTATACTCGTATATGTTATTAAACAAATGGTATTAATTTTTAAAGCATTTATTACCTCAAATATTATCTCAGAAAAATATCAAATCACACAATAACTCGAGTAAAAACAAAAAATAACTGATTAAAAATAATTAATGTTTATTAATTTTCCTAAAAAATTAACCAAAATGACAAACTAGAAAACAAATTGCGGGCCCATTTTTCTTAGGCGAATAGGCATTTTTTTTTATTGTAGCTCGGCATGTGACAACACTCCGCCTGATGTAAAGCCAGGGTGCGGTCCATGAATGAAAACAACTGCTACTACAGAGAAACCTGTGCGGGCAGCAGTCGCCTCCACTATGCCGGCTTGAGGAGACGAGCCTGTACCATCTATTGACAGTGCTTATAGATTATAGATTAATGCTACTAATTACTAATAACTAACTGTAACTGAAGTTATTTCTTCACAATTTACTAACTCAATATTCATTAAAAAAACAATAATAATAACTTTTAACAATAAACAACGTGTGACACTTGTAAAAATTACAATTCATAAGTGTATGAATAATCGATGATTTATTATATTATTGATAGGGTTACTCTGCTTTTTGATGAATATAGGATATTTTAATTCGTCACTCCATTTTGCAAATAGGTGCAATTGGAAGACGTTGAACACATTTTGACTAGTCGTGTCAGGGAACAGGCTGACGGAGAACAATCAATGAATAGTCTGAATTTAAATAAATGGGATACACACACACACACACACAGTGTTTTCTTTGTAAGTGCATTGGAAAAGAACGAGGACACCCGTAATACAGACTACAGTCTAATACGGGGTCCTCAACTCATGTAATTTATATGATGTTTTGTACTAAATAAAGATTTATTTTATTTTATTTTTTATTTTATCATTATCATTAGTGGATCATTTATTCGACGATTATCAAAAATTGATTAGAGTTGAGTAGATTTAAGTAATAGTTATAAGTTAGATTAGTTTTTCTGTTTATTAATGTTTAAGGTATGATGGGACGGGTTAAAAGTCCCTATAAAAAATGGAATAAAAAAATAGATATAAGTTTTGCATGTAGTCACCAGAGAGGCTTAAAAGCACTTAAAACGCATAGATCCTAATTACGTTTAATTTCTTCTACTTTTGATAGCTAATAGGAAGAACTATTTTTGAGGAAATCTACACGTTTTAAGTCTACTTCATTCGAGAATCAACACTAGCAGAGTTAGTATTAATCTCTGATTTCGCCCTGCTGACCCGAAATACATAATACCTACTTCTTATATTTGTTTTTTGAAATTTCAGAATTGAACCCAGTACCTACGTTAAAGAGTTTTGACACGGACATTTTTTAAATTTAAAATATTGACGTAAAATATTAATCTTTAAATTACAGGATTTATGGTAACCCTATTTTTTTACTATCTAATCTTACATCGCTTATCTCGATACAGAGAAAGACAGTTCCGCACCTGATTCTCGTGTAATCAATTTACTGATTAAATTCAATTCAATACATCATGCATGGGTAATTAGTCATGCTTTTTTGAATATTTTAAACTATTGATAAGCATTTATTTCAGAACTCGTTGTTCTACAAATCAGGTTAGCTAACACGGTGAATAAAAGAAAAATTCTATTATTTTCAAAACCAAAACGTTTGTTTCAGCAAGTTCTTCTAAATTTCCATTCTTTAATATCCACCTCATTTTTTTACTTTTTATCCAATGCATCTACTTAAAATTTTAAAAAATACATACATTCATTTTATTTCGTAAAGAACTTATTCTTTTTATTTCTTGAATGCTTGTACGAAGAATGGCACTTTGAAACATTATTATTTTAATTTTAAACACACTGACAACTATATCTAAAACGTTATGTGGTTAAAAGAACACTAAAACAAAATATTTAATACTGCAACAGTACGTTATCCTTAGAATGGATGACTAAATGCGGTCGGAATTACCTAGTTTATTATTATAACTACGTCAATTGAAATTTACATGAATAAATGCATATTTTTCTTCTACGTACTTTCTATTCACAAAATAAGGTTAGCTTCCCATTAAACCGGCATAACGGACGTCAATAAGAAACTAGTGCCAATATAGTTTAATTTGATTTATTTTATGTCAACGGAAATATTGGTTTCGATAATTTGTATTTGGCGGGAAAGTAATAGTTCCACTACTCAGTAACAGATGGCGCTGCTTTAAAAATATAGGTAAATAATGAAGTAAGTACTAAAATGCATTATAGTTTGCGTAATGCGTCGCGTTGGAGTACAACGTTGACGAAACCTTTAAAGTTTGAATGTCACGTTGTCAGTTACGTTGGGTTTTAACTATTAATTCTATATCGTGGGTGGATCGCAATTTTATAAATGCTGTGCAGGCGTTTAATATATATATTTTTTATTTTACAAAACGATTCTACGGATTTTTGTATATACTGACTTTGAGTAGTTTGAATACAGTCGTCTCCTCAAGTCAGCATAGCGGAAGTCTACACCGTCCATACCAAGTACAAAAATATTTAAAAATCAAATGTTCAAAAATTTTGCCTTGATGACGTAGTAGTTAAATTCCTGACAATAAATAAATCAATCAGTGAAGAGGTCGGTGGACCAATTTGGATGTCCATTCTTCCTTATTTTTCAGGAACTGTTCATTTAAGAATATAATTCCTCATGCGTGAGAAACATTAATAAATTAATTTTGGTTATATTATATTTTTCACTTTCTACATTTAGTTTTATTTAAATTGTTAGTAGGTACCTGATTAATTAATTTAACTTGTGGATAGCGCCACCTACCGGGTCCAATTGTGAATATAACTTCTAGGACAAACTGGCAGTGCATAGTTTGGGTAATAATCCGCCACAGGCAGTCTGGCTACTTCCAAACTGAACCCGATACGCGCCTAGACCACGTCACGGGTGTTACGTTTGCAAGGACGGCAGACTAGGTTAATAACCACTGATGAGTCTGTTTACCACTCTTTAATTGATAGTTACATTGGTACCGGTCAAAATTTAGCGAAATTAAGAACATGGGTCTCATTAATCGTGAGTTCCCACGCCCGGCGCCCTACCGCTAGGCCACGGGCTTAAAGATTCATATGCTGAAATTTTTTAAATTTAATTTATAAAGTGTAGCGAGCGTATGTAGTGTAGTGTACTACGAACCAAACTCTATGACGGCACCGAAGTTAGGCACAAATCGCTGCGCAGGACACAAATTGAGGTATTGGCGGGGCGCGATGAACGAGAAGGGCACCAGCGTTACCAGATTTATTTTTGCCAAGTCGGGATTTCGGAACTTTTTGAGTGAAAAAAGCGGGATTCTTTCTTCGAAAGCGGGACATAGTGAAAACATATATAATCAGAACTGTTTATGTGATAAACTTATTATGAAAATGTGGTGTTTCAAATAATAGTCTGAAGAGTGAGTTACAAATTGTAACTCTTTTTACACAGTTTACAGTAAGCTATTTACTCATCCGACGTCACAATACACACACAAGTCCGAGAAGCGGCGGCCCCGCCAAAATCGGGACGTCTGGCAACGCTGAAAGGGCACCTACCGAGCTACCAGCCCGCAGATTATTTTTATAAGTTTTATTTTACATGTACCTTGGCGAAATAGAGAACGCAGGTAACTTCCAAAACGCCATACAGTTTGACGCGACCTATACTGCCATCGGAGATACAGTCCCCAGACTAGTTCCGATGGCAGAGCACTTTGTAAATAGGTCACTTTCATTCTAATAAAGGTTATTATTATTATTATACTAACATAAACTTGTAGGCATAACACTTCAAACTGTCAAAAACTTAAAGATAAGAATTTGTTTAAAAATTGCTCAATAACAGTTAAAATATTATTGCTTATCGTTTTACGCTGTTAGTGTAACACTAACCTATAAATTACAGTGAGCATAACCTTGAACCGGCTAGGCCGCTGCCTGTACTATTTAAATAATGCCGTAATTATACGGGTAATTTACTCTATCAATCCGTATACAGTTTATTTTTTAAACAATATTTTTTAATTATTTTTGCATATTTTTTTGACATTTATTGATCTAATATCATACGGTACCATTTGCAAAAAAAAAAACAAATCATAATCAAAATATATACACAAGCACTGTAAATGCAAGGTCGAAGGAGCAAGATCGTTCAACTCACAGCTGATAGATGGCTGGGCGCGCCTTTATTAGTGCTGTAACAATGACATTGCGGCTTGATTTTACGTGAAAATCATCAAATAAACATCATCAGTCTGCCATACACTGTCTAATAGCACCTATAGGCATTACATTGGTACCGGTCAGAATTTAGAGAGATTTGAACACGGGTCTCATCAATCGTGAGTTCACAAGTTCTACCGCTAGATCACGGCCGCTATAAAATATGAAAAAGCTAATCAAAAATTACCTTATTGAGTTCCAAAGAAGATTCAGTCGGAATATTAATAGAGAATACTTCACGACTGTCTGTAGAAGTCATTTTATTATTAACACAATCTAAACTTAATCCCATACTCGCAATATTACGATTTATAGCAACAAAACACTCGTGCGCATGTATTCTACACAAAACATGAAGTAAATTGTAAACCTACATTAGCACAAATCTAGTTACACGATACTTTAATTTGACTTACTAATATCACACTTAACGTTATAGTAATAAAGTACATATTAGCTTTTTTGTATCGTATAATATACATGTAGATATGAATCATATTTGAACACATAAGGTAACAATGTCAGTTGATCTTATAATAAGCGTACAGTGAGTTCAAAATAATTTTTATATTAACCGCTACATTATTATCTAATAGCTTGGTCGTTAGACCCAATCTCATCGGAAAGGAACACCATTCCAGCCAAGTCAAGGACTCTGGAATGGTGTTAACGGGAAACTCTGGTCTTCTCTGAAAGCAGAATGTGACCAGAGGTGAGACCTTACTAGTTTTGGTTCACGTAGTTTCAGTTCACCCTCTATCCACCACCTGAGGATTCACCTGATGGAAGACTAATAACCCCAACATGCTACTGTCACTCACAATGCTTAGTGGTGGTAATACACCAGGACGGCAGACTGAGCCAATAACCATCACCAGTCTGCCTACCACTATTTAGTATAGATTATTAGATAAAGATAGTAATTTCTATTGCATGCAAATAAAAAAAATAGGAAGCGATATGATTCACTATATGGAAGGAAAGTATTATTTACATAATGACATGCGCACAGTCATGGTACTTCTGTACTTCACTTTTATGTACTGAGAATTTGCAATGAAGAATGTTGAAATTGGCTGATGACACGTAACTATCACCGTACGAAGTTTTTCTATATTTTTTACCCGTGTTGACATATTGGTATATTAAAAACAAACCGGACCTTTGTAAAGGACCTTCGCCCCACTATAGTGTGGTTTAACTTCTTCTTCTTCTTTTGTTAAATGGCCTCAGATGACATAACAACGACAATTCTGCCAATGTCGAGTAGTAAATTATTAATGTTTGTGCATCAAATTGCAATGGTGTTTTACAATTTGACGCTTAATACTCCAAGTATTTGGCGGCAATTCACCCGGTCACAATATGAGCGTTTTCACGGCGTGGAATAACCAAAAAAAAAACCGCTTCCATTGCCTCGTATAGAGTGAATGTTTCCATAATTATTCACATGCGTAGCATAAAATTACGCAAAATAACACCAATTTTACACAATAATAACCACTAAATTAATTAAGGGAAGGGATAAAAACACCTCAACCTTCCCGGGCAAAAGCGCGCCAAACACTCCGCGGTTTAACTTAATAGATACCAATGCCTTAACAATAAAAATGTCACTTCAAAATGACAGTTGACGTTTAAAATTCTACAAAGTCCTACAGTTTATTTTAAACACTTTTGATTTTACAACGTTTCATAATGAATTTGCCTGAATTACATAACTATGAGGATGCAGCCATTGAAGCTGTAGTTGGTGTAATAAATGCTGCTAAAAATCGTCTCGGACAATACACGACGTTACATCATCTTATACGTAAGTTACGTAACACCCGTAAAGTGACCTTGTCGCGTTTCGGGAACGTGTATAAAAGGAGCCAGGTACAACAAGAGGAGTGTGCAATCTAGATGGTGCATACTCGTCTCCTCAAGCCGGCATAGCGGAGACTGTTGCCTGTTGCAGGGTTATGCTTTTATCTAAAAACCTTAGAAATTCGAATGCAACTAACCTATTTGTAATGGGTAAAAGGATGTCTGCATGGCAATCGCTATAGATTGCTATAGATACAAACCTAAACCTAACCTAACCTATTCGTAACGGGTAGAAGGATTCTGATAGAATAATTACCTTTAATTGTGTATTAAAAGTGATTTTAAAATTTGTCTGATAACCATTGGTACACCATTCGAATTTTAACCGGGACCGACTTAACCCAATAATGATCCACTGGAAGTATCTCAAAGTTTTAAGGTCTCTCCTCCAAAAGATCGCGAAGATTTCTCTGTAGTAGCAGTTGTTTTCTTTCATGGACCGCACTCTAGCTTTACATCAGGCGGAGTGTCCTAGATAATTTTTATATTGATTTCAGAAACACGAAACGTCATAAAAGCCCCAGCAATTTTACCTATTACGGAGTTATATGAACCCGCGGTTGCTTATGGAGAATATATGATAAGGAATGCAATTGAAAGGAAATGGAAACTGGTGAAGGAGTTGATGTATACGCTTAAAAATTTGGACTGCAAAACAGATGATGTTGCTCATTATTTCCATTATGAGGTACTTTGTATGTAAACTACTTTTTATAACGGACTAAACTACTTTTACAGGGTGTTAAGAACTATCAGTACTGATGCCGTTCAAGTCACTTTTTTTTGAGACCAAAATTAAAAGAAAATCCATTTTTATAATTTTTTTATTGTTGTTTGGCATAATATCGCACCACCAGGGGAAAAAGGCATAAGATGAAAAAGTCAATTTTACAGGAGAGCAAAAGGAGTGTTTGAATGGCTATAATATTTTTTTGCTTTCACATAAAAGAATGTTTAAAACGTAATTTAAAAGTACAATCATATGAGTCGTTACGTTTAATTAAACAATAATAATTTTGCGTAAATAAACATATTCCGTTATTTGTTAATAAGAAAATCGGAACTGTCAAACGACGTATTATATAATTTCATGTATAAAATGGCGAATTTTATCGATAAAATTATGAAGAAAATTGAGCTCATGCAGCCTTATTAGGACTATCTAACTGTACCAATAACTCAAAACCACCATAAAAAGGCTTATGCTCTTATTACTCTGGGAGTGCGATATGACAACGCGTGCTGTTAAGCTAGAGTGCGGTCCATAAACGAAAACAACTGTTATCACAGAAAAAAATCTACAAGCAGCAGTCGCCTCCACTATGCCGGTTTGAGGAGACGAATGTGCACCATCCAGATTGACAATGCACACTCCTCTCCTGAAGTGTTATACCAAGCTGCTATTAAACCAAACTGATCCCTAAACGTGACAAGGTCACTTCACGGGTGTTTCACTAGGTAATTAAATAAAGTTAGAATGACTTGTGTAAAATAATACAGAAATACACTTTCTTATCAGCGAATAATATAAATGTTTAATTAACAATTTATTAGTGTTAATATACTTATTAAATATGCTAAATTATCTGCCGTGTTTACTTAAACCTACTAGGTGATAATGCGACAGATACGTTCACGTGTAATTTTATTGAGTTAGGCAGAAATGTTATCCACCAGAAGTATGCGATGCCTACTCGATTTATTACACAAAAGCTACCTTAGAAAAGCTTATTCCCCTGCCTCACATCGCATGCAAGCGATTGAATGCATCGCCTCACCGATCCCCTCGCGGACTAAAAGGTTCGGGCAGTCCTTTTTCTGTCACGTCTTTCTCCCTTCGCTTAACAAGTGCAGTGTGAAGAGGCTGAGATGCGACTCTGACAACAGCCGCCTCTGTTCATGGATCGCACTCTAGCTTAACGTCAGGCGGAGTGCGGGTTTATTATGACGTGTTAAAATAAAATAAAAATCCTGTAGTTTATATATTGAGCGTTATAGTTACTAAGTAATACAGTAATAATAGCCTTAAAATGTATATTATGTTCTATCAGGCTATATTCAGTCAACCAACGAATAAATATCCAATTCCTCAAGCAACTGTTTCGGTTTTCTTCACGCTCCAAATCCAACGCTTAGGGCCTGCTGAGAAACCGGAAGTAACTAGGGTAAACAATTTATTATTAATTTAGTTTTAGTTTTAAACTACTCTATACGTTCACAAACAATTTTCATAGGTATCCTGACCCCATCCAAAATTACTTCCCGACCCCTTCTCTAAACTTTAGAAGGCCGGCATAGTGGTTGTTACTTTATTTAATTTATTTGAATAAAAAGGTCCCAAAAGCGAATTACCTACAGAACTTTAAATTAAAACTACCCTATTAACTTAGCAAATCCCTCCCTGTGGGAAAAAGGCGTGACAATTGCAAAAAGCTATAATTTATGATTGGTCGTGCTTGCGGTCGCAGCGCAATTTCTTTACCCACTTCGTTCATGAACATGTTTTACGGATGAGTACAAGGAATTGAATTGTTTTTGTGGCGGAGTGGTTAATGTAAGTACACGTAACTCTGTTTACAATAATAAGCAAATATATTTCTAGATAACATTCAAATTGGAAGGTCATCAATCAGAACATGATATTAGGTTTGTTAAACTAGTGCCAGAATGGATCCTGGGTATTCTACAAATGAAGCTATTATTCTTTCAAAGGATTGAGTCTATGTACTTGTTTAGAATTAAATTTTAGTATAATAAATTATTATTAATTTGTTTTTAATTATTTTATTTTGTTTTCTTGGGTTTCAACTGAATAAAATACTTTATACGGCTTAGGGTGGTTTGCACCAGAGAAGGCCGGTTAAAGTAACTTTGACTGTTACTTTAACTTTAACTTTGACAGTTACCTTTACTTTTACTCCACGCGCGTTGCACCACAGAAAAATTTGTATCGTGTTTTAGTATTTACAAAATGTTTGGAATTTATAAAAAATAGTCAAAGAAGCAGCTGAGTAATGGATAATCTCAAAATTCTTCTGGAAAATAAACTGTATGTTTGATGAACTATACAAGATACAAATAGATAACTAGATATAAGAACAAATTTAGATAAATAATACAAGATTTAAATGAATTCTCTCAATACAAACAAGAGCGGCTTTTCAAAGATTTGACGTTAGCGACATTGATTTAACTATTACTTTAACTTTGACCGGCCGAAATTCGCCAGTAACGGTTAAGGTTAAAGTAATCGTCAAATGTGACAGATTTTTTTTGAAGCAAACCAATTTTAACTTTAACCATTACTTTAACGTGGCAGTAATAGTTAAGTCATATGGTGCAAATGGACATTAGTATCGCGTTTACCCGCGATGTACTTTTCGATTCATTGCAGCCACCTACTCGCAGCTACCTACTGTGATGCAGCGATGTCTGTAAAAATTTCGAAACTAATTAAATTAAACGCCATAGTAAATACACAGTCTTTCATTCGTTTGATTTTATACTAGACTAAAAAATTGTTTAAATATTAATTTTGTTTATCGCTTATTTTTTAATAAATTTCTGGCATTTTAAATGATTTTTGTTTTATTATCAAATCAAATCATTTATTTACAAGTTAATGAGAATAATGTTCTTAAAATGTTATTTTGTCGCCACAACTATCCGTTTGGGTGCGTAAATGTCTTAATTAAATAGTGTCACAATGGCATATTAAATTATAATGAAAATTAAATTGAAAACATCAACATGAACACATTTTTTCTATTTTCGTTGTTTATTAAATTTTCATTACAATTGAATATTATTAAAACAATTAAAAGTTTTTCAGGGAAGATTTTCTTATGATAAATAAACACATTTACTAAATATAGGTACATAGAAGTAATAACCGACTTCCTGATTCAATGTTTGAATAATACACAGAACGTTCACCAATATTTGCATAAATCGTGTCACTTGTCATGTTACACTTGGCGATCAATAAAAACACGGTTTTATGACACCATTCTTAAGACCAACTGATTATTTAGTTTACAAATATATGCAACAAATGTTTAGAAACCGCAGCTATATTTTTAAAACAGGAAGATATTTTAAAAGGGATCAGTAGCCAGGTATAACGAGAGAGTGTCAATCCTGGATGGTGCATTCGTCTCCTCAATAGCGTAGGTGAAAGGAGAATGTCCATTCGCCTAAGAAAAATGGGCCCACAATTTTTTTCTCGAGTTTGTCGATGATTTTAAGTTCAATTTGCAGAAAAATAAATCTACTTCCTTTTTACCAATCAGTTTTATTTTTTCACCTGGGTTATTGAATAATTAGATGTATTCTGATGCAATATTTGAGGTTATTATTATTTTTAATGCTTTAATATTTGATGATATCTGCTTTTTTTATGTAATTAAACATTGTCTATTGATTTGTAAACGATGCTATGATATAAATTAATTTATTGAAAAACTCTCTCTCTCTCTCTATATTATTTTAGAATATTGTTTTGTTAACAAACTATTAGGTAGCACGTGGGCCCAAAAATAGGCATTCTCCTTTCTTTGTGGTGAACAACCCCAGGACGGCAGACTGGGCTAATAACCATCATCAGTCCGCCTACCACTTATTTTGATTTGTTAAAAAGAAAGTTTTTTTTAAATTTTGATCTAAGGGTTCTTGTTCTTGTCTTTCCGGGCTGGTTTCCGCACGAAGGGCATGGAGGTCCCTGGGACGTTGATCTAAGTTTACGCTAACTGCCTGCATACATTTCACCGTGTGGTCATATAAATAAAATAAATACCTTTGATTTTGATGCCGTCTCTTTCCTGACTGTAATTGTAACATTTGTAAAGCTATGGGACAGTTCAGGTATAAGGCGCCATCATAAATTATCTTATTCTTCGAGAAATTCTTACGTCAATAAGTAGGTACCTACTTAACTTATTTAGGATAATATCTTTCTTCTATTGATGAAAGAAAACCGACGGTGGGTTAAGGGTAATTTTTAAACTAATAAATAACTAGATAACTGTGCACTGTCAATCTGGATAGTCATAAAGCCGGCATAGCGGAAGCTATTGCCTGTATATATTTTTCTGTGGTAGCAGTATAAGTAGGAGTGGTGTCCCAAAGCCGAACTGCTATGAAAGATTCCGCCACTTTACTAAAAAAAAACTATACCAAACTGCACGAGTAATTATACCTTTGCCTTTAATTTAATTAATATTTGTTTAAAAAAAACTGTCTGTGATATACAAAGACATACAAAAATGTATATAAACCTCTATAGGTACCTCGATTATCGGAATGATCACAAAAGCAGGTAAAAACTGTATAATACGACAGCATGGAGGTCTGACTCATAAAAGGCCGGTTTCAACTTATAATGACCTAAACCTGTCATTCGAGTGCCGCCGCGATGCGTACGCGCACGGTTAACTAAAACTGCGCGAAATACAAATTATATTGCGAATTTTTATGTGTGTTTTGTGTTATTGTGAATTATGGTGCGTGTGTATAAAGTTACTAAGTGTTTTAAAATGCCTCGAGGTAATAGGGTTGTGCCGACTGAGAGTCGAGAAGGAGTTTTTACTATCGATATGTCCTCGACGTCAACGTTAGATATTGCGGTAAGTCTAGACTTAATTGTAACTATTTTAATTACCTAAATTTATTAATATACTTATCTAAAACAACCGACCAACTACAATGTTTATTAAAACAATCTTAATTTATTCATTTTATTTTAATATTTATTAATTATTCTCTGTAAGGTTTTAAGTTGGCGTTTGATTGTGTTTAAGTTTTATAATAGTACTAGCTGTTACCCGTAACTTCATTAGAGTATATTTATAAAGTTCTCTTTAATTATTTTAGTGTGCTTTGTATTGTATTGTATCCAAGAACTATATTGTATTATTAGTTTATTGCATATTTGTGGTATCAATTAATGATTCTTAGATGTATATACTTATATAAAGTTATGTTTAATATGAAGCTGTTCGATGCCCTAATAAATAAAATAAAATAAAAGCCTTTTAAATTGTCTAATATAGCTGTATCCCGCGTTTTCAGCTCTTCATTAAAGTTTAAAGAAAAACAGTAAAAAGGTCGACCTCTGCCAACAAAAGTTATCCAAACTAAAAAAGTTTTCTAGTTAAGAACTTACCTTAATGTTTTTCATTAAGATTCATTCAACCGCGTGTGCGTGATTCGGGGACAAACAAACACACTTTCATATTTATATAATTATTTCGCAAATATTAGACTAGCCATTTCTAATTCTATGTCAGATGTCTACGCTTATCTATTAGGATTAGATGTAAAGGCTTTCTATATAAGATGACGTCATTTATCTATTATTCACATTTTTATCTACTAACTAGCTGACCCGACAAACTTCGTTCTGCCTCAGAATTTGATTTCTGAACGACTTTTAAATTTAATTGCTTTCTAAACGACGGGACGAACATCAAATGTTTGACATTGAAAACCAAGGAAGTAGTTTCTGAGGGAAAGCGAAATTGTTGTTTTTACTATAATAAATATATTTTTTTCATATTTACTCACCTTTTAAACCTTCCCTGGAATTCCACAAATAATTCAAAACCAAAAGTAGTCAAATCAGTCCAACCGTTCTCGAGTTTTAGCGGGACTAACGAACAGCAATTGTTTTTTATATATATAGATTTAATTAAAATACACATTAACCTAATAATTTTATTATCACAAATAAGTAACTCTTAAGAAATTAGTAATACATTGAATATTTTATCTGATGGTGTCGTAGTTTTGTACACGTGAATTTGGGCGTTACGACGTTTGTATAAGGAGGAGTTTTGTTTATTTTGTTGTACTTATGGTAAGTTTATAAGCTATGGTTTTGTGTAAATTGGTAGGTGGTACACATTTATTTATTTATTTATTTATAGCCTACCAACAAAATTGCACTAACACTATATAATATTGCTACTTACATACTATTTAACAAACTAAATGCAATTCCAATTACAGAGTAGGACGACATGCTGCGATAATATTCTCAATTAATAAAATAACAATAATACTACGTCAAGTGGAAAACAATGAAATTAATATTTATACTCTGAACCATAACAAAAAATAAAATAAAAATATATATATAATGATTAAAACTATGTCAAGAAATTAAAAAAAAAAAAAAAAAAAGAAATTAATAATAATAATAATCAAAACAACTTCACAATGGGTGTGGAACACAGCAATAATAATAATAATAATACAGTCGTTTCATATGTCAAGATAATTCTACTGATTTTAAACTTTTTTTATATTTTGACTTGTTGTAGGAGAAAGCATCAAAATCCTCATTTTTAAATAGATAGTTATATTGGTTGACCATGCGACTCAGAGGTGAATATTGTCCCAGGTTGGTTCTGAACGATCTAGCAGCGAAGGGCACGAATGTTATCGAGCGGGGTTTTCTCTTGCTTGTGTTGAACATCAGTCTGGATAGTAAATTGGGCGAATCTATGTGACCGTTTATGATATTGTAAAAGAACATGCCATCGAGACAGTACCTTCGATGTTTCAAGGAGCACATTTGGAAATGTTTTAGTCTGCTCTCATATGAGGGGAGTTTCTTCGCCATATTACAACTGAAAGAGAGATGCCATAGAAAGCGTTTTTGTATACTTTCAAGCCTTTTAACATAAATATCATAGTGAGGGTTCCAGACTGCGCTACCGTATTCCAAGCCGCTTCGAACAAGAGCATTATACAAGACTATCTTTGAAGCTGGAGATCTAAATTGCTTACAATTGCGTAAAACAAACCCGAGTGTCTTAAACCCTTTACTAGCTATTTTGTCAATGTGCACATGAAATCTCAATTTGTTGTCCAAGACTACACCCAGATCTCGTATACTGTCAACCACCTCCAGCTTGTTGCCTTTGATATAATATTCAGGCGCTTCAGAGGAAAGTGTTTTTCTCGAGAATCGAATAGTTTGGCATTTTTTTGCATTCAGTTCCATGCCGTTTATGTCACACCAGTTGGTCAGCATATCCAGATCCCCCTGCAGCAGCACTGAGTCAATCTTTGTATTAATTTTCCTGAACATTTTGAGATCGTCTGCAAACATGTAGCATCCAGAATGAGAAAAACAGTTGCGAATGTCATTAATAAATATGGAAAAAAGTATTGGGCCCAAATGAGAACCCTGGGGGACTCCGGAGACCGTACTGAAGAGATTGGACTTGTACCCATTCGCAACAACCGCTGAACTTCTACCGGAAAGGTACGAATCGAACCAATGCAGCAGTATCCCAGATATGCCAATATTGGACAACTTTGAAATCAATGTAGCGTGGTTCACCTTGTCAAACGCTTTGCTGAAATCTGTATAAACAGCGTCAACAGAAACATTGCGGTCTAGAAGATCTGTTATATCCTCAACAAAGGAGGTTAGATTAGTAGATGTTGACCTAGACTTAACAAAGCCATGCTGCTCAGCCGAAACACATTGCTTGAACTGGGCGCTTAAAACGGGGCACATCAACTTTTCGAAGACTTTTGCAAATACCGGAATAATCGAGATAGGTCTGTAGTTATTTATGAGATTGTTCTTGCCGCCCTTAAATAGGGGTATAACCAAAGAAGTCTTCCATGCCTTGGGGAAAATTCCAGCTGCAAGAGAGCTATTGAAAATCACAGTTAAAGGATAAGCCAGAAAATCAGCACATCTCACCACAAACAAAGAGGGGATGCTATCCACACCAGCACCTTTATATTTGTCAAGTTTTCTTAGCGTTTTGTGCACTTGTGTACAGGTAAAGAATGTGGCGCCCAAACAATTAGTGTTGACATCATTATCTATCTGAGAAGGCAAAGTTATATTGCTGTAGACCGATGAGAAATGTTCTGCAAATAGATTACAAATTTCAGTGCTACCAGTCGCTGTCTTCTCCCCGAAGAACATTTTATCCGGGTACGAGCTGCTGTTTTTGTTTTTATCTTTAATATAAGACCAAAACACCTTAGGATTGAGCTTTATAGATGCTTCTATGCGCTTTAAATACTTGTTATAGGAATGGACTTGTAAGTGTTTACATCTGTCTTTAAGCTCTTTGTAATAGAGAGTATCACGAGGGTTATTATATTTTTTTACTTTAATGCGGAGCTTGTTTTTTTCTCTTAGCAGAGTGATAAGTCCCTTGGTAAACCACGATGGGTATTTGCGAGTTCTGTTATTTGTTTTATTAGATCTGGGTACACCTTTGCTTATAATGTCATGAAGAATCCCGTAAAAATGCTCAAGCATGTCATCGACAGACTGGCATTTAGCAAATAAATCGTCCCATTTCACTTTAGACAGGTCTTCACATATCATGTCAAAATCAGCTTTGTGAAAAAGATACCGTTCGCTCCTGCTCGTCGTAGAAGTCTTTAAATCTTGCACGGGGAAAAAGAACGTGACCGGCGGGTGCAAGGGATCAACAGTTGTCAGGGGAAAATCCTCATATGCTTCGAGGTCCTCAATTGTCGCATTGCACAGTACCAGGTCGAGAATCTTTTCTTTGATATTGGGTACATCATTATACTGATAGAGATCGTTTAACGATAGAAAGTCAGATAGCATAACGTTGAGACTGCCACGATTTGAATGGTGAATGAGTGTGGGTGTGTTCCCAGGTGGTGACCAAAGAGCGCTGCCAAGGTTAAAGTCTCCGACCAATAACGTGTTCCCGCTATCAATCCCCATACTGTCATTGGCGCTGTCTATGAAGTGTTGGAGGATATGAGCCTGAAGAGGAGGCGGCAGATAGACGCCGCATATTAGTAGTCTATCATTTTTCCTATTACCATTCTGAAAGTCGATGGATACCCACACATCTTCACATTTTGACTCAAATTGTGTTAAACGAGTGGAGTTTAGACTCTTCGTTACAGCAATGAGAACCCCGCCGCCTTCTTTTTTAGGATGGAAGCCACTGGTATATCTGTCTCTTCTGTACACTGCATAACGATCGTCGAACAACTCAGAGTCAAAGACACTGTCATTAAGCCAGGTTTCTGTGAGAATCACAATGTCAAAGCTGCAACATGTAATGTTGTTAAAAAACTGTGTTGTTTTAGTTCTTAGCCCTCTTACATTCTGATAATAGATGCTTAAACCTTTACATTTAGAGTTAGTGTCGAGGCAACTAAACTTCATTAAACTAAGAATTAACAAAAATAACTACAAGTAATCAACTAGTAATATAGTAATAGTAATTTAGCAATGGTATATAATAATTTAATTGTATATATGTCGATATGTAAATATTACGTCAATTATTTTAAATTTTATTAAACTAAGAAATTAACAAATTAACAAGGAATAACCACAAGTACCTGATTAGTTAAATAGTAATATATTAATTTAGCTATAGTAATTATTAATTTAATTGTATATATGTAAAAAATATTAAGTCAATTATTTTAAATTTTCCAGTTGTTCCTGATTCCGGATGTGTAAGTATTGTGAGTCTTCAGCTTTCCGCATAAATATCTTTCCGTCGCGGACCCAAACAAACCTATAATTTAGTTCCTTGGATTTTTTTCGAGCTAAGGCGTGAAGCATACGATTCTCTCTAGTTAAGTGTTCACAGATGTACACGGAGTTATTTATCTACATAAATATCTACACTTTATTACAACATGTTTTAAAAAGATCATTTTGATAGTTGCTTTAAAACTGAATTTTTCAAAAGGTTCTTTATTCAACTGCCTTTAAAAAAATTAAATCTAATCAATTATTAAATTATGATGAAAATTGAAGTTAACAAAACACTATTAAACATTCAAAGTTCTTAAAACACTAGAAAACTAAATTTAGTTGAAAATTCAAATAAAACCAGAAGTTGATTAAATTGTTACACTTTATTGTGCATCGTCACAAATACATAAATAAAAAAAAAAAAACTATTTTTTATGTTGGGGTTCTCACGTTTATTGTCCTGTACGACAGACTTCAGAGATGTCAACCCTAGCTGGAATTCGCACATGCTTGTATGCACAAAAAGAAAGTAAAAAAAGTACGAATAATAGGAAAATATTTGGTTTATAAGCTCACAAAAGATATTACCGCGCGTCTATCCGCAGTCTCCTCATTCTTCCTGAAAATCCTTACTTTACTGTTTATTATAGGTATACTGCCTAATTATTGGAAGAAAGTAATACAAATGCTGTGAGAATTTCCGACATAAAAATTCAAACAAAACAGTGCCATGGCTGTATCAGAAAATATGTACAGCAGGGGGGTTATGCAGGCAGCCCAAAACGAACCTTCGTCTGACGTTAACGCTAGCGTTTTGTTAAATTGGTATGCAGGCCACTATCGTTAGCGATGGTCACGTGACCTACCTTCGTCTATCGTTTCTAGTCTCGTTTTCGGGCGCGGTAAAGCGGTAAAAACGATAGTGAACCATAAATTGGTATGCACGACACCCATTTTGACAATTAAAGTGACTCGTACTATCGTTTTTACCATCGTTTCTGAGACGACAGCAAATTGTGCGTGTTTGGTGTTCGTTTAATATTTTTAAAACTTTGCAAAATTGAATTTTGTGCAAAAAGTGAAGGAATTTGTGTTAATAAAAATCTAAAGTACGTAGTGTGTGTTATAGAAAGAATTTTCTTGTGAAAACTTATTCTTATTAGTATCAAATAGGTATCACATATTACATGTAAAGTAGGTGCTCCTCGAGTACTTTTTGCTGCCTATAGGGCAGAAAGGAGTCGCCAAAGGAGAAATACAATGGTTCGTAGGCGAAAGGAGCGGAAGATACTTCTAAAAGTTATGCCTGACGAGTAGTTCCTATACAGAGTTACGGAGGAAGAATTCTTCCTATTGTGCGAGGAGAGTAGACGGCACACCAGATTAAGAGATACAACTGTAAGTTTGCATACTTGTTATTATATTTACATAAACATTTGCATGCTCTCGTTGGTTAAATGGGCAAACTAATTACATAACCTATAAATAATAAACCATTTTCAATACAGGTCTTAACAGTTCTGGCATTCCATAGAATGGATTCATACCAAAAGCTAGTAGGTGATGCTTGTTTGATGGATCAAGTAAGTGTTAGCCGGTGCATAAGAGGGGTCACCAATGCCTAAAATGAGCCTGCGTTTGCGGATACAGTGTTTTCGACAACTCCGGGAGCTCATTGAGATATACAAAAGGGGTTGGTAAGTTTAATTTCATCCATTACTATTATGATTTTGTATATTCACATTGGGTCTATGAAACAATATCATTGTCTCATGGTAAGGTTGTCAGATGTGTTGAGAAAAGAAACTGGACTAAATTTGAAATTTGGCATCCCCGGTGTGCTGGGTGCAATTAGATGTACTCACATTGATATAATAAACCCCTCAGGAAGAGGCATCATGTTTTAATAGAAAAGGCAAACAATCAATAAATGTACTAATAGTAATAATTTCTAGATTTTTTACTATGGCATGTGGCCTGATGATAGGAACTGTAGTGCCCCAGTCGCCATCACTGTGCCGGCCCAAAGATATGACTGGAGCTATAGAGAGTGCAACTTGGTCACAATAAGGGATTAATCCGACACATCTAACAAAGCTATGCTGTGGTTGATCTTGAACATTAAAAAAAATAAAAATACTTATGAACATAACTTTACATCTTATAACAAATAAGTTTTCCCCAGCAACTAAGTTTTGTGGTGGAGTTAACAAACTTATTACAATATATTTGTAGAAAAACTTGGTAATATTGTTGTCTTGAGTTGGAACCCTCAACCTTCAACCCTAAAAAGTGGTGGTACGAGTTACAGATTATTAACTGAAGAATAACATTATATTTCTCAAACTAACAGGGCATTGTATAATTGTTTCAGGAGATAGCGGATATTCTCAACGAAGCTACCCCCATATGCATGACCCCCATGCTACTCCTGCCCAAATTGTACCCCAATTATTAAAAAAAAAAACGAATCTAAATAAATTACCGTAAACTAATTTCCTTGTTTTATTTCCATTGTCATTGAGTTTTTTTTTTATTGTAGCTCGGCATGTAACAACATTTCGCCTGATGAAAAGCTAGAGTGCGGTGCATGAATGGAAACAACTGCTACTACAGAGAAACCTGTGCGGGCAGCAGTCGCCTCCACTATGCCGGCTTGAGACGAGCATGTACCATCTAGATTGACAGTGCACACTCCTCTCGCTATACCTGGCTACTTTCCAACTATTCCCGAAACGCGACAAGGTCACTTCATGGGTGTTACATTCGAAAATGGCGGTACTACCCCAGGACGGCAGATAGGACAAATAACCATCATCAGTCTGCCTACCTCTCTTTAATAGATATAAATAAAAAGCAAAAAAGTAAAGGTAATTATATTTATTTATAAATTAACTAACATACTTATGCCACAAAAAATTTAATCTGCTGCTGTAGATTGGCATTGTCATTTTTATTTTATTATTTAAAAAATATAAAATTACAATGTAATCTTGTGTAACAGAAGGGTGGCCAGGATAACAATAAAATTGCTTGTACATTTTCGCTTTGTAATTTACTGCAGATATCTTATAACACTTGTAATTAACATGGCCTTGCACAGCTTGAAGTGAAGAGTCAGTTCGTGGACTTCACATTCCAGCATGCTTCTGAGTGTGTCCTTGCGGAACTTTAGACGCGATTCGTCCACGCTGTTGCACGCACATACGTGACTGTCTCTTCCGCCCCGGTGCAACCTTTACACAGAGGACTCTTAGTATGGACCTCCCATCACAGTTGTGGTTTCAAAAATGGGAAAAATATTGGCCATACTCATATCTATAGGCGATTTCTAAAGACTATTACTAAACCCTCAATGCCGCCGCTGGGACAGGGTTTCGTAGACGACTAGTCTTTATAGTTATCTTTATAGGATCTTGAGGCAAGGACCGTCGTCGCCTGCAGTTTCTTCTGTAATTAATAAATATATTAAGTTATACTATATTTTTAAAGTAAAGCCTATTCATTCAGATCAATGTGATTTTCACTATTCAGGTAGATAGTGCGGCCGTGGTCTAGCGGTAAGACGCGTGAACTCACAATCGATAAGTCCCGTATTCGAACCTCGCTAAATTCTGACCAATGTAACTGAAATGACACCTGCGAAATGACCTTATTGCATTTCGGGAACAGTGTAAAAGTAGCCAGGTATAACGAGAGGAGTGTGCACTGTCACTCGTAAATGGTGCATACTCTTCTCCTCTGGACGACATAGTGAAGGTGACTGCTGCCCTCTATTTCTCTAAAGTAGCAGTTATTTCCACTCATGGACCGCACTCAGCTTTTCAACAGGTGAAGCATCTGAGGTACAATAAAAAAAAGATATTTAACATTAATAAAAGTAATATTGTACCAACCGGGTCTCTTCTTGTACTGTATTTCACGCTGCAGGCCATGTGGCTAACCCAGAAGAACCAGCAGCATCTGAGATGACATTAACTGAGACTAAAGCTGGTTCTGAAGCAGGTGTCAGTATCATCAGTGTCTAACCAGACAAAATTGATGTCGTGCAAATCCTGTGGCATTTCCTGATCTTGCAGCACGAGCACCTCTATCTGCTCAGGCTCCTTGGCTACATTGTCCTTGTCCTGAAATTTTAGAAAGATTAAGTTTCTCAAATTATAAGCTTCTTATGTGCCTCCCATATAAAATGTTCCGTTCGTTCCAGAACTTGTTAGTAAGCACTATGCAAAATAAGCAATTACATTTAAACAAAACATTAAGAAGAAAAGATGATCATTCAAACTCTAAATTAAGGAATTTGTTTTGTTTACAAAATCTTTTACATGTTTTTATAATTTTTAAATATACATACATAATTATGCTGCATGCAATACATTGTTATTGACATGAATAACATGCCTAGGAAGACACGTTAAATATTGAAATTACTGATTAAATTGATGATTCGTAGAAAAAAACATGCAAACAAAATAAAATGCAACAGAACAAGCTTTCTTGTATACTCACTTTCATCCACTTCTCTCCCGGCTTCCTTGGTCCTCCTTCTCGCTCAAGGGCGTGCACGAGCTCCAGCCACAAGTGCTGCCGCCTCCGACGCCCTTGAAAGCTCGCTAGTTACCACAAAGTACGTAGGTACCAAAGTTAATATGTCCCCGTTTCTTTAAAAACACACAATGTTAGAAATTGTATTGTTAAACAGAAGTTTGTACGGGTATTTCACAATATACTTACGTTTCCATAAACTCCACTAATATTGCAAGCTGTTCTTGCGATACACTCATATTTAACAAAAATATTTCGAAATATATAACACTATAAACACCAAATAATTTTCCGTTATTTGTTAAGTGTCAAAAATAATGACAGCGCTCACGTTTAAAAAAATAAAAATTGTCTATTAAAAACGGTACCAAATTACATCACTAACTTTTACCCATCGTTTGGGACGATTGTGTTTTTGGTGCGTCCTGCATACCAAAAAAAACGAAGGTTAAAACGATCCTGCGTTAACGCAAGCGTTTGTCAGTGAGAAAACGATGGTTGCTTGCATAACCCCCCAGGCGACGGGTTTTACCGTAGCAGATTGAATTGAAAATGACATTGTCTATACATTGCTGGTTTTCTTATAAAATTATTAAAGGTGGTGTGAAAAAAACAATCAATGTATGTTAATATAATTAATACTTAAACTATCAACTACGACAGAATGTCTTTTGAATTTATACTTTATGGTATTGTGTTATGGTTTAAATTCATATAAACAGTTAAGGGACGTGTAACGTTACGTTATTGAATAAATATTTGTTATTGTTTTCTTGAACTATAATGCTACTAAATTTAATAACACTTAGGAGTTTAATTTGTTCATTTGTTTTGTGACTTTTCTATTTTGTATCTTTATACCCAGTTATGGGTTATTGGGAACGGTATTTCAATTATCGACTTAACACCGTGTGGGTGTGATTTGTATTTAAATTTAATGCGGTCAATAGGCGTAATAATAACTTCGGATTTAGTATCAAATTTATTTTTTGTTTATTTTGCTCTGACATTACATGTTTGCAGACAGATACACCCTCCGCTATGCTGGGTTAATGAAAAGATTGTGTACCGTGCAGATTGGCTTATTGTGAGTCTGTTACGCGTAGGTTTTAGCGAAACCACCCATTCACGCGTTTCACGACTTCACGGACCTCATGAAATTTTTAAATTACAACTGGCCGTCATCCCTGCTCTAAACCCGCTTGAAATACCAGCCATATGGTGTTACCTTTACTTTTACATTATGCATAAATTCTTATAGTGCAATATAAATTCCTATGGACTTAGCTGGCAAAAATTCTTTATAGCTATAAAAGGCTTTGTAGAATGAAAGTTACCTAGTACTACAGCGTAGTTTAATGTTTAAAATTATTTAAAAAATAATTGTAATTAATGCAGATTTTCTATTGGCTATTGTAACGCTATGTACAAACAAGAAAGGTGATAGAAATTATTCTATTAGAACCTCTTTTTTTTTCTTTTTTCTTTTATATGGCAATATAACAATTTGCCAGTGTCAAAGTAGAATCTTTACTTCAAGCGGAGCGTGAAAAAGCACCTTCTCAGGCCGGCATAGTGGTGGCGACTGGAGCCACCGTGCGAGCGGTTCTCTAGTCGTCAATGCTCATGGACCTCCACTGCGTTTACCATCAGACCAGTCGAGGTCACATGTCGTCCCAAAATAAAAAAAAATAAAAAAGATTATTAAAGATAGATAACCTGATGTCTCAAGATGGCCGCCAAAACTTAACCTCTTTTTATTCTTAATAAGTAGTTTGCGACAATTTTCGATACCGTCTTAATATTAATTTCTTAAATAGATACGTTACAAATCTACTAGCATACGAGAATTGCCCCCCGGGCTTTATAGTAAGAGAAGACTGCCCTGCCAACATGGAGGTGACGACTTCTGGCTACAGACAATTTTCTCCCGGTAATTTTTCTCGCTAAAATATCAGAAGGAGTGCGATAAAATACTCTTATTGTAAATATGTATAGTTTTAGTATTTTTCTGTAATTTTTGCATTGCCCTTTGCTAGAGTTGAGTCGAGAAGATGTAAGTAACATTTTATTCTTGTAAAAAACTGATCATTTTGCATTCCAGTCGCGGTTCTTAGAACGAATCTCATTTTAATACCTTTACGAAGGCTTCTCGCATATTATTAAAATGATTCAACCGGATTTCTGCCGAGGTCATACGAAATGTTATTTTCATAAGTACCTACAATATTATATATAACATCTGATACAACAAAATTTTCGATATGTTTTTAAAATTTTAATTAATTTTACGTAAAATTAAAATTTCTAGTAGGTAGGTACCTAATAAAAAATAAAATTATTAAGTTTTTTTTTAATATAAACGAATTTATTTATAATTTTTATTTACATTGACTTCGTTATATATTTTGATACATTTAGTTTAGTTCTACGTAAGAAGTCTTGCGTGTGATGAGCGCCATCTAGTATTGAGTAGCTTTATTAAAATTGTATCTGTATGCTCTTGCGTTGAGTAGCAAAACTATTTTTTATTTGACATTGTATTTTTTATTCTATTTTTATGTTTTCTCTTTATTATATTTTCTTAGTATTTCTAGTTTTATATTTTATTTTTAATAGTTTATTGTAGATGAAATACATATCTAATTTATAATTATTACCTACTTTTGTACATTTACCTATCTATCTATGTAATTAAAATCTAAATTAAATAAAGATATCTATATCAAGCAGGAAATTCATAAAAATATTGAAAAAGATTATTCTAATCTGTCTGAATAGCTGTTTCTAATGAAGTTATAAAGCCTTTTACAAGTAAATATTTTCTAAATAATATAGAATACAATATTTTATTAGGACTTCATATTTTATTAGCTAATCTGAATAAACCATCTGTGGTTTGCCGGCCGGTACGCGACAAGCACGACTTCATTCAAAACCGCGAACCGCGTTAGTCGAATTGTGCGTGTCGTGGTGGGAGGTTGTTCGTTTTGTTGCTTCTAAGAAGTATAGCAATTGCGATCGCGAGTTTGTAAACTTTTTACTAATTAAATGTATACAAAAGTTAGTGATAAATCTATGCAGTGAATTTACATTTTTGGTGGATAAATAAAAATGTAATTTTCAATTTGTTTTTGCTTCCCGTTTTTCAATTGTTTTTGTGTGGAGAATACGGAATAGTATTTGGGTAAATATTTTTATTTATTTATAGTTTTTTTAAATTTTAGAATATAGAAATTAATATTGTAACTAATTATTTTACGTCGTTTTTTGTATTTTAATACGAAATTATTGGTAGGAAGTGACGCAAGAAAAAAAATTAATGACATTTTAGAAGGAATTGTTATAAGATAAGAAAGTGTAATGTTTATTTGTATTCATAATGTTATCTAGTGCCTTGACCTTTCCAACACCTAAATGGGCAATTTTAAAGATAAAGTTCCGGTCGGAGAATTAAAAAGAAAAAAGTTCGACGCGGTCACGTGAACTCGTGTAGCTTGGAGCTTTTTTTTCTTCCAATTTACATAATATAAGTAATTATTTAATATAAACAACTCCAACGATTAAATATGCCACAAAAAGAAAAAAACTGAAACCTGTAAAGCGTTATTACGTAGATAATATTATCCCAACGAGTGGAACAAATTCTTGAAAAAAAATAAAATATCGAGTATCTAAATTGAATTAAAAAAATTTATACCTAGTGATTTAGAAATAAACCTGTTTAATTATCACAAAACATACTAATATGTCACAGGAACAGAATTTAATAAAATAATAATAAATTATTTATTGATAATAAGTTTAACAAAGATACAGAAAACACAAAAAAAAAATTAATGCAATTGGCGGTCTTAACACAAAAAAGCAATTTCTTCCAGACAACAATAATAATATAAACAAAAAATAGATGAAAAATAGATAGGTTGTAGATGTACTTAAAAGTGCGTAAAACGTCCGACTAGTCAGTTAAAACTAAACGTGTGTAGCCCGCCTTATATACAGATCCAGCCGAAGCGGCAACAGTCATTGTTTTGTGGTAGTTTATAGTAGCTCGGCATATGACAATACTCCGTCTGATGTTAAGCTAGAGTGCGGACCATGAACGAAAACAACTCTTTTTTTACGTGGGGGAAATCTTTTATAATGCCTCGCAGTCTCGGGGAAGACGACGAGTTTATGTCGGACTCCCCGGTACTCCACAATACGAGGTATACACTACTAAAACCCCACGGTGTCCCTCACTACGTCATAGGGTGAGGTCACGGGCCGTTAGGCCCCACTTAATCGAGAAGAAACACCATTCCAGCCAAGTAAATGAGCGACCCCGGGACTACCGCTCTTGACTCGGGGCGAAGGAGATAACGCTTGGTACCCTGCTACCGCCTCCGCCCACGCGATGAAGGGTGGTCTCTCACTCAGGTCTTCTCTGAAAGCAGAGTGTGACCCGAGAAGAGACCCCACCTTGCTGGTTTTGGTTTGTGCCGGGCTACCTGAGGGCGCGTCCGATGGGAGATTTAATCAAACCAGGAATCGAACCCGGGACCGATCGCGTGATAACAATAGAGGTCGTCAAATTATATTAAAAATTCTCAACAATATCAATAACAATAAACAGCTGTGCAATAAATTAGTTACGAAGTCCACTTTTTATCTTATTTGTTTTATCATCTTAAATTCACAATACGTTCGTTTACGCAATTAATCTTTTTTTTATGTTGACACGACGTGTGACCTACGACTGGCCTGATGGTCAGCACAGTGGAGGTCCATGAGCACCGATGACTCGAGAACCGCTTACACGGTGACTACAGGCGCCATTACTCGTGTCGGTTTGAGAAGACTACATTTTATTATTAATATTTGATTTTGAAGTGTCTCAAAAAAAAACCGATTGAAATATACCAATATTTTGTTTTGTGTAAGAGACAACTGTGGTCTAGCGGTAAGACGCGTGAATTCACGATTAATGAGACCCGTGTTCGAACCTCGCTAAATTCTGACCAATGTAACTATGTACGTGCTTTGGTCGCTCCTATAGGCACTATTAAAGAGTGGTAGGTAGACCGATGATGATTAATAGCCCAGTCTGCCATCCCGGGGTAGTATCACCACTTTCGAGTGTAACACCCGTGAAGTGACTTTGTCGCGTTTCGGGAACGATTTGAAAGTAGCCAGGTATAACAAGAGAAGTGTGTACTTTCAATTTAGATGGCGCACATTCGTTTCCTCAAGCCGGCATAGCGGAGGCTTTTTTGTCCCGGAAGCAGTCATTTGTTTTATACAGTGTAATAAATAATATAATCTTTAAAAAACTATTTTATTTCCAAATAACAATTTCGCTTATAAAGAAAATAGCGGAAACGTATAGAAAAACCGCATAAAGGAAATAAGTAATAAATTTATTTTTATACGTACGTTCATAAACTACTCGTAAATAAAAGAGTAATTTTTTTACTCGATTTCCTTTCTTTATCTGTATTAGTTTCACACTTGAAATGTTTAAAAAGGTATTAAGTGTTACCCACTTAAAATAACTTTAGGATGAGTGTTTTAAGTTAATGTTATATCCATTAGTAAGAAATTAAGAAATAATGTTAATCATGTACAGTTTAGAACACTTTACTAATTAATTTTATCTGTTTTTCTTTATTGTAGCTCGACCTATGACAGCACTCATGACAGTGCGGTTCGTGAACGGAAATAAATTTCTACAGGCAACAGACGAATGTGCACCTGGCTACTTCCAAACTATTCCCGAAACGCTAAACGCTTCGCGGGAGTTAAATTCGAAAGTGGTGGTACTACCCCAGGACGGTAGTCTTGGCTAATAACCATCATTAGTCTGCCTGCCACTTTTTAATAGTGCCTATAGGTGCGACCAAAGTACATATAACAAAGTTACATTGGTACCGATCAGAATTTAGCGAGGTTAGAACAGAGGTACTATCAACCGTGAGTTCACCAAAAATTTGTAAAATTACTTGCCTGGTTAATTTTTTACCATAGCGTTGTATTCTCAGCTGCAATGAACGTCATAATTTTGTCAAGTGCATCCGAACAGCTGCATTGGGGGAACGTTACATATTTTCAACGTGTCACTTGTCACTTATTTATGCTAGTGTTACACTGACGCGGGTTCGACATTGATTGCTGCTCCGTACTCATCTGTACTGACTGCTTTAGGTGATTTTTAAAATACAAAATTATTAATTGTTTATTTGACATGATTTTTTTTCTTTTTTTTTTTAAATTGTTTAAGTAGTAGAAATCTTTACTAAAACTTTCAACTGAGTTTCAAACGAAAATTAAACGCATGTTCTATTTTGAATCCCTGAGTGAGCAACTCGTGCGCATTACTAATACTTAATGGAAAATAATCCACGATTATTACTTATTAATTAACACTTTATCTTTAGGAAGATAATTCAAGATCAATACTTGTTGTAGCGCGACATATTATTGTGAAAAACACTCCGTCCAATGTTAAACTAGAGTGAAACTGCTAACTCAGAAATCTCCGCAGGCAGCCTAAAAAAGCACCATCAAAAGAAGAATGCCCATTTTTGGGCCCACTTGATACCTAATAAAGCTGAAAATCAGTGCTCTGACATCTGCCAGAGCATATGCTGAGCTGATTTCCCTTTTGTCACCTCACCCTGTACATATCTAAAAACATCTGTATTGTGACAAATAAAAGATATTCTATTCTATTCTAATAGTTTGGTAACAAAACAATATTCTAAAATAATATCTTATTTTTTATTAATTTATTTTAATTATATCAACACAACATTTACCAATCAATAGACAATGTTTAATTACATAAAAAACAGATATCATCAATTATTAAAGCATTTAATACAATAATAACCTCAAATATTGCATCAGAAAAAGTCTAATTACTCAATAACCTGGGTGAAAAAAATTAAAACTGATTGGTAATAAGGGAGTAGATTTATTTTTCTTCAAAATTAAATAACTCGAAAAAAAAGTGGGCCCATCCTTTTTAGGCGGATGGGCATTCTCCTTTACAGTCCACATTCCTCTGTCCGGCCTAGAACACTTCCGAGCGTTGCGCTTGAAAGTGGTTTACCCCAGGACGGCAGACTGGGCTAAGTACTAATAACCATCACCAGTCTGCCTGCAACTCCTTAAAGACTAAATTCGATTAATCACAGCTGTTGTTTTTAGTGTAAAACGCGGCTAATGTTATAGGCAGTTATATTAACCTCATTCTAAAAAGAGCATTATTACGGTTGGATAAAGCCCTTAATAGTTTAAAATAATGTTTGGTGGACCCTCTCGGTGTCAAATTAACATAGCTACTGGTATGTAGTTGGGTCTGTTGGGCCAGATATGGAATTTTATTATACTATTAAAATGAATGGCTTAGATACGAGTTTTATTAAGAGATTTTCATTAATATTATTGTTTTTAATATAGTATAATCGCTGCAACATTTACTGAGATTTGTGACTGTTTTATTGAGTTGTATTGGATTGATTTTTTAGTTCGAATCTGGTATCAATGTATCTGTTTTAATACCTTCTTCTCCTTTAGCTGGCATAGCCACTGCATAGGCGACTGTTGTATGTAGTTTATCAGCAGTAGTAGTTGTTTCCGTTCATGGACCGCACTCTAGCTTTACATCAGGCGAAGTGTTATCATGTGCAAGTATCCAAGTTACAATAAAGAAAAAAACTCTTCTTATCTCCTAATTTCACTTTCAACTTTCATTACTAAAAATTATACTGTTACTAACAGTATTTTATTCAATTTTCAAAATATCTCGCTCCCATTATCCCGGCGATTTTTTCCTTTTCCTTCATAATCCAGCATCCCTGATATATGATTGAATAACAAGCATCAACAACAATAGGTTTTTCTTTACATTTCTAGACTTATTATTAAAAATACCTTTTTGCGTTAGATAACACGTTTTTAAGGAAGGTTTGGGGTTTCTTTGGTTCCTTAAAAAGGTTCCATAGAAGAAAATTAAACAAGTCAACTTTGTTATCGTAAATTGCTTGATTAATATTGACAAAGTTTATTGCACGTTTTGAATAAGTCTTGGTTGTATATTGCCGAACCAAATTGGCACTTTGCTAGAGCTTTGTTTTGTCGGTGTACTTACCTACTTTATATAGAAGATAACATAAAATATACTGTTAGAAAACAGTGAAACAATTCTGTCAGAAATTCAACATATTTTGATAAGAATTCTGAGAAATGATTATTAATTTACATTAAACCTAATTAAAATAATTGTTCCATTGTTTTAGCAGTTTCTAATTAAGTTTTTATCTGTAATTAAAATTTTCGACGTGCTAAAAATACCTAGTAATAGCCCAGCCTGCCGTCCTCACACCACTTTCAAGTGAAGAGTCAAGGTTCGCGATCGGCTTAGAAGTAGCTGCGTGTAGCGAGAGGAGTATGCACTGCTAACCTAAACTGTACCCCTCTTTCTCCTTAAACAGGCATAGCTGAGGCGACACTATACACAATACCTTAATTTACACAATTTATATAAAAAATTTTAGAGCGGCGGCCGTGGTCTAGCAGTGGTAGGACACGTGAACTCACGATCTATGAGACCCGTGTTCATACCGAAGTATTTCAATCGCTTAGCCTATAGGAGGCACTGTTAAAAAGTGGTAGGCAGACTGATAATAGTTATTAGCCAAGTCTGCCGTTCTGGGATAGTACCACCACTTTCGAATGTAACACCCGTATCGCTGGATGGCGCACTTCGTCTCCTCAAGCGACAGACATAGCGGAGTCAACTGCTGCCTGTGGAGATTTGTATATAGTAACAGTTGTTTTCGTTCATGAATTCTGGCTTTACGTCAGACGGAATGTTGTCATATGTCGAGCAATAACAAAAAATAATGTACCGCAGTCCGCATCGACATTAACCAGTTTTTTCATCGTTCACGTCGCGCGTCGTGTCGTCGCGTTTGATGTGGTGTTGTGGTTTTTGATCGAATGGTTAACACGCCGATTGGCATAGCAATATCTTCAAGTACGCTGTTTAAAATTAGTGCATTAATTAAGAACAACAAGTGTTTTGTTCTAGAATACTAAAATAAGCAATTTGATAATTAATTTGTTAATTGTTATAAACGATGAGTATCCATTTTTTTATTGTAGCTCGGCATATGACAACATTCCACCTGATGTAAAGCTAGAGTGCGGTCCATGAATGGAAACAACTGCTACTACAGAGAAATCTGTGCGGACAGCAGTCGCCTCCACTATGCCGCGGCCGGCTTGACGAGACGAGCATGTACTATCTAGATTAACAGTGCACACTCCTCTCGCTATACCTGGCTACTTTCAAACTATTCCCGAAACGCGACAAGGGCACTTCACTTGTGTTACACTCGAAAGTGGTGGTACTGCCCCAGGTCAGCAGACTGGACAAATAACCATTATCAGTCTGCCTTCGATCGTGAGTTGACGCCTTCTGCCGCTACACCACGGCCGCTCTGAACAACAAATTGTAATCTTAATAAGTACCTATTCGTATAATATAAATTATAATCTTTGAGGTAAAGGCATTTCGTTATTTTCCATTACGTTAATACCTAAATCGGAAAAGTTTTAAGTAAAACTCAAATTATAAATATTTAGCTACTGCATTGTGCCCATAACCGTCGGGCGTGCATGAAGAGAATTGTGGATGTGAAGGAAGCGAGAGTGTTGTGTCAGGATCGTGGTAAGTGGCGTTCCGTTGTCTCTGCCTATCCCTGTGGGAAAAAGGCGTGACAATTGTATTGTAGCTACTGCATCCAGTTTTTTTGTACTAAGTTGGTGCTCGTACTTTAGAGGGTCCTTAATTGAATTAAAATTAATTAAAAACGATTTATTCATTTTAAAAATATGTCTTGCAATACGCATGCATGCGTTTACATACGTCTCTTAAAGAAATTTTTGAGTACGTTGAACCGTACTTTAATATTTAGGGCGTTAATCAGGTACCTATTTTATATCTGGCTTTAGTTCACTATATGTCGAAGCCTCCTTTTTTTATTGTAGCTCGGCATCTGACAACACTCCACCTGATGTAAAGCTAGACTGCCGTCCATGAATGGAAACAACTGCTACTACAGAGAAACCTGTGCGAGCCGTTTATACCTGGCTACTTTCAAGCTATTCCCGAAACGCGACAAGGTCACTGCACGGGTGTTACATTCGAAAGTGGTGGTACTACCCCAGGACGACAAACTGGAGAAATAACCATCATCAGTCTGCCTACCACTTCTCCTGTATTGCGTTTGACTCTTTTCTAGACAGTCTGTGTAATATAAGGTTAAATTAAAACCATTGATAGTTTTGCTAGGTACCTACAAGTTTTTTTTTTTTTGATTCGAATTATTCTCGATTTTTAATCTTTAATTTATTATTTTAGGTGTTTTAGTTTTTTTTTTGTACATGCATAATGGTTAAATAGGTCATATGTCGATGACGTAAGTGTTGTATGTCCAGTTTTAGCAGCCGTACATCCGCTGCATCTATTATAGGTTGTCATGATAAATATAGACTTTTGATGTTGGTCATTTTATAAGGTTCTGTTTAAGTTTTACCCAGCAAATAAGTTTTATTAATCAAATGTCTTAAGTACATGGGTAACTAAAAGTACACTGTACTACCACTAAAGAAACGGTAGATTTAGCATTTTTTCTATAGAAAGGACGGACTATGAAGAATGTGCAATTTTAAAACGTACCTGGATTTTTGTAAAAGTCAAATCAAGATGCAAAACCTAGAACCTGTCCACCTGTATAGTGCACGCTCGTCTCATGTATAGCGTAGACGACTGTGGCCTCTCTCTCTCTCCTCGTCGGTCCCTCATTGTTGAGGATCGTGACTCCTGGTGGCTCGCTCAATTAGATGTCTCCATCGGTTGCGACTGCTTGCCTGATGGAGAGCTTTGTGGACCGGCATCTCCAGACAAATGGAAACCTGGTCTGTCCAGCGGCTTGGGCTTCTACCGCGCGGTCTTCTGCCATCAACCTTCCCTGTCACCATAAGCCTTTCTAGATTGTCGCCTTCCTTGCGCACTATGTGGCCGATGTACTTCAGGATGCGGCGCAGGCAAAGCTTTCAATCTTCACTCAAGGACCATAAAATAAATCAGTATACACAAGCTGTAGCCGTCAAACTAGCAAACCGTTGTCTTCAAATTCAATCAATTGAAAAGCCTAACGATCAATACCTTAGTCTCTCGTCGACAACGAAGGCAGCAAGGCTTTTAATACGTTCGAATCAAAATTAACGCGATAGTAAACCGCGTAAAATCTTTTATTCCCCCTAGATAATGTTTCAAATAATAATTTCTTCAGCAAAACGTGCCTCGCTCGGGTTCCATTTAATTACATAGCTTGTAATAGTAATTATTGTAAGTAATGGTGCGGGTAAACGTTCTCTGTACCTACATCACGACTTTGATATTAAAGGGTATGCACAAATTATGCTTTAATGCATTGTAATAGTATGCAATTTTATTTGATTTATTGAGATTTATTGCACGGAATGAATATACACAAATAATAAAGTTATGTTTTTGTTTAAGAGTCGGCTTAGCGGAACATAGTCATGCCAGGCTAAGTTCTATAGAGAATAGTTTTAGAAGATATCGTTTATCGTAATTTGGAATACTATACTCGTAGTACTAGGGGCGTAAGTTAATCTGCGGTTTATTTAAAAACCAAACTTTTTACTTGATATAACATTTTTAGCATAAAACCGGTAGAGGCGCGAGGCGACTTTTTTTTTGACGAGCTATTTTGATTTGTCCGCTCTAGTGCGATTTACGATTTACTTTTTCGTGTCTCAATGTGATCATCGTGACTAAATCACGGTGATTTACCTCTGTGAATTTTGTTGGAACTAGTACAATAATAACAGTGATTTAGCCTCTTTTTTATATATTTATATCATTATTATTTTAACAATAATCTTTAATAAATAATGAAAAACTAATTTGCTAATAGTGTATGTTTATTCAGCCGTATTATGCGACAAAGAAACTTATGAAAGCATTATACGGAACGGAGTGTGCGATATGAATAACGCATGAATTTATCCGCAGTCATTTCACTAATACGGATCTTATTCGTGTGACACTACTGAAACTCACTTTTCAGCAGTGTGAATAATTTTCTATTTTTAACCGACTTCAAAAGGAGGAGGTTATCTATTCGTCGTGTATTTTTTTTTGTGGCGATGTTCACTCATATCTTCGCCGTTTGTGGACCGATTTTGATGATTCTTTTTTTGTTGGATAGAGTATATGTCCGCATTGGTCCCGTTTCAATTTGAAGATAATATTCCATCTCTAAGGGTGGAAAATTAGGGGATGTTTCGCCGTTTGTGAACTGATTTCGATGATTTTTCGACGATTTTTCTTTTGTTGGATAAAGTATGTCTCGTGATTGGTCAATTTTAAATTTGAAGAAAATATTCCATCTCTAAGGGTGGAAAATTAGGGGATGTTTCGCCGTGTGTGAACCTATTTCGATAATTTTTCTTTTGTTGGATAAAGTACGTCTCGGGATTGGTCCCATTTAAGGAATAAAATATTCCACCTTAAGGGTGGAAAATTAGGGGCTATTTCGCCATTAGTGAACCGATTTTGATGATTCTTTTTTTATTTGATAAAGTACGTTTCGGGATTGATCCCATTTAAGGAATACAATATTCCACCTTTAAGGGTGGAAAATTAGGGGATATTTCGCCATTAGTGAACCGATTTTGATGATTCTTTTTTTGTTTGATAAAGTACGTTTCGGGATTGATCCCATTTAAGGAATACAATATTCCACCTTTAAGGGTGGAAAATTAGGGGATATTTCGCCATTAGTGAACCGATTTTGATGATTCTTTTTTTGTTTGATAAAGTACATTTCGGGATTGATCCCATTTAAGGAATACAATATTCCACCTTTAAGGGTGGAAAATTAGGGGATATTTCGCCATTAGTGAACCGATTTTGATGATTCTTTTTTTGTTTGATAAAGTACGTTTCGGGATTGATCCCATTTAAGGAATACAATATTCCACCTTTAAGGGTGGAAAATTAGGGGATATTTCGCCATTAGTGAACCGATTTTGATGATTCTTTTTTTGTTTGATAAAGTACATTTCGGGATTGATCCCATTTAAGGAATACAATATTCCACCTTTAAGGGTGGAAAATTAGGGGCTATTTCGCCATTAGTGAACCGATTTTGATGATTCTTTTTTTATTTGATAAAGTACGTTTCGGGATTGATCCCATTTAAGGAATACAATATTCCATCTCTAAGGGTGGAAAATTAGGGGATGTTTCGATTGATTTTAATGATTCATTTTTTATCGGGACTTGAGAGTGTCTGTCTATAAGCCCACTACTCATCACATTTTATTTGAACAGCGCGTTTAGAATTTTATCCATACAATCAATCAACAGTTATAACTAAAAATTACAAAATAAAAACATTTCTGAAAAAAATTGAACCGACTTCTAAATAAAACACAAGGCACTAAAAAGTAAAAAAATAATTTTAATTGAGAGTACATACACACAATTTAATAACCATAAACATGAATAGATGCCTATTATTATTTACACATTAATTATCTGCATTTTATCTAGCATATATCTGAAGTCGGTGCAAGCATTTGAAACATGTTTTATGATTGGTAATGTACCTAGAATCAAGCAATGCGGAGTTTCATATTTGGTTGGCACCGACTTCAGATATATGCTAGATAAAATGCAGATAATTAATGTGTAAATAATAATAGGCATCTATTCATGTTTATGGTTATTAAATTGTGTGTATGTACTCTCAATTAAAATTATTTTTTTACTTTTTAGTGCCTTGTGTTTTATTTAGAAGTCGGTTCAATTTTTTTCAGAAATGTTTTTATTAAAATTAAATATCTGTAATAATTTCAATAACAAGTCAGTTTTTTAATGTTTTTGGATTAGAAAAGTTTGAGCCGAAAATTAACTTGTTCATGAAAAAAATTGTTTTAATATATTTTCATGTTTCTTTTTTTTTTTTGTTTACAATTAGCAAAAAAAGACAAACTCGAAATATCTACATTTTAAAGTGATTTTAAAGATTGACACTCAGATCTCGATTCTAGTATTATATTTATTCCTACTGGGAAATGTGTCTTTCATAGCATCATTAAGAGCCAATTCGAGTACACGAAACTATTTACATTTTATAAATTCCTAAATTCCTACTTTCCTAATTATACTATGAAATTAATTCAAATTGGTGGTACAGCCCCAGGGCAGCAGACTGGGCTAATAACCATCATCAGTCTGCCTACCACTCTCGAAGTTTAATTAATATGAAAATTTGCAAAAACAATTGAGTAGTTAAAATTATAAAATACCTTCAAATACATTAGTGATCCAGTGTTAACCAGAATGAAGTCTGCAACACCAACTCAAGGCTATCTTAATTAGTGAATTATTTAAGAAGTATTAAATAATTAAGTGACAGCTGGAAGGGAGGAGTTTTACACTTCCTACGTATCACATTCCATGGCGTCTAGTGTCAAACCGATTTAAAATAATAATAATAATAAGGAATTCATAAAAAAATCTTTGCAGTATGGGTTAGGTCGAAAAATTAATGGTAAATTATAAGTAAATGAATTTAATTATAATATTTAACAAAAGATTCATTAAAATCGGTTCACAAACGGTGAAGAAATCAGGTAACATAACAACAAAAAAATTACACGACGAATAGATGACCTTTTGAAGTCGGTTAATATATTATAATTTATATATTAGTATAATTTATTACCAAAATTCTTTGAAGAGACTTTTGCCTGTAGACATTTCTCCGTTGACTGCAGCTCTAGTTTAACATCAAGCGGAAAAAAAAGAAATGGAAATATAGCTAAATTATCTCCAAAAAAATAGACACGGTTTACTTTAAATCATTATCAGAGAGACTTTGTATCATTGTTTTTTATTATTATTAATAAGATAAACGTCATAATTAATGCAAGAGATAAGAAATTTGTTTAACGTGAAAGCCAACAGCTGAGCGTCCATACATTTTGTTTTACAACATTGTTTGAAACATAGCAGATTTATGTTGAAATTGAGTAATTTTAATTATTATCGCAAATCACTATAATAAACATTATGGACGCTCAGGTGTTGGCTTTCACGTTAAATTAGGTAGATGTTATGTATTTTTCTGTTATACTATACGAGATGCCTCACTCAGTTTGGCTTTCGATTATAATTTTTTTTTAATTATTATTAGCTACATAATAACAAAGAAAGTACACTCACAAAACAAAGTTTATCAATAAATGCGTAATAATTAATTGTAATTGAAGGCACATCAAAAGCGCGCTATCTGGAATATCTTCACGGGCGCTATTATATAAACAACCGGGGTCGACAAAGGTGAACGTACTTCGGTCTCCTTCAATATTAACTATTGTAGTTAATTTATTATACTTTTTAAATGGTTAACTGATTTATTTGCCTCTTGTTTGATTTAATAGGGACAATATATTTTTAGCTAAATCAAGTCACTTATTTATTACCTATAATGGAATCATTTTCGAGCTACTGCACTCCAGAAGCACATGCGTGACTATCTCTTCAGCCGCCATGCAATATCTGCACAGAAGGCTGTCTGTAACATTAATGGTGCCTAATGGCTAAACGGAGCTGAATTGGCGATGAAGGTGAGGATTAAGCAGGTCTGTCTCTCTCATCTATCTGCAGTCTATTGTTTGGTGGGTCCATACAAGTTTGTGGTAGCTGCATCTTTGATGAAAACTATCATAGGTTTTAACAACTGTTTCTAAATTACTTCAGGCCTGTTTCTATTTCCCTGACAGTCTCTGGATTGGTGCTGGGCTCAAAGCATATCAGTTTCTTTTGTATGTATGTTACATGATCGTGAATGCTGTATGTAAGGGTACAAAATAAGCGTACGAATCCTCTATTATTGAACTTCCCACTTCCCGTTAACCGACCTCTAAACGAATAAAATGTTTATACATAGGAATATCCAAATTCGGAAATCTACGGAATAAATCACACAACGCAATTAAATTCAAAATAACTGCAATATAAATCACTTATCCATTTGCAAATAATTAGCACATACAAACTTAGTCGTTACCTTGCATTTTAATTAGAAGATGTCACACTGTCAAGATACTTGATACGTTCCACCTGTATTCCTTTTTAGGAAATCAGACGAACAATTTAATATTCTCATAACACTCGTGTCAGGTTTTCGTATTACGTGAGATCATAGTACAAGACCACGACGAACAATTTCCATGACATGAATTTATGAAAGAAATAATTCACTTATTAGAGAAGCTTAAAGTTATTTGAGGGAAAAAGCAATAAATTTGGTCTATAAAGACTTATTTTATTTTAAAATTCTTAAAAATAGTCTATCTTATGTGAGATGATGCCAGCTATGTGTGCACTGTCGATGTCTGCAGACATTTCTCTTTGGTAGCTGATAAAAATCAATAATAAAACTCCAGTTAATCTACGAAAGGTGTAAAGACATAAAACCAATTAAAGACAGCCAACAAAGACGTGATGTCTATCAAAGAGTCATGTACGCAAAAGAATTTAGGTTAGGTTACCTGACAATTACCTACGAGCCATTCTAAACGCCTACTATTAATATTAAAACGGTAAGGCCAATGGCTTATACAAATTCTTTGGCAAGGAAATTCGTACAATTCACTTGAAATGGCTATGTTTATTGCAGATTTACTATTTGATTTCCGGGTTATAAAGTTTATTTTTTAAATTTTATATTGTAACGGTTTAGACTGTTCTGTCGACTATTTTTTTAGCCGGATTGTTCACTAGCAATGGATTTGATGAATGAAATGAAGTCTTTCCGAAGTCATATAATAATGTAGATGTGAAATATGATTCAAAAAAGCCTTGTAAAATAATTTGATTTTTTTACTCTTTTGTCCATATTTTTTTATTGTAGGTAGGTTGTTATTTTATAATTCTAAAAAATACTATATAATCCGTGGAAAAAGTGTCCACATACCAAAAATTTTGCATTAATTTTTTTATTGTTTCCATGCCTTTTATAGTTCTTCGAAAGAAACACGTTGAATTGCTCGTGTCAATTCCTTTCTTAGTCCGCATTCGTTTTAAACTACTAACACTTTAAAATCAGGTTAAGTGGTAGTACTAGAAATAGTTATAAAATTGATTTCTATTTGTTTCAGAGTGTAGAACGTGAACAGAACAAACCCGCGTCGCCTCTCACGAAGATGCAGTCCCGGCGACATAACTTATTATGGCATTTATTGCTAGATGTACCCGTATTATTATTAGGTAATTAATTTTATTATTTATGCTAACTAAAACTAATGTTTAGACTAATAATAGATTGATATCTTTTCTAATTTTAACTTCTAAATTCTAGGCTTCGAGAACTGTTTTCTAAGATATAATTTTTTGATGTTTTTAAATAGATAAACAGATTCCTGTCCGGAAATAAATAACAATGGATCTTTGTCGTGTTAGATTTATCTTATCAGAAATTTGTCGTTAAGATTCCAGAACTACACGATACTAAGATTGGTAGGCTTGGAACCAGGCTACCCTGGCATAACGAGACAAGTGTGTCACCGTGTTAGCGGACCAAGCAAATTCGTTTCTTCAATTGCGGAGGCGATTGCTTCCTACAAGCATCTCTCTGTGGTAGCTGTCATCTCCACTCATGGACCGCACTCTAGCTTAATCTCCATAAAAATTAGTAGTTTTCTTTGTCGAGTTACTTTTTTTAAAGATTGTTTTAACTGAGAGGCCGTAACTCAATTCGGACTTCAGTCAGGTGCTTAACTTGGGTCATCCTGCTTAAATCACCGAAGAGGTCCTGAGCGTCCATCGCATTTTATATATTCTGTGCCGTAGCTGTTTGTTTATTATAGTGATTTGCGACAATAATTAGTGCTGAGAAAGTTATAAAATTATTTAATTTCGACATAAATCTGCTATGTTTCAAACAATGTTGTAAAACAAAATGTATGGACGGTCAAGTGTTGGCTTTCACGTTAAGGACAATTTTACTAATCGTGAAATAAAAAAAATGCCTTATAATTAAGAAAGGATGGAGTTACCGGTCCTGAGTTCCGTGAAGATCTTTCTCCATTATTTTGATAGAATAATACCTATAATATCACTTCCGGTAATTTATATCTGTTAAGACAGTCGTACAAAATAATGACGCCTTCGTGAATAGAGAGTCCTGTTTGACTTTTCTTTGATTCCAATCATAGATTTCATTTGACAATAATAGATTGGCTTAAATGCGTAGAGATTTTATCTTATGGAAATTCAAGTTCAAAAACGTAAAAGATACATTGTCATACGTCCCATCTACAATTACATCTTCCAAATACGTTCAAGCCTCATTTCACCACTTGGGTGGGCAGATATTCGATATCCCAAGCTATTATTAACAATGTCAACTTTATTACAATGAGTTTAGATGCTCATATCCTGTGTCGTTATTATCTATCTATTGACATTGCCTTGACAGTGTCACGACTTATAAATGTTAGTTTTATGTAAGAAAAATATCTTTTAAATAAGATATCTTTCTCAAATGGACGATATTAAGATCGGCGACAGTTTAAATATAAAATGTCGTAACTAGTCTTGTTATGTTGTCGGGATCAGCTTAAAAGTAGCCGGGTATAGCGAGAGGAGTGTGCCCTGTCAATGAATGGAGCACACTCATGTCCTAAGGCCGGCATAGTGGAGGCAATTTCTCTGTGCTAGCAGTCGTTCACGCTCTTGGGACCCACTTTAGCGGAAACATTAGGCGGAGTCATCTTTTTGCATCTACATTTTAAATGTTGACTATTTTAAAGGCTTATT
This sequence comes from Tinea pellionella, assembly GCA_948150575.1. Taxonomy (NCBI): domain Eukaryota; kingdom Metazoa; phylum Arthropoda; class Insecta; order Lepidoptera; family Tineidae; genus Tinea; species Tinea pellionella. Next base: position 7,206,372 of record OX411261.1, on the reverse strand, counting down.
AGTAAAAATTGACGCCATTTTGGCTAGTGGCCAAAGAAAGCGTTTCTTTCACAAATTTTTGTGTAAACTTAACTAATAGGTTGAAGCTGTCATCGCCTACGAAGTTTAAAGAACTCTTCTAACCGTTAATTAACTTTAAATTTGACATTTGACATGTTAACTTTCTCTAAATATTCTTCTTATTATAACTTATTTTATCTTTGTTTTTTTTCTTTATTTACTCAATTATTATTTTTATATTTCTTTTTAGATAATCCTAAATCCGAAAATATTCCATCTAATAGTAATTTTGAACACTATTAATAATTTTATCGTGTAACTTCTGTTTCTACACGATGAAGGAATCGCCGTACAACCCAACATTGACCAATCTTTGTACCGGTACCAATGTTATTATAATATTACCATTGCAGTCATAGAGATATATACTAGAGGTGCAAACTTCATACATCTGACATAAAAAAAACGGTAGGCCGCATCAAACGATTTGACAATGTTGCCGTCAAGTCAAATACTGACAGAGAACCTAAACGTGGCTGTGGCCATGTTTTCTATCGCGTTGTGCACATTGGGAGCATCTAGTTGTATGTATCAATGATTGCAGTGATATAAACGTTAACCAGTATTTGCACTTGAAATCAAATGAAGATGTTTTTTTTAGCATAGGTGTCAGACTCTACCATGGCGTATGACGAGAGGTGACAGTCTTTTCGTCTCGTCAAGAAGCTAAACTAACCTAAAATAATGTTAATAATTTCAGATGCTAAAAAATTTGGGTTAATTAAATTTTTTTAAATAATTTTTGAAATACTAGTATGATATAGGTAAATGACCTATTAATCTAGTCTTAATATATTTCTTAAATATCAATCTATTGAGTAACATTGGAAATTGTAATAGTAATAATAAATGTAATAAAAAAAAATGTAGTTTTGTAAATGACCCGAGATTTTTGCGACTAAGTGTATTAAAAACTTCTTTTTTTTTTAATGAAATGTACTATTTTGTGATTATATGTATAGGTAAATTTATTTATTTATTTATTTATTCACATGCTCACTACAAGTTGCAGCCGAAAAAAGTCACATACATATATTTTAAAGTCTGATCAGTAAAACTGGGCTGCAACCAATAAAAGCAAATATATCATTCAAGTTATTACTTCATTGCTATTCGTTATTACTTATTCCATAGTATTTTGTATGGAGAGAGACTAGTTATTTTCATAATCTGACATCTGTCAACATTGTTAGGCGTTACCTAACTGTAAAATCAACGCGCTCTCTACGATTAGATTATTATAATAATTGTATTCATTCCTCTTCACATACAGATAAATTGTCAAGAAAATTTATTATAAGATTATGATGAATATTGGATTGAAAAAACTTAACGCCAAGTTTTCGTCATATTAATATAAAATAAAACAAAATCTATTTTTTTTATTTTAGCTCGGCATATGACTGATTTTACATGTAGAGTAAAATGGCGTATAAAATTGAAGTGATATCTTGGGGTATGTTTATGCGGTAATTTGTGGTTTGAGAACTTTATTGTGTACTCTAAGAATTGTGTACTATTGTGTACTCTCAAAAAGATACATTTAGTAGACATTGCCTTCCAGTTCAATAATTTTATATGATTACAATTTTTATTATAACGTTTTCATGTTTATTTTGTATAAGTTGTACACCTCTATCATGTTTTATAAACAAAAGTATTTCTTTATTAGATTTCTAATTAATACCAAAGGGTCAGCAAAACAACATTTTAAAGCCCTTATTTATAATAATAATAAATTCCGAAAGTGATTTCATAACCGGAAAAAATACTTCACGGTTTAAATTACCAACGAAATAGATAAATCTATCGAATTAATGTCGATTAATAAGTAAATTGTACGTATAACGGTGTACATTTTAAACTGATTTGAATATATTTTTGTATTTATGAATATGCATGGTTATTTAATTAGATCATGGTTAAGTTGAGACTGTTATGTTGGTATGTACAAGTTTTTTTTATTGTAGCTCGGCATATGACAACACTTCGCTTGATGTAAAGCTAAAGTGGGGTCCATGAACGGAAGCAACTGCTCCCACTGAGAAATCCCATTTCAGATCCTCTGGTTACACCTAGCTACTTCCAAACTGATCCTGAAACACGGCAAAATCTGTAGAAATGTGGTACACGAACATAGATTAACTTTCAGAATTAAACCTCTATCTACGGCCGACGGAAGCATCTCGACGGTTGCTCTATAATTTATATACTAATACTACGGAGCGCAGGCCCTGTTTCCACTAGGGTAGGCAGATACTATGGAGTGCCAGCGACTTTCGCTTTGACCTTCATGCGTGCTCCTCACCTGACCGTTTCTGAGCAGTTGGTTTTACGATATTACATAAAAATAAATTAGACATCGACCACCACGATTATTGGGAGTATTTTTCGATATTCTACTATATTTTTAAAATGAATTTGTACTGCGAGTAGCTTACAACCTAGCAGTCATTTCTACCCTATCTATGTATAGTGTGCTCAATTTACTAGATTAAAAACAACAGTTATGATCAATTCATGTTACAAGATGGAAACAATAATTCACATTGTCGAAATTAAAGAAAGCATATCCGTGGGTGTAACAACAGCCGCCATGTCCTCGATTTATCTAATAATCACCAAACACCATTCGCGTTTGCATTCTAATTGAATTTAGTTATTTTTTGTGTGGGTTAATTTAATTATCAATAATTCTATTTCTTTTTTGTTTTTAACTATCATGTGTATGTGTGGAAGTAGAGTGGGTTTCGATTATAACTTCACGCCTATCTCTTAAAAGGATAAACACACGCTTTTTTTTTTTTTATTGTAGCTCGACATGTGACAACACTCCGCCTGATGTAAAGCTAGAGTGCGGTCCATGAATGGAAACAACTGCTACCACAGAAAAATCTCTACGAGCTGCAGTCGCCTCCACTATGCCGGCTTGAGGAGACGAGCATGTACCATCTAGATTGACAGTGCACACTCCTCTCTTATACCTGGCTACTTTCAAACTATTCCCGAAACGCGACAAGGTCACTTCACGGGTGTTACATTCGAAAGTGGTGGTACTGCCCCAGGACGACAGACTGGACAAATAACCATATTTCTCTGTGATAGCAATTGTCTTCGCTCGAGACAACGTTCTAGCTAACTTGGGCACTTTGATAGGTTTATCCACTTTTTTATTTTGCACCACTCAAAATTACTTGCCGATTTAGTTTTATTTAGACAATCAATTAAAATAGTATGTAGGTAATAAAAATATTACTAATATATTTAAAAGTGTTAAAAAGATCACGGTAGCAGTTTGAAAGTAGCCAGTTATAACGAGAGGAGTGTGCACTGTCAATCTAGAATATCTAGATGGTGCCTGCCTACACGTCTCTTCAGGCCGGCATAGCGGAGGCGTATGCTGAGGTTTAATAAAAAAAACTAATCTAATTTTATATTTAGTTAGACCTACATCTAAAATCTAAGTACCTACTTCATGTACTCAAACTCCATTGCATAGTAAATTTTAGTGAGATCATAAATCAATAGATGCAACACAATTAAAACTGGACCATAACATTGTAAGAACAAAGAGCGTTTTCAATTGTCAAAATGTAATTTCTAAGTTATGAAAACTATTTTATTGCCCTTACTGGGAATACTTGTAGTGATGTACCTTCTATGTTCGAAATTATTATCGATTGTTATAAAGTAATTTTTATTTATTTAGGCAAATGATCAGATATGCAAAATGTGATCATCAAAATCAAAAATCAAAATCAAAATATTTATTTTTCTTCCTGCCAGATGTTCGGCAGGAACCCCGTTGGGGCACTGAAAAATCATTACTATGTCAACAAATCAAACGATGTTGTTTTGACTGCCACGTTTAAATGAAGCGATCCTATTGGTGGAGAGATCTCGCGTTATGCTGTCACGGCGTAAATGCAACCTCCTACTTGGCCCTCTGTTTGTCATGAATATTTATTCGTAAATGATGAAGATAAAATTGTTTTTTTTTGTATTAGTCTTATTTCTTTATACCAATAAATTTTAAAATATTACATTACTAGCGGTAAGACGCGTGAACTCACTATAGGCACTATTAAAGAGTGGTAGGCAGACTGATGATGGTTATTTATCCAGTCTGCCGTCCTGGGGCAGTACCACCACTTTCGAATGTAACACCCGTGAAGTGACCTTGTCGCGTTTCGGGGATAGTTTGAAAGTAGCCAGGTATAAGAGAGGAGTGTGCACTGTCAATCTAGATGGTACATGCTCGTCTCCTCAAGCCGGCATAGTGGAGGCGACTGCTACCCGCACAGGTTTCTCTGTAGTAGCAGTTGTTTCCATTCATGGACCGCACTCTAGCTTTACATCAGGCGGAGTGTTGTCACATGTCGAGCTACAATAATAAAAAAAAAATTAGTTGCAAAGTAGTGTTTAAAAAATAATTTTGATTTTGAAATGTTTTTATTTTTAAAAATAAAAATCGATAGATAGGCACATCCCTAGCCGGGAGTACGAAACGTTTTGTGCATGCTGACCAACACTAATTTTGCTAATTATATTTGAGCGCACCGCTAGCTACTGGAATAGGGTCACGCGATGCATAAACGAAACGCACTCATTAGGTATTTTATCGTAGGCGCACATCTTGATGGAAGCAATTTGTGTCTATCAATGTGTGTTTACTATAAAATACTTTTGATCGGTGTTCTTTGAAGTTTTGTGGGTATGAATCGCTTTTATTCTAATCTCTTGAATGATTTATTGTATTGACTTCATTGTCTGTTTGTTTAATGTTTAATGCACCGTTATTATGAGATGTGACTCAACAGTTGGACAATACTTGGGAATTTTTCATAGTAGCTCGGCTCTCTGCCTGGTGTTAAGCAGTGGTGCGGTCTAAGGTGGGGCACGCTTGCCTATGAGGTACCTATTCACCTTTAATTTGAACAGACCCATGTTGTACTTCGCGGGAAACAGAGAGACCGGGAGAGAGTTCCACAGTTTGGCAGTACGCACGAGGAACGTGTTGTCAAATACTCCACTTAATGTTAAGCTAGTGTACCTACACTCCATGGACGAAAACAACTGCTAGCTACTACAGACAACAGTTGACAATGCAAACTCCATTCTTTACAAAAACTTGATTTTAGAAGGATTCCTTATTAATTTTTCTACACTTCTGACGTCATAGATGTAGGTTGCAGTATAGACTGCATTCACACTAGGAGATTTCGCATTTGAAAGTTTTAGTAGAATTGTCCGATGGATCGTTGTGCTAATCGTACCTTTACTTGTTGGTTGGTTACGTTTTACAATAGCTAGTTCTTAGTTCGTTTGCATATAGATTTTATGTATTAAAGAGTTGTAGACAGACTGGTGATGGTTATTAGCTGAGACTGCCCGTCCTGGGGTAGTGCCAACACTTTCGAATGTAACACCCGTGAAGTGACCTTGTCGCGTTTCGGGAGTAGCAAGTAGTAGAGATACAATAAAAGGAATGTACACTGTCATCATAGTTGATGCACATCTATCTCTTTAAGCCACCATAGCGGAGATGACTAATGTATCAAAAAATTCTGTGTGGTAGCAGTTATTTACGTTCATAGACCGCACTCTTAACTTAACATTCAAAATAGCGTTTATAACTATAATAATGTTAATTTATTACCATCTATCTACAGTCTACACGTTTGACAGGCTATCTTTATTTGACAAGTTAATTAGCACCTCCATAATATGGTTTTATTGATGCAACTTTGTAATAATTTTGTCATTTTATATAGAGTCGCTGTTAGTATTTCTTAATATTGCTTAGTTCAGATATTTGCCGTTGCTCACTAATAATAGCTAAAGTAGCGATTGCTGGGATTTTTCAAGTTTAAACCGTTATAGTAAAAGTGTAGGGTAGGTTTTTTTTAATGAAGGGAAAAGTGTGTTGAAGCACAGTCAGTTTATGGTGGACAAAGTTTGATCCTCGCAAGTGGTTCCGATCCAGAGTCATGTCTGTAAAATTATCATTTTCGAATATCCCCGGATAGGCAGTTCTGTTGTTAAGTTTCCGCAAACAGCTACAGCTTATTATAATCTAAGTAGAGAGAGGAGTGTGCACTGTCAATCTAGATGGGACACATTCGTCTCCTCAAGCCGGCATGGGCGGCATGACCCGCTAGACGGACGCCGAGCTACAATAAAAAACAAGAGTCCAAATAAATAACTAATTGTAAATTCAGATCATTATTTTTAAACCGTTAATTTGAAATTGTATTGAATTGAAGCAATAAATAAATCTGACAATCTGCTTTGAATAATTCAACGCATAAGAGCCGTATTTTATTGTATTAGGTAAAGTCTCAATTATTGGCTATTGGATGTATTATTTATATATCCTAATACATTAACTAAAATAAATAATTAAATACAGATAATAATAATGTATACAATTCCGCCGCGTCGAGCTCAGCCCTTGTTTTCATACGATGGTAGTTTGCGTACCCGACGTGCTAGTAACGCGCCCACGGCTCGTGCACTAGAACTTCTAAACGATATGTCGCTGAAACTCCCCGATGCCGACGTATTCATTCATAAAAATATAACTTTAAATAAATATATTGACACATATACTAATAATAATATTTGTATTTAAAAACTGACATAGTATTGTAATTAATTTTTATGTAATTTCTATCTTTAATTTTCTTTTTTTAAAATTAATATATGAATAATATTTGATCTGACACGTAGTGGCTGTAGACTATGCTGAACATAAATAAATAAATACGACGTAGCGCCCTCAGCTAACTTCCGGGACGTCATAATGTTAGAATCACCTATATCTAAAAACAGCAAAAAAAAAAGTCCAAAGTAACTTAATTATTATCTTAAATAAGTCATCACATTTCATAATTACAGAACGCCCGTCCGTTTCGTTAATTGCGTGTAATGTTTGATTTATTTCTCTGATTCCTATAATTATTGTTGCACCTGCTCTTCCACTAATTTTAAGCAATTAGTTGGGTGGAGTGGAAAGAGTCGGTTTGGTTGTATGGAACGGAACAGAAGTCGACAAAGAAAACAAAAGAGAAACTAGACCGACTATTTCCATTTCTGTTCTGTTTCTGTGCTCCTCATCAGAACCAGTTGACGAATCTAATAAAAAAAGTCTTCCCAGTACGTTCTTTTCCGAAGTTCCGCACTACAGTTGAAATTGCTTGCTTGTGCCCTGTAAATGCACTTTAATCTTTTCAATAATATAAATTAATAAATATGGATTCAATATAAATTCTTTATTTATAACAACGTTAAATTCCAAAAAAAAACTAACGGAGCTCATAATTATAAGTTAAAAAGCACCGAATTCTCATTAGTATTCGTTTGAAAAAATCGATTATGATATCGAATAAAAATGCCATTATCCCATCACTCGTGACGTATTTAAGCGCCAAGTTACGGGGCGAAAGCAATTACCCGTCCTTCTTAATAATTCCCGGTTAGGCAATTCCTAACAACTTTTAACTTCACACGCTTGCAATAGTAATCTTTATTGCGTCGTTTATAATGATTACTTTCCTTTGTACCATTATTGTTTGAGGTTATAGGAGAAAGTTCAAATTGCTTTGTAAACGCCTGACGATAACTTACGTCTATCAGCATCTTCATCTACAAACGAGATGCATACAATGTAAAGTCACTAGTAATGACCATGCTATAGTTTATGTGAACAAATAAAAAAGTATAGGCATCAGTTTGAAAACGTTGATCCACGTGTAACATTTTATTTAGTTCTATTTGGGGTGGTTTATTATCGTCAGACGATTTGGTCGGGGAAAGGAGTCCGAACAAATCTTAAATTACACTTTATTATTGCCACTTTTTCTTTTTAATTTTAATATTGCGTAAGATTTGGGGAAGGGTTTTGAAGGAGGACGATTCTTTATTTTTTTTAAGCTGACGGGGGGGGGGGATGGGGGGGATGGGGGGGATAGAGCAACAATTGGTACTCTTACCTTAAACTTGAAGAATCTGTCGTGAAGTTTTTTTTTCTCAACACAATACGTACGCTGTAAAATACAAAATTGACTGGTCGTTTTGCTATTTTCTTGTTGTAAATAGCAATTTTAATGGTACGTGCATTTCTTTTACTAATGGGGATGTCACGAAAATCGCACGTTATAAAATTGTAAACTTATTTACTATAATAAATTGGCAATATTTTTTTATAGTAGCTCGGCATATGACAACACTCCGTCTGATGTAAAGCTAGAGCGCAATCCGTGAGTGGAAACAACTGCTACTACAGAGAAATCTCTGGGGTTGTCCTCGGCTCGAGGAGACAAACATGCACCATGTCCCAATTGAGGTAGGCAGAAACTTCTCTCTTAAATACTATTATAGTTTCTCCCCGACCAAATCCAGGAAGCTCCTCGGTAGGTCAGTGCGTAACAGAGTCGCTAAGCACTACGCTACAGAGGCCTTTACCTTGAACCACAAGAGGTCAGACACACAAGAAAGAAAACAAATGAACTAATAAAATAAGCGTTTAAAGGTAGAGTCCACTTTCAAGCACCCATATAAAAGGCCTTTACGTTTTTCGACCCTTAACATGCATATTGTTGCCAAAAGTATACATACTATCTTTTTCAGATTTTTTTTATTAGTACCTGAATTTCCTATATACTCGTATACGATTTTATTAATTCAAAACTAAAAATCATGCATTTAAAGGTTAGATATTTTGATATTTGGGGTGGTTTAACATATTACGATAACTAGGTCTGCAATTTATTTTTTTTAATATAGAAAAGAAAATTTCACAAAATTTTCATGAATAATTTGTCTTATCTTTAAATAATTTCCAATAAATATCTGGACATTAATTTGAAAAAGGGGTATCGGTTAGACATAAATTATTCTCTCCATAATCGAACGAGATGCTAATCATCAAAATTGATTGAAGATTTTTGAAGAAAGTTAAGCCCCGAAAGTCTATGTCGTGACTAAATTGCATCATTCCATTGTTGGGTTTATTTATTTATTTTGAATAGCATAACAAACAATTTACAAAACACAGTAATACAAGAGAGATAATATGTATAAAAAATAATTTATTTAAGATTAAATTAGATTCGTATTTAAGTATGAAATATAAGTAGTCACTGATCTACTCCCCTATGATATATTTTGTGCAAATTATGTTTGAATGCTTTAGCGTTCAGATAAAAGTTAGGACAGTTGAGTCTGAAAGTATATTTTCTAATACCGATTTCTAACGAGATGTCCGTCTTAAGAAAGAATAATGTCTTAAGGATGTTTTTATTATCCTTTAATAGTAAGTTGTAAATAAACTACGTCAAATGTATCTGTAAATCAGATGCTTCGTCTGTAAATCTTTACTTTATGCGTTCACTAAGTTGTTATTTATTGTGTTTTGATAATAAAGTGACAAGTTTATTATTTTTTATGGCATAACAATAATTTGCCAATGTCAAAGTTAATGTATGTATATCTTTTTTTTTATTATTGTAGCTCGGCATGTGACAACACTCCGCCTAATGTAAATGTGCGGTCCATGAATGGAAACAACTGCGACTACAGAGAAACCTGTCGCCTCCACTATGCCGGCTTGAGAAGACGAGCATGTACCATCTAGATTGACAGTGCACATTCCTCTCGTTAGACCTGGCTACTTTATCTCCATCAAGTTCATATTATTATTAATTTATTTTTTAAAATTATTATTGTAGCTCGGCATATTAATATGTTAAGCAAAAGTACGGCAAAAACAACTGCTTGCATAGAGAAATTTCTACATGCAGCAGTCGCTACCGCTGTGCCGGATGAAGGAGACAATATGCACCACCACACCTCTCGTAATCAACCCTAATATCCCTAATTTGATAATTAATTGATTCTCTATACAAACTTTGATAATTTTACCATATTTTATCGAAATCTGTTCAGCGTTTTCGACGTGAATTTGTAAGCAACGAACAGAGTAACTTTCATTTTTAAATATAATACGGATTATATTGTGTTTTTGAAGTATAGTGCATATTGTTTTAACTATAGTAGAAGTGTAGAAATCGTTACACCAACACTTGACATAGCTTATAAGTACCCAGTTTGTGGAAATGCTGTTAGCAATGTTGACACAATAATCATTGTTTTGTTTATAAACTATGACATTCTTGTTTGTATAACCTTTTTCTTTATTGTAGCTTGGCGTATGACAACACTCCGTCTGATGTTAAGCTAGAGTGCAGTTCATGAACAGAGACAACTGCTACAGATCAATTCCTATAGGCAGTATTCGCCTCCGCTGTGCCGGCTTGAGGAGACGAATGTGCACCATTCAGATTAACAGTGTGCACTGTAAATCCTTTCGTTGTACGGCTACTTACAAACTGTTCCCGAAACGCGTCAAGACAAGTGGTGGTACATCTCCAAGGCGGCAGACTGGGCTAATAACCATCATAAGTCTGCAGGTTAACAGTGCATACAGCTATTCCCATGTAACGAGGAGTATGCACTGCAGACAGACATTTACCGGTGGTAGCAGTTGTGTACTCTTTATTGTAGGGTCATATAGTATAATAGATTTATCTTAAACGAACTATTTTGTTCACAGTTGCTGCAGTGACGATATTATTCGAAGTAGGTGTCTTCCCGAGTCACAGAGCTGGTTTCTTCTGCAATGATCCGGCGCTCAGTTTTCAACATACTGGTGATACGTTCTCAATATCCCTCGTCGCCATTATTACTATACTTGTTCCTTTAGCTGTTGTAAGTATTATTTTTTTAATATAAAAAGTGGTGGGCAGACTGCTGATGATGCCCAGTCTCCCATAGACTCCTCAAGCCGGCTAGCAGAGACACATGCAGAACTTTTTTTTATTGTAGCTCGGCACACTCCGCCTGATGTAAAGCTAGAGTGCGGTCCATGAATGGAAACAACTGCTACTACAGAGAAACCTGTGCGTGCAGCAGTCGCCTCCACTATGCCGGCTTGAGGAGACGAGCATGTACCATCTAGATTGACAGTGCACACTCCTCTCACTATATCTGGCTACTTTCAAACTATTCCCAAAACGCAACAAAGTCACTTCACGGGTGTTACATTCGAAAGTGGTGGTACTACCCCGGGACAGCAGACAGGACGAATAACCATCATCAGTCTGCCTACCACTCTTTAATGAGCGACCAAAGTACATATAACAAAGTTACATTGGTACCGGTCAGAATTTAGCGAGATTCAAACACGGGTCTCATCGATCGTGAGTTCACGCGTCTTACCGCTGGACCACGGCCTAGACTACGGAGACTATTTAAAAAATATGTGGTCTAAATTGCGTCGCGTATTTTTGCCACAACCTAAACTATAGTTTAAGGCCACGACTTGCAGAGGCGTTTTTAAGTGTGAAAGAGTTAGCACGGTAATCTGTTTTCCACAAACGCGTCGCTATGGACTATGTACATTAGTTATTATTAACATAATTATATTAAATTAGTCTGTCAGTTAAAATAATAATGATAATTGATTGACGCGTTCTTTTTGTTTTTGTTTGCGACGAAGACGGTGTTAAGTTATTCGACATTTTGTCCGCTAATTATTTGTTTGCCAATTACGGCCAATTATCTGAAAATAATGGCTGTCGTTTTGCTAAATATTGTTAAGATGTTTGTGTGAGATGGAGTCTTTTTTTTTAACTTGTTCCTTTTGCAAGCTAGTGGGTACTTCTGGCTACGTTCTAGCTGCTAGCTAGAGTGTCTCAAGCCGGGAAAGTTTAATATAATATATATTTTCTTCTTTCTAATGCGTTCCACCCGTAGCCCATCAGCGGCGAGTTAAATGACCGCGCACCTGTATATCAATCGTACATCGCCGTCTTTTCACAGCCTGTATGAATAAAGTAGTAATTTTTATATAATTTTCAGATATGGTGTGTCGAAGCGATTCTACACCGAGAAGATGAATATAACTTGAAACAGAACAGGTTTCTTGTGAGTGCTAAAATGATGGGTTTAGTTTATAGAGACTATATTTATGGTGCAGTTATAAATTTGACAATATTAGAGGTTATAAAGTGTGTAGTGGGGTACCCTAGGCCTACGTTCTTCGACCTCTGTGAGCCGGACGCTGCTAAGAATTGTACCGGGTATGTATATTGTAATTCGGTTCCTATTTAGGGTAGGGAGTCCGTACAAAGAACTTTTTGTCAAAACTTTTCGTACGTACCAGTTACCAAATAACTTCAACCATGAACGGATGGTACCTTTCTGGGTGCCTGGACGTCCGATGGAAGAAACTTGGACATGTAGCCGTGGGTGTAATTGGGAATTTTATGATTTGGTCATCTTTGCTATTCGATTCGATACTAAGTCAGATTTTATGCTTACTTAAACGTGTCTTACGAAAAAATCCTGAAATTTTAATCTATACAAAACAGGGATATAATTTTAATGTAAAAGTTACAAAATAATGAATATTGTTTTTAATCAACAGATCAGAATTCATCAGCAGTTACGTTTGTACATCGACAAGACATTCGTCCTATCTACAAATTGACTCGAGTCGTAGTTTTCCATCTGCGCACGCGTCGCTCTCTATTTATTGCGGTTTATTTGTTGCTGTGAGTGGTATTTTATAATGGTCTATGATAGCCCGTAGTCCGCCTGATGTTATTAGCACAGTCTGCCGTCCTGGGATAGTACTCGTACCACCGCAAGTGTAACACTCGTGAAGTGACCCAGCCACGTTTCGGAATCTACTTGGAAGTAGCGAATGTTAATGGAAGTCGGCATAACGGAGGTGATTGCTGTCTGCGAAAATTTATTGGTTGTTAAATGGTTGTTTTCGTTTATGGCTTAACATCAGACGGAGTGTAGTCGTAAATTGGTAATAGCTAGGTACAACTAGATAAGTTTTCCCTATTAACGGATCGAATATCGCGTCTCTTTGTCTCCATAGCAGCAGTCCCTTGCTCCCTGCAGACATACCTCGATATCAGGTGGGACGGTTTACATGTATAAAAAAAGTATGCTAGGAAAATGATCTCTTAGGGTCACGGTCGTTTGCACCAGAAGGACGGTTAAAGTAACTTTAACTATTACTTTTACGTTTACTTTAACCGTTACGTTTACATTATGGAGTATATTTACTCCACACGAGTTGCACCATCGTTGCGCCTGTCATTTTTGACGGTTACTTTAACCTTAACCGTAACCAGCGAATCTTGGCTTGGTTAATGTTAAAGTAATCGTCAAACCAATGTTGCTAACGTCAAATGTATGAAAAGAAGCCAAATATGTTTTTCTATTATTTTTCGAGATCAGCCACCCTTTTGACGATAACATAATGAATTTACACGATATTGCAACGCGTGTAGAGTAAATGTAAACGTTTAACGGTCGTCGTCGCCGTAAAAGTAATAGTTAAAGTTACTTTAACCGGCCTTCTGGTGCAAACCACCCTTATGTCTATAAAGCATGCGTGTTTATTATTTACAGTGGTATCTTCAGAGGCGTGCGTTCAGTTGGCACAATCGCTCCGTTCTCTTGGTGCCGTTACTTCAAGTTCTGTGTTTGGTGTACGCCGCCGCTTGCTCGTTCACTAGATTGACAGATCACAGACACCATTGGTGGGATATCTTAATTGGCATTACTATGGGAATTATCACCGTCTTTTATACGGTAAGTTTTAGCATTATTAAGTAGGTAGGTAGACTGACTGGTTATTAGCCCAGTCTGCCGTCCTGGGGTAAGTACCACCACTTTCGAATATAACACCCGTGAAGTGACCTTGTCGCGTTTCGGGAATAGTTTGAAAGTAGCCAGGTATAGTGAGAGGAGTGTGCACTGTCAATCTAGATTGTACACGCTCGTCTCCTCAAGCCGGCATAGTGGAGGCGACTGCTGCCCGCTCAGGTTTCTCTGTAGTAGCAGTTGTTTCCATTCATGGACCGCACTCTAGCTTTACATCAGGCGGAGTGTTGTCACATGTCGAGTTACAATAAAAACTGAAAATCACGGAGACATTTAAAAAACTGTAATGACACGTGATCAACCTCATAGACATTGGTGTAGAAAAGAGGTGGTGTATAGCCTAACAATTTTGTATACAACTTATTATCTTTGTGTTTCTTTAGGATAACAGTATATATGTATCTCATGAAAATATGTATTTACTTTTGTACACAGGTACTAGTCCTTTGCAAGAACTTCAGTCAACCAGCTGTAGTGAGCACGAGTGATATTTCCAGCAGTGATGGTAATAACCACCATTCAGTGCGACGATTGCTGTCAAGTGAGCCTCACGTTGTGGTGTCCTAGCCAGTAGCTGTTTAACTCCTTTTTTTATAATAAACACGTGATTTATTCAGTGAATAAAGAACAATGCCCATTCGCCTAAGAATTCTCGAGTTTGTTGATGATTTCTAGTTAATTTTGTAGGTATTAAATCTGTATTCATTTTCACTTATCGGTTATAATTTTTTTACCTGGGTTATTGAGTAATTAGTCTTTTTCTGATGCAAGATTTGAGGTTATTATTATATTAAATGCTTTAATTAATTGATGATATCCGTTTTTTATGTAATTAAACATTGTCAATTGATTGGTAAACGATTTTGTTGATATAGTTTAAATAATAAGATATTATTTCGGAATATTGTTTTAATGTCAAGTGGGCCCAAAAATGGGCATTGTCTTTTTTAGCTCAATGAAATAGCAAATGCTGAAACGTATATGCAGTTATTAATTTGTATTTTTGTAACTGCAAAACTTTGTTTTGATTTCTTGCTATTTGCAGATTTATTTCATTCTGTTCATATATTGCGTGTTTGTTATATGTATAAGGAGTTAAATCTTATATCAATGCAATGTGTGAGGACTTTTTTACGGTTTATTAGATTTTTCAATGCTAGTAAAATTTTTAGAAAAAAGTTGTACTGTTTTGCTGTTGATTGTACCTTTTGAGATTATAAATATTTTAATAATAGTCCTTTTACAAATTGTTATCAAAGTTATTTTTATATCTATAATTTTTTTATTAATTTTTTGTCGTTAAAAAATTGAACAGAAAAAATTAAGCCGTATGTCCTCCTTTTTCCGCTCGGATGTTTCATTGGCGCTTCACGTTTTGGAGGGTTTTGCTGTGGTTTTGTCAATTTTCATAATTTTCTTTTATTCTTTGAGATTTTATCAACGAGATTATTTTTCAAGAATTTTATTGGAAATTCCGTAGGGACTATTATTTTAATTTTATTATTATTACTAAGTAGGTTAATTAATTAGATTCGAGTGTATATATTGAATTGTTATTAGTTTAAATTATTTTATCGCCATATTGTGAAATAAAAATATCCAGTGATTAAGTTTTAAGAACTAAAGGAGAAATATATCTTTTTTTTATTATAGTAATTAACATCAGTATTCGCTGTACAGTACCTGTTAATATTATTATTATTATTATTTATAATAGATTAGGTTTAAATAAAAAACGCCCCACCTATTTTTAGAAAATTTATAAAAAAATCCAAACAATTTAATTTCACTATTTACAAATATTATAATTAAAAAGTAATTATTCAAATAATTTATTTATCTATCTATTTATTTATCTATTAGAAAAACAGGCTAGTTTTTTTATTTGAACAGGTTCTAGCACTAATTTCCTCATTGATCCTAAATCCAAAATCCGAAAAATCATCTGATATATTTTTAATTATAATACATAAAATTGTCGATAAGCCTGTGTGGATAAAGGACCAATGAGGATCTTTTAATATGACATAACCAATAAAGTCTGTATTCGCTTGTGCTTTCACTTCAAGTCTTATGCAAACTATATTTATTATTTCGATTTATTGTGTTGGGAATTTGATCCTTACGGTATCGCAAATAAAAGTGCAAGCAATTTAATTAAAAAAACAATATTGTAAATAGTAATTTTTAATTATTCCATTTAAATTAAGACATTCCTTTTTTTTGTAATTTTTATTCCGATTTAAATATTTAAATGAAAGCTTTTTGTAAATATTATTTTCTAAAGTAAAGTTGACGCGTAAATCCTTGTAGAGATCTGTGTTAAATAAAAAAAAGTTGATTTAATTTTGTTTTGTTTTATTTCTAAATCTTTTATAGATGCCTCGTCGTCTCGGGGAAGACTGGTACTCCCCAATACCGGGTATACACGACTAAAACCCCCACGGTGTCCCTCTCTACGTCATATGGTGAGGTCAGGGGCACGCTTTTGCATTCATCTGCGACCCCACCGACGTTTGGCCGTTAGGCCCCACCTCATCGGGAAGAAATACAATTCGTCGTTTCACGCTTTCTACCGCTAGACCACAAGCGCTTTTTAATTTAAGTATTAAAAAATACTTAGATCGGGAACTAACCACTCCGCCACAAAGATTAAAAATCGCTGCTAAAAAGCTCATAAAAGCTTAAAGAGCATAAGAAGAGTGACCTATTTTTACCTAGTTTGGGATTGTTGAAAGTATAAACTCTAAGGGTGGTTTGCACCAGAAGGCCGGTTAAAGTAACTTTAACTATTACGGCGACGACGACCGTTAAACCTTTACATTTACTCCACACGCGTTGCGATATCGTGTCAATTCATATTGTTATCGTTAAAAGGGTGGCTGATCTCGAAAAATAATAGAATGTTTTTCTATTTGGCTTCTTTTCATACATTTGACGTTACCAACATTGGTTTGACGATTACTTTAACTTTAACCAAGCCAAGATTTGCTGGTTACGGTTAAGGTTAAAGTAACCAACAAAAATGACAAGTGCGACGATCGTACTCATGTGAAGTAAATATACACCATAAACGTAACGGTTAAAGTAATAGTTAAAGTTACTTTAACCGGCCTTCTGGTGCAAACGACCCTAAGCGTGCTTCCACAAAATTCCATAGATGGCATTTTGAAATGTTTAACCCTTTGCATTCTTCAGTTAGCGTGCTACCTGAATATTTTAGATGTTAAAAGGTTATGCGTAAGAGGTCATGACATAATTATTTTGCTTCATGTAAATTATAAAATTCCTTTGTAATATAATATAGTATTAAAAAAGTAATTTTAATGGTTATTAAATTTTTAACAGATTTTTTGATTTTGAGCGGCCGTGGTCTAGCGGTAAGACGCGTGAACTCACGATCGATGAGACCCGTGTTTGAACCTCGCTAAAAGACCGGTACCAATGTATCTTTGTTACATGTACTTACTTGACCGTAAAATATCTTGCATGCCTTTAACGCGAAGCTCTTTAGGCTATGCTTCACTTCCACTTATTTAATACCCTAAACTTGAGAACCTAAAGCAAACCCAGGGGCCCCTTGACAGAATTTGCTACAGGCCCCGCGCTAGCTTAATCCGGCACTGGATTACCCGTAAAACTATATTTTGAACCAGAACTGCAGCCCTAAATAGCGCCTGGGTTTGGCATAAAAGTAATAATTTATAATATGTAAATATAACACTGTTATGTTTTTTATGATAACACTTAAGTTAGTTTTTAAGCTGGCAACTCTAAAATTATATTATGTTCTAAGACAAACCCACATTTGTTTCTAATATTTATTATTATTCTATTGTTAAAATTTAGGGGAACAATATATTTATAATTGTTAAAAGTTGAAATCATGCGGGTATTGGTCTTAGGTTAAACTTCATTCAAATTTATACTTTATATCTTCCTCTATAAGGTCATAATTTAAACAATTATTCTTTAACTTAAACAATAATCTCGTAAATCGTACTTAATGAGATCTTTGATTAAACAAATGCCTATTTTTAATATCATGTTTATAAATACTTTAATATTTGTTTTGAGCGGGAATCGAACCCAAGGCTTAACAGGCTGAGGGGTGCTACAACTGCCGCGCTACGCCACAGAGGTCGTCAAGCAACTATACCAAGAATTCTATTTTTTTTTTGTATAGACAAAGACATCATAATTTTATACGCCTGCTTGTAATTACACAGGTTTGTACGAATTGCATGCAAGCGTAAAAATTAATAACTTCACGAAACATAATACTTTTTCAAACAGTCATAACTTCCAATAAAAGTCCCCTTTCAAAACTCGAAACGTAGGTGGAGAAACTCGAACGAATTTCACATAATCTTTTATTACTGCAATTTCTATTTTGCTTTTACTCTAAAACGGGCAAAAAAGTTACTCGAAGCGAGTCAACTCACGACGCAATTTATTGAAACGGTCTCGTGTTGCAGGCTTGTTTCTTTTGTCGTATTTTACGCCTTTATACAACAATTTGTGTAGGCGATTACACTCTGAAAATAAACGTAATTTTTTTAAATAAATAATAAAAAAGCACTTCTTTTTTCGTAGTAGCTCGACACGCGTAGTATAGTCAACAGTGTAGTGTAGTGTAGTCAACACACCACCTAATATTAAGCTAGAGTGCAGTCCATGAACGAAAACTGCTACAGTGGAGCAGTTGCCTCGGATATATCGGGTTGAGGAGATAAATGTGCCCCACTCATTGACAAGGCTCACTCCTGGCTACTTCTAACCATCATTTATCTGCCTACCACATTTTTAACAGTTTAGTACACAAGAGAATAAAAACATATAACATTCCACATCGATCACACACTATTAAAAGGCTATAAGGGTATTGTGTATGCGCTTTGATATCTCAATTAAAATACCGAACATAGGTCTACAGGCTTTAATCGTTGACAGCAAACTGATTTCTTAGAACTACCCACATATATTACATCCCTCCCCCAATAAACATGAAATATATATATAACTTATCAACTAATTATCCTAAATAACAATAATTAACATTACTAAAAGGCATATCTAGGGTTAGGATTCCGTGTACTTCGACAACGGGGTAACTCTTGGTTTGTCAGAGTGACGTCATCAGCACCCGGTGTCAGTGTGACATCTGAAGTCTCCAGTGTTGACTCATCCGTTAACGGTAATGGCTCACTGAACGATGATTCCTCAGTTGATATCCATGTGCCATCAGGTGTGAGGAAACTGGCTTCGTCTGGAGACGTCCCCCCTGGAGGTGTCCTCTCTGGAGGTGGCCTCTCTGGAGGTGGCCTCTCTGGTGTCATCTGAGGGGTGGACGAGGCTGAATCGGTATGACCTTCACTCTCTGTGTCATGCGAAATGAGGCGCGGTAACGTGTCGTTCACATTGTTCGAGTGATCATAAGACTGTTCTCGTGATGACCACAACTGGTTCGCATGTTTTTTCACAGTTTTGTTCATATCCGGAATAAATACCATGAATAACCGAGATCCAATCCTTTTTATTATTATTCCTTTTAGCCATTGATGTTTAGTGCCATTGTTATAAAAAGTTTTTATCAACACCTCGTCTCCTATATTAAATTTTATATTTCTCTTCCCTCGAAAGTATTTAGTTTGTAAGATCTGTTGAGAACAAACATTCTCTTTAGCCGCTGATGACATGGGTTGATGCAAGTCCGTCGCTTTAGGCTCATTACACAGTGGATGCAACAGATCGAGCCTAGAACGTAACGTACGTCCAAGGAATAGTTGAGCGGGTGAATATTTAGTAGTACAATGACAAGTATTTCTGTAATCGAACAAGAATTTATTTAATTCTAATTGAAATTGATTACTTGGAATATTTTGTGCTAATATTGATTTGATACCCTTTTTAACAAATTTAACACAATTTTCTGCTTGGCCGTTCGATTGCGGCTGATAAGGAGCGATTGTTAAATGTTTAATACCATTGTTATTACAGAACTCCTCAAATTGTAACGAAGTGAAATTACTGCCATTATCTGTAACTAAAAGCTTAACTAAACCAAACCTGCAAAACAACTCATCAAGTTTTAACAATATACTTCGCGTATCAGTATTATTCATAATAAAACATTCGACCCATTTTGAATGTGCGTCTATTGCGATTAAAAAATCCTTTCCGTTTATCATTAACATGTCTAAATGAACGCGCTCCCATGGTGCACTCGGATAGGGCCAGGGGGCGAGAGGCGCGCGGGGAGGGCTCGGCCGTAGTGTCGAACACGTTCTACAATTACCTATTAATTGTTCTATATCGTTATCGATACCTGGCCACCACATATACGCTCTCGCGATCGCCTTAGACTTGACTACCCCGAAATGTGAACTATGTAATTCATTTAAAACACGTTTTTGTAAATCACGCGGAATAACAACTTTATGACCCCGCATAATACAACCTTTTTCTACGGCTAATTGCATACGACACAAAAAATATGGTAATAATGATTTATCATTTATCTTTCGGGGCCAACCCTTATTTAAAAATAACAAAATCTTTTGTAAATAAATATCATTATTTGTTTCTCGAGCGACATCCCTAATCGATAATGCCGGTACATTATTTGTTATAAAATGTATGTATGTTGACCCGTCTACTTGCATTTCATTTTTATTATTATTATTTGCACTGGGGTTAGAGCGAGACAAAAAATCTGCAACATTGTTTTCGCTTTTAATGTACTCGATTTTAAAGTTGTACCCTGTTAAAAACAATGCATATCTTTGCAACCTATTAGCTGCTAATTCTGGTACACCATTTTTACTACCAAAAATAGATACTAGTGGTTTATGGTCCGTACGCAAAATGAATGGCTCTGATCGCCCATAAAGATAATGATGAAATTTCTTAATTCCGAATATTATAGATGTAGCCTCTTTTTGAATTTGCGCGTAATTATATTCACTCTTTGATAATGATCTAGACGCATAGGAAATGACCCGTTCGATGCCATCTGACTGGCGTTGCGCTAAGACGGCACCGAGCCCTGTTGGGCTCGCATCCACGGTTAATATAGTCACTGCGTCCGGGTCATAATGTGCCAGTACGCGGTCGGATGCTAGTTCACGTTTGATTTTATCAAAAGAAGTACTTTGTTCCGCGCCCCACTCCCATTTAGTGTCGTCTTTTAACAACTTATGTAAAGGGTGTAAAATACTCGAAGTGTTAGGAACAAATATTCTATAATAATTGACCATCCCTAAAAATGATTTTAACTCGGACACGTTTTTTGGAACTAAGCAATTTAATATATCTTTCACTTTTTCATTTGATTTTTGTAAACCATTTTTGTTAATTTTAAATCCTAAGTAGCTAACCGATTTTTGAAACAATTCACATTTATCTAATTTTAATGTTAAGCCCGCGTCTTGTAATTTACTTAAAACTGATTGTAACCTAGATAAATGGATCTGTCTCGTCGGCCCGGTGACTAATATATCGTCAATAAAAACACAAACACCCTCTATATCACTTAATAAATTTTCAATAGTTTTTTGAAAAATTCCCGGCGCACTCGACAAACCGAATACTAGACGCGTATAACGGTACAACCCTTTATGTGTGTTAATACATGTTAAATTTTTTGATTCTTCGTCTAGACACAATTGGTTGTACGCGCGAGATAAATCTAACTTAGAGAACTCTTGCCCGCCGTGTAACTTTGAAAATAATTCTTCGATACGGGGTAATGGATAATTATCTACAAATAAGACCTTATTTAGAGTGACCGAATAATCACCGCATATTCTTATGTTACCGTCGGGGCGTAACACGGGCACTATAGGTGTAGCGTATCTAGAAAAATCCACCTTTTCTAGTATACCTAACTCCACTAACCTATTTAATTCTAATTCGACTTTTCCACGTAACGCGAGCGGCACAGGTCTAGGTTTAAAAAATTTCGGGTCTGATTTTTCTTTTAAAGTTAAATGTATTTTATATTTATTAAAACAACCTAACTCATCCTTAAATACATTCGAAAATTTATTCTTTAATGTATCAATAATTATTTGCAACTCAGGTGTATTTTGATAGTTAAAATAGGCACATAATTGCAGATTGAAACAGCTGATAAAATCACGACCCAACAGGGGGGCTGGTGAGTCATGAGTGTTAATCACATATATATTAAGACTATGTGCTTGCCCTTCATATACAACCCGTAATGACAAATAACCCGACGGATAGATTTTGCTACCATTATAGCAGTTTAACGTAATTTTGCAGGGTTTGAGGTTATGATTGCTTTTAAAATACGTCTTGTACGTTTTCGATGTCATCACTGAGACTGCACTACCGCTATCTATTTCGCATGTCATATCATAACCGCCTATAGACACGATCTGTTGCATCGGCTCACCGTTAATGCATCGAATATTAAAAAAATCATAAGTACCTTGCATCAACTCGTCGTCGTTATCCACCGTTAGGAAATTACTGCGCTTAGCAACACTTTTACACATTTTTTTTAAATGGCCTTTTTGGTGACACTTTGAACAAGAATAATTTTTGAATTTACACTTTTCAACTGAATGATTTTTATAACCACAAACAGAACACTTGACACCTTCCGACTGCGACTGGGCAGCTCGGGCGGCGGATGCGCCCGCGCTGCGTACGCTGAACACGTCTACCGCTCGTGATGGCGCCGCTTGCACGCTCGCAGCTACTGCGCGATGTGCACAGCGCACGCCCTGCGCCAGCTCCAAAGCTCTGCTGAGCGTTAACTTCTGGACGTCTTCTCCGAACAATAGCTCCTTTTCTTTAGAATTCTCCAGACCCAGGACAAATTTGTCCCTGAGCATTGTTTCCAGGTCGTTGAATCCGCAAAACTGTGCTAAACTACGCACTCGCGCAGCCCAGTCGGCCAGCTCTTCACCTTGCCTTTGCTCCGCTTGGTAAAAGGCGTATCTTTCGGCGAAACTATTTCTTTTCGCTACGAAGTGCCTATCGAGTTCTGCAATTATTTCCGTGTATGTTTTATCTTCTAATATACCCGGGAAGACTAAATCCTTTACAACTCGATAGGTCTCCTCCACCAACGACGTCAACAATATAGCTCGCCGTCGAACAGCTAACTTATCTGTATCTTCAGTAATACCATTCGCAAGACAATACTGTGTTAGTCGGCTCTTGAATATTGTCCAATCTTGCGTCCGATGGTCAAATGTGAGGTTGCCGCCAAACATTGTGTTCCC
Source organism: Tinea pellionella (assembly GCA_948150575.1). NCBI lineage: Eukaryota > Metazoa > Arthropoda > Insecta > Lepidoptera > Tineidae > Tinea > Tinea pellionella. The sequence continues at coordinate 7,183,303 of OX411261.1, read as the reverse complement.
CGTAGCCATTGCGATGCAAATAAATATTATGCGATATTCGCACTAAATGCTTATTTTGCGCAGGTTCCTCGTCGCCAATTATTGTGTATGCGCTTTGATATCTCAATTAAAATACCGAACATAGGTCTACAGGCTTTAATCGTTGACAGCAAACTGATTTCTTAGAACTACCCACATATATTACAAAGGGCTGTCGATTCAATCCTTCTTTAATTATTTACTTAAAAAGTAGTTAAAACACTTTCTTGGGATATTTTAAGGGACGTATATGAGCGTCCATAAGTTCCTAATGACTTTATTACACACATTGCCAATATATTGCTATTAGTAATTTTATCTTAGTTTACCACTTGACTTAATTCAAAATTGAATTACCAGCCTTAGTGCTATTATTTGTAGACTAATTACTAGAATAAATCAATTGGGATTTTGTTTTACTTTTGATTACTTACGTTTGATTTAATTGAAATTTGCTATTTGAAAGCAAATACAGATATTTGCGCCATTTTTCTTTGCACTTTAATAAATCTAGATATAATAACTCACTCGATATAAAGTGGGTTTGGCTTTGAGTGAGTTACAGCAGTAACGTTTGCAACTTCGTAAAGTTCTTGTCTTTTAATAAAGCTTTCTACATACACGTAGGTGTTTTATTTATTTATTTATATATACGAATGTTCTGCTTTTTAGCTAATAAATTGTTGTTAATATACTGGATGGCTTAAAGTTATAATTTATTTAGTAACAAAAATTTAGCTTTATCTGAATTACAGTTAGAATTGTGGTGCATTCCAACGCAATTGCGGACAGCTAACGAATTTATGTCTGACGTTTTACGCGAATATTTTTCATTAATAAAACATCTCAGTGTAAACGAGTCGGTATAGACAAAAAACTTGGACATTAATGTTTTTAGTTTTACAGACCAACATGGGGAATGAAGTGAACTCGCTCGTTTATTAATTAATAATAATTGAACTCTCATAGAATTGCTTAGCTTTATTAATATATATGTCGGAACTGTCGTGTTTCAGCATATTTACTTAGTTACCGCCTACAAATGGAGGATAGAAGCCTTGGACCGCTCGTCCCGTTCTGTCATATAATACTTTGTTTGAAAGCAAAATCTTCATAGTATCCAGATGGTAACCATAATCGAAATTAGGGTGATAATTTAAAAAAAAATATTAAAAAATGCGTTCCTTACTATAAGTAACCAATTAAAAATCAATTACACCACTTTATTCACATATAATTACAACACTATTTAATTTTTAAACTATTACTATTACTGCAGGATTTTTAGAGGTTTATAGAATTTATAGGTATAAGTAACTATGCGGGTAAGAAATGCATCTAAATTAATTCTAAATGAAACTGCATACAAATGTGTTCTCGTATGCGCAAAATGATTTATGATAATTAATACAATTAACTGATAGGTTACTAAGTAAAAGTGGAAATTAAAATGGAATTTTTTTATTTAATATTCGCTAAATAATGCATATTTATTTATCACGATGAAATTCGATTTAGCTAATGTGTGTACACAATGGGTGTTAATTTTTTTCTATTAAATTTTCATAATAATTTATTAATACACGGATGTTACACTATTTATTTATTATACAAATATCTTTATAGACATTAAATCAGGCAACGAAAACCATTACAGATTTGTCTTGTAGCCTGATGACTTCAGTTATTATTTAATTACACAATTGATTACATTATTATTGAATTTAATAGCAGCCGTGGTCTAGCGGTAAGACGCGTGAACTCACGATCAATGAGACCCGTGTTCGAACCTCGCTAATTCTGACCGGTACCAATGTAACTTTGTTATATGTACTTTGGTCGCTCAGTGCCTATAGGCACTATTAAAGAGTGGTAGGCAAACTGATGATGGTTATTTGTCCAGTCTGCCGTCCTGGGGTAGTACCACCACTTTCGAATGTAACACCCGTGAAGTGACTTTGTCGCGTTTCGGGGATAGTTTGAAAGTAGCCATGTATAGCGAGAGGAGTGTGCACTGTCAATGTAGATGGTACATGCTCGTCTCCTCAAGCCGGCATAGTGGAGGCGACTGCTACCCACACAGGTTTCTCTGTAGTAGCAGTTGTTTCCATTCATGGACCGCACTCTAGCTTTACATCGGGCGGAGTGTTGTCACATGCCGAGCTACAATAAAAAAAAAGGATAGGTCGCGTCACACTTTATGGCGTCTCGAAAGTTAGCTGCGGGCGTTACTTTGCGCAGGCAAAGTTTACAATAATAAAATTAAGTGGTAATCGTAATTATGAATAGAACGTATAATAATAAGTAGCTCGGGAGGGTGCTCTTCCCTCTCACGTTCATCGTGTCCCGCTGATACCTCGATTTGTGTACTGCGCAGCGAGACTTGTGCCTTACTTCGGAGCCGCCATAAAGTTTGGTTTGTACTATACAAAAAGTAATCCTGAGCCGTGTAAGTCCCAGCCCAGCCGCTTGAATGTGGTGGCAGTACACCAGAACAAAATCGTGGATCCAGTCCTGATATTTTTTTTATTTTTATTGTAGCTCAGCATGTGACAACACTCCGCCTGATGTAAAGCTAGAGTGCGGTCCATGAAAGGAAACAACTGCTACCACAGAGAAATCTCTATGGGCGACGGAGACGAGCATGTACCATCTAGATTGACGGTGCACACTCTTCTCTTATACCTGGCTACTTTCAAACTATTCCCGAAACGCAACAAGGTCACTTCACGGGTGTTACATTCGAAAGTGGTGGTACTACCCCAGGACGATAGACTGGACAAACCATCATCAGTTTGCCTACCACTCTTTAATAGTGCCTATAGGCACTGAGCGACCAAAGTACGTATAACAAAGTTACATTGGTCAGAATTAGCGAGGTTCGAACACAGGTCTCATCGATCGTGAGTTCATGCGTCTTACCGCTAGACCACAGTCGCTCAAATTTCGCAGTTTCTATGAAATATCTGCCTAGTGATAAACTCCCAATGGATAGTAAATCTTACTAAAAAAGAAAAGTAAATGGGCGTGCTTTAAAACATAACAATTATTCAAAAAATATCAGATGACTGAAGTCCTTGTTCTATAGAATTCAACCAGTTATACAACCCTCAATATTATAAGCTTTATGTTTACTGTTTTAAGGGTTAAATTAGCTTGTGTTTTTGGATAATAAAGTCTGTGGGCAGTAAAATTTTATTGTTACTTGTATTTGATATTTATTGTTGAGATGGCAGATTGTGGACATGTAATAAAGGTTAATTCTTAATCTGTGACAATAATATTAATGGTCGGAAGATATCGTGCTACTTAAAAGGTTAAGTTTTTGTTTTTATTATAATACTTTTGTATTATTACCTATAACAAAAATACTTTAGCTAATTACATATATAGTTATATTTAAAATATTTATCTTTTTTTTTATTGTAGCTCGTCATATGACAACACTCCGCCTGATGTAAAGCTAGAGTGCGGTACATGAACAGAAACAACTGTCACTACAACAAAATCTCTACGGGCAACAGTCACCTCCGCTATGCTGGCCTGAGGAGAGTATAAGTAAACATTCCTGGTACAATACAATACAATTGTCACGCCTTTTCCTGGTAATATAAAAAAATGTTTGCAATGGAACCGTGGTGATACAGGGTTCAGAAGACGAATATCCAGGTTGACAGTGCATACCCCTGTCGTTATTATACCAGGTTAATTCCAATTCAGTAGATGACTTGAATGTGGTGGTACTAGTGGTACTACCCCAGGACGGCAGACAGGGTTGGAATTAGAAAAAAATCGAACAATCGAATTGCAGAAAAAGTTAGAAAGCTTACCTATTGTGTAAAAATGTAGTTTTATTGCAAAAACGTATCTACTAAGTCACAATTTATTTCTACCACCATAATCATCATTTTGTCATTAAGTTTTCAATTGCATTGCTGTTTTTGTTCTTTAAGATCTCTTTAAATTGTCGCTTAGTGAAGTAATGAATGTGAAATTATGTAAGAAATTGAGATTGTCTATAATTTGTGGTTACAATGGGAAAATAGTCACGTGCATAAATTGGCTAAAATTATTGTGAATTAGTGTTAATTTTTTTTTTAATATTTGTTATCCAGATTTTTTTATATTATTTTAAATGCCTGTACTGAGCCTAGTGCTTGTATCACATGCAGAGTTTCGCGAAATTTGAACACGGGTCCTCAATCAACCGCTAGAATTCTTTAAATAAATAAATCAATAAATACACATTTGCCTCTCAAGCCGGAATAGTGGAGGCGGCTGTTGCATTACATTATGATAGTCTTTGTTTTCTTTCATTGATCGGACTTAGCGGAGTGTAGTCATAAGCCGAGCTAGTATAAAAAAATAAATTTAAAAAAGATAAAAATTATGTTTTTTTTTAATGATGGAAACGAAGCCAGGATTGACGGATAGTACTGAGTGATAGATAAGTGTACCGCAAGTCGGCGTGATTATAGTAATTACGTAGTCATTATAATGAAAGTTCAGTGCTTAGAAATAATTCCTAGAACCGTTCTAAGTCTAGATTTTTATCTAACTCGGCAAATTGCTTAGGATTAAAAGAGACTTTTTGCTGATTTTTGTTTCTTTATAAACAACTAGCTGACCCGGCAACTTCGTACCGCCTCAGAATTAATAAATAAAAAGCATTTCTGAACGACTTTTAAATTTAATTGATTTCTAAACGAATGGGACGAACATCAAATGTGTCAAACATCAAAACCAAAGGAATGGTTTCTAAGAGAAAGCGAAATTGTTGTTTTTACTATATTCCAAGCATTTTTTCATATTTACTCACCTTTTAAACCTTCCCTGGACTTCCACAAATAATTCAAAATCAAAATTAGCCAAATCAGTCCAGCCGTTCTCGAGTTTTAGCGAGACTAACGAACAGCAATTGATCTTTATATATGTAGATAATAAATAAATTCACATTACATTTAAATAGTGATAGGCAGACGATGGCTATTCGTCCAGCCTTGCGTCTTATGGTAGTACCACAACTTTCAAGTGATTTGTGAAGTAATATACACGTTTCTGAATAAAATATTGCTACCAGATACTCGAAGAAAGCAACAAATTTAAGAAAAAAAATAGAAATTATAATACTGAAGACGTGACTGTATGGGCTTTGATCCCTTTGCCTTCCCAAAATGGGAGAACAGAAAAATAATAATAATATAATAATATTATAAAATAAAATATTGTAAAGTTCGTTATTTTTTGGTTAGAAATAGTTTTTAATTTGTTTCTTTTATTTTAACTTTTGTTTTAGGCTAAGTTGAATTTTATTAAATAAATTATTATTGTGTAATGTAAATTATTATGTATTGAATAAATTATTGTACTGAAGATTTAATCAAAATTCAGGTTTAAATTGTATTGTAATGTTATTTATTTATTTATTTTTCTCTCTTATAATATTTGCATATTTTTATTATAAGTTATAAAGTAATGTTTTGTTCTGTTTTCGTTTAATAAATTTATATGTTTTACTCTTTTAATGGGTATATACATAATGTCCCGTAAGTAGTAGTGTCAACGGTATTTTACAGATAGAGGGGTTCAATATCTAGAATATAATACCTTTATACCTTCTGGTTTAAAAGTTATGACATTTTAAAAGAATTATCATTTTTGCCCCCGTTTTATCACAAAACAATGTTTTAAAAATGTGTTTACAATTATTTTCACTGATCTTTTTATTTAAGTGGGTTGAGAAAACACAGGGCTTTCTAATTAAAATATTATTTGTAACCAATTAATAACCATGATTAAATAAAAAAATTAAATCTAAACAAGTTTTAATTTATCAAATTTTAAGCAAAATATTTAAACGAAGCTGGTGTAATAAAATTGTATGTAAGATTAGGGGATCATTATTTTTAAAATATCTACAATTCACACGGATAAAATCGTATAACAATAGTAGATAAACGGTGAGAATGCGCTGGTCTTCAGGACACAGGACAACTTTATCTGAAGGCCGGGGCCCCGCTATGTCGTGCTATGTTTTTAAAAATAAAGATTTTATTATTATTATGATATTACATTAATTATATCAATTAGTGTTAATGATAAATAGATGTACAGTTATAATAAACGCTTTCACTTGCATGTGACAGTGCGTTGTGTGTCGTGTGAACCAACTTACTCGTAGGTGGTCTAATAAGTTAAATATTTGACCCGTATTGATAAATAAGGAAATATTTAACTATGTTGTTAGACCTACATAGATTTGTATTTCTTATTTCTGGCATATCACTCTATTCTGTTATTGTTTTATTAAAGGCAAAGGGATCATTGTCCATGCAGCTCAGTCTTCAGTAATATTTTTATTTTAGCATTGCCTAATCTTCAATTAGCGGCCGTGGTCTAGCGGTAAGACGCGTGAAGATCGATGAGTCCCGTGTTCGAACCTCGCTAAATTCTGACCGGTACCAATGTAACTTTGTTTTATGTACTTTGGTCGCTCAATAGGATGGTTATTTGTCCAGTCTGCCGTCCTGGGGTAGTACCACTGTAATGTATCACCCGTGAAGTGACCTTGTCGCGTTTCGGGAATAGTTTAAAAGTAGCCAGATATAACGAGAGGAGTGTGCATGCTCGTCTCTTCAAGCCGGCATAGTGGAGGTGACTGCTGCCTGTAGAGATTTCTCTGTAGTAGCAGTTGTTTCCATTCATGGACCGCACTGTAGCTTTACATCAGGCGGAGTGTTGTCACATGCCGAGCTACAATAAAAAAAAAATTTTTTTAATCATTTAACCACACGTACAATCAAATCCACAATTACTCGTTAACATTTAAAGAAACACAAGTTTATTTAGTTTTATTTTTTACTTTAATACTGCCACTAAAAATGGTCTATATCATAGGCACTAAGGAACCTACCAAATTACATAAAAAAAAGTTACATTGGTGCCGGCCGGAATGGGTAACTTTTATAATCGAACTAGATAGCTTTAGTTGTTTTTATTTTCTGAAAACAACGTAAAAGATTCCATTCGCCTAAGGAAATGGGCGCAAAAATTTTTTCTCGAGTTTGTCGGTGAGTTTTAGGTAATTTTGTAAAAAAATAAATCTACATTCCTTATTACCAATCAGTTGTAGTAAGATGTTTTTTGATACAATATTTGAGGTTATTATTATATTAAATGATTTAATTGATGATATACTCGTATGTTTTTTATGTAATTAAACATCTTGGGAAACACATAATTTGGAAATGATGTGTTGATATAAATAAAATTAATTAATATAAAAAATAAGATATTATTTTAGAATATTGTTTTGTTACCAAACTATTAGGTATCAAGTGGGCCCAATAATGGGCATTCTCCTTTAGGACGAGTTAAGGTAAAAATAAAAATTAATCAAGGCATTTCTCAGTGCAATACGTTGATAAATAAAAGTTTCATCTAACAACCATAAATGTCCGGGAACACATTGGACTAACATACTTATGCTAACAGCTTCTTAACAGTTTTATATTATTATCTATTGAGCAATATGATTTTTGTATGGAGATACTATAGGGACAACTCGGAAGGGCACAATTTACAGAACAATTTACACAAAACAATGTAAAGTATTTCATAGCCTTCAACTTGAGTCCAAGATGTTTCAAAATTAAATAGGTTTCACTAAAATTCCCGTTTAAAAAAGTAGGCATTGTAGTCGAGGCAAGACACACTGCAAAGCTTTATAAACATATAATGAAAATATTAAAATCTAGTAATGTACTTTTTTTATTGTAGCATGTCCGCGCTAAATCTGAGAATGAATTTTAATAAACCTGTTACTATTTTTATATGACACTAGCAAAACCCAGCAGACGTGTATATGTATATATATTTATTGTAGTTCGGAGTGCAGTTCATGAAAGGAAACAACTGCTACTACAGAGATATATCTACGAACAGCGGTCGCCTCTGCTATGACAGCCTGAGGAAAAGGTACGCACCATCTATATTGACAGTGCACACTCCTCTCGCTGTACTTGGCTACTTTCAAACTGTTCCCGAAACGCGACAAGGTCACATCACGAGTGTTACATTCGAAAGTGTTGGTACTACCCCAGGATGGCAGACTCGGTAAATAACCATCATCGGTCTGCCTACCACTCTTAAAAGTGCTTATAAGTACTGAGCGACCAAAGTACACATAACAAAGTTACATTGGGTACTGGTGAGAATTAGCGAGGATGGAACACGGGTCTCATCGATCGTGAGTTCATACGTCTTACCGCTAGACCACGGCAGCTCATAAAAATATCGATTGAATGGTTTAAAAGTTGCTATGCTACAACGGATAAGAACTTTTTCCATGAAATAACATACATACATGTGCTAACTTTCATGGTAATTGGTTAAACGGTTTAAAAATTTCAGCTAATATATCAACATCTATTTTATACGGGGATGTTTTTTTTTTATTGTAGCTCGACATGTGACAACACTCCGCCTGATGTAAAGCTAGAGTGCGGTCCATGAATGAAAACAACTGCTACCACAGAGAAATCTCTACGGGTTGCAGTCGCCTCCACTATGCCAGCTTGAGGAGACGAGCATGTACCATCTAGATTGACAGTGCACACTCCTCTCTTATACCTGGCTACTTTCAATCTATCCCCGAAACGCGACAAGGTTACTTCACGGGTGTTACATTCGAAAGTGGTGGTACTGCCCCAGGACGACAGACTGGGCTAATAACCATCATCAGTCTGCCTACCACTCTTAAAAATGACAGCGGACATTCGCTTTAATGATTACACTGTCAATATTGAAACGTTATTCAAAGGTTTTTTATTTTTAGCTTTTTAAAGATTTTCAAATATAAAGCCGCGTAAGCCTTGCATTCACATATTTTTGATGTTTTGAGTCTTTTTTTTAACAAATAATGTTATGTAGTTGATATTAGATCAATAAAAGAAATATTTATATCGCATCAAATTGATGTATACAACTTCGGGTTCGATGGATGACATAAAAAGTTGTCCCTACAAACATGTACATGCAAACGAGATATAAACACATGTAATATTATAGATAGTGTCGATTATTATATACAGTGATATAAAAATAATATAAACCATAAAAGCTTTTAGTGTTTCGTAAAAGAAAAATATACACGATAACCGTTTTGTCTCGAGAAGTGGCTACATTTGTAAAATGCATATTATTTACATTTGACAATATTTGAAATAGCCGCGTCGCATTGTAATGTTATTTTGTACAGTTACAAATAATGTAATGATTATAAATTTATTTTTATAACGTTGTTTTGATAATAACTTGCTAATTCGCTAGATACACTTTTAAAATGAATGTTTTTACGCCGAAATGAACAGAAAAAAGCCAGTCTTTGTCGTTGTTGCACTGCATACAAGTTCCTTTAATAAAGATTTTTCAAACGGTAAAATAATATTTAATTTCTTCAAATTGTTAGCCCAAAACACGTTTTTTCAAATATGCGTTTTATCTACTAAACCAACACAAAGAGAGTCGATTAAAACTGGGCTTAGAGGTGTTATTCTTGAAGACGATCTGATTATTTGAAACATTTTTTTATCGCATTGTACATTGCGCCAGATGAACTGATACCTCAATCAGGAAGCATTCTCCTCCGCTCTGCTGGATTGAAAAAATCAATGTGCGTCGACCAGGTTGATAGTACACACTTCTCTTGTTATATTCCGCTACTACCAAGCTACAAAACCTCAACACGGCAAATTGGGGTAATAATTTTCATCACTTTCTATACCATGCCCTAATTGTAAAAAAGAGCGGCCGTGGTCTAGCGGTAAGACGCGTGAACTCACGATCGATGAGACCCGTGTTCAAACCTCGCTAAATCTCGTTAAATTGAATTAAAATCGTATTTTTTCCGAATAAGGCGCTCTGTAAGCTAAAGTTAACTCAACGTACAGGTTTTTAGGGTCTTAAACAAACATAATTGTTTGGATATCATATAGGGATCTGTTTGTAGAAATAATTAGAAAGATGAGGTCAGAATATTAGAGAAAAACCTGTAGAAAGTGTATATGGATTTTGTACTTACTTTCTTAGGTGTAAAAATTTAATTAACATAGCTCATTGTGAAATAACTTTTGAAAAAAACTATTTATTATGTGTTTACAGTCTTTAATTATATTATTAGTAATCAATATTATTTTAAGTACCTACCATTAATCTCATACATATATTGTTTTTTTTTTATTGTAGCTCGACATGTGACAACACTCCGCCTGATGTAAAGCTAGAGTGCGGTCCATGAATGGAAACAACTGCTACCACAGAGAAATCTCTACGGGCTGCAGTCGCCTCCACTATGCCGGCTTGAGGAGACGAGCATGTACCATCTAGATTGACAGTGCACACTCCTCTCTTATACTTGGCTACTTTCAAACTATCCCCGAAACGCGACAAGGTCACTTCACGGGTGTTACATTCGAAAGTGGTGGTACTGCCCCAGGACGACAGACTGGACAAATAACCATCATCACTCTGCCTACCACTCTTTAATAGTGCCTATAGGCACTGAGCGACCAAAGTACATATAACAAAGTAACATTGGTACCGGTCTTTAGCGAGGTTCGAACACGGGTCTCATTGATCGTGAGTTAACGCGTCTTACCGCTAGACCACGGCCATATTGCGACCCCACTTCGCCTGATGTTAAGTTAAAATGTGATCCATGGGAGGAATACTCGTATGTTTGCAGGCAATAGTTGCCAGGAGACGAATGTTTGCCAGAGCACATTGCTTTCGTTATTATACGTGACTTTACGCATGTTACACTAAGAAGTGGTACTACTACCCCAGAACAGCATTATGTAGGGCTAATAATCATCATCATTCTGCCTAGCTCTCTTAAAGGTTTCCACTGCAAGCCTCGTCGCGACCATGATGGCTGTAAAGATTTTTAAACGTCGCCTCAATTGAAATAATCAAAATAAACGCAATAGGTAAAAAAATTTAAATCACATACGATCGCTTGACTGTGGTGCTGTTTTTGGTCCAACGAGATAACGAGAGGAGTGTGCACTGTCAATCTGGTTGGTACATGCTCGTCTCCTCAAGCCGGCATAGTGGAGGCGACTGCTGCACGGACAGGTCTCTCTGTAGTAGCAGTTGTTTCTATTCATGGACCGCACTCTAGCTTTACATCAGGCGGAGTGTTGTCACATGCCGAGCTACATTTAAAAAATAAAAAGTGTAAAAGTAATTAGTATATGAAATTTTATTTTTGTCATAATAAAGAAAATGTGGCAATTTCATGCATAATTCTTTTGAAAAAATAGGCAATAAATACATAAATCACAAGTTACCCGCTAAAACTTTATTGGTAGCACTTTTCTGAGTTTGTTTATGTCTCTAGGTATTTTATGATAGTAACATTTCACTTATGTCACTAGTACACGCGCCGACGTTTTTTTTTTAATCTAAAACGAGCTCTTTAATTTCTAGTCATTAATATTGTAATCCAAAAGTCCACTACTTTATCTTACAACACGTTTTAGTAATAAATATTGTGTGATTACCTATCAACGGTTAACCAACATCCCGAGGGGCTTTGGTCTTGGCCACACACGAAGAAAAAAGGAATGCATTTATGGTCTAGTGAAATTATCATTGATTGTCCTTAAGGGCCCTATATTCCCCAATCACCTTGGGTATACGATTGTTTCGACGTTGACAGTGCGTAAAAACGAAAAAACTATTATTTTAACATTATGCCTACGTCATATTGAATTTAGAAAAAACAAACGCTAAGGGTGGTTTGCACCAGAAGGCCGGTTAAAGTGATTTTAACTATTACTTTTACGGCGACGACGACCGTTAAACGTTTACATTTACTCCACACGAGTTGCGCCATCGCTGCATCGTCGCGCCTCTCATATTTGACGGTTACTTTAACTTTAACCGTAACCAGCGAATCTTGGCTTGGTTAAAGTTAAAGTAATCATCAAACCAATGTTGCTAACGTCAAATGTATGAAAAGAAGCCAAATATGTTTTTCTATTATTTTTTCAGATTCAGCCACCCTTTTAACGATAACAATATGAATTTACACGATATTGCAACGCGTGTGGAGTAACTGTAAACGATTAACGGTCGTTGTCGCCGTAAAAGTAATAGTTAACCGACCTTCTGGTGGAAACCACCCTAACGAGTCTTAAAAAATAAATATATGTTAAACTACAGGATATTAAAGTTTTGCCTGATTTGTTTCTTCTCGATTATATCTCATAAATACGAAAAAGAAAAGCGAGATATTTTTTTTTTGAACCAGTTTTTCTTGATTTAATTTCATTGAATAAATTTTTCTTTTACATCATTATATTTGAGAAATCATAATCTAGGACATGGTTTCTTTCTTTTCTTTTTTTTTTAATTCAATGTATATTTATTAATAGTTCTTTTATTTTAACTATTGAGATTAGAGCATTCGTATGGTCAAGATAAACGGCAGCAGTAGAGCCCTCAACGCCTATCTTTATGTGCGTTTACTCGCGAAAATTAACTTTTCACTTTCCAGCACACACCGTTTAGGAATATAGTTAACTTTAACGCACTTATAATGCCTACTTAAGTAATGTAATTATGAAATCAAATCCAAATGACCGAGTTGAAATTCAAAACCAAGTTATTAAAACTTGAGGAGTTCTAACAATCACTGAAAGGCACAAACATATAAACTTCAACAATAGAATGTTCCATTTTATATTTACTAACAGAACAGTAATTTAATTTCCGCTGTATACTGTATAGATACTAACACTATCATTAATTTCACTTATGCATGTAGCTGATGATGTGCACCGTTAGAGTGCGGTCCATGGTAAAACAAATGCTGGTTTGAGGAGACGAATGTTCACCGACCATTGACTATATGTTTCTCTCGTTATACCCGGCTGATTCTAAACTGACCTTGTCCCCAGTTCCAGTGAGTTGATCGAACAACCACCCAGAATAACCATCGTGCGTTCTCACAATATTTCACAATCTTGTTAACTGATCATTGTTATGATATAATGAAAATGTGGTTGACCACATTGTAAGATATCCGTCAGGTGTATTTCGTAATAGTTTAGGGTTTGAAGAAAATTTATCTTTATTTTAAACAAATGAGACTTGCATAACTTGTAAGAGATACTCGGACTACTTCATTAAGTATTATTTATTATAGACAACGTTGAGATCTATTTAGGACTTATTGTCAAGAACATAAAGCCCAGATTAAAAGATATGTATTTTGTGTAGGAAAATCTAATTCAAGTAGGTAAGTATACTTATGTATGTATTTTCAAGACAATTCAATACAATTCTTAAGTGTAGGCAGAGTTTGTAATAAAGAATGGTCTTAATTTGGAGTACTTAACTAATAATATGATATTTTATGCGCCAACCTTTTACTTTTCCTACTTACAAAGTTGTAGATGTGTTCATGTAAATATCCGAACAAGAGAAACTTTATTAATTTATTTATTTTAACTATTAGAAAATAGATACGTCTAATAAAGTTGAATACGTATATTATATGACTTTTTAAAGATTTTAAACATACAATCCACATTTTGGAGTTTGACGGCCATCTTGAGACATTAGGCTATCGTTATTGAATTATTTTCCTAAACTTGTGTTTCTTCGAGTGTTAATATGTAATAATGGTGGATTATTAACCATTAAGTGTGCGTGAACGTGCGTGAGTGTGAGCACACAATTCAAAAGAAGAGAACATGTGTTTCCAATTTCCCTCCAAAACTCCGTAGGAAGTTTCAGTAAAGATTCTACCATTTTCTGAAGCAATTGACTTGACTGAGAATTGACCCGACTGTTTAGTGTGATGAATGAATGATTCGTGATGCACAATATTAACTTGATGCAAAAATATTTACTTTGACACTACGACATCTGTCAAAAGTGGTTCGTTTGCCTCTGTGAGGTGATTTTTATTTGAATCACCGATTTCTAATAATAAGTGTAATGATTATGATATAATACCTTACAAATGATACATATGACATTGTAAGAACATGTACCGATTATGAATTTCTTATTTACTTGTGTATTTGGATAATTTTGTGTTAATGAATAAACGTCAATACTTTATCGTTGTACTGCCGATATATTATTATAGTTCTTGTATCTTGTAAAATGGGTTGTAAGGTATTTGTATTGTAATGTGTGACTCATGACGTAATTATTCGTGAGTAAACCAAAAGTTGAGTGAACAGTGTGTTAGAAAACCGTCTAAAATGTTGTATAAAATTAAAAACATTTATTCAAAAACCAACCGTTGGCACAGGGGTGAGTAATCTGCTTTGTTTCTGTATTAAAATTAAGTTATAAAACTAATTTACTTCTTTGAAGTATGTTTTAAAGAGTGAAAGGTAGAATGATGGTTATTAACCTACTGCAATCCTGGGGCAGTAAACCATTCTTAAGTAACACCTGTGAAGTGATCTAGTAATGTTTTACCAACAGCTTGAAAAATAACGAGGGGAGTTTGTACTGTACCTGAATATTTGTCTCCTCAAAAAGGCATCTCTAGACATTTTTTCATAATTGCAGTCTGTATTTACCGTCTTGTCTAGCTTAACTTTAAGCGGAGAATGGCTATATGCTGGACCATAAGTATTTATTTAAGGGAGGGGTTAACTAACAACTCAGTTTGTTATATTTCATTTTGAATCAACTTCTGTGCATGTATGGTGTGTTTATATGTATCAAAGAACCCATAGCAGATTTGAAGATATAAACAATGGAATATGGAATTTTTATTATTCATAAATTAGGATTTATGTTTCTGATGAGGCTGTGGTCTAGCGGTGGGACGTGTGAACTCACATTCGATGAGGCCAATGTAACTAATCGGTACCCGGTACAAATGTAACTATGTTATATGTACATTGTTCTCTGAGTGCCTATAAACACTATTAAAGAGTGATACAGCAAAGGCAATTGCTGCCTGTAGAAATTTATCTGTAGTAGCAGTTGTTTTCTTTAATTTTTATTCACAAATAAACAATGAGTTACAACTTAGATGACAGATAAACAATATTGCATATTATTTTCCTTTGTATCCTTGTTACAAGTATTATTAGAAGTTTAAGATGTTACATTTTTGTTACAGTACTTCTAGTATTCCTGATCCTTCATTCTGGCTTCGTACCGACAAGAAATCTGGGCTTCTACTGCAATGATCCAAAGTTATCACACCCGTTTACAGGAGATACAGTTTCATGGAAATTATTGCTTTTATATACTGCATTCCAGCCTCTGGTTATGGTGAGTGTTTTTTTAAAAAAATTTTTGTAGCTCGGCATGTGACAACACTCCGCCTGATGGAAAGCTAGAGTGCGGTCCATGAATCGAAACAACTGCTACTACGAATAAACCTGTGCAGTCGCTATTCCCGAAACGCGACAAGGTCACTTCACGGGTGTTACATTCGAAAGTGATGGTACTACCCCAGAACAGCAGACTGGACAGATACACGATCATCAGTCTGCCTACCATTGTAATTTAAAATTGTAGGTATCTATACAGTATTTTAACATTGCTCTGTGTTCAAAGTTCAAGGCAAATTGATTTTGTCATGCAAATACGAAGTTCTTAACGTTGATAACAAATTGACTGGCTATTATGTAAGCAGATTAGTGTGATAAGGAAAAAGGTACATAAATTTTAAATAATACAGGCTCTAAGCAATATAATCTGTAAGTCTGTTATCCTAAGGTAGTACTTTCAAATGAAACAGCCGTGAAGTGACCTAAACGCGTTTTAGGAATTGGTATAACGAGAAGAGTTGCACCGTCAACCTGATGGTGCTCATTCGTCTCCTTAAGCCGGCATAGCAGAGGAGACTGGCGCATGAGAAAATTTCTGTGGTAGCAGTTGTTTCCATTCGTGGACCCCACTCTAGCTAGCTACAATAAAAAAATATTATATAAAATAATTGTATTACTTTATGATTACTTATGTTTTATAATTTATTGGCACTATTGAAGAGGTAGGCAGACTGATTATGATTATTAAAAGATACTAACAATTTCAAGTTTGAAGCAAAACTGATTTATTTCATAAATACCCACATGTAAAAATAATATAAAATTTGGAACTGTCAAACACAATCAAATAATCACTATCTAAATACATAATATACCTTTCCCGCAACATTAGATACATATTAATATGAATAACATTTTATAACAAACATGGGATCTACAAAACAGAATTAATAAGTGTTCGGAATGCCTAAAATCTCCGGCCACTGTTCAGGCGGTGGGATCACTATTGGTGGCTCCGGTGATGACGATCGTGATCCATCAACAATAACTGGCTCCTTTGATGGAGGCCGGTTCTTGACCTCCGGCACCGATCGAGCTAACAGTTGGTCTACATGTCTCCTATGTGCCTCTCCATCTTCCGTTCTCACAATGTAACAGCTGGGACCCTGCACTGTTTCCACTACTGCTCTTTTCCACTTTTCACTCGACCCATACATCCTTGCCAGTACCGTCTGTCCAATCACAAATCTTCTATTGGGCTCTCTATGTGCAGCCTGTTCTAGCTGTTGTTCAGCTTGAGATGGTCTACAGTTAGGGTGTAGAACAGATATTGCTGTTCTATATCTACGTCCGTTAAGCATTTCTGCAGGAGTTTTGCCCGTGCAGCTGTTGGGTACTGTACGTAACGAATACAAGACTTTGGGTATTTTCTCACTCCATGGCTTATTGCTCTCTGACAATCTCTTTAATTTATTTTTAAAAGTTTGTATCGCGCGTTCCACTTGTCCATTAGATGCTGGATGGTAGGGTGGAGAATATAAGTGTTTGATTCCATTATTTTTCAGAAATTTATTAAACTCATCCGAGCAGAAAGCTCTCCCGTTATCGGACACAACTACATCTGGTAACCCCTGACTTGCAAAAATCTTTCTAAGTGCCGTAACCACAGTGCCACTACTCATAGAAGATACCATCTCTGCTTCCAACCATTTACTATAACTGTCTATTAGCATCAAAAAGGTTTTACCCTGAAAGGGTCCGGCAAAATCAATGTGTACACGAGTCCAGGGCTTCTCTGATGCAATCCAAGTCTGTGGGTCCCTGGGAGGGTTATTTCTAACATCTTGGCATTTTTCGCATTGTCTGACTACTTCTTCAATCTGCTGATCCATTCTAGGCCACCACACATACCCTCTGGCATATGCTTTTGTTTGGACAATACCCGCATGTGGAGCATGCAACAATTGCAACACTGCTGGTTGCAACGACGCTGGAATGATAACTCTGTTGCACCACAATAAGCAGTTTTTATTGTGTGAAAGAGCATCTCTGCGTATCCAAAAGGGCTTAAGGTCAGGTTCAGCACACGACCGTGGCCAACCATGAAGAATATGAAATAAGGCCTGTTGCAAAATCCCATCCTTTTTCGTTTCGGATGCTATAATAGTAGAGTCTACATTCCACTCCTCAGGCTTATCCTCAAGTAGTAAAACTTCTCCTAGGTAGTCATCTCCATTATCAGAGGTATCGGGTGAGGTCCATCTACTCAGAGCATCAGCATTGCCGATCAATTTCCCCGGTCTATATTTTATTTCGTATTTGTAACATTGTAGTTTTAAAGACCAACGCAACATTCGTGGGGAGATTTGGTTCGGAATCTGTTTCTGCGGATTAAACATACCCACCAATGGTTTGTGGTCTGTTATGATACAAAATTTCCTTCCCGCCAAAAATTCATGAAATTTATCTAATCCGAACATAATTGCTAATGCCTCTTTATCAATCTGACCATATCTTCTTTCATGTTTTTGTAGGGTCCTTGAAGCCATCATTACAGGTCTCTCTGACTTATCATCCATGACATGGGCCAGTACTGCCCCGAGACCGTATTCCGAGGAGTCACATATTAAAAGTAGTTCCCTGTCTAACTCGTAGCTCACAAGAGTTAAATCAGAAGACAGATGGTCTTTTGCTTTAATAAAAGCGTTCTGTTCGCGATGACCCCACACCCATGGTCTCTTAGCTTCCAATAACTTGTATAAAGGTTCCAGTAAAGTAGCTCTATCAGGTACAAATTTTTCATAAAAATTGTACAACCCAAGAAATGCACGTAAAGTTTCTTTATTTGTAGGTGCAGGTTTCTCTTTAATCTCTTTAATTTTTAAAGGTGAAGGGTGCAACCCTTTCGCATCAATCATATGACCCAAAAAATGTATATTATTAGAACCAAATACACATTTCTTTAAATTAAGACGAAATCCCATTTCATTTAACTTAAATAATACTCTATGTAATCTCTGGTTATGTTCCTCCATCGTTTTACCAGCAATCGCAACATCATCCAATAAACAAGCAACACCATCAATACCGGCGAGAGCTGCTGACATAACTCTTTGGAAAATTCCTGGGGCAGCATTCACACCAAAAGCCAGGCGGTTCATCTTCATCAGACCAAGAGGTGTATTAAGCGTTAGCAGTGCAGCAGTATTATCATCCACCTTGAGCTGCATATAAGCTTGTTTTAAATCCACTTTGCTAAACACTTTCCCACCGCTCAATCTAACAAAAGCTTCTACTGCCAAAGGAAGTGGGTAAGTGTCACACTCAATTGCCATGTTCACAGTAGAACGGTAATCACCACATATCCGAAGTGAGCCGTCATCTTTTTTGATAATTCTTAGTGGAGTACTCCATTTTGAATATCTCACAGGAGTCAAAATGCCCTGTTCCACCATACGATTAAGCTCCTTGTTAACTTCCTCTTTTAGTGGAAAGGGTACTGGTCGAGCTCTTAAAAACCGGGGCACGGCATCCGGACGCACATGAAGTGATATCTTAGGTCCCTTGTATTCCCCGAGTTCTTCCTCGAACAAAGCAGGAAATTCTTGCAAGACATGACTCGTAGCTTGTCCCGCCCAGAATATACCAGATATGTTCAGTCCAAGAGGCTCGAACCAGTTTCTCCCAAGGAGACTGGGTCCACATCCTGTGACCACCAGGAGCTCACACTGGGTTGTTTTATCCCCGAGTGTGACCTCAACATCAACTAAGCCCAGTACCTTCAATGGGTCTTTAGTCCAAGTCACCAGTCTAATGTTTGTAGGCCGTAATGGTGGGGGTGTCCTCCACAGCTTGCGATATGTGTCATTAGAAATGATGGTTCTAGATGCCCCGGAATCAATTTCCATTCGTAGTTTAGCATTATTGAGTGTTACCTCAGCAATTATTGGTGGCTGATAATCTTCAATGCAATTATAAATGCCCATCATTGGTTCCGAAGACATGCCCGGAGTGTCAAGACCACCATCGTTAACCGTGTTGACTTTATTATTCTTCTTCTGACAGACCGTAGCGATGTGACCAAAACGCTTGCAATAAAAGCATCTAGCTTTTGCAAACGAGCACCGCTCCCCATGTCTATGCTGACTTCCGCAGTGTCGACAATCTACATCACGCACTTTATCAATTTGCATAGGTTCCGAGTTGTAGAATGGAGTTTGCTTCATGTCCCGGTTGTCTGGATATAAATCAGAGAATGTCGCCTGGTAATTGAGACATAATTGTACTGACATCTCATAAGTGAGGTCTTTAGTCTTCAACAAATCCCGTCTTAAGCGATCATCACGTATCCCCAACACTAGTCGGTCTCTTAACTGGCGCTTCAAATCACCAAAATTACAGTTGGCGCCCAATAGTCCGATAGCCGCAATGTAATCCTGCATATTTTCACCATGTAGCTGTTGACGTTTATGAAACTTGCCCGCTTGTAGAATTTCATTCACTTCTGGTTCATAAAATGTGTCTAACACATTTAAAATATCCGTGAATGTAACAGTGGTCGGTCTGTTCGGCACTAATAGTGACACGATTAATGAATATGTTTCCTTTCCACATTGGGATAAGAACAATGCCCGCGCTTTATCGAGATCTTTGTCGTCAAATCCCGCCACATGTAAAGCGCAAAGTAAACGTTCTTTATATTCACACCACTTATCAATTTTAGGGTTAAACTCTCCCGGAAACACCACATTTGTAACATTTGACGTCATTTTTAGCTGAATTACATTAAAGTTTCCTCGTCGCCATTAAAAGATACTAACAATTTCAAGTTTGAAGCAAAACTGATTTATTTCATAAATACCCACATGTAAAAATAATATAAAATTTGGAACTGTCAAACACAATCAAATAATCACTATCTAAATACATAATAATTATTGGTCTAGCATAGGGGAGGCGACAGCAGTTGTTTTCGTTCATGGACTGCACACTAGCTTTACATCAGGCAGTGTTGTCATATGTTGAGCTACAATAAAAAATTTAAAAAAATATTTTTTTGTTACAGATGCTAATATTCGAGAGGCTGTACCATCCAGTAGCATTAGATGGCATGATTATTAAGAATTATTTTCTTAAATGGTACAGAGAGTATCTGTACAGTGTATTATTAAATATGAATATTGTTCATGTATTGAAGATTTGCGTTGGTGAACCGAGACCGCACTTTTTTGATACTTGCAGACCTGAAGAGGCTGCTTTTTGCAAAGAGTAAGTGTTTTTTTTTACTTTTCTCTAAATTTTAGAGATGTAGTGTGGTTTTCAGGTTCTTTTGGTCTAAGAGGTAGTGAGAAAAATTTTATGTGTTAACATGGAAGGATAATTTATGTTTAACGCTGATAAAGTTAGACGTTTGTGAAAATGGAGAATAATTACTGAAAAATTTAGAAAATATATGTCCACACACCTCTCGTTATATCCGGCTGCTTCCAAGCTTATCCTGAAATGCACTTAGTACAGCATATTGGGGTAATAACCACCAAGAATGTCAACTACTACTATTGTTTGGGGAAATGTTCACCCGTATAAAATGATTGTCTTTTAGGTCAGAATATATATCCAATTACACGTGTACTAGAACAAATTGGTTAACGGATTCAACGAAAAGCTTTCCCTCTGGACATAGCGCTCTAGGACTGCATTCAGGGATGTTTGTTGCTGTGAGTATTTTTCATAGTGGAGGCGACTGCTACCTGTAGAGATTTATATGTAGTAGCGCTCGTTTCTGTTCATGGACCGCACTCTAGGCGGAGTGTTGTCATTGTATGCCGAGCTACAATAGAAAAAATATTCACTTAAACTTATTTAACCTTTCAAAGATATAGAAGTCAGATTTTTAAAGGTGTAATTGTGGAAGTGGGTGGAGTGGAAGGCAGACTGGGTCTAAACCATCATCTACCTACCACTCTTTGAATATGGTGTATTTCCATTACAGTGGTATCTACATTCTCGGATAAGAAACTCCACGTGTAAGACAACAAGGGTTGTTTACATAACACAAGCCATTTGTTTGTTTGTTGGTATATTCTGTGCCGTGTCACGCATTTATGACAACAGACATCATTGGTGGGATGTGCTCGTCGGGGCTGTGATTGGTATCACTATCATCTGGTATACGGTGAGATTTTTCTTTCTTATTATGTAAAAAAAATTGCTTTAAAATTGGGATTTTAGTCAGGCATAGGCAAGTCATGTGTGCTCGTGATCAATGGGACCCGTGTTCGAACCTCGCTACATTCTAACTGGTACCTATGTAACTATGTTATATATATGTACTTTGGTCGCTCAATGCCTATTGGCACTATTAAAAAGTGGTAGGCAGACTGATGATGGTTACTAGCCTAGGCTGCCGTCCTGGGGCAGTACCACCAGTTTCGAATGTAACACCCGTGAAGTGATCTTGTTGCGTTTCGAGAACAGTTTAAAAGTTTCTTCTCACTTTTTTAATATCCTAGATTTAGTCAACAAACTTGGCCCCAGACTTACTATCATTCTTCTGGTTATGCTTTTCCGTCCAAACCAACGCACTCTTGGTTTGGGAAATCTCTTCAAGATAATTGTATATATTTTTCATTTTAGGTTAAAATCGCTTGTGATAACTTCGATTGTCCAAAATTAATGAAAAATAATGAAGATACAAAATCAGAAGCTGAGGAAAGTAAAAATTTGTGATATTTTATTTTGGATAAAGTTTAATGTAGTAACTTAATTAAAAGGTGCATTACAAATAAGGTGTATAGCACTATATATCCTTAATTTTACTCACTTTTAAAGCTCAAACCGGCGCGGTTTGACTCTATAAAGGCGGGTACAGACTTACGAAATGTAACATGCATTTGTAACACGCAATAAAAGAATTTTCAGTTCACATTGTCGCAAAGTATCATGCAATGTGATAGAATTCCTATAGTGTGGACGCCATTACAACTCGTGCGCGCCGAGTTCCGCGTTTGTTGATTTTTTCGCCGAACACAAAGGGGCGCGCAGTGTGGACGGGTTATGTCTGTGGACTGCGTACGCGCGCGAACAACGGAGGAAGAAAACTCAGCTACGAAAGAGGTTACACCGCGCGCATGCCGGAAACATGCGAGTAGGTACATGCTCGGTTCGTGCGCGAATTAAGTTTTGAATACTGAAGACTTTTAAAAATATATTTATTTAAAGAAAGAGCTTATGGTACTAATACAACAATGATCCTAATAGTTAATCTTACGTCTATATATATACTAAAACTTCTCTGCTATGACGCGTTGTACCAGATGCTGACAACGCTGTCTCAGCTAAATAGTATGGGTTGGTCACCCTTAACACGCGCGCTGCGTCCACTCTTATGAAATGCTCCTTTCACGTTACATTGCATGTTACGTTTCGTAAGTCTGTACTCGCCTTAACGGACAGAATATAGTAATATCATAACAGGAGATTATACCGCGCTTATGTTCGCCGCTTGGGCCGAGTGGCCCAGCAAATTATTTGACCGCGCCGTATCGCTATAGTGCGGTTTAACCTTAACTTGAAGTGATCTTTACCAGATTTAAGTTGTGTTGAAATATATGGATCAGAGAGAATCTTTAAGAACGCTTTTCTATATTCCGTTTATTAACTAATTTAAGATATTTATTTTTAATAGGAATTCCAATTTAAATAGTCAATAAATTGTTGTTATAACAATTAGTAAGGCCATGAATCCACGAATGCGTATCGTCACCACGACGTAAGGCCTTCATGGATAGTGGAATTAAATTATTTTTATATTATTTTATACTTTTACTTCTTTGTTTATAAGTTGAAATAACTTTTATATTATATGTAAGTAGGTAAATATTTATATTTTTTACTTTGTAAAATTATTCCCAAAACAGTATTATTTTTTTATACATTATATTGTTACGTGCACCTAGGGTGCGAGAGAGATAGCATGCGTCGAAGTTTCTAGAAAGTTCTCGTATAAGCGGCGTAACGTAAACAACTTGGCCACGCCCACAAAAGTGGCGTGACCTGTGACCTTGTTTACATTATAATTAGTAAACAACTTCGACGAGATCTTTCTAGAAACTTCCTCCTGTTTGGGTATAAATACCGACACCCGAGTGTCCAAGAATAATAGTCCTATTCTGGATGCGATACAAGCAACACCTGCGATAACAAGCGATACTGAACAGCGACTGAAGGCTATCCAGCGACTATCGTACCACTCCTGCTTCTACGTTATTGTGTGTCGTATGCAATAAATCGGTGTGAAGTCCGAAGTCGTGTATTATTTATTTTGTAGCCCCCCACGAACGTAACAATTGGTGTCAGAAGTGGGATACACGATGCCGTTCACGCCAAAAGAAGAACACGAGAGGATGGTCACGAGGAGACGGGCTGCAATTGCTGTGGAAAACACATCCAGTGATGATACAGCAGCTACGTCTGGAGGTCTACCCGTTGCAAGTGGAGAAATACCCTCTGACTTAGAGAGATGCGGGGGGAGTTCGGATCCTTCCAGTTTATTTGGAATCCTTCTGGAACAGGTACAAAAATTCTCTTTGGAGGGTAAACAACGAGAAGAGAGGTGGGAGAAGCTTTTCGATATAAAGTTTAATGATGTGTGCAAAAACGTCAGTTTCCTGGAAGAAACCGCCGCAAAGACCAAAGAGCGCGTTTCCAAGTTGGAACTTGGCAACGCCGAAGTTATTAAAAAAGTTAAGGCGATTGAATTAAAGCTAGAACGCAGTGAAATGGGAACGTCCACTATAACTGTGGGTGGCCCGCGAGTAAAGGTTTCTCCATACGACGGAACCACTGCGTGGAATGCGTATCGCCAGCAGTTCGAAGCTGTCGCTAGAGTAAACGGCTGGAATAGTGAGCAGTGCTTAACAGCGCTCACAGTGGCTTTGAGAGGAGACGCTCTCTCGATTCTAGAAGCTCTGCCTGGGGGTCGTAATTATGAAACTCTCCTGGAAGCTTTAGAATCAAGATATGGAGATAAACATTTGGAGCATGTGTACCGAGCAAAACTGCGCGAAAGAGCACAAAACCGTAACGAGGGATTGCAGCAGTGGGCTCTAGAGATCGAGAAGTTGGTACGCAAAGCCTACCCATCTGCTGATGCCACGCACCTTAATTTGGTGCAGTATTTTGTTGATGGCATCCGAGATCCAGAAGTACGATCGGTGGTACAATTACAGCACCATACTTCGCTGAAGGAAGCCCTCGCACATGCACTCGAAGTAGAAGCTGTGCGACAGAGTTCGCATTTATACAGAGTGAGGAAAGTGGTAGAGAGGAAATCTACCAAGTACTCGGGTAAGAGTAGAGGAATGAGGTGCTATGAATGTGATGAACTAGGACATTTAAGACCTGATTGCCCAAAAAGAGTGTCTCAGTCTCTAAGGCGGAAATCGACCGAATCTTTGGAAGTGGCCTCTGAGAATCAGGGAAACGAGTAAGCGCCGGTACTGCGGGGCGGGTGCTGGCCAGTGGAACGAGAAGAGTAGCCCCAGGAATAATCATCTCTCAGGTCCAAGATGGAAACACCTTGGTCATCGATGGCAAAGTTAATGGTTTACAGTGTGAGATAACGTTAGATACGGGCGCATCACGAACAGTAATCAGCTCAAGATTTGCAAAGAAAATCTCTGGAAAATATTTGAAAGCTTGTGGAGCTACTCAGCTCCTGACAGCCACTGGCCATCACATAACCGTCCGTGGAGAGAGAGTGATTAAAGTTGAGCTTGGAAATGACATATATCGACATAAAACCATCATCGCCGACATAACTGATGACTGTATTATCGGTTTGGACTTCATGAGGGAATATCAATGTGGAATTGACATGATGAATGGTGTATTTCGGTGTGGAGAAACTGAATTATTTATGAAGAAGTGTTCAACTGGTAACGTTTATTGCATGAGAAGGACCATCATTCCAAAAAGATCTCAGACGTTGGTTCCTATTCAACTACCTCAACATGATAAAGAAAAGCATATGGGTTATGTATTAGTGGAAAGTCTGAAAGAGGAACGTCCATGGATTACAGCCAGAACAATGTTAAAATGTTCTAATAACCCTGTGTTACCAGTTTTGAATACTACAGATAAAGAATACGTCATTTATAAAGGTGATGCTGTGGGAATTTGCAATCAAGTATCATGGTTACGCACATGTCAAGAGTTGCCATCTGTTGCTAAACCACAGTTCAACATACAGCCTATGTTGGAGGACTGTAAAAAGGATCTGTCTACAGAAGAACTAGAAAAAGCACGGAAAATGTTACTCCGATACTCTGATCTCTTTTCCTCTAATGATACAGATATTGGAAGGACGGGCATAGTGAAACACAAAATTTACACAGGTAATGAGTTACCTATAAAACAGCGGCCGAGAAGGGTTCCTCTAGCTCATGAAACTGTTGTCGACGACATGATAAAACAGATGGAAAAGAGTAACGTAATTGAACCTTCTACGAGTCCGTGGTGTTCACCAGTAGTCCTCGTGAAGAAAAAGGATGGAAGCTTGCGCTTCTGTATTGACTATAGGCGGCTGAATAACATCACAAAGAAAGACAGTTATCCGTTACCCAGGATTGACGACACGTTGGACACATTATCAGGAATGAAGTGGTTCACCACATTGGATCTGAAGAGTGGGTACTGGCAAGTAGAGATAGACCATAAGGATAAAGAGAAAACAGCTTTCTCTACAGGAAGGGGACTTTGGCAATTTAAAGTAATGCCATTTGGACTATGCAATGCGCCTGCAACGTTTGAGAGGCTCATTGAGATTGTACTAGCTGGACAATTAGGTAATGCTTGCTTGGTATACTTGGATGACGTTATTGTCTTCGGTAGAACTTTTGAAGAACATATTTGGAAATTGGATCAAGTTTTGACAAAAATTCGTTCAGCCAACTTGAAGTTAAGTCCAAAGAAATGTCTGTTCTTCAAAAGAGAAGTTAATTACTTAGGCCATATTGTAACAGCAGACGGTGTAAAGACAGACCCGGAAAAAGTTAAAGCAGTGGAAGATTGGCCCGTACCCAAAGATAAGACACAAGTTCGAGCTTTCTTAGGTCTATGTTCCTACTACAGACGGTTCGTAAAAAGTTTTGCCGATGTGGCTAAACCTTTACATAGACTCACAGAAGAGAAAAGGCCATTCGTGTGGGACAGTGAGTGTAATACTGCATTCAAGACTCTGAAGAAACGTCTGTGCAGC
This sequence comes from Tinea pellionella, assembly GCA_948150575.1. Lineage (NCBI taxonomy): Eukaryota > Metazoa > Arthropoda > Insecta > Lepidoptera > Tineidae > Tinea > Tinea pellionella. The sequence goes on along the minus strand of OX411261.1, from coordinate 7,156,708 downwards.
ACCCCCGTTCTTGGCTATCCAGATGAACATACTGAATTTATTGTAGATACGGATGCCAGCAATATTGGAATTGGAGGTGTTTTGTCTCAATGGAAAGACGATAAAGAAGTCGTGATTGCTTACTTCAGCAAGTCCTTGTCAAAAGCTGAAAAGAACTATTGCGTTACTCGCAGAGAACTATTAGCAGTTGTGAAGACATTACAATATTTCAGCAAGTACCTTCTTGGACGAAGATTTCGGTTAAGGACTGATCACGCGGCCCTTCAGTGGTTACTTCAGTTTAGAAATCCTGAAGGCCAAGTAGCACGCTGGATTGAACAACTCCAAGAATATGACTTCGCGCCTGAACATCGCAGTGGAAAAGCGCATGGAAATGCAGACGCCTTGTCCAGGCGACCGTGTCCTGAAGACTGTAAGCACTGCTTGAAACAGGAAAATAATGACATGGTTTCAGTGCGTGTTTTGAGGACAAACTCGATTAGTGAAGAATGGAGTAATGAGACCATGAAAAAGGCCCAGCAGGAAGATCCAGACATTGGTCCAGTCATTCGAATGATGCAAGCTGATTCAACGAGACCGGATTGGAGTGAAGTAGCTTCATTCAGTCCCGCCACGAAGAGCTATTGGGCACAATGGAATAGTTTGTCGTTACACAATGGTGTATTGTGCCGAAAATGGGAAAACAATAGAGGAAATAACGTTCATTTACAAATCGTTATACCGAGATCAAAAGTAAATGAAATTCTTCAAATGTATCATGATGGACCATCCGGTGGGCATTTGGGTGTTAAGAAAACTTTGTTAAAAATAAGGGAACGATTTTATTGGACCTACTGTCGTCAAGATGTAATGGACTGGTGTCGAAAATGTACTAGTTGTGCAGGTGTAAACGGTCCCCGGACACGCAGTAGGGGAGCTCTGAAATTGTACAATGTGGGTGCACCCTGGGAAAGAATAGCTGTGGATATAGCTGGTCCGTTTCCGGCGTCTGACTCCGGGAACAAATACATACTGGTAGCAATGGACTATTTTACCAAGTGGCCAGAGGTATTCGCCATTCCTAACCAGGAAGCAATAACAGTTGCTAACAAACTGGTTAGCGAAGTATTTAGTCGTTTTGGAGTTCCACTAGAAATCCACAGCGATCAAGGAAGAAACTTTGAATCACAGATATTCAAAGAAATGTGCCACATAATGGGAATACACAAAACCCGAACAACTCCCTATCGGCCGCAGTCTGATGGAATGGTGGAGCGTTTTAATCAAACCATTGAAAGACATCTCGCGAAGATTGTGGACACCCATCAAAAAGACTGGGATCAACACATACCACTCTTCCTAATGTCATATCGCGCAGCAGTTCATGAAAGTTCCGCGGTTACTCCAGCTTTTAGTAATTTTGGAAGAGAACTCCGATTACCAGCGGATCTTGTCGCGGGTCGTCCCCCAGATACTCATAGCCACATAACCGAATACACAAGCGAACTGCGCGAGAGACTACGCGATATACATGATCAAGTAAGAAGATCTGAATTAGAAATGAGCAATAGCATGAAGACCCGTTATGATCGAAAATTAAATTTGGAAAACTTCGAAGAAGGCTCATGCGTGTGGCTACATAATCCTTTACGGCGAAAAGGAAAATCACCGAAACTTCAGCCAGTCTGGGAAGGGCCGTATAAAGTGATTACTCAGATTAACGATATAACTTATCGGATTCAGAAAAGTTCCAGAAGCCCAATGAAGATCGTACACGTGGACCGTTTGGCAAGGTACCATGGGTCAAACAGCGCTCGGGACGAGCACGTCTTAGGAGGGGGCAGTGTTACGTGCACCTAGGGTGCGAGAGAGATAGCATGCGTCGAAGTTTCTAGAAAGTTCTCGTATAAGCGGCGTAACGTAAACAACTTGGCCACGCCCACAAAAGTAGCGTGACCTGTGACCTTGTTTACATTATAATTAGTAAACAACTTCGACGAGATCTTTCTAGAAACTTCCTCCTGTTTGGGTATAAATACCGACACCCGAGTGTCCAAGAATAATAGTCCTATTCTGGATGCGATACAAGCAACACCTGCGATAACAAGCGATACTGAACAGCGACTGAAGGCTATCCAGCGACTATCGTATACCACTCCTGCTTCTACGTTATTGTGTGTCGTATGCAATAAATCGGTGTGAAGTCCGAAGTCGTGTATTATTTATTTTGTAGCCCCCCACGAACGTAACAATATTATATTTTTTATCTTTCCTATTTAAGTTACCTGTGATATATATTTTTTTACAATTATTTTGGACGGTGTTATAATGTAAATAAAACTATTTACTTTGTATTAAAACTATTTATTTAGTTTTAAATAAAAACGGAATTTGATCTTAAATGCAAGATATGTGAGCGGTTTTTTTATTTTTTATTAATTACAAATATTACAAAAAATATATTGATACATTTTAGTGGTGTACTCTTGTAATATTGATGGAATGGATTATCTTCAGGCTCCTTCGTGAATTAGATAAGCAAAAGTTTTGGAAAACTTGTAAATGTATACTTAAGTATTTCTAAACTGATCAGACGCCCGAGTTAATATACGTAATCACGGCGTAAAGTTTATTAGAATTATTTTTACCACGACTGTCAAAATGATATTGTCTGATTAGTGGAAAGTACTCACTTTACACCGTGAGTGCGTTCTTACACTCATACCTCAGTTCATTATAAAAACCTATTTCAAAACATAATATCTTCTATATAAATCCAATTTTTTGTTGAATTTTTCTGTTTATTATTTTTTAAGTATAATGTGACTGGGATAACCGAAGTGGGTTCAAAGTCCACAAATATGAAATTTAAAAAAAAATTGTATACATATTTTGTGTAATATAATCAAGTATTGTATAAGTTGTCTCTTTAGTCAGAATAGTTTTGATATAAATAAAATTGTGAGATATATTTATATATATGTCCTCTTACAATAAAAAAAGCAAATAAATAAGAAATGTTTCATTTTGGAGATAAAACTTTGTTTCTATATACGTTTTTAATAAAATGTAGGCAATCATTTTAATATATAGCAAACCGCGTTTTATTTATCTCCATTAAACTTAAAAAAAAACTATTTCATAATGTTACAATCATCGGACATAGTTTTGTCTTTTAACAAAGTATTAAAATGTACAATCAAGTCGTCTACGGACTTTTCGCCATGTACTTTGTTGTCACGGGTGCGTATGTTCACTGTACCAGAGCTCTGTTCACGTTCACCGACCACTGAAAATACAACAAAATAAACAACACTTCACGAGTCAAATGCTACCACGGAAAGGGCTGCAAACAGCAATCGATACGTCGGCTCGAGTAGACAATTGTACACCATCTCCGTGGCCATGCACGGCCGGTATAGCGGAGGCGATTGAACGACTGTTTGTAAAAATGTGGATTAACCTTGTCGCGTTTCGGTATCAGCTTAGAAGTATAATGAGTGTCAGCAGCCTACACTGTGAACATTGTCTTCAAGCCAGTACAGTGGAGACGATTGCTATCTACAGAAATTTCTATGGTAGCAGTTGTTTCCATTCATGGACCGCACTCTAGCATAAGGCGGAGTGTTGTCATAAGTCATATACACGAGTGACAAACATCTAAACATTTACGCTCAATCATAATATAGTAGATTTAAAGGTGTTTGGCGAGCTTTTGCCGGGGAAGGTCGTGTTTTTTATCCCTTTCCTTAATTAGTTTAGTGGTTATTATTGTGCAAAATTGGTGTTATTTTGCGTAATTTTATGCTGCATATGTGAGTGATTATGGAGACATTAAAATTCACTCTATATGAGGCGACAGAAGCGGTTTTATTGTGGTTATCCCACGCCGCGAAAACGCTCATATTGTGACTTGACTGCGTGAATTGCCGCCAAATACTCCAAGAAAGCGTCAAATTGTAAAACACCATTGCAGAATTGTCGTTGTTATGACATTTAAGGCCATTTAACAAAAACAGTAGACTCAAAAGAAGAAATAAGTAGATACTCACCCAATATATAATTAAACTGAGCCAACTGTGCATTTCTCACTTTCTTATTCAGAGTATCTCCAGGATCTGTATCCGCTTCGCACATGAAGCCGGCCGCGAACAGTTTATCTTTCACCTAAAACCACAAATTTAGTTGAAATAGCTATTTATCAATTATTTTTCATTAATTTCTGCCACGTCTAAATACTGAACCATTAATCTTTTTTCCTTTGTTTCATATGGCATTATAATAATTTGCCACTGTCAAAGTAAATATTTTTGCATCAAGTTAATAATATTGTGCATCACGAGTCATTCATTCATCACACTAAACAGGCAGGTCAAGTCTCAGTCAAGTCAAAAATCCTACAGAGTTTTGGAGGGAAAATGGAAACACAGGTTCTCATCTTTTGAATTGTTTGCCCACACTCACGCATGTTCACGAACACTTAATGGTTATCCACCATTATTACACATTAACACTCGAAGAAACACAAGTTTAGGAAAATAATTCAAAACAGATAACCTGACGCCTCAAGATGGCCACCAAAACCATTACTATTATTATATTATGATGAAAATAGATGGGCCAAGTATGAGTACATTTACGCCGTCACGACGTAAAGTGAAACCCTTCACCAATCAGGCAATATTATTTTGACCGCCAAGGTTAATATAACAAGATTAAAATGAATCGATTGATGAGATCACTTTACGCTGTGACAGCGTAAATATAAATTCATACTTAGGCTTCTGAAGCAATGACAGATTTAGAAAGGAGAGGCGACGGGGACGAACACCCCAAAATCTAGCAAGCAACCCTGGTAAAACCCAGAAAGAAAATGTAAAATTTGTTGTGTCTTCCAAACAAAAAAAAAACCCCACTAGTAAAAAATCCTATACGACCTAACTTCTTTGAAATCAAGTAAATATGTAGGTAATTATTTTTTATATTTTACAGTAGATCACACCCCCCAAAAGTGATTTCTGGACTAGGCCGAAGTGGGAATCAAACCCATTTCCTCTTTTGTGTGTGAATGCCCTGTCCACTAAGCCATTGGAGCTTCACTCTAAATAAAGTTTAATATACCATCAGAGACACTCCTCTCACCTGTGTAGCATAATTGTCAAACATAGGGCCAACGGGAACGACACAGGCCTGTCTGGGGCTCAACCAGAACGGCCATTTACCCGCGTACGATTCAACCAGTATCGCCATCATACGCTCCACCGATCCCAGAATAGCGCGGTGTATTATCACTGGACGCTTCTTATCTCCCGATTCACTGGAATTCATAATATAGATTGTTATAAAAAAAATTCAGCATATACTAATGTGTGGTTTATGTATGAGTGGCAACAACTGCTACTACAGATAAAATTCTATAAGCAGCAGTCGCCTCCGCTATACCGGCTTGAGAGATGAATGTGCACCATCCAGAGTGACGCGCGCACTCCTCTCTTTATACTTGGCTACTTTCAAACTGATTCCGAAATATACGGTCATAAGGTGACGTTCGAAAGTGGTGGTACTACCCTAGGACGACAGTCTGTCTGTAGGCCCCAGTTACTAACCTCACATAATTAAGATTAAATCTTTCCGGTTGTTGGAAGTCCAGTTGAACAGTACCACATTGGAAATTCCTCCTCAAAGCATCTTGCAATATTACGTCTATTTTGGGTCCATAGAATGCACCGTCTCCTGGATTCAATTTCCATGGACGACCAAATTCGTTTAGAGAATTAGTTAACGCCTAAAAGTTACATAATAATTTAAGCTTTGAGCGGCCGTGGCCTAGCAGTAAAAAGCGTGAACCTACAATCGATGAGACCTGCGTTCAAATCTGACAAATTCTGACCAATTTAGCTATGTTATATGTACACACTTTAGTCGCGCAGTGCCTATGATAGGATCGAATCCGCGTCCTATAACTCTGCGTGTGATACTCTATCCACACAGCCATTACTGCTTTTTCACATTGTGGAAATTTTCGTTTCAGCGGCTCCAAACATGCAATGAGGTCTCTAAATAGGCATGTATTTTCATTCTCTCTCCAAAATATCGTTGGAAGTTTTAATAAAGACTATTTGACTTGACTGGGACTAGGCTCGACTGTCTGGTGTTTTAAGCCAAAACCGCACTTTAGCGGCGCGGCCTGACCTGACAAATAGAGACCTGACTTAGCCGTGCCGCGCTGCTCTAGCAGGGATTCCACTTCAAATTAATATTATATGAACTTAATGCAAATATCCCCTTCTACAAATAACAAATTGTTAAGCGTACCTTCTCAGCCTCATTCCACGTTTCCATATCACCAAGATACTTCTCAGGACGCGTTGAAAGATTTAATTGATAAGTAAAACCGAACGTGCTGTATACTTTGTCCAAAAAATCTAGCGCACTCAACTAAAAATTAAACAATTTATAATTTAGTGGCCCGATATGTAACTACATAACGCCTGATATTAAGCTCGAGTGTCGTCCATGTGTGGAAATAGTAATGTCTGAGGGCAGCAGTCACTTCCGCTATGCTTGCGACGAATATTGATTGACACTTATTATATTTCCAAGCTGATTTCGGAACCCGATTTGACCACTTGAAATTTTTTTTAAAGTTATTATTTTTACTTCTTTTTGCTCCTTGGGCTCCTTAAATTCCTTCATACATTCTCTAGATTTTTCTATAGTAGCTCGGCATATGACAACACTCCGCCTGAGTAAGCTCTCGCTGACCACTTTAAAACAGATCCCAAAACGCGACAGTCACTTCAAGGGTTACACTTGGAAGTGGTGGTACTACCCCAGGACGACAGACGGGGCTAACAACAATCAGTCTACATCTACTTATTAATATAATAACAATAATATTACCGTTTCCTTTTGTATTTGTTGATTAGTACAGAAGATATGTGCGTCGTCTTGTTGGAACCGTCTAACTCTGGTTAACCCGGTGAGCGCTCCGCTGAGTTCATTGCGATGAAGTACACCAAAGTCCGCCAAACGTAATGGCAACTCGCGCCATGAACGCGGACGCGTATCAAATATCATACTGTGGGGAAATACATTATTTTAATCAGTTGTAGTGTACTGTAGCTTTCAAAACAAGACAATACAATTTAAAAAAAAACAGCGTGGTCTAGGAAGGGGTGAACTCATGATCGATGAGACCCGTGTTAAAATCTCGCTAAATTGTGATAAGTACCAATGTAATACGTACTTTGGTCACTGAGTAACTACAGTCTACACAGAAAAGTTGATATACTTTTAATAGCTTAAAATATTGTTTTTTAAATACATTAAATACATGGGGCACTACCACCACTTTCGAATCGGTGAAAGTGACCTTGTCGCGTTTCAGGAATAGTTTGAAAGTAGCCAGATAGAACGAGAGAAGTGTGCACTGTCAATCTGGATGGTGCATGCTCGTCTCTTCAAGCCGGCATAGTGGAGGTAACTGCTGTCTGTAGAGATTTCTCTGTAGTAGCAGTTGTTTCCATTCATGGACCGCACTCTAGCTTTACATCAGGCGGAGTGTTGTCACATGCCGAGCTACAATATAAAAAAAAATATTGCATTTTATTATATTTAAATTGAGTATTTTTTTTTAAATATGGAGTCAACAAATACTACATTTGTTAATAATAAGTTTATCACAAAAAAAACTGAATTTCTAGATTTTTTATAATACAAGCATACCAATGTCCAGGACAATTCATAGGTTTCAATGCAAACGTCTCCTTCTCGACATCAAACGCAAACATATTTTCGGCATAATGCGCCCAGTGTCCGGATGTCTGCCATAATTTTGTATTGAAAATATTTGGCGTCACCACTTCTTGGAAACCGCGTAATCTGTCAAAAGAAAAAAGAAATATAACTATAGATTTATACAATAATAACCGAAGAGCGGCCGTGGTCTAGCGGTAAGACGCGTGAACTCACGATTGATGAGACCCGTGTTCGAACCTCGCTAATTATGACTGGGTACCAATGTAACTTTGTTATATGTATTTTGGTCGCTCAGTGCCTATAGGCACTATTAAAGAGTGGTAGGCAGACTGATGATGGTCATTTGTCCAGTCTGCCGTCCTGGGGTAGGGCCACCACTTTCGAATGCAACACCCGTGAAGTGACCTTGCCTCGTTTCGGGAATAGTTTGAAAGTACCCAGGTATAACGAGAGGAGTGTGCACTGTCAATCTAGGTGGTACGTGCTCATCTCCTCAAGCCGACATAGTGGAGGCGATTGCTGCCCGCATAGGTTTCTCTGTAGTAGCAATTGTTTCTGTTGATGGACCACACTCTAGCTTTACATCAGGCACAGTGTTGTCACATGGCGAGCTACAATAAAAAAATAAAAAAGAACTACAGTGGCAGCGCGGCCGAGATGACTCCTGGAGAATACTTGGCCACTGCGAAAACCGCACCGCACTGCTCTAGTGCGGTTTTCGCTTTAATGACGCTAGCTCAATTTGTATAGTGAAAAAATGACAGACAGCAGTCGCCTGAGTAATTCCGGCTTGAGGAAATGGATGTGTACTATCTATTGACAGGGCACATTCCTCTCCTTACGAGAATCACTTGTATATTTGTTTAATTTACATAGGTAAACACAATTACCAACCTATATTGTTCCCGTATGAAGTTGACAAGTGTATTGTAAATATGAGCGCCACGAGGTTGAAAGAAACACGAACCAGGCGACAGCTCATGGAAGAAATATAATTCTTGCTCCTAGAATTAAAAAAAAAACTTGATATCTGTAGGGCGGTGGTGCCTGTATTGTGAGTTTCAAATTTTTTTTATTGTAGCTCCGCATATGCAACACTCCACCTGATGTAAAGCTAGAGTGCGGTCCATGAGTGGAAACAACTGCTACTATAGAGAAATCTCTATTGCAGGAGTCGCCTCCGCTATGCCGGCCCGAGGAGACGAGAATGCACTATCTAAAGTGACAGTGCACACTCTTCCCACTATATCTGGCTACTTTCAAAGTGCTCCCGAAACGCGACAAGGTCACTTCACGGGTGTTACATTTGAAAGTGATGGTACTGCCCCAGGACGGCAGACTATCAAAAATAGGTATTTTTTTAATAGTAGCTCAACACTATTATTATTAGTTTATTAATAGTAAATTGTATTCATTACATACCCGTCCAATTTTCCTATGATCCCTCTTAGCAGCCTCTTCCTGTATAGTCTCCCATTCCTTCAGTTGTTTGGGATCAGGGAATGATACTCCATATACACGCTGAAGAGTCTCCGCATCGGCCTTACCCTCCCAGTAACTTGAAGAATTCTGTAAGTTACACAAATATATTGAAAAAAAAACACCATGCATAACAGCAAAAAAATAATAAATATACATAATAACTAATGTTTGTTGCCTAAAATAATTTAAAAAATAATAGAAACACTGAAATAAAGTTTAAATAAAATTTAAAACCCGTGAAGTAACCTTGTCGCGTTTCGGAAACAGTTTGGAAATAGCCATGTATAGAGAGAGGAGTGTGAACTGTCAATCTGGATGGTTCATACTTGTTTCCTCAAGCCGACATAGCGGAGGCGACTGTTGCCTGTAGAAATTTATGTGTAATAGCAGTAGTTTTCGTTCACGGACCGCACTCAAGTGTTAACTCAAGAAATACTCTATTATTTTGAACTCCAAATTATTTCTAAACGTTACTTTGCAACTATAATAATTTCCACGTGGCGGGAGGTTTTTGCATGTTGGTGAAGGGTCTAACATTGACAGCTGATGTGACTGTGTACCTATCCTCACTAACATTGATTAGCGACTTAATACTTAATACTATTGAACATTAAGAACTCACCTTAGTAACCTTCAAAGCCTTAACCTTCCCAGTATGTCTCACATGAGGTCCTCTACACAAATCAATCAAAGAGCCGCATCTATAGACGGTTGTGGTGTTTGTAGTAACTTTTTCATTCAAAATTCTCACTTTGAATGGGTTATAATCAAACATCTCCAACAACTGAGCTTTGGTTAGCTCCAGTCTTTCGAAGGGTTGTTTTTCTTTTGCTATTTTCTTAGCTAAACCTTCCAGAACAGAGAAATCCGTTGAGGAGACCTAAAATTTTTATTTAGTTTGGTAAATCTAAATTACTTATATAAAATGCTAATGTTAGTACGTAAAGACAGGGTTTTCTTCATGATCACCAACTCCATTACCAACTGCTTCCCGTTGGGGTGGTAGATACCCCTTGGTCTCCAGGTGAAAGTAAGGGAGTTTGGTCGCGGTGGGTGGAAGAGGGTGGTTGTGGGAGGCGAAAATCTCAAAAAATGTATATCTGTCTCTTTCTAACATATGACATTTTGAGTACTAAGTCTGTCTTTTTCTAACTTATGACATGTTGAGTACTAAGTATAGAGTTGTAAAATGTTTTAAAATAATCTAGAAATGTGTGCAACTGTTACAATTGATCTAGAAGGTTCTAAAAGTTTCAAGAATGATCTAGAATGTTCCAAAACGTTATCAACTGCTAAAATCAATATATATAATGTTCTAGAAAGTTCCAAAATGAGCGCAACTGTTGAAATCGATATGGAATGTTCTAGAAGGTTCTAAAAATTTCAGGAATGATCTAGAAAGTTCTAAAACCTTATCAACTGCTAAAATCGATCTAGAATGTTCTAGAAGGTTCTAAAAATTTCAGGAATGATCTAGAAAGTTCTAAAACTTTATCAACTGCTAAAATCGATCTAGAATGTTCTAGAAGGTTCTAAAAATTTCAGGAATGATCTAGAAAGTTCTAAAACCTTATCAACTGCTAAAATCGATCTAGAATGTTCTAGAAGGTTCTAAAAATTTCAGGAATGATCTAGAAAGTTCTAAAACTTTATCAACTGCTAAAATCGATATAGAATGTTCGAGAAAGCTCTACAAATTTCTGGAATGATCTAGAAAGTTCCAAAATGAGCGCTGTTAAACTGTTAAAATCGACATGAAATGTTCTAGAAAGTTCTAAAAACTTCTAGAATTATCTACAAACATTAAAAATGTGTATAGCTGCTAAAATCGTTATAGAATGTTCTAGAAAGTTCTACAAATTTCTGTTTACACATTTACTAGAGTATTTCTTATTTTCAATTAGTTAATTAATTTGATTAACTCTATAAACACCGTATGTTTAATGGTCAAATAAGTCTCTCAATATCTAAGATAGAAATCTACAAAATCTATGTTAAAAACGGATCCTTAAATATTTTTTATACCATTAAACATGCGATGAATTTTAACCTGAGCAACGCCGGGTTTCGTTGCTAGTAAATTATAAAAGGGAAGTCCAAGATGGACTTTTCCCTACTGGTAGACTAGCCATTGCCAACTAATTATATTCCCTATTCACATGTAAGTACATTATTAGGGATACCAATTTATATTTTGGGTATTTAAAAAAAATTAAGGTCTGCATACTATACAAATGTTGAAAATATTTTTTTGCATTAAAAAAATATACTATACAGTACCAGTGCCGGATTAAGCCAGCGCGGGGCCTGTAGCAAATTCTGTCAAGGGGCCCTTGGTTTGCTTTAGGTTCTCAAGTTTAGGGTATTAAATAAGTGGAAGTAAAGCATAGCCTTAATAGCTTCGCGATTAAGGCATGCAAGATATTTTACGCTCCTAACTAAATTAATATTTTTTTATTACGGTCAGACAGGCGTTGTAGCGCGGGGCCCTCAAAATCGCGGGGCCCGTAGCATTTGCTACTCTTGCTACGTAGCTAATCCGGCACTGTACAGTACACAAAATATTTGGATTTATCACTTTCCCAAGCCATATGTTTAAAACAAATAAATATACTGACAATTCAAGTCTAAGTATGCTTATTTCAAATTATTTTAATTTAGCATTTTCTTTTTACATTACCCATAAAATACATATAATCTATAGCAAAAATATTGGCAACCCTAACTACATTGACTTTAAAAATGTAAAATTCAAAATTCTCCTCACCCCTTTCTCCGGATAATGCATATCATAATAAAATCCCTCCTCAATAGGTGGACCATAACAAAGACACCCTCCATACACTCTCTCCATCGCCTCTCCCAACATATGAGCTGAAGAATGCCAGAACACAGCCTGAGCATCCGAGTTATCCCAACGGAGTAATTGAAGACTGCAGTCGCCTTCTAATGGACGATCCAAGTCCCAAAGCTCACCATTGACCCGGGATATTATTGTTGAGTCTGCTAGACCTTGGCTGTGTAATATTATTATACAATATTATCATAAGACTGGCTGGGGTCTAGCGGTAAGACGCATGAACTCACAATTGATGAGACCCGTGTTCTAACCTCGCTCATTCTGACTGGTACCAATGTAACTTTGTTATATGTACATTGGTCGCTCAGTGCTTATAGGCACTATTAAAGAGTGGTAGGAAGACTGATAATGGTTATTAGCCCAGTCTGCCGTCCTGAGGTAAATCACTTTTTCGAATGTAACACACGTGAAGTGACCTTGTCGTGTTTAAGGAATAGTTTGAAAGTAGCCGGTTATAACGAGAGGAGTGTGCACTGCCAATCTGTATGGTGCACCACTAGCTTAGCCCATGCCAACTATGCCACTGGGTAAAATTAAAGTAAATATTACAAACCCACTAATCCAAAGAAAGCATTAAAAACAAAGAAATTCTTTAGTTCCATCGGAATTAGTTGTTTTTAAATAAATAAATAAATATATATACCTAATTCCTTTGGCTACATCATAAGGTGTAGTCCTCCAAGCCGTAGCCTCGACTACTTTCCCATCAGGTAAAGTAACAGCAATCGTGACTTCCGGCTTAGCAGCCAATTCTTCAAGATACTGCGCCTTGAACTTATCCCAGAGATGCAGACGATGTTCTATATACGCTGGCCACGGGTTCAACTCGCTTACAGTTCCAGAAGGAGCGTCAACTTTTTTCTTTTTCTCCTTCATTGCTTTCGTTTTTGACTGTAATAAAGTTTTATTTTTTAATTATTTTTCTATTTTATTGGAACTCAGCATGTGACAACACTCCCCCTGATGTAAAGCTAGAGTGCGGTCCATGAATGGAAACAACTGCTACTGCAGAGAAACCTGTGCAGGCAGCAGTCGCCTCCACTACGCCGGCTTGAGGAGACAAGCATGTACTATACAGATTGACAGTGCACACTCCTCTCGTTATGCCTGGCTACTTTCAAACTGCTCCCGAAACACGACAAGGTTACATTCGAAAGTGGTGGTACTACCCCAGGACAACAGACTGGACAAATAACCATCATCAGTCTGCCTACCACTCTTTAATAGTGCCTATAGGCACTGAGCGACCAAAGTACATATAACAAAGTTACATTGGTACTGGTCAGAATTAGCGAGGTTCGAACACGGGCCTCATCGATCATGAGTACACGCATCTTACCGCTAGACCACGGCCGCTCTATTTTTACTAATATTCCCAGTTGAATTTTAGCGGGAAAATGAAAACACACGCTCATTTTAAGTCATTTGCCTACATTCACACATATTCTTATACTATATTGCAGATACAGCTAGATATTTAATATAATATGAATTCGTATATTGTCTGATGCAATAATCTATTATTAGGAATAAACATATGTTTAATATTATGCATATTGTGAATATTTGACTTTAAACTGTTTACTTTGCTCACGTGTAAACTTTCGTGGAATTTAGTAAATGTAATTCATGTATTAATTAAAACTTAAGACTTTTATGTTTCAGAGTTATAAAGGTTTTATTGTTATAATAATTATTATTTTCCGTAAGTGAAACCGCAATGCTGACGAAATGCCTACAAACCCATGTGGCATAGTTTTCTTTGATGACAACAGCAAATCTTCTACGGAAACGTAGTATATTTATCATCACAATTACAAAATACACAAGAAACTCATTTATATACGATAATAAATATGTTAAAAGCCTGCCTTTTCGTCAATTTTTAGGTTTTGCAAATCTTCTACAGCGGCATCAGCCATCTCGATCAATACTTTGACAGATACTGACTGACTGACAAATTGATGACTGATGGCGATACTTTCATAACTCGAACTACCACCTCGAATAATAATAATTATTTATTAAGCATAATTTAATTAATTAATATTTGATAATTACTTAATTATCGCTAATTTTAGTTGAAAATAATCGTATATTCTAAATAAAACCCAAAACGGGAGAAAAATACCTAAATTAAAAAAAAATTAAGTATAATTATTAATTTATAAGAATTTATTAAAAAAATATCTGAGTATCTAATCTTTATAAATAGCTAGTATATTAACGATATTTCAATATTAAGCTTATTAAAACATATAATTATCAGTTTGTGTTTCAAAGCGGCAACACCCCTATGCTTTTCCTAATTAATTATTTATCTAAAGATTTTCTTTAATTATAGGCTGTACATTAACGTAACAAATATTGTTAATATTACTCCACAATAAAAGTAGCAAAACGTAACTGGTAAAAAAAAAATTAAAGAATTTCTATAATTTTTACATTTTTCAGGCGTTATGAGAAATCTTTTTTACATTTTTATATGCATTATTAGATACGCTAAAATAATCAATCGGAATTTCTCTAAAATGTATACCATACGAGCAATAAACTTAAATGCTACGTATTATTAATATATTATTTCGTGTTTAAATAACACCAGTAAAATTACATTAGTCGCGCATGTAGTTGCGTACATATGTTTACATGTAGTTGGATAATAAGGTATAAAGAGAGTGAGTAGTCTGCCCTGAAGTGCCCTGAAGTCCCATGAAGTGTATGTCGAAATATCTCAAAATATACATAAAACATTTACAGCTTTATCCTCACAGAACGAGTACATTATAAAAGCATTACGCAAAGAAAAAAAGCTTATTAGCAATAAGAAATAATCGTATCTAATAGTAAAATGAAACTTTTGAATTTGATTATAATATTATTAACGAGTAAAGTTATTGCAAAAGATGAAACAACAAGAATGTTTATTAGAGATTTTTTGGCAAATGAAAATACGCCAACAATTGCTATAATGAATCAATTATGTTGGACTGAAAGTAAGTTACTAAAATAACATATAAAGTACAAAATCTATTATTACGGCATCTAATTAATAATAAAACATATATTTTAGATAATAAATTGCAATTAACAAAATTACTAACAGCAATTGGTGTTCGTACTTCATCAAAAGTTACTTTAGATAATAGTTATCAGAAACATACAATAATAATATTATTCGATTTGGATTGTCAACGCGCAGATGTATTACTTAAGAAGGTAACTTTTATGAAATTCAATATAATATAAAAGTAACTCTTTGTTAAGTATGTTACCGATTTAGGCAAAACATTTATCTGTGGGAACATTTGTCTACGCTTCTAGATTACAATCTAGCTTATCTTCACACTTAGCATCAGCTTTCGTGCCGGACTAACTATAATATAAAAAAATATTCTAAGTCTTCCCTTTTTAACATTATTTTATAATTTAAGGCAATAAATATTGGTTTATTGAATACACCATATCGTTGGTTAGTATTAAACAATAGAACATCGCACAATGGTTTTGCCACATTAATGAATGCCCCTTTACTTGTTAATACTGATTTAGTATTAGCACAAAGATATGATAATGCATTTTATATGGTCGAATGTAAGTATGTCATTATAGTTATATGAACTAATTAATATGATATATGTTGTGATATTTTGTTATATGTTATTCAGTACACAGACCATCAATGAACCATGCAATGGTAACAACAGAACGTGGATGGTGGAATAACAGCTGCATTATTGATACGATAAAACATAAAGAATTTTATAGAAGAAGAAAAAATTTAATGCTAAAACCACTTGTAATGACTAACGTACTTATCGGTATTAATACTACCGTCGAGAAAGCAATTGCAGAAAATAAAACGTAAATAAAACATCTTTATATTTACTTTGTTCAAGTACATACAGAGTGTTTTTTTTTATTAACTGGAACAGTATGGGAAAAGCCAAAACCATAGGAGATACATAAAAACTGTCTTAAAAACTAATAGGTCTTTTTTTGTTCCTAAGACAGTTTTTCTGTATCTCCTATGGTTTTCAATACGGTCCTAGTTAAAAAAAACACGAGTTATCGTACATACAAGAATGGTAGACAGACCTGCCGCCTTGGTGGAGTACCAATCACTTTTAAGATTGTAGATTGTTAGCGGGTGCCCTTTTCCGCAATTGAGCAGTTCTGGCCGCTCGTTGTGCGTGAAGTGACCCAATCGTATTTTGCGATCTTAAGGTTGGAAGAAGTAGCTGATTAGAGGAGTGTGCCTTGTCAATGAATGATGCACATTCGTCTTCTCAAGCCGGCATACTAGAGGAGACTGCTGCCTGATACTTCTGGTAGCATTTGTTTCCGTTCATGGACTACACTCACATCAGGCGGAGTGTAATCAGATGCCGAGCTTCTTGAAAAACAAAAAACGGGCCTGGATCGCTTCGGCCTTCCGTTTCTTTATCCACATTCATATTTATATTTTTATTTTTTATATTTTTATGGGCGACCAGTGGTGGGAATCGTTAAATCATGCTTAATAGTAGTTGATAATTTTTTGGCAAAAATTTGGCAAATCCACCTTTAAGTACCACATCTTACATAATAAAGTATAGAGAAAAAAAATGACGTGCAAAAATAAAAAAAGATATGTGAATAAACTTGTTGGGAAGATTCTGATGTTTGCCGTACTTACCATTAGAAGTTGATTCCATTTTATTCGATCTCAATGTGTTGTTTGTTTCTGCATCTGTTTTTCGCATACGCTGCGGCTTATTGTTTGAACAAAGACCAAGTTTTGATTGAAATTCCAGAAGAGAACTAGGGAAGGGGACGCTACTATATACAGTTTTAGCCTACAGGGGTATCTCTTTAGCCAACTCGATAGAAAAAAAAATAACAAACTAAAAAATTATTTTTTCAACTTTTGGCCTGCTTTTTTGAATTTAGTCTCACTGTACGACAGGTCTGAATCTAATAAAATATATAATATAGTTTTCGTTAAAATAGTTTTCGGTAGTAGTAGTTTTCATTCTTTACAAGTTTTTTTTTGTTATTTAGGTATATGACTTCTATGTAAATTAATTTTTTGGATCGTTCGGGCTTTCTTTTTTTTCAATCTTCTCTATAGTTTTTTTGTCTTCTTTTGTTATCAAGCTGTGAAATCTATAAATAATATTTTTTTTATTTCCAGTGATATAGATTCGTTGACAAATGTATTTTTGATGAATTCAAAATTAGCATTTGACATGTTAAACGCGACGCACTCGCAGATATTTACCTCTGATTGTGGCTTTAATTTGGGTAATAACAATTGGACTGGCGTAGTTCGTGATTTTCAAACAGGAAGAGCAGATTTGGGTAAACATATTTAGATAATAAAGAGGAGCAAGCAAATCACCACTTTTAAGTTAACATCCGTGAAGTGACACGCGACATGGCGGAATCTGTTTAGAAGTAGTTGGGTATTATGAGAGAAGTGTGCCCTGCCGATGAATGGGGCATATTTGTCTCCGCAAGCTGGTATAACGGAGACGACTACTGCCTGCAGACATTGCTCTGTGGCAGGGCCTGATCTAGCACTTTAATCTCTCCGAACAAAAATAATATTTGCTGCCATTAGAGACCCGGTAGAAATCGTAAATCTATTCATCTAAGAATTTACAACATATATTAACATTAGGCGGAGTGTTGTCATATGCCGAGCTACAATTAAAAAATTATATCCAGGTTCAAGTTGCTACATGAGCCATGGTCGCATGAACATAATAGATTACGGCGATACTGTTGCGTCTGTCAATATGAAATTTATATTTCGACAACCCTCTCTGTCGAATATTGCTAACATTTACATTTTACCATTCACTACCAGTGTTTGGATAGCTTCTATGATTATGTTACTACTTTGTCTTGTTGGATTGTTTTTTACTACCAAATGGGAAGTCAGAGGTCATGTTAATGAGGTATGCTATTTTTTCACAATCTATGTATATATTTTTTGAATTGTATACAAGTACACGAATGCTATCACAGGGAACTATCTGCAGGCCTAGTTTAAGGAGGTAACTATAACACTTACAAATCTAAAAAATGTTTTTAAGATGTTTTTCCTGATTTTTATCTTTTTCTTAATTATGTCTTAAACTAAATGAGAAAAGAATACGTAAAGTAAGCAAATCAAGTATTGATGCAGTTTTTCTCTCAAAACTCAACAATCATGATGAATTTTTCGAATGTAATACCCGTGAAGTGACCTTGTCGCGTTTCGGGAAAAGTTTAAAAGTAGCCAGGTATAAGAGAGGAGTGTGCACTGTTAATCTAGATGGTACATGCTCGTCTCCTCAAGCCGGCATAGTGGAGGCGACTGCTACCCGTAGAGATTTCTCTGTAGTAGCAGTTGCTTCCATTCATGGACCGCACTCTAGCTTTACATCAGGCGGAGTGTTGTCACATGTCGAACTACAATAAAAAAAAGAACCTGGTTATTGACATTTTTCTAAATTCATACATTAAGCGTGATGTGAAAATAATAGGGTTTAGGCGTGTTTACGCGCTCTCAAGGGTGCGAATCAAGGTGATTTGCAGATTTAAATAAAATAGGTACTGATATAATTAAATTGTTTAACACTAGAATAAATCCATACCAGACGGTAGTTGGGGTGACGTGTTATTATTAACAATGGGTGCTCTCTGTCAACAAGGATGTGATGTTGAACCGAAGAAAGCATCAGGTGACAATTTAGCTACATAATTAGAGCACCTAATTCTTCCGCACCTATAAAACATCCATCTATACTTGTCAAGTTTTTAAGAATAAATAAATACAATGCTTTAACTCTAAACTAGGATACCCTGTACTGGGTATCAGGACAAGAACAATACAAACATAATTATGACACTCAGACCTGAAACGAATACCATTAACAAATATTTGATTCGACTAGTCAACGAACCCGAGACCTTCGCATTTCTTTCTTTATAACAGAAGCCAATAAATTCACTTACATAATTTCCTCTATTTTATACCTCACTTATCTTACATTTAATTAATAATTAACTAATAAATTAACATGTGTAATTGTTATTATTTCAGGTCGTATGATATTATTAATATTATGCATTTCATTAATGGCATTGTATGCGGCATATTCTGCTAACATCGTTGTACTGCTTCAAGCATCGTCTAATTCTATTAAAACTGTACAACAGTTGCATGATTCTAAATTAACAATCGCAGCATATGATATACATTATAATCATTTTTGGTTGAAGGTAAAGCATTGGTATACTATATTCAGGCCGGCATAGCGGAGGCGACTGCTATCCGTAGAGATTTCTCTGTAGTAGCAGTTGTTTCCTTTCATGGACCGCACTCTAGCTTTACATCAGGCGGAGTGTTGCCATATGCCGAACTACAATTAAAAAAAAATAGCGAAAAACATGTTTAAGGGATTGCTATCAGCGCTTTTTTTTCGTCAACAGAGCGTTAACGATACAGAACTGCATAGATCTATATATAAAAGAATTGCAGGCAAAGATGGTAGACAACATTTTTACAGTTTAGATGAAGGAATTGAAAAGCTTAGACAGGTAAACTACTTTTGACTATTTATACTGATCAGAGCTAATGGCGTAGCTAAAGCGGGGAGACCGTCAGTTTGGAAGTGGCACTCGGCCGTGAAAACTTAGGCTTCAGAAGCATTTTTTTATTCTTGGAGTGACCATCACGAGTTCCTCCTCGGGTTCGACTTACTACAGCTGCGCCACTTTCAGAGCCCAGAGAGCAAAGTCGCCTAAATATAAATTTTTATGTTGATTTAACGTTTTAAATTGAGTACCGCCATCGGTACTACTATTGTACTTTTCCACGTACTGTCGCGTTTCGGGAATAGTTTGAAAGTAGCCAGGTATAACGAGAGGAGTGTGCACTGTCAACCTCAAGCCGGCATAGTGGAGGCGACTGCTGCCCGTACAGGTTTCTCTGTAGTAGCATGGACCGCACTCTAGCTTTACATCGGGCGGAGTGTTGTCACATGCCGAGCTCCAATAAAAAAAACCGTCAAATTCTTGCAAACCAGTATGGTTCAAAAAATAAAACCTCAACTTATTAATCTTCCGCTTGAGACACAGCTTCCTAGCTTCGTTATTAGCTTACTGACCTAGAAATAAAGCTAGTGCTGTATGTAGCTAATGCTTGCTAGCTTACTGATTTGCAAAACTTAGTAATGCCTATCATTCATTTAATTGACTTTTTTTTATTGATTAGTTGTTAACAGATAAATCATTAAAATAATACATTAAAATTACAGGGCATGTTCGCATTTCATTCTTTAACGGAGCACGTGTACACTGTTATAAATAGGAAGTTTATGGAATCTGAAAAGTGTGATTTAGTAGAAATGGACTTTATAGGTAGTCAAGAAGTGTTTCCTACTATACCCAAAGGTAGTCCACATAAGGAGTTGTTTAAGGTCGTGTAAGTGTCTTTTTTAAACTCGTTTTATAACTCGGCATATTATAATAACAGAGCTACTATAGAGAAATCTCTACGGGCAGCAGTCGTCTTCACTATGACGGCCTGAGGAGGCCAGTGTGCACCATCTAGAGTGACAATGCACACTGTTTCCTGACGCGACAAAGTCACTTCACGGGTGTTACATTCGAAAGTGGTGGTACTACCCCAGCACGGCAGACTGGGCAAATAACCATCATCAGTCCGCCTACCGCTCTTTAATAGTGCCTAGAGGCACTGAGCGACCAAAGTACAAATAACAAAGTTACATTGGTACCGGTCAGAATTAGCGAGATTCGAACACTTCTGCTCTTAAACAATTTAACATTAACTCCAACATATTTTTTTGTATAATATTCACTGTTTAATTTTCAGTTTCAAACGTATTGTAGAATCAGGATTGTTCGCTGCAAATGAGCTGCGTTTGCGCACAAGAAAACCAAAATGTTCTGGTTCATTAGTGACCTTCAGTAGTGTTGGTTTTACAGCTTTCTATCCATCGCTGGTGTTTATGATTTATGGTGTAGCATTAGCTATTTTTATACTGTTTATTGAGATTATTGTGCATCGATTGTGAGTATACAAAATTATATTAATACATAATAAATTTAATTAAAACAAAAAGTAAATATAAAAGAAAAACAATAATATTTTAATAAACTGTATTTTTTTGCTCAAGCAGTGTTTTTATACAAGTATCATAGAAAATCTAAAAATACAATTTATTTTCCAGAACAAATAAACAACGGACATAGGATGGCTAGATCTAGTACATATATAGAAATGAAATTGATGATTAGCCAGAAATATTGACAAAAATTGCATTAAGAAGAACGGGTACCCATCTCATCATTCAATCCTTCAATTCAATTCTTATGTTCGTTCGATAATATGCTTTTTTTTCTGTCGATGGGAAAGTAGTTTCGCTACCTCTGACGTAGGCCTTATTCACTTTAATATCCATTTCTTCGCTTGACATAAAGGATTTTTTATGCTCTTGTATGTAGATTTTTATTTACTATTCTGAAAAATAAATAAAAACTAGTATTATTGTTTTATTTTCCTTAATTATCCTCATTGTAACATACAATAGAACATTAAATATGACATTTCATAGAACGGTAAGTAGACTATGACGGCAGACGCAAATCTGCCACTGCTGCAACAGATTCCACGTGAAACACCCATGAAGTCACTAATAGACTCTGGGAAGTTACTGGGGTATAATGAGAGAAGCTCAACTTTCCTCTCCTCATGAAGGCGGCATGTCGAAGGCCTTTCAAGAAATTTCAGAATCCAGGGCGCTTCGAACTATTTATTGATTTTTTATTGTAGCTCGGCACGTGACAACACTCCACCTGATGTAAAGCTAGAAAGTGCGGTCAATGAATGGATACAACTATTACTACAGAGAAATCTCTACAGGCAGCAGTCGCCTCCACTATGCAATTTATAATAATTGAATTTGGGACTAATCCTACAATGATCTTTGAACGCACCCCGATCTCAGCCAGGGTACTACAAAGGAGATACCGTTTAATGTAGAAGACATAATTAATCTTAAGTTTCAAAAAGGAACTATGAAAAGTTTTTGCCATTAGGCAAATCCGGGGCTGATACTATGTATAAGTTTGTATACTCACAATCGATGCACAATAATCTCAACAAACAGTATAAAAATAGCCAATGCGACACCATAACACATAAACACTAGCGATGGATAGAAAGCTGTAAAACCAACACTGCTGAAGGTCGCTGATGAACCGGAACATTTTGGTTTTTTCACTTGATAACGAATTACATTCGCTACTACCAATCCCGCTTCTCTTATTTGCTTGGACCTAAAAGAGGTTTTAGTACTTAGTTTACTTCACATCGTATCAATATCCACTATGGAGACCATAAATGCCCTGACACCAAACTAGGATACCCTATACTATGGGTATCAGGACAAGAAAAACACAAACATTTTACATTACTAATTAGTCTATTGGTGGCCATTCATAAATCTATGACAAACATGTAACACCCAGATCTGAAACCAGGTCTTTTTTCCTTTAATTAATATCATTTAATAATTACAAACCTAACCAACAATATTTGCCTCTCCAAATGCGCCAGAAACATGGCAGTAAACGCCCAAAACTAATATATTCGCGTCAGTAAACTGCAGATATTATTTTTGGAATTCAAAATTGTTTGGTACGGGTTGAATTTTTGGTACAGTAGTACCAGTATGGGTGGTTCTAATACAACTTTACAATGCCGAACTTTATTTTTTGATAACTTACATAACTCTAAACAACTCCTTCTGCGGATTATCCTTAGCAATAGTCTGAAATACTTCTTTGGTATTTAAAAATTGTAACTCAACTAAATCACATTTTTCTGATTCCAAATATTTCTTATCGATTAGATTGTATACTGGTTCTGTTATAGAATGAAAAGCGAACATTCCCTGTAAAAAAAGTTTTTATTTTTAAGTATTACTTCCGGTAATAGCGCGGAAACAAAAACTACGACAGAAAGATGGGTTTCGTCAAGCAGCAATGGCCTACGTTATTCCTCCATACAAATCCAGGTGTACCCTAAGTTAATCCCTAGGAATTACCCTAGGACTAAAGACTGGGCTAGCTACAGTCTTTATGGTCTTTATGGATTAATTAATTTACTTGTCATTATTTTCATTAATACGTATATTATACAATAGGCACAAAGTGCATTGATAAAGCTACATTGGTACCGGACTTAAACTCTCGTATTATTTATCGCTTCAAACAAATGAAATAATTAGGAAATTTTATTTATTAGATAAAGATTGTAAATAAAAATTCTAAAAGCAGTCTTTCTCAATAATTCTACGGCATCTTCTATCAGCTAACTGAATTGCAGAGCGTATTGCGTGGAACCAATAAAGCGAAAACAATATGATAATTTCTTTAGTTCTGGTTCATTCGGCTCCAGTCACCTCGCTTTGTGACCAATATCTATTTATGATTACTATGCTATAATTAGAATCATACATTTTTTAAAATATAATACTATATAAGATTAATAATATACTAATTAAGTTGTTAATTCGTAAGAAGAAATCTAGTCTTGCCATAACTACAAATATGTGTACTTATATAGAACTAGATGTTAGGTAGACAACCTGGGACGATGATTATTTTAAGGTCATTTGAACAAGACACTAGATTTCTTCAAACTCCAAAGTAAATATAGCTTGTTGTTGTTTAGATCCAGCACGATTTTGTACATGCCTACGTTTAAGATGATACCAATAATTTGTTAGAGAATTATTCTGTATTTGTCAAACCTTTAGAGCAGTGGTTGTTCAGAGCTTTAGAGCAATATTGTTAATTTAGATCCAGCACGATTTTGTACATGCCTACGTTTAAGATGAAACCAATAATTTGTTAGAGAATTATTCTGTATTTGTCAAGCCTTTAGAGCAGTGTTTATCGCCAGTATGCAGATCCAGAGGCTCCAGATTAATTTCCCGGTTAAAGAACAATTTATTTATTATAATATGTTTATGTTGTCCTTGTCCTGATACCCACATTAAATCCTAGTTTGTGGAGCTATGACATTTTTTTAATTCACTCGTTATTACTTGCCTGTCGTATCCTTTCAACTCCTTCCTCCATAGTGAAGAAATTCTGTCGTCCGTCTTTTCCGCTTATCTTTTTATAAACGGATTTATGTAATTCTGTGTCCGTGGTATTCTGTTAATAATATAAAAAAGTTATATTGTCTTACATAGTTTCGATGTCCCTCTTTCTAGTATCCATCTGTAGTTATCATTTCTTAGTCATCTTTCTCTCACAATCAAGTACGCAATATAACAAATGCTTTGGGAGTTAAAGACGGAATCTTAATTGCGATTTCGTAGCGGTGTTGTGTAAAATAAAGGCATCATCTCGTAGACGAGTAATCCAAACTTGAGGCATTTAAAGATTCTTACACGTCCCTTTAAAATATTTTAAGAAAGCGACCTAAGCCACTATTTGAGTCTAGACCGCTTAATAATTATTAAGATATGACAAAATTTGTCTTACTCTAAATTCCTAGGATTTAAAGTCTTAAGTGACTCGCGATTATAGTCTTTGTCAAAAAGGGATTAAGTTCTAATATACTATTTTATAATACCTTCAACCAAAAATGATTATAATGTATATCATATGCTGCGAGTGTTAATTTAGAATCATGCAACTGTTGTAAAGTTTTAATAGAATTAGACGATGCTTGAAGCAGTACAACGATATTAGCAGAATATGCCGCGTATAATGCCATTAATGAAATGCATAATATTAATAATATCATACGACCTGAAATAATAACAATTACACATGTTAATTTATTAGTTAATAATTAATAAAATGTAAGATAAGTGAGGTATAAAATAGAGGAAATTATGTAAGTGAATTTATTGGCTTCTGTTATAAAGAAAGAAATGCGAAGGTTTTGGGTTCGTTGACTAGTCGAATCAAATATTTGTTAATGGTATTCGTTTCAGGTCTGAGTGTCTTATTTATTATATGTTTGTATTGTTCTTGTCCTGATACAGTACAGGGTATACTAGTTTGGAGTCATTGCATTTTATTTTTTATTTATCTTATAGACGGATATTATAGGTGCAAAAGAATATTTAGGAGGTCTAATTATGTGGCTAAATTGTCACCTGATGCTTTCTTCGGTTCAACATCACATCCTTGTTGACAGACAGCACCCATTGTTAATAATAACACATCACCCCAACTACCATCCGGTATGTTGGTTTTCTGTAATTAAATGAAATAACATTAAATTATTTTATTAGCATGGGCATGATCTTCAGAAATTTCTCTGTAGCAGCAGTTGTTTCCGTTCGTGGACCGCACTCTAGCTTTACACCATCGTCGTGTTGTCACATGCCGGGTTACAATAAAAAAAAACCGTCTAGATTAATTTCTATCACATTTATTTTCTATGAAATTTTATCCAAAAGAAAATAGTTTCTTCAAAAGTACTACGAATGAACATTCTATCGATCAACATTCGAGATTGTAACAGACTGGCAGACAACCCAGGGAATCGTGGTATGCCTCGACAGAATTAAACGTAGATAGTATAGTTACATACCTGCGCATATTTAAATTCCCATCTAGTAGTCAGAAATAAACCACAGGCACAAAGAAGTAGTGATACAATAGTGGCTATCCACACACCAATAGAAAATGGCAACGCATAGATGTTAGCTACAAACGACAGAGGAGGCTGTCTGAATATAAATTTAAATATAACGGGCACCCCAGCATCTCCATAGTCCATTTTATTTAGTCGTTCATGCGAAATATAGCAACCACTTCCTGTGGAATTTTAAAGTTTATTAAATAATTGGGTTTAAGTAGGTAGTAACCAGGTATAACGAAACGAAAGTGCCCTGTCAATGAATGGTGCAAAATCGTCTCCTCGAGCCGGCATTACGTAACACATGGATTTGAATATGTAAATCTATATTGGCAAGAGCAGTGGTTTAGCTAGCATAGGTGGAACTCGAGGCAGTCATGGTGGTCACCCCAAAGACTTAAAAAAACAACTTTTTCCCACAGTCAATTCTAAACTAGCGGAACCTGGAAATCGTAGTAGTCATTTTTTTCATGGTCATGGGGTGTACCTCTAAATTGGTAGCACCCGGGTTTAGTTGGGGATGGTACTACCCTGGGAGACAGACTAGGCTAATCAGTTTGCCTACTTTTTCATTGTATAGTAAATAATAAGTTAGCTTATAAATAATTAACATTATTACGTATTTTGAGCGTCTGTGGTCTAGCGGTAGAGGACGGGCCTCATGATCAATAAGATCCGTATTCAATATGAACTTTGGTCCATACGTACAGGCATATAAAAGGAAAAAAAATTCATTACCAATATCAGCTCTTCCAGTAAGAAACTCATGAACAACGCCTGTCCAATTATTTTTAGTTATTTCATAACCACAATCGCCTGTGAATATATTGTGTGAAGATGCATTTAATATTTCAAAACCCAATGCTGTTGTTATCATGAATATTTGTGGTAGCGAATCAAGTTTACTGAAAAACAAGTGAATTACAAGTAAAAAAAAAAATACTCAGACGTCACTTAAAAAAGTCTCTTTCGTTGGCAGTTAATGAACGAAACATAACAAAATTAAGCGGTCTTCACACAGTTGCGTTTGGACAAGAACACTCTCGGAGATGTGCAAGAACGTGAAGTCTTTTTATTTTAGTTTATTGTAGCTTGATATGACAACACTCCGCCTGATGTAAAGCTAGAGTGCGGTCCATAAATGGAAACAACTGCTACCACAGAGAAATCTCTACTAAGACACTTTGTGTTGTCCTTGTCCTGATCCCCAGTATATAATATCTAGAAACGCTATACACATATTCTATCTGATCGGGAAGGGAACTAAGGGAACCTTTATTACTTATTTTATTATTTAAATAATTAGGGTATACAATACAACTTTAAATAATAATGACTGAAGAATGCGAAAAACGCATTTATCACTGTCACATAAAACACTTATTCCTTAATTCAACTTTTTTTAAAAATTAATTTAGACGGATTTTAGACCTTTTTGAGTCAAACCTTCAACATCTAGATACATACGTATTTGTATTATTGCCAGCCATTTCAGCCTCGTCATTATTTTTGCTACCAAGAAGTACGTTAGACATTACGAGTGGTTTTTGCATTAAATTTTTTCTTCTTCTATAAAATTCCTTATGTTTCCTCGTATCAATAATGCAGCTGTTGTTCCACCATCCACGTTCTGTTGTTACCATTGCATGGTTCATTGATGGTCTGTGTACTGATTAACATATACAAAATATCACCACATATATCATATTAATTAATTCATATAACTATAATGACATACTTACATTCGGTCATATAAAATGCATTATCGTATCTTTGTGCTAATACTAAATCAGTATTAACAAGTAAAGGGGCATTCATTAATGTGACATAACCATTGTCCGATGTTCTATTGTTTAATACTAACCAACGATATGGTGTATTCAATAAACCAATATTTATTGCCTTAAATTATAAGATAATGTTAAAAAGGGAAGACTTAGAACATTTTTTTATATTATAGTTAGTCCGGCACGAAAGCTGATGCTAAGTGTGAAGATAAGCTAGATTGTAATCTAGAAGCGTAGACAAATGCTACCACAGATAAATGTTTTAAACAAATCGGTAACATACTTAACAAAGAGTTACTTTTCTATGATAATGAATTTCATAAAAGTTACCTTCTTAAATAATACATCTGCGCGTTGACAATCCAAATCGAATAATATTAATATTGTATGTTTCTGATAACTATTATCTAAAGTAACTTTTGATGAAGTACGAACACCAATTGTTGTTAGTAATTTTGTTAATTGCAATTTATTATCTAAAATATATGTTTTATTATTAATTAGATGCCGTAATAATAGATTTTGTACAAATTTATACATTATTTTAGTAACTTACTTTCAGCCCAACATAATTGGTTCATTATAGCAATTGTTGGCGTATTTTCATTTGCCAAAAAATCTCTTATAAACATTCTTGTTGTTTCATCTTTTGCAATAACTTTACTTGTTAATAATATTATAATTAAATTCAAAAGTTTCATTTTACTATTTGTTTACTATTTGTAAAATACGATTATTTCTTATTGGTAATAAGTTTTATTTTCTTTGCTTTTATAATGTGTTCGTTCTACTAGAATACTGATGTAAGTTGTTTTAGATTAATTTTGAGTTTATCTGGTAATAGTGGGTTATCGGTCTTGAATTATTTTGATAAACTGTTTGTTCTTGTGTGTAATAATGGTGGTTCTCTCTATAAATGTGGGCAAATGATGAAAACGTTTGTTTTCGTTTGCCATCGAAAACTGAAATTTTAGAAAGATTTCACTACGAACTTAACACCCATGAAGTGACCTTGTCGCGTTTCGGAAATAGTTTGAAAGTAGTCAGGTACAACGAGAGGAGTGTGCACTGTCAATCTAAATGGTACATGCTTGTCTCCTCAGGCCGGCGTAGTGGAGGCGACTGCTGCCCGCACAGGTTTCTCTGTAGTAGCAGTTGTTTCCATTCATGGACCGCACTCTAGCTTTACATCAGGCGGAGTGTTGTCACATGACTAGCTACAATAAAAAAATATATATATAAATTGCTGTTATCCTCGACCTGACTGTTTTGTGTGATGAAGGAGTAGTGGTTTAGTGTGAAGTATTGACCTGTTAGTTGATACCGATTTATTACAATGTAATAAGAAATAATGATGAAGAGGAAAAGGAAGTGCTGACTTGGTGGTATGTTTTTATATGTTTGTAGTGTCCTTGAGCGAGAGAAGTTATTTTTATATAATTTTTATAACAATTTGTCTTGTATTATGTATAATTAAATAAATATTAAAACCTATTTATTTACTAGTTACGTTAAGATAGTTTTCTAATTATTGGTCTAAACCTAATTGTTAGTTAGTTAAAATCGAAGTCTATAATTTGTTGAAAGGGTAGGTTTACTGACTATAATTTGAGTTTAAGTTTCTTAAATATTAAATAATTTAAATCAAGTTTTTCATATTTTGACAAGACTTTTTGGGGTATTTTTTATTTAAATTTTTTAAAGAAGAAAAGTTACAAAAACGGTGAAATACCTGCTCATAATTCGTTTCGGAATTTAAACTTTAAAAAAAAATCTATGTCGCTCTCACTATAGCTTCGGGTGGAGTATGATCACATGCTGAGCTACTATTAAAAAATGGTATATAAAAATAGTTTTCCTTTAACAAAAAACGTGTTTCCAGATGTGTATCTATAACATAAGTTTTAAATTTAAAAATACATACATGTGGATGCACTATGATTATAATTTAGCGGGTTTTGGCTCAGAACCAATTTTTAAAAAGAGTGGAATAGGGTAACTTCGTCTACATTATTATTTTATAATGAAAATTGAGTAGAAAAATAAAAAAAAACACTAATATAGAGCGCCCGTGGTCTAGTGGTAAGACGCGTGAACTCACGATTGATGAGACCCGCGTTCGAAACTCGCTAATTCTGACCGGTATCAATGTAACAATGTACTTTGGTCGTTCAGTGCATATAGGCACTATTAAAGAGTGGTAGGCAGACTGATGATGGTTATTTGTCCAGTCTGCCGTCCTGGGGTAGAATGTAACACCCGTGAAGCGAGCTTGTCGCGTTTCGGGAATAGTTTGAAAGTAGCCAGGTATAAGAGAGGAGTGTGCACAGTCATTCTGGATGGTACATGCTCGTCTCCTCAAACCGGCATAGTGGAGGCGATTGCTGCCCGTAGAGATTTCTCTGTAGTCACAGTTGTTTCCATTCATGGACCGCACTCTAGCTTTACATCAGGCGGAGACTGAGCTACAATAGAAAAAAAAAACGAGCAGTTGGAAGAGCTGCCGATGAAAAGATAAAGTAGATGAATTTCGCCATGGTCTACGGAGGACGATTGCGGTTCAATTCCCACCTCGGCTCAGGCTGTATGCGTGATGATTTTTCTAATGCAATTTTTTATCTTAATTTAATATGCAAACAAATCTAGCATATGTTAAAAATTAATAAAAAAAAATAACTTTTTTTTAATTATAGTTATAACACCTCTACTTAAATTAGAGAGTCCCAAGTACTTAGATATGTATAACAAAGGTACATTAGTACTGGACATTTGAACCCGGATTATCTTAATTTATTGCTATACAGGGTGAATTTTTCAAGTGGGCTTTCATGGCCAAATCCTAAACTATAAGAGATATCGAAAAATGCTGAAAGGAGTCTCGATGCCGATTTTGATGAAAACTAAAACTGCATTATTAGATTTTTGATAAATCCATTTTCCCGGCCAGAAATCGAACCTGTTGATTTTGAAAAAATAAAAACACTCTGTATTTTTGCACCATCCGATAGTGTTCCCGATAAGGATCATATTCTGGGAAGTAATGATATACGGCAAACCAAAGAAAAGTGTTGATTTTTAACAAATTGTCTCTTATTTCCATGTATTTATACATTACCGGTACATTGACAACATTTATTATAATTTATGATAATTGAAAATCATCATATTGATTTAAAATCTCGCGCTCTTCGAGGTTAAATGAAAGGAAAGTCTTGATTTTTAGCAAAATAATGTTTTATTTTTTTAACATTAAGTAATTAAATCTTAATTAATCAATTGTTCAAAATGATAGCCATTATTTTCAATACATAGCTGAACTCGACGCCTCAAGGAGTGTACTGCATTCCACATCACAAGGTTATTGATTCCATTCAGAATATTCCCTAACGCTAGTTTTAAGTCATCAATTTCATTGTACGTACATTTGTAAATTTCGTTTATGACATGCCCCCAGAGAAAATAATCTAAAGGTGTTAGATCTGGCGACCTAGCCGGCCACGGCACAGTACCTTAAAAATTAATTTATTGTTTTACCTACGTTTCAATTGTTTTCTTTTTAATCATGGCTTTTAACCTCGAAGAGCGCGAGATTTTAAATAAAAACATAATAAATGTAGTAGGTAAAATGTATAAATACATGGAAATAAGAGACAATTTGTTAAAAATCAACACTTTTCTTTGGTTTGCCGTATATCATTACTTTCCAGAATTTGATCCTTATCAGGAACACTATCGGATGGTGCAAAAATACAGAGTGTTTTTATTTTTTCAAAATCAACAGGTTCGATTCCTGGCGAGGAAAATGGATTTATCAAAAATCTAATAATGCAGTTTTAGTTTTCATCAAAATCGGCATCGAGACTCCTTTCAGCATTTTTTGTTATCTCTTATAGTTTAGGATTTCGCCATGAAAGCCCACTTGAAAAATTCACCCTGTACATATAATATTTTTAAATTTCTATTTTGCCTCAAACTTCCCCTCACAGTAATTTTAATTTAAAATATTTATTTTTCAGATGAAAAATGTTGCTTTTTGATCATTTTTTTCTTTAAATCTATTTGCGTATAGTAGTTGTTAACGTACATGATGAAGGAAATCAGTTTATTTTATTATTTTTACACATTCAACCAACTAGATAAGCAATAACGCTCCCAATGTGACGCGAGAGAAAAGATGACCACAGTCATCTTTAAGTTTTCTGTTAGTATTTGACTTAACGGCAATTTTTTTATTTTTTTTTTATTTTAGCACGTCATATGACCGCACTCCGCCTGGTGTTAAGCTAGAGTGCGATCCATCAGCGGAGGCGACTGCTGTCAGAGAAGGGGATCTGCAAACAGCAGTCGTGCCCGCTATGCCGGCTTAATGAGATGCCTCTTCACACTGCGCTTGAAGGATCCCATGTTACGGGAAGGGGGAAAGACTGTCAAATCGTTTGAAGCCTCTTACGCTTCTTTCATGTCCGATATATGAGGTTTGCTGTACTATATGGACATATAAAGTCTGGCAAACGAAAGCGTGACCTGGAGTATCTCTATGCATTTCTTGGTCTTTAAGTCACCAATTTTTTTTATATGGCATTATAACAATTTGCCAGTGTCGAAGTAAAGATTTAATCAATGTAAGGAGTTTTGGCGGCCGTCTGGAGACATTAGGTTATCTGTCTTGAATTATTTTCCTAAACTTGTGTTTCTTCGAGTGTTAATGTGTAATAATAGTGGATTGTTAACCATTAAGTGTTCGTGAACGTGCGTGAGTACGGGCAAACAATTAAAAGGCAGAGAACATGTGTTTCCATTTTTCCTCCAAAACTCCGTACGAAGTTTCAGTAAAGATTCTACCACTTTACTGGAGCAATTTTTGACTTAACTGAGAATTGACCTGACTGTTTAGTGTGATGAATGAATGACTCGTGATGCACAATATTATTAACTTGATGCAAAATATTTCCTTTGACACTGGCAAATTGTTATAATGCCATATAAAACTTTAAAAAAGTCAATATTATTATGCATAAAAAATCCGGCTGTCATAATTTGAGACGACTGAGAAGGGACTGCGACGCGGCGCGTAGTCGAATTAAAAAAAAAAGATATTAAAATTACACGAAAACATGTCCTAGATAAAAGACCTCGAATTAAACATGTCAATGGGTCAATGATCATATATGTATGTATAGTAATAAAAACATACGTAAAATTCTATGAACTCATTTAAAAAAAGCTATCAATTAATAAAAAACGGGTGATTCACGCGTATTCATTGACATTGGGATTGCCCCAAAGTTGTGAGGAAATTATTACGTACACGCACTCGTTATTGAGTGACTAATACGAGTATTTCATTCCGGTTATTAAGCCATTTCTCGTTAACACGGCTTTGGTATTTGTAACAATTATCTCCTAGTTTGGTAGCACTGTTGTTTCAGATAATTGGCATTTGTATATGTATATGTGTGTATATATATTTATATGTTTATTAATATTATTAAGTTTTTCTAACCCTATAATACCTATACTAACAACTGCGTGAACTAATGTGTGTTTTTGTGTGTGTTTATCTAACAGGTGTGGACTCAAAATAAGAAGCCGTCATAAATCGCTTTGTTCCATTGAGTAATCGTGTACATTGCCCCTCTCACCTGACACTGGCATGAATTGTTGATGTCACTCTGGCAATCGACACAGTTGCCATTAATCAAAAGAAGAAGAAGAAGAAGAGTTTCGGATAATCGAAACGGTTGATCCTACAAAATAAAAAGGGATTAAGACTAGTCCTGGGTGAAGTTCTGATGAGAGGTGACTGGTTAGACGGCAAGGGAAGTAGAAAGTTCGACAGGGTAATTCGAACAGGGATTAAGTCACTTCACGGCTTCACACATGAGCCTTTAAATTATTATTTTAACTACGTAAGACTTGAGATTATAAAAATTTAGTATAATTTAGGATTTATTTCTTAGGCCACTATCAATCGACCATGACAAATGTCTGCCTATGACACATTGATGTATAACGTGTGACATAGAGTTACTTTACTCATCTCTACGCGTAATTATTATTGGTCTTGACGTAGGTACATTTAAATGTATTAATAATTCAACAATTTAAACGGTTCTCAAATTTCTTGATTGGTAACAATAAAATTGGTAACATTTTTATTAGATTTTTTCAAAGTAAATAAGTAATAGACAAGTATTTATAAATTGTCAAAAATATTCGATAACATTTACAGTTTTCTTTCTAAATTTCGCAATTTGAGAATGTACTCGTATTATAAATGATTACAAGAAGCAATTGCAATCAGATTCAATAAAAAGTTATTCATAAATCTATTTTTAAATAATACATTTAAAAAAGATTGAGAATCACTGATAACCTACACAGTAGTTCGCATAGTTTTATCTATTTTGAATAATTTCTATGACTAACAATTATTCTGCATGAAAGAATATTTGTTTAGTTTATTATAAATAACAATCGTATTTCCTCAAATCGGCATGCATAGAGGAGGTGACTGCTACATATAGACTTGACTGATACAGTTGTAATAAGGCGCACTCTAGCGCGGATTGTGGCCAGCACAATGTTCGGGCTGTCTAAAGGAGAATGCCCATTCGCCTAAGAGAAATGGGCCCACAATTATTTTGTTACCAAACTATTAGGTATCAAGTGGGCCCAATAATGGACATAGAAAAAGGAAGGTGAAAAGAAGGATGTGGGTTCGAATCCCACATCCACCATCTATACTTATACTTATAATATTATAAAGCTGAAGAGTTTGTTTGTTTGTTTGTTTGTTTGTTTGTACGCGCTAATCTCAGGAACCGAAAGGTTCGATTTGAAAAATTCTTTTTGTGTTGGATAGATCATTTATCGAGGAAGGTTATAGGCTATATTACATCACGTTGCGACTAATAGGAGCGAAGAAACAGTCGAAAATGTGGAAAAAACGGGGAATATTGTTCATCTTTGAGGGCTTCCGTTGCGTGCGCTGCGAAAACCGTTCGAGATACCCAAAAAATATGTATGAAAGAATTATTCCTCCTTAAATTATCTAAAAAAATGTCCGCGACAGTATATGTCTATCTTTTAAGATTAACTCACAATAACCGTTTTTATGATAATCAAATTTGGTCGAAATTAATGCATTATTTCAAATTATTTGTCAGAGTTGTATCAACATAATAATATTAATCTTTATCCAAATAAATGTGTTATTAATTAAGAGTATTTAATTGTGAACACAATTGTCTTTAACATCACCTAATTTCAATAAACATCTTATAAGATAATACAATTTTAAAATAACTCTAAAACAAAATTCACACGCGGCGAATGATGACGAGGCGGGGAGAGGCGGGCGGAGGGGGGTGTCGCTCTACGAGGTACCATGCCGCTTTAAAAAATATATTCTTTTTAAACCTACTTTAAAATATATTCTATTAATTATGTAACTAAATCGTCTAAAATAAGTTGTGGGTAACAGCTATAGGTAATTTATAATAAAGCATTATCTTTATCTTATGTGTAACAATAACTTGAAAAAACCCAGGCAGCGCCGGGCACCGTCAGCTAGTTATTAATAAAATTCAAATTGTTAACGAGAATTGCTTACCTCTATTGTTGGAACTTATTTTAATAAATCTACGTATTATTTTAAATCTACCATTTATTTGTAAATTATGATTATTATTATTTATAGGCTAATTATATATCCTTAACTATGGTTCCCTATAATTATATTGCCCTTAGGTAACTCATCAGTCATGTATAAGGAAAATATTTTGTATAAATTCAGGTCAAAGGGTCAGACAGTCAATTGTTCAATGCAGTTGTTAAATATGTTTAAAAAAAAACTTTTATATGTCATATGCATATACGATTGCAACGGAATTTTGGCGGCCATCTTGAGATATTAGGTTATCTGTCTTGAATTATTTTCCTAAACTTGTGTGTTCTTCTAGTGTTATATGTGTAATAATGGTGGATTATTAACCATTAAATGTTCGTAAACGTGCGTGAGTATGGGCAAACAATTCAAAAGAAGATAACCTGTGTTTCTATTTTCCCTCCAAAACTCCGTCCTACCATTTTACTGGAGCAATTTTTGACTTGACTGAGACTTGACCTGACTGTTTAGTGTGATGAATGAATGACTGGTGATGCACAATATTATGAACTTGATGCAAAAAATATTTACTTTGACATTGGCAAATTGTTATAATGCCATATAAAACAAAGAAAAAAAAAATACGATTGCAACTTTGTATTTTCATTTTATTTTACTTTTATTACTTTATTCTTATTTAATAAACATGAACTCTAATCAAGTCAATGTCAAGGTAGTTAAAAGTTATTTTTTTTATTGTAGCTCGGCATGTGACAACACTCCGCCTGATGTAAAGCTAGAGTGCGGTCCATAAACGGAAACAACAGCTACTACCCAGAAATCTCTACAGGCAGCAGTCGCCGCCACCTCTCGTTATACCTGGCTACTTCCAAACCGTTTCCGAAACGCGACAGGGTCTCTTTACGGGTGTTACATTCTAAAGTCGACGGCAGACTGGGCTAATAACCATCGTCAGTCTGCCTACCCTTATATGCTTATCTTTTTAAACATGTATTCAACTTATCCGGGAATGTCCATGCGTAATTCATGCGAGATCGAAGATATACCCGGAGCTCTGATTAAATATTTGCGTCAGTCATCGCAAACTGCTCTTGCGCATGGACGCGGCAGTGTTCTAAATATAAATTTGAATTCTTAGAATCTGTTAAATTGTATTGTTTATCTAACGTGACCTGTGTTGTGTTTTAAAAGTATTTTTTAAGTGTATTTTAAATGTGAGTTTTTTTACAGTAGTTTACTGTCATAAATAAATGTCAAGACAGGAACGACACAAACATATTATAATAACACTCAGGACCAGAACAAAAACTTGTTTTCTGTTTCTTTTTAATAATTAAGTACTATTAATATTTGTTTCGACCGGAAATAGAACCAGGGACCTCCGCATAACAGATTGAGTTCCACAACCACCGCGCCACATTAGGCCATCAATGGGCAAGGTGTTCGCAAATTAACCCATGTTAAATCGAAAACCATTTCGAGATATAATTTCAATTAGATGTGTTTTTTGATTCCCGCCAAAAAAAATATTAAAAATCGCGGAGATATTTTAAAAACTGTAATGATACGCGATCCACCTTTCTCGGACAGTCATAAATATTTGACAACATAGAACACAAAGTACCAACCTAACCATTATTATTTTGTTGTCTATGGTTAACACATGTTTGTCAAATATCTTTTCGTTGGGTTTCCTAACAATAACAGTGTTTTATATGAATAACAATTGTAATTTTAAAAACAAAAAAATATACTATAAACACGATGTTTTAAAATCAAAAGTTACTATATTACAATCGTATTTTTTATAAATTAACAAAAAGAACAAAGCAATTATAAAAGTTTTCCAGAAAATTATCCAAAAAATATGTAAAAAAAAATAGCTGTCACCATATATACCTTCCCAATTGTAAACTGTAAAACACTAAATTGGATTTTTATAAAAAAAATTATAAAAAAGGTTTCGGAATAAATCAGTTTTATTAAATATTTGTTAAATAATGCTTTTTCTTCTTATAATGGTTTAAAATAATAATAATAATAAAAAGAAAAACAACAGAGAGGTTGAATGGTTTTATAATTTGACGGACGATCTTTATTTTTTTATGTCGGATTGTTTTTAGTTGTAGTATATATTTTATATAATATAATAATAATATATAATAAATTCTTATGCTGTTTTGCCTTTATTCAATAATTTTAGATTTATTTATTTTTCATTTATTTATTCTTATATTTTTGTTTCTGCACCGAATACACTTTTCCACCACACCAAAGGTTAACTGGTAGAAAATGCCTCAAGGCATTAAGTTCGCCTTTTGCAATTTTTATATTGTGCAATAAAGTATTTTTATTATTATTATTATTATTATATTTATTACAAAAAAAAACTATAGTATAATAAATACATGTCAGTGCCTCTCAAATAAGCCCATGTGGGCTTTGAGAGGCACAAGTTTGTTCTATTTGTAAAGTATAAATACTCGTAAATAAAAAAATAAAACATAGTACAAACTTTAAAAGAACTTAAAAAATTGCTTATTCAATTAACCAATTAATTTCGCAAGGTCAGGAGAAAAAAAAAGATAAAAACATGTTTGTAATAATTAAAACCAGGGGCTAAAGTCAACAAAACAAAAGCCAATCGACAACAAAATGTATCGTTTAACGCTTTGTTATCACCTAGATGACAGTGAAACGATAAATACCATACATTTTGTTTTTGATTCGATCAACTGACGTCTGTCGATTGGTATTTGACGTTAGCCCCAGGGTCCATGGTGCCGATTACGAACCGAGCTCACCGTTCCTTCGAACTCGCTTGTGGTGTGTGTTTCCTTTCGTTCCCTGTTGACTAATTACATTACAAAGCGGTCTCGGAAAAAGTCAGCTACTCACCGCGACTTCTTTATTACGAACCATTTCAAAGCTAATTTCTATTGCTAAAACAGAAATTCTGGTTTACAAAACTCGCTCTGAAATACATATCAAAATTCAATTGTATTTATTAAAATATTTTCCCCCTAGTAAGAAAACAATAATTTTAATGATTATGATCGACTTGATGAATGAATAAATGACCAAAAAAAAAACCTACTAACATGACCTACCTACCACACAATCTATCATAAATCAATGTAATACATATAAAGAGTGGTAGGCAGACTAATGACGGTTTATTAGCCCAGTCACCATGGCTTCACGCAATCGAATCGACATTCCTCTGCTCTATTTTTTGTTAACTTTTAACCGAGAATCGAACCCAGCACCTCTGCGTAACACATAAGATTGAAAAGACCTCACAGCCTCATAGCCATGTCCCTACGTGACTGTGGGGGTCGTTGGCGCCCCAGCCAAGGCCGACCACTCCACACGTATCGTCGGTCAAGGCTGGCCGAGGTTGACCCGGTGTATAGCACCAGCATTGCATAGTTACAATTAAAAGCAGATTAGAATATCACTATCAGTCTGCCTATACCACTTATCAGGTCTGAGATAAGGGAAAAACATCTGTAGCAATTGTTTAAAATGCACATAATCTAATCAAGTTTTTATTTATTTTTAGATAAAAAATGGATACCCTTTTTGTGGATACAGTTTTCTTTTATCCAAAAGAAAACGCTCAAGCGCATCACACTTCAAAGTAAGAACATTTTATACAAGTGTAACATTAAAAGATCGTGCCTATATCATAAATTATGATGAAAATTGAATTTAAAAAAAAAATTCAACAAACACACCTGAGCTTTTTTGTTGGGGTTGTTAAGTATACAAGCGTACATTCTACTACGCAGATTCCTCGCGGGCTCTTTTTTCTCTACTGCAGTGATCCGTTATTTCCCAGGAAGGCCAGGACACTTCACGTTCCCGAACACCTTTGAGAGTGTCCTGGCATACCTACACACACTGTCTAATTATGATGCACTATAGTTTGTATATTAACAAAAATTTTAAATGCAGGTATGAAGCAGTGCATGATGAGAGTGCTTCGACAACCATAGTACGTAGAGGTCAGCCATTTAGTGGGTGTATACGCTTCAATAGAACTTTTGAACCCTGTTACGACGTAGTTCGATTGTTATTTACCCTTGGTAAGTAGGTAGCGAACCATTGGTGTCATTACAGGTATGGTAGCCATGGCATACTCTAGGGCTCGCTGCTACCCAGGTATGGAATTCCATCATAGTCTTATAAGCCTATCAATCACCCTCAGCAGACTCTAGTCAAGTGAATTTTCGTATGGCGAATGCAAGAAGCGCAATAACAAATGTATGGTATAATTCGCCATCCGAGAATGCTCTTGACCAGGCACCTTACTCTAAAATTAATTTTACAAAAAAATTAATAATATGATCTTTTGAATATTTTTAAACAAATAATTATACCATAATGTAGTTGATAATAGACCAATTTATGTAAAAAAAATGATGCAGTTTTTTTTTAAAGATAGTCTCAAAAATAAGACAAATACTTGGGCCGCATCAGTATGGTTTCACGGCGTTCTCTTCACCCTTAGGATGGCTTTATTTGATTTTTTTTTACATTAGCGGTGAAAATAATATTGTTTGATTAATACTTGGCCCTTTAGTTTGCGGGATTGCTAGCTCTATTCTCCTTAAACTGAAGCTATTCCATACGGCACAAGCCCAAGCTGAAATAAAATTAATTTAGATATTTTAATTAACTCATTAATTTATTTACATATTTATTTATATAATATGATCATATTTTACATACCTTTCCCAAATATATTTACCCATAATTACCTATTAAAAAATAACTAATATAGTAATATTTATAGTCTAGTGCGCGAACTCTTAAATGGGTAAATTCATACTGTTACTAGATCCCACAGGACAGGCAAGACCTAGTGTGGGATCCACCAGTTAACAAAATTTGTAATAATGATTATTTTAAATAAAATTATTATTATTATTATTTTTAGACCCTGTAAATCTATATAAATAATTTTGCTATAGGTGATGATCCCGAAGATGCAACTCGTGGAGATGTCTTTATCGAGTCTGAAGCGATTCCAAACAAGTGCTCGTGGACGGCTACCTTTAATAATATAAATGACGTAGATCTTTGTTTTGAGGTAAGCACAAAGATTATGACTATTTAACGGTCTATATGGCGCAGTGGTTACCGCGGCAATTTGGTACGCTTTTTTTTTATTTATTGTAGCTCGGCATATGATAACACTCCGACTGATGTAAAGCTAGAGTGCGGTCTATTAACCGAAAGAATTGCTACTACACAGAAATCTCTACAGGCAGCAGTCGCCTCCGCTATGCCGGCTTGAAGCCATCTAGTTTGACAGTGCACGAGAGGAGTCTCTGTCTGCCTGGCTACTTCGAAACTGTTCCTGAAACCACCACTCTACGGGTGTTACATTCCAAAGTGGTGGTATTACCCCAGTACGACAGACTGAGCTAATAACCATCATCAGCCTGCCTACCACTTTTTAATAGTGCCTAGAGGCACTGAGCGACCAAAGTACATATACACGTAACATAGTTACATTGGTACCGGTCAGAATTTAGCGAGGTTCGAACACGGGTATCATCGATCGTGAGGTCACGCGTCTTGCCGCTTGACCACGGCCGCTCCTTTCGTTTGTTTTGTTTCAAGTTTAAGTGTTGTTATTATGTTTGTGTTGTTCTTGTCCTGGTACCCATAAAACAGGGTATCCTAGTTTGGGATATGTATGATAGAATCACACGATTTGGGTTATATGTCGTCCTGGGACGAGTTTTTAGAGCAACGCCCATGAAGTGACTCTTCACGTTTTGGGTTCAGCTTAAAATATACATCGTGAGAAGTGTGCAGTGTCAACCTGAACTGTGCACATAGTATTACGCCCCTTCACACGCGGCGGAGACAACTACTGCCTGCACATATCTCTATGGTAAGTTGTCTACTGCCAAGCCCTAAAACTTTATTCATTCTAGGTCATCATATCATATTATATACAGCTCGATTACCACTGACTGACTCACTCACTGACATATATTATGAAGCACTTGCCGGGGGGTTAGAGAGATGATTCTTTTTGGGGCGTGTAGAGGGCGGTCCCGCGACCCCAGGAAAACCTCGACTTTGACCGGAAGTGGACTCTGGACCGGAAGCGACGCCGATATCTCGGAAACGGAACGAGATAGGGCACAAGTGCCGAAACAAAAGTCGTAGGGAATGCCCTCTAATATCGAAATCCATAATTTGTTTTTTCAAAAAAATTTTTTTTTTCAAAACTACCCGAAAAAAAACATTTTCAGCGCCGCGAAGCGCGCCCAAAAAACTAGTCATATTATATAAAGCTCGATTACCACTCACTGACTCACTGACTGACATATATTATGAAGCACTTGCCGGGGGGTTAGAGAGATGATTCTTTTTGGGGCGTGTAGAGGGCGTTCCCGCGACCCCAGGAAAACCTCGACTTTGACCGAAAGTGGACTTTGGACCGGAAGCGATCCCGATATCTCGGAAACGGAACGAGATAGGGCACAAGTGCCGGAACTAAAGTCGTAGGGAATGCCCTCTAATATCGAAATCCATAATTTGTTTTTTTCAAAATAATTTTTTTTTTCAAAACTACCCGAAAAAAACTTTTTCAGCGCCGCGAAGCGCGCCCAAAAAACTAGTTATATTATATACAGCTCGATTACCACTGACTGACTGACTCACTGACTGACATATATTATGAAGCACTTGCCGGGGGGGTAGAGAGATGATTCTTTTTGAGGCGTGTAGAGGGCGTTCCCGCGACCCCAGGAAAACCTCGACTTTGACCGGAAGTGGACTTTGGACCGGAAGCGATGCCGATATCTCGGAAACGGAACGAGATAGGGCACGAGTGCCGGAACAAAAGTCGTAGGGAATGCCCTCTAATATCGAAATCCATAATTTGTTTTTTCAAAAAAAATTTTTTTTTCAAAACTACCCGAAAAAAAACTTTTTCAGCGCCGCGAAGCGCGCCCAAAAAACTAGTTGATATATACAATTAGATGCGCAATGACGCTCTCAATGTGACGCGAGAGAAAAGATGACTGCAGTCACCTTTAAGTTCTCTGTCAGTTAGTATTTGACTTGACGGCAACATTGTCAAATCGTTTGAAGCGGCCTACGCTTTTTTCATGTCAGATTTATAAAGTTTGCACCTCTAGTATATGTATAATGTATACGACAGAACGGGACGAGCAGTCCAAGGCTTCTATCCTCCATTTGTGGGCGATAACTAAGCAAATATGCTGAAACATGACAGTTCCTCCGGACAAGCAAGTCACAACGTGTCTGCTGCGTCGTGTGTTTTCAGAGACTCTGTCAAAGCGTAACGACGCTTTTGTTTCATATTCAGTTAGTGCTTGTACTCATGACTGCGTGTTCATTTTGTTCCAAGTTAGTTTCCGTAATCGTTCAAATTAGAGTCCGTATTCATGACCGTTCCGACATATACATATTATATCTCTATGTTTTAGGTTATATAATATTATTAATAGTCTAGATTTTCGATAAAATTTAAATATTGATTAGATTATTTAATTCCCAAAAATTATAATATGTTTATCATGTTATGCTCGTATTATTAGCTTTAGATATGCAGATTATGTTTGCAATATCATATTGTGTCTAATTTAATGTCAAATTAATATACGGATGTAGAGATAATATGTATATTAGTTGTATCGATATTTGGAGCGGCTGTGGTCTTGGGGTAGAAGGCGTGAAGTGGCGGGAAGTACGAGTCCTTTTTTTATTATTGTAGCTCGGCATGTGACAACACTCCGCCTGATGTAAAGCTAGAGTGCGGTCCATGAATGGAAACAACTGCTACCACAGAGAAACTTGTGCGGGCAGCAGTCGCCTCCACTATGCCGGCTTGAGAAGACGAGCATGTGCCATCTAGATTGACAGTACGCACTCCTCTCGCTATACCTGGCTACTTTCAAACTATTCCCGAAACGCGACAAGATCACTTCACGGGTGTTACATTCGAAAGTGGTTGTACTACCCCAGGACGGCAGACTGGACCAATAACCATAATCACTCTGCCTACCACTCTTTAATAGTGCCTATAGGCACTGAGCGACCAAGGTACATATAACAAAGTTACATTGGTACCAGTCAAAATTAGCGTGGTTCGAACACGGGTCTCATCGATTGTGAGTTCACGCGTCTTACCGCTAGACCACGGCCGCTCTGTTTACTAGTTTACTATTATTCACCTCGGATCCTTCAAACTTCAATGGACCGCACTCTAGCTTTACATCAGGCGGAGTGTTGTCATATGCCGAGCTACATTAAAAAAAACACGCGGTGTGAAAAAAGTACCTTCTCAGGCATAGTAACGGCGAATGGAGCCAATAGTTAATAGTTACTATTAAACCAAAACCTCTATGCTAAACACTAAGATCTATTCTGCGCTTTGAGCATGACTGGGGAACAAACAAACATACTTTTCCATTTGTAATATTAATACAATGTT
Source organism: Tinea pellionella (assembly GCA_948150575.1). Lineage (NCBI taxonomy): Eukaryota > Metazoa > Arthropoda > Insecta > Lepidoptera > Tineidae > Tinea > Tinea pellionella. Next base: position 7,113,055 of record OX411261.1, on the reverse strand, counting down.
TCAATATTTATTCGAGTATATAAATATTGACTTAACAAAAGATTATCTAACGATAGGCCACCATTCCGAGGTTGAAATATAAAACAAATTTACCTTAACATGTGTGCCGATATGTGTAAAATTAACGAATTGAGGTGTGACCGTACTCTGCCTTTTGTTAAGCTAGAGTGCGGCCTGTGAACGGAAACAACAACTTAAAGGCTTGGTTTGTTCATCGAAAAAGAGGAGTGTGCACTGTGAACCAGGATGGGGCGTTTTCATCTCCTCAAGCTGTAGTAGTTTTCGTTCTTGGACCATACTTTAACTTAACTTTAGTTATATGTTGAGCTACAGCTAATTTTATATAGAAGGAAAGTCAGAATCGCTCAGTCACAAAATTGCGTTTGTGGATCGTACGAACTTTTAATATTCCACATGTGCTTTATTATGAAAATATATGTGATTTCAGGTTTCAACTCCAGTAACTTTGCCCGTTGGTAATTGGGCATTGCAAGTCGTCACAGGTACTGTAGATTCAGATGCCTATCAAGTGTACACATTTGATCAAGATCTGTACATCCTCTTCAATCCATGGAACCCTGGTAAGTCAAACCATAACGTCATGGTTTTATGAACACGATTTTTATGGTTATTAGCCAAGATTGAGGTCCCAGGGTTGTTTCGTATCAGGATCAGTTTAGGAGTAAGCCATAATAATGATCGTGTGCATCGGTATAGTGGAGGCGATTGGTTTTACGTTTTTATAACGGCGCAACTGGCCCAGTCGATTGGAAAGCCGTCTGATTTTACGTCTGCCTAGTGTGATGCACGAAGAGGCATCTCACAAAGCCGGTATAGCGGTCAGCAGATCCTTGGCTTAAAGGGGAGCGCGGTCATATGACGAGCTAAAATCAAAAGCAAAGTTCTCTCTTTATACCCAGATAGTTTTAAGCTGATCATAAAACGCGACTAAGTTACGCCACATCCGCTATGCTTGCTAGTTGAAAAGATAAAAAACCGAAGTATATTTCAGACGATCAAACGTTTATGGAAGATAGTACCCTTCTAAATGAGTATGTATTGAATGATATTGGGAAGATATGGACGGGACCAGTTGGTAAGCAGAATGGAGCACCATGGATATATGGACAGTTTGATGGAGTAGTTCTAGCAGCTTGTATGTTTATGTTAGATGTTTCTGGAATACCTTTTTATGAGTAAGTTTTTATTGATTAAACGACTAATGTAACTCAATTCTAACTTAAATCGAGACTGATATTGGATCACTTTAGCCACTAACTAAAGTGTACTGTACTGTACACTTGAAATTGATAGTTCTTCTAACAGTCTTTATCAATTTTACAGACGAGGTGACCCTATAAAAATGACCCGTACAATATCAAAAATTGTAAATTCTGTAGATGACAATGGTGTGTTGACTGGTAAATGGGAAGGCGGATATGATGATGGAAATGCTCCGTCATATTGGACTGGGTCTGTTGATATTTTAGAAGAATATTTAAAAACTCAAAACAGTGTGCGGTATGGACAATGCTGGGTTTTCTCTGGTGTGACAACTACTGGTATGCATTTTTTAAGCTATATTCAAAAGCGGTAGGCCGACTGAGAATGGTTTTTTGCTTACTCTACCATCCTGAGTACTACATCTTACAATCCACCCGTGAAGTACCTTGTTCGAGATCAGTTTGAAAGTAGCCAGGTATAGCGAAAGGAGTGCACTATCAATCTGGATGGTTCATATTCATTTCCTCGAGCCGGCATAGCTGAGGCGGATTCTGCCTGTAGAAATTTATCTGTAGTAGAGGTGATTGCTGCCTGCAGATATTTCTCTGTGATAGCAATCGTCTCTGCTATCAGAAAATGACACAAAGAACGTAATAATGTATAATACTCCTAATCTAATAAATATCTATAAATAGACAATTTTCAAGAGCTTTATTTCAATATCAATTTGATAATTTCATATATTTATTTGATTAAGAGTTCAATAAACGATAACGTCAAATGGAAAATACCACAAATGTTTTTTTATCTTATATCAGAAAAATCTAAATTACATTTATGTTATTTATTCTTCATTCTTCAAGGGCGGCCGCGGCATACTGCTGTTATTTGTCTGCCGTCCTGGGGTAGTACCACCACTTTCGAATGCACCCGTGAAGTGACCTTGTCGCGTTTCGAGTATAGTTTGAAAGTAGTCAGGTATAACGAGAGGAGTGTGCACTGTCAATCTAAGATGGTACATGCTCGTCTCCTTAAGCCGGCATAGTGGAGGTGACTGCTGCCCACACAGGTTTCTCTGTAATGGTAGTTGTTTCCATTCATGGAACGCACTCTAGCTTTACATCAGGCGGAGTGTTGTCACATGCCGAGTCACAAAAAAATATTTGAAAATTTAACAAAATAGGTAGATACTTTTTTATATGGTGGCCTTATAGCTAAAGAGCGATCTCTTCCAGGCAACCGACCTTAGGGTAGGGACGAATGTAAAGAAGAATAGCAGGCTGCTATATAATAGAAGTATTTAATTCTCCCCAAAATCTCGGTCGACTGAACCAAGACAAAAACTTGACTCCAAAATGCGTTCCAAAATCAGTTGACCAATCAATGTTCATAGGTAATTCGGGTGTAGAACATCTTGGAATTAAAACAACGGAGGTGGAGGTATTTCGGACCAATTAGGCAGGCTAAATATAATAAAATCTTGGTGACATAGAGCATGCCAAAAACCAAAATTGTGAATTTATATCTACAGATCGCTGTACGCCTGTGACGGGTATATTATTTCACAAAATATATTTTTAATTTCAGTATGCAGAGCTCTCGGTATACCAGCAAGAAGTGTAACAAACATAGTATCAGCTCACGATGCAAATAGAACGTTAACTGTTGATAAATATTACACAACGGACATGGAAGAGATACCTTTTGATCCAAATAATCCTCGAGGATCAGACTCGATTTGGAATTTCCACGTTTGGAATGATGTTTGGATGATCAGACCTGATTTGCCGGCAGGTAACCTTTTAAAATAAATAAATAAATAAAAAAACACTTTATTGCACACAAAAATCGTACATAGGTGAGCTTAATGCCTTTGGCATTGTCTACCAGCTAACCTTTGTTGGTGTGAGCGGAGATCTACAGTGCAATGAACAAGATAGGATAGGAAAATCAAAATAAATAAATAAGTAAACATATAAGTGTATTATAACAAATACCTTTTACTTTATATTTACTTTGGTGTTTATATAAGCGATGGAACAAAAAAACTATTGCTACCGCGTATAAATGTATGCAAGCAGAAGTCGTCTCCGCTATGATTTTAATGCTCTCAAGCATGAAATTATTTTTAATAGACCAATTCTTCATTTTGAATATTACTTGTCTAGTGACTAAAGTATAATATAATAAATTGATACCGGTTAACGAAATTTGAACACGGGTCTTATCGGTCGTGAGTTTACTACATGTCCGTTCTTCTATATGATTTGTGAATTGTCATAAGGCTCCTTGGTCACCCAGGTTTTGGCGGATGGCAAGCAATTGACGCAACACCTCAAGAACAGTCATCTGGTATATACCAATGTGGTCCGGCGCCATTGGAAGCTATCAAACAAGGCGTACTTGACATGAATTATGATGTAGACTTCGTATTGGCTTCAGTCAACGCTGATTATATGCGCTGGAGGCACGATCCTGAATCAGCTGACGGATTCGCTGTTGTGGAAACTAACAAATATCAGTAAGAATTAAGTTCATATTCATCACATTACTGTAATGGCTCAGCTGATTGCCAAACCGCTTGGCAATCCATCTATTCAACCGCATCCATAAGCTAGCTAAGGCTTCTTTAGTTCGGCGCTCACAGTACCTGACCGCATAAGCCAAGGTCACCCGTTGGTGTCGGTTAAGTCTGGCTGAGATTAAGCCAATTTTTAGCGCTGGCATAGCGGGCACGACCGCTGTTGCAGATCTCCTGTGTCAGCAGTCGCTTCCATCATGGATTGCACTATGGTTTGACATCAGGCGGAGGCGGTCATATAACGTGCTGAAACAATAATAAATTTTACCTTTTTCAGAGTAAAAAATGTTGGCAACCCCTACTTTAACTAGCAATAATAATTCTTTTACAGTATTGGTCGTATGATAATAACTAAAAAACCATACATTTTTGATCCAATCGGTGATGCTGACTATGAAGATATTACTGAACAGTATAAATATAGAGAAGGCACTGCTTCGGAACGTGTTGCTCTTATGAATGGCGTCAGACACTCTGAACGGGCTAAGAGGTACATTTATCCTACACAGAAAATAAACTGTTATTCATACATAATTATCTTTTAATGCTTTTAATGGAGATTTTTGATGTTTTGAGATTTTAATGTTTATCTATTGTCTTCATCTTTACCTACTTGTCCTCGGTCGCTGTTTTTTTGAGCTATCCTGTGAGAGTTTCGAAGAACTGTGCGGCGTCACGCATCGTCGGAAAAGCTTTGATTATTTTCCTTTATTTACACTATGTAAGTACCTAATGAGTGATTCTTTCAGATATTATTCAGCTGCTGAAGAGATGAACGGTGACGTTTCATTCAATTTATACGATTTGGACTATGTTTTCATTGGTGAACCTTTTAAAATTGCTGTTACTATTAAAAATAATTCCCCAGAGGTTAGTTCAATCAATCATTGACGTGTATTGATTTTATATTACTTTTTTTATTTGTAACTCAACATAATATGATAATACTCCTGCCTGTTGTTTTTGCATTACACTGTGGTAACAGTTGTTATTAGCAGAGCTACTATATAAAAGCAATATTGCACCTGATCCCATATTAGATTAGCCTTGAGTACAAACGCAATAGCGTAAATTAAATTTAACAAAATCATGTATGTTCTCAGGACAGAAATATTAAAATAATACTGTCAGCTACGAGTATCTTTTACAATGGTGTTATTTTTGATACTGTCAAGAAATCGGAAGGAAATGTTTTTCTCGGACCTGAACAAGGTAGCTATATGTATAAACGATTGTGGCTGCGCTGTGACATAGCGATTGGCGCGAGCCGTTCTAATACGCTCGTGTTAATATGTTTTAGAGGAAGAATTCTTTATCGACGTGTCAGCTGATGAGTATTTACCAAAACTAGTTGAGTACAGTAATATGAAGATCTCGTGCATGGCGTATGTAATGGAGACCAAACAATCGTGGGCTGATGATGATGATTTCAAAGTTCTTAAACCCAGAATCGCTATCAAGGTAATATTACTACTATTTTTACTGTAGTTCGGCATCTGACAACACTTCGCCTGATGTAAAGCTAGAGTGCGATCCAAGAACGAAATCAACTGCTCCTTCAGAGAAATTTCTACGGGCGGCAGTCGCCTCCGCTATGCACCAACAGTGCACACTCCTCTCGCTATACCTGGCTACTTTCAAACTGCTCCCCAAACGCGATAAAATCTAAAGCGAAAGCGGTGGTACTACCCCAGGACGATAGACTAGGCTAATAACCATCATCAGTCTGCCTACCACTTTTTAATAGTGCCTACTACTGAGCGACCAAAGTACATATAACATTTTATATTTTATTATTTATATTATTTTTGAATTAAGTTGTAATTTCTTTTCACATTTTAGCTCGACGACGACCTAATGGTCGGCGAACCGGCAACAGCTCGTCTATACTTCCACAACCCTCTGAGTCAATCACTCACAGATTGTGAGATCCGCTTAACATCGACAGGTATGGCTGGAAGAACAACTATCAGAGGCTTGGATGATGCAGAACCAGATGGGCTTATTAGTGCAGAGATACCCGTACAACCTAGTGTGAGTAAACCTGCCAATAGTAGATGACAATATTCCGCCTGATGGTAAACTAGAGTGTGGTCTATGAGCGAAAACAACTGCTACTACAAATAAATTTCTACAGGCACCAGTCGCCTCCGCTATGGCGGCTTGAAGAGACGAATGTGCACCATCCAGATTGACAGTGCATACCTATTCCTCTCGTTGTACCTGGCTACTTTCAAACTGTTCACTTCGCGGTGTTACATTCGAAAGTGGTGGTACTATAGTGGAGGTGCTAATAACAATAACCATCATCAGTCAGTCTACCACATATAATTTAGCAGTAATTTTTATTGCATAAGTTTGAATTCTATGTTATCTTCTATTTCTTTTTATTGCAGCTCGGCATGTGACATCACTTCGCCTGATGTAAAGCTGGAGTGCGGTCCAACTGCTACTACAGTGAAACCTGTGCGGGCGGTAGTCGCCACCACTATGCCGGCTTGAGGAGACGAGTATGTACCATCTAGATTGACAGTGCACACTCCTCTTGCTATACCTGGCTACTTTCAAACTATTCCCGAAACGTGACAAGGTCACTTTACGGGTGTTACATTCGAAAGTGGTGGTACTACCCCTGAGGGACAGTACAAATCAGTCTACCTACCACTCTTTAAAAATATAGTTATATCATACTTTTTAATACGAGGCTTTGATATACAGCAGTATTAAAATTAAGTCGTTAATAATTACAGAAAGCAGGTGCCGTCCATTTTGTGGCTACGTTCAAATCGAGAGAGCTCAAGGAAATTTCAGGCGCACTTACTGTCAATGTTTTAGAGTGATTGTATGTTTCAACTTATAAGCCCTGGTTGCTACTATTGCTCCGACCTTGACATTGTTGGAGAATGAACTCTTTTACTAATTTATATTACATACTAGCCATTTGTTACTGGTTTAGTTTATAAGTATTATGTTCTCTTTTGCTATCTGTATTGTCATTTTGAATTACAACCTTTTGACGGCGAGACCTTATTACTTATTACATATTATATAGTCGAAATAGGCAAGTTCCAACAGACATTACGCTCAATATATCTCTCTCTCTCCTCGTCGGTCCCTCATTGTTGAGGATCGTGACTCCTGGTGGCTCGCTCAATTAGATGTCTCCATCGGCTGCGACTGCTTGCCTGATGGAGAGCTTTATGGACCGACATCTCCAGACAAATAGAAACCTGGTCTGTCCAGCGGCTTGGGCTTCTACCGCGCGGTCTTCTGCCATCAACCTTCCCTGTCACAAGCCTTTCCAGATTGTCGCCATCCTTGCGCGCTATGTGGCCGAAGTACTTCAGGATGCGGCGCAGGCAAAGCGCTCAATATATCGTGGCTTGAAAAAAAAAACATGCACTAGAACATATTTTTCCAAATATAATGATGCTAAAGAAAATTTTATTCAGATGAGTTTTCACCGAGAAAAATTTCATAAAAAATTGACTTAGGGCTTAGACTGAGCTTCGCGATTTATTTTTTCTAATATTTATGGGAGATATAATAATTAAAAAAGAAAAAAATGTAGGCATAACTTTATATCCTGTAGTCTAATATATGTAGGTAGTCTTTTAGACTTGTAAGTGTTATACTTACCGAGTAAAACATTTTTTAAAAACTATGCCATTATTTTAATCATTATTTATTGTTAAATATTGTTTTATGTTAAAAATTTTATTTGCTTTTTTGTTATAATTAAAATTATTTATTTATATGAAAATTTGTGTCTTTTTTCGTTCCTTGAAATGACATACTATTTTTAGATTTTAGAGCGGCCGTAAAGATCCGTGTTCGAATCTCGCTAAGTTCTGACCGGTACCAATATAGCTATGTATATGTACTTCGGTCGCTCAGTGCCTATTAAACAGTGGTAGGCAGACTGATGATGGTTATTAGCCCAGATTGCCGTCCTGGGAAATTTAACATCCGTAAAGTGACTTTGTCAGGAGCAGTTTGAAAGTAGCCAGGTATAACGAGAGGAGTGTGCACTGTCAATCTAGATGGAGAATACTCATCTTATTAGGTCGGCATAGCGGAGGCGGCTGCTGTCCGTAGAGATTTCTCTGTAGTAGCAGTTGTTTCGGTTCATGGACCGCACTCTAGCTTTACATCAGGCATCAATGTTGACATATATCAAGTTTAAAAAAAACCTTAGAAATAAATATAGTTAAATATTGGAAAAATACCGTAACTAAAACAGGAAATGGACGCAGACACGTCGATCACATTTTCCTGTTAAGCTTTTCAAGCGCGCTCAAAAAAGGAAAATTTTGCAATACTATTTTTATACTGGTATAGTTGTTTACCCTCTTCAAAGATTTGACGTTTCACTGTCACCAAAGTCACAGTAGTCACTTGACTCGCGTGAGTCACGATGAGCTCGGTTCATAATCGGCACCCTACTTACACGGTTGCTCCAGCCGCCATTACTATGCCGGCCTGAGTAGGTGCTTTTTGAGACTCCGCTTAAAGAAGTGGGACTGCTAAGCATTTAATTTGTCAAATGTACCACACAAAAAGGACACGCTGAACCGTTTTGTTCGGGTGTCAAAGCGGTCGACACAATACAGATGCTTCCTCCTCCCATAGGCGGACTTTTTTTTTATTATTTTTTTTTTAGCACGTAATATGACCGCACTCCGCCTGATGTTAAGCTAGAGTGCGATCCATGAACGGAGGCGACTGCTGTCAGAGAAGGGGATCTGCAGACAGCACACCTAGACACGTGCCCAGGGCCGGAAAATTAGGTTTTTACAAAACGCGACGTATCATGACTGAAAAATAGGCCCGGAATTACAATGTTGGGCCCTACACTTTAGCCTTAGTCCGCCACTGCCTCCTACCAGTGCGGGTATTCCGGGTGTGGAAGCAGGAATGAGGTTAAGGAGCTCTTCGGAGTATTCAGCTGACAGAGGACACACAAGGAATAAAAAAATAAATAAAACAAAATAAATATTTAAACATTATTTATTTCAACACTAGTAAACTCCCCATGCAAAATAAACCTACTATTTGTTCACAGCTAAAAATATAACTAGGAATACGGTTCGAAATCAGAACTTGGTAATAAATACTATAACCCGACTAAATTGAAGTTGAACAACATTAAGTACGATTTATATTAACTAAAGCAGAATATTGATACAATACCCATTATTGGGTAATCTTGAAGAACGAATCCAATCCACACGACATAGAAAAACGAAAATTGAAAACCATTTAAAACAGTCGGGTTATATTTAAAGGGCTCAATAATTTAATTTGGAACGCAAACCGAAATCAAAACCTACCATTAATTAAAAACATCTTAAAATTAATTAAAAGAACATTTTAATTTTGTCGACCCAATGTGGTTGTTATAAAGTGGTTGAAGTGCTTAACAACGTTTTATTATAAGCCAACACTCCGCCACAAGCGAAAATAACCTCAAGTGTTACAGCTAACAGTACATTACACGACAAAATAAAAATGCCTTTTCCACCACACAATAAGTATAAATAATATACAGCCTATTATTAAAATTTTAAAAACTTTATTAAACATTATTATTGCTTCAACAAACGAGGTATTTATTGTTTATTTACGGCGAACAACATGTCTGTAATGATTTTGTACGCCTTCGTTACAAAAAAATTACAAAATTACAAAAAAGTGATATATTCGCTGGACAGTAGCGTCAAGTCTTACTTGAATAAAAAAATGTACTTTATGTTCCTTATTAATAATAATTTACAAATAAAATTAACGAAAGGAGTGTGCACTGCCGGCATAGCGGAGGCGACTGCTGCCTGTATTTTGCTCATGGACCGCACTCTAGCATTACATCAGACGAGGTGTTGTCATATGCCGAGCTGCAACTTTAAAAAAAAATTAATATCGAGTTATTAGTCAGTCAAACGACTAGAGAAACGGAATATTCGTTGTATAACGTTGATTAAATAAAATAAATAACAACCATTTTGATATCAAAATCGGCCATTATGGCAAATTGAAAAAAGTACTACTCACTCACGCCTTATTTCCACTGGGGTAGACAGAAACTATGGAGCGCCAGCGACTCCTCTCTCTACATACCACTTCACCACTTTCGCTTCGACCACATCCATTACTCCCCTCATGCATGCACGTCGGTTGAGGGTACTCCTAATCTGACCTTTCACAGCAGTTGGCCAATACTGAAACGTTTTCCTAGGGACACCGCCATCCTGTGCCGGATTTAAGCATAGGCAACATAGGCAGTTGTCTATGGGCCGCCACCACACCACAAAAAGATTTTTTTTTTTTTTTATTGTAGCTCGACATGTGACAACACTCCGCCTGATGTAAAGCTAGAGTGCGGTCCATGAATGGAAACAACTGCTACCACAGAGAAATCTCTACCGGCTGCAGTCGCCTCCACTATACCGGCTTGAGGAGTTAGGAGGAGGGGATTATAAGAGGAGATTAAATCGAAAGGCTCAGTAGAAACAAAAAAATACTAAGTTTTGTTTTAAATTTTGTGTTAGCCAACTTATTTAGTTGCTCTCTTCTTTACCTTGACCTTAATAGAAACTTTCAACAGTTAAGCACAAACGATTTGAGGACCTCCACGACATGCTCTGCCTATGGACCGCACAAGTCTAAATTGCCGCCATCCACTTTCTTAGCAATTAATCTCCTTTCATACATTCTTTCCAAATAACTGAGTCACCTTAGCATACTCCTTTCACTCCGGTCACAATACTGTACTTGAGCTCACAATACTGTACTTGAGCTCGCAATAATATCACAACAAAAAAAATAACAGTATTACCCCAGTAAATAGAATTGGTGAATAGTGAATAGAATTAAAGAGCGGTAGGCAGACTGATGATGGTTATTAGCCCAGTCTGCCGTCTTGGAGTAGTACCACCACTTTCGAATGTAACACCCGTGAAGTGACTGTCGCGTTTCGGGAATAGTTTGAAAGTAGCCAAGTATAGCGAGAGGAGTGTGCACTGTCAATCTAGATGGTACATGCTTCGTCTCCTCAAGCCGGCATAGCGGAGGCGACTGCTGTTCGCACAGGTTTCTTTGTAGTAGCAGTTGTTTCCATTCATGGACCGCACTCTAGCATTACATCAGGCGGGGTGTTGTTACATGCCGAGCTACAATTTAAAAAAAAAGAATAGTCCATATGAGCTCCACTTGTATTCCAACCCACAGTTTTGCAATTTTAGTTTAAAAAAAAATATTCGGATTATTGTATTGTTATGTGATAGACTGGCCAACGAACACCCCGAAGTCGGGTTGCTAATATTTTTATAGAATCATTTTAATTTTACAACTTTTCTGAATTTCATAATATATAAATTTTTACTATGACCAATTTTGATATCAAAAGATTTAAATAAATAATAATAATAATACTTACCGTAAATTAACAACTTAAATATTAGACTAAATTTAAAAAAAAAAAAAATTTGTGATTTTTTAATGATCTACCTACTGCCTATACCTTTTTTTATTTATAAATGCATTCGAATTATTCAATACCTAATTATCTTTTATCTAATAAAAAAGTGTAAATATATTGCTTCACAATTTGTAGTCCTAATGCCTTCACAATAAAGACCACTATACATTGAACCGTATCGCCATAGACGCGTAGAATGTGCATTGTCAACCTGAACAGCCCAAGCCGGCATAGCGGAGGCGACTTTTGTATGTACTTTTAACATACATCAAGTGGAGTATGGTGAGACGGCACAGTCTACTTAAAAAAAATGTACCGCATATTTTGAGTTTACTTGCATCAATCGTGACGCGTCTATGACGATACGCTTCAATAGTCAGTGTGTCTTTAATTGATGTAATATTTTTAATTAGGCAGTGCTTTAAGTAGGAATAATATTTGGCGACAATATTTATATTTAAAAAAAATTAACTCGGTGCAAATGTAGCAAAATTCAATTTGAGACAACCGGAGCCGGAACGTTCGCTTAAGTGGCTCCGGGGCAGAACAAAAAATTGGAAGGATCACCAATACGGGTGTCAATTTTTCCACTGCTTGGCCCCAGTGAGTAGTAGTTCCGGTCGACCAAGACATCTGAGAGTCTAACACATTTTATTACTTGGTCAACGATTCAATGCAAGGCCAGCATCAACCAGTATGCTTTTCTTTTTTTTTTATTGTAGCTCGGCATGTGACAACACTCCGCCTGATGTAAAGCTAGAGTGCGGTCCATGAACGGAAACAACTGCTACTACAGAGAAACCCCCAGAGAAAGCAGTCGCCTCCACTATGCCGGCTTGGAGAGACGAGCATGTACCATCTTAGATTGACAGTGCACACTCCTCTCGTTATACCTGGCTACTTTCAAACTATTCCCGAAACGCGACAAGGTCACTTCACGGGTGTTACATTCGAAAGTGGTGGTACTACCCCAGCACGGCAGACTGGGCAAATAATCATCATCAGTCCGGCTACCACTCTTTAATAGTGCCTATAGGCACTGAACGACCTAAGTACACATATCAAAGTTACATTGGTACCGGTCAGAATTAGCGAGGTTCGAACACGGGTCTCATCGATCGTGAGTTCACGCGTCTTACCGCTAGACCACGGCCGCTCTAATGTATAGATTCTTTATTTTGTGTCTATGCGGTACCTGTCTGCCACGTACGGTGTCCTTAAGATCTGAATCGAGCATCTTATTCATAACAACACAATTGCTACATTCGTACCGCGTTTATACAGGGTGTGACAGGACAGCGGACATTCCCTTCAGCCACGTGTCACGGCCGTCTATCAGCTACCGCGTCGTCTATCAGTCAATCCTTGCATTTACATCCATTTACACCAGTAGGCCCGTTAAAGTAACTTTAACTATTACGCTTACTTTAACCGTTACGTTTACATTTACTCCACACGAGTTGCACTATCGTCGCGCCTGTCATTTTTGACGCTTACTTTAACGCTAACCGTTGCCAGCGAATTTTGGCTGGTTAAAGTTAAAGTAATCATCAAACCAATGTCACTAACGTCAAATGTATAAAAGCTAAATATGTTTTTCTATTATTTTTTCGAGATCAGCCACCCTTTTAACGATAACAATATGAATTTACACAATATTGCAAAACGTTTAACGGTTACGTCGTCGCCGTAAAAGTAACTTTAACGGGCCTTCTGGTGCAAACGGACCTTATACCGCATCGGAATAATGTACACGGCTTCTGGTACGCAGGAATGCCCCCTTTCTTTTAACACCCTGTATACCTACATAAATAACTTAATTAATTTTCTCTTTCCCCGTGATAAGTGCGGCATAAAATTCGTAGAAATTTGGAAAATATTGTATTGCAAAATATAATACAGCCAGATATGCCAATATCACCACTGTTAATAGAAGATCGAATACTGCTGGTTTTACACTAAAAAATAAATAAATTAAACCGTTAAAAAATTTGACTAATGATGGTTATCCTTTGGTAGTACCACCGATTACAACTCATGAAGTGACCTAGTGTGAAATGCTTTTTGGAAGAGATAATTTGAATAAGGATTTTGATTGGTCGTAAAATGAACTCGTTACGACACCCTCTGTACATAAGTAACTAATAAAATGAAATAATAGCCGGCATAGTGGAGGCAACTGCTGCCCGTACAGGTTTCTCTGTAGTAGCAGTTGTTTCCATTCATGGACCGCACTCTAGCTTTACATCAGGCGAAGTGTTGTCACATGCCGAGCTACAATAAAAAAAATTGCAATATTTTTAATACAAATAGATATTAATGGCTGGGTCACACCAGATGCGTGGCGTGAGCTGCTGTTGTCTAACATCTTCTCGCCAAATGCTCTCAACTCAATATGGCTGATGAAAAAATGACTCACACGCACGTGCAGAAGTTACCTGCGTGACGTGATATGACATATTCCTACACCGCTCTTACCGGTGTGTCAGGGCTTGCACGTGCGTGCACACGTCACGTGTCACGCCACGCATCTGGTGTGCCCCAGGCTTAAACGTTTATCATGTCATACATGTAAATTAAAAGAGACTGATGGTGGTCGTTAACCAGTCTGCTGTCGCGTAATAGTAACACCGATTTTAAGTGCAACCAGCATACATATAAACAGAGAAGTGTGGATAGTTCACATTCAGGCCGGCATAGCGGAGGCTACCTCCAGACATTTAACATAAGTCTCCGCTCATGAACCACACTTTTATAATAGTTGGAATAAAACCAGCTAAATACACTCCATAAGCAAAAAAAAAAGAGAAATGCCAGCGGGCAGCAATCGCCTCCTCTATGCCGGCTTATGGAGACGCGAGTATGCACCGTCCAGGTTGATAGGGTACTCTCGTATATAACGTGATACATACCTATAAACAAATAAGGTAGCTTTGGTAGGTGTGTATATAGTGAATTCTGGTTCTCTTTTATCTGGAGTATGCGATGACGTCACGACATCAGATAAATATTGCGACAAAGCACTTTCTAACGCCATACTTAGACCTAAAAGAAGCAACAAAAGTCAATAAAGCCAAAGCGTGACAGAGTTGGGGAATTTTCTTTTGGGACCCACTAAGGTCGAATATCGTACATACTCCGCCAATTGATTTAGTATTTTCCATAGGGAAGGCGACTGTTGCCTGCAGATATTTCTCTGTGGTAGCAGTTGTTTCCGTTCATAGACCGCACTCTAACTTTACATCAGCGGCCGTGGACTAATGGTAAAATGCGTGAACTCAATGTTATAAATTACTTTGGTTATTACTATATGCACTATTAAAGAGTGGTAGGGAGACTGGTGATGGTTATTAGCCTAGTCTGTCGTCCTGGGATAGTACCACCACTTTCAACTTACACACCCGTAAAGAGCCCTTGTCGTGTTTCGGGATCGGTTTGAAAGTAGTCAGGTATGAGAGGAATGTAACTCGTCAATGAATGGGGTACATTCGTCACAAGCCGGCATAGCGGAGGTTGCTTTCGTTGAAGGACCACACTCCAGCTAACATCAGGTGGAGTGTTGTCAAATGATGGTTAGACAATAAATAATAAAAAAATTGTAGAAATAATTACCCGACGCTTTGGGTTTTGTAATAAACTGCGGCGCTCTCGTCTGGCTTGTTAAATATTTATACCAAAATCTAATCGATTTCTCATCAACGTTCTGAAATAATAATAAAAAGAATAAATTATCTTTTTTTTTTATTATTGTAGCTCTGCATGTGACAACACTCCGCCTGATGTAAAGCTAGAGTGTGGTCCATGAATGGAAACAACTGCTACTACAGAGAAATCTCTACAGGCAGCAGTCGCCTCCACTATGCCGGCTTGAAGAGAAGAGCATGTACCACCAGATTGACAGTGCACACTCCTCTCGTTCTATCTATTATTTAAAAAAATGTCCAATATAAGATTTATTAGCCAGATTTAGTCACTAGAGTGCGATCAGTGAGCAGTGATAATTGCTACCACAGAGAAAAGTCTACAAGTCGCCGTCACTATGCCAGCCTGTTTGTTATATCGGCTCGCAGTCGAAACGCAAGCAATTTTGTCCCTTCACAGGTGTTACTCCTGAATAATAATATTTATAAAGGCGCGACACGTGATGGCACTTCACTAGCTACGTGGTAAGCACAGTGGAGGTCCACAACCCAATCCCAATCTTCGGCACTATGTTCTACCCAATTCACGCTTAAAAGAGCAAAATATCTTACCAAAATATCATCAAATAATTTTGCTTGATCATTAAGACTGCGATCTGAAGTAATATTAATATTGTAAACGTGTGAAGCTAACCCACGAGCGAGGTTTCTCACATTATTTACTAAATTCAATAATTGCTCCTCCGATGGCTCGTCTAGGAACGAACTGCGGGACGGATCTTTGTGATTCTGTTGGAAAAAAAACATTTTCTTAATTATTAGTACTTCATCACTATTAAAGACGTTATTACGGCTGAGGTAAACTGCAGACGCAGATGACCATATGAAACTTGTCAATAATAAGAGAACTTTGAATTAGATACAGTAAATATTACGCGTTCCCGTTCCGTTCCACTCTATTTATAGACATAAGATAGCTTTGTCTTAAAAAAAAAAAAACACTTTATTGCACACATAAGTCGTACATAGGCGAGCTTAATGCCTTTGGCATTGTCTACCAGCTAACCTTTGTTGGTGTGAGCGGAGATGTCTACAGTACAATGAACAAGATAGGATAGGAAAATCAAAATAAATAAATAAGTAAACATATAAGTATATTATAACAAATACATTGCATAAAATACATAAGGATATACAAATAAGTCTTCACGCACGTTAATAAAAAAAAGGCGATAAATTTCCAATAAGAGGAGTGTGCATTGTCAATCTGGATAGTGCACATCCGTCTCCTCATGCCGGCATAAATTATCTTCACGAATTATTTTTTAAAATAGGATTTACTAGCGACATCTGCCGGTAGCTGCAAATTTTAAAAAATATTTCAGGAAATTCATCCATGAACAGAAACAACTGCTAAGAAAGAAAATTCACTACAGACTGCAGCCGCCTCCACTATGCCGGCACCATCCAGGTTGACAGTGCACACTTCTCTCATTAACTTTGAATTAGGAGTGCTTGGCGCGCTTTTGCCCGGGAAGGTTGAGGTGTTTTTTATCTCTTTCCTTAATTAGTTTAGTGGTTATTATTGTGTAAAATTGGTGTTATTTTGCGTAATTTTATGCTGCGCATGTGAGTAATTGTGGAAACATTAAAATTCACTCTATATGAGGCAAAGGAAGCGGTTTTTTTTGTGGTTATCCCACGCCGTGAAAACGCTCATATTGAGACGTGACCGGGTGAATAGCCGCTAAATACTCCAGGAAAGCGTCAAATTATAAAACACCATTGCTATTTGATGCAAAGACATCAAGAATTTACTACTCGACATTGGCAGAATTGTCGTTATTATGACATCTGAGGCCATTTAACAAAAGAAGAAGAAGAACTTTGAATTATAATAAAACACCAACCTGCAAAGAGCTAATAGTGAAGGCAGACATCCTTCTAATACTAAATCTCTCATGTTGCCATGCCAACAGTTCATCAGCCAAATTTATTTTCTTATGATTAATTTCAACACCGAGCCGCGTTTGTATTGAGTGCGCCTCGCCTCCCTGTTTTGGCGGCTTGGATACATGCATCACGAGAGTGGGGGATGTCGATATTGCATCTAGACACATCGCGAATGATACGTCCTGGAAGAAATAAATAAATACATACATATGCACTGAGCGACCAAAATACACATAAGATATTGTTACGATTGTGGGGGGTACAATATAATACACGACTTCGGTCTTCACACCAATTTATTGCATACGACACACAATAACGTAGTAGCAGGAGAGGTACGATAGTCGCTGGACAGCCTTCAGTCGCTGGTCAGTATCACTCGTTATCGCAGGTGTTGCTTGTATCGCATCCAGAATAGGACTGTTTTTTGAGACACTCGGGCATCGGTATTTATACTCAAACAGGAGGAAGCTTCGAGAAAGATCTCGTCGAAGTTGTTTACTAATTAATTAAAACTCGCGTGGGCGTGGCCAAGATGTTTACGCTACGCCGCTTATGCGAGACCTTTCTAGAAACTTCGACGAATGCCGTCTCTTTCGAACCCTAGGTGCACGTAACACTATTTACATTAGTACTGGACAGAATTCAGAGAGATTTGAACATGAGTCTCACCGCTACACCACAGCTCTATTATTACCCACAAACCGTAATACCCTGTACCATGGGCATCAGGACAAGAAAAACACAAACGTAATACCCAAACAAATATTATTATTTTTTATAATGGCGCGACATAATATTATGACATCGACTCGCCTGAGGACCAGAGAACGGCAGTACACCGTCACTATGCCGGCCTAAAATGCTTGAATAATCTAAGAATAAAGGGAGGGTAAAGCATTCCATTTCTCATTTGTGCAGTACAAAAGTAAATGACAAATATATTTTTTAAATGCCTGTACTAAGTGCACATAACATAGGTACATTAGTACTGGTCAGAATCTACAAAGCTAGACCACCAAGCGTCGGGTGGAGAATAAGAAAAACCTACTTGCAACTGTGGTCCATCAGCAGAATCCAATTGATCTTCTAACCATTTCTTAGCAGAGAAATAATTTAACGCATGTCCAGTGCCTGTTAATAAAAATACTAAAGTGGGAGACCCTCGTGTCGTGGCAACAGCGTAAAGGCGAGAGAACACACGAGCGAGTTCAAGTAAGGCTACAACTCCAGAGGCGTTCGAATCCGCGCCAAATGACAGATCCTGCAAATAAAACTAAACATGTATCCACTTAGTATTTATTACGCATCAAGCGACCTCTATCGAAATTTGCAGACAAGTAAAACGACACTCTCCACGCAATATCTGACGCTCGCCGCTGTCAATTTTTTTAATTCTAGGTTTATTTGTTTTTTTCCCAAATTCCTATAGTTAGTACTGAGCTAGGTACTAAGCGACCAAAATACATATAACATAGTTACATTGATACCAATTAAATACTGGGCTGCCTAGTGCCCATAACCGTCGGGCATGCATGAAGAGAAATGTGAAGGAAGCGAGGATGTTGTGTCAGGATCGTGGTAATAGGTAAAAGGCGTGACAATTGTATTGTATTGTATTGTATAGATTTAGCAAGATTTGAAAACAGTAACACATTGTAAGTTCACCTTCTACTGCAGAACACAGCCACACTAAACCACTTCTTTATAAACCTTCACGAATCAATACAAAGTTATTCATCAATTTATTTTACAAGAAATCAAACATATATCTCAAATACTCACTGGCGCAACAGCAAACGAATCATAATGAGCTGCAATCACAATAGTCTGCCCGGACCCAGAGCCAACGAGCTTGCCATGAATAGAAACACCTTTGGAGTCTACTTTTACAGGAGCTGGTGCTGTTACCACTGTAATTAACATTTTCTATAAAAATACAGTGTAATATGACAGCGGACATTCCCTTCAACCATGTTTTTTTATTTTTGTATTGTAGCTCGGCATGTGACAACACTCCACCTGATGTAAAGTTGCAACAGAGAGAAACTTGTGCAGGCAGCAGTCGCCTCCACTATGTCGGCTTGAGGAGACGAGCATGTACCATCTAGGTTGACAGTGCACACTCCTCTCGTTATACATAGCTCCTTTCAAATTATTCCCGAAACGTGACAAAGTCACTTCACAGGTGTTACATTTGAAAGTGGTGATACTACCCCAGGACGGCAGACTGGACAAATAACCATCATCAGTCTGCCTACCACTCTAATAATACTAAAACATTATTCCAAGGTTTTTTATTATTATCAGATTTTGTGTCTGTGAGTTGAATGACCTCACACGTGCTACAAAACCGTTGCGACACCAGCCGCATATCAATCCTTGCATTCATGTACACAAGTGCACTGGTCATCTGGATAGTGCACATTCGTCTCCACAAGCCGGCATAGCAGCAATGACTGCTGTCTGCAGAAATTTATCTGTAGTAGCAGTTGTTTCCGTTCATGGGCCACACTCTAGTTTTACATCAGGTGGAGTGTTAAACATTGTAAAATTCTCACCAATCTGATATCCATTAGAAGAAATGGTGTTAAACATGGCTTCTAAAGCAGTTCCAGACTTATCGTCAGTTATAAAGCTGTGCTTCATATCCTCCAAAATGCCATCTACGTTTGGAGCCCACTTCATAAAGTACGCTGCTCCAGAGAAATCTTGCTGTGTCATTGCCATCTCTAATAATTGTATATGCTGTTGAGAGAAAAGTTTAACAATGTTTAATTTTTGATATTAAAAAAATATATATACATTCATTGTCAAAAGTAAAAATAATAAAGAAGTTGCAAGGGCCCCTGTACTAGGTTCGTAGAACCTGTGTTACTTTGGTACCCCGGTTACAAATCTTTTGTACAATAATTGTTATTTATTACTTTTTTTTCGAACAATGTTTTAGTTTGCCTGTAATAGACAATGTCATTGCAAATAAGATGGCTGCGAAGCTTTAAAAATGTAGTTTCTAACTAATCAAAGAAATTTTGAATTTAATTAACGAAATATTATGTTAACAATTTTTTTTGTTTTTTTTTATTGTAGCTCGGCATATGACAACACATCGGCTGATGTAAAGCTAGAGTGCGGTCCATGAATGGAAACAACTGCTACTACAGAGAAATATCTACGGGCAGCAGTCATCTCCACTATGCCGGCCTGAGCAGATTGATATTCCCTGAAGTTATGTTTAGCAGTAGTATACCTCTCGCTCCTCCTTGGTAAGAAGAGTATTATTTTTGGGAAGCACTAATAATAGTGCCCCAGCTTTTGCACGTATCTCTTGAAAATGTTCTATAGTAACATCTTGTACTCTAGACACTACACAATGTCGGGAGGTGCTCCATGACGTCAGAGATCTGCCTTCTAGGTTAATGCTTGAACTGCGGGAACCTGTCAAGCACACATTTTCAATTAAAAAGTTTGCCTAAGGTCCAAACTATTAAAGCTAAAATTACAATTTCCCCACACTATGTGTCACAATGAGTGAGGAGGGAATCTGTTTTGAGAACTCAATTTCGATCATTGTGGGGTCGTTGGTGAAGTCTGTGATGCATCAGATCTCTCCATGTTAGTATACACGACACTATAGTGTAATCACCCGCCGTATCGAATGTGGCGCGATGTAAATGTAATTCCAACTTTACATATGATATAATGGACAAAGTAATACGTTTTACCGCTCTGGTATCCATGTATCTAACAAATAATATCATGCGTCACGTACTGGGACTAGGGAAAAAGTAATGCAAATTTAAATCGTCACATTAACAATAAAAGTTAAAGAGTAATGTAAATATTGATAAGAATGAACAAGCCCAAAAATCATAACCTTAAAATTTTCCATTTGAACAAATTTTATAAATGAAGGCAAAAAAACTATTTAACTACTCACCATGTGGAACTGTATGAAGGTCATACTGCTGCATTCTATACACGGAAAACTCATGAGAACCAGCAACTGGGCTAACAGGTGCTATAATGATTAAAATAGGTAATGCTACTAAGAGATAGTACGGTATATAGCCGCGGAATATCTCCGCAAAACCATCCGCCTCGTCGACCCACATCTTCCCTATTGAATATTGCAAATTATTTATTCCAGAAAAGCTATAATCTAATTAGAAACACTGCGTGCGATAACTCGGTCAACATCAATCTGTGGTCAACATCCGACGATGATCACAGACAATCACAGATGACAGCACAACTGAAAACTATAACTGTCACTTTAACCGTTTGTTTATGATCACAAAGAAAATGAGTTTTTATTATAAACGAAAAAAAGAATTAGGTTTTTGGCGACCATTGTATTTATTAGTGTAATGAGGTGAACATGGCGTCACTTTACGGCGTGAACGTACATATAAATTCATACTTAGCCCTCTAAGCAGTTACTGAGCAAAATTCGGCAACATCGAATTGGAAAATATCTGCACATCGATTCACAAAGGAAGAAATTATAATGAAGAATGAGAAAACTGAAATAAAAAAAATAATTAAACGAAAATATTATGTAAACATGTTAAGATTAAATTAAGATATACCTACCGATGGGCGTCGCCAGCCGATGGCCCATGGGGGAGGGGGGAGTTGATATGGAGGATGAGAAAAGTATGAATTGTAAAGTCGAGAGCACATGAAGCTTTTCACTTGTAGTACGAGCCTTACATCTACGGCGATTGTAAAACAACGGTAGAGTCCAACGTGTAAAGCTACACGAGCTCTTGACTGTACAATAAATAAAACTTGTAAATAATAGCAGAGCGTAGTTGAGCGTACGGAATATTAGCAATGGGACTGGTGAATTCATTCGAGTTTCGACGTACGGGAATGATTGATCAAGCAGACGGGAATGATTCATGAATGTTGATGATTCTGCAATATTTGTAAAGGCCGGCAACTTAATAGTTAATCTAGAAATATACGGAGATGTAAACTCAAGGTCAAAACGTATAGTGAACTGAGTAGAAAACCAAATAAACAGTATCCGCGACATCTCTGTTGACGCAATATACACGGATTTCAGCAAAGCATTTGATAAAGTGAAGAACGTTATATTAAAAACAACTTGTCCAATATGACTGTATCTAGAAAACCGTTACATTTGTTCTATAATTCGTACCTTTCTGGTAGAAATTTTGCAATCTTTATGAATGAACATTGGGCCAAACTATTCACTGCGCTCCGGAGTCCCTCAGGGCACCTATTGGGCCCAATTCTTTTTAATATACATATCCTCTGTTTCTTTCATTTTACATGTTTACAAATGACCTCAAAATATTCAGGCAGAAGGGCGAATATACACGGCGATTCTGATTGCTACAAAAAGATCCCGGCATGCTAATTGGCGTGTCAGCAATGGTTAAAAATTGAATGCAAAAAAAAAAAATTACCAACAATTCGGTTCTCGAGAAAAACATTTTCTTCAAATACGCCTGAGGCATAATACTGGATTAGAATCTTATGTGCAATCAACATTAAATGTTAACATTAAATGAATTTCACATAGTGTTGAAATTACAACCACTATCTAATGGTAAATTTTTTACTATATCTATAATTAGGTTGAATTTTACGAGTACTTTAAGATAATGTGGTGTAAAATAACTGATAACGTTCATTGCTTTTTTTTTAAATTTTGACTTAGACCACTTTCATAATTGCCCATAATTGATTATTGAGCCGATTGTATGTTTTTTCTTAGCAAATGTAGTTTTGTTGAAAGACTTATAAATAAATAAATAAAAAGGCAATTCGGATACTTATTGTGCTGATATAATTATTTTGATCCTAATGCATTGATATGTGTTATTATGTCTGTATACGAATGAACGACATCGGCGATTTTGTTGGTTTCCGTCCGCAGTGCGAGGTGCCGCCTTATCTGCAATTGTAAAGTGCGAAAACCAAAATAATAGGAAAGCGATCGGCGGTGTCGCGGTGTGCGGCGGTGCGCAGTGCGGGCGGCGGGTATCGAGCGCGCAGTGAGGGCGGCGAGGCAGTGAGGGTCGACCCGCGCGGCATGGCGGGCGCGCTGCTGCTGGCGTTGCTGGCGGCCGCCGGGCCCAACGCCACGGAACCCACGGACACGACGGAGATCACTGAGATCGCCGAAGAACAAAAGGCGCCGCTGTTCCCCACAGACCTCTTCAGCGAGGAGCAGCGGCGGTCGGGCGCGGTGTTATTGCACGTGGTGGGCATGGGATACATGTTCGTGGCTCTCGCGGTGGTCTGCGACGAGTTCTTCGTGCCGTCACTGGACGTCATCATAGAGCGTCTGGCGATCCGCGACGACGTGGCGGGGGCCACTTTCATGGCGGCCGGAGGCTCCGCACCCGAGCTGTTCACGTCCATCATCGGCGTGTTCGTGTCGTTCGACGACGTGGGCATCGGCACGATCGTGGGCTCCGCGGTGTTCAACATCCTGTTCGTGATCGGTGCCTGTGCGCTGTTCTCCCGCACGACGCTGTCGCTCACGTGGTGGCCGCTGTTCCGCGACTGCTCGTTCTATTCGGTCAGCCTGCTCGTGCTGATATATTGTTTTCGCGACAGCCACATCTATTGGCAAGAGGCGCTCGTGCTGTTCTCGCTGTACATAGCGTACGTGCTCTTCATGCGCTGGAACCAGCCGGTGGAGCGAGCGTTCAAGAAGCTCATCTATAAGAATAAGGTGACGCGGGTGCGAAGTACGGACCAGCTGATGCCGACGGTGAGCCGCCCGCTATCCGACCACTGTCCCCCACATCACTGTCCACTGCATGTGAATAGCATGCCGTTGTCCGTAGCTGCATAACGTAGAATGATAGTCGTCTGCGATCATGTGCGAACTCGATGTCGTTAAAGCTCACAATAATTGCCATCGCTTAGTGACGCATTGATTATAACCGCATGAATAATTGAGTTAATTGCTTTCATTTAATTTCTTTTAAATTGAGACCAGTCTTTATGTTTATATTATATGTATTAAACTCGAGTACATTTATCAAAAGTAAAATTTAATCGGCCAAACATTAAATTACAGTTAAACCTAAAACTTAATTCGAGTTAGGCAGAAGTTATTAAATATTTAAACTTTCGGTTACTTATTTGGTAGTACTTTTAAAAACGTTTTCACGCTGTATCTAGTATAATCTAGTATTTGTGACACATAAACAAAATGTAAGCGAGAGTGATTTGATTTAGAAAGGTATACCACCGTAGTACGTATGTATTATACAATATATTAATGAAAATTAATTTTAACATTAGTTGTCGAAGATATAGTAAATTGTATCAGAAAATAATTGACTTTAACACAAAATAAACACTAGAAATAAAATAAAAATACTTCTATACCAATGTACTCACTTCTTAAGAGTTTTTAATGATAGAATAGATAATGATCGTCCATGCATCTGTATTTTATACGTATAACGGAAGACGCGATCTTAGACCCCAGTTACGCCCTGGCTCAGGCTGTGTGTCGTACTTTTTTCCGTTAATTTTTTTTATTTGTACTCGTAGCTCGGCATATGACAACACTTAATGTAATGTTAAGAGTGTGGTCCACGGTCAGAAACAACTGCTACTAAAGATGAATTTCTACAGGCAGCAGTCCCCTCCGCTATGCCACGTTTAAGAGACGAATGTGCACCATCTAGATTGACAATGCGCACTCTCGTTACATTATTTAATAATCAAAAACTTATTATTTTTCGCACATTTAAATGCTGGTTTTATTATTCTTGTTATTGTTTTTAGTGTTAAATATATAGACAGAAATCAGACGCTTCATTGTTCAATACATTTCTCGTTTACTTCGATCCGATTCGGTCCCTCTTACCTTACTATACCGGCCTACACCATGCCCTTTGTTCTATTACATAGAAGTTTACGTAACAACGTAGATTTGCGTGATCAGCTCACGTGCAGGACCCTGACAGCCGATCTTTAAGATTAACTCGTGCAATCAGTGGCCTCTATAACGTTTACCAACTTCCAAAGGAAAATGCCTATTCGCCTAAGAGAAATGGGCCCACAATTTTTTTTCTCGAGTTTGTCGATATTTTTTAGTTCATTTTGTAAAAAAATAAATCTATATGTACAAATCAGTTTTAATATTTTTTACCCGGGCTATTGATCAATATTTGATGTTATTATTATATTAAATGATATCTGTTTTATGTAATTAAACATTGTCTCTTGACTGGTGCAAGCGTGAATATATCATATATTTAAATAAATTAATGACAAAATAAAATTATTTTAGAATATAGTTTTATTGTTGTTTAAAGTTAGATATTAAATGGGCCCAAATTTTGGTATTGTCCTTTCAATACTAAAAACACCATATTTTTTCGTTTTTTCTTTACACTAGTTAAAAAAAGTTTTACGGGTACAATGGAAGTTTCTTATTATGATAGATTAGGCGTGTAGTATATTTTATGAAGATGGATTCATGAACTGTAGGTTTTTTAAATGTATATTCTAATAACTCATGTTTTTTTTTTTAATTTATTGTAGCTCGACATGTGACAACACTCCGCCTGATGTAAAGCTAGAGTGCGGTCCATGAACGGAAACAACTGCTACTACAGAGAAACCTGTGCGGGTAGCAGTCGCCTCCACTATGCCGGCTTGAGGAGACGAGCATGTACCATCTTAGATTGACAGTGCACACTCCTCTCGTTATACCTGGCTACTTTCAAACTATTCCCGAAACGCGACAAAGTCACTTCACGTGTCCGACTAAAGTTTGGTGTTGGAGCAAATCTCCTAAACTTTGGCAGAGTTAAAGTCGTTCATAAGTGCTTTTTGCTTAAATAAAAAAGTTAAGGAACTGAACTGCCACTTTTGAATGTAACACCCGTGAAGTGACCTTGTCGCGTTTCGGGAATAGTTTGAAAGTAGCCAGGTATAGCGAGAGGAGTGTGCACAGTCAATCTAGATGGTACATGCTCGTCTCCTCAAGCCGGCATAGTGGAGGCTTCTCTTTCAGTCTCAGCAGTTGTTTCCATTCATGGACCGCCCTCTAGCTTTACATCAGGCGGAGTGTTGTCACATGCCGAGCTACAATAAAAAAAAGATATTTTTCAGTGTCAATTAGGTAAATAGATAACATAATCATAAGTTTTACTTAAAGAAAAACATCAAAATTAAATAAATATAAATTAGTCATGAAATTATGATGAAAATTGAACAGTAAAAAATAACTTTATAAGTTGTTCCATCAATTAACATTGTTTTTTAAACACTACTTTGTAACTAATTTCCTCTAATCAATGTTAGTGAGGGTAGGAATATCAAGAGGTATTTACATGTTGGTGAAAGGTCAAAAATTGACAGCTGATGTGACTATGTACCTACCCTCACTAACATCGATTAGCGGAAATTAGTTGCAAAGTAGTGTTTAAATAATAATTTTGGTCATGGATTTCGGCAAAGTAACGCCTAATACTATTAAACTAATTAACAGTGTGCCTCAACTGCAACTAAAGCAAAGAAATAGATTAGAAGAATTTTGACGCGGTCACGTGGTCGGAGCGTCAGAGCGTGGCGGGAAGCCTCTGTTTGTGCTGATTTTGACTGTTAAATTTTCAACATAATAATAAAATATATAAATAACCTTTTGAATATAGCAAAAGTTACAAAAATACTAAATTAGTTGTTTGTAATTAAGTTTAACAGAATTGGATGGATGGATTAGACGCAAAGAAGAATTTTGAAAAAAGAAGATAGTGAGGTGATTCTAGCAAAAAGTTTTCAATTATTGCTGATTGCAAAGCAATGATTGACAACTTTTTACTAGTGTCGTACCTATACATCGATAGAAGAAGATCCTGACAACATAAATGCACGATGAACACTACCAATGGACTTGTCGATGAACCTTCTGCACCACTTGTTTATATATATTGTAAATGATTGAAATTGAAATTGGGGAATGCCGAAACCCATTTTGGGCCCATTTGACATCTAATAGTTTAAATTTTAAAATAATTATGTTTAATTACATAAATTACAATTAAAGCATGTAATATCACAAATACGACATCAGAAAGAGTCAAATTACTTAATAGCCCGGGTAAAAAAAACCGATTGGTGATAATTAACGTGGATCTTTTTTCCTTGCAAAATGATTAGTTCTTCAATGACAAACTCGAGAAAAACAATTGCGGGCCCATTTGTGTGGGTATTCTCTTTCAAAGCTTATATTGTTCGGCTTATGTTAGTGACGCCTCTGTTGATAAACGATTAGATTGGATGCTAATATCACGAGACCGCGTGTTAGATGAATGTTATGTAAAAAACAAACTATTGTATTATAGGTATTATTATAAATGGAAATGTCTGAGAAGCGTGGTAGGCAGACAGGCTCTACTGTCCTGGGGTAGTACACCCACTTTCGAATATAATAACACCCATTAAGTGTACATTAAGTAGCTAGGTATAACGAGAGGAGTGTGCACAGCAATCTGAAAGGTGCACATTCATCTCCTCAAGCTGATATAGCGGAGACGACTGCTGCCTGTAGAAATTTATCTGTAGTGGCAGTTGTTTTACAATCACAAGGGATTAGTAATCCTATGCCTTTTGGCGACGGTTGTTTTTATTCTAAACTCGATCTCGAAGGTTGCTCTAGACCGTTATACACGTTTTGCAATGTTTTACCATTAGTAACAAGCCTCGTAGTAAACTTGAACATCCCCAAAGAATACTACGATGCGTAGCCAATTTCTACGACGACGCTACGGTCTACGCCGTAGTCACTACGGGATACATCTCGTAATATAGCAAATTGCGCCTGTAAATGTAACCTTATCTAAACTTATATATCTTAATTATAGAAGATATGTATATAGGATGCCTTCAGGGCTTTTAAAAGCACGTGAAGAAATTGTTGGCTCTACGCCAGAGCTGTTTCGTCATCTCTACTAAATAGCTCTAAAAAAATTCAAGATGGAATTGCAGCTTTAAACGAAGTCTTTCGTTAAATATTAAAATTGATGCATTCGACTCGTGCAACATCTTGGGAGTGCTTTTAAAAAAATTGATTTTGAATATTTCATAAAATTATTCAATTTTATTTTATATACATTTGTTTGTTTTGTATATTGCCTGTTTAAGCTCTTTTCTTAGCTGAGCTACGAGGCTCCCGACAGCACTTCCAACTGATCTCTAAACGCGACAAGGTCACTTCACGGGTGTTACATTCATCATGATGAAAATTGAATAGAAAAAGATCTCCGCGCTCATACAGGCTGAAGTGGGAATGACAATCACGTTCTCCGCTTTGCGCACGGATGTTATGACTATTAAGCTCCGTTGCGTAGTAATCTGTACAGAAATCTTTCACAAAATATTATAATAATACGCCTCCATGGAGGGAGGCCTTAATTCTAAAACTTACTCACCTTTATTACAAACATGTCCAAGTCGTTTATTTAACTCTATCTAACCTAATTTACATTTTTCCATGATAAGAATAAGGTGCTGGTGATGATAATATTTATTTTAATGCGTGCATGTAACTTTTATCTTTACGTGTACGAAGTAAAGTTGTGTTTTCTGTAATGTTTAAAAGGTGACATGTGTAGGTTTGGTTAACACTCAAAGGTGTTACTGGGTCGTGTTTTATTAATGAACGGTTGTAGTCTTTATGGAATTATTGAATGAATGAATGAATATTACGTTTGAAAGTGGCGGTACTACCCCAGGACGGCAAAGTGGGCTAATAACCATCATCAGTCTGCCTATATGCCATATAATATTTTAACAGCGGATTAAATGTGAACCGCGCTCTAGACTAAAATCTCTTCGACGCCTTTTTGGCAGCCATTTGATATAAATTGATTTGCAAAATACTGAAAGTATCGAAAATGCGGTTGATGATGACCTACATTTGCGCGTTTAAAAATTTCCGCTTGCGTCTCTTGAAATCTCGCGCCCGTAAGCACGTGCCTAGTTTGCCGAACGAATAATAAATATTTGATATTTATTACATTAAACTATTTACATTTTTACTATTTTTTTTTAATGGCGTGTATCACAGACACTAAGCGAGCAAAGTACATATAACATATTTACATTGGTACCGGTCAGAACTTAACGGGGTGTGAACACGGGTCTCATCGATTGTGATGTCTGTCCCCTACTGCTAGACCACGGCCGCTATAATTAAAAAGGACTTTGTAATAATAAAAAAAAACCGTCAAAAAATTATTCGCTCAAAATGTAGGTAATACTTCACTTAACCCAACGCGACATCTGGGTGAAACGATGTGAAATGAATCTTTCTATTTGACAAATCAAATTCAATCGCCGAATTTCAATATTAAATTTTGCCATGTATTTTATTTTATTTTATTTTATTGTAGCTCGTTATATAATAACACACCGCCAGATGTAAAGCTAGAGTGCGGTCCGTGAACGGAAACAACTATCACAACAAAAAATGACTGTAAATGTATGTGTATGCCGGCTCAAGGAAATGGGCAAGGTCCTCAAAAACTAACCCATGTTAAATCGAAAACCATTTCAAGATGTCACTTCAGTTAGACGTATTTTTTGATTCCCGTCTGAAAAAACTTAAAAATCGCAGAGATATTTAAAAAACTGTAATGACCTTCTTCGAACAGTTTGACAAGATAGAATACAAAGTACCAACCTAAGTTTTGTAGATTATTGTCTATGGTTGTCGCCTCACAAGTTTGTCAAATATCTTTTGTTTGTGTTTCCTAACGATAACAGTGTTTTATACGATTAACTATTGTAATATTTAAATCAAAACTACACTATAAACACGATGTTTTAATTAACAGGAACTTTTAAAAATCAAAGGTTTATTGTGATTATTTTTTCTTGTTCATTGGCAATGGTTTAGTTCCGGCCGAAACGTCACGATTACTATATTACAATCACAATTTTTTAAATTAATAAAAAAAGAACAAAGTAATTATAAAAGTTTTCCAGAAACACCTGTCGACTAAATTAATCTATATTATCTAAAAAATATGTAAAAAAGATAGCTGTCACCTTCCCAATTATTGTGTTTCAGGAATAGTTTGGACGTAGCCAGGAATAGCCAGAGAATTGTGCACTGTCAATCTAGATGGTGCACATTCGTCTCCTTAAGTCGCCATCGCGAAATTTATTTGTAGAAGGAGTATTTCCGTTTATGGACCGCAGCCGCCGAGCTACAATTAAAAAAAGTCTTACCAATTTTTCTCCACAAAAAAAGAGATTCCTGGATCCGTCCATTATCTATCGTGTTTATCTTGATCATTAGTTATAGAACTAAATAATTCTAGCACTAATCTGTAAAAACGAATTTTCTAAGAAAAAACTTAACGAGCATTTAGTGTAGAGATAGAGAGGAGCTAACCCATATATCGGACATGAAAAAAGCATAAGCCGCGAACAATGTTGCCGTCAAGTCAAATACTAACTGGCAGAAAACCTAAAAGTGACTGCGGTCATCATCAATAATTTTTATTTATTTATTGTCAAAAACATGTGGGGTTGATCGTTGTTTAATCGCTGCAAACGAAAATTCAATCAGAGATGACCGTTGGCGAGTTTCCAACGAGCAGACCTCTCGTTGTTTCCTACATTTCATGATAAGAGACACCTATTCTTGTTACTAGTAAAACTGAATTTGTATCTAAATAACACTATTTTATCTATTTACTATTATTTTTTAATTAAAAAGCTCTGAACGGAAAAATATCAACGCGCACTTAGTTGGGAATTGAACCTACGTCCTCCGATTTCATTGCGTCGAATACTTATGAATAATTATCTACCATTATTAGACATTAACATTCGAAGAAATACAAGTTCAGGAAAATAACTAAAGATGTCCACTAAAAAAACCTTTTTTGTGTCTGTTTGCATAAAGGCAACGTTGGTTAGGTTATGCTGCAACTTGCATAATAAACGCATTACAACGCTAACACCAAAAATATCACATTCCCGTAGTTACAAACTTGCAAAACAATTGATTCTTTGTAAATATATTATTTCAGAATTAGTTCGGATTGGTATGGTATCTTAAACAAAGAATTAGACCCGGTTGCAGAACAGAGATATGTATGTCAATTTCATTTCATGCAAACTCAAAATGACCTACTTTGATTTTTCCCATTATGTCATTTTCCTTTGTAACACGAACATGGTTGCTACTGGTCGGTTATCAGCTGACGATCAAGATTGACAAGTTGAATGATGATGTATTTGTTTAGGGTGGCTAGTGAGCACTTTGATTGACTCAGAAATAAGTGAACTAGCTGTTTAAAAAAAAGTTTTAACAACCGTGTAGTGTCCTAGTCTCGTTTCGGCATCAGTTCGGGAGTAACTGAGTATAAGTAGAAGAGTGTGTACTGTCAAATGGGATGGTACACGTACGTCTTATCAAGCCGGCATAGCAGGGGTGACCAGCTAAAGAATGCGGTATATGAATCTGGCTACTTCTAAACTGAAACGCGACAAGGTCACTTCACGGGTGTGACGCATGAAAGTGGCGGTACTACCCCAGAATGGTAGACTAAAAAGGCCCTACTCCTGTGGTATCAGTGATCTTCACTCGTGAACCGCGTTCTAGTTTTACATCAGGCAGAATATGGCATAAAAACATAAGTACACGTTCGTAATATTGATTAATTAACGAAATCAACCCTGAACCACGTTCGGAATTGCTCTGACCTTCTTAGTGTCCATTAATCTACTTTTGTATAAGAAACCTATCTTCTAACAAAAACATTCAACCTCATTAAGTACGGACTCGCTCTGTGCTTACTGCTTACGCGGTAAACGACGTTTGGCGTAAAGCCAGGACGGGAGACTAACTTATGTTTTATTATAGGTAATGCGCGACAGAAAGCATTTGCAAGCAGTGATATGTCACAATTAGAGTGGTCGTTGTCTAGCGGTCGAAAGCATGAACTCGTGATCGGAGAGATCCGGGTTCAAATCTACCAATATCTATGGTATACAATACAATACAATTGTCATGTCTTTATCCCACAGGGCTAGGCAAAGACAACGGAACGCCACCACGATCCTGACACAACACCCTCGCTTCCTTCACATCCACAATTCTCTTCATGCACGCCCGACGGTTATGGGCGCTAGTCAGCCCAGCTTTCATGAGGTTGTCTCCTATTTGACCGGAAAACACCCTTCTGGATCTGCCTTGTTTAACACATCCATTCGCATCTATGGTATAATGTAGGCATTAATTAAAATAGTAGCAGACAGACTGATGATGGATATTAGGCCTGTAGTACTTTCAAGTTAACACCCGTGAAGTGATCTACGTTGAATCCCGCCGACGCGATTGATGAATCTTGAAGACTCGAAGGAATTGGTCCTTTATTGGACCAATATGCTGGGTCAGATGGGCCTATGTTCATGAGAGGTTACAGTATTAAAGCGTGCAGAGTGCGGTAATACGTATCGGATACTAGAGAAAAAATACTAGACTACTTTGAAACTTATCCAGAAACACTAACAGCCCCCGAGTCAAGTACATTTCGCAGAGCGCATGAGAGAAGCGCTGAACCACGCAATGTAGGGGATTTAACGAAATTATCGAAGTTTCGATTTAAAACTTGAAATCGTTGGTCAAATCATAACATAACATCTAATTATAATTAATTCCATTAAAGAAACTTAAATAACATAATAATAGGAAACCTCACCCGGGCACCCCTTCAAATGGGGTAACTCGTTAATCATATACCCATTCATTAGGCAATGATTCTCAGGCTTGATTAATGTATAACGGTACCTTATTTTATGGATAAAACATTTTTAGTATGCAAAAAGGAAATGTTTATTATAATAACTTGCTATTTAAATAATGCCTCTCCTACACGTTAGCCAATGTAGACGGTAGACGGGTGTTTGGTCACCTTTAGATTGATCCATATGTGTGTTGTTGATTTTTCTACACAAATCAAAGAGTATTGGGCGGTATAATAAGTTGGACTTGGCTAACGTATAAAAGTCGAGCAAGAGGGCAATTCTGGAACGTAGTAGACTTAAAACGTGTTGGCCACACGTAATTTTTAAAATAATTCTAAAAAACTTTTAAAATATAAAGATTTTCTAACTACATACAAATTTAAATTTAAAAAGTTGTTTAATGCACAGTTCCTACAATTTTATTCTCAAGATTGTCGATGATTTATAGTCTATTTTGTAGAAAAATAAATCTACATCTACCCGGATTATTGAGTTATTATTGGACTTTTTCTGGTGCAATATTCGAGGTTATTATTATATTAAATGCTTTAAATGTAATTAAACATTGTCTATTGATTGATAAAGGATGTTTAATGAAAATATAAGATATTATTTTGGAATATTGTTTTGTTAACAAACTATTAGATATCAAGTAGGTCAAAAAAATCGGCATTGTCCTTTATTTAAAAAATGGCGGTAAACCTAACGAGAATGTTGATTTTCTATTGGCTATCAGCACGAGTCACGAGAGAAGTAATAATAGAAATCTATACGTTATAAGGGCGAGAATTTCCCTCCGGGGCTTACTGGCACATACATAGTTTTTAAGGCCCGAATAATAAAAAACAATGTCTCTTAACGCTTCTGCAAATAATGTCCTGAATTCTTGACAGATACAATTCTTGTTCGGTTATTTCTATATGAAAAATTAATTAAAGATACTGGTCTTAATATTACTTCATGATCTCATATGTAATTTCATGATTTTAATTTCCCGTTAACTAGCTTCAAACATAACACAACACAACAACAAACATCGCTTGCAACATCTTTCTATACATTATCTTTCGCTTTTAAAAACACCTTTTTTACATAAAAACAGCTTTCGTAAAAGTGGTCTTTGATCTTAAGAAGTTAATTTAAAATAAAAAAAATGCCTAACTCTATTTTGCTTATACTATTAATACTATTTAATAAATTTGGACAAAATATATAACAATATAGCGTCCTAGAAATTACTTTTTCTTCTTTAAAAAAAAATGTTTACTTACCTATATTATTGGC
The DNA here is from genome assembly GCA_948150575.1 of Tinea pellionella. Taxonomy (NCBI): domain Eukaryota; kingdom Metazoa; phylum Arthropoda; class Insecta; order Lepidoptera; family Tineidae; genus Tinea; species Tinea pellionella. The sequence continues at coordinate 7,079,121 of OX411261.1, read as the reverse complement.
TATACTGACTCTAGCCTTATTTACAGCACCAGGCAGCAGCACAAACCTTGGTGAGTCTTCGCCTTCTTTAAAAAATAATACTTCCTTTACTTTTACTTTATTTCAGCTTCATGCTTTTATACAAAATACATATACACTATGCTTTACTTATTTTAATTGTTGCTTCGTGTATTTGTGTCGTTATTTGCTTTGTTTTGCTCTTTTAGAGTGGATATATGTGTGATATTTTACTGTTGTTTATCTCTTTTTATACTAGTCTGGCATATGATCGCACTCCCTCTGATGTCAAGTTAGAGTACGGTCCAAAGTAGGCTGCAGTTGCCTTCACTATACTGGCTTGAAGAGACGAGCGTGTTCCGTCCACTCTTTATTAGATTATTTGGTGATTTAGTATGCTTTAACTGGGATTTTTTTTAAATTATTGTACCTCAACATATAACAACACTCCGCCTGATGTAAAGCTAGAGTGCGGTCCCCAACGGAAACAACTACTACTACAATGCCGGCCTGAGGAGACGAGTATGCACCATCTAAATTGACAGTGCACACTCCTCTCGCTATACCTGGCTACTTTCAAGTGTTGCATTCGAAAGTAGTAGTGGTACTACCCCAGGACGGCAGACTGGGTTAATAACCATCATCAGTCTGCCTACCACTCTTTAAATCGCGTAAAAAGTCTCAGATAATTATATAAAGGCGGTTTCACGCGGTTTGCATAAATATGAGTACGTTACAACATTAGAACGGCGTCATTCTTACGTAATTCTGCGTCATATTTCTTTGAAAAATTCTTACAAAACCTCAGAGTGCAATTTATGACTCAAAATGTGACAGTTGGTTTCTCAGGATATTTTAACGTGAAAGCCAACAGCTGAGCGTCCATACATTTTGTTTTACAACATTGTTTGAAACATAGCAGATTTATGTTTAAATGAAATAATTATATAACTTTCTCAGCACTAATTATTATCGCAAACCACTATAATAAACAAATAGCTACGGCACAGAATATATAAAATGCATTTTAAATATTTTAAACATTTTATATTCGTTATATTTCACAAGCATTTTATATATTCTGTGCCGTAGCTATTTGTTTATTATAATGATTTGCGATAATAATTAGTGCTGAGAAAGTTATATAATTACTTAATTTCAACATAAAACAAAATGTATGGACGCTCAGGTGTTGGCTTTCACGTAAAGGAACGTATGGGAACTTCCTTAAATATATGTTAAATTTTTACGTACGTACACGTAAATAATCTGATTTAAATTAGAGTTGAAATAGCAGCCTTAAAATGCGTTAAAAAACAGTTAAACGTCACAAGAATGTGTCCACATTTATTGTTAATTTATAATACAAATACATATGTGCACGCAATTAAGTTTTGCTTAAATATAATAAGATAAAAAATTTCAGTTTACTAGTATAGAAGGAGTGAAAAGACTGTTATGATAATTGCAATAATTGATAACTGAATTGATTGTAATAATTGAGAGAGTACACTGAGAAATTTTGTCTTGAATTTTTTTTATTTAATATTCTTCAAGCCGGTAAGCGGAGGCGACTGTTGTCTGCAAAAACTCTGTAGTAGCAGTTGTTTTCACTCATGGACCGCACTCTAGCTTTGTTTCAGGCGGAGTGTTGTCACATGCCAAAAAAATAAGCTCGATTCATATTGTCACCGTACGAGGTAGAGACGTACCAGCACAGAAACGAATAAAAGAATCCATACATTACTTGTAAATAAAGCGTATTCTTGATGTATGTATGATTTTTTTCTTTTGTGTCGCGTCTGCTACGTACGGTGTCTGTATACATGAATCGAGTTTCAATTTTAGCTTTTAATAGAACTTTTTCTCTTATAATTATTGTATGTGTGTGTTTACGATTTAATATTGTTTTGGGGTAAATAGAAAATATTTATATTAGCTGTATTTTGTTAAGTTTTGTGTTTCAAATGCATTGATCGTTTTTACTAACAATCTAATTAGAAATTTTATAAATTCTAAAATGAAGTTTGTTGCATGTTCCTGTGTACTTATAATGCATTATTTGTATAGATTTTTTAATAATTATATGAAAAGAAAAAAAAAACCATTTTAAATTATAAGCCAGGTCTTTATTTTAATTTAAAACTATTTATTATGTTATTATTTTATTGCATTTTGCGCTCTCTATATTTAAGCACAAATTTTTATTAAATCTTTTATTTATGTAGGTATATATTTAAAAAATCGATAAGGCTTTCATTTTTCAGTTATATTGAAGAATAATATAGGAAATATAAAAGAAAATATAACGAGAGGAGTGTGCACTGTCAATCTAAGATGGTACATGCTCGTCTCCTCAAACCGGCACAGTGGAGGCGACAGGTTTCTCTGTAGTAGCAGTTGTTTCTATTCATGGAGTGCACTCTAGCTTTACATCAGGCGGAGTGTTGTCACATGCCAAGCTACAAAAAACAAAAATTTAAAAAAATTGATTCTTGAAGGCTTTAACTAAATATCTAATATTTTAAATGTTTTGAGTATGGTAGGCAGACTGATGATGATTATTAGCCTAGTCTGCCGTCCTCGGGTAGTACCACCACTTTCGAATGTAACACCCGTGAAGAGACCTTGTCTCGATTCGGGATCTGGAAGTAGCCAGGTATAACGAGAGGAGTGTGCACTCTCAATATGGATGGTGCACATTCGTCTCCTCGAGCCGGTATAGCGGAAGCGAATGCTGCCTTTATAGATTTATCTATGGTAGCAGTTGTTGCCGTTCATGCACCGCTTTCTAGCTTAACAGCAGGCGGAGTGTTGTCATATGCCGGGGTATAATTTCAAAAAGTCATATCTTGATTCTCGAATACTACTCACGAATGTACTACTTAAATCAATTCTCAATTCAATTCAATGCTAATGGACCGTACTCGAACTTATCGTCAGGCTAAATGCGGTCACGTAACATCGCAGACAACGATTTTTTTATTTGAACGAACTTTTAGGTACTTTTATCTGAATTTCTTTTATTTACTATTATTTAAAAAAAGACAATTACCATATAGCTATATACAATATATTTGTGTGCACGCGTGTAATATATACTTATATGTATACAAATAAACAAATTAAATGGACAGACAGCTCGTACTAAATTACTATAAAAGATTTTTGTTCATTGTACAGGGACGACCTTCAAATATTTCAAGTGTATTTAGCAAAATGACTTTGCAGCTGCGTACAACGTTTGTAATTAAAAAGTTAACATAAAAGGACATTAGCCGTCTTAATAATGACATCGTTTGAATAGGGGATGATTCGTAAAAAAGGTTTTTAACATTAAAATACAGAGAACTAGGTTATCGCTAAATTATGGAGAAAATTTAACTGAAAAATATAGCCGCGGGCACACTCACACAGCATGTTGAGGCGGGAATCGAACAGGACCGTCTTTAACAGATCAGACGACCCTAGCCCTAGGGGCCCGATAAAAAAAATTACTGCTAGTTCTGGTAATTTTTTTTGCAGTATTTTCGGGAACTTTAGCGGTTGGTAAGGCGCCCAAAAACTCCCTTAGAATCGAACCTACGTTCTCTTTGACCGTCTACACGGACTCTCTAATTACTAAGCTGCACAGACATTAGGGCTTCTATTCTATTTTTCCTTCGGCAGCTCTATCAATTGCCGAGTTGATATAATTTGTATGAAGTTAAGATTACGTACGCGTCTGTAACGAGGCGCTTGGGCGGATATTACGCCTGATATTATTTAAGGTGGAGGATTTGTAAAAGAATAACATAAAGGTTAAGTTTTAAATAGACATTTTCATTGGCGAAATCTTGACGAAATCAAATGATACCGCAAAAGCTTTTATATGAAATATCAGAACATAGTATCGATCCGAAAGTACTTTATGGAAGTAAATCACGCGATTCCTGCTAAGCACCACCACGCACACCGGTCGTCAATCTTAAGAACACTGATTATGCAATTTTGGTACTAATAACAAAGGAACAGAGTTCTAAACGTTATGCACGTTTTATATGAAGATTGGCATAGAATATCAGGAAACGACCTAGAAAGTTGCGGTATGTTATTTAGGTCTGCGAAACCCTTGCGCTAAGAATTCCAAAATTACGTATACAATTTTATAACTTCACCAGCTTCTCGATGTGGGCCGACAATGTTTATGAGTTAAGAATGTTAATAAAACTTTGTAAATTAAATCAAACGTAGTCAAAGAAAATAAACTTTAATCTAAAATACAATGACTTACCGCCATTCAATGTTAAATTGTCTCAATATAGTCAAGCCCTGATATTACTGGCATCCGTCCAACAAAATCTGGCAGGGATTTTGTTAAGATGTCCAACCTTTCGATCGGTATTAAAAAGTGGCTCTTTTGACACCAATTCTAATATTTCTCCTTCATGACAACAGTCGCTTATCTTTATTTTTGGTGATACAACTTCACCATTACTTTCATCATTATCTCGTGATATATTTTGAATTTGCACTACATCAGTTAATTCTTCAGTAATCTCTTTATGTTTGGGCCTTTTTATCTTATGTTCTTCTTTATCTTGAATGTGCTTCTCAATGTCACAAAGTTTATCATAAGCTTTGTTAGTTTTTAGAGTTATTGTGTTTAATAGTGTGGTCTTTGCTTTTATATCGTAAATTTCTTCTTTATATTCTTTAAGTTCAGTTAAACATTCATTTATAGCTTTAAGAATAGGATCTTGTAATGTTTCAATTAAATCTAGCTTTTCTTTATCATTAATTTCGATATTTTTACGTTTTTCTCGTAGTTTTTCCTGACTTCCTAAAGAAACAGTTTCGTTTGATTTTTTTGCAGATATTTCTGATATAGTGCCTGATAGACACTTTGTAATGTTCCTATCTAAAATTGTGTTTATTTCTGTTGATAAACTGTCGCATTCCATGCTTGTTAGGTTTAAATTTAGTTTGTTATCCGTTTGGGTTTTTTTAGTACATGTTTTTGGATGTGAATTCTTTTTTCTTTTCACTGTGTAAATTATAGGTGACATAATATCATTTTTTGGTAACATAATTGGAATAGTATTTTTCGATTTTGCACCAATTCTTGTATTTATTTCACTTTCTTTTTTGTTACGAATTATATGCACATCAGTTTTTGATCGTTTGCATAGTAGCTCATTCACTTCAATATCTTTATTAGATTTGGTTTCCTTTGTTGTAGTTTTTGCACCAGCGTATTTTTTATGTATAAAAACAACGCAATTCGTTGATTTTCTTTGTGCTATATAGTCATTCAGATCGATTTGAGCTGGTGCAGTGTATGGTATTATTATTCCTGTAAAAAACTAATACTATTTTAAAGGCACAGACAGAAACTATAATAGACTGGAATAACCAATCAATAGAAGTTTCTGGATATTTTAAAATCCTTTTAATGTATTCTATTTTTTCTACAGTTCAGAATAAATAAATAATTTTAAGTTAAAATACACACCAGCCATTGCTTTAAACAACTATTTATAATAAACGAAATAATACAGACACAATCTAAAATAGGGAGATGACTTTGACATTTAATATTTGTTGTTGACACTTTCACGAATCGCATTCAAGATTTTTCCTTTTAAGGATTTTATTTGTTATTCGCAGGGTAGAGTTCAATTTAAAACACTTTATGTAATTACGCAAAATTAAATTTTATATTATTTAATATGTAATGGGGTTTGTCAGAGCACAATGAGGCCCTATCTTATAAAACTGCTAAACTCTAGTTAGATTGGGCTAGTCACCAATGCCACCATGCCTAATGCATTATGTGTAAAGTCTCCCAAAGACTGCAAAGGGCACATTTATTTATTTATTTTATTCGGTAAATACAACAGGCATAAAATACACAACAGGAAAATCACAGTAACTGATATGGTAAGAAGCGTATTTAATTTTAACGGTCGATTTTCCACAATATACAAAATAAAATACAATGAATATAATATTAAAAGTAATCTGAAATGTTGATCTAAACAGTTCTTATCTTACTCAGATTAACTTAACACAATTTAAAACCATAAAGCCGGCCATAAAATTCCTAAACAATATGAAACGGGCTGACCCTTCAAGTACTATAAAAAATCAGTAAAATGTGTCCAAATTAGGGCATCGAAATTCCGTAGTGCCTCGCTGAGAGCTTCGAAAATCCCGGGAAATGCCCAGCCAGGCCGGGAAATCCTGCCGTTTGTCAAACAGTTTTTCCTTCGTTTTTAGGCTAAACATTTTACCATACGAAAGTCCTCTGTCTTTCTTTAACTATAACGGCTAAAATTCTTTGGCATGTCTTCACATTTTTGTGTTAAATATAAAATAGGCTTGTTTTTTTTTTGATTTGTTGTTGAAAAAGGGTTCATTTTGGCATGTAAGTTTTAATGCTACAGTTCTAAAGATTGTAGGTATGGAGTAGCGCTATCTCCAGCGGTAGATTTATGAGTTGCGATATACAAATTTCAAAATAAGAAAATGTGGTCGGTTTTTTTAAAGAAATACCTAAACGGTTTTGTTAACATTAATGTGTACCTAACTGACCTTAGTCAGACCGTAGCGTCGAGAATACCCGTTCTAATCCCCACCGGCATTAACGCAATTTGTTGTTCAGTGTTTATTACTGTTTATGTTACAAACAGGTGCAAATTAAGTTTTTTAAAGAAATGTATGAAGCTTTTTAATACGATTCGATTCGAACGATTCAGACCTAATAATAAAATGTCTGCCGAAACTTACAGAAATTTGCGATTTCAACACAACCGTGAACAAAATTACGATGAACATTATGTAAAAAAAGTCAACAAGCCGAGCTATTATTTTTTTATTGTAGCTCGGCAGCATACGACAACACTCCGCTTGATGTAAACCTAGAGTGCGTTTCATGAACAGAAACAACTGCTACGACAGAAAAATTTCTACAGGCAGCAGTAGCCTCCGTTAAGTCATCCTGAGGAGACAAATGTGTACAATCCCGATTGACAGTGCATACTCCTCTATACCTAGCTGCTCTTGAAACGCGACAAGGTTTATTTACTGGTGTTACATTCGAAGGTGGTGGTATTACCCCAGGACAGCAGACTGGGCTGATTACCATCATCAGTCAGCCACTTTTACATTATGATAATAATAATCTTTATTAAAATGAATAAATAAAAGAAATTCAATAATAAAAATAAACGTCTTAATAAATATCTCAATTAAAACATATTCGCGATTAATTTTAGAATTTAATCAAACAGATCTATAGCATTTATCAAAAAAGGCTGGATTTTATTACGTTTGTACAAAACTTGAAATTCAATTAATGTTATAAGTCGCGCCAATAAAGAAACGATTTATAAATGGCGGCTAGTACTTATAGCACGGTCAGCAAAAAACTGCTATCAAAATTTATAATCGTATGTATATAATTTTTCATTACGTACAATTTATTTTATTTGCATACAGCTGTTTATAGATGTAATCGTAATAATTTACGACAGAGTGTTTATTTATAGTAAAACAAAGGACTATGCTCATTTTTGGGCCCACTTAACTAATAATTTGTTAACAAAACAGTATCCCAAAATTTATTTTCATTAATTTATTTCAATAATATCAACACATCGTTTACCAATCAATAGACAATGTTTAATTACATAAAAAACAGATTTCATCAATTATAATTGTTAAAGCAATTAATATAATAGTAACCTGAAATATTACATCAAGTCTACTCACTAACACTTCTCTAGCGGTAAGACGCGTGAACTCACGATCGATGAGACCCGTGTTCGAACCTCGCTAATTCTGACCGGTACCAATATAACTTTGTTATATGTACTTTGGTCGCTCAGTGCCTATAGGCACTATTAAAGAGTGGTAGGTAGACTGATGATGGTTATTTGTCCAGTCTGTCGCCCTGGGGTAGTACCACCACTTTCGAATGTAACACCCGTGAAGTGACCTTGTCGCGTTTCGGGAATAGTTTGAAAGTAGCCAGGTATAAAAGAGGAGTGTGCACTGTCAATCTAGATGGTACATGCTCGTCTCCTCAAGCCGGCATAGTGGAGGCGACTGCTGCCCGTAGAGACTTCTCTGTAGTAGCAGTTGTTTCCATTCATGGACCGCACTTAGCTTTACATCAGGCGGAGTGTTGTCACATGCCGAGTTACAATAAAAAAAAAAATAACCCGGGTGACAAAATTAAAACTGATCGCTGTTAAAGAATGTAGATTTATTTTTCTATAAAATTAATTAAAAATTATTGATAAACTCGAGAAAAAAATTGTGAGCCCATTTCTTTTAGTCAGTTTACAATTACATCTCTCTCTCCTAGTCGGTCCCTCATTGTTGAGGATCGTGACTCCTGGTGGCTTGCTCAATTAGATGTCTCCATCGGCTGCGACTGCTTGCCTGATGGAGAGCTTTATGGACCGGCATCTCCAGACAAATGGAAACCTGGTCTGTCCAGCGGCTTGGGCTTCTACCACGCGGTCTTCTGCCATCAACCTTCCCTGTCACCACAAGCCTTTCCAAATTGTCGCCATCCTTGCGCGCTATGTGGCCGAAGTACTTCAGGATGCGGCGCAGGCAAAGCGATGACAGTCGCGGTTGATTTTCAATGCCCAATTCCGACAGAACAGAAGCATTTGTCCGGTGAGCGGTCCAGGGAATCCTCAGCATACGGCATCAGCATACAATTACATACTTAATTGAAATTTTTTTTGGAACCTTACCGTGGTGTGTGAGTATAGACGGAAATATACTATGAACGAGATAGCATGAGAGTTTACGCCATTTATAAATCGTCTCTTTATTGGTGCGGGTTATACTGTATCCCATTATATCTTCCTTTTCAGCGAAAGCTTTGTATTGGTTACAATTTGTTTCAATTCTTTATTGATGCAATGTTGAGATCTACATAGAGGGGTTTCGTTTAGATATTTATGGTAAGCCCTCTCTTTTAGGAATCGTTGAAAGAGAGAAAGTTTGCGAAATCTTTGAAAGAATTTACACAAAGTTGTTTTTTTATGATAGCTCGGCATGTGATCACGCTCTGTCTGAGAGATTACTGCCTCTACTGAGAAATGTCTGCAGACTACAGTTGCACTAAGCACATTTTTTTTATTGTGGCCCGGCATATGATGTAAAGCTAGAGTTCGGTCCACGAACGGAAACAATTGCCACTACTGAGAAATTTCTACAGACAGCAGTCGTCTCCGCTATGCCGGCTTGAGAAGATGAATCCATTAACAATCACGAAACGTCACCTCACGGTTGTTACATTCGAAAGTGGTGGTACTACCCCAGGACGGCAGACTGGGCTAATAACCATTCGTCCACGTCTTCAACCATTAAACACGGCGGCTTTTAAAAATTAGAATATTACTTATTTATTTAACCAATTAGTATAGATATGTATCCAAATGTGTAGGGTTGTGCAAAATTATATGAGATCATCCAGATTCTCAAGTTAGTGGCAAGTTACACTGATTAATGCACAAGCCAGAATTGTTATTTGTATAACCCTAGGGGGATATAACTTAGGCGTAAGCTAGATACAGTTTGCAAGTCTATTTCCTAACTAATTAAGTGAGGTTTTTTTATAATAGCTATAAAATAACGTTTATTTGTCTTAAAATATGCAATACATAAGAATAAGTTAGGATTCCTGGCACCCGTACTAGGATTGACCTGTATTACGGTTGCCAGTGCACTTCCGAAAAGAGTAACAATATTTAATTTGATTACAAAATAGATGTGTATGAGTGCTATCAACTGCAACTATGCCGGCTGGGTAGACGAATGGTTTTACTAATTTTGAAGTTTTGTACATATTAAAAGGTTTGTAGTCAGACTGATGACCGTTAGGGCTAAGTTTGCTTAAATAGTTTCTTAAATAAAAAAAAAAGTTTCTTAAATAAGATACCCAGTCGCGTTTCGGTATTGACTTGAAAGTAGCCAGGGTACACTGAGAGAAATGTTCTCTATCTACTATTCACATTTGTTTTATATTAAAAAAATATAATTAAATAAATAATAATAAATGCACATGACATACAATGCCCTGATCCTGATAATACCCATATATGGGTATCAAGACAAGGACAACACAAACATGTTATATTATATGTTACCCAGACCCGAAACAAATACCTTTTAAAAAGTAATATCATAATAATTAATATTATATATTAACAAATCTATAAATAGATAGTTGCGAGCGGCCGTGGTCTAGCGGTAAGACGCGTGAACTCACGATCGATGAGACCCGTGTTCGAACCTCGCTAATTCTGACCGGTACCAATGTAACTTTATTATAAATGTACTACAGGCACTATTAAAGAGTGGTAGGTAGACTGGTGATGGTTATTTGTCCAGTCTGCCGTTCTGGGGTAATACCACCACTTTCGAATGTAACACCCGTGAAGTGACCTTGTCGTGTTTCGGGAATAGGAAGTAGTCAATGTATAGCAAGAGGAGTGTGCACTGTCAATCTAGATGGCACATGCTCGTAGGGGAGGCGACTGCTGACCGCACTCTAGCTTTACATCAAGCGGAATGTTGTCACATGCCGAGCAACAATAAAAAAAAATTCACTCGGAAATCGAACCCGGGATCCACCTAACAGACTAATGCCACAACAATGCCAATATTAATAACTGAAGTTTAAATTAAAAAATTAAATACGTATTTAACCATAACATTTTTAACGGCATGCATTTAAAAGAAAATAAATAGTTTTCCTTAGAGTAATCTTTAAAAAGTAGTTTTTTCAGGATATTCTATATAAAAGGTATTTATAGAGCATGACATATTGTTTAGATTCGTACATCCATTCCACACATGCGGGCGCGCTACCGTTTCGGCTGAAAGCTGTAGTACCAGCTCATTTCTTATGTTAACTAATATAAATATATTATATAAACTTTATTTTGTGCTTATTTATTGGCATAATAAGTGACCTACCTTCGTGGGTGGGTGGTACTACCCTAGGAAGAAAGACTGGGCTAATAACCATCATCTGCCTACCACTCTTTAATAGTGTCTATAGCCACTGAGCGACCAAAGTACTTAGTTACATTGGTACTGGTCAGAATTTAGCGAAAGAAGAATGCACATTCGCCTAAGAAAAATGGGCCCGCAGTTTTTTTTCTCGAGTCGGTTTTTAGTCGATGATTTTTAGTTCATTTTGTAGCAAAATAAATATGTATTCCTTATCACTAATCATTTTTTAAAAAATTACCCGGGTTATTGAATAATTAGATGTTTTCAGATGAAATATTTGAGGTTATAATTATTTTAAATGCTTTAATAATTGCAGATATCTGTTTTTATATAATTAAACATTGTCTATTGATTGGTAAATGATGTGTTGATATAATTAAAAGGAATTTTAAAAAAATAAGATGTTATTTTAGAATATTGTTTTGTTACCAAACTATTAAGTATCAAGTGGGCCCAAAAATGGGCATTCTACTTTGAACACGGGTCTCATCGATCGTGAGTTCATGCGTTTTACCATTGGACCACGGCCGCTCTATCTCCATCTATTATGTACATAGTTTTGGTAGGTACGTGACCGTAGCAGATGTCATTTAATGTTCCTACCATGATTTATAACAGTCATTTCTCCGTTATTGGAACAATGTTACCCATAATTAGAAGTTATTGCCTTATTACATAATACGAGACGAATTTTTTAAATAATAATAATTCCGGAAGAGTGTCAGGCAGACTAATGATGGTTATTAGCCCAGTCAGCCGACGCGACGTGTGGAACTACCTACCTTAGAATGTAACACCCGAAGAGACCTCGTCGCGTTTCGGGATCAGTTTGAAAATAGCCAAGTATGTCAACCTCAATGACGCGCATTCGTCTCCTCAAGCCGGCATAGCGGAGGCGACTGCTGTCTGTAGAAATTTATCTGTAGTAGCCAAGTACCCTTTTTTCTAAGCTCGACTTTGAAAAAAAGAATAATATAGACGATCCAGCCCAGTCTAGTGCTGGATTGATTTATTGGATTACTGGTTTGAAATAATACATATTAAGTTACATAATTCGGCCGCGTCCAAACTATAATCAACCCAAACATCAGTACATCATTCCCTTTACAAATAGCAAACTAGAGCGAGCTGTAATTAAGAAAAATGTGTCAATATTCTTTTGTTTCTCTCTGACGTCACAACATAAAAGTTGTTATACGTGTAAATATGAAAAAAGTAGAAATAAAATTATTATTGAAGGAAGTACTAATAAAATGTGAAATGCTTTTTGGAAGAGATAATTTGCATAAGGATTTTAATTGGTCGTAAAATGAACTCGTTACGACACCCTCTGTATATAAGAAACTAATAAAATAACATAATTTAAAAAAAAAAAAAATCTAAAATCATTTCTTTATTTCTAAAAAAATGTTTACCATGACAATCGTTACATACATGTAAAAGATAGACAGGCTGATGGTGGTAATTAGCTAGTCTGCTGTCTTGAGGAAATCGTGTTTCGGAATTAACATGGGTGTGTGTAAAATGAAGAATTTGCCACGTCAACCTAAATGGTACATACTCGCCTCACCCAGCTCTGGAAATTGTCTCCGCCCAATAAACTACACCATGACTTTAGAGCAGTCACAAGACGGTTATTAGATATCGACACATTTCACTGATAAATGATTCCCAAATTTTCGTTATGAGAAAGAAAATTTTACAAAAATATTTTAATGTAATTTTAATGAGACTTTTAAAAGTAACTTTTAACAATAATCTGTAGAATTTAGGTCGGCTATAAAAAGAGCAAACTAAACGGAAAAGGTCATTTTTACAGCTATTGTTAAAGTTTCGTGGCCGAGGGACGTATTCGGTCGGTTGCGATGTAGGCCAACACTGGCCCCCGTGCACTATTTATCATTGCAAATACTCACTATAAAAATCACCACTATTTTATGAAAGGAGAATACCCTTTTTCGGGCCCACTTGATACCTAATAGTTTGATAACAAAACAATATGCCAAAATAATATCTTATTTTTTATTAATTCATTTTAATTATATCAACACATAATTTACCAATCAATAGACAATGTTTAATTACATAAAAAAACAGATATCATCAATTATTAAAGCATTTAATATAATAATAACCTCAAATATTGCATCAGAAATCAATAACCCGGGTGAAAAAAAGAAAACTGATTGGTAATAAAGAAGTAGATTTATTTTTCGACAAAATTTATTAAAAATCATCGACAAACTCGAGAAAAAAAAATTTGGGCCCATTTTTCTTAGGCGAATGGCCATTCTCCTTTGTATATAAAAGACAAATTCCTGACTGACTGATTCATAAACGTACAGCCAAAATTATGATAGGTAGCGACCTTAAATTTTAAGGGTACCTTCGTATTATAGTGTAGGCAAGGATTTTGCAAAATTTTGAACTAGAAGTTACCATGATATCTCGGAAACATAATAGAATAAGTCCGAGAGATTGTTCCCGAACAGAAGTAGTTGAGAATATCGTCTTATGCCCATTTTTTTTTTAATTCCCCATACTAACGTAACACCCGTGAAGTGACTTTGTCGCGTTTCGGGAATAGTTTGAAAGTAGCCAGGTATAACAAGAGGAGCGTGCACTGTTAATCTAAGATGGTACATGCTCGTCTCCTCAAGCCGGCATAGTGGAGGCGACTGCTACCCACACAGGTTTCTCTATAGTAGCAGTTGTTTCCATTCATGGACCGCACTCTAGCTTTACATCAGGCGGTGTGTTGTCACACGCCGAGCTACAATAAAAAAAAAATACTAACCGGTCGTCTGTCGATAAATTCCGTTTTGTTCTTTCTTTCGTGTTATTGCATAAGGCGGGAACAAGAGGTGCAAAAAGAAAAGTTTTCATACTTCGGTAGCTGTTAATTTGATATGCTTGGTTAGCGGTGGGTAACGTTAATTAAGACTGGTGATAGATCTGCTTATAGCGAAGGTGACTGTTGCCTTTTTTCTCGGCATGTGACCATATTCCGCCTGACATACAATGTATAATGAAAAATAAGAATATCTTGAAATAAATGACGCAAAACAACATAATTTATAGCGTATACTAGAAGAGGCATGTTTTGGACAGTAGCACTTGAATTTTGCGGTCACGAGCTGTTTGTTAGTGATCTGAGAAATGTTATATCATATAAACTGTCTTTTTTCCACATGAAATATCGCATTTATGTCTTTAGGATGCCTTCATGATCATTGACCGTTTTTTTTACATATGTAACTGAATTTTCACAAATCTTTTAAAACCTTCCATACATATAAATTAGTATTTTCAGTCATAATATATTATATGATGACTTTTTTCTTATTGTAGCTCGGTATATGGCTACACTCTGTCTGTTGTAAAGCTAGAGTGCGGTCCATGAACGGAAATAACTGCTACTACAGAGAAAATTCTACAGGCAGCAGTCGGAGTGTTAACATATGCCGAGCTACAATAAAACAAAGTTTGTTTAGGTAATTTAAAAAATTGAATGTATATAAATCTAATATTATCTGTTATACGCAGCACGGGAACGCGACAACATCGAGCGAGACATCTGTAGGTACGAACACAGCAACGACAGCTGGTCCAACACCAAGTAGCAGCAAAGGAGCACCGCCAACAGCCAAATTTAGACATGGATTACTTCAACTTATGATTCATACGATTGATCCAATGCATGACGGTGAGTTAGGTATGCACGCTTTCGCTTTTCTTGACACTTTAAACACTGGTATAAATAAATGGGGATTTTTGACATATATTTTCAGATATTTACGATAAAAATGTCAAAGTGTAATTAATTTTAAGAACATACTAGTATTAATTCCCAACGCCCATCCGCTTCAGCTCAGCTTTTTTATATTAAAGGAGAATGCTCATTTTTGGGCCCTCTTAATACCTAATAGTATGGTAACAAAACAATATTCTAATTTAATATCTTATTTTTTTATTTATTCATTTTAATTATATCAACACATAATTTACTAATCAATAGACAATGTTTAATTACATAAAAACAGATATCTTCAATTATTAAAGCATTTAAAATAATAATAACCTCAAATGTTGCATCAGAAAACATCTAATTACTCAATAACCCGGGTGAAAAAATTTAAACTGATTGGTAATAAGGAATTAGATTTATTTTTCTACAAAATTAACCAAAAATCATCGACAAATTCGAGAAAAAAATTGTGGGCCCATTTCTCTTAGGCATTCTCCTTTTCGTCATAATTTAACATAATAATAAATAAATCTAGTATTTTAATTTTCAGTTAATGAAAATATAGTTTTGTTTAGCATTCATTGATAATGAACAACGCTGATATGCGAATTTGTTCTTTTCTCATATTCCAACGGCAACTCTTACAACTGCTTGATTGACTTATATTTAATTACACTTTGACATTTTTAATACAATGAAAGTTGTGAAAGATTTCGGATTACCCTCCCCATTTGTTTTACTGCAATTACTTTTAATTCAAAGTGCATAAAAAAATTATCACTGCATCTGTAAATACACCAAGAGGTAAGGAAATCCGCTTATGAAATAAACAATTATTGCCTAACTTTTAACTTTTTATGCTTAGCAATTAATTTTAATTTTAGTAGATTTGAAAAAGCAAATATATTTAAAAAAAAAACAAATACATTTCCATTGAATTAAAATAAGTTTCAATTCATAAAACTTTTAGAAATAGGTTTGTGTTATGAAAGGTTTTATTCAGGTTTAGTGATGTGACTCGAGATACTCTACAATTTGTACTCGAGTAAGAAAATAGTAAGTGAAGTATTTAATTTTTTAAATTTCATTTAATATTAAGTACTTGGAACAATGAATTTTAGTGTTAAAAAAACAAGACACAAAAAGGATTAAAACTCAACTTTTATATTAATTCGAGCGGCCTAGCAGTAAGACGCGTGAACTCACGATCGATGAGACCCGTGTTCGAACCTGATTATATTCTGACCGATACCAATGTAACTTTGTTACATGTACTTTGGTCGCTCAATGCCTATAGGCACTACTACAGAGTGGAAGGCAGACTGATGATGGTTATTAATCCAGTCTGCCGTCCTGCGGTAGTACCACGACTTTCGAATGTAACACCCGTGAAGTGACCTTGTCGCGTTTCGGGAATAGTTTAAAAGTAGCCAGATATAGCGAGAGGAGTGTGCACTGCCAATCTAGATGGTGCATTCCCGTCTCCTCAGGCCGGCATAGCGGAGGCGACTGCTGCCTGTAGAGATTTATCTGTAGTAGTAGTTCATAGTTCATAGACCGCACTTTAATTGACCACACAACGTTTTGTAATAATAATAATATTTCTCACTATTAGGTACACTGCTCTTTAATTTTTTAATTTACATGTAGGACGTAGGTAATAGAATTTTATGACTCTAGTAATAAAAAAGTACTGGAGTCATAAAATAATACTCGAGTCACATCACTATTTCAGGCTGTTGCGGGTGCCCTAACCTTGGCCTAGCGTACTTACGCTACGTTACGTTCCGCTATCGATCTAACAGACGCGCTTGTGATTTCGTCTCGTTCCCTATATAATACTATACAGGTTCAACATTGAACTTAACTGTAGGGTTGTCGCTTTCGTTCATCATTTTAATAAATTTAAATATACACTATGTTGCAAAAAAAAACGAGCACTTAAGATACATTGTAATAACTATTTCATTTTTTATAATTATTAATTATTTGTTCTGAATATTGTTAGAATGTTTAATTAGACGTGCTGGCCACTAAAAAAGAATATCCTCAATTCCAAAAAAGGTAGATGTTCTTCGATTTTTTCAATTGAATCCTAACCAAAGGCAAATTCGTTCTCATAATATTGTCATCTTTTGTATCGTTAATTAAAAATTCCATACTTTCATTGATTTTATTGATTACTAGAAACAGTGCACAAGTAACATTAACTTAAATAACTTGGATTATAAGAATGGACAGCGCGATATTAGCTGGTAAAGTCGTCGCACTTCTTACTGAAGGTTTTAACCATTGTTATGTGACACGTCGACTTGGAATTATGCGTTCCAAGGTCCAGAGGATTCGGAAGAGGTTCTTAGAGACTGGTTTTCTATCTAGAAGACCTAGTTCAGGCATGAAACGGTATACGGAGCAGAAAGATGATCGATTTCTTGTTAAAAAAGCTCTCAGAAATCGACGGTCGTCTTACAATGACCGTAAAAATCACGTACAAGAAGCGAGATCGGTGAGGATTAGCAAATGGACAGTGAGGAGGAGACTTATTGAAGTAGGAATTCATTCACAAAAACCCGGTAGAGGGCCAAAGTTACTCCGTGAACGTCGCGTAACAAGACTTTGGTTTGGCCAAAATTTGTTACAATGGGTCGGTGAGGAATGGGATAGGGTATTGTTTTCAGATGAGGCCCGCACATGTCTACATGGTGGGAACAGACGTCGGAGAGTGCCGAGAAGGCGAGGTGAGTGTTATGCCGACGTGTACTTTGAAGAGGTAACACCCTACGGTCGGGGGTCTATAATGTTCTTGGCTTGTATAACTTCGGAAGCTTGTACGGAGTTAGTTTTTTTTCAAAATGGGACACTTGATGCACATTGCTATACCTCAGAAATCCTCAATCCACATGTGCAACCTGCATTAGTTGCTAGGGCGACAGATCCATTTTTATGGATGATAATGTTCGTCCCAATCGGGCCGCTGAGGTATATGCATATATGGAGAAGGTCGGCACCTGGCAATCGGATTGACCAGCGAGGAGTCCCGACCTCAATCCTATAGAGCATCTATGGGACGCCCTAAAGCGTCGGGTTCGAGCTACATTTCCACCTCCACAAAACCTCACGGAGTTAAAAAGTGTAATTCAAGCGGAATGCGAACCTATACCACAAGAGACCAGAGATCAACTCGATCGGGAGCATGAAAAAAGAATAGAAGCTGTCGTAAGTGCGAGAGGTAGACATACTGAATATTAATTTTTACATGAGTTTATTTAAAGAAGTTTAAAAATAAAATTGTTGTAAAAATAATTAATTCCTTTATATTCATGAAAATTATTAATAAATGGTTTTTTACTTTTTTTTCAAATTTCCTATCCGATAGGCAATGAAAATGTAGATATGCGATTACAAGATTATAATAACGTACAATAATAATAGAAACAGCATGTATTTACATTAAAATATAACAATAAATAAGAAAGTCTAAAGTGCTCGATTTTTTTGCAACAGAGTTTATAATAATTAAATGTTCACTTAGAGAATAGTTTTTGAGTATAAGCAATGGTTATATTATAAAAAGAAATAGTAGCTCTAAATGTGAGACAGTAACCTCCACTATGCCAACTTGCCTAGGTCACTTCACGACTGTTTAATTTGTTATGTAGCACAAACTAGAAAGCAAGATAAAGTTATAATCAGATTAAAATCTGAACAATGAAGTTTATTTCTAACTGACCGACTTTTAGTATCAAAACTAACAACTAAGTACTTCAAAAATTCAACTGTTATCATTTTGCTCTCCTTCCATACTCCGCTGTAGAGTGGGATTGTAGTTGCAAGGTAAAAGTACAGTAATTAAAACTAAACTTTTTTGATAGTTTTCAAATGTGAATAAAAGCTAATCCGCGTGAGGGCTATTTTTGTAATAATTCTAGCTTGACATGTTTTTTTTGTCCTTCATCTGATGTTAAGCTAGAGTGCGGTCCATGAACGGAAATGACTGCTACTACTAAATTTCTACAGATCGCCTCCGCCATTTCGGTTTTAGGAGACAAATGTAGACCATCCAGATTGACATTGCACACTCCTCTCGTTACACCTGGCTACTTTCAAATTGTTTCCAAAACGCAATAATCTCACTTCACGGGTGTTACATTCGAAAGTGGTGGTACTACCCCAGTCTGCCAACCACTCTTTAATAGTGTCTATAGGCACAGATCGACCGTAGTACATATAACATAGTTACATTGGTACCGGTCTATCTATCCGTTGCCGGATATCATCTGATCTACGTGGCGGTCTTCCCCTGCGCGGTTGTCAAAAAAGAAGCTGTTTTAATAGGCCGCATAATGCGTTTTGGCACCAACAACACTTTCGAGCCTATTATGTATGACAGAACGGTAGAGCGGTTTAAACTCCTATCCGAAATTTGTGGGCGATATAACATATAGATATAATATGCTGAAACACGACAGTTCCTCCGTACAAACAAGTCACAACGTGTCCTCCGCGTGACGTGTTTTCAGAGACTCTCAAAGTGTAACGACGCTTTTGTTTCATATTCAGTTAGTGCTTGTACTCATGACCATGTATTCATTTTGTTCCAAGTTAGTTTCCGTAATCGTTCAAATTAGAGTCCGTATTCATGACCATTCCGACATATAGTTTATTGTAGTAATTATGATACTATTATTGTTTTAAATAGAATGGTCTATATATAGTATAGTATTTCAGGAATAGTAGAGGGATAAGTGACCTTTTGTGTTCATCCCTTTCAAGTTATATTTTATGCAGTAGGCTATTTTCACATTACATATTTCAAAGTTTCCCTATTTATTATCCAAAATAAATTTACCTATGTATTTTCCATATTGACAACTCCTATAGTAAACTAGCTGACGGTGCCCGACACTGCTCGGGCTATCAAGTTAAAATAACAGGAGGAAAATCTTGAGTGTAATATCCATCACTTTTCTTTTTGTATGAAGATGAAAAAAAAAATCAAATTTCAATATTTTATTATGACATTCTCAACAAAATTTGTTCAGTTTCCGAGATATCGCGGTCACATCTGGTCCAGATCAAAATGACACATACACACATATCCACGCTTACAACACTCACAAACTCACGCGCACGCATAGACACTACCGCCCTCTACCCCCCCCCTCCGCCCCTCGAGCCTTTCTGAAACCTGTCAGACAGCTGGGACAGTAGTGACGAAACCGACACCGCAAGGCGCCGATTTCCGCCACCCTCGAACTATCGAACCCTCGTAAACCGTCGTGTTGAAAGTGATAATAGTAGTGTAAGAACCAGCTCCAATACAGTCCACTAAGAAACCAGGGATCATCAGCTCCAAAATCTATATACAAAGGTTTGTCTGACGCTCCTTACAACTCCTCGACTCGAACCGCCGCGCGCCCTATAATTCGAAGCTACCCCTGAAAATTGTAGTCGCTGTGTAATAATAATAGTTCTGACTGTACATTAATCTTCTTCTTTTATATATTCAGATAATTTCTACAGGAACTGATTAAAAATTGACATCCACTCGAAGCTAAATTAAAAGCATGTTACCATAGCGTTTTTTTTTTGTCTATACAACTTAGTACTTATATCGTAGGCACTGAGCGACTGAAGTACATATAACATAGTCATGGTACCGGTCAGATTTAAATGAAAGGAGAATGCCCACTCACCTAAGAGAAATGGGCCCACAAATTTTTTTCTTGAGTTTCACAATCATTTTTAGTTAATTTTGTAGAAAAAAAAAACATTATTGCCGATCATTTTTAATTTTTTCACCCAAGTTATTGAGTAATTAAATATTTTCTGATGCAATATTAGGTTATTATTGTATTAAATGTTTTAATAATTAATAATATATGTTTTTTATGTAATTAAACGTCGTTTATTGATTGGTAAATGATGTGTTGATACAATTAAAATTAATTAATAAAAAATAAGACATTGTTTTATAATATTGTTTTGTAACCAAACTGTTAGGTATCAAGTGGGCCCAAAAATGGGCATTCTCCTTTAATTAAAAGATATAATGAAAGCTACAGAGGCATGGAAAGTAATATTAATGGAGTAAACTTATGTCTTCAAATGTTTGTTAACAGGCAAAGTAGATGAAAAAGCTACGCAATTACACGCAATAGCGTCATTGAAGGTGCTTTTAGAAGCGACGAGACCACCAGCGGGTGGTGCTGGGGCAGCAGCAGCAAGACACTCTGCGGCTACTGCTAGTGTAGCTAAGGAAACGCCATTAGACTTACCTAATGGTGGATTAGGGGATATACAATTAGATGCTATAGAAGAGGTAAATAAACCCAATATCCATATTAAATCTTTTTAAAAGTGCACTTTGATATTAAACTAGAGTACAGTACATGAACGGAGACATATTTGTCAAATGCCTGCAGAGAGAAATCATCTCCGGCATGCCGGCTTAAAGAGTGTCCAAGAACGTCTGTCAGGAATACCTACCCATATCAAGCTAATCATTTTACGAGTTACACTCTACTATACTGTGAAAGTATCACCACTTCTAAATGAAGTGACCTAGATTTTTGAGATCAGCTTATTGGGTCCTCAAGCTGGAGATGACTCCTGCTCAGTGTTCGCAACTTGTCTCGGCTCATGGACTAAGTTAAATGTTGTATATACATAAGTATAAGTTATTTCATCATTTCAGATAGGAGATCTAGAAGATGATACTACTCCACTAGATATGTCGTGGCCCTCAGGGTTCAGAAAGCGAATAACATATTTGTTAATTGCGCCAATTGTCTTCCCCCTGTGGATCACGTTACCTGATACGAGAACGCCTAAAGGTACATTTTAACATAGTACCAATTTGACTTGGTTAAAAATCATTCGGCACAAAAACGAGACTTCAAAACGTGAAATTTTTGTCAATATTAAACAAGCAATGCGCGTTAACAAAATTGACTTGTTTAATTTTAACAACAA
The DNA here is from genome assembly GCA_948150575.1 of Tinea pellionella. Lineage (NCBI taxonomy): Eukaryota > Metazoa > Arthropoda > Insecta > Lepidoptera > Tineidae > Tinea > Tinea pellionella. Next base: position 7,057,376 of record OX411261.1, on the reverse strand, counting down.
CCTTAATCCGTCATAGCAGAGGCGACTACTGATTGGAGATATTTCCCTCTGGATGCTGTTGTTTCCGTTCATGGATCGCACTGTAGCTTAACATTAGGTATCATATGCCGAGCTACTATTAAAATTGTTTATTTATTTTACAGGCAAAAATCTTTTCCCAGTTACTTTCATAGGATCCATAGTTTGGATCGCTTTTTTTTCCTACCTAATGGTTTGGTGGGCGAATGTTGCTGGTGCTACAGCACATGTACCTCCAGAGGTGATGGGATTAACACTCTTAGCAGCTGGAACTTCAGTACCAGATTTAATTACCTCAGTTATTGTGGCCAGAAAAGGATTTGGAGATATGGCTGTCTCCAGTTCTGTTGGCAGCAATATTTTTGATGTTACTGTTGGGTAAGTGTTTTGTTTGTTTATTGAGATGAATATGTTTTTTACATACACATGGAAGGGCGTTGATAAAAAAAAACTAAAAGAAATTTTTGTAATTTTATATTTAATTTACAATATTTTAAAATAAACCTATATTTATAAATCTTTTCACCTTGGATCCTTTAAGCTGAGTTTGAAAAAGCACCCTCTCAAGCCGCCATAGTAAAGGCGACTGGAGCCACCATGTAAACGGTTCTCCAGTCGTCAGGCCTCATGGACTTCCGCTGCGCTTATCATCAGGCCAGTCGTGGTCACATGTCGTGTTAAAATAAAAAATAATAATTATACAATTATACAGTATAGGGGTTACCAAGGGAGTTAACAATCGTATGTATTTAAAGTATCCTAGATCTTGTGTCAATAGCGTCCAGAGAAAACACGTGTCGAAGGTCGAACGAATTGTAAATATTAGTACAGATCCGGGATTTGGAGTAAAGCAATTTTATAAATCCAATTTCTTGTGGATTTCCTCTATGTTATATTCAATTACACTAGAGAATTATAGGAGTTTATTTGTTACTTTTTCACATCAGAACTGATGCTTTTGTTCTATATCAAGAGTAGTAGGTAGACTGATGATGGTTGCCTAGTCTGCCGTCCTAGAATAGTATCACCACATTTAAGTGGACTTAAGTGAGGTCTTCTCGTTTCATATTCTCATACAAATGGCATAACCTTTTCGAACCTTAAACCTATCAGGATTTTGATGATATTTGGGGTAGTTTAACATATTACTGAAATCTAGGTCTGAACGTTTTGATTTTTTTTATTATTTGTTTATATGTACAATAGAAAAAGTCCCTACCTGAACTTCCCAAATTTTCACGAATTATTTGTCATATCTTTAAATAATGCCAATCTGGACACTAAATTAAAAAAAGGTTCAGATCGGACATATATTATTCTCTACTTAATTAAATAAAGTGTCAATCATCAAAATTGATAAAGTTTAGGAATGAAAAAACGTAATGCCCCGAAAGTCGATATCGCGACTAAATTGTCGTCATCGAGTAATTTTGACTGTTTCTCTTTGGTTTCTTTTTTTTTTTGGTAAGGTCAGTAAGGCCTCGACAATTTAATCTGAAAGCATATTTCTCAATTCTCCCACTACTTCCCTACGTCGTCTCATAAAAGGAATAGACTGAGGAATCTACAATCTACCCCTCCACTATATTTACCATTAGGGCAGTTGGGGTCACGTGTCGAACAGATTTGAGAGAAGCGATGTCTGGATCGTAGCAAGTGGCGTTCCATTATCTCTGCCTATCCCTGTGGAAGAAAGGGCGTGACAATTGATGATGATGATGATGATGATAAAATAGATTGTATTAAAATAGTTAAAAAGTATCTTATCAAATAAAAAGAAATATACGAGTATTTGGTAGTAAAGGTTAGATTAAAATAACAAAAGAAGGGCAGACCCTTGAACTTCGCGTGACGACATCTTAAATCTAATAAAGCCATTAACTAGCTTTCGCTGGCATTTTAAGTTTAGTAGAAAATGCATTTAAAGATCTGGAGGTCACGGGTTTGATTCTATTTCACATTAAAATGTGTATTTTCTGACGCGTAGTTTCTATGTCCGAATGTGAACATAATAATGAGAAGAGTGTGTGCCGTCAATGGATTATACACATTTATAGTATAGCGGAGGTGACAGACACCTCGCCATAGTAGAAGCATGAATCGCATTCTAACTTAATACTCGTATCAGGTGGAATGTGATCACGCTTCGAGATACTGCAGAAAAACAATAAAAAGATAAATATTTGAATTTAACAGACTTAATTTGCGCGAAAATTTATGAGATTTGTTTAAAAAAAAATTCTACATACCCATGGACTTCCTTATATAGATATGAAGATATATACTTGGAAATAAGAACAAAATCAAAACAGTATTATATTATAAGTTATATTCCATTCCGCGTATTGAATCGTAAATGTGGATAGCCTAAAGTGCATTTCCTAATCTCCCAAAGGATTCGACGAGGACAATTTTATTTACTCGTGGGAAGAATTTTTTATTTTATATTCGAAGTTTATCCTCGATTTATTTGAGTTAATTTTATCGGATTCTGCTTTGATAATATCCTGAAAAACGGTAAACTGGTTTGTTACGAGTATTATAATCTTTTGTTTTTTTTTTGTATTAAGTTATTTAAATTTTAATTAAATACTAAAAATTAGAATATAGATTTTTAAAAATATACAAATAACGTATAGATGTATATATTTAATTAACTTACAGAAAAACCGCTGAGTATTCTAGGAATTCGTTTTTATGTCTTTGCTCGTAAAACTTGCCAAATTAAAAAAACAACTTCATATGGTTTATCATAATAGATCTTTGTCTAATTGAAGGCTTCACGTGACTAGTAAACTCCTCACGAGGAAACCAGTGCATGCGCGATGTCAGATCAATAAAACAAACAATCAACCAAACATATTCCTTACTCCGATCATAATAAAGTCGAATATACTTTAACAGGCTACCAATTCAGCCGACATTGGGAACTAAGTTCATTATTTCTCATTTGACAACCAAACTTTGCTCAAAGAAAGTTAAACTTTATCACCTTAAAAATACATTCGAAATTGCAATGTCAAAGTTTCGTGTTGTGATGGTTTTTGTTATGAATTTGTAAGGAAATTTGAGCTTTATTTGTGTTTATATTAACATAGAGGTGTATCATGAACATCGTAACTTTTCGACGGATATTTAACACGAAATTGTTGGAACTAAAATAAAAGTCTTGTGCACATCCTACATCCCTAGCCCTAGCTTACCACATTCTAACTTGCATAAGACATAAATTATACATTGAACCTTATATATTTAATAAATAATTGTTTTATCTTTATCTCTTGTTGCCAAAATTGAAATCTGAATTTTCCTTACAGGACTATAATAATAATAATCTTTATTTATCTATTTAAAGTTACACACACAGGTTAGTAGAGATGAACTTATATTAGTGTTAGTACAAATAATAAAGAACACAGATATGCTGACTTCTGAACTAGTTATACACTCTATTTCAGGAGTCAGGTTGCACCAATTAGAGGACTAACGCTATTAAAATTTATTATAAATATACAAGAAGCATATACAGTTTAAAAATAAATATGCTCTAAAAATAAAGACCTAATTATAATTACTTAAAATTTATTGAACCACCAATAATACATTTTCAGCATCCGTATAAGGGACTATACTATACCAATGCCATATACTTATAAAGATCAGCCGTGGTCTAGCGGTAGAAAGCGTGAACTCTAAACTCACGATCGATGAGACCCGTGTTCAAATCTCACTAAATTATTACCGTTATCAATGTAACTATATTATATGCACTTTAAAAAAGTACAATCAATTAATTTACTTCTCGATATCATTTTTCAGTTTCGCTGCAAGTAATAGATCGTTTTTAAGATTACTCGCAATTGTACTAATTATTTTATTAGCAATTATTAGTTTTCTTGTTGTGTGTTATGTGCTAATAGTTATTAAGTATATACTTGGTTAGAATGTTACAGCTTTGTCGTTGTAACGTTTAAGATCTGTATCGGCAAATAGGTAGGCAGCCTTGGCCCAAATGTCCCTTCCTTCAATGGCCCGTACATGGAACGATAGCTGTGTTAAAATTCGCTTTTTACCTCTATATGTAGTTGTGTAATACTTATACACACAATTACTACTATATATTATGATTTATCTATTTAAATACTTAAATAAATAAAGAAAGAAAATGTATATTAAGTAGGTTTTTTTTAATGGTAACATTAAATTGACTAATGACCCTCTCACTAAGCGAAAGCCACGTTTCAGTGGGTTTAATGAACGGTAACAACTGCTGCCAAAGAGTTTACGGGCAGCAGTCACCTCTGCTATGCCGAGTTAAGGAGAATCCGTTACGGACATCCTGGCCCCAGGGGAAAAGGCCAGGGGTATGCCGGGCTGCCTCCTTTTGAGGTGTACCGACTAAAACCCCACGGTGTTCCAACCGGTCATCATTTATCCGCGACGAGTGTTAGTCCTACCCCTGGAAGGCAAATAATTATACTAAGCACTTGTTGGGGTTAGAGGGGTGATTCTTTTTGATACGTATTGGGGGTGCCCCCGTGACCTCGGGAAAACCTCGACATGTTCCGAAAGTCCGTTCCGTCCGGTTCCGGAACGCGCTATCTCCGGAACAGAACGAGATAGGGCCAAAGTGCCAGAACAAAAGTCGTAGGAAATGCCTTCTAATTTCGAAATCCAAAATTTGTTTTTTCAGAACTACCCAAAAAAAAAAATCTATCCCAGCGCTCGCGATGCGTGCCTAAAAAATTAGTTGTTATATATTGATATTATTTTACTTTCAGGTTACCTCTACCGTGGCTGTTGTTTGGAATAATATACGGTGAGCCGGTTCAAGTGAATTCAAAAGGTATGATGTGCAGCATCGTCTTGTTATTCGCGATGTTACTTTTCGTCATAATGAGCATCGCTTGCTTCAGGTGGAAAATGAACAAAGGACTTGGTTTCACTATGTTTTTATTATATTTTGTGTTTGTTGCGGTCAGTCTTGGGTTGGAATATGGTTATTTACATTGTCCCAGTTAATGGTATTTTTTGTTTTGAACATTCAAAAATTCTAATAGCGAGAGGAGTGTGCGCTGTCAATCTAGATGGTGCTCACTCGTCTATTCAAGCCGGCATCGCGGAGGCGACTGCTGCTTGTAGAGATTTCTCTGCAGTAGCAGTTGTTTCCGTTGATAGACCGCACTCTAGCTTTGTATCAGGCGGCGTGTTGTCATATGCCGAGCTGCAATAAAGAAAACTTAGGGTTCACATTTTTGTTGAAAGGAGCTGGTAATTCAATAAACTTAAGATAGCTATAGACGTGTTAAAATTATTAAATAATCTAACCTTAGGGTTTAGACAGTCGAAGAAGTTCATTATTATATCTTCTAAGGAATTTTTAATCAATAATTTAATTACAGAAAGAATTGTTATACCAACCCTGAAACATTTATGAAAATGATTATAATTTTCAATAGCAGCTTTTAACAAAATGTGTGAACCCTATGTTATTTTCAAGTGAAAAAGTATACCACGACTTTGTATTGTACAGTCAGCATCAAATACGACAAACACTGTTCATTTAGAGCAGGGATGCACAGACTTATTAGGACTAGGGGCCACTCGGGCAAATCATGAACTGTTGGCGGGCCGCCAGAAGTATAGGTAATTAAAGACAATAAAGTATTGATAATAATGTATTAAAATTGAAAAAGAATCTATTAATTTTAAGCGTGGCACTGCATAGTGCTTACAATCTTTTTTATATTTGGCTCAAATTTACTTGTAGCAACACGTAAAACTGCTTCCAAACTTTCATTTGCAAGGCCGTTCCGATTTTCTGTTTTATTATTATTTAATATTGAAAAGGTTTGTTCACACATATAGGTAGAACCAAATAAGCTGGCACATTTCAGAGCGTTTATGCGCAACTCTTTGTACGTATTTTTATCAATGCAGCGGTAAAAGTTCAGCAAGTCTCCTTCGTTGAATTTGTTGCGTAAATCTTGGTCGTTTTGAATGTCGATAATTTCTAACTGCATTGACTCTGGCGCATTTTCAACTGAAATCGTGAAAGGATTGCTGAATATGTCCAACAGAGGTTTCACTTTTTTAAACTCCGAAAATCTGTCTTGAAAAGCTTGAATCAAAATATCTAGCTTTTCTACATAACTGAAATTAATCGCAGTTTTGTTGAATTTTTCAGCCATTTTCTTATAATTCGGAAAATGATTATAATTTCCAGAATTCAATTGCGATCTGAAAAGTGTCAGCTTGCATTGAAAGGATGATACATGAGCGTAGAGCTGGGATATCAGTTGATTTTTGCCTTGAAGCCGTGTGTTCAAGACATTCAACTGATTTGTAATGTCAACTAAAAAAGCCAAATCACACAACCAATCAGGATTTTTAAGTTCCGGGACATCCCTTTGCTTTTCCGCCAGAAATATTCCAATTTCTTCTATTAAATTTAGAAATCGTTCCAGTGTCAATCCACGACTTAGCCACCTTACTTCTGTGTAATACAGTAAATCTCCATATTCGCTTTCGATGTCATCAAGGAATTGTTTAAATTGCCTGTGATTGAGTCCTCGTGATTTTATGAAATTTACAGTCAAAACTACCACTTTCATGACATTTTGAAATTCAATTTTTTTAGAACAGAGGGCTTCTTGGTGTATAATGCAGTGAAACTGCATGAAATCTTTAGCGTTTATGTTTTTTTCTTGCAGATGCTTTTTCAGCAAAGTAACTAGCCCGGAATTGACACCAATCATCGAAGGAGCACCGTCAGTCGCAACTCCCGATAATTTTGATAAGTCCAAATCAGTTTTTGAACACTCATCCAAAAGTACATTGAGTATATCAACTCCTTTGGTTTGACCTTTCAATGAACACATTCCTAATAACTCTTCGAAGACTTCAAAATCTTGAGTAACACCTCGTATGAATATGAGAAGTTGAGCTGTGGAACTAATATCAGTGGATTCGTCGAGTGCTAATGAAAAAAATTCAATGATCTTAGTTTTTTCAGTTAATTGTTCCGCAATATTACCTGACAAAGACATAATTCGTCTTTGGATAGTCATACGATTCAGTTGAATTTTCTCAAACTTTTTTGCTGCTTCTGGACACATTTTCTTAGCGGCAATTTCTATGCATTCTTTTACAAAATCCCCATCATTGAAGGGGCGACTTCGCTTTGCTATCATTCGAGAAATTTCATAACTAACTTCTGTAGCTGTTTCTGAATCTTGAATGGGTTTTGTAAACATAGCTTGCTGACCAATAAGCTCCCGTTTTAAAGACAACATTTTATGCTTTCTTAATTCACCTGTAAACTTGTTAAAAGTAGGATGCTGCGTTTCATAGTGCCTTTTTACATTATATTCCTTTGCAATAGCAACAGAATTCTTGCAAATTAAACAAACGACTTTGTTATGCGACCATACAAAAAAGTATTTCTCAGTCCAAATTTCTTGAAACTGCCGATTTTCATCTTTAACCTTACGTTTTTTACTAGGTCCTGGCTTGTCCATGTTGCGTTCTAATCCTGGCTAGGATTAACACAGCACCTAAAAACAATTACAGTACCTACTTAAATTACCCATCCTTTTTTAAATTACAAAAAATAATTGATTAAGGGGAATTATAAAACGAGCGAATAAAAAAAAACTTTGCGACTGATGATGACATACTGTTTTAATAACTTAAGCGGTATGAATTTGTAATTTACAGTCACTCGTTTTATTACTACCCATTAATTAAATAGATAGGGAAACATTTATTAATAACAGAGTTTTACTTACGATTTCACAACACAATTATACACGGCACTTGACACTGCAACAGGAAACCTACGTTGAATGTGGAACAAAATATATGACACCGGCTTGTCGCTCAAATTAATACCGAAGTGTCGGTCGCTGCGGTTAGCGTGGCTTTTATACCGCGCGTATAGAGTCGAAAACTGTCTGGAGAAATCTCGAAACCGACTCTGGAAGCTTCGTGTATCTACGCGAGCAATCGGGAATTCCGACATTACCGACGCACGCACGGCGCACCGATAAGCGCACTTAAGAGCGGGCGCACGAGATTCAAATTTCGAACATTTTTTTTTGTTTTATTCTGGAATAGAATTCAATATTTTTCGAATGTACGAGAGTATTATTTTTGCTGTCGGCGGGCCACCAGTATTCGACCGGCGGGACGCATGCGGCCCGCGGGCCGCGGTCTGTGCATCCCTGATTTAGAGGATCTAAACACTTAAAGAAATTAAGCTTTATTTCAACTGGATAAAGTTCTTATCAGAACGACATTTGTCTAGTGTGACTAATTTAATTTTTTTAGTTGTTTATATTATTTAAAACAGTTAATATTTTATGCTGACTGTACCAAACTAACAGATCACGTGTCAGTATAGTGCGATTTATTATTAAATAGTCTAAAATGTCATTAGGGAGGTAATCAGGTGACCTAACTACTAATTGATTTTTAATTGATTACTTGTGAAGATTACCATTTTTTTTTAATTGGAAAGCCTCCGTTTTGTTTCATTATTTACTTATCTACTATTTGAATAATAGGTATTGCTTTTATACAGAACATTATTAAAAAATCTAAGTAATTTTATGAACGTTTAATTAATCAGTTAAGACAATTTTCACCTGGCAACATTTAAAAATAATGTGCGTAAGTAAAGAAACCGTCACTTTAGGCTATTTAATTTAAAATCGTAGTATACAGACTGTAAAAAGACAGATAGCTAGCCCTTTAACTTTAGTTTTTTAAACGTCAGGCCACAATTTCAACTGTGAGTTGACTGTGAATGACTGCAAGACTTATATAAATCGTTGCTTTCAAATTACTTGTTTCTGATAATACAATGATGTTATCAACTACATAAGATATTACACCAATAAAATTAAATGCCAAAAAATTTAACGATTTTTTTTAGTATAAAAGAGAATACTTGGAGCGCATCTATATGATGTATACAACTTCTGTTTCGCAGGATTGCCTACTGTCTTTTTACAGCCGTGATAAGCGCCATCTGCCAGATAAGCTCTTACATAGAGTTTCATAGATGTGATGATTAAATACTATTAAAGTTAACGCAATGACTTGCGTCCTTGTCAATTGTCAATATTATATTTTTTGTGAATAATAATAATAATAATTTTGCTCAAATATTTTATTATAATACGATTTAATGGCGTTTAGATGTTTTTTTTTTAATTCGATAGTGTTAATTAGTTTTTTTTTAATCATGGATAGTTTAGTATTAGTGAAATCTCGCTGCAGAACATATAATTATCTGGATGATGTCAATATGAGAGATTAATTTTTAATTATTATCTATAAATAAGTAGCAGAGATGCTGCGGTGAAACAACCGCGGTGAGGACAATGAAACAAACTTATCTGGTCCAGTGACGAAAAGTTTTCTAAAGACGGCTTGTTATTAGATGACAGTTGCGAAGAACTAAAAGCGATAAGAGCGGCGCCTTTCAGCTGAGCAGTATTTTTTTCTGAAATACGAGTATGATGAAAATTGAAGAAAAAAATCGCACCTCAGCTCAGGCTTTGTGTTGATTGCCTAAAAATAATATTGAAAAATGTTAATTGAAGTATTATTTGTTCAGCGAGATTTTCCTAATAAAAGCGCTGTTTTGCTTAAAGAGGGTGTTGAAATTTGAAAGTACAAATGTATAGTGAATCGATTAAATTGGTATACATCAAGGAATGCGCTTTAATGCATTTTATATATTTAAACCGAATAATAGACTATAATTTTATTATGTGTGGAAATAAATAAATATGAAAATGTATACCTATTTTTGTATATAACGAAGTTTTGTATTGTTCGCTAGAAAGATAAATTAGTATGAGGTAGTGCGACGTTTGGGTGACGACAATATTTATTTTGGCTACTTTATACAAAAAATCAAGTAAATACGAGTAGGTTCATTCTCAACAACTTAACATGTGTAACCAGAGGGCCTTATCAACCCGGACCGTCAATTGCCATCACATGTCAACACATTTTTCTGTTGTAGCAGTTATTGGCTTTAGAACCGCGCTCAAGTTTAACATCAGGCGTAAAACCGAACCACGAAAAGGAAAAAAATAACTACTCATTATTTTTTTTAAATAAAGAGTGGTAGGCGGACTGAAGAAGGTTATTAGCCCAGTCCTGTAGTAGTACCACCACTTTCAAGTGTAACACCCGTGAATTAGACCTACTCGTGTTTCGGGATCGGATTAGAAGTAGCCGGGTATAACTAGAGGAGTGTGCTATGTCAATGGATGGTGCACATTTGTCTTCTTAAGCCAAAACAGTGACGACCGAGGCAACTGCTGTCTGCAGAGATTTCTCTGTGGTAGCAGTTGTTTCCGTTCATGGACCGCATTCCAGCTTATCTTAAAAAATAATTAGTAAGTGGTTACCAAATCGAACAAATTTTGTCGTCGCCAATAAATGTCCGTATTAAAGAAAAGTTGTTGATGATTTTACAATTTTTTATTAAAAAATTATAATGATATGGTAGTATATGAGCACCGGTTAGTAGCTGTAAATACACACGTAGGAGAAGGAAGGGCTCGAGGACGCAGTGGGACAGATGTACAAAACGGAATAGTGCCTAAAAAGACTATTAAAATCTCTAGATTTTTAGTGTAATAACACAATAAGAAGTTTAGTATTTACTCTTAAAATATTGAAAGCTAAGTTAAAGCGTTTGTCCCGCTCGCTGTTAAAATATAAACGTTTTTTTACAATTATATAAATATGCAATAATATAGATATTTGCTTGAGAATGTTCATGGCCGTTATATGAAAATTCGTGCATTTCCACGTTTTTTTATTGCAGCTCGGCATAATTATGACGACACTCCGCCTGATATAAAGCTAGAGTGCAGTCCATGAACGGAAACAACTGCTACTGCTATGCCGGCTTGAGGAGACGATTTGCACCATCCAGATTAACAGTGCACACTCTTCTCGCTATACGTCACGGCGACATGGTTTTCGTCAATGTTGTCGCTGTAACGTGGGAATGTGTTTTCAGGATTCAGTCAATTGTAATTCGTGTTATGTTATACAATGTTTTGATCAATAATATACATAGATAATATATTAGATTATAGTGTTTGTTAAGTTTTGCATATTAACATGAAATGTTAATCATACATGTACTGACATTGTTTTGTATTATCAGACTTCATAAACCGTCCATCTTGCAATCTACTTTTCAATTACGAATAATAAGTTTCCATTGCAATAGTTGTAATTACATTTTTTAGGTTATTAGTTGGTGACATTTAGAAAAATCGTGTGAATTTCACCTACAGATCTATCCCGGGTGAATCTCTTTACTACATGAAACCAAAGATCACATGATCAGATTTATTAATAGATTTTTTTTATTATCAACTTGAAAAAATGCATTGAAAATACTTCCTGAAAAAAATTAATTCCTTGGTTATCGGAAGAAAATATAATTTATGATAATATTTAGAACATAAATATAAAAGATTATTTTGGATCGGAAAAGGGTTTCACTCGGTATACGATAATGATAATTAAAAAATAAATTAATAATGATTTATATAAATAAAGAGGATTATTATAATTGTTATACACTATAACCCGCCTATTTCATATAGCAATAAATAGACTAGTATATAGATAGTTAATGTTTGTAGCTTTAACTGAAACAGACCAGACGCTCAACGTGGCATTACGAGTAACAATAAAAAACACGTACAAATGTAATCATTATAGTAAAGCCTCTCATACGTGTTGGCTAACTGAAGTTTTTCCACACAATCTGCATACAACAACTTAATACAATATTGTTATACTAAAGTAAACTCTCTGATTTGCGTCACAAGGTTTATTATACAAGAACAAATTTTAGTAGTCTTGGTCAACATGTATTGAGAGAGTGGATAAATCGAATGCGCACAAAACACTTTTGTAAGTGAGACATTTAAGGGCGTATTTTCTATGATGAAAGTACAATTTTTTAGTATAAATTAGTAATTTGAATACAGTTTGAGTATGTTTTATAATATTAGTTTAGACATGCGGTATTCGTTATAGTGAAGACAGATTTCCATTTGTGTGTTCTATGCCTACAAACGCAATTATCATGAGTTTTCACAACATTAAAAGATATATTTTACAAATGTTTAACGTAAAGAAGGAGAAAATTCTAAAATAATCACTCAGAAAAGTGCCTCGCCTGTATTAGGGACGTCGCGCGGGCCTAACTCAAAAGCCGTTCAACTGTTGTCGCTTGATCAAATCGAAAAAATTGGCGTCTCACTGTCACTTAAGTGACAACGAAATCGATTCGATCAAGTAAAAACTATCGATTGGCTTTTGAGTTAGCCCCGTTGTTTGTTTATTAATATGGACACTAAAATAAATGGAAATTTGTCTTAAAACTCTTAAAGAACAATAATAATAGCAAAAGCTAAGAGATGCTTCGAGCATTCGACATATCGGTAGTTGCCGGAGTTAAGTGTAGGTCATACTGTGATAAGTGCATGCTTATGACGTATTTATAACATAAATGTATCGGAACACTTTTAGTTGTAGATACAGTTTCATATTTATAAAGAACTCTTTCTTCGTGTACTCTTTGTCAGCCACGAATGTAAATATTGTTGTTGAATCATTTTTATTTTGTCCTTAACAAGATCTAAGTTAAAAACTTATCATAAAGCTAATTATAAAACACGTGATTAGGAATAAATGTAAGTCCGATTGACTCTTTCTTTTGTTGTAACTATAAATAAAAATTGATTGCAGAATGACCCATGCGTACACGAAAACGTGTGTTCTTTATAAAAATGCAACTGTATTCGGCTTGGATTTGAGTAGTTTTCTGTAGAACGCTTAGCGACGTCACACGGATGGTCCATCGGTATATCTATTTGCTTCCTTCATACTTACTCTTGTCTCCAAAATTAACCGTCGGGCCTCCGTGATGCGTTTTTTATATGATTTGTTCCGATAATAGTTTTTTATATAAATGTATTTATTATAAGCTCATTAAATTACAATTATTAAGAGAAATTCGTGATATATCTACTTAGATGAATATAAGTAGATGCTGTGTTTATTTCGGATGTCCCTTCGTGTGGGAAGCACCAAATAATTGCCTATAAAGCTATAATCTTTACACTTATATACACTAGAGATTTCTTAAATCTTATCTTTATATCATTAAGTAGTCACCTATGTGTATATTTCTCATACTTCCATGAGTTATCCTGTAGTCTTAACAAAGTTGAGTGGCGTGGCGCGAGGCCGTCGAGTCGAAACGCGCTACACGCCACTCGAAGATCTGAAGACTACGGGCTTTAGTTATCGCATAATGCGATGTAGATTGCATTTGTTTAATACCAAATAGCACAATTTAACTTTGTTAAATTAGTTTCTATAAAATTAACATTTCTGAGCGATCGCTCGTTTAATAATGTCCTAGACTTACCTACGCGATTTAAATTCATAAGTAATTAAATTATTTTTTGACGTGTGTGACGCGCGTTTCGTTCGGTATTGACGTCGAAAAAATGAAATATACTTAAAATAATTGAGTACAGAATGGACTCGTCTTAAAATAATTTAATTACAATTGATCGTTTATTAATAAAAGAAAATATATTTGAATTATTGTCGCGTAATATCCAATTTGGGAAGCGTGTTTCTTCTTTGCTACTTAGCTTTTGACGTTGGTTATAAAGTGACTATAAAGTAATTTTTTATATGAAAATAACAACTTTGAATATTTCTTCTTAGTCTAAATTAGCTTATACGAGTATCTATCATTAAACTTTATGATATTCTGGTAGAGATTGTTACTAGAGTAAAAAATTTTATATAAAAATTATTAAATTATTAAATTGATATTGCACTATTTGTTTTTCATTATTATTAATAATTTTAACTAAATATATTATCTACATCTCTTTCTAATGAAACTCTCTTTCTCTATTTAATTTCTTAATCTCTACTTAATTCTAACTAATATAAAATATAGTACAAATTTCCGAAATCGAAAAGTGCAATGTCAATTCTGAAATATTTTTTTGCTGAATCGTCTCGATTACGAAAATTTTATAACTAAATGCACCTAATTAAAATGCACTTGTTATAACAATGTTTTTATTTTACATTTAAACTATTATTTTATAAATAAAATCCTAATTTTGTACATTTTTTTTCATTGTTATTCAAGAACATCGCATAACACGTAAATTAACAACATATACAGGGGTCGGCACTCGAAGTGTTACTAATTAAAAATGCTGTAATTTTGTCAAATTTGATTCTTTTTATTTAGAAACTTCGCTATATCGTAAAAACATTTCAAATATGTTATTGTTCGATGCAGCCACTTTTTGCGCGGATAATAACTTCGAGTCTGTCCGAGAATCCTTCACACGTTGCACGAATATGGTCTAATGGTATTTTGTCCCGTTCTCGTCGAAGACCAATCTTCAAGATGTTGACTGACTCATATTTGTTCACATATAAATGTCGTAGCTCATTAACAATGGCTGGTTGCGATCTTTTAGCCAAATACAAAGCAGTAACATTGTTGCGTTTGAATTCCATTTAGATTACTTTTTTTTAACTGCCTTGTAAAACGATTGTTTATCAAAAAAATAATCACGTTGTCTCATTAGCTCTTAGGTTGTTACATCAGCATGAAGTTGGTAACACTTCGAGTGCCGACCCCTGTATTATATGCAACATAGCATATAAGTAAATACGATATTTTCAATAAAACCTGTGTTTTAAACCGATACCGAATAACTAATAATAGAAATTGTTTTTTGTAATGTTATTAAATCATGATAAAAATTGAACTGAAAATTATCAACTCACATAGCTCGAGGTGGGAATCGAATTTTCATACTCTGCTGCTTGCGAATACCCTGGACCACTAAGCTACACATGTGCTTTCACGTCAGCAAAGAAATTCTTGTATTTTATTTTTTCATCGGCAGATTTCTGCTGTGTTGTATTATATAAATATTATGTTTGTTGCAATTTTTAGCATATTTAAATAAAATGTTGTAATTTTTTGTTTCCTGTTCAAATTACATCATAATTTAATAACCGATAAATAATTTTTGAACGGTTTTCGTTTTCGAGATGACAGCGTAGATTGTTAATAGTGATATAAATTTTACAAAGTTTAAGTAAAAACTAAAAAAAAAATATATTATTTTTAAAAATTAATAAGTAGTTAAGATTTAGTGATTTTAATCATGTTATTAATTATGAAAAAAAAATTAAGACGGAGCTCTATTTACATATTATTTTGATATCTTTAAGATATATTTAGACAAATTCTGTTAAAATAAAAGAACTTGTATGAACACATCTTAAATTTTTAAATTATATTTTTTTGAGATTTTATTTTAAATAAACCGTAGCTTTGTCCAAATATGTTACATTATACTCACGAAATTCGTGAATATATACCAAAATTAATTAAATTAAAACTATTTTATTCGGCTTACTATAGCGTTTATTTTGTTACTACGCGGTGAGTCTAGGGCGAAAGACTTCTTAGTCTCGCCTCGATCATAACGTTTGCAAAGCTTTTAAAACGTTATCAAAATAAACACGATAGTAAATCGCAAAGAAATCTTAAGATTGCATCCGTGGGACTAGCCATGGAACTTCTTCAAACGTTAAAATTTAAATGAAACATTGGAATTATTGTTAAAATTATTTTAAAATAATGTTGTTTAGTTGTAAATGATTTATAAATTGTGTAATTTAAAATTATTGCTTCAGAAATGATATTTCTTAAATGTGATAGAGATCAGTGTCTCTTTTCGTTGTTTCGTTTTTGTTGGAAGTATTTTTTATATTATACTTTAATATTTGTTGTATACTTTTGAATGTTAAATTAAAATGAGCATTCGGCGTCGAGCGACGTCGGCTGTCGACGGTATTATGAAAAAATACAATAAAAATATAAAAATAGCGAATGTTGAGTTTTATTTTTTACACCATCTTTACGGCTGAATACTTAAACCTTAGATAAATGGAATACATAATTATCTACTATTAATTTCGTTTTTTTATGCGGCGAATTTGATTTAAGTGACAGTCTTTTCGTCATACGCCTTTCCGAAGCCATGGTAGAGTCTGACGATGAGCAAGTGAGCCCAATTACTATTAAGCTTTTAATATAAGTATACATACAGTCTAGTTAAAAATATTTTAATTAAATTAAATAAAAAATTAAAGTAAGAGGAAGAGAGGCAGATACTCTCTTTTACTTACTCATTTCAAGTAAACGTAAAAATATTTTATTTTCTTATTTTTTGGCATACGACGTCGAAGATCTTTTGCTAGTTTAAATATTTAAAAAAAACCATTAAACCAGAATATAATGTTTATTATAATTTATGAAAATAGACAACATTTTAGCACAAAAACAATATAAATATTATAATTATATTATAAATAAATTATTATAAGACCATATATATATATATATATATATTAAATTCTTAGTTTTCACATTCCGTTGTTTGCCTGCTCAAAACTCAAACTTATAAATTACTGAAAAATAATCAGCGGAAAGTATGAGGGCTATTTAACATCCTCATATCGGTGGATCTGCTTTAAAGCCGGCATAGTAAAGACTGTCTGAAGACATTTTTCTGTAACAGTTATAGACCGCACTCTAGCTTTGTTAAGTTTTGATGTTCTGATGTTTCAGGCGGAATGTAGACTCATGTAGCGTTAACTTTAAAAATATATATATACATCATATCGATCACTCACAAATTCTTAAGAACTATTTGCGCACAAAGCCTAACAAAGCTATCACACATTTTAATATAATACATCCATTTTATTAATTAAATAAATAATTATAATTAAAAATTGAATAGAAAAGAATACAGTCGATTTCTATTTCGACAAGATCACGTAAGACCCCCAATGGAAGTGTAGTTTAGTGGTTAGAATATCTATACTTATAACCAAGTACTATATAGTCTGTGCTTATAACAAACATAAAGCGGTTCGAATCTCACCCTATCTTTTTTTTTTATTGTAGCTCGGCATGTGACAACACTCCGCCTGATGTAAAGCTAGAGTGCGGTCCATGAATGGAAACAACTGCTACTACAGAGAAACCTGTGCGAGCAGCAGTCGCCTCCACTATGCCGGCTTGAGGAAACGAGCATGTACCATCTAGATTGACAGTGCACACTCCTCTCGCTATATCTGGCTACTTTCAAACTATTCCCAAAACGCGACTAAGTCACTTCACGGGTGTTACATTCGAAAGTGGTGGTACTACCCCAGGACGGCAGACTGGATAAATAACCATTATCAGTCTGCCTACCACTCTTTAATAGTGCCTCTAGGCTCTCAGACTATTGTGAACATGTTAGATTTTTTTTCTATTAATATTTTTATTATTGAATAATGAAAGATATCTAGCATTTAAAATTCCAAAAATTAATAAACAAATAACAGATAAATACATATAAAAAAATACATATCGCCGTTCCAGAAGTACAATGACGTAACTGCACTCAGCGGTTGATATTAGGAATTGAAATTTAGGGTTGAAATTAGTAAATCCTAATCCCTAGTAAATGAAAGTAAAGTATATATTCTTCATTCTCCCAATATACCATTATTTTTTGTCACACATAAACACACAAATTACATATCTGGGTTTCATAGGCCCTAAATGTTAATAAAACGGCTTATATTTATAGACCGATCATCCCAGTTATAATTAAAAACAAGCAACAAGAACCTTGTTAACATTAATTAGCACACGGTCTTAAATATTTTCCCAAGGGTTTTACGCCCGTTTATAAACACCCAAATTTTCTCCACACTATTTCCTACGGCAACACGTACTTTATTCTGAGCCTGCAAAAGAGTAGGAAAGCCAACAATGCGGCAGCAGCGGCTCCTGCTAGAAAAGCACCATCCTCCTTTCTTGTCCCACCTGCTTTTTCTATCACAGAACTCTGAAAAGATACCAAATGAACATGAAAAAATACAATGCCCTTTTTTGGATCCAAGGATATCAATAGTTTGTTAACAAAACAATATTCTAAAATATATAATTTATTTCTGTTGTATTACCATCGTTTACCAATCAATAGACAATGTTTAATTACATAAAAAATAGATATCATCAATTATTTAAGCATTTAATATAGTGATAACCTCAAATATTTCATTAGTAAATGTTTAATTACTAAAAAAAATTTAAACTGTGTAGGGATGGTGGATAAATGTGTATTTTACTACAAAGTGAACTAAAAATCATCGACAAACCAGAGAAAAAAATTGTGGGCCAATTTCTCCTAGGCTAATTCCTTTATTTATTTATTTATCATGCCACGGTTTGAGGAGACGTTTTAGCTATTAGATACTAGGATTGCATACCCATCCACCATGCCTAATAGCCCATGGTGTAGCACATTGGGCGACATGTCTAGCCGCCCAATCAGCGGCACGACACCAGCCACCTATCCTTACAGCACGAGCGCAGACTTCACAAAGAAATGCTAGAACCACTAACGCTCGTTGTTCCACGTGAACACAGGCCTGAAACGTAGATGTAATATTTAACGAATGGTTATCAGCCCAAATTAACCAACACTCAAGTGAAGTGAGCCGCATTTTAAGATTAGTTTGAAAGTGGCCATGTACTTTGCGAGACAACTAAGAAGAATATACATCTGGCAAATGAAGTTAGTTGCAAGTCGTGTCCTATTCTTGGTTAGCTCGTATAGTATAACGAGATAAATGAGCTACATTATATCAATTAATGGGGCATATTTGTCTCCTCAAGCCGGCATAGCGGAGGCGACTGTTTAATGCAGATACTTCAAATAATTTACTTGACAAATCTCCTGCATAATATCTTCAAATTCTACTTCATCGAGACTTAGCAAGGGTATATGTTCTGCTCTTTCTGCTAATCTGGCACGCGCTCGTGTCTCACGAAATTTCTTTGACGCACGCTCTAGAGCTCTCCAATCGCGCCAATACCACCACCAGCCTCTGGAAATAACAAGAAGATCTAAGAAGAAGGAAAGAAGATATTCCTGCCAGATATTTTCATTTTTTACAGAAGCTGTCAAGGGACCATACTCCGCCTGATGTATCACAGATAAAATGTCTCCAGGCAGCAGTTCGACTACGCCTGCTTGAGGAGACTGATATGCCCTATACAACTGATGTGTCCTAAACACATTCCTTTTGTCTAACATCTAGGTCTCTACACTTGAAAGTTTTGGTACTACCCCAGAACGGCAGACTGGGCTAATAACCATCATCAGTATAACTACTTTGTTTTCTTTGGGGATATTTTTGCTGTATTGGTTGCAAGGAAAAACAAATACAAAAGTCTCCTATCTTACCGAGGATCAGGAAAAGCAGGGCTGGCAGCACACGCTGGAGGTTTCAGACCCTCCAATCTTAAATACTGGAGTAGCATTGCTCTGAAGAGCCTAACTCCTCGTTCCTCCTCTTCACCATCTATATAAGCACCTCTCCAATGACCACGACATTCGTCACGGCGCTCCTCATCGAGGGATACCTGATAAAATATAACGAGAGGAGTGTGCACTGTCAATCTAAGATGGTACAAGCTCGTTTTCTCAAGCCGGCATAGTGGAGGCGACTGCTACCCGCACAGGTTTCTTTGTAGTAGCAGTTGTTTTCATTCATGGACCGCACTCTAGCTTTAGATCAGGCGGAGTCTTGTCACATGCTGAGCTACTATAAAAAAATCTTTTTTTTTTGTTAAAGAGTCTCAGTAAGCCGTCCTGAAGTAGTACGCGACTAGGTCACTTCACGGGTGTTATACTTGAAGAGAGTATGCTTTGTCGAGGTTGACAGGGCACAGGGGAATGGTGACAATGACGGGAATATACCTGTCTTAATAATGGTGCACGGGGACCTTCACAGTCTTCTAAAGGTTGAACACTGGTACCTGAAAATACCATTTAAATACACATTTTGTTCATTAACTTTAAATTGCATTAAGAAATTGTATGCAACTTACTAACGCGTTTAATTTTACTACTTTTAATTCACACGACGACGCTACATTTTTAAACATACAAACTTTAAAGTCATTGTGGTTGTAATTTTTTTTTATCAAGCTAGAGTACGATCCATGCGGAAAAAACTGCTACTACATGAAAAAAGTCAGCAAGCAGCAGTCACCCTTACTATGCCGGCTTGAAGAGTTTGTCTCGCCATCTATTGAGTAGCTTTCGTTATGTAAATTGCGCTAAGCTACGAAAAAAGTACAAAGATAGCGTCAAAGCCTGATTGTCTATAAGCAAAAAAAGCAATAATCCAGGTTTTCTGTAGCCCAAACATTTACTAAACAAAATATTAGAATACAGAACCAGAACTAGGGTTATTATTACTAGATTAAAAGTATCAAAAAACCTAACCTAACCAATTTAGAAAAGCCAACTACAAACAAAAGAAAAGTTAGAAAAATATATCCCACAAATAATATCAAGTTAAACAAACCTTGTAGAGATGGCGAAACAAATTCCATAATAAATTAGTATTTATTAATGAAAAACAATAGAAATTTAGGTTATTTTCAGTAGAAAACAGGCGTCTAGTCACCGCGACTATTTACGTACACTGAGTGACCTTGGCAAGGGAGGCGGGTCATGGCCCTGACATAACCCACAAATGCCAAACGAGTGTTACACGTTTCGAAAAATGGTAGACAGTCTGCCTACTCTTTAAGTAATCTATCAGACGATTGCAAACCGAATTTAAAGAGGCGTCTCGTCATAGACGCGTAATATTGATAGCAGTAATAAATAACATGACAAATGGATAAAAGAAGTCAATTGAATAGGGCCCAGACGCCGAAGTCGCCCTCAATTGCTATTAGTTATCAGTCAGACGTCCAACCAAACGTTCCTCTTGTGCAATCTCGGACTACCGGAAGTGGTACACAATTGGATTACATATCAACAGATTGACTACGCTTCGCTAATAAAATATGTGTTTTAAAGCGATAAAAATTAAATAGTGTAAATAAAATGCCACCAAAATTATTTAAACGAAAACCTTCCACGGATTGGAGTGAGAGTCCGTGTTGTAAGAAAGTATCTTTTTTTGCATGTATGTGTGCTGTTACATCTCTATTATTACATACATATGGATTTGTAGATAACGGTAGTGTGAGTGATCATTTAGATTTTGAAATACGTGCGGTAATGAAAGATTTAGTTCGTGATGAAGTCGGAGATATGATAAATGAGTTGTTCACTTCTGTCGAAGAAAGAACTAGAATTCGAAGAGATGCTATGTTGGTAAGGGACTAATTAATCAGCTTATTCTTAACACATATACATTATCATAACGATTGAGAGCTCATGTCACAGCACTATATAAGAATCCATGAATATGAGATAATTTTACTAATTAATTTGTAGAAGAAACCATCAATAGTTCAAGAAGATAATGCACCGCATGTAGAATTTTTTAATCCAAACATGCGACCTGAGTTAGAAGAAAAAGATGCTATAGAACAAAGAAAAACTGGTGCAAAGGGCCCTGCGCCCGGCGGTGATACATGGGTCTGGTTAACAAGTTATTCTAGAGTACCGGTAAGGGATATTCAACTTTAAGCAAATAGTATTTAAAATTACAATTGCAATGAAGTTGATAATTAATACTAAAGATTTTCGGCTGATTATAATATTAACAATCCTAGATGCATAAAGAAAATAAACTCTAAAGCCTTATTTCAGTACAAAGTTGTGCAAGGATTCTGCAGAGCAACACAAGATTATTGCCCTCCTGGAGTTCAAGGACCAAAGGGGCCTATAGGCGTCCCGGGCCCTAAGGGGGATAAGGGAGAAACAGGAGCACCTGGCACACCTGGTAAACCTGGATCTACTGGACCTTCTGGGCCACCTGGACCAAAAGGTACTTAATTGATTTTTTTTTAATTATTTCATAAACTAACTCCAAAATATTTAATAATATAGGAGATAGGGGGTTTCCTGGAAATCCGGGTCTAGATGGACGAGATGGGGTTCCTGGAGAACCTGGTTTGGACGGCATGTCAGGGAGGAATGGTGCTGATGGAGCGCCTGGTAAAGACGGGCGCGATGGAACTCCTGGAAAAGATGGGAGCCCAGGAAAGAATGGAAAAGATGGCAAGGATGGTAGGATTTTCGCATTCAACAAACAAATTTAGTAAGCCCAAAATAAATGTTTTATTATCATTTTCATCTTTTCTATTTTCAGGAAGAGCAGGCGCTCAAGGACCACCCGGTCCACGAGGTATAAAAGGTGATAGAGGACCAACTGGTCCTAAAGGTCAACGTGGTAACGATGGTAGAGACGGTTTACCCGGCAGACCAGGTCTCTCCATCTATAACTATACAAAAGAAGACAAGCTTTTCATTCCACCTTCATTCGCGCGTAAGTAATTTTTTACATCATTATTCTACACTTCATGTCGCCCTTACTTTCTTAAGTTCTACTTTAGTGATAATAAATACTAAACAATTTATCTTGAAAAACTTAACCATTCAGAGGATCACACAAGAGTGATAGTTAGAGAAGGCGATACACTACGCCTTAGTTGTGAGCCTACAGCGACACCAGAACCAAATGTCGAATGGAGAAGATCAGATTCCACAGCAATAATCCAAGGATCCTGGCGTGACGCGTCAGTTAGTGGTAGACATTTGAAAATTCCTAATGTATCTAGATGGCATACTGGCAAATATGTCTGTCTAGCTAACAATGGAATAATGCCATCTGCTAATCAAACTACAGACGTTGAAGTCCATTGTAAGTTGTAATTAGTGTTTTGATCCTATTTTGAGTCTTATCTCTCTTGAATTAGAGCTTTTTATTGCAGTTAGCCCCTACATTAGAGTCCAGAATAATGTTGTTCACGTCTTTAATAAAACAGCTAAAATTGAATGTGAGGTGAGTTTTTTGTATAGTATAGCATAGTCTTCGTTTCGCCTAAAAATAAATCAGAGTAGAAACAATTGTTACCACAAAGAAAGTATATCTGCAGACAAACTCTACCAAAATTCATACAATCATTTGTTTCTGCATCAAACCCAAGACCAGAACAAGCGTTCTCTTTTTTTATTTTAGCACGTCATATGATGTTAAGCCATCGTGCAATATTAACTCTGATATTTGAAATATTGTTTTGTTAAATAATTCGTTTTGAAAAAGGTTCAAGCTTGGCCGGAACCTGTATTTGCTTGGGAAACAGACGGCGCTACCATCGAAGGTAGTCGATATCGTACAGATGTAGCTAACACAGAGGTACCTTGGAGGTGGATCATGAAGCTAGAGATTCCAGGAGTAAGAGAATATGATTTAAAACTGTACAGCTGTGTTGCTAAAAATGAGTTACACAATCAAACTGTGAAAGGGCATATTAAAATTACTTGTAAGTTTTGTTTTTATTTATTTATTCTTATTTTACTTCATTAAGTTATATTATTTAGTTTTATTATAATTTTGCCTTTTGACTTTATAATTCCAAAAACTAACTTTACATTTTCAAAATCCTTCATGAGTCATAGGCCAAAATCTTTCATTATAATTGGTAAACTAACTGCTGCCATAGAGAAATGTATAGACAAGTAAAAAATATTTATTTATGCTCAACAGTCCCGGGTCCCAATCAGAATATCCAGGTTACTCAACCAATGGAATTTGGTGCTCGACCACCAACGCTGACGTCATACGAGGAACTCTGTCAGGTTCAACATTGTCCTTCATGTCCAAGGTGTGATAGAACCCAATTATTAATAACAACTATTAACGCTACAGCTGGATATAAACCTAGGAGGAATATTAGTAAGTAATTACTTTTTTTTACTAAAAATATGCTAGACGTAGTTTCAGATATAATTTTAATTAGTCTGCCCACCAGACTGACTGAAGATGCTTGAAGAGCAACGTACTCGTAACAGAATTCAAACGTAGATTAACTATCAAATTCCGTAGGATTTGATATTTTTTTGTTTTATTGTAGCTCGGCATATGACAACACTCCGCCTGATGTAAAGCTAGAGTGCTGTCCATGGATGGAAACAACTGCTACTACAAAGAAATCTCTACGGGCAGCAGTCGCCTCTGCTATGCTTCTTCTCGCTATACTTTCAAACTGCTCCCGAAACGCGACAATTCGCTTCACGGGTGTTACATTCGAAAGTGGTACTACCCCAGAACGGCGGACTGGGCTAATAACCATCATCAGTCTGCCTACCACTCTTTAATAGTGCCTATAGACATATAACATAGTTACATTAGTACTGATCTTTAGCGAGGTTCGAACACGGGCCTCATCCATCGTGAGTTCACGCGTTTTACCGTAAGACCACGGCCGCTTAAATATGCTATTCCTGAAAAAAAGTTACTCATTTCTTGTGACACATATACTTCTATTTTTGGGTGATAGAAATGAGTCACTTCTTTAAGCGAATTTAAACTAGTGGTCACTTTTAAGTGAGATAACCTAGTAGCCCTTCGTCGTTGTTCCTTGTCTTGGAAGTACCGGTACACTTGTCTCATCAAGCCGGCATGACGATAGCAACTACTGTCTAAAACATTTTTCTGCGGCATCTCTAGCTTAACAGCAAACAAAGCAGATGAACAGACCTTTGTGTTAAATTTGTGTAAAGTAACGTAGATGTTTCCATCCAAAATAAAATAAAATAAATATTTTTTTTGCTTTCCCTGCGTGAAAAAGCACCTTCTACAGGCATGATAGTGACAACTGGAGCCACCGTGCGAGCGGTTCTTTAGTCGTCAGTGCTCATGGACCTCCACTGAGTTTACCGCCAGACCAGTCGAGGTCACATGTTGTGCCAACATAAAAAAAAATTAAAATAAAATTTTGTATTTTTTTGTCGAGGAGCGTATTTTAAATAATATTTAATTTAATATCCAATAATAGACCTGTAAAAAATATAGAACAGAGGAATTTTTCGTGATCACGTGAAGCGCCAGGTTCTGTGTGTGGTCAGAGCATCTTTGCCCCTAACGAAGGACGTGGTTCGGTTTTCAGATTGTCAACTGTATGCAATAGGAAAACCGGTTTATCATAGATATCGGGATGAGATGTTTGGTGCTTGGCTAAGAGATTCTAATGCAAGTGATATTCAGGTAAACATTATTCAGAGCAGAATCAAAAAGGAAACCCTAGCAATAACGTTTTAGTATTGGCAGTTTAACATGTGGTTAAAAATATATTTGGTTTCATTTTATACATTTGACGTTAGTGGCATTGGTTTGACGATTACTTTAACTTTAACCAGTCAAGATTCGCTAGTTACAGTTAACTATGCTCATATTAACCTTATTTACACCAGATGGTAAGCCTGAATTGAATTTGTTAAATAATTAATTATTTATTAATTTAAAAAAACTTTTAGAAAGAAAAATTTTGGACAACACAAGAGACTGACGTTGAAAGGCTGAGAGAATACAGAAGCAAGTTTGCATTCAAATCCGATCATGTTGATGAATTCCACAAACTACAAAAGCCATTTTTCGTATGTATTTATTTTTTTATTTAATTTATTATATTTATTTAATAAGTATAACGAGAGAAGTTTCCTTAAAAAGGCATAGCGGAGGCGACTGCTACCTGTAAGATTTATCTGTGGTATGCAGTTGGTTCATGAACCACACTCTAGCTTAACATCAGGCGGAGTGACGTCATATGCCGAGCTACAGTTGGTCTTCTTTTTTTGTTAAATGGCCTCAGATGTCATAACAACGACAATTCTGCCAATGTCGAGTAGTAAATTCTTAATGTTTTTGCATCAAATTGCAATGGTGTTTTACAATTTGACGCTTTCTTGGAGTATTTGGCGGCAATTTACGCAGTCAAGCCACAATATGAGCGTTTTCACGGTGTGGGATAACCACAAAAAAGAAACCGCTTCTGTTGTGTCATATAGAGTGAATTTTAATGTTTCCACAATTACTCACATGCGCAGCATAAAATAACGCAAAATAATACCAATTTCACACAATAATAACCACTAAACTAATTAAGGAAAGGGGTAAAAAACACCTCAACCTTCACGAGCAAAAGCGCGCCAAACACTCGAGCAGTTTAAAAAAAAACGAATAGACTCCCATAGAATTAAAATAATCACTTCTTCCAGGGTAACGGCCATATAGTGTACAGCGGCTCATTCTTCTACCAAGCAAACGAGTCCGGTCAACCCGGTGATATTATCCGGTACGATTTAACACAGAGCCGGATAAAAACTGTACACCTGCCGTATTCGAAAGGGAGGCTGTATTCTTCCCAACATAACCAAGTTGATTTTAGTGCCGATGATAATGGATTGTGGGCCATTTATGCTTTAGAAGGCTCTAATAATACTGCTGTTGCTAAGGTAAAGTTACATTATATTTCTATAGTCTGACACGTCGCCGCGTCCATGTACGAGCGACATCTTTGCCACAAAATCGCCTCCGCTGTAGCTAGGGTCTGAAAAATCAGAATAAACCGATTCAATCTATCATTATTAATATTTATTATTTTCTTTCAGTTAAGCTTCGATATAAATAAGGTAAGTTATTGTTTATTATAATACAACCTTTTTATAGTAGCTCGACATATGACCACATTCTTTCCAGTAGTAACTTAAAGTGCGATTAGTCGCCTCCTCTATGCCAGCTTGTTCGCCGTCCACTTTGACACTCACTCCCAACGACCAAGGTCCATTTGCACCAAAACTGTCTTCGTTTCGAATTTGACTTGCAATAGTTGCAAGCCCGCTTGAAAAATTCAACCTACATAATAATATATGTACATAATAAAGTATATAAATTATGTTTATTTTTCAGGATGGACTTTATATTGATTATATTTGGAATATTACACTAAATCATAAACAGGCAAGTATTATTTTATACTAGAATTAGGACATTCGAGACATCAGCAAATGCTTGAGCGGCTGTGGTCTAACACCTCACAATCGAAGAGTACAAACCTCATTAATTTTTTTTTTATTACTGTAGCTCGGCATGTGACAACACTCCGCCCGGTGTAAAGCTAGAATGCGGTCCATGAATGGAAACAACTGCTACTACAGAGAAACCTATAGTGGAGGCGACTGCTGCTGGCACAGGTTTCTCTGTAGTAGCAGTTGTTTCCATTCATGGACCGCACTCTAGCTTTACTTCAGGGGGAGTGTAGTCACATGCCGAGCTACAATAAAGGTTTCTATCCAGTTACTATAATAATATTTGTTTCTTCAAAGGTTGGGGAGATGTTCATAGTATGTGGTGTTTTGTACGCGTTAGATTCGGCGACAGATCGTGAAAGTAAAGTCACCATCGCTATTGATTTGTACACAAACAAGCAAATTGAAGTGTCTTTGCCGTTTACGAATCCTTTTAGAAAAACAACGCAATTGGGTTATGATCATTTACATAAGGTAGGTAATTATTAACTGTTTAAGGTAAAAATAAGCCGTGGTCTAGTGGTAGGATGCGTGAACTCACGATGAGACCCGTGTTCGAACCTCACTAATTCTGGCCGGTACCAATGTGGTTCTGATTTAATCACTAGCTTAAAATAGACAATAACTAATAAAAAAGGTGACGTCAGGGTACAAATAATGGAGGGTGCAAATTAAAGGTATCGGTTACGGTGACAGTCACGTTTTCTCTCTCATTTCTAAAAGTATAGAGTGGAATGTGGAAGGAAAAGGTATCTAAGTATGGTATAAATACATATTAACTGGAGCGGTCAAATGTGATTTGTAATTCGTTTATAAAACAAAATAATCACTAAGATTTGGTCTAGGACTGGGTGTTAAAATCCTTGTCCTGTCTATAGCACTAATTATTAGGATATCTTAGTTTTGATTAATGATTGTTTTATTTTCAGGAACTATATTCATGGGATCGCGGTAATCAGCTGACATATCCTGTCCGTTATAATGAATTTCAAACACCATAACGTTAATTATTTCTTTAAAATTATAAATTTTTTCTTACATTTATAAGTGTAGATTTTAAATTTTATACTGTATTAATTTAATGTGTATAAATAAATAATTACAATATGAAACAGATGCTTTAATTTTTGTACAAAAATTATATTTTAAAATTTTATAACGCCATCTATTGGTATTCCTTAGAACTAGTGCGTAAATTTGTGCGTTCAAATTTTACTAGATGGCGCTGTATATATTTTTTTCATTTGTACACATTTTATTTTTAATTTAATCTTCTTTTATATTAAAACTAGCTGTTGGGTAAAAGCCGCGGGCGCAAGCGGCCCGCGGAGGCCCTTTTTGTCGTAAAACGTATTAGATCGAATAGATTTTAGGGCAGTTTTGAAAATATTTAGCTCGCCATCAAAAAGCATTTACGTTTCTGAACAAAATTGGTCTTTACACGGTGACGCTAACGTATGTACTTTTTGAGATATGGCGATTTTAAAAAATTAAAAAAAAAAAAACAAAAATTTAAAAAAAAAAGTGCTGGTCATACTGAACAAAATTGGTCTTTACACGGTGACGCTAACGTATCAACTTTTCGAGATATGGCGATTTTAAAAAATTAAAAAAAAAAACAAAAGTTTAAAAAAAAATTAGTGCTGGTCATACTGAACAATATTGGTCTTTACACGGTGACGCTAACGTATCTACTTTTCGAGATATGGCGATTTTAAAAAATTAAAAAAAAAAACATAAATTAAAAAAAAAAATAGTGCTGGTCATACTGAACAATATTGGTCTTTACACGGTGACGCTAACGTATCTACTTTTCGATATATGAAGATTTTAAAAAATTAAAAAAAAAACTAAAACAAAAATTTTAAAAAATAGTGCTGGTCACACTGAACAAAATTGTTCTTTACATGGTTACTCTGACGTATCTACTTCTTGAGATATTTAAAAGAAAGCCCGCCGCGCGGAGCAAATTCGATGTTCACGCGGCCGCGCTCACCGTCCGACTGACCGAGGTAAAGCCGTTTCGATCGTTCGTCCCGAAAATGCCTCGTCGCGGATGCTGTTAGGCCACGCCCAAGCGCCATGCTCCGTTTCATATTGGCGTACCGGCGGGAAAAGGATAAAAATACGATCGAGGAAAAATTTTTTTCGAGCAATTTTGAAAAAAAAAGTATCGTTTTCGAAATTAGAGGGCATTCCCTACAACGTTTGTTCCGGCACTTTTGCCTCATCTCTTTCCGTTTCCGAGATATCGCTACCACTTCCGGTCCAGAATCGACTTCCGGTCAAAGTCATATTTTTCTCGACGGTTTTGGGACGTCCTCTATACGACTCAAAAAACCGCTACCCTCCACCATACCGGCAAGTACGAAATAATTGATGTCAGTCAGTGAGTGAGTCAGTGAGTGGTATTGCAGCTATATATTAGTACTAGCTGTTGGGTAAAAGCCGCGGGCGCAAGCGGCCCGCGGAGGCCCTTTTTGTCGTAAAACGTATTAGATCGAATAGATTTTAGGCAGTTTTGAAAATATTTAGCTCGCCATCTAAAAGCGTTTACGTTTCTGAACAAAATTGGTCTTTACACGGTGACGCTAACGTATCTACTTTTCGAGATATGGCGATTTTAAAAAATTTAAAAAAAAACAAAATTAAAAAAAAATTAGTGCTGGTCATACTGAACAAAATTGGTCTTTACACGGTGACGCTAACGTATCTACTTTTCGAGATATGGCGATTTTAAAAAATTAAAAAAAAACAAAAATTTAAAAAAAAATTAGTGCTGGTCATACTGAACAAAATTGGTCTTTACACGGTGACGCTAACGTATCTACTTTTCGAGATATGGCAATTTTAAAAAATTAAAAAAAAAATTAGTGCTGATCATACTGAACAATATTGGTCTTTACACGGTGACGCTAACGTATCTACTTTTCGAGATATGGCGATTTTAAAAAATTAAAAAAAAAACAAAAATTTAAAAAAAAATTAGTGCTGGTCATACTGAACAATATTGGTCTTTACACGGTGACGCTAACGTATCTACTTTTCGAGATATGAAGATTTTAAAAAATTAAAAAAAAAACAAAAACAAAAATTTAAAAAAAATAGTGCTGGTCATACTGAACAATATTGGTCTTTACACGGTTACGCTAACGTATCTACTTCTTGAGATATTTAAAATATTCGAAAAAAAAAACCCGCCGCGCGGAGCAAATTCGATGTTCACGCGGCCGCGCTCACCGTCCGACTGACCGAGGTAAAGCCGTTTCGATCGTTCGTCCCGAAAATGCCTCGTCGCGGATGCTGTTAGGCCACGCCCAAGCGCCATGCTCCGTTTCATATTGGCGTACCGGCGGGAAAAGGATAAAAATACGATCGAGGAAAAATTTTTTTCGAGCAATTTTGAAAAAAAAAGTATCGTTTTCGAAATTAGAGGCCATTCCCTACAACGTTTGTTCCGGCACTTTTGCCTCATCTCTTTCCGTTTCCGAGATATCGCTACCACTTCCGGTCCAGAATCGACTTCCGGTCAAAGTCGTATTTTTCTCGACGGTTTTGGAACGCCCTCTATACGACTCAAAAAACCGCTACCCTCCACCATACCGGCAAGTGCGAAATAATTGATGTCAGTCAGTCAGTCAGTGGTATTGCAGCTATATATTAGTACTAGCTGTTGGGTAAAAGCCGCGGGCGCAAGCGGCCCGCGGAGGCCCTTTTTGTCTTAAAACGTATTAGATCGAATAGATTTTAGGCAGTTTTGAAAATATTTAGCTCGCCATCTAAAAGCGTTTACGTTTCTGAACAAAAGGTCTTTACACGGTGACGCTAACGTATCTACTTTTCGAGATATGGCGATTTTAAAAAATTAAAAAAAAAACAAAATTTAAAAAAAAATTAGTGCTGGTCATACTGAACAAAATTGGTCTTTACACGGTGACGCTAACGTATCTACTTTTCGAGATATGGCGATTTTAAAAAATTAAAAAAAAAAGTAGTGCTGGTCATACTGAACAATATTGGTCTTTACACGGTGACGCTAACGTATGTACTTTTTGAGTAATAGCTATTTTAGAAAATTAAAAAAAAAAAGCAAATAGTGCTGGTCATACTGAACAATATTGATCTTTACACGGTGACGCTAACGTATCTACTTTTCGAGATATGAAGATTTTAAAAAATTAAAAAAAAAAACAAAAATTAAAAAAAAAAAGTGCTGGTCACACTGAACAAAATTGGTCTTTACACGGTGACGCTAACGTATCAACTTTTCGAGATATGAAGATTTTAAAAAATTAAAAAAAAAAAAACAAAAATTTAAAAAAAAAAGTGCTGGTCATACTGAACAAAATTGGTCTTTACACGGTGACGCTAACGTATCAACTTTTCGAGATATGGCGATTTTAAAAAATTAAAAAAAAAAACAAAAATTTAAAAAAAAAATAGTGCTGGTCATACTGAACAATATTGGTCTTTACACGGTGACGCTAACGTATCTACTTTTCGAGATATGAAGATTTTAAAAAATTAAAAAAAAAACTAAAACAAAAATTTAAAAAAATAGTGCTGGTCACACTGAACAAAATTGTTCTTTACATGGTTACTCTGACGTATCTACTTCTTGAGATATTTAAAAGAAAGCCCGCCGCGCGGAGCAAATTCGATGTTCACGCGGCCGCGCTCACCGTCCGACTGACCGAGGTAAAGCCGTTTCGATCGTTCGTCCCGAAAATGCCTCGTCGCGGATGCTGTTAGGCCACGCCCACCGCCATGCTCCGTTTCATATTGGCGTACCGGCGGGAAAAGGATATAAATACGATCGAGGAAAAAAATTTTTTGCCCGATTTTGAAAATTTTTTTTTTGATTTCGGCATAAGACGACATTCTCTACAACTTTCTCTACGGGGTGACCGCCCCGACTCGCCCCGTTTCCGAGATATCGCTATCACTTCCGGTCCAGAATCGACTTCCGGTCAAAGTCGTATTTTTCTCGACGGTTTTGGAACGCCCTCTATACGACTCAAAAAACCGCTACCCTCCACCATATCGGCAAGTGCGAAATAATTGATGTCAGTCAGTCAGTCAGTGGTATTGCAGCTATATATTAGTATAATAATACCTACTTTCTGTTTAAATTCTTCATTAATCGAGGCGTTTTACTTTTAATTGCTCTCAAGAAACACCATTATTATGAGAGGTATTCTCTTTTTGTTGTAATCTAATATTATAACAATGTATTTTTATTTTATTAATAAATTATAATTAAACATTCCAACTAACACTATAAATATACTAAATAACAACAATTTCAGAACAATAAAACGAAGAAACCGCCTAGATATTAATTTATAAATGATTTTCCTCGAATAACTTTTACTATTAATATTTTGACGTTTATTTCCCTTTCAATTACAACATAGATATAAGCCATACTTATGTAGGTAACTATAGAGGAGGGAACGCTTCAAACTCCCTCCTCCCACGCTCCCACCTCCCAGAGTTTAGTCAATGGATGTTAATTCATTCATTTTCACTATCATACTTCCACATTAACATTACGTATCTAAATAACCTACTTCACGACTGTTTAACTTCAGAGGTAGGTAGTTACAGTGTAAATTGTCTTGATAAATTACATCATGGTATCATATTAAAAGTAATACAAAATATACACTGTAATGTCAACATTTTGTGCGCCTACAAATAAATATTACAGTACAAATATTACAACACGTATAAATTACAGATTTATAATAAAAAGATTTATAATAATAAATTGGTTTAATAGCCAGGTATAACGAGAGCAGTGTGCACTGCCAACCTGGATAGTCTACATTTATGCCCGTCAAATGATAAAGTGGTAAAAGTTATTTCTGCCGTTCTGCAAATAAAAAAAGATCTAGACTGCAATATCGATAATTTATTATAAATAAAATAGGCGTGAATTCTTCGGGAGTTTTTAGAATAATTTGTGCTCTCGTGCAGATGCACTTTTACCAATTCCACAGGAGGGTCGGGTCAATGAACTCTGAAAAAAAGGAGTTGAGGGGAGGCCTGTTTTTCTGAACATTTGTATAGAAATTTAGATTTAACACCTCCCACGAAGTACTTATCGTATGACGTTTCATTTTTATTTTTGTAAGCAAAATTATCTTTAAAAAAAAACTAACCTGACCCTAACAAACAAGCTGATTATATTTATCTACATTGATTTCATTATAAATAAAGGAAAAGAGCGGCCGTGGCAGCGGTAAGACGCGTGAACTCACGATCGATGAGACCCGTGTTCGAACCTCGCTAATTCTGGCCAATGTAACTTTGTTATATGTACTTTGGTCGCTCAGTGTCTATAGGCACTATTAAAGAGTGGTAGGCAGACTGATGATGGTTATTAGTCCAGTCTGCCGTCCTGGGGTAGTACCACCACTTTCGAATGTAACATCCGTGAAGTGACTTTGTCGCGTTTCGGGAGCAGTTTCAAAGTAGCCAGGTATAACGAGAGGCTCTAGATGCTCGTCTCCTCAAGCCGGCATAGTGGAGGCGACGCCTTCTGTCCTGGAATAGTACCACAACTTTTATGTTTTTTTTTTTATTTTTTTTTTTTTATTTACTATATTTTTAAAATGTTTATTCGTAGTATTTAGTTACAATTAAGCTTCACGCCAGTAAACCATAATGGTTTGTCTTGGCGTTGCACATTCGTTCTTAATTATGACTAAATTACACACAAAGTTAAATAATAAGTAGGTATAAACAATGTAACACCCGTGAAGCTTCACTAGTCGCGTTCGGGATTGGCTTGGAATTAGCCAGTATAACGAGTGCACTAAGTTATTCGTTTTTTTTTCTATATCTTTGTTAATTGCAATAAAGAATTTATTATTATCATTGGTCTTCACGAGCCGGCATAACGTGTGATAGTGGTTAAAATGATAACTCCAATAATAATAATTATATCATAAAATAGAAATTATTTATTTCAGACCAACGATCAACAATAAATTTTAAACAACAATATTTTAATATTAATAAAAATAAATATAAAAAACTTATATCTTAATATTAGTAAAAGAAAGAAAAAAATTGCAATAAAATAAAAAAAGTATAAAATAAACTTTAGTTAAAATAAACATTTTCGTTAATAGCAAATCATCGTTATCGTGTCAACACAGAAGATGCGTTTATTCTGCACGTAATTTTTCCATCAAATCTATTATTATGATATTTGATAACCCCTACGTATGTATTTGTAACACGCACGTTTGATCGTATATGTGGAAGCAGCGACGATCGATACGATGCGCACGTCGCAACATCTGACGACGGACGCGCAGCTAAATAGCACTTTAATAGTTCATTAGAACGAAAATGGCGGAATGTTTAAAATTGGAACACCTAATCGATTTCAATGCTTATCCTTTTTTTTAGATGAAAGGCAGTGGAATTACATTTACGTCCATGTTTGTGTCATTTTTATTAAAATAATATTTCTTTATTTTTTAATTAACTACACCGCCTGATATTAAAACTCAAGGTTGAAGGAGAATGCCCATTCACCTAAGAGAAATGTGTCTTTTTTTGATGATTTTTAATTCATTTTGTAAGAAAATAAATCTACATGTTAGTTTTTTTAGCTAAGTTAGGGTAATTAGACTTTTTCTCATGCAGTATTTGAGGCTATTATTATATTTAATGCTTTAATAATTGATAATATCTGTTTTTTATGTAATTAAACCTTTTCTATTGATTGGTAAACGATGTGTTTAATTATGTAATTGAAATAAATTAATGAAAAAATGTGATATTATTTAAGAATATCGTTTTGTTAACAAACTATTAGTAGGGTTGGGTAGGTTAGGTCATTAAAGAACCAAAATACATACAAATAATTGGTACCAATATGAAGATGGGAATCGAACGATATAATAAATTAAGTAGGTACGCCTTAAAGGTAAATATTCATTTTTGATAGCACATTTGCATGAATCCCACGTAACTTAAGTATGCGGGTTTTGTATACCTGTCTCTTTCACTCATATGAGAAAACTATTGCTTTCTTTCTCTAACAGCCTTACTATTTTATTAATTTACTACATAATCTATTCTGAATAAGGGCTTTTGTTTAAGGTACTGTTTTCAGTGTACTATGCGAGTCAACTAAGATTTAAGACGCCATTTTGTCCTGCAATTCGCACGTATTTCATTAGTGCTATGTACCTAAGATGTAAAAATATTACAATCAAATAATCTTAATGCCTTAGAAACACGTTAATATAATGAAAACTACTAAAATATGATTAGGTAGGACGAATTGAAGGCGTTAAGTAAATTTTAATGGAGAATGCCCTTTCGCCTAAGAAAAATGGGCCCAATGGGCTTTTGTCTCGAGTTTGTCGATGTTTTTTAATTACTTTTGTAGAAAAATAAATCTACACTCCTTATTATCAATCAGTTTTAATTATTTCACCCGAGTTATTGCGTATTAGGTGTTTTCTGATACATTATTTGAGGTTATTAATTATTATTAATTGAAATGCTTTAATAATTGATGATATCTGTTTTTTGTGTAATTAAACATTGTCTATTGATTGGTAATGGTTGATGTAATTAAGTGTAATTAATTTAAAAATATATATAATTTAGAATATTGTTTTGTTACCAAATTAATTAGGTTGTGGATGGGCCCAAAAATGGGCATTCTCCTTTGCTAAGTACAAAAAAAAAGTTATCGGATTTTTTTTGCACGTGGTACTTATGTGAATTTATTTGACATTTGTCATGTGAAGATAGCTGCAAGTCTAGTTCTATTTATTCTTAGTTGGCCGGGCAGAATTGAGTGAGGTTTGAACAGGGATCATGTCAGTTGTGAGTTCAAGTGTCCTGCCGCTAGGCCACGGCCATCCAAAATTGTGTTTTTTAGTTGAAACAGTTCATTTTTAAAAGGTTGATATTATTATGAAGAATTAAAACAAAAAATTCATGGAGTCGTTTGTTAATAAAAATAAATAAATGAAAGAAAGAAATGCAATTTTATAGATGTATATGTATATGTAGGTATATTACAAGGTCAATCTGGCGTGCTTATAAACGACACGATTTAAATCTCTAGTCTAGCGGTAAGACGCGTGAACTCACGATTGATGAGTCCCGTGTTCGAACCTCGCTAATTCTGACCGGTACCAATGTAACTTTGTTATATGTACTTTGGTCGCTCAGTGCCTATAGGCACTATTAAGGAGTGGTGGCAGACTGATGATGGTTATTCGTCCAGTCTGTCGTCCTGTGGCAGTACCACCACTTTCGAATGTAACACCCGTGAAGCAACCTTGTCGCGTTTCGGGAATAGTTTGAAAGTAGCCAGGTATAAGAGAGGAGTGTGCACTGTCAATCTAGATGGCACATGCTCGTCTCCTCAAGCCGGCATAGTGGAGGCGACTGCAGCCCGGAGAGATTTCTCTGTGATAGCAGTTGTTTCCATTCACGGATTGCACTCTAGCTTTACATCAGGCGGTGTTGTCGCATGTCGAGCTACAATAAAAAAAAAGAATATTCCGGTCGAACGCTGACCGTATTAGAAAATTTCCAGTATGTAATTATCATCAATTTTAAGAATATAGTGGTACGTAAACTCAAAAAATACATCCTTTTGTGCTATTTATTTCATGAAAGTGTAAAAAATTGTAAGGCAGCAAAATTATAGCGAAAAAGTTCGACCGTCTTTAGCGCAAATTCATCGGCTGCAGCGCTCGAATTAGCCGCGCGCTGCCGCTGTCTGAATCTCAGCTGAGCGGGCAGGTCGCAACACCTGACACGTCCGCCCCCCACGACCCCCCAGCCATCAGCTGTTAATACCCCCCGCCCGTGACAGGCCCCCCCGAACCTTTCCCCTTCGTTTGTGTAATAGGGTACAATCGCCTAAAATAGAATACGTCGTTAAATATTTTATGTGATTTTATTATTTATATTTAATAATTGTTGTTTAATCAGAATACAGTTGTTACAGTCATACACTCAAATACTAAATAAGCGAGGGTAAATATAAGTAAATAAACATTTAGAGGTAAATTAGAAGTGAAAACTGTTGAGAACAAATCTATTAAACATTGGAAATGTCGAGTTGGATGTGTAATAGTAAGTATAATGGTTCTCGCATAGAATAGTAACTAGACAGGAAGGGATGTCGGTGTCAGACATCTACTGAAATATTAGTCTCCGGTGTTTTATTCGTATACTATATCGTAGTATAACCGAGAAACTAAATTAATAATGACCATGTTACTCGCGAATGTCGTTTAAAATTTTATTCAAATAATCGATTTTATTCCCTAGCCGACACAAAAATGCCAACTTTTAATAATATATCGCACATTATGCCCGCCAAATGAATAATTTATAGCGACGTGTCGATTCGTAGCGCGCATCCTCTCGCCGGCGGCGGGGCGGGGCTCTCCGCTCTCGTCAGTCCGCGGCGAGCGGCCGAGCGAGCGCCATGTCGTGTTGTCGGGCACGCGCGCCCGCGACGCTGCTCGACATCACCGCAAAAATAGTGGCCGCGAACATCCCCTTTCAGCGCATCGAAGAGCGTTATGAGCGTATTCCCGAACCCGTGCAGCGCCGAGTGGTGTATTGGTCGTTTCCGCGAGACGAGCGCGACATCTGCATGTACTCCTCGTTGGCGCGAGCGCCGCCCGACGACCACCGCAGCCTCGCCTTCTGCCGCGGTCTCAAGTTGCTGGAGAACGGATGCGTCGAGAGCGTGCTGCAAGTCGGTGAGTGACGCGCGCCTGCGCCTCTTCACTAATAATGCCACCCGCACCTCGCCGTATAAATAAAAACGTCGACGTGTGCGATCGATAGCCGCTCCTCTCGGGAATTATTCATGCGTCGCCCGCGAACTCGGGACCGGTCTGCCCGCTCGTGTGCTAATTCTCGTGCCTGATCGCTTTTATCTGGTTACCGATACGTGCTCGCCTTGGAACCGTTCGATTAGATTCGTGTTAAGTAGGAACTCGAGTAGTCACGTTTATACATTACCGATAATGCATGCACCGGACGCGGGTTAGCAACATTAATAATAACACGTTACAATACGATCGGTGTACAATGAAACATGTACCTATGTCAGATTCGTGTGTGAGGTTAGAGAACGCAGTAAAGTTCCCAAAGATGCGTGTACGCATGAAATTCGGTTAATATTAACATAACTGGATGGTCCGTTACGTTGCATAAGTAAATTTGTTGCGGCCGCGGAGTGCGGTTCCGTAGTGTCCCACAGTCTCGCGTTTGAAATAATATGTTTTTATGTGTTTTATTGTGAGGCCGATGGTCGTTACATATTCATTTATTTTTATCTAACATCTGTACGGGCAATTATTAGTAATTTCAGGGTTTTGTGGTATATATTCCGTTCGCTAACTATACACGGCTCTCGTAATCAGAGAAACGAGTTTATTGCTGCAAATAGAAAATATTATTGCTTTTTTTACTCAAAAGATTACGAAAAATGCCACATAAAAGGCATGAAATTTAGTTTTTGAATAGACAGAGTTTCCTAGAAACAGTTTTGGTACTGCGATAATAATCTATTTTATGTTTATAATGTAGGCACGAGGGTGTATATAATTTCTAAGAAAGTGTGATTGTATGTGTCTGTTAAGATTATCTATGACGAATATTAAAATGGTAGACTCACTTTAAGGGTAAACAGATCTTATGGAAAAAGATTCAATATTTATTTATTTATTTAGAATAGTACAACAAACAGTTTACAAAACACAGTAATACAAAAAAGATAGGCAGACTAATGATGGTTAGGTTAGTCTGCCGTCCTGGGGTAGTACCACCACTTTCGAATGTAACACCCGTGATGTGACGTTGTCGCGTTTGAAAGTAGCCAGGTAAAAAAAGGAGTATGCTCTGTCAATCT
The DNA here is from genome assembly GCA_948150575.1 of Tinea pellionella. Lineage (NCBI taxonomy): Eukaryota > Metazoa > Arthropoda > Insecta > Lepidoptera > Tineidae > Tinea > Tinea pellionella. The sequence continues at coordinate 7,018,418 of OX411261.1, read as the reverse complement.
GGATGGCGCACATACGTCTCCATAAGCCGGCATAGCGGAGACGACTGCTAGGTGTAGATATTTGTCTATTTAATACGTGTACGAAGTCGCGGGCAATAGATTGATCAAGGATTTCCTCATATACATCACCATGATGTATGATAAGGTTTTTCGTCTAATAAACCTGGGTGCATATGAGTAGCCTCCACTATTCTTACCATTTAGGTAACCGTTTCCCAAAATAAATGTAAATTAAACTGGTACTTATACTATATGTATTACCCGGGTAATTGTAATGCAGAAATAAGCAGCCTGCGCAGTTCCGTGTCTCCATATTAATTTATAATGTTGAATTACAATAGCTAACCGGTTCCCCTTCGAATCCGGTCGGAAATCTAGTATCGCTTATTTCAATCATATTAAACGATATACGGCCCATATCTCCCCTAGTCCTCTTGACCATACGATGAGTCGATCTATTAGTTTTACTTTTTTTTTTTATATGGCATTATAACAATTTGCCAGTGTCAAAGTAAGTATTTTGGATCAAGTTAATAATATTGTGCATCACGAGTCATTCATTCATCACACCAAACAGTCAGGTCAAGTCAAATTGCACCAGTAAAGTGGTAGAATCTTTACTGAAACTTCCTACGGAGTTTTGCAGAGAAAATGGAAACACAGGTGCTCTTCTTTTGAATTGTTTGCCCACACTCACGCACGTTCACGAACACTTAATGGTTAATAATCCACCATTATTACACATTAACACTCGAAGAACATACAAATTTAGGAAATAATTCAAGACAGATAACCTAATGTCTCAAGATGGCCGCCAAAACTCCTTACAATGTAAATGACGATTGAGGTGACTAGCGCCTGTAGAAAGGATTCTCCCAATCGCCTAAGAGAAATGACCCCTTCATTATTTCTGGAGTTTGTCGATGATTTTTAAGTTCATTTTGTAAGAAAATAAATCTACATTCCTTATCACCATGGAGCAATTAGTCTTTTTCTGGTGTAATTTTTGAGGTTATTATTATATTAAATGTTTTAATAGGTAATTGATGATGTATGTTTTTTTATGTAATTAAACATTGTCAATTGATTGGTAAACGATGTGTTGGTATAATTGAAATAAAATAATGAAAAAAAAAAAATTTATTTAGAATATCTAGTGGGACCAAAAATGAGTATTGTCCTTTCCGTTCATGGACCGCACTCTAGCTTAACATCAGGCGGATTGTTGTCACATGCCGAGTTACAATAATAAAAAAATTACCTCCAAAAACAATTAACATTTCGTCACATTATTAAACTTTGTTTTCTATAGCGTGGGTGCATTAAATTTGAATTTATATTATGTGCACGCCCAACGCTGACGTTATCATATTGGCCGTTTGTATAATTATTTCAACGCTTTTTCCGACTGACACGGCAACTGCTTAAGGGACCAATTCACAATCCAGCATGGCAGTCCGTCACGCAGGACGCATTGTAGCTTGTAACTGCTATTACGGTTAAATGTTTAAAGGTAGCAGTCACCTCCGCTATACCGGGCTCAGAAAACGAATGTGTACCATCCAAATTGACAGTGCACGCTCTCGTTATACCTGGCTACTTCTAAAGTGATCCCGAAACGCGACTGGGTCACTCCACGAGTGTTACATTCGAAAATGGTAGTGGTACTACCTCAGGACGGCAGACTGGGCTCATAACCATCGTCATCCCGTACTACAATACAATTGTGACGCATTTTTCCCGCAGGGATAGACAGAGACAACGGAACGCCACTTACCACGATCCTGACACAACACCCTCGCTTCCCTCACATCCACAATTCATGCACGCCCGATGGTTATGTGCACTAGGCAGCCAGCCCAGCTTTCATAAGGATGTCTCCGATTACATCAGATTTATATATTCATTTCGTTAATCTCCTTTCGTTCATCTCGTACTATTCTATATAAAATATCTCTATATAGAAATGCCCATGGCGGCACACCATAACACACCCGGATCTTTACGATACGGAACGATTCCGGATGAAGAGACCTACTTGCGTCTCAGGATTAACTTGTGTGACCGGTCATAAAGAGAGCTGTCAACTTTTTTTTTTTTTTTTATTATAGCTCGGCATGTGACAACACTCCGCCTGATGTAAAGCTAGAGTGCGGTCCATGAATGGAAACAACTGCTACTACAGAGAAACCTGTGCGGGTAGCAGTCGCCTCCACTATGCCGGCTTGAGGAGACGAGCATGTACCATCTTAGATTGACAGTGCACACTCCTCTCGCTATACCTGGTTACCTTCAAACTATTCCCGAAACGCGACAAAGTCACTTCACGGGTGTTACATTCGAAAGTGGTGGTACTACCCCAGGACGTACTGGATTGTACGTACTCGTTTTAACAAAGAGATCCCTTTCCTTAATTAGTTTAGTGGTTATTATTGTGTAAAATTGGTGTTATTTTGCGTAATTTTATGCCACGCATGTGAGTAATTGTGGAAACACACTTCACTCTATATGAGGTAAAGGAAGCGGTTTTTTTTTGTGGTTATCCGACGCCGTGAAAACGCTTTTATTGTGACGTGACCGGGTGAATTGCCGCCAAATATTCAAGAAAAGAAACATCAAGAATTTACTATTCGACATTGGCAGAATTGTGGTTGTTATGACATCTGACGCCATTTAACAAAAGAAGAAAAAGTTTTAACAAATCAGCATAGTGAAGGCTTTATATTTATTACACTATTTTCTCGTTTTCTCAAATAGTTCCTATTGGCTGAAAGAAAATCCCCCTTCCACTCCCTTGTGTTCATAAACCGCACTTACGATCAATAACGGCGGGATGCGGTCTTCTATAAAAAAAATGTGATACTCATATCACAGGTTATCCTAGTTTAAGGTCAGGGCGTTGTATTTCATATAATTCATTAGTGCTATGAGATAAGGTTCAAAATCGCAACTTCGGTTTACTATCTAAAAGAACTCAAGAGGGCCAAGTATCCGTTCACATTTACACTGTCACGGCGGCGGCGTAAAGTCTCCATCAATACGATCGCTTCATACGATTTTTTCGAATCAAAATAATAACTAGAGATGTGAAATTTTAAATACAAATACAAAATAGAGGTAATTTGTATTTGAAATAATAAAAATGGGCACACAATTTTTTTTCTTTGATTGTTGATTTTTAGTAAAAAAATAAATAAATGCATATTACTTATTTCAAATTAGTTTTAATGTTTTTTACTCAGGTTATTGAGTAATTAGACTTCTTCTGATGCAATATTTGAGGTTATTATTATATTAAATGCTTTAATAATTGGTGATATCTGTTTTTTATGTAATTAAACATTGTCTATTAATTGGTAATCGATGTGTTGATATAATTGTAATGAATTAATGAAAAAATAAGATATTATTTTAGAATATTGTTTTGTTAACAAACTATGAGATGTGGGGTAAGAGAAGTGGACCCAAAAATGGTCATTATCCTTTCACATCTCTAATAGTAATTGATTAGGGGTGAGAGTCACTTTACGCTGTGACAGCGTAAATGTAAACTTGTACTTGGCTCTCTGAACTTATAAACCACTTAAGTGAGTTTTCAAAGTGGACATCGGACACCTTGAGATATCAACCTCTCATTGTAAACAAATTAACAGCTCCTGTAATAAAATTTGGTTATTCTAAACATTCTTTCCTCTCTTTCTAACACGCCAAAAATATCATATGAAAGATAGAGATAGGTATTTTTTAATTATGCTATGTAGGTATAGGTCGCGTCAATCTTTATGGTGTCTCGGAAGTTAGCTGCGGGTGCTATTGCGCGCAGGTACAGTCAAGTTCACAATAATAAAATTAAAAGTTAATTTTTACCCTTAAATTATTTTTTTGTTTTGAATTAGTAAGATCGTATATTATAGGAAATTTAGGTACTAATAAAAAATATTTGAAAAAGTTAGTATGTATACTTTTGGCAACAATATAATATAGAATAGAACATATAAAGATATCCTGCGGGCAGGTAGAGCTTCATCGTGCCCCGCTGATACCTCAATTTGTGTATTGCGACTTGTGCCTAATTTCGGAGCCGCCATAAAGTTTGGTTGGTACTATCCTGTTAAAATCAGTGAATAATATTCGTATGCTAATTAAACCGGTCTCTAAATAAATGCACTCGCATGACAAAAGGTATTTATGTTTAATACTTTAGTAAAATAAACGTGTTTCATGTTTAAATTAACTATGCAACATTTTGCCAGGCGATGACAAGTTTAAATGTATGAAACTGTTTGGAAAACGTACATGGAATTCAAAAAAGTAACTCCCACTATCCTTTAAGTGCCGCTAAGTACTGCAGAGTACAGACTGGACTAATATTCATCAGTCTGTCTACCACTCTTTCAGTTAGGATCAGTTTAGAAGTGCACTATCAACCTGGATGGTGCACATTCATCTCCTTACGCCGGCATAGTGGAGGCGTCTGTTGTAAACAGAAATTTTCTGTAGTAGCACTTATTTCCTTCCGTTAATGGACCAAATTCTAGTTTTACATCAGGCGGAGTGTCTACAGTAAATTAAAAAAAAAACTCCTTCCAGCCCAAATCGACACACGTACAATTCTTGGAAGATATAAAATGTTTAAGATGCATGGACCATTTCTGTAGCAAGGATAAAATATTACATTGCTTCGAACGAATCAAGCGGTAGAGACCCGTGTTCAACGAGTTCCTATTTGTGGTAGCAGTTGTTTCCGTTCATGGACCGCACTCTAGCTTGACATCAGCACTGCCAGTCACAATGTAGGTATGGCGAGCCTATTTCTCATACAAAGAAAATAATCCAGTTTAAAGCTGCTGGTAGTCACTATTTAGAGCGGCCGTGGTCTAGCAGTGAGACGCGTGAACTCACGATCGATGAGACCCGTGTTCGAACTTCGCTGATTCTCACCGGTACCAATGTAACTTTGTTATATGTATTCGGGAATAATTTGAAAGTAACCAGGTATAATGAGAGCAGTGTGCACTGTCAATTGGATGGTAAGTGCCCGTCTCTTCAAGCCGGCATAGTGGAGGCGACTGCTGCCTGTAGAGATTTCTCTGTAGTAGCAATTGTATCAATTCATGGACCGCGCTCTGGCTCTAGGTCAGCTCAACTACGGAGTGTTGTCACATGCCGAGCTACAATTTAAAAAAAAACTTCCTTACTCCGTATCAATCATGAAACATGACGCATTTATATTCCCAGATATATCTTTCTCTGAAGTCTGTTTAGTACAATATTTTCAGCACAAAAGAACTGAATACGTGCAGGCGATTAAAGCACTAATACTCTTTTGAAATAAGGTTAAATTTCGTTTAAAAACATTAATATTTGTAGTACCTACTATTTGAATGGTCCCTTTAACAGTATCTTTGAGCGTCATTGTTAAAAATGGAAGGTGGGTCTTTAAACAGATAGGTCTTTTATATTACGAGGTCAGAATCACTCATACAGTGAAACTCTTGTATGATTAAGCCCGGTATTTCAAACAATTTTAAGCCAAATATTTACACGCGTTCGTTTTGCATTTGTCATTGAGTATGTGCATTGTCCAGTAAGTCGTATCATTATATGTTATTTTTCCTATACCATCTAGTTTTAAAGTCATGATTTAAAATTTAAATGAATAATAATATATTTTCAGTTTTAGAAATTCTAATAGAATTAATAAACATTAAATGTATGTACTATCAAGAGCAGGGGAGCAGTCCCAGTTTTATTTTCAAAATTGTTTATCGGAATATTACAGTTGCCTTCTCTTTCTGATTGCATTATAAGTAAAGGAGATCAATATTGTTGTCAATGTTTCTATATGTTTTTTACATATTGCACGTCATTTAGTTGTCAATGTTATGAGGGAAAAACAAAAAAAAAATGACATGTAAATATCAATCAAATTAATCTACACACGTCAGTTGTCATAGCAACGTAAACATAAGTTATATTTAAAGTAGGAGCTGAGAGAAACATAAAAATATGCAAGTAACATTAGTCCTTAAGGTGGGACTGCTCCCCTGCTCTTGATAGTACCTAAAACTGTTTTAAAACTTTGAAATTTTGTCTCTCATGTAAACCTATCAATGCTATAATCAGTTTAATCGCAAGATTCGAATTTTAAATGTTGACGTATGTTCAATATCAGATTTATAGTACATCAGGTTTTATCTCTATTAAAATTTATCTAGGTTTAAATAAAAGTTGAAATACTGTACCTAACTGTCTGTACCAAAGACAGTGGGTTATTGAGAGTTTGTTTGGCTGTTTGTTCGCGTGATTGTACCTCTTTGTGTGTTTTGCGATTGTGGTGTGTGAGTCGAGATGTGGGCGTCGCTTTCCGGGATTATTCTGCGTATAGGATATCCTTTTATAAGAGGAATCATATTAAATACTAGAATTAATAATAGCGCGGTTACGAGCGACAGTGGTATAGCGGTTGAGGGCGCATACTTACGATAAATGTGACACGTGTTCAAATCTCTCTGGCCGGTACAATGTAACTTTGTTATATGTACTTTGATCGCTCAGCGTCTGTGATATAAGTTCTTCACTCTCAGTGCACATGACCATAGACTAAAGCGCGCTACACACGCTCGGTCTCGGCTGTGCAGTTAAAGCTGTCGGTTGGAGCCGAGCGTGTGTGGCCCGCTCTAGTCAGCCACATTGATTGATCAGTCACCGATTGATGTTTTGGTGTATATTTATTACTTAAACTAACACTAGACTAAGTTTATTAATTTTTGTAAACAGGCAATTTATTTATTTTGTTAAAAGCTCATAGAGCGAATGTTTTAAATATTCTTTTTTATTATATATTTCGTTAGGTTGGTACTTTGTATTCTATCTTGTCCAACTGTCCGAAAATCAAAGTCAAAGGTCGAAGAATGTCATTACAGTTTTTAAAATATCTCTGCGATTTTAAAGTTTTTTCAGACAGGAATCAAAAAATACATCTAATTGAAGTGATCGATTTAACATGGGTTAGGTTTTGCGGACCTTGCCCATTATGATGCACCCTCGATGTGTCATCTTGATACTTCCTGGTTAATATTATGACGTAACCCCTGTAACCGTCGTGCTACAAAGTGTCTCGATATTATATTTGAGAGATCAACGCACTGAACTTGGGGTTAAGTGTCAATTTGTTTGACGTTGGGTCATTACAATTAACTTCTCTACAGGAAATATTGAATTAGTACCGGACTGACTCGCCAGTGCCGGAATTCTGAATGGCTATTTATTTATTTTAAATAGTATAACAAACAGTTTACAAAACACAGTAATACAAGAAAGATATTACACAGATAAAAACAAGTCAAATTTTGTAAACCTAATAGTTATACATAACATTTGTTAAAAAGAACAGAACATAATTACTCATTACAGAAACAAATATATAAAGTAAGGTGAAGTATAGTATAAAAATAATTTATTTAAGGTTAAATTAGATTCATATTTAAGTATGAAATATAAGTATTCACTGATCTACTCCCCTATGATATATTTTGTGCAAATTATGTTTGAATGCTTTAGCGTTTAGATAAAAAATGTCCAGGTCAATGTGATTTTCATATAAGTTATTGAAACCATGGCACATGCGAAAATATATATTTTTTTAATTATTTTTTTATAGTATCCGTGGTCTAAGCCTGAATGGGTTTACATTTAGCTATCACCAATTAGATCGCTTTATTTGATTTTTTCTTACCTCTGTAGACAATGTGGTCTCCCAGTCCTTTCACCTTGTATCCTTCAAGCGGAGCGTGAAAAAGCACCTTCTCCGGCCGGCATAGTAATGGCGACTGGATTGACAGTGCACACTCCTCTCGCTATACCTGGCTATTTTCAAACTGCTCCCGAAACGCGACAAGGTCACTTCACGAGTGTTACATTCGAGAGTGGTGGTACTACGTTTTACGTGTAACAGTTTTTGCTTTTCGAATCGATCGACATATGACCACACTTAACTTGATGCAGGAGAGAAACGTGAACCGTCCTTCTGTCGTTATACCTAAAAATTAAATTATTTGTTTTCGGAATTTGATTTGTATTCTCCAGAAGTATTTTTATCGGATTTGTATGTATGTATTTCTAAACATAGGTAAATATTATTTCGTATATTATTTAGTTATCGTGCAAATACAGTAATACCCCGCTTTACGCGAGGGATACGTTCCGCAAAAACTCGCGTTAGTTGAAATTCGCGTATAAGGGGGTCACGTTTAAGCATAACCAAAAGTACAATGTGCAAATCAATACATACTTTAATTCTAAAAACACATGCATTTTTTTACGGAAAAATTTACTATCTATTGTCTTCTTGGTTGCGTTTCGTTTACGGTCTTGTAAGATATTTTTATACCACGCAACACTGTTTTTTACTGATTGACACACGGTTAAAACACGGTCGTCATCACTGTCTATGATCAGCAATATGTCCAAACCTGAATAAATCTTTGAAAGAGCCATTTTAGCGCGAAATTTGAAATTCGCGATAAAACCGTAACCGCGCGTAACGGGGTCGCGTAAAGAGGGGTGTTACTGTATTCTAGATGTAGGGTATCGTATCGTTGTGTCACACTTAACCTGGTCCAAGTTACAGGGCTTGGTTATCATTTGCGTCACATTCTAAAACCAGGCTATCTGCAGCGTAACACTCCAGATCGATATAGATTTGTTCTTATTTGACATCACATTTTAGTCATAAGTAGACATTTTCGTCACGATTTCTGCTGTAAAGAGAAGCTAAAAACCGATATTTTCGCAGACTTTTGATTTGTATTTCTTTAGTGAAATGGGAAGTGAAAAAGAACACATGTTGTCTATATTTACCTTATAATTTTATTTTTGTAATACTTAATTATTTTTTTTATAAATTAAAAAGAAAAAGTACAATTCAATGTTTAAAATTCGTCGAGCAGTATTGTCATGCCGGCTTAACAGGACAGCTTGAACGACTTTAGATTGTAGAAATTTTTTTTTTACATTAGTATTTTTAAATCATATTAAAGCGATAAAAAAATAAATATATTGTTAAGATTCGTGGAAGGTCTATTCTATCCCTGCTTATTAGGATAAGATAGTGTCAATTAGTGTCAAAAAGTATCTTCAATCTCGTCATATTTAAAATAAAAATGTGACGAAAACACCATATCATAGTCAGATAAAGTCCGTCCATATGGCCCTTAAATAAGTACTATAATCGGTTATCGGCGTGTAAACAGTGTCACTATGAAATTGTTCTCGTTTGAGACTATCGATTGATTCTTGAAGTTTTTCGTCCTACATTTTTTTAATTATGTGAACTATAGTTTATCTGGTTTATTTATTATTTTCAAGGTTAGTTCCTCTTAGTCTAGTTTTAAACCATTTTCATAAAAAAACATTTTTGCTAATAGTAATTTTGATAAAAACTCAAAAATATAATGACGTCAATCTAGTTGAAACCCAGTTGGAAGCGCTGCCCATGTAAAGACAGAAGAATTTCAACGTGGTCGTACATTTACGCTCTCACGGCGTCAACTCCGTGGTTCAAATGTGACAGAGCAAATGTAAGCTCATACTTGGCACTCTGAGAATCAGTATGCAAAAAAGTCGTGGGTTCGATTTCCACCATTTTTTCTTGAATCTTCATCATAATTTAACAATTCTTTCTACATTAATGTATGGAAGTGAATGTTGGGTATACCAGAAGAAGCAAGAGAGTAGGATTAATGCTGTAGAAATGCGGTCATTAAGGAGTGTATGTGGAGTACGATAGCGGAGAGAATGAGGAATAGTGTTGTGCGCGATAAATGTGGTTTGAAAGATGTAGTGACGAGGATTGAGAAAGGAATGCTTCGATGTTTTGGGCACATGGAAAGGATTGACGAAACGGAGGAGATTGACGAAAGGAATATATATATCTGATGTGAATGGATACGTTAAACAAGGCAGACCCAGAGGGTGTTTTCCGATCAAATCGGAGACATCTTTGTGGAAGATGGGCTGCCTTGTTGGCTGCTCATAACCGTAGGGCGTGCATGAAGGGAATTGCTGATCGTGGTAAGTGGAGTTCCGTTGCCTCTGCCTATCCTTGTGGGAAAAAGGCGTAACAATTGTATTGTATTATAACTGTATTTATGTTCATTTATTTAAAGAATGGCTCCGTGCATATTTGTTCTAATATTTCTGAGTTAAAATAAAAATATATTTGATAGATAGAATTAGGTTATAAAGTCGAATATCAAAATAGATTTAGAATCAATTGACATACATTCTGTATCTTCCATGTTCTAATATAGTTCTCCATTTCAGTCTAGACTTCCTTTGTAATTTTAGATGCCCTGACATTTTAGCAGAAGGTTGGGTTTAAATTTATATATTTTAGGTCATACCATATTTAGGTTTTAATTTAGATCACCTAAATTTATCAAATTCTCGAATTAGGTTAAAATTATCTGAAGTCTAGACTTTTAAGTACTTTTGTTTAATTTAGTACACTGCGCTGTGGGTATCAGGGCGACAACTGACAGACGGTTCCAGGCAGTACTAGAATTTGTTTTTAAATTGTATCTCGGCATATCACAACACTCCGTCAGATGTTAAGCTTGAGTGCGGTCCATAAACGGAAATAACTACTACTTCAGATAAATTTTTGCAGGTAGCATTCGCCTCCGCTATGCCGGCGCTAAGTCAAAAGCCAATCGACATATGTCACTTGATCGAATCGACAACAAAATGTACGGACTAATTGCTAATATAACCATCACATTTACCTACCAATTTTTATAGTGTAATGATTAATATTTAATAATTGTTTGTGCCAGACGTGGTTTTCTTGTGAATAGTGCCAAATGTGTAGAACCGAGTGCCAAGTTGGGCCTTCGTCCAGGATTTCTTGTTAACTATGTGCCAAGACGGTATTGACCCGAAGATGTTGTATGTACTGCGGCAATTTGAGAGCTGCCGTGGTCTAGCAGTGGAAGGCTTGAACTTACGATCGATGAGACCCGTGTTCAAGTCTCACTAGATTCTGACCAGTACCAATGTAACACGATTTCTCTTTCTACGAACTAGGGCTTTTTTAAATGTCTGTCTGGTCGGAAAACCAGTATTGTCCGGCTGCAATTTTACTAATTTTTTATTAACCCAGGATGCCGTCCTGGGGTAGCACCACCACCTTCGAATGTAACACCTGTGAAATGACCTAGTTGCATTTTGGGATCAGGCAGGAGTGTGCACTGTCAATCTAGATGTGCGCCACATTCGTCTCCCCAAGCCGGCATAGCGGAGGCGAATGCTGCCTTCAGAAATTTATCTGTAGTAACAGTTCTTTCCGTTCATGGATCGCACTCTAGCTTTACATGAGGTGGAGTGTTGTCACATGAAGCCGAGTCGAGCTATAATCATTTGTTTTTTAGTGTACGGTATTGGTTTTTAAAGTTTGTCCATTTTTTTTCAACACATCTAGCAACCCTAAATATAAAAAAAAATCGGTTGGTACTGTGTTGTGTCCGAAGGCTGGCAACACCCGTAAGCAATTTATTTTATTATTGATTCAAAAGTTATTGCTCCAAATTGCAGATGATTGTGGTCGGTTTCTTTTGTAAATTAACCCTGTAGGGGTCGCCTTTAGTCAATTTGACCCTTTAAAATAACTTTTTAGGGTTTTTTTATTAACAAAATCTAAAGAAAGGTTAATATAGGTAATATTATTAACGTATGATGAAATATGAATAAAAAAAATAACTTGAAGTACTAACGTCTATGTAGTTTAGTGGTCAAATCATTCCCTATGCGAAGGTAAGGATATAGGTTCGATTCCTATCTTAGTAAGATGTATAAGTTTTTACACTGTCAAGGCGTATTATTTTAACCCAAAAAAATTAATTGAACTATCCTATTGGTGAAGGCTTCTCACTTTACGCCGTGACAGTGTAATTATGAACTCATACTTAACCGTCTGTAGTATTTTCGTTCTAATTTAATAATATCTAATCCATCTTTTTATGCTACGGCTCGATCTGTGTTGACATTAATGTTCTGTTCTGCATTTTTTTTAAATTTTATTTAGCACGTCCATAGAAAGCCAACATCTGAGCGTCCATACATTTTGTTTCACAACATTGTTTGAAACATAGCAAATTTATGTTGAAATTAAGTAATTTTATAACTTTCTCAGCACTAATTATTATCGCAAATCACTATAATAAACAAATAGCTACGGCACAGAATATATAAAATGCTTGTGTAATATAACCGATATAAAATGTTTAAAATCTCTTTCTCTTCAATCATACTTTATTCCCAGCATAGCGGAGGCGACTGCTGTCTGCGGATCCCCTTCTCTGATGGCAGTCGCCTTCGTTCATGTATCGCACTCTAGGCGTAACGTACTAAAAATCTACCTACAAAGGTCTTTCTACCCACCTCTAATTATTGTGAAAATATCAATACAATACTTTTACATTGCGTGTAGGACCAATGTTCTATTCTGCATCATGTTTGAAGGATAAATTATTAACTACAAGACTCGTACAAAAAAATCTCTAATTCATGTACACAAAAACTTGTGTCATACAAATATAACCCTTATTAGTTCCCATTTACAGCTCAAAATTGTTCTAAATATTTGTTACACTTAAGGTTATTCATAGCAAATACTTTTCGGTGTATTCTACAAGATATTCTAAGATTTATGGTGTTAGAAATAAAGGTTATTTTTGTATGCAGTTTTAGATTGCATTAGGCTTCGGAGTTCAGTTCCCAGGGACTATCTGACCATCACAATTTATTTATCTACAAAGAACGTTGATTATCTAAAGCAGGCCTGACCAATACGCGGCCCTGCAGGATTTATCTTTATTTGTTATTTCTAAGACATAAATAAGAAAAATAAAAAAAAAACAGGCAAAACTGCACATCTCGTACTTTAATATGTATATTTTTTAGACTCTTAAGTGTGTTAGTTAATTCGAATCGATTCAAAAAAGAGCATGTATTGTTTACTTATAGTGCACCTCCATTTAGGTTGGCCAGGCCTATTCTTAAACTATTCTAAAGGTAGTGTCCAAACTAGGATACTATGATTTATTGTGTTACTATATTAGTCCTAGTTTAGTAACTAAGTTCGAACCTACGAACTATTTTATAAAAAATAGTGAATATGTAGAACGCATTCCAAAAGCTCAATTAATCCGCAGTTCCATTTCGTTATAATAAAGAAAAAATGTACACTCAAATAGTATATTTAGAAAAACGTTAATGAAACAATGGTTTAGTCGCCTCAGGGTTTTCGTTCTGAATATAAAAATTTTGAATTTCAAACCCCCTCGGCGTTCAGGGTGAAAGGCGTTCTTTTTTCAAAAAGTTTTTATTCCTCTACCTGAGGCACCGACAAAAACTAGCGGAGCCAGAATACTTATCATAAACTATACATTACTGCTTTATTTAGTTATATTTTTAGTTAGTTTTTAAGAGAAGCGGCAATGTATAACGTTTATTAAAGTCGTTAGACAGATGTGACGCACTTTACACGTGTGTGATTCACAGAAAACATTTTTTGGTCATGATAAATAAGATTTACTGGTAACATGTTTGGATACTTTATTTTTTTCTTACTTTTTGTTTATCCATCGAAGCGTATCGTTATAGACGCGTACCATTTGAGATTTCGATTTAAATATTTGCAATTTAAGATGTCTCAATGGATAGTGAACTTTATAACTAATTCACACAAATAAAAAGATTTTTTACGCTTAACTAAATTGTATTAGGGATTATGTTTGGATAAACATCAATGCCACGTAAACATTGATATAACAAAACTCGTAGAACAAGTTCTGACGCCCCATTGTTGTCGATAGTAATATAGGTACCCTCTGTTTTTGTTACGAACGCCCACCCGGATGCGTTAAATCGATTTTTGATTAAAATACTGACTGAAATTAAAAGATGATGTTTTTATCTAAAAACATTTCCTCGATAATCAAGCAATTTCTATATAATATCCGCAGTATTGAAGTTTATGTAAAGTTAAATACTTAATAACACGCAGGCTTTCAAAACGCATTTAACGATACCACATTTATAAAAATCGGTACAGTAGTTTACGTATAACGTGGAAAACAATGAAAAATAATTTGGCACCACCGCACATTGGATCGATTTTGATAAAAAAGGGACTTACGATTTTTTTTCACAAAATCGTTTCGCCAGTTATGCCAATCGATAGAGCATATTGATATAATGAAATTATCTTAGTACTTTTTTTCTCTAAAGTATTTACTTACCGAGATAAAAAATAAAGTTGAAAATTTTTGTATGAAACGGAACCAACAAAGGTCTGTATTTTCAAAATTATAAGAGGTCTTGCCTAGATATTCAAACTCGATATTCTCTGAGTTTTCCTCTTTAAGATGACGTATCACACGTCTGCCCCGAGGTGCCCGTTTGGCACTTATATGACTCCAAATTTGGGTCGATTTCAAGTAAAAATGCGAAATAGTTATACCAAATATAGTTTATTTTTTTGGTTAAATGTTAAACTAATCATTATTTTTACATAATATACAATGGCCTTCAGCATTTTTACGGTCGCAAACATCAATAAACATTTAAATTTCTAAAGGTATCCCTAGCAAATATGGCTTTAATTACGTTGTTTAATTATAACTGCGAAAAGAGGTCGTTGTCACAATTACATGCTTCGATTTACTGTTATTATTATCTATTTATTTATTTTTAGGAAAAAAATCCAAAAAAAGGACTGAAAAAATTACTGTAAGGAATTTTGACATAAATTTAATTCAAATAATTTAATTAAATATAACAACGTGTTTTAATAGATTTTTAGTCCTACAAAGTATCTAAATCTAGTCCGATGTGGTTTTACGGCTAAAATAAGTTGTTTAAAATTTTAGTTTAGTTTGGTTTAGTCTTGGGTACAACAGAATTGACATCAATGGTGTCCATATTTATAGGAAAATAATGTATGGTATTGTAGTGAATTAAATTTATGTCAAAATTCCTTACAGTAATTTTTTCAGTCCTTTTTTTGGATTTTTTTCCTAAAAATAAATAAATAGATAATAATAACAGTAAATCGAAGCATATAATTGTGACAACGACCTCTTTTCGCAGTTATAATTAAACAACGTAATTAAAGCCATATTTGCTAGGGATACCTTTAGAAATTTAAATGTTTATTGATGTTTGCGACCGTACAAATGCTGAAGGCCATTGTATATTATGTAAAAATAATGATTAGTTTAACATTTAACCAAAAAAATAAACTATATTTGGTATAACTATTTCGCATTTTTACTTGAAATCGACCCAAATTTGGAGTCATATAAGTGCCAAACGGGCACCTCGGGGCAGACGTGTGATACGTCATCTTAAAGAGGAAAACTCAGAGAATATCGAGTTTGAATATCTAGGCAAGACCTCTTATAATTTTGAAAATACAGACCTTTGTTGGTTCCGTTTCATACAAAAATTTTCAACTTTATTTTTTATCTCGGTAAGTAAATACTTTAGAGAAAAAAAGTACTAAGATAATTTCATTATATCAATATGCTCTATCGATTGGCATAACTGGCGAAACGATTTTGTGAAAAAAAATCGTAAGTCCCTTTTTTATCAAAATCGATCCAATGTGCACCGTAGGGTATGTTTGTGCCTCTGACTTTGGCATAGAGTAAAAAATATGTATTGAACAAAACGTCAAAATTAAAAATGGAACGCGCTCCAACGAATGCAAAGTACAATCATCACCATAATTTTATTCTTTGAATAGCGCGTTCGATATTCAATTCTGGGTTGTTTGTATGTTAATCCCAGTTCCCTTTGCTTTGGGCCTGGATACTGGCTATTTTGGCATAAGTTTGTCATAGAAATATATGCTTTATTTCGCTCGTAATAGAGGTTGGTATTGTTTGGGAGGTTACTGTTCCGTTTGCATATGAAAGGTTTTGTGCCGGCGGGGCTCAATGCGCGTGGACTTTAAAATAAATTGCTTTTGGAATCGCAACCCCACTTGAGAAATGAGAGTCAGTATGATTTTACGTTTGTTCCCGACATTCGTGTGTTTAATATTAAACAAATTTATATGTAGTATTATTTTTAAATACAAAGGGTCGACAGCTTTTTTATTTAATCAATTGTGTAAATAGAGATATTATTTACAAATAAAGATACGAGTTTTAAACTAGCTATTTTATTAAATTCATGACTGAACTTAGGTCGGAATCGAACCCATATCCTACGGTTTGAGCACGAATACTGTGGCCACTATCCTACACAGTCAGGTGATCGGGTCGAAAGAACAATGGCCAATTTTCGCCCACTTGATATCCAATAGTTTATTAACAAAACAATATTCTAAAATAATATCTTATTTTTTCTACATTTTATTTAATTTCAATTGCATCAACACATCGTTCACTAATCAATAGGCAAAGTTTAATTACATAAAAAACAGATATCTTCAATATTAATAAAGCATTTCAAATAATAATAACCTCAAATATAGTATCAGAAAACATCTAATTACTCAATAACTCGAGTGAAAAAATTAAAACTGATTTATTTTTCTACAAAATTAACTTAGTCATCGACAAATTCAAGAAAAAAATTGTGGGCCCATTTTTCTTAGGCGAATGGACATTCTCCTTTACCCAGTACCAATGTAACTATGTACTCCGATCGCTCAGTCCTTATAAGCACTATTAAACACTGATAGTCTTTGAAGACAGACTAATGAAGGTTATTAGTCTAGTCTATAAATATATTAAATTCATAATCTTCTACCTACCCCTACTTCAACACTAGTACACATAAAATTACGTAATATACTTTTTTATGAGCCCCGAATAAGTTCTCGGCCGGTCATCGAACTCTGTACCCCGTCATGGCTTCGTGAACTCTGAGAAATATTATTTTTAATATTCCACACTGTTCCGTTACTCGCTAATAAATAATATTTACTTGTGTTTATATTATTACATATTTTTTAATGACTGTACTAAGCTACTGCTTGTAACGTACTATCAAGAGCAAGGGAGCAGTCCCAGGTTTTTTTCAAAATTGCTTATCAGAATATTACAGTTGCCTTCTCTTTCTGATTGCATTATAAGTAAAGGAGATCAATATTGTTGTCAATGTTTCTATATGTTTTTTACATATTGCACCTCATTTAGTTGTCAATGTTATGAGGGAAAAACGAAAAAAAAAGACATGTAAATATCAATCAAATTAATCTACACACGTCAGTTGTCATAGCAACGTAAACATAAGTTATATTTAAGGTAGGAGCTGAGAGAAACATAAAAATATGCAAGTAACATTAGTCCTTAACGTGGGACTGCTCCCCTGCTCTTGATAGTACATATAACATAGTTACATTGGTCAGAATTTAGCAAGAGTGGTAGGCAGACTGATGATGGTTATTTGTCCAGTCTGCCGTCCTGGGGTAGTACCACCACTTTCGAATGTAACACCCGTGAAGTGACCTTGTCGCGTTTCGGGAATAGTTTGAAAGTAGCCAGGTATAACTGTAGGTGTGCACTGTAAATCTAAATGCTCGTCTTCTCAGGCTGGCATAGTGGAGGCGACTGCAGCACGTACAGGTTTCTCTATAGTAGCAGTTGTTTCCATTCATGGACCGCATTCTAGCTTTACATCAGGCGGAGTGTTGTCATATGACGAGCTACAATAAAAAATAGTGGCCGCGGTCTGGCGAACTTACGATCTGTGAGACCCGTGTTCAAACTTCAAACCTAGCTAGACTCTGACCGGTACTAGTATTCTTTGGGCCCTGTCTGTTGCACCAAAAGACATGTTAATGTTATTTCGACTGTTACTTTAACGGTTACGTTTACATTTACATTATTGTAATAATTAAAAAAAATATTTGAACACGGGTTTCACCCATCGCGAGTTTTTCTATATTCTAGTTTTCTCTCTTATAAATAAAATAATATTGTTTTTAAAGTAATTAATTAAATGCACCTCAGTTTTCATTTCTTTGGTTGAAATTCGTCTTTTTTGGTTTTGGGATCAAACTTCATCACTGCAGAGATAAAATAGACTACTGCAAGACCATTTGGCCAAAAACTTTTTACATAAACAGTGGTCTGATTCTTCTTTTAATTTCACGGTCATCGATAGCTGGTTCCATTAAAAAAAGAAAAGAAAAGGTTGTACTTAATTGTAATTCCTTTTAGGTTTCGTATCATCGTAGTCATTTCCGGCCTTCGAATCCGGTCAGAGTTTACAATGGACACCGTGGGCGGACGAGTTTTATTAAATAAAAACAAAAACTATTGGAATAATTTCGATTTCGTTGACCCAATAAAATGCGTTATGGCCCACCGTGCACTGAAGCGTGTCTTCAGTATTCTTCGTAGACTCTTACTTCGCGAATAACTTCAAATAAGGATACATATTCGTCTCCTCAAACCAGCATTGCGGAGGCGACTGCTGCATGTAGAAATTTATTTGTAGTAACAGTTGCACTTTAGCTTTACATCAGGCAATGTGTTGTCTGTCATG